>CM062804.1:1116878962-1118132109 GCA_031772625.1 Pinus tabuliformis
ACACGGTAAAGCCTAGAGGTGGGTGCTCTCCCACAGGCCTAGTAATCCCAAGATGGGTTATGTGGTAAAGCCGGAGAGTGGGTCTCAGTTTAGGGCATAGTGATCCAGTGTAGATTGCGGTAAAGAATGAGAGACTAGGAGACAAGAAAATTTCTCACGGTGTAGGTGGAGAAATCCGGTGGCATCCATGCTTGTTTGGCCTAGTGATCTGGTGGAGATCATGGTAAAGCCAATTATTACATGTTTATTGTGTTGACCTAGTAATCCAAGATGGATTACATTAAATCCTAGTTTCTATTGATAAGGATGAGGTGGTTTAGCCTTAGAATGCCCTGGTTGGTTCTTTTGGTTTGAGTCCCACATTCATGCTTGGAATATGGCACGGGGGTGAATGGATGAAGAGAGAATTGGCTCAAACATTCTATGGTCAGGTGGAACATGGTAGTCCCATCCTGGTTTGTATTTTTCATTCATTAATAAGATGTTCTCTCCTTGATATCTTATGTATAAATATACTGGTTTATATTTGGAATTTATGGTTGTTGTATCCTTGATATTTCTGTTGTTATTATGCTGGTTATAAGCATGTGTTATGGCAGTAATGATGTATGGATTTCCTCATGTTTTTATTTGGAAATGAATGAACAATGTATCTTTGACCTAATAGATGATAATCATGCTAATGATATAAGTGAAAAATTATTCTTGGCGATTCTAAGATAAGTATGAGATCCCTATGCTCAGATATGTTGTTTATACCTATAGATTACATATTTGTGATATGTTTGATGAAATGCGTGTCATGGCTAGTAGGGGTCTAGTCAAACCCTTGATTAATTAATTGAATTTGTATCATCATTCCCTTGTTATATTTCTATTTTGAAGGTGTCATTTAATTCTCGTCAGTGACCTCGGATTTGGGCCTAAAAAAGTGCCTAAAATCCCAGGGATGCTATCACAACATTGAGAAAAATAGTCCCTGGATACTGGCATGCGATGTTGTGGGGGTGTCCAGAGCATTTTGGACGCTGGCATGCCCATATCATGGGAGCGTCTAGGGGTTAATTGGTCTAAAAACTCGGTGGGACCCAGGGCTAGCTACCTGAATGGTTGGGATGGTTCCTGGGAGTCCTGTAGCTGATGTGGAAGGTTTGTATGTTTTGTTTCTATCGATTCAACTTCCTTAAGGTCACATAGAAGGTTGAAACCAATCATAATTGTCTCTCATCACATGTTTACTTTGGTTGGCCGATTACTTGGATAGATGTGGGAGGAGGGTGTTACAGAGTGGTATTAGAGCATTGTTCACCCCTCGTGTTGGATGGGCATTGTGTGTTGGTCATGCATTCATGTCGGTTGCACGTGTGTTAATCATCCTTGTGGTATATGTGGTCGTTGCATATGCATGGTGTCAGCCATGGTCGTAGTGATGTCACCATGTGAAAGAGAATGCTTTTTTTGTGAAGTGTGTCGTCATGATTGTATGGTTGGCTACATGTTGTTTATGCTTGTTTATTATCATTGTACATTGGTATGGTTGTCGTTGTCATGCATGAGGGCATGATATATGTGGTTGATATGGTCATGCATTGATGATTGAAGTCTACCTAGAATGATGGTTATATGGTTAGATGCTTATGTATTATGTGTATATATGTTGTCGTGATTATGTTCGTACATGTATTACGCTGATTTGGTTGATATTGCCGATGAGATATCATCCTCGAGTTATGCTAGGGTACATTGGTTTATTATGATTTGGTTTAGCTAGAATAGTATGCCCCATGGGAGGAATATTAAAATGGCTAGCAAGATGGTAGGCTACAAATATTCTCCCTATGGATTAGATGAGCAGTGTGGTGTTGGGCACTCTTCTGATTTGGCAGGCACATTGAAGATTGAAGGAAGAAATAAGAATTTGTAAGGTAGACAATGAAAAAATCATGTAGGCACAAGAGAAACAAGAAGAGGTTAATGCAATACTTCTTCAAAGTTTGTCATAATTTTAGTGACAGGGGCCACTTCGGATCAGCCATGGATAGGAGAAAAAAACTAATGGGGCATATGAAAGTAGGTCTCATGGTGGTCACAGATCAGATAGAGATGACATGGTTAGAGATGACGGGTTTTTGGACACTCTGAATAGGAGAGGTGATGGAGACAGGTACTACTCTAGTTTTGGTTCTAATAGGTATTATGATCATCATCGTTATCATCCTTATAGGATGAGTGATAGGGGATACTTTCCAGATGAGTTTAAGAAACCAAAGCCACCTAGTTTTGATGGCGATGCGAAGAATTCAGAATATGCAAGGTTTTGGATACTTGAGATGAAGAATTTATTTGAGTTGCATAATTACACAGATAATATGAAGGACACAGTAGCTATCTTCAACCTAAGAGGTAAAGCGGATATCAGGTAGGAAGATGTGAAGTGGGTAAGAGACATCAAGATAGATGACTTGACTTGGCATGAGTTTAAAAAGATTTTCAGGAAGAGGTACCTGTCCGAAAGATACTACGACAGTAATGTCAAAGAATTTTATGAGCTAAATATGGGATCAATGATAGATGAAGACTACACGACTAAGTTACTAGAGCTAAAGAGGTATTTATCATATCTTAAAGATAATAAGGATAAATTTCAACGGTTTGTCAGTGGTTTTCCATTACCATTTAGAGATTGGATTAAGTATGCTGAGCCTTGATAACTTGAGGAATTTATTGGGAAATTGAAGCATTGATATGAATAGTCAAAGCATAAGAATGATTCTCATCAAGGATGGAAAGGGAAAGATAAAGGTAAATGGAAGCCGAAAAGAAGAAGGCCTCAGAATGCAAAAGAGAAAGAAAATGTGGCACCACAAAAGAAGTTCAATGCATCTAGATAGGTATATGGATCATAGCAACAACATAGAGGTGATGGTATTGGATGGTTAGAGTGTCGGACATGCAGTAAGGAACACCTTAAGAGAGATTTTCCATAGAATCAGGGTGGTAGGCCTCAGATATATAGTGAACAAGAGGCACATAATTTCGGGGATGTTGGTTAGAGCGTTCCTCGTATCTATGCAACACTAGATAATAGATAGGTAGACCATCAAGAATCTATCATTAAGATGGATGGTAAGCTTTGTGATGAAGTTGTTTCTATTTTGATTGACCCTGAATATAATTATAGTTATGTTAGTCCTCACTTGGTGGATAAGTGTGGTTTGAATAAAGAATTGCATGCAGAATCTTGGTTAGTGCAGTTGACTACAGGTACAAAGAAGTGGGTTCATCATTGGGTAAGAGTTTGTGCATTTAATTTGAATGGTATACCTACCACAACACATTCGAACGTATTCCCATTGGGATCATACAATAAGTTATTCAGCATGGATTGGTTGTATGTTCATAGAACCAACATGGATTGTTATGGAAAATCCATTGAGTGCTTGGATGACAATGGGAAACAAAGAGTTTTGTGGGGTAAGAAGAAAGCCTGACATCAGTTAGAATGGTGATAGCTATGTAGGCAAAGCATAGTTGCAGAAAAGCATGTGTGTTATTTGCAATGCATATTTATAGCAACAAAAGTAAGGAAATTGAGGATGAAGATGTTTTGACTAGGTACCTAGTCCTATAGCAGTTTCAGGATGTGTTTCTCGAGGAGATTTCAAAGTTTCCACCTCACAGGGAAGTATATTTTTCTATTGAGTTAGTGTCAAGGGAAGCTCCAGCATCAAAATCACCTTACAGGATGAGTACACCAGAGTTAGTAGAGTTGAAGCTGCAGTTGAATGAAAATATGGACAAGGGATACATTACGCCAAGTGTATCACTATGGGGTGCACAGATACTGTTTGTGAAGAAGGATGAAACTCTAAGATTGTGCATTGACTACAGGAAGTTGAAAAAAATGACCATCAAGAACAGGTATCGATTGCTGAGCATTGATGACTTGTTTGATTAGCTAAAGGGAGCAGCAATGTTCCTAAATATTGATTTGAGATTAGGATATCATTAGGTACGCATCAAAGAGGATGAAATTTACAAGATAACTTTCTGGACCAGGTATTTTCATTATGAGTTTGTTATAGTTCCATTCGGTTTGACTAATGCTCCAGCTACATTTATGTGCTTGATGAGTAGTGTGTTGCGTCCATATTTGGATAAGTTTGTTATTGTGTTCATTGATGACATATTGGTATATTCTAAAAATGATGAAGAGCATGCTGATCATTTAGCAATAGTGTTGAGGTTATTGAGAGAGCATCAATTATATGTTAAAACACATATTTCATTAAATTTGGAATTAAATAGTGGATTTAGAATTTCAAAATAACCAAAAAACTCAATTCTGGTGTTGTCCTTGTAATAAAATGTTTCCAATTTTAATGAAAGATTTATTTAAGCTCAGCAAGTGCAGTTTCTTTCAAACTGAGGAAAATTATTTAGGATATGTTGTCTCCAAGGATGGCATATCAGTGGGTCCAGAAAAGATAAGATTTATCATGGAGTGGTAAGCTCCTAGAAATGTAGAAGAGGTGAGATCTTTCATGGGATTGGCATGTTGATACAAGAGGTTCATCAGGAAATTCTCCCAGATTTCTTATCCTATTACATCATTGCAGAGGAAGGGTAAGAATTTTGAATGGGTAGAGGAGTATGAAGCCAGTTTTGAGTAGCTTAAGAAGTTGTTGACACATCCACTAGTGTTAAAGATTCCAGATCCGGAAAAAGAGTTTGTAGTATGTACAGATGCATGCAATAGAGGACTTGGTGGATTCCTTATGTAGGATGGATAGGTGGTATGCTATGAGTCATGAAAACTGAATGAGAATGAGGAAAAATACCTGCCACATGATCTTGAGTTGGAAGCGATCATCCATGTGTTGAATATGTGTAGGCAATATATTCTTAGTAGGAGGTTTGTACTGATGAGTGATCACAGTGGGTTGACATACTTGTTTGACCAGCCGAACCTGAATACCATGATTAATGATTTTGATTTTGAGATCAGGTATATGAAAGGTAAGGAGAATATGGTCAAATATGCCCTTAGTAAGCAAATACAGGTAAATCATATATCAGATATGAGTTCCTATGGGACAGATCTACAAGATAGGATCTTGCAAGTAGGTCAACATGATGTCAAGTATATGGAGATTGTGCACAGGTTGCATTAGAGTACAGGTACATGTAGTGGTACAGGTATAGGTGCACAAGGTTTGGACTGTCATCTCAAGACAAATGGATTGGTTAGACATAAGGAGAAGATATATGTGCCAAACAACAGTGAGCTCAACAAGGTGATCTTGAGGGAGTTACATGCGAAACCATATTCAAGTCACCCAAGCTATCATAAGACATCGACTGAAGTGAAGAAATTCTATTATTGGTAGAATCTAAAGAAGGATGTAGCAGAGTTCGTGGCTAGGTGTTTTGACTGTTATTAGGTAAAGGTAGAGTGTAAGCATCTAGATGGAATGCTACAACATATTATGATTCCAGAGTGGAAATGGGAGGTCATTTACATGGACTTTATCACATGATTTATGAGGACAATTAGACAACATAATTCCATCACGGTTGTTGTGGACAACTTGACAAAGGTTGTGCACTTCATTCCAGTGAATTCTACATTCTCGGCTATAGATATAGCACAGGTTTTCATTAGAGACATGGTTAGATTGCATGGAGTTCCAAAGAATATTGTGTCAGACAGGGATGCAAAGTTCACTTCCAATTTTTGGAAGGAGTTTTTTGAAGGCTTGGGCACAGAGTTGGCCTTCAGTAAATATTATCATCTACAGACAGATGGACATACTGAGAGGGTCAACAAGATATTGGAGGACATGTTGAGGATGTACGTGATACATGAATCATGAAAGTGGGAAGAGTATATGCCACTTGTAGAGTTCGCCTACAACAATGGGTATAAGGAATCTTTGAAGATGAGTCCATTTGAGGTAATGTATGGGTGAAGTTGCAATACTCCCATTAGTTAGAGTGATCCAGTTAATAGGGTGGTGATTGGACTAGACATATTATAGGAAATGCAGGTAATCAAGAAGAATTTGAAAGCAACACAGGATGGGCAAAATAACTATACAGATCGGAACAGGTTGTTCAAGGAGTTCCAGGTTGGGGAACATGTGTACTTGCACATCAAACCGAAGAAGAACTCCTTGTGTATTGGATCATGTGCCAAGTCGGCACCATGGTTTTGAGGATCTTTCAAGATCATTGAGATGATTGGGCTAGTAGAAGTATGTTAAAGATGTTGATCATGTGATTGAGTGGTCTGTATTGTAGGTGGAGCCAGATGGAGAATACCAGCCAAAGCCTAAGTGTATATTCCAAAAAAGGGTTCTCATTCTTTGGAACCGAGCAATCAAGTAGGTTAAAGTGCAATGGAATCACTTTGGGCCCGATGAAGCTACATGGGAGATGGCGGATCCGATGGGGGCCATGTATCCTTCCTTATTCACTGGTTGAGCGTATTTTTTGGTATATTTCTTTCGTATATGTTTTGAAATATGTTTTGGTGTGATGTTTAGATATATGTACATATGTATATGGATGTAAATAAAACCATGAGCTATGTTATAAAGCTCCAATAAGAGGTATGGGTGTCATGTCATTATGATTGTCATGTTGGTTTGATTTGCAGTAGGGTGATCATTGTAAATACTACATCGAGCTATGTTATAAAGCTTCATGGGTAGTATGTTATCTTTTTAGCAGTTTTGTTGAGGTATAGGTGTGGTTGGAAACAAAGGATGGTGTCCCCAAAGGGGGTGGGTTTTGTAACAACCCTGGTGAAAGTTCCATGTAAAAAAAGTTAATAAAGGAGAAATAATAACCATGATTGATGGGACACTTATTCCAAGCTGAATTTTGGGCAAGACATCCTAGTGTGGGTGTTCATTTGGTTTATTATGGATAAGGAAATTGGCAAAGGCAATGGCTAAGGCTTTGGAAAGGGAAAATACTATTTTTGGCACATTTATTTATGAGAATAATGGAAATTAGGAGAAAAGGAAGGTGAAAGGTCACATGTTGCATGTAAGGAGGAAAATGAAGGAAAATAATGGAAAATGAAGAAAATAGAGGCCTAATTGATAAAAAGGCTTTTGAGGATCAGTTTGTAACCTTTTGTCAATTTAGTTTTGGATCTCTCTCATTATTCTCTCTCCCTCTCTCACTCTTTGATACTTAGAGTTTTCTTCGAGCACTTTTGCATTGGATCAATAAAAGTAAAGAAGGCAAGAGGAATGAAGGAGCAACCAAGGAAGAGCAGGATCAAGCAGCTACAACAAGATTCTTTGCAGGTATCGATTTGCATGTGTGTTTTCCTTGATATATTTGGAATGCATGGTATTACATGTGGTTCTTTTGTTGTTATGGCATGGTTGTTTCAGGTGTGCCTGTGTTTTTAGGCTATCCTTTCCATTTCTAGATAGCCATGGTGTGATGGGATTCTCATGTTTTGATTGAGCTGGATTTCCAAATAGATTCAAAGCTGAGTGAGGTGGATCTCCAAATGATAGAACACATGGCCTAGTAACCCATGAACTAGATTATGGGTTGCGGTAAAGACATATTTTGTGTTGCCTCGGTGGGCCTAGGAATCCTTGCCGGTGAATAGTGGGATATATGACAAAGCCTAGAGGTGGGTGATTTCCATCAGGCATAGTAATCTTGGGATGGGATATGCAGTATAGAATGGAGAGTGGATATCAGTTTAGGGACTAGTGATCTGGTGTGGATTGCAGTAAGGCTTGAGAAACTAGGAGAGAAGAAAATTCCTCACAGTGTAGGTGGAGAAATCCGGTGGCATCCATGCTTGTTTGGCCTACTAATCTGGTGGAGATCATTTTAAAGACAATTATTACATGTTTATTGTGGTGGCCTAGTGATCATGGATGGATTATAGTAAATCCTGGTTTCTATTTATGAGGGTGAGGTTGTTTAGCCTCTGGATTCCCTGGTTGGTTCTTTTGGTTTGAGTCCCACATTCATGCTTGGAATATGGCACGGGGTTGAATGGATGAAGAGAGAATTGTCTCAGCCATTCGATGGTCAGGTGGAACATGGTAGTCCCATCTCAGGTTATATTTTTCATTAATTAATAAGAACTTACCTCCTTGATATCTTATTTATAAAGGTATTGGTTTATATGTGGAATTTATGGTTGATGTATCCTTGATATTTCTATTGTTATTATGTTAGTTATAAGCATGTGTTATGACAATGATGATATATGGATTTCCTCATGTTTTTATTTGGAAATGATTGAACAATGTATCTATGACCTAATAGATGATAATGCAGCTAATGATATAAGGGATCAATGCTTCTTAGCGATTCTGAGATAAGTATGAGACCGCCATGCTCAGATTCCTTGTTTACACCTATAGATTACATATTTGCGATACGTTTAAGAAAATTCCTATCATGGGTACTAGGGGTCCAGTCAAGCCCTTGATTAATTAATTGCATTTGTATCATCGTTCCCTTGTTATATTTCTATTTTGAAAGTGTCATTTAATTCTAGGAATTGACCTATGCTTTGGGCCTGAAAAAGTCGCTCAAATCCTAGGGATGCTGGCACAAAATTGAGAAAAATAGTCCCTGGACATTGGCATAACATGATTTGTGAGCGTCCAGAGCCTTTTGAAGCCTAGCTTTCCCATATCATTTGAGCGTCCATGGGTTAATTGGTCTAAAAACTTAGTGGGACCCAGGGGCTAGCTACCTGAATGGTTGAGATGGTTCCTAGGAGTCCTATAGTTGACGTGGAAGGTTTGTGTGTTGTATTTCATTGATTCCACTTCCTTAAGGTCACATAGGAGGTTAAATATAATCATAGTATCCTATCGTCACATGTTTACCTTACTTGACTGGTTACTTGGGTAGATGTGGCAAGAGGGTGTTACAAATGCATATGAAATTTGGAGGTATGGTCGAGTTCCCTTGCTGATTACAGTAATAAATTGGTTTATTTCAAATGTATCAACATAGAAAGAGAAATGTTAGAGAAGCCAACATGTTTTTATGGGGAGTACACAACAACATTTTATGTTGTGGGAGAAGAGGTGTTACAACAAAAGTGTGGGATGAAAAAAATCCCACAAACAAGTGAGGTCCACAAGATCTATTTCCATGCAGATGAAAGGAAGTAAATGCAGGAGACCAGAGAGCATTGAATTAGGGGGGGATTCTTTAGTAGTAGTAGCAGGAAACATTTTTCAGCCTCAATAAGAAATATTGCATAGGAATGAAAGTCCATTTTTGGAGAGCTATGATCTTAGGGGGAGCAGAGTTGGTCAATGGAGAGGCTCAAGTCAAGTAAGCATAGTCACAACAAGCATGTAGGTTTTAACCCCGTATAGAAATTTCCTGCATATGAATTCTAAAAAATAGAAAATAAACAATGGTGAGAGCATAAAACATAAAATAGATATACATAAATAATTTCACTTGGATCCCAAAACCGAGACTACTAGATTGATTTTTCATTATATTCCTTTAAATGTTACAATACATATATATACATGCGGAAGCATCTATAAACCCCAATCCATTAACCCTGGACTAGAACATAACCATAGTTCCCATGACTAAATATACAAAATACCATGAACAAAAAACCATCATGCCCAAAACCATGTGTGAAATCCATGCACAAAACCATATGTATGTCCGGCCACCTAATATAGGGTCCAATTTTTTTTCCCAGGGCACTACCCCGAACACCATGCAGGGGGTCTACCACCCCCCTATGATCCCCCTGTTATGCTCGACACAAGGTATAGGGGGGTCTTACGCCCCCCCATGACCCCCCTGCTACGCCTGACACAACTTAAAGTGGGGGCTTCCACTACCCTGTGACCCCCCCGCGCATGGGGTAGTCATGGAAAGAATACAACACACACCCAACATTTTCCCACTTGTTGTTTTATTTCCACAGGGGCCACATGAGAGCTTAGTCATTGATCCAACTCTGCAATGCCCATTATTTCTCTACACCAAGAGAATTTCTCAGTGCTCACTGACTTTGTCAACACATCTGCAGTATTCTTCAAAGTGTCCACCTTTACCAACAACACCTTTTTATTGTCAACCAAATCCCTCACAAAGTGATACTCAAAATAAATGTGCTTTGTCTTTGAATGATAAACAGGGTACTCTTCCAAGAAAATTTCACTTTGGCTGTCACAGTCTATCCTTATAGCTTGATGTACTAGCCCCATACTTGAACACAATCTCTACAACCAAACTAATTCCTTGATTACATGAGTGACTGCCATGTATTCTACCTCTGTAGTTGAAAGTGCCACTACAAACTGTCTCTTACTCATCCAACTGACAGCACCTCCAAATAGATTAAACACATACCCACTTGTAGATCTTCTCTAATCCATATCTCCAGCCCATTCTGCATCAACAAAGCCACAGATGCCCAAAAATGTATCTAATCTTGGTCTTCCTTGGTAGCATAAACCATAATCACTAGTGCCATGCAAATACCTGAAAACCTGGTTCACTATTGTCCAATGCTCCTTCCTTGGTTTTGACATAAACTTGCTCAATGCTCCCACTGCATGTGTAATGCCTGGTCTAGTATAGATCATTGCATACATCAAGCTACTGACTGCACTTGCATATGTAAAATGGGGCATGTCTTCTTCCTCTTCTTGCTTCTTGTGACACTATTCAATAGACAAGTTTACACCTACTGGAGTAGGAACCTTCCTTGGTTTACTATCTTGCATATTAAACCCCTGCAATATTTTCTAGACATACTTCCTCTGGTTTAACTAGAGCTTCCTCTTTTCCTAATCTCGTTTAATTTCCATGCCCAAAACATAGTTTGCAACACCAAGATCTTTCATGTCTAATTGAGAGGAGAATTGGCTCTTCAAATCCTGGATAATTTCTTTGTCATTTCCAACTAGCAACATATCACCCACATACAAGACCAGATAAATAACAAGGTCACCAATCAATTTAAAATACCCACAGTGATCTACTTTTCTTCTAGTGAAGCCAAGTCCCGTATAAATGTATCAAATTTCTGATATCACATTCTTGGTGATACTTTTAACCCATACAAAGACTTTTTTAACTTGCATACCAATTCTTTCTTACCCTTCATCGCAAAGCCTTCAGGTTGCTTCATGTAGATCTCTTCTTCTAGATCCCCATGAAAAAATGTTGTCTTCACATCCATCTATTTTACCTCAAAATCAAAAGCAACAACAACATATAAAATTAATCTAATAGAAGCTACCTTGGAAATAGGGGAAAAAAGTATCACCAAAATCAATTCTTGACACCTTGGAATAACCTTTTGCTACAAACTGATCTTTGTATTTCTCCACCTAACCTTCTGCATTCATCTTCTTCTTAAACACCCAATTGCTACCAATGGGTTTCCTTCCAACCGACAACTCTACCAAATCTCAAGCCTCATTTTTGTGCAAAGATGGCCATTCATCAACCATGGCCTCTTTCTAGAGTTTTCCATCCTCTAGATCTACTACTTCCCTCACCATTATGGGATCATCATTAGTAATAGATAAAGAAAAAATTTAACTCAAAGCAAATGGACTATACTTTTCTCGCTGCCTTCTTTTTTGAACCGGTCTTCTCACAGCTTGAATTTGTGGCTCTTCATCTTCTTATTCCTCTTCCACTGTAGAGTTTGATTCTTCCTCCTTTAGCTCAAACTCTACCTTCCCAGGTTCCTTTGGTAGGACTTCATGTTCAATAACATATTTCACTTCTCTAAACACCACATCTTGGTTATACACAACCTTCCTTGTTTCTAGGTTCCAAATATTATAGCCTTTTAAACCATTCTTATACCCAATAAAGATGCACCTTTTAGATTTACTATCCAACTTTGTTCTTTTCTTCTTTGAAGCATGTACATACGCATCACATCCAAATACCTTTATATGTGAAAGAGAAGGTTTCTTACTAGTCCATACCTCTTGTGGGGTCTTGTCCTCCAACGCTGAAGAAGGTGATCTGTTGACCACGTAACATGCATTCTCCATCGCCTCTGCCCATAATTCCTGTCCTAACTCGACAACACTAAGCATGCTTCTTTCCTTTTCCATCAACATCCTGTTCATTATTTCTACAACTCCATTTTTCTGAGGTGTGTATGGAGTAGTATTCTAGCGTGCTATACTACACTTCTTACAAAACTCTCCACCGTTATCTGTCCTCGGCTCCTTTATCCTCTTCTCTGTCTGGTTTTCCACAAGAGTCTTAAATTCTTTAAACTTGTCAAGACTTCAGATTTCTTCCTTAGGAAATGTATCCATGTATTACTTGAGAAGTCATCTATAAATAATACATAGTACATAGACTTACCCAGTGATGGAACTAACATAGGTCCAAACACATCACTGTGCACAAGCTCTAATATCTATTTCGTACTCTTAGTACTAGAGGGGAAACTCACCCGATTATGCTTCCCATATACACAATTTTCATAGAAATCAAAATACAAAGAGAAATTAGACATACCTTCTACCATACCATTACCATGAAGTATTCAAAGGCCCTTCTCTCCAATATGTCCAAGCGTTTGATGCCATAGCATGGTCTTTTCTATAAAGACCACTATATTTTTTGCTCCACTTTCAGGAACCATAGAACTATTGCACCCATCAATAATAGTGCTACCCTAAAGCTTGTACAGAGTTCTAATCTGAACTCCCCACATCAATAACAATGCTCCCCAAACCATCTTGCAGGTATCTTTCTCGAAAACTATTTTTACACCTGCATCATCTAGCTTGCTTACAGAAATCATATTTCTGGCCAGTATAGGAAAATGCAAAACATCTGGAAGTGTTCTAATCGTTCCACCTTGCAACTTCAACTTGAATTTTCCATGACCAACAATTCTAACCTTCCTATCATCCCCTAAGAATACATCACCACCATCATATTTCTCATACTCACAGAACCATTCCCTATGGGGAGTGAAGTGAAAGGATGCACCTGAGTCAATCAACCATACCTCATGATCTACATGTGTAATTAAAGAAGAAGCCAAGTACACATCCTCACCTCCATCTAAGGTGGTTTTTGCCTCTCCATAAGGAGCATCATCAGGTCCCTTTCCTTCCTCAGGAGCTTTAGATTTACAGTCCCTTTTGAAGTGCCCTCCCTTTCTGCATTTCTAGCACACCTTTATAGGTTTTCCTAGAGATTTAGATCTCCCACTCGAGGACTTACTTTTGTTTATGTTCTACTACCTATTGAAACAACCAGACTATCTCAAAAATCTACAAGAGAACACAAGAAATGAATGCACTTATCTTCATCTAAACTTTTAATATCAACAGATAATAACTGCCTTACCATGGCATTAAAGGTGTTTAGATGTTCTGTCACTGATTCTCCATCTTATATCCTCAAGTTATAAAAAAAATTTGATAGGAACAATTTATTCACTAGAGACATAGATTGGTAGAAAGTCTCCAACTTGTCCCAAAAAACCATTGCTGAAGCTTGCCCTGATACATTAAGAAACACTGAATCTGAGACACACAATCGTATTGTGCTCTTTGCCTTCCAATCTAACTTCATCTAGTCTTCAGCTGACATTGTTGCTGGTTTAGTACATGGATCTATTGCGATCCACTAATCTTTATCTGCCAGTAGATCCTCCATCTTGAGTTTCCAAAACTCAAAACTCTAACCATTAAATTTATCGATCTCTATCTTTCCATTGCTCGCCATCTTCTTTCACCACAAGAATCGATCCCACAGATCTCCCTCTGAACAAGATCTACCACAGGCCCGAGAAAAACCCCTCAGCAGCAAAGGCTTCCCCTTGAAGTCGAAACATCTCTGATACCAAATGTAGGTTTTAACCCCGTATAGAAATTACTTGCATATGAATTCTAAAAAACAGAAAATAAACAATGGTGAGATCATAAAACATAAAACAAACATACACAGAGATTTTCCCTTGTATCTGAAAATTGGGACTACTAGATTGATTTTTCATTATATTCCTTTCAATGTTACAATACATTTATATACATGTAGAAGCATCCATAAACCCCAATCCATTAACCATAGATTAGAACATAACTATAGTTCCCTTGACGCACAAAATACCATGGAAAAAAAACCATCATGTCAAAAACCATGTCTGAAATTCATGCACAAAACCATATGTAGGTCCGCCCACCTAATATAGGGTCCAAAAAAGAAATCTCGGGGTGCTACACCAGAGCCTAGGGGGCATCCGACCCCCTGTGACCCCCTACTACACCCGACACAATGTACAGGGGGGGGACTTTGCCCCCCCTATCACCCCCCCGCATGTGGGCTAGTCGTG
The DNA here is from genome assembly GCA_031772625.1 of Pinus tabuliformis. Taxonomy (NCBI): domain Eukaryota; kingdom Viridiplantae; phylum Streptophyta; class Pinopsida; order Pinales; family Pinaceae; genus Pinus; species Pinus tabuliformis. The sequence continues at coordinate 1,116,893,331 of CM062804.1, forward strand.
GAAAGAATATAACATACACCCAACAAAGAAACAGTAGCAGAAGTGAAGAGTAAAGCCCAAACACATCAACATGGATGGCATTTGCATGTAGTGAAAATACTATGAGCAATTTCAATTGGTATCAGTTTCCTTCTAACTGATAGATATCATGCACTCACAAGAAGAGTGCTTCATCCAACCAAATAAGTTGTCTAGAATTGGAGTATTATTCAAAGTAGAGGCAATATATGTTCACGGGGAGCATATCACATATGACCAATTCATAGAGAAACAAAAACTATAAGAGAACTAAGCATAGGTGATAGACTTCAAATTCCCTATTAAGAAGACAACAACCCTTGAAGAGATGTCTACTAAGTAGAATGCACGTCAACAACCAGACCCTCGATCATTGATAGTTAGTGATTGCATGAGGGAGAAGAAACAACTTGTATCCCTTTCGCATTGATGTCAAAGGGGAGAAAATTATAGGAGAGAAAGTTTTGATGGCCCATGCAAAGGAGAGAAATCCATTGGTGGCTCATGCAAGGAGAAGTGTGGAATCAACATGAGGATTGTCCATCAATTGGAGATGTGATGAGGTGCTGCCATCAACTCCAAAGGGGGAGATTGTTGGAATTCCTTAGGTGGCTCGTGGAAGAAAGTGTGTTGGCATTGATGTCAAAAATAATGTAATGAGATGTGTTGGGAAGTTGGCATTGTCTGAAAGTTGGAAAGAGAGTTGGCATTGATGTCAACCAAACTAGCATGGATGTTTGTGGCATCAAATGTTGGCTTTGGTGTCCACTAGCCTAGATGTGATGGTAACTAGGCTAACATTAATGTTGATGATGTGTCAAGCTCAGGGGGAGTCTCATGGTTGATACAGTCTCTTATAGAGAATGATCATAGTAGCAGGCTTATTGGTGAAGCCATATAATGATGACTATGATGGTTAGGAGTCCCATAATTTGGAAGAGATGATTCCTCAAGCAATCAAATTAGATACTTTTCGATATGGCACAAATGGATAGTGGTTGGAAAGATCTTTCAAATGATATGCAAAGGTTTGCAAATGGCCTCTTGGATCAGGAGTTATTGCTAGTCAAAGTTGAGGTGCCCCAAAGTTATATGGAAAATTTAAATGTGGCCATGGGTCAAAGTCATGACCATTTTTGGTAGTAAGACAAAGTTGGCATAAGACCCTAGTGAAGTGGCCCAAAGGAGTTCCAGACAAACTTGGCATGGAAAGCACAACATCTGGAAGTATTTTTATTGGAATATAGGCGGAGCCCACCTGACAGCCTGACCCAACGAAGTTACCTTGACTGTATAGGTTAGGTGCACAAGTTAAAGAGTCAGGATGCAATTAAGCGGGCTAATGAGGAGTGCCAATAGAGTGGCGAAAGCCTTTTTTATTGGCCGTAGGTGGAGCCCACTTGACAACCCGATCCGACAGAGTTACCACAGTGGTATAATTATGGTGCACAAAGTGAAAGCGTTGGGCAATGGTCACCGAGACATGGAGGTAGAGTGCAGACCATTGAGATTTGAGCAGGATGATGGTGGTAGTAAGGTTGGTAACATCAAGCAATCAAAAAGGCATTAGGAGGGCCCCACAATGATAGTAAATCCCGTAAAGGATGACCTAGAGGAAATTTAAGCAGATCAAAAGTTTAAGTGCTGGGCCACACAACGACATTCCGACATCACTATAGATGGAAGTCTGATCAGGCCCTGAGGTTCCGGAAGGTGGTTTCCCATACCACCGATCACTTAGATAAATGACAAAGAACCTCTTCAGGAACACTTCTCCTAATACCACAAACCACAATGGAAAGGTGTCACAGTTGGTTTCTTGAGCCCAGTGGTTTTTTGTTAACAAAGGAAATTGCTTGTAAAACCAAGGTCTCGGGGACCCTTTCTCTCTCCTCCAGTAGGATAGGTGGCAACATTTGATTGGATCTCAAGAGATGATGGTGGAAAATGATGTCAAAATAACATGGTTGTATGGAGGACACATGGCAGATATATTTGGTGTTTTTAGGTGGCATAATGGGACAAATACGAGTGACACGTGTCACCACTCGATAGGCACCATATAGGGTTGATGACATAAGCATGACATCATCCAAGAAGGGATACCCTAGAAGGTTTGAGCAATGTGCGCAAAGGAACTAGCAAGATAGCTGGGCGTTGGGAAGATGTGGCCATGTCAGAGCACAGACCAATGGAAAATGCATTGGACGAACCCCACTAGGATAACGCATCCCACTAGGAAAAGCTCAAAAGTTTGTTAATGTTGTGCAAAGTGAAAGTGCCAAGTAGTATGCGTCAAGACATGTCACTAGAGACAACTCACCCCGATAGGCATTTGATTAGCTAGTGAAATTGCACGCAAACCCTACTAGACAACTCATCCCTTAGGAATGAACACAACAATGTTTTTAGTACGTAAAGAGGAATGTGCCAGGAAATAAGCACCAATACACGCTATCAAAGGCAACTCACCCCAGAAGTTCTTTTATTGGTCAATGGAAGGACAGGGAGGACACCACCGGGAGAACTCATCCTCTAAGGAAGAGCCCGATCAGTTGTTAGTGGTGTGCATGCAAGAGTTCCAGGCAGCGGGTGCAGGGACACAAAGGAAAAATAGGCTGGCATGTGACACCAATCAAAGAACAAGAGGGTGGAACCCATGGGAGACTTCTACCTGCAAGATAGACCTCGATGGTTTGTAAAGTCAGAACAAGGTAATGCACAGGGATAGAAGGGCTATAGGCTAGGCCATGACCCTTTTCATTTCATGTAGAAATAGACCAGGGGTGCTGCGGAATAATAGGAGGCACAGATAAAAGCGACGGTCTAGGGAGATCACACCTTAGCACCTAGCCTTTTTTCGTTTTGGCATGAACCCATTAACAAATAATTTTGGCCTGCGAAGGGCTTAAATAGGGTAAGCATATGAAGGCTTTAGCCAGTGGTCGCACGAAATGGTCCTATTGTGGAAAAGCAAGCCAGGTGCTAACTAAAGGGAATCTAATAAAAAAGGATTGTGGAGTTATATTTGTAAGAACTTTTAGAGGAAAATCCTTTGGGTTTTGGATGAATGAGTCGGCAACTAAAATTTTTATTTGAGTCAATGGTGAATGTCGAGAACTCTAACTCGGGATGGTGAAGGACCACGATGCACATGAGAAAATTAATGGATCTTGTCTTGAAACATAATTAGCCATCCTTGATCCTTATTCAACACTAATGAATAATTGAATGTAAAATATGGTCAAGTGGAGAAGCGCTGATCACAGTAAGGAGAACCATGTCAGGAGTACAGTTTGATCTCTATTAATCAACGTGGGGAACCTTGTTGGAGTGTGTTGTTTTACTGAGAATTAATCATCAGTATGGAGAAATTCTCAGAAGTCCATTTATTGTTTAATGTAGCTGCAGTGGCTAGGCAATTTGATGTAAAATCAACATGGAGAGCCATGATGAGCACGCCCTTGGACAAAGTGTGATTGACTGTAGAGAGAAAATTGACCAGTGTGCAACAAAGGAAGAAAACTTAATATTGCAATTGAGAAACTAGGGTGTATAGTAGTGTTGTTGAGAGAGATGTGTGGAGAGATCTATGGGTGTGCATTGTTGAGTAGAGGCCAAGTGTTCCTGGGATGCAGAGAGACTTCGAGAGTTCCCATGTAGAGGAGAAGGGCCAAGGGTGCCTGCACTAGAGAAGAGAGTTGAGGTTTGAGTGTATGATTCCGAGAATAGAGTTTTGAGAGATTAGTGTCTGTTGCTATAGAATGAGAATAGTAATCATAGGGAAAAGTGTTGCAAGAGATGAGTATGAAAGTATGCTGCTAAGTGAGAGTGAAGGTTTTTGAGAAGTACATAGAATGTTGCATGGGACAAAGTCATAGGTGAACAAAGATGATATCACGTAGAGTGGCCTCCATCTACAGTGAACATTAGTTCCTTATTGAGTGTGGGTTGGAGCTTCCATACAGAAAGTTGTTGCTTCCATATCTAGTAAGTGTTTTAAGAAACATTGGAGGTTGGTGCCTCCTGCAAGTGGGCACTTGCATAAATCCAGGGAGCTACAAGTTGGTGCTTGCAACAAATCTGTGAATTTGGTGCTTCTCGTAAGTATAAGGTGTCTACAAAAGAAGGGAGTTGGTGCTAGCAAACAAAAAAGGGATTTGGTGCTTCCTGTGAGTGGTGGATCACAAACATATTGATATAATAGAGTAAGTGCTCTTATTTTTACATCAATAAAAAAACAAGCTTTGGTGGTTTTTCTCCTGAAAGGGTTTCCATGTTAAACCTATGTGTCTCATGTGTTTGCTGCTCATGATGTGTATTCTTGTATTGGTTGATATGGTTTCCATTATGATTTGTTAATGAATTCTCACATTTAATTGATGTCAAGTTTAAATGCTAATTATAAATTGGTTGGAAAGTTTGAATTAGACCTAACACTGATTCACCCACCTCTTAGTATTAACATTTTTTCCAACAGTTGATTCTAAATTATGGAAACCATCACTCAACAAATAAGAAATGTTATCTTCAAGAATTTATAGGAACACTAAATTATGGAATTCTACAAGATAGAAAAAGTACAAGAAGAGTTCTAGAGTCCTTATGAGTGGGCCCTTGTGTAATTTCCACAACACTGGAGAATATGGTTTGGATATTAAAGTCCTTGACACAAATACACTCAAATTCCACAACACTTTTACTTTGCACAGTGGAATAACATAGATTGGCGAATCAACTAGCACACATGACAATTTTTAACTTTTTCAAGCCCACTACTTGTTATATTACAATCTAGAATATAATAGTCTTAGGGTTCTCGTACCAAGGATATTGGCCCTTACATACAACCCAGATACAAGGACACAACTAGGGCTTGGTGTCAATCACTTTCACCGCCAATCTATCCTAAACATGACACACCTGACCTAATTGCTGATGTGGCACCCCAAAGCCCTTTTAGTCCACATGCCCTAAATACATTTGCAAGTCCTTTGCAAATTATCAAATCTACCACTATCACTGATCACTAGTCCTTTAGTGACATTGAACTTTGGCCAACTTCCCACTAGTATCCTTCTAGATCCATTAAGAAGTCTACACATTGGGTCTTGTGGATCTTCCCTCTTTTCTCTGAAGTTTTCCCATTCGCAACTTCTGAACTAGGACTCCATCGATTTGCCTCCCAATATATCAGTAGTCCTTCAATGATGATTCTACTTGAGGAGTTCTCTTCACTACATTCTGCATACTAAGATCGATGTTCACAAATGCGTTTGTTAACATCGCTCCTACTTCATATATTCTAACTTATCATGATTCTAGCTACTCCAGAATGTTTCAACTAGGGCACACAAATCTACCCTACCTTTGTGACACATTAGACTCTTCTGTCATTGTTCTTAGGGATTTCAAATCTGCACACTTATAGTCACACCTTGACTTATCTAGGGCTTCTTCATTCTACCACCTAAAAACAATTTGAGTCCTTTCAAATTAATGTTCTTGAGAAGTGGTATAGCCACTAATATTCAACCTAATTGTTCTTAGGCCATCCTCCTCATCACTTTAACTCACTTTTATTCTCTACAAACCAAACCCAACACATATGTCCTATTTTCACTTATGTCCAACATGGTCAATGACCTCCTTTATTTTGATACATCTGCACAAACCTAGAGGAATGTGACCCTACATACTGAGATACATTCCCCTCTCCTTAGGGTCTAATCCCTCATACATATGCACCGAATCTAGTCACTTAAGAACAAAACTAAGGATCTGACTTGTTCATGAAGAAACCCTCAACTGGGGAATAATGTCTGTTGTCACAATCCCTTTAGGTAAACCCTCTCCACACTAGCAACAATATCCTTGGAAACCCTACCATAGACTCGATCACAACTTCGACCTCCTCTTTGTGTCGTTGTAACCTACAATAAGGTCTTGGCCTATACTTTAGGTATGAAACTATCGTATCTAGGATTGGGAAAACCCTTATCTCAGCCTTATCAACCCTCCTACACTTGCATTTTGTGTTAAGGTTTTTAGGGTGTCTTTTTTGTGAGAAAACAAGCCTTACGACCTCCTCTTTTGAGGTTTGGCCCTCTCCGCAGAACTGCAACCCTTCTCCTCTTAGAAAAGATGGATCTTGGACCTACCTTACTGAGATTATCGGCTACCCAAAATCTACTTAAACTCGACTACCACTTGATTATTGTTCCACTTGTGGATTATATGTGTCCTTCTCTGGTAGCCCTACTTTGCTTACTAGCTCAACCTCTCGTTGGCTACATCTCGACTAGCCTCTTTTATCAAATGAGCTCCCTCTCACTTGATTTCTCTAGTCTTGATCCTTAGGAGTCTTAAATAACCTTTTCCTTTAGTCTCTAGGAACCCTATATATATATATATGGTTTTTTTACTCTTAGATCTAAGGAAATAATAATTTCCTTTTATATTTTAAACACCTTAATGGAAGAAAAACTTCTCTACTTGAGTTAATTTCCCACAAATCCTTTTTTGACCAAACTTCTAACAAAAACAACTCCTAGGATTGTGGAATACCTCCCAAGCTACACAAATCAACAACCTTCTGCAACGTTCTTAGGAACTTCAAACAAAATCAACTCAAAAGAATTGCAAAAAAAAATCCCTTTTATTAATGGAAAATTGTCATTATAGGAACAAAAATCTAAAACATCTTCCCTTCATTGGCTCAATTTCTTTATCTTATACAAAATCTGAGGGAGAAGAATCCTCAATATGAGGGCTGCTTTTCCCTCAAAAATCCCTAGAGTCATGGGAATTTTTTCCACTAAGGCTTGTTGCACAACCATGTTGTCTTTAACTCTTGACAACTCCAATTTTGTAGCGATTTTGTAGGTGTATATTGACATTCAAGGGAATAGGGACCCTATGCTCGTGGTAGGATGATATAATATCTTCTTTGCCTTCAAAAAATTATTCAAATTAGATGCCAAGTTTGCCAAAGGTTAAAAAAGTCATTAACATGGTTAACTATCTTAAGAACACACTTGAACATAAGGAATGACATGCAAACTATGAAACCGAATAGTAATCAAAGTCAGAAATACATGAATGCCTAGGTGATATAGGCTATAGATGGGAATTTAAATGTACAATTAAATATTCCATCATATCACCCTTATTAGATGTTTTCCCATCCTTTGGAAAACTTACCTTTTCAATCTTCTTCATCCTTGTTTCCTTATATCCTTGGTAGTTTATTTAGCATCCCATGTTATATACCTAATAAGTTTTTCTAGTAAATAAAACCTAATTACATTTTTTTTTCCATTCTCTTAACTCTTCTTCATGATTGGTGCGTTTTATCATCCTCAACATCAACGGGGCACTGAAACTCTTCCCAATTCATTTATACCCATTATCTAGATGATCCTATTGTAGAGTGGAGTCCTAGCTAAGGAATTAATTATCTTGGTGGGTGTGTGGACTTCCATTAATTGCAAGCTTCATCATCTAGTAGTCTAACCATGTCCTCAAAGTGGAGGATATCCTTCTCCTATCTTTGTTTCCAAATTATGGCCACTTGTTGGTCTTCCCTGGGGATGTTGTAGGATTTAACGATGGTGAGAAGGTTTAGCACCACTACTCTTACCCAAGTGGTGTGGTCACTTCTTCCCTTAATGTTTACTTCACCTCCTCAGTCCTCATATCTCCATGCCTTAGCTAGGAGGAAATGGATAAAATATGGGTATCCCCCACATGGGGGTTTGGATCCCATGACGGTGAGTCATGTACTACAATATTAAGTAAATAGAATTCACATAGTTTAGATTTATTTCTCCATAATGTAGTTTTGGCATATCCTGATGAAGTCCTTAGGTGCCTTTAATTAGAATCCTCCTTATCATGGTAAATAGTAAAAGTAGAATTTGCATCCTTGCTCCTTCCATAACAAATTTTAAGTCTTGTTTGGTTGTTTCCAACTAGAAATCTCTAAGGATAAGTGGGCCATGACACCTAGAGCAGTCTCCATTCTTGTTAATCGGTCACTGTCAATTTTTTTTTTTGATTCAATTTGATATTGTTGTTGCCTTAATTATTTGTTTTTTTTTCATTCTAAGTGTTCCTTGTTGCAAGCCTCTTGTTGTTTGAGGAGTTCCATTTATTCTCTGAGTTGGAGAACCTCATCCTCCTTGTCCACATCTACAACCTAGTTTTATGTTGTTATCCTATTCCAACTATGTTCCTCTATCCTTTCATTTTCAATCTCTAGCATGGGATGTAGTAGGAGGTGATGTGTTCATAGTTTTCCCCTAGGAGGGAGTCTAAATAATTCTAGTTGCATCCACCTCATTATTGGAGGTCCAACACTTTTTGTAGGTTATGGTTCTTTTCCCTCTATGAAGCTCTTGTTATCTTGAAATTGTTGAGGAAATGGGTGAGCAGTCACTTGTTCTTTCTCAGCATGTGGCACCTTGAATTTTTGTGGTGCCCTTTTTTGCAATATTGCCAAGAATACTATATTTTGTGTTGTTATTGTAGAATTTTTTCCCCCTACAATGTTTCCTAGAGTTTCTCTATTTTATACATTGTTTCCTATAGTTTCTTTGTTTCTTCCTACAAAGTATCTCCTTATTATTCCTCCTCTAATTATTCTTCAAATGATTCTTTCTCCTGCAATTCCTCTTCATATGCTTCTTCTTATAACTGATTTCTTTACAGGGGATGTCTTATATTGTTCCTTGGGACAAGGTGTTTCTTTTATATGAATTAATATTTGAGAAGTTGCCTTCTTTTGAAAAGATATATTTCTACATAGTCTATGCCTTTTGAAATTTTGGTACTCCCACCATATTATTGTTTTTCTTTGCCTTGGTGATATTTTTGGTTTGGGAGGTGTTTCTTTTTTTGGAGGGGTTCCCATATTAATTAGAGTAGCTATGATTTCCACCTTTATTAGTTCAGGTCCAGGGTTAGGAATGACCTTTCCTTTTTCTCTTACCACTGTTGGGGAACCCTACTATGCCAAGTACTTTTGACTTTCAATGAATTACTATATGTACATGCCTATAAAATTTTCCAATGGAATATAATGATCTAGCCTTTCTAATGCATCGAAAACTAACTTAATTAGCCCATTGTGGGAAAATGTTTCTTGCTTCTGTGCTTTGAATTTCCCAATAATTTCTCTTAAAGATTATAGTTGGAATTAAATGACTCTTAGCGATTAGGGTGGTGGTAGATAAGATTGGTGTCTAATCTGACAAAGTAGCCTAAACTAGTAGGCATAAATAATTAATCTAGGTGGATCCCTAATGACCCAAAAGTAAAATTCCATGGATCATTGTGAAACTAGGACCAAATCAAAGAGCTCATCGTAAGATTTCTAATAGTGAAAACAACGCCTCAATCTGACGTCATATGTGAAAGTTATGCCCAATTGATGTTTTGATAAATCAAGCCTTAGGACCTAAATTAACTATGCTACAGATAATTTCATCACCACTAAGTTTACCAATCCAACGAAATTCACAAAAAAAAATTGTGGACCTTTGCTAAATCTAGTAGAGGTTTTAGCAGTGGTTAAATTTTGCAGCACCCCACCAAACTTGGCAATAATTATGTGGCCCAATGACATGAGGCCATGTGGACAAATCAGTGGGAAAAACATGACACCCATTTGATGGCCAAATTGGCCTCAAGCCATGATTGGTTGGCCACAGTTATCGCTATTTTTTTTGGCAAATTTGTTTTTAAACAAGAAGAAAAATCCAAACATGGAAGTCAAATATTATGGATTGATGGCATTTATAACCATGGTCAACGGTTTTTGGTTTCTGCTATGGTTACAACGAAATGATTATGACAAAAATGGTCAGCGGTTACGGTGGCTCAGTGGTGGGTTTGTTTATATGTTACAATGGTTTATTTTAAATATTAAATAGTTACATTATAACCAGCGATAGTCAACATATTATGGTGGGGTTCAAACAATTCAATGGTCACATGTTATATATAAATTGACAAATTGAATGTTTAAACAAACCATTATATAGAGACAGTTCAATGGTCATGGCTTAATCTTTTGGAGATAGTTTGTTATTTCATCGGTTAGCATAATTGATAAATGTGGTGATTCAATTAACTGTGGCAAGAACCCTTTGTTTGTAATATAAAAAACGGACTATGGTTGGGTTTGAAACCATGACCCATGCGACACCAAGGTATCAGGCATGATAAGACAACTAGGCAGGTGTTGTAATATTTTCCTCCTGATCATTATATTAAAACCCTTGTTCATTTGTTATGGGACTAGCAGATGGAGAGCCATGGGTGGAGTGGAACAATGTCTCGAACCTGGTGGAATCACACACCCTGGAACACTGCGTGAAGGAGCCAGGAGAAGGCATGATTTTTGAGATAGAAATATTCTATAAGAATGTTCCATTTTGATGTTGTGAGGAATTTAAAATATTCCCTGAGGGGCTAGAGTTGCAGGTGACAAGGATCATAATGGTGCAGTCTATTTTTCATCTAAGCAACAAATATTAGGGATCATGGTAGAAACCAACCTTCTTCATTAATTGCCATGTATTTTTTTATATTTTTGTATTATAACTCTCTTCTTAGACTAATATATACCCCTTTGTATTAAGGGGGGTGGGGTGGGGGGGGAAATGTTGGAAACCTAATATACTAATGGTTATGGTGTGGAATGTGAACAGACATTGGAGTCCAAGAGACCGCGTAGTATATGAAAACTAAGGGTCATTAGTCATTATATAAAAATGTATAGCTTTGTGAATAATATACATTCAATGATTTATCTTAAATATATTGACTATCATTTGTATGAGTTTAATAGATTCATTCAAATTCTATAGGATAAAAGTGTTTTACTATCAAAATTGCCAATTTTGTTTAGAAATTATATAAAATCCTTAAAATTTTGAATATTTTTTAAAAAAAATTGTCGAACATTTTGCTATTATCATTTTAAGAATTACTAATATTCAATGATGTTTGTACACATTCAGAGAAGTATAGATCCTTAATATAATCCAAGTTCTTAAATAGGTATGGTGGGATGATATGGTAGAGTAGTACAATTCCATACTAAAGAATAATAAAGAATGATGCATCTAAGATTATGTGAAGACTAGTATGCAAATTAATGATTAATTAGAGGATCGTGTTCATGATTAAACATGAAAAGGTACAAGGTTAGAGTCAAATCAATAGTATATAATTAACTATAATGCAAACTTAGCTCCAATTGTCATATATACTTCTACCCCACATCTATTTTTAGTTGCAAGGTATACCATATTTTCTAAATACCATGAATACTCACTAAGTTTGGGCTTGACTATGACCACTACATAACCTAATTATGTCAATAGGAATGTTTATTTTGGAATAAGACTTCCAAAATTTTAATTTAATTATCAATAATTATTAGGTATATGGTTGAGATTTAATCTGCATGGAATATTCTAGAATATTCTTAGTAGTATACACAAATCAAATTTTCAGATTTATCACCAAAGTAGGTATGTCATTTTTCTCTTTTAATTAAATTGATTAATTAAATTATTTAAAATTAACAAGTGTAATATGAAACGAATTATGGTTTTTTTGTCATGTCATATTGATAAGCCATGGTTTTGGCTCTTGATATTGTAACAAAATCTATTTAGAAATTAAGAATCTGCATAATAAAGTGGGTATAAACCCCCGTAGATAAGAATTTGGTTCCATGTTTTTTCAAATGTAAATATATTTAAAACTTATATTAATACTTTTGATAATTTATACTAATAATACTAATAATAATAATTTAAAATACAATTATAATTTAATTAATTTTATGACTTTTTAAATTTTAATAATATAAGATGTATTATGAAATAAATAATTTGATGTATTTTATGAATTAATACTTTACCAACCATTTAATTTAGTTGAATAACTTGGTATTTATAATCTATTTACTAAACAAATACGATTTGATAATCTTACTCTCATATGTGGATAACTGATATTTACAAATAGTTATACAAAAACTTATTACAAGTTGTGATACAACTCATGCATTTGACATAGAGGATATAGGGATTGTACATTATGTTTTAGGTTTATACCTTTGGTAATGAATAAGTGAGGTCTTCCTTGCACATGAAAGTATCCAATAGGAATTTTGAAGGGGTTTCACATCTTGGATTACTTTTGAAGGGTTTTCACATCTTGGCTTACAAATCCTTTGTGACTCATATCATTTTAAATTTGAAATTGTATGCTAATTTAAATACATATTTAAAATAACCTTATTTAGATAAGGCACTAATTATTTCAATGATTGGTCATGTGAATAATAGACATTGACACACAATACTTTGAACATCATTGAAAAGTTGCCACATATATGGACAAAGTTCATGTGGAAAAGTATGCTCCAATTTATTCGAAAGTAATTTGATGGGTTGTAACATGTATTTGTGACTACAACCCAGACTTTATTTGAATAGTATATTAAAAAATTTAATTTCATAAATCACCTGCATTAAAAGTTTTAACCTATCAATTTGCTAGTTGAGAATTCAAAGCACTTGTCATCAATTATGGTACCCATTTATACTATATTATTTATGTCTACCATTAGTTGTAGTCTTATGAATATTATATGATCTTTTGTTATTAGAGGTATAATTAAGGATCTCGGGACTTCTATTTCTTTGGTCTAATCACCTAATAATGTTACAAAAATTTTGGTGTGTGTTTCTCACACATATTTAGACGGAATGAACTAGAATTGCAGTGACCTAGAATATGATGATGAGGACAAGGTACACCCTGTTAGTGTCAGTATCTTCATCCCTCCATCAGTGATCAAAATTTCTCTTTTTGCATGCATTTTAGATGTCCCATCCGATCAGCTGCATTCCATTAGGTCATGGATCATCTGATGGTAGTGGTTCATTATCAAATTTCCCTCATGGTCTTTACCTGTTGGCCTATTTTCACATATTCGGGTCATTTACAGTCATTTTTTGTCATTACATTTGCAAAAAGCATTTTTAGGGTTTTAGGTCTAATTAGGTCTAGGGTTTGTCACCATGGTCAACAAAAAATCTCAATAAATGGTTAGCAGGCACATGAGGAGGTCTTAATAAATTCACAAAATCAAATTTTCAATGATGATATACACAATAAGTGGTTTTTACCTCAAAACTCTATTTTGAGGTGAAAACAAAGTTTTCATTCCTATGTATTAAAATTTTATGTAATTTCAATTTTTTCTATATGTAATAAGTTCAGAGTTGCTGCCCTAGCTCACCTTGCCAACTCCAGCCACTGCAAGCAAAAACACAAGCATCAATGCACCAGTCTATCAAATGATTAAGAAAAGTCAATTTCAATGGAAAAACAGAGTTCAAAACCAAAAGTGACATTGACATTAGAAAAGTGGGTTTGAGATGAGTAAAAATTAAATTCATTCACATTTAAAGTGAAAGAGGTCATCTTTATCATTTCATTGCGCAAATTTACACTTGGAGAGCAAAAATCGCGATTTGGGAGCCAAGGAGACACAAGCCATGTTTTTCAAGGCAACAGTGTTGTGCATTAGAGGCAGTGCGCTGCGCATCAGAAGCAGAACTACAGTGTAATTTTGAACTGGCGCTACACATCAGGAGGGCGCTGCGCATTGGGCCTAATGCGCTGCGCATCAGTCCAGATTGTTCTATATCATCCCAAATTGTGCCATAACCCTCAAATTTTCTATATTTGCATTCTACAAGTAAGTAATAATTCTCCTAAGGTTGAATTTGAGGTCACATTGGTGTTTTTCATAAATTTTTCATGTGGAAAATGAAACCCTAGTTTTCTTCATTGTTTTCCATTCTATTGTGCAATTTTCATCCCATCTTCACAAAAACATCATCAAAACCCCTTTTCACTCTTTTATTACCCTAAAAAACTCCACTTATCCCATTTTCCCATATCTCACTCCCCTAAAGCAAGTATTTCACTCATCAAACCCTGAATCCCTCATTAAACCCTAATTTCCCAAAACCATTCCCTTCTCTCCCCAATTTCATTTCCCGAGAGTAAAATATCTTCATACTCATCACCATTGTCCTCTTTCATCGCCATTTTTCACCATATCTTGATCTTATCATTTTCCTAAGACAAACACCTAAGCACCATGGCAACAAGAAAAAGTGACTCAAGCTATCAAGAGGAAACACAAAGTGACAGTTCAAGAGACGGGAATGTATAGCCTAGGAGACCTCACAAGGGTGGGAAAATAATTAGAGAGGAGCCTATTAGCATTGCTAAACTTCTTGCATGCCCCCTTGCCACCACTTGTTTCAGATACCAATCTTGCTTTGAGTTTTGTGAGATGGTTAAGAGGGTTAAGTATCATCATGAATTAGCTAGGCAATTTGTCATCAACATGGAAGACAATATGGTACAGCTTGCTAGCATCAATTTCACTCTTCCACCAACCATTATTGCAGAAGCAACTAGGATGCCAGATGTGGGGGAAAGATGGAACAAAAGACAAAATGTCAGAAAACAGAACTATGAACCCTACATAAAAGCCAAATATCATAGTAAATTGGGCAGGGTGTTTCCTTTAAGTTTTTGGAGGACCGGTATGTGCCACTAATGAAACTCATCATTAAATACTTCACATGTGAGGTATGATTCTCCAGACTCTATGCCTATCATATCAGATTGATTATTCATTTTACTAGGTTTAGGATGATGAGCATTCCATACTTCATTTGCAAAAGCATAGAGAGGATGATTGTGCTTGCAAAGAGAAAACCATACCCACAACAGCTTAATAGCATTTATCACTTTGTTGTCATCAAGATTGTTGTTGTACATCAGCTCACTCAGTTGGGAGTGCCATGGGAAACCTTCATTGCCCATGAGATCTTCAAAGGGCTTCAAATTTTTGCAAAACCTCAAGAGGAAGCTGGACCTTCTGGGCAACGAAGAGAGCGTGAAAGTAGAACTGAAGAGGCTCACATTCCTGTGTTTATAACTTATGAAAAGGGGACAAGAAGACTTTTTGCAGCTGCCAAACAAGTATTATCTCCACCAGGGGTGGAAGGGGTCTTGTTCTCTTCACCAGACAACAAGCAAATGCTATCTTCACCTGGGGTGAAAGGGGCTTTGCCTTCTTCTTCAGCAAAGCAGGTACAGGACAGAGGAAAATAGCCATTGCATGATGAAGGGCCTTCTGAAGGCCAAGACAAAGATTTTATTTTGGTTGAGGATGAGGACACTGATTTGGGCTCCCAAGGCTCAAGACTCAAGGATGTGGTCATCAAGGAGAAAGAAGCTAAGATCCAAGCCTTATCTCTTGACCTTGAGAGGGCTAAGTGGGTCATTAACTACCTTGAGCAATAGAACAAGCAATTGGAGGACAAAAAAACAATCATAGAGCTGCAAACCATAAGGGAGAACCAGCAATTGGCAAAAAGAAGGAAAATCAAGCTAACTTCACTAGAGCAAGAAATAGAGGCTGATCGAGAATCATGGTTAGAAAGAGTGAATTCTCACCTTGAGAAGCTGCTGGACAAGGCTAACAAGGAGAAGAACATGTTGTGCCACATGGCTTACCACTATTTGGCCCGGAACAAAATTTGTAAGACAAGGATAAGAAACCTAAAAGCCAAGTTAAGGAGAGCCTTAAAAGCCAAAAAGGACCAAATAAGCTTAGAATCTTGGCTGAATCCTCCTTGGCCCAGCAAAGCAATTGATAACCTTGCTTCTTGCCAATTTTGAAGAATTTTGGAGAACTTTTTGTCAATTCCTAAATTTTAATTATAAAACACAGGAAATTGCCTCTGATGCATAGTGCCACTGGCGCTGCGCATTGAGGTGGTAAGGAATTTTGAGGAAAGGATTGCATTTTTGTATTCCTCATGAAAAGTTATGAAAACCCAGAAAGTCATCTAGGTCACCTAAAGGGCAAAAAAAAGGCCTCAAAAATGCCCTTTCTGCCACTTTTTAGACCCACAGGAAGCAGTCTTGGGAGAACTGATTTTTGAAGGGGAAAATGGACACCAAATCCAAAAATTCCACTTGTCCTAGAAGGTAGACGGATAGACGTTTCCAACAAGACATCGTGGAGAAAATTTGGTGAAGGGGAAGGCCTTTAAAATCATCTTGTAAAAGGCACTGCGCATCAGGCAGATGGCGCTGTGCATCAGGCACAATTTTGTCAATTTTGCTCAAAAACTCAAATTTTCACCTAATTTTCTATCAGTTTGACTTTTCTTCTCTCATGGTCAAATTCATGATGTAAATTGATGTAAATTGATGTACTTTGATGTACTTTGATGTAAAAATGATGAAAAATGACTTAAGGAGGTAGATACATTAGTTTTAGGTGGTTTTGAACCGAATGAATCAGTTTCCATGGTTTTAGAGGCAAGCTGTTCCACTGCCTATTTTTCAGTTCCTAGTTTAGATCTTGTTGAAACAACTCCCTAACTCATGGATTCGACCCCTTATAGCTAGCATAGGTGGTTTGATGCCTATATCTTGTACTTTCTTAGTCATTTGTCAGGGTTGGACTCTTGTGGATGCATTGAGCTACTTTGTACATCACTTCTGTAGTTTGGCAAGGAAATAAACTAGGGTTTTGCAGCATTTTGTGGGATTCTTGTGGTAATGTGAATTAGCATTGTTTTTCCTCTACTATTTCAGTTGATCTTATGTTTATATGTGCCATCATCTCTCTTTTTCTGCATAACTAAATGAATCAAGTTTAAAAGGTGGAATCCATTGGTGTTTCAGTGCTCTGCCTTGGGGTTTATTTAGTTTTAGATGTTTTCTACTGTTTGAAGAGGACTCATGACATTTTCATGCCCTCTCCAACTCCTCACCATTATTTAGCCTCACCATTACATTAATTTCAAAGTGCTAAAACACTTGCCTACCTCGCTCCACTGAAACCTCTGCAAATCTGTGTTGATTTCCCGGACCCAAAGCTACCTTCCCCATCTGATCCAGCAACCAACCATTAAAATCAATCAAATTTCTCTGAGAAAACATACCTAGCCTAAAATTAGTATTAATATAAGTCATCTCAAGCTTTACTTGCCATAATTTCATTGAGATTGACAAGGAGAGAGCCCTCTCCCAACCTGGTAGGGCTAGCTACCAAGTTAAGCATGGTTTGATGTTACCCTAGACTTGCCTTTCTCAGCCTGAGGTAGATTTAGGCACTAACACACCCCACAAAACAACTATTAACTAATCCTTTGGGATTATTTTGTACAATATTAGTTAGCTGATAGTTTTTATTTTTCGTTAATAAGTTACCAGGGAAGAATTGTCTTGTACCTACTTTACATTTGTATAAATGTACCCTTTCAATTTTAATAAACCAAATTTTCCATAGCAGAGTTTATTCACGGGTCTGTCTACAGTGGTATCAGAGCACCGATGAAATTATGAACTCCATGTTTTTGTAATATATTTGCTATGAATGGGAGATGGATCATGCAGTTTAGAGTCCAGTTTGAGGATTGGGTTATGGATAAACAAACTTTGAAAATATTTTCCACTACTGCAATGGTTATGTTCTCGACGTCTCTTATGCTAAGGTCATTGCCAATGTTTCTCTTATTGGATATCTTGTTGGAAAGGTTTCCTTACACACAGAAACAAGGACATGTGAATGCCATTAGAGAAAACAGAGGTATGGGGCCATGAACATGCTATAAATTGATTTTTGTAGTCAGTCTTTTGTCATAAATTGTCATCTCAGCCAATAACTTACCCATACCATATCACCTGGTACCGTTTCTATGATTGGTAATGTGGCTCCTATTGAGAACATTTTGACTTTGAATTTCCATTCTTCTAATCTCACCTATGGCATCATTTTAAAATAATTTTATGTCCATTGACTTTATTAAATAAGTCACTTCTAAGCATCTCCAAGGAATTAAGATATTTCTTCTCTCTACATTTTTGAAATCCCTTGTCTACATACTGCTCTAACCTAAACTCCAATGGGTTCTTCCATGCTTCCAATTGATAGATCTTGTAGTGTGTGTTGCCATTATTGTCTACAGAGAACATAGCCTACAATTCCAAAAATACCTAGACACCTTCTTTGTGTCTCTTAGTGAGGGTTTTTGTTTATCTCATGTATTTTTTTGCAGTCTATGCTTCTCTTAGGGTCTCGGGTTAGGTTGTGTGCCTATTTATTTTTATTTTATTGAGATACCGTGGCATGTATGTCATAAATTTGATTAAATGGATTAATGTTTTCCCACTACTGTGACCAAGTAAGGTAGTAAATTGAAGAAATAGGCATTGGCAGAGAAATTGAAATTGGGGACAGAACCTATGGGATTTTGAAATCTTTTATTGAGGCCATGATATTAATTTTGAGATTGGGGTTAAGTGAGTATGAAGTCTGGGTTTTTTAATTAAGCTCTTCATTGATTGAATTAAATTGAATGAAGTTATAGACATCAATTCTTTATTTATTGAACTGAATTGAAATGTTTTTTTTCATATAGATAATATTTTTTACTTCATTTTTCTTGTTTGCTACCAAGTATTCAAGTAGAACAATAGAGATGAAACCTTTTAGAGGCAAGGGGAGTAATAATCATCAAGGTGACAGGTAGCAAAAACATGTGAGAAGAGAGATAAATTTAGTGAAAAGAAAGACAACCACCTCCAGACAAAGGAAAATCACCTGATTCTTCCCACTATATTTTTGCACATTATAATTTCAGTATAAATGATGTCTTTAGCACTACTTTATATGATTGCAAGATACTTGAATATTGGTTACTGCAGCCACTTCTCATATAACACTCGAAAGATTTTTTTTTGAAACTTTCAGTGATAATATTGATGGAGTAGTTTGTTTTGCTAATAAATCACAAGTAAAACCTTCATGAATTGGATATATTCAGGTACAAAGATCAGAAATTACTAATTATATTTTACAAAATTTTCTTTACATTCCTCAATTTCAAAGAAACTTGATGACTCTCATACATATAAGGTAGTAAGGGAATTCTAGACATATATTTGATGGTATAGTTGAAATCCATAAAGCATCTAATAATATGCTTGTGATGAGTGGTGTTGAAGAAGACAAACTCTTGAAACTCAAAGGTGCTTCATGGTCTACATTCAATTCTGCTCATTTAACTCAACAAAGTGATTCTTTGTCTTCCATTTTATTGTGGCATGCTCGTTTTGGTCATATAAATTATGATAAAATCAAGACTATGAAACAACAAGGCATTAAATTGATTCCTACTATTCTAAGAAAATTTACTCCATGTGATGCTTGTATTTTAGGCAAGCACAATAAGCAACCTTTTCATAACTCTACTTCTAGAGCTTCTAGGCAATTAGGTCTCATACATTATAATCTATGTGGGCCCATGCCTATTCCATCTGTCAATGGTAATAAATATATTGTGAATTTTATTGATGATTACCCGAGGATGTGTTAGGTCTATCTATTGAAAGAGAAATCACAAGTTTTTGAAACTTTTAAGAATTTTCAGTTATGGATTACAAATTAAACTCAAATTAATATAGGCACCCTCTAGATTGATAATGGTGGTGAATACACATCTAAGGAATTTAAAAGGTATTTACAAGGAAATGGTATCAAACATCAAACTATAGTTCCTTTTAATCTACAACAAAATGGTGTTGCAGAGTGTATGAATAGGACATTTCTAAATATAGTCAGATTGACGATGTTTTCTAAGAATGTCAAAATAATGTTTTGGGGAGAAGCAGTACTTTGTGTAGCCTATATTAGAAATTGTTTTCCTTCTTATGCCATCAATAATAAGTCTCATTATAAAATATCGTATAACAGACTTCCTATTGTTCAACATTTCAGAGTTTTTGGTTCTCCATGTTATGCTTTGATTCCTAAGCAGCAATGAAACAAATTGGGTTCCAAAAGTCACAAGGGTACTTTTTGGGGGTACTCTGATACATCTAAAGCTTATAGGTTGTATGATGAGGAGAATAAGAAATTTCTTGTTTCAAGAGATGTCGTTTTTCTTGAATTTGATAAATATTCTCCCATTGTTGATAGACAACTCAATCATTTGGATAAATTATCTTCAAATAAGTTTTATTATGAGTCTGATAATGATATTCCACATACTTAAGGGGGCATTCCCATTCTAAATTAGTTTGTGGATTTTCCTTTAGTATTTTTTCCATCTTTAATACTGGATGATGATAATGTTTCTACTAAAGAAAAATTAGATAATAGTAATGTTTTTGCAAGATCAAAAATTGCTCTTGAATAACCTATTTTAGAGCCTATTTTTCAAGATGAGAAACCACCACAACAATCACTACGAATATCAACACGCATCAAGACATTTACAAGAAAGTATGATGATTTTGATACAGGGAGTTATTCTAAATATAATAAAGGAAATGATGGAAATGTTACTTCAAGTTTAGGTAACATTTCTCATGATTGTGAATTTAATTCTCTTGTTGTTAATGAGCTTCTAGTTCTGATGAATGGAAAGATACCATGGAAAGAGAGTATGATGCTCTCATTAAAAATGGAACTTGGAGGTTGGTGGATCCTCCTATTAGAATCAAACCTATTGGTTGCAAATGGGCTTATAAAATTAAGTATAAGGGAGATGATTCACTTGAAAAGTACAAAGAAAGACTTGTAGAAAAGGGGCATGCACAAAAAGAATTTGTTGTTTATACATAAACATTTGCTCCTAGATCTAAATGGAGCATTATTCGAACCTTGTTTTCAATTGCAGCTCAAAAGGGATGGAAAATACATCATATGGATGATTTTTTTTTTTTTGAATGGATATTTGAAGGATAATGTCTATATGTTTCATCCAAAGGGTTTTTATATTAAAGGAAAATAACATAAGGTATGTAAATTGGTGAAATAATTGTATGGTTTGTGTTGGAATATATTATATTCCTTGGAAGGTAATAATGTCTTTGTATTATGTTGGAAGTTATCCAAAATCTTATGTAAAAGGTTAATACATTATATCCCATATTTATTATGGCATAGTATACTCTTGTATCCATTTATTACATGAAGAGGTGTTATTTTGGAGAATTATATTATCCCACATTTAATATGTGAGTAATTCCTCCACATCTCTGGGTATATAATAGGGTCAAAGGAGCCTCTTAAGGTAGATATCATTTTGTGATACCATCACATTTTATCTTGTGCTCACAACATACTGTTACTTGTAGTTGCTCTCTTTGTAAGATTGTAGGAGATTTCTGGAGATAATAGAAGACAACCTTCAAATGGTCGTAGACCATTTGGGTGAACCACGTATATTTGTTGTATTCTTTTTCCTTGTTCTTTTTCTGTTCATATTTATATGTTGGTATATTTTTGGTTTCTTAGATAGATAGCTAGTTTAGTAGATCTAATATTCTAATAGTTTGAAAGAAGCATCCCATGCATGGTATGGAATGTTAACTGGAGATCTTCTCAAATTAAATTATAAGCTTTTCGACCTAGATGATACAACTCTTTTGTCAAGAAAGTTGGAAGATCAATTGTATATCTAGTTGTTTATGTTGATGATTTGATGATCACAGGGAACGATTATGATTATATATCATTTGTTAACAGGGAGCTAGAAATATTATTGATATGACATATTTGGGTTTATTTCATTACTATTTAGGAATTGAAGTTGATAAAAAACCCAAACATATTTTTATTTCTCAGAAAAAATATATTGGACAATTTTTGAGTAAATTTGGAATGAAGGATTGTAGAAATCCAATGGAGTAGAACCTGAAGCTTACTTCAAATAAAGGAAGTGCATTTGAATATCCAACAAAGTACATGCAACTTGTTATAAGTTTAAATTTTTATTATTTGTCCTCGCATAAATTTTGTTGTAGGAATACTTTCCAAGTTTATGCATCATCCTTTTGAAGGTCATTGGATCACAACAAAATGAGTACTCAAATATTTAAAAGGCACTTAGTCATATGGCACCAAATATTCCAAAGTTTCAGTCTTCCATCTCACTGGTTATTCAGATTCTATTTTTGATGGATATAAAGAGCATGGGGTTCCTAAAATTAGTTATTTGATGAATCTTAGATCAACAACCATCACCCGAAGATCATGAAAACAATTTGTTCTTGTCGATTCTACCACCAAAGCTAAATATGTTGCAGCAACTAAAGCTACAAAATAAATATCTTTTCTTCGCAAAATACTTGAATATTTGTAGGAGAAACAAAAGGCTTCAACTCCTTGGTTCATTGACAACTCTTCTGCGGTTCAATTGGCCAAGAATCCTAAATTTCATTATCAAACAAAACATATC
Organism: Pinus tabuliformis; assembly: GCA_031772625.1. Taxonomy (NCBI): domain Eukaryota; kingdom Viridiplantae; phylum Streptophyta; class Pinopsida; order Pinales; family Pinaceae; genus Pinus; species Pinus tabuliformis. The sequence continues at coordinate 1,116,915,725 of CM062804.1, forward strand.
AACACCAAATATCACTTATTCGACATTATGTAGAGGCCAAATTCATTCATATGATAGATTGTCCTAATTCAGAGTAGATCACAAATATCTTTACCAAAGCACTAGGACGAGAAAAGTTTGAAAAAATCGTAATGTTACTTGGCATGTAAGATGTCCCTTCAGATTAAGGGTGGAACGATAACAAATCCTTCAAGATTATTTCGTACAATATTAGTTAGTTGATATTTTTTCTTTTCTGATAATAAGTTACTGAAATAAAATTGTCTCGTACCTATTTTACATTTGTATAAATGTATGCTTTCACTTTTAATAAATCAACTTTCCATCGTGGAGTTTATTCACGATCCTTTCTACAACAAGCAAGAATTTCTTCCATGGATAACAACCATGAATGGAATAATGTGATGGTATGTGGTCTTGGAACAACAAATGTGGACAATGGGGCATGGAGAAGAGGATCATTGTCAAAGTGAGCTCAATTTCAATGTCATTGAAACTATATGAGTGTTAAGGCCACAAATCTTATGCATATGGTTAGTCCAACAAGCCTGGAATCCCACAAACAAAATTCTAGCTACAATTTTGAGTCGGCTCACAAAGTGCATAACCATGGTAGGAAAGAATAAGATTTTGAATATAAAAAAATTGCATTGCATAGGTTCAGTTATCCAATGATTCATGGTTATTGAAATATTGGAAGTGTGGGGTGCTTATACTCTACTAACACCATATATACTCTACGGCCCAGACCCTCTTCAAATCCTAAAAGGATTTTTGTGTTCCATCCATTACAGATAAGCAGAACTCATTGATCTATTTGAAATGGAAACAAAATTGATGAATTGTAAGGGGGGAGAGAGTGATTTAAATGGTAATAGAGAAAATAAAGACAATCCCCATCTCGAGCCACACTTTAACCATGCATTGTGCACTTGAAGTGTAACCGTATATCATGCATCGAGCACTTGAAAAGGTAAACCGGTTCATTTGATTGATGTGGAGTCTACCTAGTTATATATATTTGGTAGCCTCCTTCCTTAAAATGTTATTGGGTTTTCAAATCTTTATTTTTTTAATTTTATGGAGTTTTCATGAAAATTCTAATTGCATCTTCATATATATATATATATATATATATATATATATATATATATATATATATATATAATTAAAAAAATATCCCCTCTTCCTATCTTAATTTGAGAAAATCAATAGAGTATTGTGAAATATTAGGTAAATTTGTTTTTGAGGTTGAAACTATTTATTTATGAGATGAAATAACTTTGTAGATTTCTATTTATATTTATTCAAACTTATATAACATTACATACACAAACAATAATCTAATTAACATTACGAAATATGTAACTTAATCTAATTAACACTAAGAAATATGTAAGGTTACACAGAAAAATCTAATAAATGTGTAAAGTTGCAGAAAGAAAACACTCCAAAAATGTGTAAAATTAGAGAGAGAATACACTACATTCCACTGCAGCAATAAGCTGAAAAAAATAAAATTTTCTAAATTTTAAGCAATTAATTATTTTACTTGATAATGGGATTTTAACAGTGTGACTATCTATATTTAACACATCTCCTCTTTTTTAAAAGAATGATACAAATTTATTGCCCATGTATTAAATATTTAGATAATCCTATTAAATTATTTGAATAAGTATCTGACTCACTGTAAAATAGATTTTACATCGTGAATGAATATTAAAAAATAGAAGTGGCCAACATAACAATTTGAATTAAATAATTTCTATAAGCTTTTCCGGATAAAAAAGGACCATTTCTCTCCTAACGCATTGTATTGCACTGTTAATTATAGTTAATTTTAAAAGGCAATGTTTGAAGTAATGGTTCCCCGGATGCGGGTGGTTGTTAGATACATAAGGCTCATGGCTTGTCAGCAGGGCATGTGTCCGCCCGGACAAGCCACGTACACCAGGAGGACTCGCCCTAACTATTCCAGCATGCAGCATTTAAGGAGGGGAGTTATGGTTCACTGCAGAGACGTCCCTTCGACATTCACTGCTCGCCTTGAGAAACGGAACATGGCGCTTCATAGCCGGAAGTTCTCAGACATTCTCCCGCATTTCTCGTCTGCTCCTGTTCTTGTCTTGAGGGAAGTGGCGGAGGCTCATTGTTTCGGCTCTCATTCAGGCTCTGAGAGCGACTGTGATGGTTTAGAGGCCATAGACTTGGGCAATTGGAGAGCATACGGGCAGTCTGGTTGTGAACCTGGGAGATTGGCGGTGTTGCAAACCTGCCATCCGCAGTCTGGTTGGGGGATTGGGCGTCTAGTTCAGAGGGACAATCCGTGTGTGCACACTCGCCACCCGCTCATTTTCAGTATGCAGCGTGAACGCCAAAGGGGAACAAGTCGGCGTGGCAGCTACAGTGGAAGAGCCCCTTCTCCCTCTTCCTCAATTGAAGAATCTTCTGAACGCAGAAGACCGAGGGGAAGGCCCCCGGGCAGAGGAAGAATGGCGGAACCTCCAGAGAGAATGGAATGTGGGCACACTGAGCACCCAATGGTAAGATACCGCCTTCCATGTACTTTGTCCAATTCCACTTTCTTCGTAACTGTTTCAGTGGAGCATTGCAGCAATCCGTGGGGTGAAGATGAAGCTCCTCGTGCCAACCCTCCGCGTATTCCTGGGATTGTTCCCACAGTGGACATGGAATTTCCCGCCATAGATATGCTGAGGCCTGTACATGATCCTGGAGCAGGCCCGAGTGAACCTGTGCAGCGCAATGCTGGTAAGGCTATACTCCAGCCTCCCTGCTGCAAGATGGAGGATGAACCGCAGACTACGGAAGAAGATTAGCATGCCCAGCTCGCGCTCCAGGTTTCACTGCACGAATTTTTCTCTCTGTCAGCTCCCTTCGCGATCATATATGTGTCTGCACTTTGTCACTATGTACCTCTGTCCATCTCTGTTATGGTGTCGGTTATCTGTTATCTCTGTCATGGTGTCGATGTCCTCCATGTGTTTCTGTTGTTTCAGTCTCCTAGTGCTACAGTCCATGTGTCGGTTACATGAGTGTCACTCTGGTTTCCATCTTTTGTAATCCTGGAATGAATACTCCCGAGTTTACTGTCTGTCCCAGGACAAGTTTTACAGGGCCTCGGCCCTGTTGTAATACTGCTGATGTAATTTTGCTCTTGCTGTAATATAATAGCTCAGTCTTATTTAGAAAAAAAGAAATGTTTGAAGTAATGGTTCACAATGGAAAGAAACGTAAGAAGTGGGAGTAGTAGACTTCAACAAAGACCCCTTTCCCAACTAATACTTAGAACGGTATATATTACAGAGCCCATGTATTTTCTCATGTCGCACCCTTTTGTGGGAGACTATTATTACCCTTCATAATATTCAGTGCTGTGCTTTGGAACATTTTGCCCCTCATAAAGTTGGATTACTTTCTCGCTGCAACTGTTCTAAGCCAATAGAGGTTATTCTAATTCCCATCACCTTTCTAATTTCCATCACTTTCATAGTTTTGTTGTTGTTAATGATTCCCACCTTAGGCTAATAATGTTTCTCAAATAATGATTTTTTTTCCATGAACATATAATAGTGAGACCCATTGTGTTTTAAGGATAACTAATTTCAAAATTATTTTTAATTTTGATAAAAAAATTGCACATAATAATACTAAAATAAATGACACTAAAAAATCTACATAAAAAATAAAATGATAAATAGCAAAATCAAATCAGTGTGATCAAACTTCTACTTGACAGATTAGATAAATTTGAAATTCCAAAAAAAAAAATACAACAAGAAACAATAATCCAAAAATAATGACATATAAGACATAATAGTAATGATTGTTTAAATAATTAATAGTAATAGTTGTTTTCCTACATATTGAGTGCACCTGGAATTTCAAATTTATTCTCTTTCAAGTTAAAATTTAGTGACGATTGTTTCTTTTTCATGAAATATTTGAGTGTACATTAATCCAAATTTATAAGTAAAAGAGTTTCTTCATTAATATCAAGAGTATTTTTTGGGTTTTTTTATGACAATTATTGGATAAAGTCTGAGAAGAGAAATTGAAAAGAAGATAATAGACTATCTCACAAGATGACTCCATATCATAACAAAGAACAATGCTTGGCTAGGTTGAGGAAAAGACACTCGCCTGGAAAGAAAATAATAGACCATTCCCACAAGATGACTCCGTATCATAACAAAAGAACAATGCTTAACTAGGTTGAAGGGAGAAAACTTGCCCGTTCATTTTGAAAACTTGCTTGGTTCATTTTTCTATTAGACATGTAACTGTATATTCAGAGAACTATTAACACATAGGAGATCTTGCTTTCTTCAAAGTTTAACTATCCTCTACATGTAAATATGTGAATCCAAAATTTAACTATCCTCTACCTTTAAACCGGATACCAAGCCCATTAAGAAAAGCCCCCTCAAAAAAACAACGTAAAAACTATTTTCTGTGAGAGGTAAACAACTAGCTCTGGCTTCATGTCCAACCAATGGCAGTTAACTAGATTGGTGGCAGTCCTGTACCTCTCTACAAAAGGTTTTACCACTGATATCTCAATCACTAACATACTTTACTTTTCCTCACTTTGTCTGTCGTCTATTGAGTCCTCCTCCTACATGGGACGATAGCAAATGTAAAAGTGAGACAGGTAATCAATTAAGTCATAGAAATGATAATGTGGAATTACCAGCAATTAGAGTTGATAATGTGGCATTGCCAGCATTTAAACTCTAAGGAAACAGGGAAATGATTTAATTAGTTATGACAATTTATCTGATTGAACCTTTCCTATTCACGACTAACCATTAAAATTTATGATGGTTAATGTCAGAGTGTCAAATTTACTGTTTAAATTTCCTTTTACTCGTCTCCGCAGACTATCCGTAAAATACGTTTAAAAATGGTAAAAAATGTTACGTGGAACGTCAAATTCCACGGCTGGCTCCCATTCGAAAAAGTTGAAGTCCACAGAAGCGTCGTGAACAAGAAAGAATGACAGAAACAAATAATAGCAACGAAGTCCTTAAAATGGGATACACAATTACATAAATTTCAAAGTGATAGTCTGACAAAGTTAAAGTTGAATAAATTGAAAAAGTCACACAAATAGAAGATCGTCCTCGTCACAATTTAATAACAGAGTCTAATTATCTTGCAAATGGGAGGAGATAGACTGTCACTCATGAATACCGCCTTTTTATCTTTTCGTCGTTGGATTTTGGAATATAATAAAGATGAATACTTTTAATTAAATTTAAAAATACTTCGTTTTCATTAAATTTCAAAATTTTATTGATGTGGAATCTGCCTAGTTATATATATTTGGTAGCCTCCTTCCTCAACATGTTCTTGGGTTTTTAAATTTTTATTTTTTTAATTTTATGGAGTTTTCATGAAGATTCTAATTGCATCTTCAAATATATATATATATATATATATATATATAATTAAAAAAATGTCCCCTCTTCCTATGTTAATTTGAGAAAATCAATGGTGTATTGTGAAATATTAGGTAAGTTTGTATTGAGGTTGAAACTTTTTATTTATGAGATGAAATAACTTTGTAAGTTTCTATTTATATTTATTCAAACTTATATAACATTACATATACAAACAATAATCTAATTAACATTAGGAAATATGTAACTTAATCTAATTAACACTAAGAAATATGTAAGGTTACATAGAAAAATCTAAGAAATGTGTAAAGTTGCAGAAAGAAAACACTCCAAGAAATGTGTAAAATTACAGAGAGAAAACACTACATTCCACTGCAATAAGCTGAAAATAAGTAAAATTTTCTAAATTTCAAGCAATGAATTATTTTACTTGATAGTGCAATTTTAACACTGTGACTATCCACATTTTTTTTAAAAGAATGATACACATTTATTGCCCATGTATTAAATTATTTAGATAATCCTATTAAATTATTTGAATAAGTATCGGACTCACTCTAAACTCTAAAATAGAATTGAATAAGTATCGGACTCACTCTAAAATAGATTTTACATCATGAATGAATATTAAAAAGTAGAAGTGGCCAACATAACAATTTGAATTAAATAATTTCTACCTTGAATGAATGTAAGAAATAACCCATAGTTGTAGACCGGCGAGAACGTTTGAACGTAAGCTATTGATGACCGTATATTCATGACCGTTGATTACATTAATGGCGGTTTCCTCAGTGGGAGCGAGCCACATTTACTGATGGGAACGAGAGGAAAAGTCGCTGCGTAGCGAGGAAAAGATAAGATTCATATTAATAGTAGAACGAAGGTCTTGACCGATGGAAGCTTTTCCCGATAAAAAAGACCATTTCTCTCCTAACCCATTGTATTGCACTGTTAATTATAGTTAGTTTTAAAAGGCAATGTTTGAAGTAATGGTTCACAATGGAAAGAAACATACGAAGTTGGAGTAGTAGACTTCAACAAATACCTTTTTCTCAACTAATACTTAGAACTGTATATACTAGCAATTGTCTCAAAAGGTACAAAGAGAGGCTCATAGGATTATTAATTGTATATACTAGCAATTGTCTCAAAAGGTACAAAGAGAGGCTCATAGGATTATTAAATTAGAATTGTTAAATTTCTCTAGAAGAGATGTTGGTTCAAGCCTAATGGATGAGCAATTTAAGCTGGCTAAAGGCCTTCTAATTGTTTTTTATTATTGTAAAATTATATTGATCATTCATTGATTTTACTTTCAAAAGCTTGAAGGAATTTGAATAGCAGGAATAGAATTGCTTTGTGGGATTTGATCCCAAATGCTGAGTTGATTGATTTAACTTGCTTGGAATAGCGACCTTGAGTGCTTTGATAATTGTACATCTATTGGGTGCTGGTGATCGTATCATCTCCCCCTGCATTTTGAGTATTATTCAGAAAGCTGAAGAACGTTCCACTAGAGTCAACAACAGATACATTTTTATTAAGTGCATTTGAAACATTTATTACAGCCATAGGAGCATTGAAATCTAAATATAAAGTGAAGAAGTCATCAACTTTAGAGGATAATTCTACTCCTGTGGCTGCCTCTACAATAACCTTACTATGCTATCGTTTGGTTGCAGCAAGCATCCCACGGTTTTCTTTGGCTCTCCTGATGAGATAAGGCATCACACTCTCCACTGGTCCAAACGGAAGATATTTGCTCACCTCGAATCCCGCTTTGACCAAACCCAGAGATAGACTGTCCGACATGCCCTTCAATTGAGCGAACTGTAACCCACTCTGCCCTCCTTTCATAATTCCCAATTCTTCAACCTTACCAGTGGCCAATTTTGCTGATAAATCGTTACCATTACAAATAATGAATCAAATCCCATAATTGAACATTCTGATATCAACACAATAATAATGAAATTCTGAAATTAAGCTTACCAGACTCGAAATTGTGTGTAGCTAGTAGCAGTGATGCTTCGCCCTTAGAAACCTTCTCTAGCATCAACGAAGTGCAGGCGTTGTAACAGTTGTGTGTGTCCGTAATCAGAGAATGTACAGGGGAAGGGGCGCCAAATGATTTTGCCTCGGCACTTTCTCTTGTGATGTAGGCACCCCGCACAAGTTTCAGAGCCATTGAAATGCCCTGCTTTTTAGCTGCTTCGGATGCCTCAATTAGATGAGGCAAAGCATCTTTCAAGTAAGCTTGTATAGTCCCATACACCAGAGGCTCGAGGCCTTTGTTGTATTCGGAAAATGCTCTGTAAATAAAGTAATCAATGGCAGGCTGAACGGTTGTGTATTCTGCATCTACCAGCAAAGGAAGCGAAATGGCCTCGCAGGCTCGGCAGAGCTGAAACAGCCTTTGCTCCGTTGAAATTAGATCGTTTTCCTCGGTGGGGCTCAATGGCTCAGGCGCAGAGCATGTGTGGTAAGTAGGGCTTGAAGAATAGGCAAAGCCTCTGCCTTCCAGGGCAGGCTGAAGGTTGGATGGCGGTGCTGCCATCTTAGCAAGTGGTTGATTCTTTCCAAAAGAGCAATAGGACAGACGACCGTGATTTTCACACAGGCAAAACTTACCTGTAACACCAAATCCACCGATGTTAGCAGACAATTTAGGACAAAAAACTTTACAGAGGATTGAAAGGAGGCAAAGATGAGTTACTTGCCAATCCAGGTGGAAGCAGAGGCGTCAACTGGACGGTGGTGATAAATTGGTGGAGATTGGCATCATAGGCAGCGTTATCCACAACATCTTCTAAGCTGTAATCAAGAATTCCCTTCAAACCCAACGCCCACATTCTATTCAAAGTATCTGAGGCCTCTGCGACGCTCTCACCAGCGCAGAAATGAGAAAACGCGGTCCGCTTCACGGCTTTGAGAAGCTGTACTCTGTAAGGCGCGTAATCCATCAGAGGTGATTTCAGTGCTTTCATGCCCAGATCCGTGATAGGCTCGCAGGAAACAAGAAGGAGATTGAAAAGCGAAGTAATAAGCTCCCTCGTCGTTAAGCTCGAGAACAATCCCTCTGCATCTTCGAAGTCGTGAACGGTAGCAGGAGCATTAATGGCTCCATTGACGGAATCTGCGCGAACTTGAGGAGTCGTGGCTGCAGCCACCGAAGAATATTGCAGGGTTTTCGAAGAGGAATTCACGTTATGGGAACTGGTGTAACAGAATTCATGAGACCTTGCTGAGGACCAAACTCTGCAAGTTCTTCGGCTCACGAATGGAAGCACCCTGGATGCCATAAAACACCTGCAAATCTTGAATTCCAGATCAAGATTGGCTAATAAATACCTCAAAAGGCCGAACTAATTCAAGCACAGGCAAAGAAATTGTTTCATTGGTTGCTCGTCTGGGACAAGAGATTTTCTAACCAGGCGCAGTTCCAGGTACCTATTTTCCTCTTTTTCAGCTATGTGATGAATGAAATGCATGGCAATTGCATTGAAGATGCAGAGGGAGGAAAGCTCCTTGACCAGTGCTTTATAATAGAAACAACAAGGTTGATGCATACTCTAGTGCATGGCATCCAGAAAATCTTGCGTTTTGCCAAAAGGAGCACTCCGGCTTTCTTGACTTTCTATGCTTTCTTGATTTTTTGTTGTTTCCTTTTCTGCTTCAGATCAACGGTTGAAAGTGTCTCACCTGATCAAACAGATCAGGGTAAAAGTGTTGACGAAAAGTTGATGCATAGGAAAGGCCTATTGGCCTAATTACAAAGCCCGTGTATTTTCTCATGTCGCACCCTTTTGTGGGAGACTATTATTATACCCTTCATAATATTCAGTGGTGTGCTTTGGAACATTTTGCGCCTCCGAAAATTGGATTACATTCTCACTGCAACTGATCTAAGCCAATAGAGGTTATTCTAATTTCCATCACCTTTCTAATTTCCATCACTTTCATAGTTTTGTTGTTGTTAATGATTCCCACCTTAGGTTAATAATGTCTCTCAAATAATGAATTTTTTTCCCATGAACATATAATAGTGAGACCTATTGTGTTTTAAGGATAACTAATTTCAAATTTATTTTTAATTTTTATAAAAAAATTGCATATAATAATACTAAAATAAATGACACTAAAAAATCTACATAAAAAGTAAAATGATAAATAGCAAAATCAAATCAGTGTGATCAAATTTCTACTTGATAGATTAGATAAGATAAATTTGAAATTCCAAAAAAGAAAATACAACAGGAAACAATAATCCAACAATAATGACATATAAGACACAATAGTAATGATTGTTTAAATAATTGATAGTAATAGTTGTTTTCCACCTGGAATTTCAAATTTATTTTGTCTTAGTTAAAATTTAGTAAAATTTAGTGACGATTGTTTCTTTTTCATGAAATATTTATGAGGGTACATTAATCCAAATTTATAAACAAAAGAGTTTCTTTATTAATATCAAGAGATTTTTTTGGGCTTTTTCATGACCATTATTGGATAAAGTCTGAGAAGAGAAATTGAAAAGAAGATAATAGACTATCTCACAAGATGACTCCATATCATAACAAAGAACAATGCTCGGCTAGGTTGAGGAAAAGACACTCGCCTGGAAAGAAAATAATAGACCATTTCCACAAGATGACTCCTTATCATAACAAAAGAACAATGCTTAACTAGGTTGAAGGGAGAAAACTTGCCCGTTCATTTTTCTATTAGACATGTAGCTGTATATTCAGAGAACTATTAACACATAGGAGATCTTGCTTTCTTCAAAGTTTAACTATCCTCTACATGTAAATATGTGAATCCAAAATTTAACTATCCTCTACATGTAAATATGTGAATCCAAAATTTAACTATCCTCTACCTGTAAACCGGATACCAAGCCCATTAAGAAAAGCCCCCTCAAAAAAACAACGTAAAAACTATTTTCTGTGAGAGGTAAACAACTAGCTCTGGCTTCATGTCCAACCAATGGAAGTTAACTAGATTGGTGGCAGACCTGTACCTCTCTACAAAAGGTTTTACCACTGATATCTCAATCACTAACATACTTTACTTTTCCTCACTTTGTCTGTTGTCTATTGAGTCCTCCTCCTACATGGGACGATAGCAAATGTAAAAGTGAGACAGGTAATCAATTAAGTCATAGAAATGATAACGTGGAATTACCAGCATTTAGAGTTGATAATGTGGCATTGCCAGCATTTAAACTCTAAGGAAACAGGGAAATGATTTAATTAGTTATGACAATTTATCTGATTGAACCTTTCCTATTCACGACCAACCATTAAAATTTATGATGGTTAATGTCAGGGTGTCAAATTTACGGTTTAAATTTCCTTTTACTCGTCTCCGCAGACTAACCGTAAAATACGTTTAAAAATGGTAAAAAATGTTACGTGGAACGTCAAATTCCACGGCTGGCTCCCATTCGAAAAAGTTGAAGTCCACAGAAGCGTCGTGAACAAGAAAGAATGACAGAAACAAATAATAGCAACGAAGTCCTTAAAATGGGATACACAATTACATAAATTTCAAAGTGATAGTTTGACAAAGTTAAAGTTGAATAAATTGAAAAAGTCACACAAATAGATACACAATTACAAAAATTTCAAAGTGATAGTTTGACAAAGTTAAAGTTGAATAAATTGAAAAAGTCACACAAATAGAATATCGTCCTCGTCACAATTTAATAAGAGAGTCTAATTATCTTGCAAATGGGAAGACACAGACTGTCACTCATGAATACCGCCTTTTTATTTTTGCGTTGTTGGATTTTGGAATATAATAAAGATGAATACTTTTAATTAAATTTAAAAATACTTCGTTTTCATTAAATTTCTAAATATTTCAAAGTTTTATAATAAAAATAAAGAAAACGCAAATATATGGTTCTCACAGAAGATTTTGGACAATTTCCATTGCTTGAAAACAGCTCTGGCGAACCATGGAATATTTTGGACAATTTCGATTGCTTGAAAACCGGCAGAATCCTCTGGCTTTTGATAAGTTTAGTTTAAAAAAACAATAAATTTGTTAAGAAAATAATAGAAATTTGAATAAGATTATAATAAAATTTGATAGAAATTTTGGAAAATTTGAGTTAGAGATTTTAAAATTTAAGATTTTAATAGCATTGAATTCCTTTCAACCATTTTAAAAACATTCAAATTAACATTTTTTAACTGAATTCCAACCAAAAAAATAGCCATCCAAGTTTTTCAACCAAAAAAAACTGCCATCCAAGCGATTCAACCAGAAAAACTGCCATCCAGGCGATTCTGTGACATCGGTAGACAACGCCCGAAAAAATGATATAAAGTCCAAAGTTCAAGGCCGTGATCGACTAAGATCTCCATTTCCCAATGAAAAGGAGCCAGCCCCCGACAAGAAATTTATTCTGTCTTTCCTTTTTATATTTTATTATTTAATGGTTCAAATGCTAAATAATTTATGCTCACGAAAAACTCCCTTTAAATTTATAATTACATAAATGTAATTACGTAATATAATATTGTTAACAAATATTTTATAAAGAATCCTATGGTAGTCTTAAAGTATTTAAACTAATAGTAATACTAGTCTTTTAAATTTATGAATTTTTTAATATTAAAACAATATACTAGGTGAAATATTTATTTAAATTTAATAAATTAATTACAATCATATTTTTTTTTTTTACAATACATTTATGAAATGTAAAACCCTTTAAATAAGAAATATGAAGTATTATAACTATTATTATTTCATTTTATAAAATTAAATAAAAAATATTATCAAAATTTAAAATATATATATAATAAAAAGTTATATTATTAAATTATTTTTTAAATTAAATATTTATTTTTTATGTATAATATAAATTTTATTTTAAAATTATATAATTATTTTAACACACATAAATAAATGTAAAACATTATATATAATTATTTTATATCCAATAAATACTCCAATGGGGTGTTGAAATGTGAGGCAATGAAGGAGGGAGGTGATTTCCATCTCGTTGTTAGGAAAGGGATGGCATGGCAACATGTTTCCATGGAATCACAAAGGCCAACGAGTAATGACAATGCAGAGTATTAACTTGGACTTCTTGGAATTCCTCGATGCAAATTTCAGATATCTGCTGTCATCATTATATTACTGAATTTCTATGGGGTTTATCTGTTGTCAACATTATATTACTGAGTTGCTATGGGATTTTTCGTTGGCATCCCTTGCACTTGTGGTTTAACTATAGCGGAAGGTGAAGACCCTCTTTGTTTGGTCTTTTGTCATTCATTCTATATCATTATCTCTACTCTCCAATTTCTATTATATGCAGCACGTGTAGGAAGTTTTTTAGTAAGAGGATATTTACTAGAATTCTTAGGTATTCGGATATAATGATTATTATTTAATTTTATAGAAATAAATAAAAAATATTATTAATAATAATAATAATGATATTATAGAATTAATTTCTTATTAAATATATTAATTTTTACGTATGATATTAATTTTATTTTAAAATTATATAATTTAAAAAATAAAAACAATGATTTTAGGATTTGTCATTTGCCTCTGCACTTGTGATTTAATTATTGTGAAGGTCTGTTTTAGTGTAGTCTTTTGTCATTCACTCCATATCATTGCTAACTCTGCAATTTCCATGTGTATGTGGGGTTACATGGAGTCAACTCACACATGGGCTAGTGAGAGGATTTGCACCGCAATTTTTGTGGGCGGTGGATATAATGATCATTATTCCATTTTTTATAAATAATTAAATAAATATAATAAAATTAAAAAAATATTTTTAATGAAAAAATGGGATGATAAAATTATTTTTTGAATTAAATATATTAATTTTTATATATGATATCAATTTTATTTTAAAATTATATAATTTTTTAAACAAATATAAATAAATGTAAAATATTATATATAATTATTTTTTATTTAATAAATATTTTGATGTCGTGTTGAAATGTGTGTTAGGGAGGGAGTGAAGTAACTTCCATCTCGTCATCATCAAAGCATTAAAGAGGGGAATGGTCAACCACTTCCATGGAATCACACACACCAATGAATAATGACGAAATAGAGCATTACCTTGGAAAATTTCGATATCTCCTCAACTCCCTAGAATTGTTTGAGGCGAATTGCAGATATTTGTTGCCATCATTATGTTACTAGGTTACTTATGGGATTTTTCCTTTGTGCCCCCCGCACTTGTGGTTTAACTATTGTGGAATGTCGAGACCCTCCTAGTCTTTCCTTTTGTCATTAACTCCATATCACTGCTTAGACTTTCTGCAATTTCCATGCATTCATGGGGTTACATGGAGTTAACTCACACATACACTAGTGGGAGGATTTGCACCAAAATTAGTTTGGGGCATTCAGGATCTTCTCTCCCCTACGTATGTTGGTATTTCTTATGATTTCAACTTCTTAGAAATGGCTTTTTAGTTACAGTTCCATTGTTCTAGTTTATTTGGTGCAATATTTTTTGGTGGAGGCTCAATGCGGTTTCTAGGATGAGCTGGCCTAGCCCTCATCCTCGCCAAGTAGGACATCATGTTACCTTGTGTTGTCAATACTACATCCATGTGGCTCTTCTAGCCTCTGACATACTTACCACCCTTAAGTTCTCCACTATGTATATTATGCACTAGTCTCACCTTGGTTTCCAATCCTTCGAACTCCTTTTTTCTCATGGGTTTTCTGTAACTGGGTTTGATCACCTCATTATCATCATGCCTCGAAAAAAAAATTGGCCAAGACGTGGCTCAGGTGGTTGTGGCCCCATAGTAGGCCTCAAGCCCAGTCACAAGACCAAATTGCATCTTATCTCTAGCATGTGGCTACTGCCTTGGAAGTTTAGTATGAAATTTGATTATTTGAAGGTTAAGCATTTCATGATAAGAACACTAATTCTCACTCTATGATTCAGGCCAATGTTGTTGATTGGGTTTTGGATCTTGGACACAACAGAGGCTGCAGGAATCAATACCTCCACTCTATCACTTTGTATTAGCAAATGAAAATGATAATGAAAAGAGTCATTTAGGAAAAGCAGAAAGACCACACTGAGATAATTTTCCTTCTCAATGCTATTCAACATGTACAAAAGCATTTGATATCCTATCTCGTTATTATGAAGGCTTGATTGGTGCATATAAATATGCATCATCAATGCAAGAAACAAATACCACTAATATTGAGCACTCAAGATCCTACCTTTGTAAATTCTTCTAACGAAGGATGAAGACCCAAGTTTATAATATTTTTATGCTTATGTTTTATGAATTGCACATGATTGTTTTTCTATATTACACAACTGTGGATAGTATTCTATATCGATTTGTTCCTTTGTAACCTATATGCTTTTGTGGACAACCATGTGTTATTGTTAGATTTAGTTATGTGACAGGTTTATATTGGGTAATTTTGATAAAAAGACAAACTTTTCAAACATCTCTATTGTTGTTGATATAGTTTCCTTCATAGCAAGTCATGATAGTAAAAATGTTATTTTGTATATTTTAATTATAAAGTAATTAAAATCGATAAATTGCAAAAAATAAATAAATTATTTAATAAACAAGTATTCAAATGAACTATGGATGCTTCAGGAAACTAAACGCGAAGGTACATAGGGTTTCTACAAATTCTATATCACTCTTCCTAGTCGCTACTACGAGTCGAGGTTTGCTTGCCACCTCCTTGTTTAAGCCATGGAGGAGCGAACATAAGATTTTCCCCCTTATTTCTTGTAGTCTCATTCTTTCTTTGGGATTCATCTCCATATATTTGCTCCCTTACACACAACAGTATCCCTCTTCTCTCAAAAGTAGTTGGATGAGAGGGGCAAGATGACTACAGAGGGGGATTCAGTCCAGTTAAAGTGTTCGTTGTAATTCTTATGTAATGGAATACTACAAGGCCTATGTAAACCTCCAGAAGCATCATCGACATTGTTGAAGGAGTTCCTTCTCTTACGTCCATGACAAGCAATAATTGTAAGTCTAGCTTTGTTTCTTTTTTTCTCCCATTCATCATCCTAAATTTCTTTCACAGTTCGAATCTGGGGAAAATTTATGTGATCTTAACCTAAGGGGCTTTCGGTTTTGTATGGGATATGGGGTTTTGTCTCCCCTATCCTTTGTTATCACTTGTAATCCCCAGTTATTTTGCGATTGAATACTTAAAGGATATCTATCCCTCTCTTTAGGCAACGCAACTCAAGGACACAAAATTTCTTATTTTTATAAGGAACATGGGTGTAAATCCATTTTTGTTTGGGAAAAATTCACAGATTCGATATTATTCCTTAAAGAAACTATCGCAAAGAGATGGGGTATTCCCAAAAAAAATTAGAGCCTACGATTAGAAGGGAAAGCCCTCTAAGACTCTTCCTTCCTCTTGGAAATTAGTATAACAGGGAATTATACTATTATACTAAACTCTAGATTGTAGGGGGTGCTCCATCCCCATGTCACCAAATGGATAAACTATCTAATTTAGAGATGTAGTCCAGGGGAGGGTTGTAGGAACTACATTTGAAGGCAATACCTCTACTTCAACATAAAAAAATAAAAACATTCTACGCCCATATATATTAAAACAAATGGAGAAAGTTCCAGAAATGTATGTGAATATCCCTGAGGTATCGTCCCTTTTCACTGCTCTCTAATCTAAAGTAATCATTTGCATATTTAATGGTTTCTAGCCAAAACTTGAAGCTTTAATTCAATGGATTTTCTCTTTATGGTCTCCAAATTACGACATATATTTATGCTCAAAGGGATTTTTTATTTTCCAATTCAAAACACTGAAGGACCTAGATTATGCTCTAAATGAAGGATCTTGGTTTTGGGGTAGAGCCAAATTATTTATCATCCCATGGTTCCCTGAATTTGATGCCAATTCTATGGTGGTTTATACCATGCCAATCTAAGTGAGGATTCCAAACTTCCGCCTCCCTTTCTAGCATCATGAAGTCCTTAAAGACAATGGAAACACTGTGGGAAAATACAAAAAAAAAAGATTTGGAAAGAATAGAAAATGGAATATTCACATATGCCATAATATGTGTGGAAATTGATCTTAGCAAAGGACTCTCAGATCATACAAGACTGAAACACGACAAATTTCATTGGACACAAAATATGGATTATGAGAACATCACATTCTAATGCAATATAGATTTTCAAACAAGACATCTACATAAAACATGTCCATAGGAAAAAAAGAATCCTAAGAAGGAGAAGAGGCAGTCCAATAGACCAAGAGGATGGCAGTTCACAGAACAATATCTTTTGAGGATGAAGAAGAAGAAAACAAGGAAAACCAACCTGAAAAAATAAGAAATGAATGATATGGCTCATTAGGGAGACAAGCTTAAAATAGGAAGCTATGATTCAACTAGGGACAATGACCATACATCAAAATGGAATGGATCGAGAGGACTCTTCGACATTTGTCAGATTTGGGGGCACAAAACAAGCTCATGTATCTGAAATCTTAGATTTTGATAAAGATCAGAATTGGTTTTGGTTCCTATTGAACCAAATCCCTATGCTTGACAAACAATGCATAGAAGGAAAAACAAAAACAAAAACAAAAAATCTAGCTCTAGTTGTGAGCCTTAATTTTTTCTCTTTAGTTGTTAGTTACTTGGACATGCTTGAGGTTTTCAGCCATTAATAAAACCTTTTGATTGTGTTATGTCTATTTTAATTTCATCATACTCTTTTGCTACTATATACATGTACACAATGTGTATCTATAAAATGTAATTTTCATTAATAAAATTACAATTCAAAAAAAATCAATATTTATATATAATTAAAGTTATTTAATTAATTCAATATAATAATTATTTAATATTTAATAAATAATAGATATAAAATTATTTATATTCCATTACACATAAATAAATAAATATATATCTATATCTATATATATAGTTAATTAATTAATTTTTTTTTTATTTCAATAAGGATTATCTTTTCATTAAAAAAACTAAAGTATAGCATTTTGAACGTTAATATTTGTTTTGAGCGTTAATTTTTAAGTTTTTATTTACAAATCGCATATATATAATTTCTGGTTAAATTATAATTATATATATATATATATATATATATATATATATATATATATAGAATTAGATATAGATATAGATATAGATATAGATATAAAATTAATAAAATAAAATATTAATTAAAATAATTTTTTATTTATATATTATAATTATAATACAAAACTGATTTATATTAATATTAAGCATTTTTTAAGTTGTTAAAAGTTTTAAAAATAATATATTCATTATAAATTAGAGTATTGTTAACAACATTGCTTTCCATTTAGGTTAGACATTATATCTTGAAAATTTGAAAAAAATATATATATATTGTTCTCTATTTAAGTTAGATATTTTATGTTGAATATGAGTAATATTTTTTTAATAGGATATTAATAAAATATTAATTGAAATAATTTTTATTTATATATTATAATTACAATACAAAACTGATTTTTATTAATATTAAGCATTTTCTAAACTTGTTAAAAGTTTTAAAAATAATATATTCATTATAGATTAGAGAGTATTGTTAATAACACTGCTTTCCATTTTTTAAGATTAATATTGTTGACTATTTAAGTTAGATATTATATGTTGAACATGAGTAAATAAGTTTAAATAATTTGAAACATTTTTATCATCCATAGAAAAATACTAGTAAATATAATTTACTATTTCAATATTAATTAAATAAATAATAATTTTATATTATTTATAATAAAATAAACATGAGAGTGTTTTATTTTTGGTATTATGTATCAATAGTTATTCTTCATTTTGTCTGACTCATGTCAAATTAACCACTCTCAACACTACATTTTCCTTCCATAACTAAGTCTTGTTAAAAATGTTAAGGATTTTAGATGTAAGCTTCAAAATAAAGTAGTTCTATGAGAGCTTAGATAGAGAGCTTCATCTCCAATGTGGGTTGTTGACACATTCATTTCATAATTTTTTAAATATTTTTGGAATTATATTGGCATATTAAGTATTCTTTTGTTCATGCACTCACGAGTCAGGTTGAAAAATGATATAGAGGTTCTTAAGACCACAAGTGGAAGGAATTGATTTCGACAAAACATTTGCACCAGTTGCAAGAATGGAAGCCATCCAGATGTTTCTCGCCTATGCATGTTCAAGAAAAATAAAAGTCTACCAG
Organism: Pinus tabuliformis; assembly: GCA_031772625.1. Taxonomy (NCBI): domain Eukaryota; kingdom Viridiplantae; phylum Streptophyta; class Pinopsida; order Pinales; family Pinaceae; genus Pinus; species Pinus tabuliformis. The sequence continues at coordinate 1,116,934,401 of CM062804.1, forward strand.
ATGGATGTTAAGTCAGCATTTCTGAATGGCGAATTAGAAGAAGAAGTTTACATCGAACAACCTAAAGGTTTTCTACTATCAGAAAAAGAAGACCATGTTTGTAGGTTAAAGAAGGATATGTATGGTCTCAAGCAGGCTCCCAGAGCATGGTATGCTCGTCTTGATGGATATCTACATCAACAAGGGTTCAAGAAAGGTACTGCTGATAGCAATCTTTACGTACAAATAGATAAAGATAATTTAACAATCGTTGAGGTATATGTGGATGATATAATATTTGGTGGCAATGATGATCGACTAAGTAAGAACTTTGCTACAAATATGCAAAGTGAGTTTGAGATGTCTTTACTCGGTGAGTTGACATACTTCTTAGGGATTCAAATATCTAAACAAGAGAAAGGAATATTTATATGTCAAGCCAAGTACATCAAGGAAATTCTCAAGAAATTCAAAATGGAAGATTTCAAACCTGTCCTTACTCCGATGGTAATAGGTTGCAAATTGAGCATAGACGACTCATCTAAGGATGTGGATCAGAGGTTGTACAGATCTATGATTGGCATTCTTCTATATGTAACAACCTCCCGACCAGATGTTATGCAAGCAATTGGACAAGTAGCAAGATTCCAAGCAGCACCAAAAGTACCACATATTATTTCCATCAAAAGAATTCTTCGATATCTAAAGGGCACAACAAAATATGGCTTGTGGTATCCTGAGGGAAACAATCTCATTAGTCAAGAATTTACAGATTTAGATTGGGCAGGAAGCATTGATGACCGTAAGGGTACTAGTGGAGCAACATTCTATCTAGGTGGTTGTCTCATATCATCATTGAGCAAAAAGAAAACCTCAATCTCATTATCTACAGTAGAAGCAGAATACATTGCAGCGACAACTTGTTGTACTCAAGTCCTTTGGATGAAACAAGCTTTGCAAGATCTTCAAGTAAAATTCAATGAGCCTATTCCCATGTTTTGTGATAACACCAGTGCCATCAGCATCTCCAAGAATCCTGTCATGCATTCAAAACCAAAACATATTCCGATCAAATATCATTTTGTTAGAGAATAAGCCACTGAAAAGAATATCAAACTTGAATATGTTTGTAAAAAAGAACAAATCACTGATATCTTCAATAAACCTTTACCTCGTGAAGCATTTGAATATCTTCGCCAGAAGCTTGGGATTCTCCCGAGTTCTCATTAGATTTTCCTTATTCATAAAATAAAGGGGGAGTGGAAGTGTGTACAAGTCCGCACGATGGTTGTGTGTCAAGGGGAGTTACCCTTTTCCATTGATGTCAAAGGGGGAGAGAAGGCAGTAGGAAGAGGTTCAATGATTGCAGGGGGAATACTTTTGTTGCCATCAATGCCAAAGGGGTAGATTATTGATCTAAAGATTATTTGAGGTTGTCATTGATGTGAACCCAAGCAGCACCAAGGATGAACCTAAAATTCCATGGCACATTGGGCATCATAATTCATGGTTTCTCATCTCATAACCATTATAAGAAAAATGTACTCAAAAATATCTTTCTATCGGTATATAGCTCTCCTCATAATTCCTCACGGTTTGCAAGTTATTCAAGATTGAAGTTAGTAACCCCAATTAGTGGGCTAAAACCCCATGGGGTTGTCGCATGGCATTTATCATTGATTTTGGTCATTGAATAGTCAATAATTAACAAAAAAATTAATCTCATAAAATCCCTCTAGCATTCTCTATAGAAGCCCCTCTCAACTCTATAAAAAGAAATCTCATATACCCTCCAAAAGTAGTGATCGTGGCATTTTCTCTATAAATTTATTTCTGGGAAGTATTAGATGTTGAAATTAAAACCCATTTAAGGCGAAATCCTGATGAATGTCATGACAGAATTTCAGATCTTGGTTCGCTAATTTTTGAATATATGGTTTGTGGAAGTTAGGGTTTTTGTAGGGTCATGAATTTCATCTAAAAGAGGTGACCTTGGGAAAATCATCATAACTATCTCTCTAAGAAGCGGATTAGAATTTTGTAGAAAGTGGAGGATAGTGCATGGATTATAGCTTTCCGTGTATCAATTTCAAAGATTAAGGTGGAAACAGTGACACGTGGCATGTTGTACAAGTTCGCTCTACTGAACTAGTCAATAATTAGGTCATTATGAGAGATTGGGCATAACGTTTTCTTGAAGAATTGAAATCAAGTCAGACCTATGACATTAGAAAGAAGACTCATAAGGATACGACAAGACTGAAGATCACATATTGGGGGTCTAAAATGATAGACATAAATCAGATTCAATATCATGCACCTAGAAGTCAAGAAAAAAACTAGATCAAGTGTTGTCAAGGGGTGCAAAGGACCAGACTTTCTAGGGAAACAAAGAGCAAGGTACAAAAAAATGATGTAGCAGAGGTAAGTTGCAGGTAAGTATCTTCTATATATGCATGTTCATCTCTTAATTGCATTAGGTTCTTTGTATTCTAATTTGTTTTTTTTGTTTACCACTGACATATGCTCTGCAGGATGAGGTAAGTTTTGTTATTATCATGTCATGGGTATTTCCTTGAAGACTTTTTGCAGGTATTATATATTCATCAAGAGAAGACTCAATGCATAATATAATGTTATGAAGAGTGGGAAATGGTAGCAGGATAAGAGCAGCAATCAAGGTGTATAACAGCAACAATAAGTTCACCAAATGAAGTCTTCAAGTGGGTAGCACTGCATATAGTCATTGGAAAAGTGTCATTGTACAGAGTCATTGTAAAAGTATCATTGTAAAAGTTGTACAAGTGTCTATCTGCCAAGAGTTGAAGAGGCAGTGTCGGGAGGTCTAGGATCATCATTAGATGGTTGTGTCATAGTTGGGGTTATGGTCGAGTGTGTCTTCTTCTTCTACATCATTCTATATCATTGTAAAGTGGACCATTTTCCCTGATACGGGAGTCTACTCTTCTTTTATTCTTCTATAGGGTGGTAGGATGGTACTAGGCTAGTGCATGATGTCATCAACAAGTTCAAGCTTGTGAGAACTTCAGTGTGGTAGGGTGGTGCTAGGGTGAATTGTAGGTCATTCGGTGTTGGGGCATTCGTTAAGTTGACTATTGAGGAATCTCTGGCATTGGAGCGTCCATCCAGTGGGAGATGGAGAATAATGATTTTCTAGATTCTAGGAAGTTGGAGCTTTCTTTTCAATTGGAGTTGAAGATTAAATAATTATTAGAAAAGAGTTTAGGTGGTTTTTGTCCCGGAGGGGGTTTGTGCCTTAAAAATCGTCTGCATTTTTGTTCCTTTTGTTTACTGATATCATTGTACAAACACTGATAATAATTGAAGATTAACTAATGCTATGAAAGGTTAATAATAATACTAATTGAAAGGAATACTGATTCACCCACACCCCCCCCCCCCCCCCAAGTATTTCCAATAGATTCTTGTCATGTGTTTTAGCATATCACATAAGTTGTTGAATCTACAATTAAAAATCTACAACCTTTCGATTTCCTGGATATCCATGGTGTTTTGGGTTTTCCGCTTATTGTTTTTCTAATAAGTGCTCATGTTCTTTATGGTTGTGGGTTGGAACAAACACTATGGATGCCCTGAAACAACTTGGGTTGAGTTACTAGTCTTGGAGCCTAGGTTAGGACAAACCCTCTAGATCCCTTGGTGGGTTGAGTTACTAGTCCATGAAGCCAGGTTGGAAAAACACTTTGAAGCCCTGGATGGCTATGGGTTGAGTTACTAGTTCCTGGAGCTATGAAGAGCCTGGTTAGGGAGAGATTTGGTTGGTGTCAGTGATGTCCAACCATAGAGGTGGAATCATTGTAGTTGAGGGTTGAGTTGTTTTGGCCTCTGGAAGCCCTCGTTTGGTTTTGTTTTAGTTTATTTCATGTTATCCCACATTCATGCTTGAAATATGGTGCAGGGATGATTAGATGAAATAGAGATTTGATTTAGCCAAATATATGGTTGGGTGGGATGTGGAAGTCCCTAAATTGGTTGGTATTTTCATGTGTTAATATGAGACATTTCCTTATTTTGATCTATAACAATTTGTAGTGATTATGTTGGCGATATTATGACTGAGTTGCATGGTTTTTTTGTTGGTTATATGATGTGTATTATCTATGGCTCTTATGATGAATTATTTAGTTAATGATTGGTGGATGAATGTATGGAATAATAAGTGTTGTTGCATCTATGTGGAGAGGGCATAGGTATTTCTTGGTGATTCTCAAATGAATCTCAGACTATTATGATTAGATATGCATGCATGACCTGTAGCTTACATGTTTTCCATGTGTTTCATGAAATGTCTACTATGTTCTAGGCAGTCTAGGTCAAGTTTTTGACTTGATATTGAATTTTTAGCTTTGTTTTCATGTTAATAATGATTTTGGAAAGTATCAGGAAATTCTGGGTAGTGGTCTAGAGATTGGCCTGAGAAAGTGGCTCAAATGTCAGGACTGCACCCTCTAAACTGGGTAAGTTAGGTCATAACTTCATAGAAGCAGTGTTGTGCATGAGGTTGGAGGCCTAAAACTACACTTAGGCCTTGTTATGCATGTGGTTGGAGGCCTATAGCTACACCCAGGCCTTGTCATGCATATGTTTTTGGGTCTAGGTCAGTGGAAAGAGCCCCATCTCATGGATTTGTCACCTAAGGTGGTCCTTTGGCCTCTGAGTTTCCTATAGCCTCGAGGGATGTTGTGAGTTGTCAGTTTTTGGTCAGTTTGTAGGCCCCACTAGCTTAACTTGAGATTGTAGGTTGGGTCATGTCATAGTAACTCTTCATCTCATATTTACCTTGGCAAGACGGTGAAATTTGGTAAATGTGGCAGGGGTGGTTAAAGATTGGTATCAGAGCAAGGTTACAACACTGTACATCAGGGTAGATATGTTTGTCATGCATGCATGTTAGTTGTCGATGTGTTTTTTATGCATGCATTGTGATGGTTATTGTTGTAGTCTTGTGTCATTATGATGTTGATATTGAAACAGTTGATATTTTGATTTCACTATATATACATATGTTGTGTTAATCTAGATTGACTATGTAGACGACATAGCCTCCCCTAAACTTCACTAAGGTAAGTTTGGTTATGTTTATATTTGGGTATCTGACATTGTATGTTTGCAGGAAGTAGAATATTAGATATGACAAGTAAAATGGTGGATTGCAGTTCATGTGACTCTCCTTATAGATCATATGAGCAACAAAGAGATGAGTTCTCTCCTGACATAGCAAATACCTTAAGAAGTTTAAAGAAAGAGATAATAAGTTGTAAGGAAGATAATGACATGATCATTCAGTCACAAGAAAGAATTTACAGGGCACATGAAAAGAAAGTAGAGGTCAATGCAATGTTTCTTTAGAGTTTATCAGAATTCCAGAGTCAACATCAATCACGAATCAGTTATGGACAGGAAGAAAGGAAAAATGGGGTGTATGATAGTAGGTCTCATGGAGGACACATGTTAGACAGGGATGACACGGTTAGAGGTGGTAGATGAATGGATACACCTAACATGAGAGGTAGTGGTTATGGGTTTTATTCTAGTTTTGGTTTAGAGAGACAACATAGTCATCATCATTATCATCCTTACACGAGGAATGAGAAGCAGTATTTTAACAACAACCCTCGTTAGAAATCCATGTAAAAATATATAAGGCCATGGTGATGGGACACTTATTCCAAGTTGAATGGTGGAGGTAACATCCTAATGGGTGTTAATTCAGTTTATTATGGCTAAGGAAATTGGAAAAGGAAATTCCTAAGATTTTGGAAAGGAAAAATTGAATTTTTGGCACAATTATGTATGAAAATAATGGAAAGTAGGAGAAAATGGAGGTGAAGGGTCATAGTTTGCATGTCAGGAGGAAAATGAAGGAAAATAATGGAAAATGAAGAAAATATGTGCCTCATTAATAAAAAGGATTTTGAGGATTAGTGGGAAAGACTTTGTTAGTTCATTGTTGGAGCTCTCTTTTATTCTCTCTCTCTATCATACACTTGGAGACTTAGAGTTTCCTTGGAGCACTCTTGGTGGGTGTGGAATACTTGGATTCTTGGAGCAAGAAGGAATTACGATCAGTAGCTACACCAGATTTACTTGCACGTACTGAGTTGCATGTATGTTTCCTTCAATAGTTTTGGCATGCATGGCACTTGCATGTGGTTTCTTGATTGTGATCTTTCATTGGAATGGAGAATTTCTTGGATCGATAGTGGATTTCCTAGCCTTTCCATTTCTTGGATAGCCATGGTGATTGTGGGTTTACTTTCATTGTTTTTTTTTGGTTGGTTCTCATGTTTCCTTAGCTTGGGTTGATGTACTTATTCCCTTAGCCTTGGTTGGACAAATGATCGGGAGCCCTGTAGCAGCTTGGGTTGAGTTACTAATCCTATAGCCTTGGTTAGACAAATGCTCTAGAGCCCTTGGTGGGTTGAGTTACCAGTGCTAGAGCCATGGTTGGACAAATTATCTGGAGCCCAACGACAGTTGTGGGTTGAGTCACTAGTCCTGGAGCCTTGGTTGGAACAAATGCTCTGGAGCCCTGGAAGGTTGGCATAGAGACCGATCTGATGATGGTTTTGTGATGCCTGACCATGAGGTGGAATCACTGTTTGATGGGTTCAGGTGGATGGCCTCTAGAAGCCCTGGATGCATTTCGATTGATGTGATCTATGAGTTCCCACATTCATGCTTGGAATATGGCATGGGGGTGAATGGTTGAAGAGATATTTGGCTTAGCCATTCTATGGTTGAGTGAAACGTTGAAGTCCCATCCCGAGTTTGGATTTTTCATCATTAATGAAAGGTTATTTATCCTTGTATTTATATGAGTATTATGATGGATTATATGTGGTTTATATGGATTTGATTTCATGGATAATTATGTCCCTATTATGCTGGTTATTTATGCATTTTATGGCAACAACTATGTATGGCTCCCATCATGTTTCTACTTCTATATGAATGAACAATGTATCTATGACCTAATGGATGGAATACTAGTTAAAGTGATAAGGAAACACTGCTTCATGGCGAATCTGAGATACGTATGAGACACCTATGCTCAAATCTGTTAATTACACCTACAGGTTTCATATTTACTAAGTGTTTGACAAATTTTCTGTTATGGCTAGTAGGGGTCTAGTCAATGTCTTGAACATGTTTTCTCTCTAGTATTGTCATTTCCATGTTATTTTACTAATTTGAAGAGATGGTTCAATTATGTGCAGTGACCTAGGCTTTGGGCCTGAAAAAGTGGCTCAAATCCCAGAGTCACTGGCATACAACTGACAATTTGGGTCTCTGGTCACATGCAGGTAATCTTGTGAGAGAGACTATAGGTCTATAGTCACATGCATGGCTCTTCATGGGAGAGAATTTGAGTTTAATTCATTTAAATGCTAGATTAACTCAGGGGTTGGGCACCTGGAGTGGTGGATTAGCTCTTAGGGGTCTTGAAGCACCTAAGGGAGGTATGTTTGTTGTGTTTCCATCGATTGAATTTCCTTAAGGTTACCAAGGAGGTTGAATTATATCATAGTATCCTCTCATCACATTTTTACCCTGGCTGGCTGGTTGCTTGGGTAGATGTGGGAGGAGGGTGTTACAAAGTGGTATCAGAGCGTGGTTATGCTCTCCTTGGGTTTTCTATTGATTATGATTTCATGTTGGTTGCATATGTGTTGCTTATGCATGTAGTCCATTTTCTTGTTTCATTTCAATGGTGTTGATCATGGTTGTAGTGATGTCGCCATGTGAAGTTTGAAGGTGTTTTCGTGGAGTATGTCTTCTTGCATGTATGGTCATGGTTATATTTATGCATGAATAGTAGGTCAAACATGGCTTTTGAAATCATGTTATTCAATTTACGTCATCATGAGGCTATTGGTTGTTGTCATGCTAATGTGTTGGTTGAGATAGAGTAGGAGATGGAGATAATCATAATGAGGTTGTAGCATTAGACTTTGGGGTAAGAGCAGATCATCATACATGTATTATATGTTTGGCATGCATGTATGCAAGTTAAGGATTTTCATATGCATTAGCTTTATAAACATTAAGTTTATGTATGTCTTTTGATGTTATGGTTACATTCATGATAGATTTTAGTTGATTAGTGTAGTTATATGCACATGTGTGGGATAGTCAAGAATAATAGTAACTAGTAGTTGTATTCATTTCTATTGTTGTTTTATATTAGATAACCTGATGATTATGTTATATGTTGTTGATGAGTATGTTCTAGGTTAACTTGTTGTTGTTATATGATAGTTAGCTTGATGATTAGGTTATATGTTGTCGATGAGCATGATATATAGCGTATGGTTGTTATATGCTAGTAACATGATGATTATGGTTATTTCATTAAGATCTTGATGTCATATGTGTCATGTGAAATTGGATTGGCCTATCCAGATGGTTAAGGTTATGAAAATCGAGTATGAGTCGAGTTATTGTGTTGCATTGCATGTTACTAATCTAGACTGATTGTACATATGTGATTTCTATACATAAATGATAAATTCTTATGAGTTTATGATGTGAACATGTTAGTTAGTTAGTGTTATGGATATTGTGATCTTATTTATGTTTTAGTTGACATGTTTTAAAGTTATATCTTGCTAACTAGATTGATTGTGCAGACAAGATAGCCTCCCCTGAGATACATTAAGGTACGAGCTTTATTATGTCATCTATTTAGTGTTTGAATGTTTGATTATGTCATCTATTTGGTGTTTGAGTGTTTGGTGTCTATTATGTCATCTAGTTGATTTATTTAACATGGTATGTTGCAAGTTGGTTGAATGTTTGATGAATTGCATAATATAAGTATGTGTTTATAAGGTTTCTTGCCGAAATGATCTAGTTTTAATAGGATTATACTAACACATATGTGTTGAGACAATTGATATGTACTTGAGTATAGTAGGTGACAGTTGTAACATTTTGTCTAAGGACTATGAGTTTACTATGAATTATGACATGATTGTTAGTCTTGGTAAAGGTTGATTTCAAATTGATAGATATGGTTGTCTTGATATTTGGAACACGTGGTTGACATGTGTGAGCAGCTGTAGGGTAACATGTTATGTATTAGTGTGACAACGTAACACTTGAAATGTTTATATAACTAAAATTTGAGTGATGTGATGGTACATAGTAAGCCTTGATTGCAACAAGGTAAAAAGCTTAAATAAAGGAATTGGACAAGAATTCCTTTGGCTATGTTTGGATATGTGCTATAGTCATGCACATGTACTTAACAAGTATATTTTCTAGTCTCTAGTTATAGCAGGATTTGTGAAGGGAATTGGAGTCCCTTGAGAGATGGCATGGATGTGTTCAGTTGCAAGCAATGTGCTTGGAACAACAAGGTAAGGTAACCAGTGTATTGTTATGTTTATTTATGCACTGATAGTTATGTGTTGATGGCAGTATGATGCAGGGGATTGCATGGCAAAGAGATTGCCACAAAATCTTGAAGAAGGCTCGGGTTGAGCTTTCCCTGGGAACCATGGGGATTGATTCATGGTGTTTGTGGCTAGTCTTGTGCTTTTGATCTTTTGGTTCTCTGTTGTGCTTCACTATGGTTTTTTTTACGTCTTGTGCAAGGCCATGCCACTTGGTTTGTGGTGTCGTTATTGGTTTCATGGTTTCCTTATTGGTTGTTTCTTATCTAGAATTTTATGTTTTGAGTGTCTTGGGAATTTCTTGAGGAAGAGGAAAGTTGATGGAGCTCGAAGAGAGCTATGTGGCACCCAACAGGTAATGAAAGAACTCATATGAAGCTCTATGCATGAGTAAGCACATCGGAAGGTAAGACTATGAAAGTCGGTTAGATTGGTTGGCTCCATTGTGGTAAATAGTCAGTAGCAGTATGGAAATGAGAAAGGTAACCATAAAAGGTAAAGCAAATGGACCTAAGATTTCAGATGGCTTGACTAATTTGGGAACAGTGGTTTTCAATGTTGTGCATGAATCAAGGAAGTTCTCTTAACCTTGACCTTGATATCTAGTATTTATGTTGTGATCATGATTTCCTTATGCTAATTATTATATGCATATATGTGTGTATGTACGTTGTTATCTGATAGGGTCATCATGGACATGATTTTTTTCTGCTAATTTTTATGTATATGTATGTATGTGTCCATGTATCTATGTCACTATTCGGCAGGATCATCAGGAATTGTTCTGGTGGAGAAATGATTGCTTACGTGGGAAAATGATATGAAGAGGTTCCTGGTCTTACGATGAATCAACTGGGAAGAAAAATCATGACAAATATATGAGGTCAGTATCATGTGGTTATGATTTGATATTATGTGATTATATTATTTCTATGTTATGGACAGGTTATACCAAGGGAAACATCAACGAAATGAAATAAGTGTGGTTTGCGGCATGCTAAGATAAGCATGAATAAGACACTGGAAGCAAGGTTTCTTGGTAAGGATAGTGTGGTTTCGGATGTGTGGTATTACTATTGTCCATATGCTTTATATGTTGTACATGTTGCATCTATGATGATTGTGTGCATGCAGTATTGTGCATATGTATTGTGTGTACATGTTGTTTATGGAATATTATGTACAGTGTGTTAGTACATATAGTGTTGTATGAACGTTGCCCATTCAGTGTTGGGTATATATATGGTGATGTGTACATATTGTACTATGTGCATGATGGATATGTGCTGTTGTATGCATATGGTGCTCTGTGCGTGTTGGATATGCAGTGATGTGTATAGATGATGTTATGTACATGTGGTGTTGTGTGCATGTTGTACATGTGGTGCTACATACGTATGGTGTGGCGTGCATGATTGTATAAGTGATGTTGTGTGTATGTGGTACTGTGTACATGTTGTATAAGTGGTGTTGTGTGCAGGTGGTGCTATGTACATGTTGTGCATGTGGCGTTGTCTAGATGTTGTGCAAGTGGCGCCGTATACATGTGATGTTGTGCACACATTGGGCAGATGGTATGGTGTATAGGTGGCACTGTGTACATGTTGTACACATGGTATTGGTGCACGTGTGGTATTTTGTGCATGTCATACATGTTGTGTTGATGGCATGTGGTACTAGATATGCACATTGTGTAGGTGCATCTATTGTGTGGTGTTGTACATTGGGTATAGATGTATTGTGTTGTATGCTAGGTGTAGGTGTATGTATTACGTTATGCTCTAGATGTAGGAGTATGTATTGTACTGTATACACTAGGCATAGGTATATGTGTGGTATGTCAGGTGTAGGTGCATGTATTGCATGGAGTTGAATGTCATGTGTGGTCGTATGTGTCTTATGCACACTATGTATATGTGAACCTGGTTGAGGAGAAGGCATTGGGTGTTTGTCGGGTTTAGAAACTGATCCAGTGGTCGTACGAAATAAAAACAAAGGTAGAAGTAGTGATTGATTAAAGAATAAATATCAGTATATTATTTCGGTTTTATTATGCATGTGATTTATGTTTCTGGTATATGATTATTACATGTGAATTATGATTCTAGTTTATGATTGTTACATGTGATTTATGATTTTTATCTATGATGGTTATGTTTTGAGCTACCCTGATGAGATATTTTTGTTGGAAATAATACTGAGGGGGGGGGGGGGGGGCGAGTGAATCAGTATTATCACATGAATCAAACTTTTACATTTCCAAACTCTGATTCATATATTCTACTTTCACAACTTCTTATGATTAAGTTAATTTATCTTCAATGAGTGAATTAGAACATTATCAACCATATTATCAGTTAACAGATGCAGTAACATAGAATAGATCATCACAAATAAGGCACACACATGAACACCATGATATAAGGTGGAAACCCAATGCGGGAGAAAACAACCTGCTGCAAGTCATCTCAATCTTCTTCTTAATAAGAAAATCCTTTTACAATATTTGTACTGGTGTAGTCTTATTTCAGTATGGGAGCTACAACCCCCTTTGCTCTTGTACTAGCCGATCCATTTACTAGTACGTAGGCTGCTACCTACTACAATGCTCCAAAGATTTTCTTTAGCTCTTGTACTAGCTTAGATACTAGTACGAAGGCGCTGACCTACAATCTTCTCTCCTCTAGGTACCACGTTTCATCAATTTTCATACTGGATACCCTGAAGCACAACACATAATCTAAAAGGTCACATTTCATCCAATTTTCAAACATTGAAGCTCATAATCAAACAACCTTCTGAATCACCCAATCACTAGATCAATACATATACAATGAGAGTTATCAACCAAATCTAGTCCACCAGATCATATAAGGATAAGTCATTATGAACCTGATCCATTCATCTATCAATACTGAAGCTAATCATGATCATTCAATCAATCACTGCTGTTATCAGAACATAATACCAGAAACCAGACATCACTTCAAAACCCAGAACACAGCAATGATAAACATGGACAGCTAAATAGATTTCAAGAGAAGTACGCAACTTCACCCATGTAATGCCTGCGTATAGTACGTACTGTTCCCAACTGCGCACCTGCGTACCCACGCACTGTGCCTCACAGACTTCCTACGTACTTGCGCTCTGTGTCCCCTGAACTGCCTGTGCACCTCCGCATCTGCAGTGCTTCTAGGCCTGCGTATCTGCGCACCTGCAACACTTCTGCGCCTGTGTATCTCCGCACTTTTCTTTCACTGCACTTGCGTACCTGTGGGTATAGATAATTTCAAGACTTCAAGAATAACCCAGACTGTCAGATCTACAGATCTGATCATGCGCCGAAGAGATCTCAACCCATCAAGTGACCTGCGTGTATGTACGCACCTTTTCTAAGACATGCCTGCGTGTACGCACCTTTTGTACAGTGTGCCTGCGTACCCCTTCTTTTCTTCAATATTTGAGGGCTAATCATCAAACTCTGCTACTGACTTGAAGTACTATGATCTGTCACCTGTATGGGTTGCCATCAAGGACAACACTTAAGCCATAATGCCAACAATCTCCCCCTTTGGACTTGATGGCAAAGCTTACTAAGAACTTGCCATTTGATTCCTTTGAACTATCCTGCATCTATGTATTATGTCACATCTGATATCTCTTCTGTAGATTCATCTGTATGTATATAAGTGAGATGTTCTTCTATGAGTGGGTTGCCATCAAGTACATCACATGCATCATAATGCCAACAATCTCCCCCTTTGGACTTGATGGCAACAACACCAAATCACTCTCCCCCTTTGACATCAAGGGCAAAGGGTTATGCTCCCCCTAAGAACATGCTCCTCTTGACTATAAACCAGATCTGCTGAAGTCTCTGAATGAGCTCCCCCTTTGTATATGCCATGGTGCACCAATCTGATCATGCTCTTTCTGAGAACAAGCTGAAATGTCTGCTCTGCTATATAGTGTTGTTCATGCTCAAGCTCCCCCTGACAATAAGCAAGGTCTGCAAAAGGATGTTCTACAAGAAGAACATGACTCTATCATAAATGACCTTCCTATCACCAAAAGACTCAATACATACATCCATCACCCAACCAAATGGGGATCATCCATCCAACCAAGTGGGGATACATCAGAAATATGAAAACCAAATACATTACATCTTCATCCCAGGCATAGTGGGGAGACATAGGCCATTACATGACCTGAAAAGATGACTACAATAGATAGAGATAGACCATTACAACATGAGTCTTGCTATGATATACATGACCAAACACCTAAACAAGGTCATGACAAACATTAGCAACAACACTGTAAAATCTGCTCCATAGTATCTGTCAACAGCGACTTGCATTAGTGCACGAATCTCCAAGATATGAGAAACACCATAGCCATCCAGATCTGCATGAACCAAGAGTCATCAAATGGAAGTATCTGCATCAATCAACATATGAACGAAAACTATCATCATATAGGTAAGATCTCATCATCATCATGTCTCCAACAATGCAACTTTGAATACTCATCCATGTATCCAGCCAACAATCTTCATCCATATATGTGCCAAGAACAATAAGCACCATTAGAGAATCAACCATAAATGTGAACAACTCATAACCATAGCAAGATGAATCATAAGCATCGTCACCAAGGACCATAATGCCAACAATGCATTAAGAACATATGCTCCCCCTAAACTGGTGCCATCTGTCAGATCAGCAAGAAAAGTCAGCCAATAAATGCCTTAAGACAGGTCCGTAGATTCTCACTATATAGCCTGCATGGCTCCGCACTTCATCTTTCGCTCCTCTGCGTATCCCCGCACCTAACCTTCTGAGATTTTGCGTACACACGCAGACAACCTTCTGCTACAGTGTGTACCCACACACCTGTGCCATCAGTCGTGCCGCGTACCCCACGCATCCTTTGCTTCTATCGCGCCGCGTACTTCCATATACATCCGCAGGTTATCCTTCTATCGCGCCGCGTACCTCCGATCTTGCTCTGCACCTCTTCTTCTGTCTCGCCGCGTCCGTCCGCATGTTCTCTTTTGTTAAGCCACGTACCTCCGCACAGGGACTGTTACTTCGCTTGCGTACCTCCGCACCGAGACTTACACTCTGCTGCGTACGCCCGTACTTTCACAGTGAATGATCTGCGTACCTCTAATTAGAACCCAATTAACAGTCCTCATCTGTGCCACTGACAGTCAGATTCCCAGATCTGACAGATTCACTTCCAAATTCACTTTGCCTATTGCCTTTCTTTAAACAATCATATACGCGATCGTGCAGTATCCAACTCGCGTATATACGCGACTTTCCGTTATGGAGTTTGCATATGAGATTCAGGACACTGAAGTTTTGTACTTTCAGCTCCCTTTGATTCTGGTATGTTTGTACATTCTGCAGTGTCGCCTTTTTCTGACTGTACTTCCTTTTTCCTCCATATCTTCAAGCGTGATGATGACATTTTCTCCTTTTGATATGGTGCCCACACTTTGTTCCTGCATTCCTTAGCTATATGTCCAAACTTGTTACATGCATAACATCTTACATGTTTCATATTCCTTTTGTAGCAATCAGCAGCTTTGTGACCAGACATATTGCAAGCAAAGCAATATCCATAAAAGTACCTTGATTGAGATGACCTTTCTGCATAATGGTCTTGAACCCTTCTTCTTCTACATGTAGCTGCAACATGTCCAAGATTATGACATACATAACATTCAACATTATTCATAGGAGGAGTAAAGGATTTTCTTTGAGGAATCTCTTTCCTTGGTTGATGATGAGATTGATCTTTCATTTCTTCGTTGCTCACTTTAGATTTCTCTTTAGAGTTCCTTGCCTCACCTTGTGAACTAGATTCACCTTCAACAGATTCATGGAAACCAAGACCAATCTTTATAGCAGGAGACCTTTGACTACTAAGAATATCATCCAAGACTTTAGAGCTATCTTGAAATCATAAAATCTTATCCTTTTCTTCTATTTTACCTTTCAAGATATTTACCTCAACTTGAAGCTGTTCTTCCTTTTCAAGAGATTTCTTTTTCAAATCTTCTTCATCTTTTCTTCCTTCTTCCATTTGATCCCTTAGTTTGCGAATCTCCTTTTATTGTTCTTCATTTAGATCCTGCTGCATTTGACGAACTCGGAAGGCACATTCCAGCTGGGATTTTAAGCTGATGACTTCGTTGTCTTGTTTTTCAATTGCTTGATGTAGATCTTCATTCTACTTCTTTGATTCTTCAAGATCTCCCTTTAGTGAGAGGATTGTGGCTTCAAGATTTTCATAGTAGCTGGATCTATCATTGAGTTTCTTGATGGTTGTGCTTCTTTCGTTGACTTCTTTTCTTAATGATGCCACTTCATGCTACAATTTTTGACATTGGTCTTCCTTGTCCTTGAGTAGTTTTCTTACCTTGTTTCCTTCTTCTAGTTGGGCCTTTAGTTTGGTAGCTTCTTCTTTGAATTCACATTCCCTTTTGTTCAATAGATCTTGTTGATCTCTAATTTTGTCTGTCAACCTTTTAAATTCTGCCTCTATTTGATATCTTTCTTGTTCACCCATAAGAGCAAGTTCAGTAGTTTCGCTATCACTTTCATCTCTTCCAAAAGGAAATATAGCTGGAACATCAGAGGATAATATATTCATACCTGATAATGATTTTGAATCTGATTCTGAATCTGAAGAGCTTCTTATACCTAATCCCCAATCGATTCTCCCACTGTCATAGTTCTTCTGAGATGTCTTCTTCTTCTTATGAGCTTTCTTCTTAAGCTTCTTTCCCATAGTTCCACGGATCTCCTTCAAGCGATCAAGCTTCTATCAAAGAACCTGCTCTGATACCAATTGTTGGAAATAATACTGAGAGGGGGGGTGAATCAGTATTATCACATGAATAAAACTTTTACATTTCCAAACTCTGATTCATATATTCTACTTTCACAACTTCTTATGATTAAGTTAATTTATCTTCAATGAGTGCATTAGAACATTATCAACCATATTATCAGTTAACAGATGCAGTAACATAGAATAGATCATCACACATAAGGCACACACATGAACACCATGATATAAGGTGGAAACCCAATGCGGGAGAAAACCTCCTGTTGCAAGTCATCTCAATCTTCTTCTTAATAAGAAAATCCTTTTACAATATTTGTACTGGTGCAGTCTTATACCAGTACGGGAGCTACAACCCCCTTTGCTCTTGTACTAGCCGATCCATTTACTAGTACGCAGGCTGCTACCTGCTACAATGCTCCAAAGATTTCCTTTAGCTCTTGTACTAGCTTAGATACTAGTACAAAGGTGCTGACCTACAATCTTCTCTCCTCTAGGTACCACGTTTCATCAATTTTCATACTAGATACCCTAAAGCACAACACATAATCTGAAAGGCCACATTTCATCCAATTTTCATACTGGACCCAATAACAACATTGAAGCTCATAATCAAACAACCTTCTGAATCACCCAATCACTAGATCAATACATATACAATGAGAGTTATCAACCAGATCTAGTCCACCAGATCATATAAGGATAAGTCATTATGAACCTGATCCATTCATCTATCAATACTGAAGCTAATCATGATCATTCAATCAATCGCTGCTGTTATCAGAACATAATACCAGAAACCAGACATCACTTCAAAACCCAGAACACAGCAATGATAAACATGGATAGCTAAATAGATTTCAAGAGAAGTACGCAGCTTCAACCATGTAATGCCTGCGTACAGTACGCACTGTTCCCAACTGTGCACCTATGTACCCACGCAATGTGCCTCACAGACTTCCTGCGTACCTGCGCTCTGTGTCCACTGAACTGCCTGCGCACCTCCGCATCTGCAGCGCTTCTAGGATTGCGTATCTGCGCACCTGCAGCACTTCTGCTCCTGCGTATCTCCGCACTTTTCTTTCACTGCACTTGCGTACCTGCGGGTATAGATAATTTCAAGACTTCAAGAATAAACCAGACTGTCAGATCTACAGATCTGATCATGCGCCGAAGAGATCTCAACCCATCAGTAGATTCGCCTTATTTAGATCTAGACATTACTCCCAAGAGGTCATAGTATTTCAGATCTAGCTCCCATAAGATGTTCAACCCAAAAGCATACTCAAGGCAAATGATCTCCTTTGCTTTATATAGGCAAGCTCTTCCGCAAATCATGGATTAATACCACGGGCCAAAACCATAATAACACAACACCGTCGGCTAAATACCAAGGGTTAAACATAAGAAACCCCACGTGTGCTTTTCTCTGCCTTGAAGTAAGTGAACTGGGGGTACGCACCTCATGAACGGGTGACCTGCGTGTATGTACGCACCTTTTCTAAGACATGCCTGCGTGTACGCACCTTTTGTACAGTGTGCCTGCGTACCCCTTATTTTCTTCAATATTTGAGGGCTGATCATCAAACTCTGCTACTGACTTGAAGTACTGTGATCTGTCACCTGTATGGGTTGCCATCAAGGACAACACTTAAGCCATAATGCCAACAATTTTTATACATATTGAGTTGGTCAAATATGATAGTTTGACTTGTCGTGACAGGAAGCGAACATGACTGCAAATGTACCTTATTAATGAGCTACCAATGAGGTATGATGTGAATTTATTTCAATTTATTTTAAATCTAATGGAAGTTATGTGTTTGGTATAGGAATGCATGAATTTCTCAGTTGGGTGGTTGAAATCGATTGCAAGAATTTGCAACAACAAAAGGAATTGGAAAATGCAGTAGTATGCTAGTAAATAATTCAAGAATAGGGCCATTGTGGGACACTAGTACCCAATAGTGTCCATTGATTTCCATGAGCATGATATGACCAGTATGATGGTTTTGAGGTGGGGATATGCCTTATTTTTTTGTATCTTCTGATGCGAGGAAGCCTTGCCAAGGGATGGATTTCCTGCGATGGGGGTGCCAGCGGAACATGGAAGGTGAGTGACTACACAGAAGGGGTTGACCGGATTGCCGGAGGGACTGTGTAACAGAGAAGGGAAGACCGGGGATGGAGATTTTTGGTCATTAGCATTGCTAGATGGAATCAGATGCACATTGGGAGTGTGCCCTGGAACAATGACCTGGTATTTATTCGCTAAGAGAACAAGTGGCGTAGCATTGTAGTGTTGGGCATTGGATGCATCTTTGACTCAGACAATGGATTTTTTACTTTGTGGGAAGGAGGTGAATCCTAGTACTACCTTGAGGATGGAGGTGTGAGCCTCTGGATTCCTTGTTGTGGATGAAGCCATCGTATCTTTTTATTTGTTGGTTGAGAAAATATGTATATGCGTATATTATTGTAAATATTGTATCAAAATGGATTTATAAAGCTCCATAGGCATTATGGTTATTTGCTGGTTGAAGAAAAGGTGTATGTATATATGTAGTTATTGTAAATACCATAATGAGCTGTGTTATAAAGCTCCAGTAAATGGTATGTTTATCATGTTTCAATAGTGGTCATTGTAAATACTGTAACGAGTTGTGTTATAAAGCTCGATGGGTAGTATGTTTTGTTCTCAACAGTCTTGTTGGTTATAGGTCTCTTTGAACATTGAGGATGGTGTTCCCCAAAGAGGGAGGGTTCTGTAACAACCCTAATTAGAAATACATGTAAAAATATATAAGGCCATGGTGATAGGGCATGTATTCCAAGATGAATGGTAGATGAAACATCCTAATGGGCATTGATTCGATTTATTATGGCTAAGGAAATTGGCAAAGGAAATGGCTAAGGTTTTGGAAAGGCAAAATGACATTTTTGGCACTATTATTTATGAAAATAATGGAAATTAGGAGAAAAGGGAGGTGAAAGGTCACATGTTGCATGTGAGGAGGAAAATGAAGGAAAATAATGGAAAATGACGAAAATAAAGGCCTCAATAATAAAAAGGCTTATGAGGAGCAGTGGGCAAGACTTGGTCAATTCAATGTTGGAGCTCTCTTATACTTTCTCTCTCTCTCATACTCTTGGAGACTTAGAGTTTTCTTGGAGCACTCTTGGTGGGTGTGGCATACTTGGATACTTTGAGAATGTAAGCAAAGGAATAGGAGGAAAGCAAAAGAAGGCATCGAGATCAGTTTCTACATGAGATTTGATTGTAGGTAGCAAGTTGCATTTATGCTTCCTTCAATAGTTTTGGCATGCATGGCACATCCATGTGGTTTCTTGGTTGTGATCTGTCATTGACACGAAGGATTACCTGGATTGACAATGGATTTCCTAACCTTGTCATTTCATGGATAGCCATGGTGATTGTGGGTTTACTTTCATTTTTAGTTTTTGGTTGGTTCTCATGTTTCCTTAGCTTCGGTTGAGTTACTAGTTCTCGTAGTGTTGGTTGGACAAATGCTTTAGGGCCCTGTAACAACTTCGATTGAGTTACTATTCCCGTAGCCTTGGTTGGAAAAATGCTCTGGAGCCCTTGGTGGGTTGAGTTACTAGTCCTGGAGCCTTGGTTGGACAAACTCTCTAGAACCCAGTAGCAGCTGTGGGTTGAGTTACTAGTCCTAGAGCCTTCATTCGAAGAAACACTCTAGAGCTCTAGATGGCTGGGATAGAGACCGAACTGATGACTGTTTTGTGATGTTCGACCGTGAGGTGGAATCACTGTTTTATGGGTTGAGGTAGATGGCCTCTAGAAGCCCTAGATGAGTTTTGATTGATGTGTTCTATGAGTGCCCACATTCATGCTTGGAATATGGCACAGAGTTGAATGACTGAAGAGAGATTTGGCTCAGCCATTCTATGGTCGGGTGGAACGTGGAAGTCCCATCCTAGGTTTGGATTTTTTCATCATTAATGAAAGGTTATTTCTCCTTGTATTTATATGATCATTATGATGGATTATATGTGGTTTATATGGTTGTGATTCCCTGGATAATTATGTCTTGATTATGCTCATTATTTATACATTTTATGGCAGTAACTATGTATCGATCTCATCATGTTTCTTCTTGTTTATGAATGAAAAATGTATCTATGACCTAATCGATGTAATGAAAGTTAAAGTGATAAGGAAACAATGCTTCATGGCGAATCTAAGCTAAGTGTGAGACACTTATGCTCAGATCTGTTATTTACACCTGTAGGCTGCATATTTACGAAGTGTTTGACAAAATTTATGTTATGGCTAGTAGGGGTCGACTTAAGGTCTTCATCAATTTTTTACTCTAGTTCTGTCATTTCCATGTCATTTGACTGATTTGAAGAGATGGTTCAATTTTGGGAAGTGACATGGGCTCTGGGCCTCAAAAAGTGGCTCAAATCTCGAAGTCTCTCATATAGCATTGACAAATTAGGTCTCTGGTCACTGGAAAGCAAGCCCGTGAGAGTGACGATAGGGTTACAGTCATATGCATGCCTTGTCATGGGAGCGACTTTGGGTTTAATTCATTTAAATGCTATACTAACTCAGGGGTTGGGCACCTGGAGTGGTGGATTAGCTCCTGGGGGTCTTGAAGCACCTAAGGGTGGTTTGTGTGTTGTGTTTCCACTGATTCCATTTCCTTAATCTTACCTAAGAGGTTGAATCATATAATAGTAGCCTCTCGTTGCATGTTTACTCCACCTAGTCGGTTTCTTGGGTAGATGTGGGAGGAGGGTGTTACAAGTATTTTCCATATGAGTTTAAGAAAGTCAAGTCGCCTACCTTTGATGGAGAGTTGAAGAAACAGGAAGATGCTGAAGCATGGTTTCTTGGGATGAAAAAGTTCTTCGAGTTGCATGACTATATAGAGAATATGAAAGATGAGACAACTATTTTCAATTTCAAGGGGAAAACAAACATCTGGTGGGAAGATGTGAAGCGTGACAAAGGTATCGAGGTAGAGGAGTTGAGTTGGCATGAGTTCAAAAGACTTTTCAGAAAGAAGTACTTGTCAGAGAGATACTATGACAGTAAGGCTAAGGATTTCTACAAGTTGAAGATGGGATATATGATAGATGAAGAGTATATAACTAAGTTTTTGGAGTTATTGAGGTATGTACCATATCTTAATGATGAGAAGACAAAGGTTCAAAGATTCTTTAGTGGATTTCCATTAGAATTTAAATATCATATTGAGCATGATGAGCGTCGGACATTGGAGGAAGTAATTGGGAAGTTTAAACATTGTTATGAGTAGTCTAAGCATAAGTCGCAACCTAGGCAAGGCTGGAAAGGTAATTAAAATACTAAGGGAAAATGGTATAAGAGGTGAGTAACACTACAGGATGTAGGTAACAAGGAGAATGCAACATCGTAGAAAAAGTTAAATGTAGCTAACAGAGGACAATGATTTCAGTTTGAGGAGAAGAACAAAGGTGGGGGAAGGAAGACTTTGCAGTGTTAGACTTGTGGTGGAGAGCATCACAGGAGAGATTGTCCATAACATCAGGGTGGCAGGCCTCAGATTTATAGTGCTCAGGAGGCATAAAACGTTGGGGATGTTGAAAATAGTATTCCTCATATTTATGCAACATTTGATAATAGGCAAGTTGATCATCATGCATCTATATCGATATGGAAGGTAAGCTTTGTGATCAAATTGTTTCTATTTTGATTGACCCTAGATCTTAACTATAGTTATATCAGTCCTAACCTGGTGGACAAGTGTTGCTTGAATAAAGAAGTGCATGTAGATTCTTGGTTGGTTCAGTTAGCTACAGGTACCAAGAAAAGAGTTCATCATTGGGTAAGAACTTGTGCATTTGAGTTGAACGATATGTCTACATCAACATATCTAAATGTGCTTTTGTTGGAATCATACAATATTCTGTTGGGTATGGATTGGTTGTACATTCACAAGACTAAGGTAGATTGATATGACAAGACTATTGAGTGTTTGGACGATTATGGAGAGAGGAGAATCTTACATGGAAAGAAGAAACCTTCATTAGTGAGAATGGTTACATCTATTCAGGAATATCATAATCGTCGGAAAGGGTGTGTATTATTTTCATTTCATATTTCGAGTGAAAAAGAAAAGGATGTTGATGATTCTAAATTCTTGAAGAGGTATCCATTTTTGCAGCAGTTTCAGGATATATTTCTAGCAAATACTTCAGAGTTACCACCTCATAGGGAAGTAGAATTTTCTATTGAGTCGATTTTGGGAGAAACACTAGCATAAAAGGTACCTTACATAATGAGAAGTCCAGAATTAGTCAAATTGAATTTGAAACTTAATGAAATGGTTGATAAGTGATACATTAGGCCATGTGTGTCACCTTGGGGTGGACCAATATTTTTTGTGAAGAAGAAGGATGGTACTCTCAGGTTGTGTACTGATTACAAACAGTTGAATAAGGTGGCAATCAAGAACATGTATCCTTTATCATGGATTGATGACTTGTTTGATCAGTTGAAGGGACAAATAATGTTCTCAAAGATTTACTTTAGATATGGATATCATCAGGTACGCATTAAATAAAAGGACATATACAAGACTACATTACATACCAAGTATGGGCATTATGAATTTGTAGTGGTTCATTTTGGTCTTACAAATTCTCTAGCTACTTTCATGTGTTTGATGAATACTGTGTTGCATCCTTATCTAGAAAAGGTTGTTATAGTATTCATTGATGATATATTGATATAATCTAAAAATGTAGAAGAGCATGCAAAACACCTAACAGTAGGGTTAAGTTTGTTGAGAGAGAATTAGTTTTATTCCAACCTTAGTATGTGAAGTTTCTTTTAGACATAAGTTCATTACTGGGGACACGTTGTTTGCAAGGAAGGTATAATAGTGAACCCAGAAAATATCAGAGCTATCATGGAGCAGAAAAATCCTAGGAATGTAGATAAGGTCAGATTAATCATGGGGTTAATTGGTTATTGTATATGTTTCATCAAGAAATTCTCACAAATTTCATATCCTATTACATTTTTGCAGCAAAGAAAGGGAAGAAATTTGAATGGACTAAGGAGTGGCAACTAGTTTTGAGAAATTGAAGAATTTGCTTACAAATGCTTTGTTCTTGAAGATTGTAGATCTAGATAAAGATTTTTTGGTTTGTATGAATGATTGCAAGAGAGGACTTGGTGGAGTATTTATGCAAGAAGCGCAAGTAGTATACTATGAGTCAAGGAAGTTCAATGAACATGAGTAGAACTACATGACGCATTATCTTGAGTTGGAAACTATCATTCATGCCTTGAAGGTGTGGAGAAATTATTTTTTGGGTAGGAGGTTCATCTTGATGAGTGATCATAATGGACAAAGGTACTTATTTGACCAACCCAATCTGATTTCCATGTAAGCTAGATGGCTAGATACTATTAGTGAGTATGGTCTTGATATTAGGTACACTAAGGGAAAGGAGAACAGTGTTGTAGATGCTCTTAGCAGAAGAGTGCAGGTGAATCACATTGCAACAATGAGTTCTTATGGGACTAACTTGCATTAAAATATCTTACAGACATGATAAAATGATGAAAACTATCAACAGTTGGGGCACAAGTTACAATAGTAGGGTGCAGGTGATAGGAATGAGGAGTATCACCTCATGGAAGATTTCTTGGCCAGATTCAAGAACAAGATTTATGTACCAGATGAAAGTGAACTCAAGAAGCTTATCTTGAGGGATTTTCATGTTAAGCAATATTCAAGTCATCTGAGATATTAGAAGACTTTGAAAGTTGTTAAGAGATTATACCATTGGTCAAACTTGAAGAAAGAGGTGGTTGAGTTTGTTGTAAGATGTTTAAGCCGTTAGTAGCTAAAATTAGAGTGTGAGCATCCAAGTGCTTTATTACAGCTGATTACGATTCCAGAGTGGAAATGGGAGGTCATTGTTAGAAAATTATATATTACAGAGCAATGGAACACATAAAATATTACAGAAATATAAACACAGAAAATGCATAAAACAAGAGAGACACAGATATACGTTGTTCACCCAGTTTGGGCTACGTCCACAGAGAAACAAATAGTCCTTCTTTTTATATTATCCAGCAAAATGAAGAGATAAACCTACAGCAGATCCGTTGTAACACCCTCTTCACTCTCAATCTCCTCTCTCTTCCTCACTTAGAATACAGATCTATATAGACGTAATACAATTCCCTCATATATAGTGAGGGGTTGCCTTCTATGGCAAAAAACCTTAAATTAAACATAACTTCTACCGTCAGTTCATCCGCCAAATGAACGGCCCAGATTGACAAAAAATTACTATACATTTACAAGGCAATTTTACATCTATTTTTAGCTTCGGGGGCGCTACCCCTGAACCCCCATTGGCCCTTGGACCCCCGTGGGGGGCACAAGTCCCCCCCTGCGTGGAGGGGTGTACAATCTTCCTGGGGTATACATCCGGTTGAAACCTTTGAATACAAAAGATAATCAGGCTCCACACCCAACATTCATTTCCATGAATTTCATTACAAGTTTACTAAGGACATCAAAACAACATGACTCATCATGGTTGTGGTTGATAGCTTAAGTAAGTTAGTTGGTTTCATTGCAGTTAAGTCTAAGATTCATAGTGAGTGAGGTAGCTCAGATTTTCATCAGGGAGATAATGATATTGCATGGTGTTCCTAAGAAGATTGTATCTGATAGAGATGCCAAGTTCATTTTTAGGTTTTGGAAAGAGTTGTTTGCAGGATTTGGAACAGAGTTGGATTTCATTACAACCTATCATCTACATATATATGGGCAGACAGAGAGGGTCAACAAGATTCTAGAGGACATGTTGAGGATGCATGTCATGCATTAACAACAGAAGTGGGATGAGTATCTTCCACTGGTAGATTTTGCGTATAATAACGAATATTAGGATTCCTTGAAGATGCGTCCATTTGAGGCACTTTATGGGCGGAGTTGTAACACTCCTATTATTTGGAGTGATCCAGTGAACAAGGTGTTGATTAGATCAAACATGTTTGCAGAGATGGACTAGGAAATGCAAGTTATTAAAAGGAATTTTAAGGAAACAAAAGACAGGCAGAAGTGTTATGAAAATTAACACAGGGTATTTAAGGAGTTTCAGGTTGGGGAGCATGTGTACCTGTACATGCCCAAGAGGAGGTCCTTTAGGATTAGGTCATGTACCAAGCTGGCACCTCGGTATTGCAGGCCTTTTGAGGCCCTTGAGAGCATTGAACTAGTGGCCTATAGACTATCACTGCCTCTGACAATGAAATTCCACGATGTTTTCCATGTTTCATTTCTCAAGAAGTATATACAAGATGTTGATCATGTGATTGTCTGGTTTGCATTGTAAGTGGATCTAGAGGGATAATTCCAACGAGAAACACATGCATATTACAATGAAAACATCTCATGATTTGGAACAGAGCAATCGAGTAGGTTAAAGCGCAGTGGAAGCACTTTGGGCCCGATGAAGCTACATGGGAGATGGATGATCAAATGCGAGCAATGTATCCTTCCTTATTAGCAGGTTCGAGCAAATGATTTTTTGGTATATGTATATGTATATGTATATGTATATATGGATGTTGTTGTAGATATCGTAATTAACTGCATTATAAAGCTCCAATAAGTGGCATGTTTGTTTTTCTTTTATAAGGATGTCATTATAATTATTGCATCGAGCTATGTTATAAATCTCCATGGATAATATGCTTTGTTTTCAATGGTTTTCTGGTCATAAGTGTCATTAAAACCGAGGATAGTGTTCCCCCAAAGGGAAGGGGTTTGTGACAACCCTTGATTGATTTTATATGTAAATAAGATAAGACCAAGTTCATGGGACATGTATTCCAAGATGAATGTTGGTAAAAACATAGTGATGAGTGTCATTGGCGATTAATTAATGGCTATGGAAAATTGGAAAAGGAAAAGTTGCATTAATTTGAATTTTATTTATGAAAATAAAGGAAAATATGAGAAAATGAAGGTGAAGAGACACAAATTTCCATGAAAGGTAAATTTGTTGAAATGTGGCAACAAGAATATTCCAATTTAATTTTTACTTAAATTAAATTGTGAATTAAAATGGAATTTAGTCTTAACATCTACTTGGAAATAATTAATTAATTTGTTTCAAACTAATTAGTTGGAGAAATTCAAGTTAGAAGTCTTTCTGAAGTCATGCAAGAGTTATGCCTTAAATTAAGGAGATAAGATTGAGTTATATTTGAGTTGTAATTAGTTAACTCAGTTTATTGAGTTAAGTCCAGTTAAATTAGCTCCAAACTGTTTGAGGAACTAATAGTGAGTAATAGTCAGTTGATGCATGCATGCATCCAATTAGTGCTACTCCAATTAACTAAAGATTCCCTCATCAGAAACTCATGCATGTCTATTCTGAGAAAGACCCAGTTGAGTTAAATGTCAAGGATAGTGTATCAGTTGCATGTGTTTTCTTATAAAGAAAACTCATGCTTGCATTCAAGGAATCATTCCTTGAGGATTGCACAATTCTGACAGTGTGTGAGAGAGTTTTTCCACTTTGTGAGGTGAAGATCATCCACAAGGAACAACACAAGGAAATAGGAGCTTGGAGGGCAGAGAATAAGGCTGCAGAGAAACCAAGATTTCCTGTGAGCATCTGTTAGGATTATGCTGAGAGTTGGCTAGCTGTGAGAGCTAAGTCTTTGTATAATTCCTATGTGTTTCCACCTTGTATGATAATACAGATAGTGGGGTTTCTAGCTGAGGCTTTCCCCAAAGTATTTTCATGTGTATTGTGCGATTGATTCTTCTTCTTCTGGTTATATTTTCTAGCTCGATATTTAAGCTTCCGCAAATTGATAGTAGAAGTAGGTTATAGTATTCTGCTTTGATTTATATTGCATTATCAGGTTAACCTACATATCAGATTTTCTACATGGTATCAAAGCGAGATTTGTAGAGAATTTCTACATGGTATTAGAGCTGTGAATAGTATACTGAGAAGAGAATTCGAAGTTTGAAGTTCGGGGTTGCAGGTGCAAATCGAATTCATATCATACTTCAAGGTTGGCCAATGGCGTTCTATGGCTTGAGACTCGAGTATGCCTTGGAAGGTAGCTCGAATTACATAGCATGGAAAGATAGAATGGAGGCTGTATTAGAAAACAATGACTTGAAGGAATTCATTGATCAAGAAATCCCAAAGCCAACTTCAACTAATGCACAAGATTTGGCTAAGTGGAAGAAGTGTGTGGCGAAGGCAAGACAGATCATCCTTGAGGGAGTTTGAGACCATATTGTCTCAAGTCTCCATGGGAAGGATACTCCATTTTCAATGTGGAAGACATTGAAGGACCTCTACCAGAATAGTAGTGACCAGAGGAAATTGGTGCTCAAGGATAAGCTTCGAAGAATCAAGATGGAGAAGGGTGATACTATTTCCACATATCTGAACAAGCTCATCACTTGCAGAGATGACCTTGGCAGTGTGGGAATAACTATTGCTGATGATGATATGGTGAGCCTCGCTCTCCTTGGCCTTCCAAAGAGTTGGAATAGCTACTAGGACTCTGTGAATGGAAGGGAGAAACTGCCAGATTGGGACCGACTATGGTCAAATATCATGCGAGAGGAGATCAGGAGGAGCACGCAAGATGGTTCTTCATCCAAGGTTGATGATGAAGAAAATCTATCCTTAGCAAGTAAGGCAAGGAAAGGGAAGGGGAAGGCTTCCCATTCCAAATCGAATTCTTCTCATGGAGGGAAGAAGGGTGACAACTCTAAAGTAAGATGCTTTAATTGTCACGAGACATGACATTATGCAAATAATTGCCCATTGAAGAAGTCCAAGAAGGGATCCTAGGAAGGATCGAAAGGTGAGGCATTAGCCTCTCAATTCGAAATGGACTTTACCCTCATCACATGCATGGTGTCATAGATGATGGGTTGTGTCTGGTATCTTGACAGTGGAGCCTCATTCCACATGACCGGTGATAAAAAATTATTCAGTGCCTTAGAGGACAAAGACCTCAAGATGCGCATAGATATGGGTGATGATGGAAGCTATAGTGTTTTAGGAGTGGGCACGGTTGCTTTTCAGAGGGAGCATGGAGCTCCTATCACCTTGACAGATGTGATGTATGTGCCTGGACTAAAGAAGAACTTGGTATCGGTCGCGATGTTGGAGGACAAAGGCTACAATGTTGTCTTCAATAAAGGAAAGGTGTTCCTAAGACACATAGCCATGGGTCAGACCAAGAGGATAGGGATTCGGGTGAAGAATCTCTATAAACTGGATTTAGATAATTGTGCAGCATTGAGTATGAAAGCATAATTGGTGCAAATCCAAGACATTGGCGAGTTGTGGCACAGGCGGTTGGGCCATTTGCATCATGGGGATTTGAAGATAATGCAGTAGATATCTACAGTATTTCCCAAAGGTAAACTTGAGCAAGTTGACACATGCAAAGGTTGTACCTTGGGAAATTACACAGTCGAGTAGAGGCTATCTTAGAGTGAGTTCATACTGATGTGTGTGGACCATTCTCGACAGAATCCACAACAAAGAAAAGGTATTATTTGATTATCATTGATGATTATTCTGGTAAATGATGGATTTATTTCATGCAGAAGAAGGACCAAAAATTCACAAAGTTTTGTGAGTTCAAAGATTTGGTCGAGAAAGAGTCAGGGAAGAAGATCAAGGCCTTGAGAAGCGACAATGGTGGAGAATATGTCTCTCAAGAGTTTAAGGACTTTTGTGGGGCGGAACGAATTAAACAAGAGTTGATGGCACCTCATAACCCACAACAGAATGGGGTGGCCGAGAGGAAGAACAGAATTATTGTAGGGGCAGCACGAACAATGATGCATGACCAAGGCCTACCACTTCACTTGTGGGTTGAGGCATGCAACACAATGGTCTATTTGTAGAATAGAAGCCCACATCACATACTTGGGATGAAGACACCAAAGGAAGCTTTCTCCAGTAAGAGACCAAATGTGGGTCACTTTAGGATCTTTGGCTCATCGATATATTTCCATGTGACAAATGATGCAAGGAAGAAGCTTGAGCTGACAACAAAGTTGGGGATACTTGTGGGGTACACTAATACACCTCACAACTATCAAGTGTACTTGCCTACCAGTCAGAGGACAATGGTTCACATAGATCTCAAGTTTGATGAGTAGAAGGCCATGCAAGTTTCCCATGAGAGGGAGCTCCAACTATAGGCTGTGGAGGAATTGTTGGTTCCTAAGGAGGAGGAAACTCAGATTGATGCAGAGCAGCCGCATGCATTGGTTCCAAGAGTGGAGACTGTTAACACTCAGGTTGTCCCTTTTGACTCCCAAAGGGATACGGCCGAGGTAACCACAAACCAACTTTGGACTGCAAACCCTAGCCTGCCTGCAGTCAGAGAGGGCTCTCTCTTTATGATTTAGCTTTTTTGAAAGGGGTGATTTTAGGCTAGATATGATGCATAGGGTTTTGATTGAGTTTTGGCGGGAAAACCGATACTTTCAGGTAGAGAGGCTGAGTATAGTCTGAATGTTTCAAACCATTGGGCGTGGAGTCGAGGAGGGGAACTGCTGGTGTTTTTCCTTAATAACAGAGAGGGGAAAGTGGAGCAAGATAACTGCAGCAGAAGCAATTTTCAGGTTCAAGGGATGGCAAGAATGCTAAAGAAAGAGAGGCAGTTAAGAATCTCTCCAACAGATTAGCAAGGGAAACAACAGGGCGCTACCTAGGGGCAGTTAAGAATCCCTAGATAATTGGCCAGCACAGGTGAACTAGGGTAAACATGAGCCAGAAGGAATTCAATGTTCATAACCAATTCATTCAGAAGAAAACATCAAGAAACAGCAGGAATTGAGCATAGAGAGTAGTTAACTAATTCTAGGCTATTCTTTCTTCCTGCTATTTAGATAATGGCAAACACATAAACAGAGATAAGAGGCACTTATTGCTTCGAGCCGCAGCGCAGGAATTCCATCTCCAACTCTTCAACACATTCATCAACAACAGACAGTTCGTTCTCCAAGCTTTAAGCAATCTTTGATTACAGAAAAATTCAGGTATACACAGCGAGTCTCTCGTGAAAATCTCAATTGACCAACCCTTAAAACTATACAGAGGGTGGTATATATAGGGAAAAACTCTCTGCAGAGTTTCCTTTATTACATTTTGACCTAATTAGGTCATAAAAATGACTACTTGACCTAATCCTATCTAGAAATAAATGCAAAGAATGTCTCGGGCCGTGCTCAGGGCCGATGTGTCAAAACTAAATGAATGATGTTGTCCTCGGTGGCTTGCTGCAGTGCTTTCTGCAATAAATGGGTATGGGTCTTTGCTTCCTTGTTGTCCTGGTGTCTTGAATGTCTTGACGGTGATTTGAAAGCAATGATGGGCTGATGCTTATCGATTTGATTTTCTGGGGGCTTCATCAATGTTCAGGTGCCTCGAGCCCCTAAAAGATTATGATTGATTCTTTCTGGCGTCCTTTCTTCCACTGATACTCTCTGACAAAATCTGGACTGCTGATCTGTTGTACTGCGCGTCTAATCTCCAGTAAATGGCCGCTGTTCGGCCTCTGTATCATCTGGAATTGTCTTCTGATCATTTTGGTATGCTCTGCGAAGAAAACGGATCATTTCTGTGCATTTTCGGGCTTCCTGGGGCTGCATGGGGCGAAGATTCCTTAAAGATTCTCCACTCTGCCCCAAAAAATCCTGCGATGAAGGATTTGCGCTAGGCGCAAAAACTGCCTCAGAATTCGATTCCGGGGCTCCGAAGTGCGATTTTCGCGCCTCTGCGTCCAAAAAGGGGTGATGACGTCAGCATTGTACGGCGGGTGACGTCAGCATTGTACGGCGGGTGACGTCAGCATGGCGACGTGGCGGGATGACGTTAGCATGACGTCATCACGTATGGACGATGATGTGGCAGGTACGGTGGTGGGACACGTGGCAGTGATGTGGCAGGAGGCCACGCAGGCGGATGACTGTACAGCGGGGTGACGTGGGCTGTTGACTGTGCAAGGGTGACGTGGGCTGGCGACGTCACCGGGTGGTAAGCGGTATATGGCGCACCACTTATGGGGGATGGCGGTTTCGGAGGGAGGGGCTCCGCCACAACCCGACGCTTGACGCGTGGCGGGAGTACGGCGGCAAAACCGCCGAACTCCCGAACGTTAAAGGCCAGGCGCGTCAGGGATAAGGATGCCCGCCAGCCGTAGATCTGCGGGGCTGTGGATCGGACGGCTGGCGGCAAACGAGACGGGACAGGGGGTTAGCGGGCGGGAATATTCCCTAGAATATTTCGAAATTAATGCGCGCGGCGGATGGGTTATAACTTTAGGAAAATGGGTTTATGGGGTTAAATAAAGGCGCGGGTTAATGTTTATGTACAGGGACTTTGGGGTTAGGGGCGGAATGTGGGTTTTTGGGGGTTTGTGGGGTTAAGGTGGAGGTTGCTGGCCGACCAGATGTCAAACCAGTTCCTCAATGACTCGCATGGGCTAAAAACAGTCCCAGATGGACTGCGATTTCCCGGACTTAGTAGAAAGTATGGCTACATTGCCAGGGAGGGAAAATTGTTAGGGAGCTATATAATAAGGGTGATGAGAAAAAGAAAGACGTTAGTGAACTCCAGCCTAAGTGCCTCCACTGAAAAACTGCCTCAAAGCAAAAATGGATTGCTTCATCAAAACTGGAACACAGCAATGGCCTTTAGACCAGCCTACTCTCATGGATACTTTCTGGCCATCTGTAGCAAATATGGATCATTGCAGCATGCATAGCACGACATATTTGGCATGTAAAACTGTCGATCATGAAAGATGATTAA
Organism: Pinus tabuliformis; assembly: GCA_031772625.1. Classification (NCBI taxonomy): domain Eukaryota; kingdom Viridiplantae; phylum Streptophyta; class Pinopsida; order Pinales; family Pinaceae; genus Pinus; species Pinus tabuliformis. The sequence goes on from CM062804.1 coordinate 1,116,966,569, forward strand.
CCTGCTGTAGCAGGAGGCTAACAGAGACATCCACTCAAGCAGAGTCTTCCAGAGATGGACGGAAGCGCACAAGAGAAGATGACAGATTGTTGAAGGATGGAAGAGAGAATGTGGGAGCACCATCTTCTCTGCACAAACAAAGGAGGTCACCTGAGAGGTACACTAGATACATGGCCCTTGCTGGGGAATGTGTTGATACCGAGCCATCTTCCTTTGAGGAAGAAGTGCAGCAGACGATTTTGGTTGATGCTATGGTGGAGGAGTGTGACTCCATAGTTCAAAACAATTTCTGGGACGTGGTTCTGAGACCGAATAACAAGTCAGTTGTGAGTTCCCGTTGGCTTTACAAGGTAAAGCAAGTTGCTGATGGTAGTGTGGAGAAGCATAAGGCAAGATTTGATGCCCGTGGATTTTCACAGATCAAGGAGGATCATGTTGTTGTAGTGTATATTTCGACAGAGGAGCAATATGTTGACATTTTGACAAAGGCATTGTCAAAGTGTAAATTCAAGTTCCATAGAGACAGGATTGGGGTGGAAGATAATCCCTTTCCTGTTGAGAGGGAGTGTTGAAATGTGTCAACAAGAATATTCCATTTAATTTGTCCTTGAATTAAATTGTGAATTAAAATTGAATTTAGTCTTAACATCTACTTGGAAATAATTAATTAATTTGTTTCAAACTAATTAGTTGGAGAAATTCAAGTTAGAAGTCTTTCTGAAGTCATGCAAGAGTTATGCCTTAAATTAAGGAGATAATATTGAGTTATATTTGAGTTGTAATTAGTTAACTCAGTTTATTGAGTTAAGTCCAGTTAAATTAGCTCCAAATTGTTTGAGGAACTAATAGTGAGTTAATAGTCAGTTGATGCATGCATGCATCCAACTAGTGCTACTCCAGTTAACTAAGGATTCCCTCATCAGAAACTCATGCATGTCTATTCTAAGAAATATCCAGTTGAGTTAAATGTCAAGGACAATGTACTATCAGTTGCATGTGTTTTCTTATATAGAAAATTCATGCATGCAGTCAAGGAATCATTCCTTGAGGATTGCGTAGTTCTGACAGTGTGTGAGAGAGGTTTTCCACTTGGTGAGGTGAAGATCGTCCACAAGGAACAACGCAAGGAAATAGGAGCTTGGAGGGTAGAGAGGAAGGCTGAAGAGTAGCCAAGATTGCCTGTGAGCATCTGTGAGGATTGTACTGAGAGTTGGCTAGCTGTGAGAGCTAAGGCTTTGTATAATTCCTATGTATTTCCACCTTGTATGATAATACAGATAGTGGGGTTTTTAGCTGAGGCTTTCCTCAAAGTATTGTCATGTGTATTGTGCATTGATTCTTCTTCTTCTAGTTATATTGTTTAGCTCGATCTTTAAGCTTCCACAAATTGATAGTAGAAGTAGGTTATAGTATTCTACTTTAATTTATATTGCATTATCGGGTTAACCTAAATATCATATTTTCTACAAAATTGAATGAAAAATGAAGGAAAATGAATAAAATATAGGCCTCAATGATAAAATGGCTTATGAGGATCAATTCACAAATTTTGTTGGTTAACCTTTTAACAATTCAGTTTTGGAGCTCTCATTTCATTCTCTCATTCTCTCATACTGTTGCACACTTAAAGAAATCTTGGAACATTCTTGGAACATTCTTGGAGCATGCTTGGAGCACTTTGAAATACATTGCATTTGGAGAAAGAAAGCAAATGAAAGAAGGAAATCACAAGGGAACAAGTGGATCAACATCTATAGCTAGATTTCTTTTTTAGGTAACAAGTTGCATGTGTGATTTCCTTGCTGATTTTTGGATGCCTGGTATATGTATGCGATTTTCTAGTTATGTGCTATCATTGGCATGGAGATTTTCCTAGTTTGAAAGTGGTTTTAGCCTTGCCTTTCCATTTCTTATATAGCCATGGTGCTGTGGGTTTTCCACTTGTTTTCCTGATTGGTGCTTAGGTTCCTTATGGTTATGGATTGGAACAAGCGCTCTGGAAGCCCTAGAACAACTTGGGTTGAGTTACTAGTCCTAGAGCCTAGGTTAGGACAAATGCTCTGGATCCCTTTGTGTTTGAGTTAATAGTCCCTAGAGTCAGGTTGGACAAATGCTATGGAGCCTTGGAAGGTTATGGGTTAAGTACTAGTTACTAGAGCCATGGACAACTTGGGTAGAGAGTGATCTGGTTTGTGTTAGTGATGTCCGACCGTAGAGGTGGAATCATTGCGGTTGAGGGTTGAGGTGGTTTGGCCTCTGGAAGCCCTAGTTTGGTTTTGTTTTAGTTTATTCCACGAGATCCCAAATTATTGCTTGGAATATGGCACGAGGGTGATTGGATGAAAGAGAGATTTGGTTCATCCCAATATATGTTTAGGTGGTACGTGGAAGTCCTAACTTGGCTGGTATTTTCACATGTGAATATGAGAGATTTCCTTATTGTGGTCTATGAGAATTTGTAGTGATTGTGTTGGGAATATTATGGGTGAGTTTGCACGGTTTTTATGCTTGTTATTTTATGGTTATATGATGTGCATTATTTATGGCTCTTGTCATGAATTATTTATTTATTGATTGGTACATGAATGTATGGACTAATAAATGTTGTTGCAGCTATGCGGAGATGGAATATGTCATTCTTGGTGATTCTTAGATGAATCTTAAACTGTTACGATTAGATATGCATTTATGACCTGTAGCTTAGATGTTTGCCATGTGTTTGACGAAATGTTTAGTGTGGTTTAGGTAGTCTAGGTCATATTTTTTACTTGAGATTGAATTTTTAGCTTCGTCGACATGTCAATAATGATTTTGGAAAGTCCCGGGAAATTCTATGTAGTGGTTTGGAGGTTGGCCTCAAAAAGTGGCTCAAATCCTGAGACTGCAACCGATGAACTGGGAAAGTTGAGTCATAACTACATGGAGGAAGTGTTGTGCATGATGTTGGAGGCCTATAATTCCACCCATGCCTTGTCATGTATGTGGTTGGGGTTCTAGGTTATTGATAAAGAGCCCCAACTCAGGGCTAAGTCACCTAGGGTGTACCTTGGCCTCTGAGTGTCCTATATCCTTGAGGAATGTTGTTAGTTTCCAGTTTTTGGTTAGCATGTAGTCCCAACTTCCTTAATTGGAGCTTGTAGGTTAGATCATGTCATAGTAACTCTTCATCTCATGTTTACCCTAGCAGGGCGGTGAAATTGGGTAAATATGGGAGGGGTGGTTAGATATATAAAATTAATTTTCCCATAATAAATGTGGTATACTTAAATAACATGGAGTTGTTTTCTAGAGAAAATCCAAACTCAACATCACCAGATGATGATATATGAAACCCCAACCTAGAACCAATAAATGTAAACATTATAACTAATGTAGGGCTGAGGTCTACAAGAACCATTATACAAGACTTTAAATATAAAGTATGCTTCACAACTTTCAGTAACTACATCCATATATACCATTGTTATTTCCATTGCAAATACTCAAGGCCAATGGACATATTTTTTTAATCACAAGGTTAGAATGGTTGACTATTTTAAGTTGGGTATTGATAAAAAGAAATTCAAAGAAGTCATCATTAGAATGTATGTGCTACATTTATTTTAGGTCACCTTGTCAACCACTTTGACATTGGTGAATTCTAGGGTGTGGGTCATGGGTCCACACATGATTGACAAAATGTTAGGTGTGACTCTTTTCTAATTCCTCGTCCTCTTAGGTAGAGGCCTAAACTTCCTACCCAACATCTTGCCATAGAAAAAAACAATAGCTAGACCTAGTCATCCATATCCACCTTAACTCATATACTAGTGAAACACAATATATTCATAATTCTGTCCCACAAGGGAATTTCATGTGTCATTGAGGGAGGGGTTGGACCTTCATTCCATATAGTAGAGTCTAGGTAGGAGAGGCCACATTGACACACTAAGTGTTTCCATCCTATTTTATGTGACCCTTACAAATGCTGAAGTTATAGGAAGAATTTTTACAAGTTAATGGAGGCCTTTGGACATGAAAGTTTAATGGAGGGTGTTAGCACTCCTTAGTTTCCCAAGGCTAAGACAGGAAACCAAATAGGTAACCATAGACCAACTTTGGACTTGGTAGCTAGCCTTGCCAATCAATCCTCATAGCCAATGGAAGTGACTAGAGAATACTAGGGTTTTAGGCTAGTTATCAACTCAGTAGGGTTTTGATTTAAGTTTTTGTTGAATATGAAGCACAATGTCTAGGAACCAGGCCAAATAGATCAAAAGGTCAGTTGCAGTCATTTAAATGAGGTAATATATATGTAATCAAGGACAAAAATGGATCTGTCATAGTAGTATCGTGATGAGGAAATTAGATAGAAGGAACTATGTGAGCATACATGCATGAATTCACTTGTTTGGAAGATAAAAACACTTAAATGATAATCTCAAACAAAACAGAGCGTTTCTAGCATAGTTTTCTATTTAAAACTTAAGAGATTAACATGAGAAAAAATATGGATAGCTACTAAAAAAATTTAAAAATAAAATTCATAAGAATAACTGAAGAAAACAATGTCACCGGCCACAACACATGAATCCCAGAAAAATAGCTGCAACATTATATTAATCTTGCCAAAAGATCAAGTACACCAGTTCCAAAATGTCAGAGCTTCAAGTATCCAACCTTTTTCACTTTGAAATTCATGAAATATATACAATTAGCTCATCCCTAGATTAAGGGAATCGAGCTCAACCATCTCCCTAAAGCTAGAAATAGTTGCCTTAAATTTGGCACTCCCTGCTAGGAATAGGGACCGAATTTCTGAAAATAGGGGTCAAATATTAACACGTATCTCTTGAATCATGACATATATTACAAAACAGAAAGAAATTTTTGTATATTAGCTTGCTTTTTAGAAAAACCTCTCTCTATTTTCGTAGATTAATCTCCATCGCCTTGTAATATATGCCTCAAACTCATGACTGAAACATGAAATCATTACATGTTTAAATCTGTAAAACTAAGTTGTAAAGATCTAGTCAAATATTCTAATCAACAACACTTGTGAAGAAACTAAAATAGTTTTTTTTTTATTTGGCTCGTTCTTGACAAAAACCTCCTTGGGTTTCTCAAACTTCCTTTCCATCTATTAGTAAAGCGCACCAAAAGAAAATGCCTAAAACAGTAAAACAAATTCAAAATTTGATTTTTTGAACATAAGTCTCTAATCTTGTTGTATATCACCAAAATTATAATGTTTGTGCTTAAACTGAAGGAGGGTTTTGTTTTGTGGTCAGTGATTGACAAAAACCTCTTTTACTTTTGTAAAATTCATGTCCATTACTTCAGAAATAGATTTTGAATTAAAATTGTCCCTATGTGCAGCAAATGACCTCAAAAGACCCATGAGATTTTGTGATTATAATTTTGATGATGACCATGAACTTAGGCTCGTGATGAGAGTAGCATATACATTATACATTTAGACATTGACTCAAGACCCTTTTCCAACCAAGAGAGATGTCAAATTTAATTTGAAAATATTATAATTTGACCTAAGACTATAACCAATAGTGAAAAGAGTAGTTTTGATCACTGTGACTATAAGACTCTAAAATTGGATCCAATGGGGATGAAAACTCCCTAGGATGTGTCAAGAACATCCTAGACCAGGTAGCTTTGTTCATTTGGTAATGAAGTCACTACAACTACAATCTTCAAACTAACTCAAATTAAACTGAAAACTGAATTGTACCATCAACTACAAACTGTACTAGAAATTGACACTGAAAAAGATGCTCATAATGTTGATCTTATTCATCACAACTTATCTATTCTAAATGATCCATAAGTGATCTGATAAAGTGAAGTCAAAGATCTAATGTAACCAATCAAGTAAATAACTACTTGACTGATGCTTGTATTCAACTCCACTAGGAATAAAGAAAGATTTAGAAGATGACAACTCAAAATCATACATGAGTCCAAAACTTGTGTTGGTGGATAAAACAAACTCCACTTCTTCTGATTCTTTCAAAATACTACCCATGGGGTCTTGAAAATCATGAAACATTACCTCTTGTGGATCGGAAAAAAGAAGGGAGATGCTTTCAAATATGATGGCTGATTGTTCTTCTTCGTTTGGATGATCCTTCTCAAATGGAAATACATCAATGTGATCTTCCATATCATCCAGATCAAAGACAATATTTGTATGTTCTTGATCTTCAATTCAAGTAGCCAAATCAACATCAACACAAACATCTACAAGTGGATTTTCATGTATATCAGAAAAATAATTGTTTAGGCTTTGAAAAAATTCTATATCTTGATCATTTGAAGGATGCTGAACATGTTCATCAAACTCAAGACAAAATACTTGTTGTACACTGTTTTTGACCTCAGCAGATAAATCATGACTCTCTAGAGTTTATATACAAGAAAACTCAAAATTTTGATCTGCGCATATTTCTTCCTTAATTAAAAACTCATAAGAGGAAAGGAATGAAGGGACGATGGAAAGAACATCTTTATATATATCTTGATTGCTTGAATATTGGAAAGACTACTGCAAATTATTACTAACTTCGTATGATGGAAGATCACTGACATATTTTGAAGAATTTTGCTCAAGTTCATTGTCATCCAGGGTAGAATCCATGATCTTCCCATTGTGGTGAAAAGGGTTTTCATTCAAGGCATCCAAGAGTTCATCATCCATAAACTCTTCATCACCGTAAGCAGTTTTCAGCTCTTGAATAAAATTCTCAAAGTGATAACAACAATCCTCAATCAAAAGCAAAGAATGAAAGGCTTCTCTATACTTCTCAAATAATACTGAGTGAAAATCCTTGAGAGAATAACTACAAGCATAAGGCAAGCTTTCATACCAAAATCGTGGTCTTTCTTCTAATGTGATCATGAACATCTTCATTTAACAATCTTCATGAAAATTAATATTCAGCTCATGAACATGCAATTGAAATCTTATTAAATGAAGTATAGCATCATCACCTTTTCCATCTATAAATTTTGGCAAGTATGTTTGCCAATCCACCTAAGGCATACGATTTGGAAAGCCTGGAACATGATCTCAATTTAAAGGAGCATACCTTTTGGATTGAGAACTCATTTCAATTTCTGGATCTTGCTGCTAGTGGAGTCTTTGAATCAAGTTAGAGTTGTGAGGTGAATGTTTCAGCCTTCATATGTGTCCAACCGTTGTCCACCATCAACAAATCATATCTAAAATTTGATGATGTTTCTCGAGGAATACGAAACTGTTTGATCCCTGGCAAAGGTGCCAAAATGTTAGCGCTCCTTAGTTTACCAAGGCTGAGAAAGGAAACCAAAGAGGTAACCACAGACCAACTTTGGACTTGGCATCTAGCCCTACCAAATCAGAGAGGGCTCTCTCTAAATCAATCCTCACAATCAATGGAAGTGAGTCGAGAATACTAGGCTTTTAGGCTAGTTATCAGTTGAGTAGGGTTTTCATTTAAGTTTTTGTTGGATATGAAGCACAGGGTCTAGGAACCAAGCTAAATAGATCAAAAGATCAGTTGCAGTCATTTAAATGAGGCAAGATAGATGTAATCAATGACACAAATGGATCTGTGGTAGTAGTATGGTGATGAGGAAATCAGATAGCAGGAACTAAGTGAGCATACATGCATGAATTCTCTTGTTTGGAAGATTAAAACACTTAAATGATAATCTCAAACAAAACAGAGCATTTCTGGCACTAAATTCTATTTAAAACTTAAGAGTTTAACATGAGAACAAATATGGATAGCTACTAGAAACATCTAAAAATAAATGCATAAGAATAACTGAAGAAAACAATGTCACTGACCACAACACATGAATCCTAGAAAAATAACTGCAACAGTATATTAATTCTACCAAAAAATCAAGTACACCAGTTCCAAAATGTAAGAGCTTCAAATATCCAACATTTTTCACTCTGAAATTCATGAAATATATATAATTAGCACATCTCTAGACTAAGGGAGTCAAGGTCAATTGTCTCCCTAAAGATAGAAACAACTACATTAAATTTGGCACTCCCTGCTAGGAATAGGGACTAAATTTCTGAAAATAGGGGTCAAAGATTAAATTGAATCTCTTGAATCATGACAACTATTACAAAACTGAAGGAAATTTTTGTATATTAGCTTGTTTGTTAGAGAAACCTCTCTCAGTTTTCGCAGATTCATCTCCATCTCCTCGGAATATGTGATGCCAAATCATGACTTAAACAGGAAATCATTAAATGTTTAAATCTATAAAACTAGGTTGTAAAGATCCAATCAAATATTCAAATCCAGGAAACCTTTGAAGAAACTAAAAGATGGTTTTAATATCTGTCTCATTCTAGACAAAAATCTCCTTGGGTTTCTCAACATTCCTTTCCAACTGTTAGAAACATGCGACAAAATACAATGACTAAAACAGTAAAACAAATTCAAAATTTGATTTTTTGAACATAAGCCTCAAATATTGCTGCATATCTCCAAAATCAAAAAACCTGTAAATAAACTGAAGTTTGTTTTTGTTCTTTGGTCTGGGATTGACAAAAACCTCTTGCACTTTTGTAAAATTCATGTCCATTACATCAGAAACTAATTTTGAAGTAAAATTGTCCCTGTGTGTAGCAAATGACCTCAAAAGACCCATGAGATTTTTTGATGATACTTTTGATGATGACCATGACCTTAGGCTTGTGATGAGAGTAGCATATACATCATACATTTAGACATTGACTCAAGACATTTTTCCAACCAAGAGAGATGTCAAATTTAATTTTAAAATATTATAATTTGACCTAAGACCATAACCAATAGTCAAAATAGTAGTTCTAATCACTGTGACTATAAGTCTCTAATAGAAGGGATTAGTATCTTGATCAAGCCTTTATTATTTCTTTATTATATAGATAGATATATATATATATATATATATATATATATATATATATATATATATATATATATATATATATATATATATATATATATATATATATGTATGTATGTATGTATATATATATGTCACACACACACACATTATTTGTGTGAATTTTCTATATTTAATGAATATATCATGCATATAGTGCTACATTTGAATAATACCCTTGGCACCTATAGATGCACCACTGTCAGTTTCCATCACTAAAGTGACAACAAAGGCAAGGTTTTTTTTTTTTTATATACCTTAAACACATGTATGGTGGAACACTTTCAGCCTTCTAGTCATGGTGTATATGCTCACAAGTTTATGTATATGAAGGCTCTTTATTATTTTTGGTACACATTTGAGAAAATTTATGTCATTAAAATACAATTGATAACAAACTTTTTGGTACACATTAAATTACAATTTATATCATTTTAAAATGTTAAAATTTGATTGGGCCCTTCCCCTTAGCAATTTATACCACATGGGTAGTGAACATTTAGAATATAAGTTTTACATTGAATACACTTCCATTTGTATTTGAAATGCCATCTATTAAATCCATTCATCATTAGCTTGATCTACCACTTATCTCTTGAGTCCCCCTTTCCTTCCATGTGTTTGAATGCCATGTAATCCATCAAGCTTGTTAGTTCACCTATTCAAGCTAGAATAAGGCATCTTACTATAGGTTTTAATACTTTATTGAAAAGTTTATTCACAAGCAGTTCAATCTTAGACTACATGATATTGTCATACCAATAGCGGTGTACCATTATGGGACCTATGGTTTCAAATCAATAACATGTTACATTCCCCTATTTGGTGGGATTTTCCATGTGTGGAAAATCCCTTGGAAGACTATATTTTATACTTTTGAAGGTAGAGAGTTTTACAAGATAAGTTTGTTAATAAATGATTTCCATCCACATAGTATGAGTGATTCATGCATTGAAATGGCCCTTCCTTAAAAAAATTGTCATATGATTTCATTTCATGTTCTATATGCCTTTAGTTCATGTGCATATGTTGCCTAATGAATTCTAACTTGACCTTTCTTAAGAAAGTATGCATTTCCACCTTCTTTCAATAGTTTTATTGTGGGATTGTTGATGGTGCTGGACCCGCCAACATTAAGGGGATCTCCCCGGTATGAAGTCCCAACTAGAGCTCACACCATTTTGTGTAGGAGTCCTGTCAGATACAATGGCCCAGTTGCCATTATCTTAAAGATATTCCTTAGCTATTTCTTGTCAGAACATGAGAGTAGTATACTTAGTCTTCAAACAGCGGGGTTCATGTACATGGTGACTTCTTAGTGTCGTTTGTGTCAAAGTTCTTTACTGCAAAGGGAGAGGGTGAAAGTGAGTCTCAAGTCGAAAGGGAATTGTCTCAACTTAGAAAGAGACACACAACACAGCAGGACATGCACATATTCCAGCAGAGTAGTCCACACAGTGGTAGTCACAAACATGAAGTGAACAGATAGCACGTACAACACCCAAAGGAATAGTCCACATGAGTACGATAGTCATGATAACAAGTTTACAAGAATGAATCTGTCAAGTGTCCGGTGGAGTAGTCCACATGGGTGAGACAATGATAACCACTGATAAAACAAATTTCCAACAACATATGCACTAAAACAACCAAAATTGTTCAACTATCTTAGTATAGGTTTAAGCAACATGCATTACAAGCATCCAAAGAATAGTCTTACAAATGAATACAATACATGTGTGAGAACGTGTTGGCCTGTTAACAGGTTTATGAATCAAGAGAAAGTTAGAAGACACATCCGTACACCATACATCACTAACCCCGATAGCCAAGGCTATATGGGAGGAGACAAGGTGGAATGTCCTTTATTGTACAAATGAGGGGGTATATATAGCCAAGGGTGAAACTAACCCTTGTGACTATTCTACTTCCCTCATGATTGTTCGACATACATGACTCTTTCACTTCATCTGTGGGTCTCTTGGACTTCCATGTTGCATTACATTGATTACATAGTTATGGCCCAAAGTAGTGATGTGGATGAGGCAACTCATGACACAACTCGACATGACCCTACTAGTATGCCCATGCTAGTTGTATTCATGTAGAGATGTTGTTCTGTTGAGTGATGAGTGTGCTCATGGTGTACCATAGCTTCACCTTTGCTTGGAAAAGTGCATAGAGTCTTCAATGGTCTTAGTGTTCGCTTGATGATTCATGCATTTGCATGTGTCTCCTTCGCTTGCTACTTGGTATGCTTTGTATGTTCGTCGAACTGCAAGCAAGTCTTCTAGCATGCGCTCCTTGTTCACCGTGTTCATCATCGTGCCATTTATCATCAGTGTACCTGTTTCTACAATCACTCATGACGAGACGAAGTCAAATCTATAATTCCCCTAGTTTACCATGTTGCATTGTCTTTCATTTCCCGGTGTAGGTGTCTGGGAGAGAGGAAAAGGCTCTAAAATAGCATAGAGCACATGCTAGGTTGGGATGTGAGGCTCTAAGGCACTGTCGAGAAAAACTACACAGAGGTCACTAAGAGGCTGGGTTGAGTAGTCCAGGACAACAGTGACATCTAAGGGATATGGCTCAGCTGGGAGGCAGATTTTCTTAGTTTTTCCAGGGAAGGCAGGGTGGAACAAGAGGCGCTTGCAATGAAAACTGCGCAGTTTTCTAGAGGAGGTCAGGATTGGGCTATAGGAGCTTGCTGGTGAGAACTGCGTAGTTCTGGGAAGCAATCAAGTAGGACATGACTACATAGTTTCCAAGCTAAGCGAGGCATCAGGGAGCAGGTGGACTATCAATGAAAACTGCACAGTTTTCAGGAGAGGTGGAGAGCAAGCCAGGAGGGGGACTGCTTAGAAAAACTGCACAATTTCCCGGGATAGTGCAGCAAAATGAAGCGGGTACCTATCCCTCATGTCTGCGCAATTTCTTCAGGTAGTGTAGGCAGATAGTTTGGACAACATTTGTAGAGTTTTTTTATGATTGCAGCCCTGGGTCACTGCTTAAGTCAAATTCTCCAGTTGACTAGTGGGAGGATTTGATAGATGGCCTTGCGGGAAGCACAATTTGGAGTGCCTTCTTGGACAACTTTTGCATTATTCTGGGGAATAGTTAGCTGGATTGACTTCATAATTGCATAGTGCAAACAACTTGGGGGGAAGCCTCAATCTCTGCGCAGTTATGGGCAGTAGTGCAAGGCAACTAAGAGCTGAGACTGCTCAGTGCATCTCAACAGAGGTCTCGTTGATGGAGGGTTCTTTTTTGGATGAAATGGCCAAGTGTGTGAGTGAGTGAACATGTGTATATATGAGCTTGTGAACACACACTTAGTATGAATCGATGACAAGACACCTCAAACTAAAAAGACAAGATGTGGTCAGCATGACCCTCTACAAGACTGTCTAATGGTGAAACCGACAATTACGACACTTGGGATATACCTTCGGACGAATGTGATGACACTTGCGCCATAGTGCTTACAACATTGTGTGTGAGTTTGACGGGTATTTACACAGTCGAAACAACTCATGCACACAGAGACAAGCCTTTGGTATCACCAGAACAAGGTCGCGAGCATGATATAGAAATCAACAAGCCGAAGATGATAGTTGGTCAAATAAGAAAAAATGAAGCAATACATGTAGAGGAAACACATGAAATGACTTTTGTGTTTGCATACATGCATGTTACTGAAGACATGATGATATGACAATGGCAAGTAGTCCTGCAAACTCAATTAAGAGATGTACCTTGAAAGGTGTTCTTTACTTACCATACTTACCCTCAAGACGATCATGCATTCGACAGAGTTTGCATGCAGTCCTGATATTTTTCCATCATTTAGTTTCTTGGTCCTTCTCTTAAACTCCTAGGGAGTTATCTTAGCAATGCATCATTTCCTATAGTCATTGAGAGATAGATCAGCACAAATTCAGCGGGCAGTGACTGCTGCCAGGATGAGACCCTGGAAGGCCCAGATGCGCAGTTTCTAAATGCAATACAGATAGGAGAACTTGGACAACACTACATAGTTTTGTGAAACAGAACACTACTGCGAGTTGGGGTTATGGGAGGACACCTCTGCACATTTTTTGAGTGTAGTGCAGCCTAGGCAGCTGAGAGGCAATTCTATGCAGTTTCTGGATGCAAGGCACTAATGGGGGATGGGTTCCAGGAGGACACATCTGTGCAGTAGAGGGACAATACTGCGCAGTTTTTGATGACAGTGTGTTCTAGCTGGGGGAAGGACACTAGAGGAAACCACCATGCAGTTTTGTATGCCAATAAGTGTTAGGATCTCTGCACACTACACATTTTCAGCAAGCAAGGGAGAAAGCTTTAGAGTTGTAAAAGAAAAGTGTGCAATTCTAGGAATCTTGATGAGGCTAGGTTTCTAGGGAAATGGCTAAGTGTGAGATTAGTGACACATATCTAAACATTGATCAGACTCATGTATGATCACACACGAACACTTAGTGATACAACGTATACCATCGAGAATGTATAAAACATACTCTGCTTGATGCAACAACCTTCGTGACAAGAGTGTGTGAAGTAAGTGTGAAACATGCCTATGTCATGATAACAACTCATGCACACATGCTTTCCCTTGAAGCAAAACAAAATCCCCTTTGCATGACAAACAACAATCCCTATGCCCAAATACGACATATGTTGCATAACGATGAGAACATGGAAAACTCTTAAGATCAAGGAGGCGAGCTGGAGATCATCAGCTTACCAACAACTAGTGACCAAGGAACGATCAATCAAACGATCCAAGGTAGGCTTCGAAATTTGTGTGCGAGAAAACATTTTCAAGGGTATTTGTAGTCACTGTAACATTAGCAACACACTGGTATAAATCTAGCTCTCTGTATGGACCTTGTTTCATGACAAGCAAGTCTAACCTCTATAGAAGTATTGTTCAATTCTTTGATCGTGATGGCTTCCACAGTAACTTGCGTGAAAGATGTAGTCCCTGCCATTATCCTGATCGGTCAGCACACATTCAAAGCCAAGTAAACTAAGTTTTTTCGATTGGGGATGAGTGGTATATTGATGGACAAGTAATATAATTGTCATAGTTTAAGTTTCATCTCTGGTGTTGCTCCGCTACCAGCAGGCCTAGATAGTACCCCGACAGAGTCATGCAGGAACACAAGCATCACTCCAATGCCAACGAGCCTAGTCAATAACCTGACAAAGTTAATTATATCGCCTCTCTATGCAGGAACCCTTTCTCTTCTTTCACCTTATTCATTTTTCATTTTTTAAAAGACCTATGCATAGGCACTTATTTATTTTAGAGGTGGAAGAGGGATCTTGACTTGTTGAGAGTAGAAGAGGTTGTTCCTTCAGAGAAGTATGTTATATATACCTCTTACATACTTGTTAAGGTTTTCCCCCTCACCTTACTCTACTTGACTGAGCTGACAAGGATTAACGCAAAAGAACCAATTAGAGTACGCGATACTAGTTAACAATGCAAGCATTGTGTTTTCACTAAGACTCGCTTTGAAAAGAACATATTTTCCATCAAGGCATCATCAATTGAACATTAAAAGCTCTTCATAACGAGAGAGGACAACAGATAGCTAGATGTTGGTAATTGTACAATTCCTCTTAGATTTTCCTGGCTTCTCTCGATACCCAACACGGTTTCATGAGAGGCTAACCTTTGAGTACAAGAAAGCAAAGAAAACAAAAGCAAAAGCAGAAGTAAAGCGAAAGAAAAACAAGTAAGCAAGAAAACCAAACCAAGTAAGCAAGCAAACAAACATCCAAACCAGAAAGCAAAGCAAAGCAAGAAAGAAAACATTACCCCTACTAATACGCTAAATAGTCGTGGATACATGAAATGGATTTTGCAGTGTAGCCACCATAGGCATACCCAACCTGTAACCACATAGATACAAGAAATTAAAATAGATAAAAAATAGTGTGCAATAGAAATACAAAAACTTGATAATCTTGGACACCAGAGAGAAGGTCTTACATGTGGGCAAAAAAATGTGTCACAACCACCCAACACATATGCTTACCTCTTCGATGACCACCATTTTTCAACAAACCTCAGAGGCCCCTTACGAGTGTGTGTTCATCTGCGCCAAGATTCTTAGTGAGTGCAAGGAAGGACTGAAGCTTGATACTTAGAACATGGCTCGCCAAGTAAGATTGTTCCAGCCATTCAGCGATTGGAACATAAAATTTGTGATGGATGTTTTGAAAGACTCATGACCTTTGAAAGGATGGATTTCTGATTTGAGAGAGGGGATGTCGATGGGAATCTGGTACAGATAGATAGATCCGATCATTCTCCTTGGTCATGTCAAGATAGTGAGGACCTGCCATAACCATCAGTGCAGGCTAAAGTGCCTCACCTACTTGACAAAAGTCTGAGGAGAAAGATGTTACATGGTGAAGATCATAGTGCGCGAATCGACTGCCATTCGATGTACTGTTGGGAAAATGATAAACTACATTATAGTCACCCAATATAGAAGAAATATCAGACGAGTTGGTCAAGATGGAAGGTTCCTAGTTTGACATGAACAAAGAAAATTTTTGAACAATATTGCGAATGCTCTAAATTATGGAACCAAGTTCGATGTGTGCTAGATATGATAGAACACCCACCTGCAACTAGTGAAAAATTGCACAGGCATGATGGTCATCACAGGAATGTAGAAAGGATGTCAGCATTGTGAATATGTTAAGCCAGTTGCAGTGTGGTGAAATCAGAGGAACTTGATTTGTGTGATAGCTTGTGCGCTTGTCATCACACAAGGAGATTGCTGCTATGATGAGAGGGCAGATTTGAAGTGCAAGATTCACAAGAAGACCAAGGAGTTTATCACGAGAGAGAACATCCAATAAGTATGATTCCGAAAAAGGACATTCTTTAAGGTAATCAACTTGACAGTTCCATGATTGAATGAGAGATAGACACTCCCAACTAGAGTGGGATGTAAGAGACCTGCATGAAGACGGACACGCTATAACACACTCATGGATTCTATTATGAGTGAAATTTTGAAATCTTGAAACATCACACTTGGTGTAGTAAACATTTTTTACACGGGTATCCATGTCGAGTGCAACCATGTAGATAGACAAATTGTGCATGAGAAACCATATGATTTGGTTTGAGGGGCATACCAGAGTCGCAAGGTTTTGAAGTAACCATCAATGGACGTTGAAGTGTCTCGACTCCATGGCACGTCCCGGAACTTTCCAGAATTGAAAAATTGCATTTTGAGATGTGAACTAGATCATGCATGGCTTAAGGATGGTTGTTGTTGTTTATTTCAAAACTACTCTTAGGATGGCAACCATCTCTGTCACAGGCTTCATCAAACTTTTCAGCTTCAGCAAGCTGACTTGACGAGTTGCCTTCATGCAACATAGAAGATGATGACGAGTGGGAAGATTCATGTGCATTGAGACTATTTTCGTCATGGAAAACCTCACTGCCTTATGTCAATCGAGGGGATAACTCATTGGATGAATAAACAAGATAACACAGAGTACCTCTGACACATGTCGATGTTCTATGAATGGTAGGACACACAGGCAAGTGGGGTGAAGAGGAAGTTTCGATATGTATGTTTTATTTGACTGATGCACATTCCATATCTGAGTTAGAGTGTACATGAGAGAACAACAGATCACCTGATGTGTTTGGGTGTTCATCACAACATATGGAAGCATGGGAGTGATGATATTCCAAGACTGGAGTTTGATCTGTAAGAATTTACAGGGTAAGTTCCTCAGAAAGAATACCAAGAGGACACCGCTCACAACCAGATCTCAAATCAATACACCAGTATTTTTGACGTGGTTAAAACCCTCAGAGTGCAAGGAGGGAAACAGTCCACGGCCTGTCCCAACGTGGGTACAGACAATTTATTAATCAAAGAATGAAAATTTACATAAGCTTCTCTCATGCACGGATTACCCGAACAATGACCCTCCATGCGCTTTAAATAGAACTCATGGACCAATCGGGTGTCAAGCCACGGATCAAGTGTCGGTAATACCGAGGTGAGAGTGAACCGTCGGATCACTACATATCGTGACCGTCGGATTGTAAGTTACAAAATGTACAACGGTAAAGAAACACACTTTACCTAACTCTAACCTAACTCTATACTAGACCAAGTTGAACTTAACTATATCCTATGTGTCGGAATATCCTAACATCCCCCCTTAAGAACAACTTGGGATAGGATTGAAGGATTTACAAATATGACACAATAGGAGAAGGAAGGAGGCACTAGAGCCTATCCCCCCTTAGTGACAACTTCCTGAACTCCAAGCATATATCGAAGTTTAGTGAACTTCGCCTCTGTGAGAGCCTTTGTGAAGATGTCTGCAACCTGATCATCTGTTGGACAATATTGCACTTCAAGAACATGGTCATGAATGAGCTTTCTGATGAAGTGCATGTGTAGTTCAATGTGTTTGCTGCGCTGATGCTGGACTGGATCTTTGCATAGCTGAATGGCACTTTGATTATCACACCAAAGTGTGGTTGGATGCTGCTGCTCAAAGCCAAACTCTGATAGGATCTGACGAAGCCACAAGGCTTCCTTACTAGCTTCCACGGCACCACGATACTCTGCTTCTGCTGACGAAAGAGAAATGGCAGCCTGTTTCTTACAAGCCCATGTAATAGGTCCTGAACCAAGAGTGAAGACATAACCGGCAGTAGACTTCCGATCATCAAGGTCACCAGCCCAATCAGAATCAGTGAAACCAACTAACAGAGGAGCTGCTTTGGCACTGTAATGAATCCCAAACTGTACTGTACCTCGAACATAACGAAGTATTCTTTTAGCTGCTTTCCAATGACTTTCACGGGGGTTTTGCATAAAACGAGCAACAAGGCCAACAGCAAAGGAAAGATCAGGACGAGTATGGGTTAAATACAAGAGTTTTCCGACAAGTTGACGGTATAAGGTAGCATCAACTTCAGGAGAAGTACAAGAGACTGAAAGTTTGACTCCAGACTGAAAGGGAGAAGGGGCTGGCTTACAGTCTTCCATGTGAAAATGACGAAGAATATCACAAGCATACTTGGACTGGGAAAGGAAAATACCCTCTTGGGATTGCAAGACTTGAAGACCGAGAAAATAGTGTAAGTGTCCTAAGTCTGTCATTTCAAATTTCTTTTTAAGGCTGGACTTCACATGGTTTATAAGGTTGGGATCACTACCAGTAAGAATAAGATCATCAACATAAAGAACAAGGATGATAAGAGAGTTGCCCACTTTCTTGGTGTAGACAGTATTGTCAGAATGACACCTAGAAAAGCCAGATTCTAAAAGAAAGCTATCCATTTTGGCATACCAAGCTCGAGGAGCTTGCTTGAGGCCATAAAGGGATTTCTTAAGTCGACAAACGAGGCTGGAGTCTGTTTGTATGAAGCCAATGGGTTGTTCCATATAGATTTCTTCCTGCAAGTCCCCATGCAAGAAGGCAGATTTAACATCCATTTGATGGACTTCCCATTTTAAAGAGGCAGCAAGGGAAAGAACAAGGCGGATAGAGTTCATTTTGGCAACTGGAGAGAAGGTTTCAGTGTAGTCAATGCCTTCAACCTGTGAAAAGCCCTTAGCAACTAGACGAGCTTTATGTTTATCAACTTTCCCATCTGGTCCATACTTGGTTCTGTAAACCCATTTGCATCTAACAAGTTTGCGTCCCTTTGGTAGAGGAACAAGATCCCATGTATCATTTGTCATCAATGAATGATATTCTTCATTCATAGCTGTTTCCCAATGTGGATGGCCTGAAGCTTCTGCAAAAGTGTCAGGATCATGATTTACTGGAGCTTGAGCCAGTAAAGAAGAGGCTCTTTCAAACTGAGAACGTGTACGTCGCTGATCTGTAGGATCACCGGCAAGATCACCTGCTGCATCCCGAGTAGCACGGACCCATCTTGGAAGTTGAGGATCCTGAGAAGGTGGGGAAGGATTATCATCCTCGCTTTCATCATCAGAAGAAGAAATGTTTTCAAAGATAGAAGAGATAGGAAGAGGTGGCACATCCGCCGGACTAGGCTCGCAGGCCGATTTATTTTCATCAAATTTTACATCTCTTCTAATGATAACATTTTTGGACTTAAATGGAATAAGTCTATAACCTTTTACATCTTCAGAATATCCAACAAAAGTACATTTCTCACTCTTAGGTTCTAAGGCTTTATGCTTTTCATCTGGAATATGGGCCCATGCTTCACTTCCAAACACACGAAAGTGACTTACATCTGGTTTAATGGAACTCCAAGCTTCTTCTGGAGTGATATTCTCTAGAACCTTAGTAGGAGTGCGATTGATTATATAATTTGCACAATTAATTGCTTCGGCCCAAAAACTAAGACTGAGTCCTTTAGATTGCAGCATACAATTAGCCATTTCCTTTAAGGTGCGATTTTTCCTTTCAGCTACACCATTTTGTTGTGGAGTGTATGGAACAGTATGTTGCATTTGAATTCCATTTTCGGTGCAAAAGTTGATGAATGCATTTTTAACATATTCTCCACCATTATCAGTTCTTAGCTTAAGAATTTGATGTCCAGATTGTTTTTCAACAAATGCTTTGAAGGCCAAAAAGGTGGTAAATACTTCGCTCTTGAGTTTTAAGAAGTATACCCAAGTGCGTCTGGAGAAATCATCAATGAAAGTTAAGAAGTACTTGCAGCCAGAGAATGAAGCAACAGGAAGAGGACCACATAAATCACTGTGCACAAGCTGTAAAGGGGCTGAGGCGTGCCAAGAGGCACGTTTGTCAAAACTGTCCCGATGATGTTTTCCGAGTACACATCCGGAACAAACACCATCTTTGCAAGATACCATAGGAAGACCTGTCACCATATTTTCTTTACATAGATGCTGAAGGGAGCGATAGTTTAAGTGACCAAACCGCTCATGCCAAAGTTTGCTCACTTCATCATTATGAGCAACAAATACTGAGGGAAGATGGGATGACCCAAAGTTGTGAAACTTATACAACCTTTTGGAATCATCAGCAAGACCAGTAGCTAGAATCTGTTTAGGATCTTTTAGATCCTTGATTACAACATCATGAGGTGAAAATTCAACAATTTTACCTTCACCTGAATGAGTTATCTGATAGACAGATAGAAGGTTGCAGGATAAGTTTGGAACACATAATACATCATTGAACTGACCATTGTCTAGATGAACAGTTCCAGTCCCTACAACATTAAGAGATCTATCATCACCAACATATATATTTTTGGTGTTACAATCATTTAAAGAAGAAAACATGGCTTGGTTTTTGGCCATGTGACAAGAGGCTCCAGAATCAATGAGCCACTCATGAGAATGAGAAGAAGAAGAAGATACATTTAATGCATAACCAGACTGAGATGATTGACGATGACATGCAGAAAATGCCGTTCCGGAAGTTGAAGTTGAAGTAGGCTCCAGATGGATGTTATGTTTCTTCATTGCGGCTTCCAAGGCTTCCATCTTCTTAAAGCATTTAGATTCTAAGTGGCCATCTCGATTACAAAAGTTACAATGTCTATCAGTCTTCTTCCATTTGTTTTTATTGGTCTTATCATATTGCTGAAATGATCTTTCATCTTGAGGCTGAGTTGGTTTAGGACCATTCCTTTGAGGATAAGACTTCTTAGGATTCTTTGAATTTGGTTGCTGCTGGGCGGCTAACGCTTTCGAGGAAGAGTTTCCAAGATTAAGAAGACCAAGGTGTAAGAGTTTTTCTTGTTCTCTTATTAAGGAATCACAAAAGGAGTCAAAGGAAGGGGGCTTGTAGTCTTTGCCTTGACAAATGAAAGCTTCCCTGGTAGAATGGAAAGTGGAAACAAATACAGAGTAGGCTGGTCCCAACTTAGTAAGGATGGAATAAATAAGGTTACCATCTTCTTTCTTAACTTTAACACCTTCCAAGAGATATCTAAGGGTCTTGAATTTGGACAAGAAATCTTCAATGCAAGAAAAATTATTAGGATCCAAAGTAAGCAACTCATTCTCAAGTTGATGGGCTCTAATTTCATTTTTAATCCCAAAAACTTTAGCAAGTTTTTCTAATGCTTCATGAGGAGTTTCAATTTCTGCAATGTGGAATCTAAGATCAGGAGAAACAGACATTCCTATCAAACCACGTGCTTGATCTTGTCTATTTTCCCATTTTTCGGCCTTGTCTTCATCTTTGGGTTTCTTCTCTTGGTCTGTGGCTATTCTGAAGAGACCTTTACTTCTAAGTAAATCTCCCATGTAGGCTACCCATTGGAAGTAGTTAGTGCTGTCAAGAATGACTTGGCATGGACTTTCCATTTTTTGAAAAACAACTGAAGCTGAAGATGCTGAAAGTAAGTGGTCCAATGGATAGATCTCGAAAAAATAGGCGGTTTTAAAAAAAACGGCTCTGAAAAAGGCTTCCGGATGAAGAAGTTATGGCTTTTTGAAAAAAAATTGTTGACGTTGCCGGCAAAGTGCGCGAATGTGCGGGAATGAAAAAATCCGCCCCCACAAAATGGAGACTTGAACCCAAGACCTCTACTCTCTTAAAAGGTCTTTGAACCAATTGATCTATACAAAATATTTGAGAGAGAGAGAGAGAGAGAGAGAGAGAGAGAGAGAGGGGGGGGGGGGGGGGGGGCTCGATTTGCGTGCTTGCCTTGGGAAGACTCTTTTCCCCTACAAAACACAAAACACAAAACCCAACACGAATATCCAAAGAAAAACGAACCTTACGGCTCGAAGTTAGCTTTAGCCAAAAAACTAGAAATTTTAAAAAAAATCTCAAAGTTAGCTTTTAGCCGAAAAACTAAATATTTTTCTCAATGTTTCTGATTTTCCGAGATCACACTAAGGTGCAGGGAAAAGAGCATACGCATGAGAAAAATCCTTTCTTTCTGTTTCTGATTTGCCCAGATCGCACAGAGTCGCAGGGCAAAGAGCATACGCAGAAATGAAAGGTATAGATCCGGGAAAAAAAAAGGCTAAATAAACCGAAACCGAAATAAGCAGAGAGAAAATGACAGTAAACTGCAAAAAAACACTGTATACCTCCCGATCTGAAAAATGACGCAGCTAGGGCTACCGGAAACCTTTTCGCGTGAAACGAAAGGGGTTCCTCACTGAAACAGATGCTCCGAACGCAACAGAGCAGTCCTCTCGGCCCGAAAGCAGTCAGAAACAGCAGATCTAGGAAACGACAGCCGCATGCAGTTCTACCGGCTTCAGATTTGGATCACCAACGGACGCGGCCCTCAAATAGCTCTGATACCATGTAGGAATTTACAGGGTAAGTTCCTCAGAAAGAATACCAAGAGGACACCGCTCACAACCAGATCTCAAATCAATACACCAGTATTTTTGACGTGGTTAAAACCCTCAGAGTGCAAGGAGGGAAACAGTCCACGGCCTGTCCCAACGTGGGTACAGACAATTTATTAATCAAAGAATGAAAATTTACATAAGCTTCTCTCATGCACGGATTACCCGAACAATGACCCTCCATGCGCTTTAAATAGAACTCATGGACCAATCGGGTGTCAAGCCACGGATCAAGTGTCGGTAATACCGAGGTGAGAGTGAACCGTCGGATCACTACATATCGTGACCGTCGGATTGTAAGTTACAAAATGTACAACGGTAAAGAAACACACTTTACCTAACTCTAACCTAACTCTATACTAGACCAAGTTGAACTTAACTATATCCTATGTGTCGGAATATCCTAACATGATCAAAAGAATTAATTGTCCATGATGTTTCACCAAGATTATCGGATTGAGAAAAGATCAAGAATGGAAGTCCATTTCCTTGATGTTAACCATTTTGAAACATAGAAGAGGAATTTATTGTGTCTTCACCTTTCTTCTCCTCTGCCTATGTAATGAGACTGCCTTTCACATGACTACAATTTGAGCCAACATCTTGAGAATCAAGAGAATGCACATAACTGGTTGGTGAAGTAGATTGATCAAGCGAGTCATGGTATAAGGATTCATGGCTTGAAGATAATGGAGGACGATAGAGATGCAGATCAGACTCGAGACTTTGGTTATGAACGGTGATGTCCTCTTACGGAATGGAGGAATGAGTCTTCCCCATAGGCTTTCTAAGCCATTTTGGAAATTCTTCCATTGGAGTGGGTGACGACTGAAAATATGGGATGGGAACATGCTATGCAGATTTCTCAGCATTATGACTGTTGCGAGGGGGCACCCTCTGTGCAGTTTCTCAACTTTGCAATCATTGTGAGGGGGCACCCGCTTCGAGACTAGAAAGGGAGGAGGACAAGGAACAAATGGGGTTTTGGGCTCTTCCTCTACAAAATGAGGGGCCTCATGATCCGCAAGAGTTGAGGAAGAGGGGAAATTAGAAGGTTCACTATGTCAGGAAACATGAATCAAGTGTTTCAACTCTTGGCTCACAAAGTCAAGGTCCAAAAACTATTTAGGAATTTTGTGACAAAGGTGAAGGAAGCGGGTAGAAAAGTCCTCAACTGATTCGCCAGGCTTCATTCTTAAACGAGAGATTCTTTCATAGACATCTTGGTGGTTATACTTATTGAAGGCTTGATGGAGCTCCTTAAGGAGAGTAAGAAGGGAATGGATGGAAGCAGGTGGTAGGGTATGACACCACCGATTAGCTTGACCTTCAAGGGTGAGGAAGAAAAGTACGCAAACAAGCTCTTCACTATCAATTTCATGGCATTCGCAGAAATGAAGAAACCATAAATTTTCTTGGTTACAGATGTGCACAACTTTCGGTCAAGAAGTCCACATGGATGCGACAGTCACAAACACAAAGTGAACAGATAGCATGTACAACACCCAGCGGAATAGTCCACATGAGTGTGATGGTCGTTATAACAATTTTACAAGAATGAATATGTCAAGTGTCCAACGGAGTAGTCCACATGGACGAGACAATGATAACAACTCATACAACACATTTCCAACAACATATGCACTAAAGCAACTGAAATAGTTCAACTATCTTAGTACAGGTTAAGGAAACATCAATAATAGTCTTACAAATGAATATAGTACAAGTGTAAAAATGTGTTGGCATGTTAACAGGCTTCTAAATTAAGCGAAAGTTCCAAGATACATCCGTACACCATACATCACTAACCCTGATAGTGGGGCATTGGAGCCACTTCTCGCTCCTCAAAGAAAATACTACAGAATCTCAAGGCTATGTGGGAGGAGCCAAGGTGAAATGTCCTTTGCTGTACAAATGAGGGTGTATATATAGCCAAGGGTGAAACTGACCCTTATGAATATTCGACTTCCCTCATGATTGTTCGACTTACTTGACTCTTTGACTTCATCTGTGGGTCTCTTGGACTTCCACTTGACATTAAATTTATTACATAGTTATGACCCAAAGTAGTGATGTGGACAAGGCAACTCATGACACAACTCGACATGACGCTGTTGGTATGCCCATGTTGGCTGTGTTGTAAGTGTCGAGATGTTGTGCTGCTAAGTGATGAGTGTGTTCGTGGTGTACCATAACTTCACCTCTGCATGGCAAAGTGCGCAGAGTCTTCAATAGTCTTGGTCTTCGCTTGATGGTTCATGCATGTACATCTGTCTCCTTCGCATGCTACTTGGTATGCTTCGTGTGTTTTTCCAACCATGGGCAAGTCGTCTAGCATGAACTCCTTGTTCACCCTGATCGTTGTCACACCATGTCTCATCCATCTACCTATTTCTGCAATTACTCATGAAGAGACGACATCAAATCCAAAAATCCCCTAGTCTACCATGATTCATTGTCTTTTATTTCTGGGTGCGGGTGACCGGGAGAGAGGACAAGGCTCTGAAATAGCGCAGAACACATGTCAGGCTGGTATGTAAGGCTCTGGGGTACTGTCGAAAAAAAGTGCGTAAAGGTCACTAAGAGGCTAGGTTTAGTAGTCCGAGACAATGGTGACATCTACATGATATGGCTCAGATGGGAGACAAAATTGTGTAGTTTTTCTGGCGAAGGCAACGCGGGCAGCAGGAGGCACTGGTAGTGAAAAATGTGCAATTTTCTAGAGGAGGTCGGGATCGGGCTTCGGGAGCCCGCTGGGTAAAACTACGCAATTCTGGGAGGTAGTCAAGTAGGACATGACTGCACAGTTTCCAGGCTGAGTGGGGTTTCGGGCAACAGGTGGATTGTCAATGGAAACTGTGCAGTTTTGAGGAGGAGTGGATAGCAGACTAGTAGGGGGAATGCCTGGAAAACTATGCAGTTTTCCAGGACAGTTCAATGACAGGAAGTGGGTGCCTGTCCCTAATGTCTGTGCAGTTTCCTCACATAGTGCAGGCGGGAAGGTTGGACATTTTCTGCGGAGTTTTGGGGATGAGTGAAACCCTCAGTCACTGCTCAAGTCAAATTCTTCATTTTACTAGCGTGAGGCTTTGATAGATGGGCTTGTGGGAAGCACAGATTGGAGTGGATTCTTGGACAACTTCTGCACTATTTTTCGATTACAATCAGTTGACTTGATTCTAGAATTGCATAGTGCAAACTTCCTGGAGGAAAGCCTCAAGCTCTTCTCACTTCTCGGCAGTAGTGCAAAGCCACTGAGGGATGAGACCACTTAGTGCAACTTAACAGAGGTCTGGTTGATGGAGGGCTTTTTGGTTGGGAGAAATGGCTAAGTGTGTGAGAGAGTGAACTTGTGTATACATGACCTTGTGAACACACACTTAGTATTACTCGAGGACAAGACACCTCAAACTAAAAAGACAACATGTGCTCAACATGACCCTCTATGGGACTGTCTAATGGTGAAAGCGACAAGTGCGACACTTTGGATAGACCTTCAGATGACCATGACAACGCTTACGTGATAATGCTTACAAGATTGTGTGTGAGTTCAATGGGTGTTTACATAGTCGAAACATCTCATGCACATAGAGACAAACCTTCGTTATCACCAGAAAAAGGTCGGATGCATGACATAGAAATCAACATGTCGAAGACAAAAATTGGTCAAACATGCGAAAAGAAATCAAGACTTGTAGAGGAAACACATGAAATGAATTTTGTGTTTACACAGATGCATGTTACTGAAGACATGATGATATGACAATGACAAGCAGTCCTACAAACTCAACTAATAGATGTACTTTGAAAGGTGTTCTTTACTTACCATACTTACCCTCAAGATGATCCTGCATTCGACGAAGTTTCCATGTGGTCCTGATTTTTTTCCATCATTTGGTTTCTTGGTCCTTCTCCTCAACTCCTTGGGAGTGATCTTAGCATGTCACATTTTCTTGTAGTCACTAAGAGATAGATCACAGTTTCAACAGGCAGTGACTGTTGCCGGGAGGGGGCCCTGGAAGGCCCATCTACACAGTTTCTGAATGCAAGACAGATAAGACAGCTTGGACAACACTATGCAATTTTCAGGCACAAGACACTACTACGGGATATGGGCCAGGGAGGACACCTTTGCACACTTTCTGAGTGCAGTGCAGCTGAGAGGCAATACTGTGCAGATTCTCAATGCAAGGCACTAATGCGGGATGTGTTCTGGGAGGACACATCTACATAGTTTTAGGTTGCAAGGAAGACTGAGCAGCTGAGGGACAATACTGCACATTTTCTGATGACAGTGGGTTCCAGCTGGAGGAAGGTCAGTGGAGGAAACCACTTCATAGTTTTGGAGAAATCTTGAGAGTTTCATAAGCAAAGTGCGCAGTTCTAAGAATATGGATGAGGCTAGGTTTCTCGGGAAATGGCTAAGTGTGAGATCAATGACACATATGTAAAGAGTGATAGGACTCGACTATTATCACAGACGAACAATTAGTGATACAACGTAGACCATAGAGAATGTATAAAACATACTTTGCTTGATGTTGCAAATTTCATGACAAGAGTGCGTGAAGTGAGTGTGAAACATGTCTATGTGATGATAACAACTCATGCGCGCATGCTTTCCCTTGAAGCAAAACAACATCCCCTTTGCATGAAAAACAACAATCCCTATGCCCAAAGATGACACATGCTGCATAAAGATGAGAACATGGACAACTCTTAAGATCAAGGAGGGGAGCTTGAGATCATTATCTTACCAACAAGTGACCAAGGAACGATCGATCACAGGATCCAAGGTAGGCTCTGAAATTTTCATTCGAGCCAAAATTTTGGTGGGTGGTTGTAGCCGCTACAACAGGGGTATAATTACGACATTCATATAATATCTAGATTCATGTCTTTCACACTTAAATATCTGGTCATAGAAATAACAATCATGCAATATTGGCCATTTTCCCTACATCAATTACAACATTTCTTCTATAAAATTCACGAAAAATCCTCCAAATCATCATTAGCCATAGAATATTGGGATTTAGTCATCAACATTTTTTTATTTTTTTGTTTACTTGTAGATAAAAAATTGATTAAACCTCTGTTACCAACTTTTAGTGCGTAAGAACCCAAAATAGTACAGTTATTGCAAGTATGGAAATAGATAAAATATAAATAAATATTAATTTATATAGTTAAGGAAAAAATGATGCAATTTTCATTCTCAAGCGTGTCTTACTGTTACAAATTTGAATAATGCAAGAGGATGTCTCTAATAAATACCAAATATGAGTTGTTTGTATTAATAACATCATAAGGGAGATACATATGAGAGGGGAAAAACTTATATTTATAACAATAATTATATAAGCTCAAAATTAAGAATTTTGTCCCTAATTATATCTTTAGACTCTTATTATATCAAATAATTCTTTTTACAAATATAATATATGAAATATCTCAAACATATACATATAAAATAACTCATGTACATAGAGTGTAATACCTATTAAAGATATTGTCGCTAGGTACATGGAACTATTGTTATTTAGGTATTAAAATTTTCTCTTTCTCATGTATATTTATAGTTCTAGTTGTTTACAATGGTGGCTTCACTTTTGGCTCACTAGGTTATTATAGTGTCCTATTTGACACTTTCACTACCCCTTTTATATTTTTTTGGTAATGCATTATCATTTCAAGATAGTTATTTGAGTTATCTAAAGTCTTTGAGAATTTTGGGATGGTTTCCCTCATGTAGGAACCATTGAATATTTCACTTGTTGTTAGTTGGTGTCAGTCAAATGATTTGATCTCTAAAATAGTTACTCTATATTTTCTTTTCAACATTAAAACTCACAACACCTATGATCTTGTTAAACAAATTTAGATGATCTAATATCAAAAGTGTTCCAAAGGCTTAACTTATATCTTTAGTTAATAGAATAGTGAACCTAGTTTACTTATAAGTTTGACGGGATATTAGGCCTAAAATATGATGGTAACTTTTTATGCACCGTCTTATTTTGTAGAATGGATCTTACTTCTAGCTATCTTGTTTCAAGTTTTCCTAAATTTGGATGGTGACGTTTCATACACCTTTTCATATTGTAGAAGGGATCTTAGAAAATTCATGATGCACATGTGCAAGAAGATAGTTGTTGTGTTTCTACATGTAGTTTAAGAGAACTTAGTTATAATGTTATTGTGATTCTACAAGATGTTGTTTCTCAAATAGATGGCCCATGCCCAATTGGGATGGATAGATCTCCCCATTCCTAGGTATCATGTGTCAAGTTAAGTCTTGTTATAATGTGAAATTTTTTATTATTATTTTTTTAATGCTACCATCTATGGGGAATTTGAACATGTGACCTATTGCAAGGAGTTCCTTAAGTGTGCACTCATTCACCACCTTAAATCCAAAGCCCCATGCACTATGAAATTTAACATAGGATATGTGTTTATTATGTATTTATTTCTCCCTCCTTTTTTATTAACAATTCTAAACGTCAGATTTCTTCCATTAGCTAATTTTCCATGCTTTGTGTTTAAAAATAGTTTCACCCATTTCTATTTTTTTCTAAAAATATTTATTAAATTCTATAGGATAAGATTGTTTTACTCTAAAGTTTTCCCTTTTTAAGAAATTATAGGAAAACATTAAAATTTTAAATATTTTATTATTAACATTTTGAAACTTAATAAGATTCGACAACATTGGTACACTTTAACAAAAATATAATGCCTTAAAATATTCAATATTATTAAATAAGTATTGTAAGATGCCATGGTAAAAAAATACAATTCTATGTTAAAAAATAATACATGAAAATATTATATGCAAGTTAATGATTAATTCGACATTATTATTCAAAATGAATCATAAATTCAAAAAAAAAAACTAGACTTATGCTATATTTTTCTATCAAAATCATCATATCTTCAACATCTATCTTGGGTGAGATTTACACAATCTATTTTAAATACCATAATTACTCACTACTTCACTATGACCACTACGTAACCTAATCTTTAGAACGTGTTTAATAAACAAATCTGATTTGAGCGTCACACTCTTGTATGTCGGCAACCAAGCGTATGCAATTTTGTTGTACGTCGAAAACCAAGTTTTGTTATTTTGTCGTTTGCAATTTTTAACTTTGTAATGTCTTTTGTTATTTATTTATATGGGCTTTTAATGTTAAAAAAAGGGGTGATTTTCTTTTTTTTTAATTGATTTATTCGAAATTTATAAGATAAAATTATTTTAATTGTGAAAATATAAAACATTATTAAAATTTGAAATTTTAATAAAAGTATCACAATAATTAACTAAACTTTTTCTTAAAATAAAATTTTGATATTAAAATCTCTTTTTAACACCTAATTTTTTATAAAAATATTATAATCATTAACCAAAATTTCATAAGAAAAGTTTTAGTTGTTATAAGAAAAAATATATCAAGAACGTGTTTGGCAAGTTTAATATGAAGGATGTCAAACTAGTCAGTACAATCCATCAAGAAGGTGCTTGACAAGTTTAATATGAAAGATGCCAAACCAGTTGGTACAACTCTTGCAGCCCACTTCAAGCTGAGTATTGAGTTAGTGATGACAAGGAGAAGGAAGAAATGAGTAAGCTTTCTTATACTTCAGTGGCTGGCAACTTGATGTATGCCAACTTGATGTATGTCATGGTATGCACACGCCCAAAAATTGCATATTCAATGGGAGTAGTGAGCAGGTTCCTTGCCAATCCACGCAAAAAAACATTGGCAAGCAGTAAAATGGATTTTGAGGTATCTCAAGGGTACTAGTCATTATTGTTTGTGTTTTGTGCATAATGAGAATGTGTTTGAAGGATTTACACATGCAGATATTGCTGGAGATATGGACACCAGAAAGTCCACTATAGGTTATGTGTATACATTTGCAGGTGCAATAGTATATTGGGTGTCAAGGCTACAAAGAATAGTAACTCTCTCTACAACAAATTCAAAGTACATAGCTGCAACAGAAGCTTGTAAAGATATGATGTGCATGCAATGATTCCTAAGAGAGATAGGAATAAAGGAGGACAAGTATGTGCTATATTGTGATAGTTAGAGTACCATTCACTTGGAAAAAAACACAGCACTTCACTCAAAAACCAAGCACATTGACTTAAGGTATCATTGGAACTAGCATGTGTGAGAGGAAGGACAGTTATCATTGGAAAAGATCCATACATATAGGAACCCTAATGACATGCTCACTAAGATTCTACCAAGAAATAAAGATGAGTTATGTAGAGGCATGGTAGGACTTGATGTGACTTCATTCAAGACTCTTATTTGGCTTCAAGTGGGAGAATTTTAAACGTGAAGCCAAATACATAAGTCGACACATACTGCTCCAACACCTGCGCCGACTCTCCGACACTTCGTCGTCCACAATATTTGACTTTTAACCTCATTGTGTTCATGAATTTCACATGAAAAATTCTAGATCTTTCTTCTTCTTCTATAAATTTGTATTTTCCTGAGCCTTAGAATTCAAGTCAAGGCAAGGTCTTCCATGAATAATAGACATATGTGGTTTTTATGTTCTTCGTTCTTGTTTCCTGTGTTCTCTATTTCTAATATATAATTTGTCTCTGTGCTCTATTTTCTCCCATCAATTTCCTATGGTTTGCTTCTTTCTTTGGGATTCATCTCCAGAAATATGTTCCCTTATGCACATCGTTATCCCTCCTCTCTCAGAAGTAGATGGATGATAGGGGCAAGACGATTACATAGGGGGATTCAATCCATTTAAATTGTTCGACGTAATTTTTCTACGATGGAATGCTACAATTCCTATGGATAACTCCAGAAGCATCATCAACTATTTTGATGGATTTACTTATCTTATGTCCCTGGCAAGTGACAGTTGTAAGTCTGGATCTATTTATTTTATTCTCCCATTCGTCGTCCTAAATTTATTTCACAATTTGAACCCAAGGAAAAGCTAAGCGATGTTGGACTAAGGGGCTTTGGGTTTTGTATGGGAGATGGGGTCGCATCTCCCCTATCTTATGTTATCACTTGTAAGCCCTTGTTTTTAGAAAGAGCAGTTGAGGGACACACAATTTCAAATTTTTATAAGGAACATGGGGTAAATCCATTTTCATTTGGGAAAAATATACAGATTTGGTACTATCCCTTAAAGAAATTATTGCAAAAAGATGGGGTATTCCCAAAACATTTTAGAGCCTGCAATTAGAAGGGAAAGTCCTCCAAGACTCTTCCTTGCTCAATGAAATCAATATAACAAGGAATTCTACTATTATACTAAACTATAGATTATAAGGGGTGCTTCGAGCCCTAGGTCAGCAAATGGCTCAACTGTCTCATTTGGAGATGTTGTCTTGTGGAGGGTTGTTGAAACTACAACTCAAGGGAAGACATCGACTTCGACAGATCAAAATCAAAATATTCTAGGCCGATATATAGTAGAACAAATGGAGAAAGTTCCATCAATGGATTTGAATCTCCTTGAGGTATCATCCCTTTTCACTACTCTCTAATCTAAAGCAGTTATTTGTAGATTTAATGGCTTCTCGCCAAAACTTGAAGCTTTAATTCAATGGATTTTCTCATTTTGGACTAAAAACTGTGACATATATTTCTGCTCAAAGGGATTTTTTATTTTCCAATTCAAAGAACAAAAGGACCTAAATTATACTGTAAATGAAGGACCTTGGTTTTGGGGTAGATCCAGATAATTTATCACCCCATGGTTCCCTCAATTGAATGCTAATTATATGGTGGTTTCTACCATTTCGATCTAGGTGAGGATTCCAAACCTCCCCCTCCCTTTCTACCATCATAAAAACCTTGAAGACAATGGAAACACTCAGGGAAAATACAAAAAATAAGATCTGGAAAGAATAGAAAATGGAATATTCACATATGCAAAGTATGTGTGGAGATTGATCTTAGCAAAGGACTCCCATATCATATAATACTAAAACACAACAACTTTAATTGGACACAAAATATTGATTATGACAACACGACATTCTAATTCCGTATATATTTCCAAAAAGGACATCTACAGAAAACATGTCCACCAGCAAAGAAGAATTGTAAGAAGAAGAAGAAGAGGGAGTCCAATAGACCAAGAGGATGGAAGTTCATAGAACAATATATTCTCAGGAAGAAGAAGAAGAAAACAAGGAAATCCAACTTGAAAAAATAGAAATGAATGATATAGCTCACTCGGGAGACAAGCTGAAATAGGAAGCTATGATTCAGCAAGTGAGAGTTACCATACATTAGAATGGAGTGGATCTAGATGACTCTTCAACATTGGTAGGATTTGGTGGCACAAATCTAGCTCATGTCTCTAAAATTTTGGATTTTGATAAAGATGTCCCCCAAGGGGGATAAGAATTGGCTTTGGTTCCTATTGAATCAAATCCCTATGATTGGCAAACAATGCATCGAAAGAAAAAAATAAAAATAAAAATCTAGCTCTAGTTGTTATCCTTAATTTTTACTCTTTCATTGTTGGTTACATGGATATACTGAGAGATTCTGAACCACTAATTTTTGTCTATTTTAGTTTCATCAATGTTTCTTCAGATATTATATGTCTATACAATATGAATATTTATAAAATATAATTTTTATTTTTATTAATTAAAATTACAATTTAAAAAATATATATATATATATATATATATTCAAAAATTATTTAATTAATCCAATATTTAATCAATAACATGTAAAATTATTTATATTTAATTACAAGTATTTATATGTATATATTAATGCAATTATCTATCTTAATATTTAATTTTTTAATATTTTTAGAGGGAATTATCTTTTTCATAAAACACTGAAGTATAGTATTTTGAGCTTTCATTTCTGAGCTTTCATTTACAAATTTCATATATATAATCTCTTTTTAAATTTGAAAAAAAAAAAAACTATTTTTTTAAAATAAAATATTAATTAAAATATTTTTTTTATATATATATTATATTTACGATACAAAACCGATTTATATTGATATCAAGCATTTTATAAACATGTTAAAAGTTTTAAAAATAATGTATTCGTCATGAATTAAAGAATATTGTTGATAACATTTCTTTCCATTTAAGTTAGATATTATATCCGGAAAAAGATGGAAAAAAAATAACATGAATAAAGAATTCTTTATTTTGGTAGTGAAATAGGAAAGTCTAAATAATTTGAAACATTTTTATTATCCACAATTTTAATAAAGAAAAATACTAAGTATAATTTACAATCTAAAAAATTAAATAATGAATAATAATTTTGACATCTTAAACAACCACGAGTTTGACTTTGATCATAGGCCTTTACTTATAAATCTCAATTTTGTTATGTATAGAGATCCCATAGAAGATAATATTTATAGTCAAAGAACTTAATTTTTGATAGAAATAAAAACAATCTCTTTCTAAATGAATTAAAAAATAATTTTCTTCGTTTATCTAGTATAGACAACATAGAAGATCTCTATCATAATTTTACTACAACCCTCTCATATTCTATTAACAAGTTCTAAATTGAAGTTTCAAGTAATAAAAGAAATAGGAAAACCAGCCCATGGTATGACAAAGATTGTAAAAGTGTGAGGAGAGCAATTAAGGAAGTTGTTGATGAATCTCTTAAAATTGGCAAGATAAAAATATACAAACCCCTAACTGAAAGGAAAAAAAGGCAATATATTCGTAAAAGACAAGAGAATCTCTTACACCTCTATAAGGTAGCTCCTAATAAATTCTGGAGGGAGATTCTAACAAGGAAAACTAAAGATAATAATAAAATTGCTTTACACGACTGGAATTCCTATATTAAAAAGCTTTATGAATCTCCAAATGTCAAGGATAACTTTGAAACCCTACTCACAACGAAAGAAGTTTTCTCATTAGAAGACATTGATTTTGGGGTTAAACGCCTGGTAAATGGGAAAGCTAAGGACATTGAAGGTTACCAGGTAGAAATCTTAAAAATTGGAGGTCATGTCCTCATCCCCCACATCCACAAGATTTTCAATCAAGCGATCAAGCAAGGGTTCCCTAAACCATGGACTCAGAGCCTCATTATCCCTATTTTTAAAAGTGGGGATACAAATAACCCCTCTAATTATTGGACAATTATGATCAGCCCTCTCTTAGCCAAGTTATATGGTATTATTTTGGAAAAGAAGTTGAGAATATGGCTTGAAAGTGAAGGTAAGTGGGCTAAAGTCCAAGCGAGTTTTAGAAGGCAACACTCAACAACGGACCACCTCGTTAGGCTTAGGATCATTTGTGAAGGAATGTCGCAATGATAAATCCAATCTCTTTTGTTTCTTTGTGGGCTTTAGAAAGGCTTTCGATACAATTCGTAGAAACAACCTATGGAATAGATTAGAAAAGCTAAAGGTTCCTTTCGAGTTAAGATTTACCACTATAAGTTTATACGAGAATGTAATTGCCAAGTTAAAGAGCAATGAGGGGTGGTTGAAATATATTAAGTGTAATATCAGAGTTAAACAAGGTTGCCCCCTCTCCCCTACCCTATTTGGAATTTACTTCTGCTCTACCATGGGTATGACTGTTTACACTGACAAAACAAAAGTTATGATTATCAAATCCAAGAAGGACACTTATGCTAATTTTATGTATGACAATAGTAACTTGGAGGAAGTGTATGCTTACAAGTACCTAGGAATTGATATTCATCACAAGCTCAACTGGAACTATAGCATTGAGAAAAGGATTAATGGGGAGTGGAAAGCTTATTTTGGTCTTGAAAATAATTGTAGGACGACAAACCTCGTAATGTGGGATAGAAAGAAGTTCCTATTTGAAACTTTAGTCACTCCTGTTATCTTATATGGATGTGACGTTTGGGGTTGCAGCATCTCTAAAGAATCCTGGAGAAATATTGAGCCAATCTAGAAGCGTTTTATAACATATAACCTAAAATTAAATGTAATACACCCTATCATATTCTGCTTATAGAAGTTGGTCTTTCCCCTATCGAGAGCCTAACTATGACTAGGCTTCTGTTGTACAAGCACAAACTCAATAACATAGGAGACCATAGACTTCCTAAACTAGCTTTAAATTCCATCCAAAACCACCTAAGGCTCAAACGAGGTTGGTATAAAGACACCAGGGCTTGGTTAAACCATTGGGAGATCGACCAAAATATTTTATTGCAAAACATTAATAACATTAAAAATATTGTTACTTCTAATTTCAAAGAAAAATGTGGTGTGAGAAATATTTAGTAGCTAAAATAAAATTAAGATATTATAAGGAGGTCATCAACCCCACCCTAGAAGATCAAAAGTATCTTTCTGTTTTAACTAGCTCAAAGAAGAAAATTAATATAGCCAAGATTAGAACAAACTCTCATGAGCTCCATAGTGAATTGGGTCGTTGGGCAGTTCCTAAAACACCATGGACGGAAAGGACCTGTCATCTCTATGAGAATATGAACACCGAGGATGAAAATCACTTCCTCTTAGAGTGCCCCGCCTGCAATCTCATTAGATCGACTTTCCTAGCCTTTTACGATGTCAAAATTATAGTGAGCTCGGGAGGTTTCTCTCCAAGCTTTTTGAGCATAGGAATAAAATCTTAAATCAAACTAAATAATTCATTTCTTTAGGTCCAATAGATAGTGAATGTTAACCGCCATCATCATTATCATTATTTATAATAAAAAAAAAAATATTAAGCATAATTTTCAACCTACAAAATCAAATAATAAATAATAATTTTATACTATTTATAATTAAAGAAAATTATAATGAGTAGCCTTAAAATTGTAAAATTATAATGAGTAGCGTTAAGCTTGTATATTTTCAATTTTAAGAGTGCTTTATTCTTGGCATCATGTATTATGTATCAATGGGTAAAGGAAATTAATAGTTATTACTGAAGCATGTGAGCTTTACGGGATATCAATTATTGTTGGATTTATGAGTTGGTCTTTTTACTTTTGTTTATTATGCAGTTAATTTCTCTTTAATTTAGAGAAATTTTCCATCTTGTAAGTTTTCCTTTTTCTTGTTATCATTTTTCTATCATGTTTCTTTGCTTCAGATTCTTTTATGATTTCACGGCCTTTATTGTGTTAAACTTATGCCACATTAGCCACTCTCAACACTGCCTTTAATTTAGAGAAAAATAAGTTTTTTTTTTTTTTCCTTCTCTTTAGATTCCTTTATCATTCCATGGCTTTTATTGTGTTAAACTTATGCCAAATTAGCCACTCTCAACACTGCCTCCTCCTTGCAGAACAAGATCTCATTAAAAATGTTAAAATTTTAGATGTCAAACTTCAAAACAAAATAGGTCATTCAAAGTTTAGATGGACAGGTTCATCCCAACGTGGGTTGTTGCCACACTCAAAACATAAATTTTTAAATAGTTTTGGAATTATATTGCATACTAAGTATTTTTTTTACTCATGCACTAACAAGTGATATTATTTCTAAAATCAGAATCCACATGGAAATATAATTACCTTAAACATCTTCACATTAACTACACACCTGAGGTGTGACTCCGAAAAAAGAATGTACATGCACGCTTTTAAGGGACCTTAAATAGTAAGCGATGAACTCAAAATAATTTACTAATCGTTAATAAAACCTTTAAATTGTTTTTTTTAATATGTTATTTATAATATTTTTGGTGATTTTATAATATTTATATAATAATTTAAAAATTAAAAATTTATATATGGAAATTTTTTTCTTAATATCTTATTTATAATACTTTTTGTGATTTTATAATATTTATATAATAATTTAAAAATTAAAAATTTATATATGGAAAAATTAATAAAAAATACTTTATTTTTTAATAAATTTAATTATTTTAGTTAAATAATTATTTATTATTTATTTAAAATAAATTATAACATTTTTTTAATATTTTTAAAATTTTATTACGTAAAAATAAATTTTTAATATTTTTAAATTTTATTACATGTCATATCAAAATATGAATATTAACCTTTTTTCAACGCACAACCTCTTTAACTTAAAAAAAAAAAAAACACATTAAAAAACATCCTCCTTTAAATAATCACATATTCTCAATAAAAAATATAAACAAAATTTAGAAATATTAAGTTACATATTGATAATACACAACACAATAACATCTATGATTCATAGTAGACAATGCACATGACATTCATATTCGGATGTAATTATTTAATGCAAGATATAATGCTTTATTGATGTAACCTAAGGATGAAAGAGCGAGCAGTTGTATAAGATAATCATACTTATACAGAATTATCTCGAGTCTCAGTGGAATGAGTTTACTAGTGCTTTCTAAAGTGTTTGTGGACTTAGATTGGAATGGATGTGCTTTCTAATGCAAGAGTGGAACTAGATTGGAACGGATCAGAATGCAAGTGTGGCTCAGATTTGAATGGATAAATGTAGTGTTACAACGGAAGTAAGAATGTTGGATCGGATTCGCACGTGAAGTGTTATGTTTCTATAGTTACGGAGTCAATAAATTAAATGTAGATACACATGATATTAATGAATCGAAGGTCTTATAAAGTATATGGGCATTTTTTATTTTTTTTGCTACTTTCTAAGTATTTTTTTAGGTAGTAACAAGGAGTCTATATAGATAGAAGTTATCAATTCAGATAAATTTGGTTGAATGTTTTACGGTTATCTAAGTTTCAGTGATATTGTTTTTCGTTTAAAATGACTCTAGTGGCCTAATAGCTAGTAATTATATTTATGTTTTCAGGACTTTGAAATTTTTTCTCTTTTGGGTTTATGAAACAATTAATGTTTTGTATATGGTAGTAAATTAGAAAAAAGTTTTATATCTGGTTTTGTTTTTTTAATAATAAACTAGAAAAAACTTAAACTTGAAAGTATGCTTCTGATTTAGAGGAATATAAAATGTTTGCTTTATTAAAATGATTTTTACTTTTTTGGTAATTATGTTAATATATTCAGGAATAGGGCTTCCATAAATTTAATATGTTTATTAGCAATTAATAAGTGGGACATTTAATTTATAAGAAATAATTTTTAGTAATAGTCAAAATAGAGAGTTGAGATTTGTCTCAAATGTAATTCTATTTTTTTTTTCTTTTCAATTTAATTAAAACAAAGTTATAAAATAAAATAAAATTATATATATATATATATATATATATATATATATATATATATATATATATATATATATATAGATAGATAGATATATAGATATATATATATATATATATATATATATATATATATATATATATATATATATATATATATATATATATATATCGCTTTGTTTTCTTAATAGTAGACTAGCACAAACTTAAACTTGAAAGTATGCTTCTGATTTAGAGGAATATAAATATTTGCTTTATTAAAATGAAAAAAAAAACCTTTTTTGGTAATTATGCTAATATATTTTAGAATAGGGCTTCCATAATTTTAATATATTTATCAACAATTAATAAGTGGGACATTTAATTTATAAGAAATATTTTTTAGTAATAGTCAAAATAGAGAGTTGAGATTTATCTCAAATATAATTCTAATTTTTTTTTCTTTTCAATTTAATTAAAACAAAGTTATAAAATAAAATTATATATATATATATATCGCTTTGTTTTGTTAATAATAGACTAGAACAAAATTAAACTTGAAAGTATGCTTTTGATTTAGAGGAATATAAAATATTTGCTTTATTAAAATAGAAAAATAAAAATAAAAAATTGGTAATTAGGCTAATATATTATGGAATAGGGCTTCCATAATTTTAATATATTTATCAACAATTAATAAGTGAGACATTTAATTTATAAGAAATATTTTTTAGTAATAGTCAAAATAGAGAGTTCAGAGTTATCTCATATGTAATTCTATTTTTTTTTCTTTTCAATTTAATTAAAACAAAGTTATAAAATAAAATTATATATATATCTATATCTATATATATATATATATATATATATATATATATATATATATATATATATATATATATATATATATATCGCTTTGTTTTCTTAATAATAGACTAGAACAAACTTAAACTTGAAAGTATGTTTCTGCTTTAGAGGAATATAAAATATTTGCTTTATTAAAATGAAAAAAAAAACTTTTTGGTAATTATGCTAATATATTTTGGAATAGGGCTTCCATAATTTTAATATATTTATTAACAATTAATAAGTTGGACATTTAATCTATAAGAAATAGTTTTTTAGTAGTAGTCAAAATAGAGAGTTGAGATTTATCTCAAATGTAATTCTAATTTCTTTTTCTTTTCAATTTAATGAAAACAAAGTTATAAAATAAAATAAAATAAAATTATATATATATATATATATATGGATTTTTTTAGACATATAGTAATAATAAGTCACATTGATATTGATCTATAATATTGTAACAAAATTTATTTATAAATTAAAAATTTCCATAATAAAATGTGACTGAAATTTATTATATATTTATATATGTATATGAATAATATATTAATTCTTTTAATAATAAGAATAATACAAATATCATTATTAAAAACTTTATATGTCTAAATAAATTATTTTTTAAAAGAAAAAATCTAGATTTATTGCTATTAATGAATTATGATAAGTAAAACCAATTATTACTGATTTTGCTAATAACAATATATTTTTTCCCTCACCTTTTCAAGTAATTAATTGATGCGATAAACAAGTTAATACCGATTTTGCTTTATTAATTTATCTGTGATGGTGTTACATTGATGCTAAAATTTATATTTCAGCTTGCCTTCTAATCATTATTATTCAAACACCATAACTATGGTAAACTATGAAAGACCTCCCTCTCTTTAGCTCTCTCACGCACGAATGCTTACATGAAGATGAGGTGTTGATGAATGCGTTGTATGATTAAATAATAATTAGAGTCCATATATGCTTCTCGGTTAGAATTTTAGAGATGAAATATTGATACATTTCCATTATTGGTTTATATGAACCAAAACCAATTACTATTAGTATTGCCATTAGTATTATTAAGCAATGTGATAAATCCCTCTTTGAGCAGTTCTATATATTTAAATAATTTAAAATAGAGTGCAGTTTATTGATATTTTTAGGATGTGTTACGTTGTAATTAAACATTCAATTTTCATGTTATCTTGTGAACATTTTATTTTAAACCATAATTAACATAAATTATGAGCCCTCCACCTCTTGTCATCATTGTTATTTAAACCATAATTATCCTAAATTATGAGCCTTCCACCTCTGGTCATCATTGTTATTTAAACCATAATTATCATAGATTATGAGCTTTCCACCTCTCCCACACAAATGGGTGTTTACATAAAGCTTATTATTGAAAAAGTGACAATGGGATGTTACTGAATGTGTTTACACATGAATACACTTACATTCTTAGAAACATGTATGTGTTCATGGTCTTGCAACCTTGGTTCTATCTAAACAAGCATCAAAGATGTCGACTCAACACCAAGTAGGCATTTTCAAGAATGTATACACATTCTAAGAATATATGCATATTCGGCAAATATCTGTGCATTTTGTTAATGTCAAAAAGAAAAAGGGCTACAAATTGTTACCAATAGACATAGTTACTTATTTTGTGATTTCCTAACAAAAAAAAAAGAAAGCTTTGAAGAGATCTTGACAAGGTAATGTAGGACTTTTCTAATGTGGCCATTAATTGGTTCGATGCAAGTAATTCATCAAATTTGATTATTTTTGTATTTCATATTTCTTTATATTATAAAAGGAAATGAAAACTTAATTTTACCCTATTAAATGTAGTATGCTTAAATAACATGGAGCTTGTTTCTAGAGAAAAGTAAAACTCAACATCACCACATGAAGTATATGAAACCCCAACCTAGAACCAAGAAATGTAAACATTGAAACTGATGTAGGGATGAGGTCTACAAGAACCATTATACAAGACTTTAAATACAAAGGATCCTTCACAACTTTCATTAACTACATCCATAGATACCATTGTTATTTCCATTGCAAATTCCCAAGGCCAATGAACACATGTTATTAATTACAAGGCTAGAATGGTTGACTATTTTAAGATAGGTCTTAATAAAAACCAAGTCGAAGAAGTCAACATTTCAAAATGAAACTTGATGAAATTGTTTAATGACTCGAAAGTAAAAAAACAATTTGCAGTCACAAAGAAATGCATTTTCATGGATTAGTGCAGCCAACACCCATTTATATAAAATTGAATGGATAAATAGTTCATGGTATTTGACAAAGCTCCCTATAATAATAGCAAGTTGCCTTTTATTTTTTTAGGAATGTATGCACTAGATTTATTTTAGGTCACCATGTCAACCACTTTGACATTGGTGAACTGTCGGGTGTGGGTCATGGGTCGACACATGATTGTAAAAATTCTAGGTGTGACCCTTTTCTAGTTCCTCAGCCTCTTACGTAGAGGCCTAAGCTACCTACCCAACATCTTGCAATAACAAAACACATTAGATAGACCTAGTCATGCATATCCACCTTAACTCATATACTAGTGCAAAATAATGCATTCATAGTGTTATCCCACGATGGACCTTCTTGTGACGTTGGGGGAGGGGTTGGACCTTCATGCCCTATAACAGATTCTAGGTAGGTGAGTCCACATCGACACACTAAGTGTTCCCATTGTAGTTTATGTGACCCTTACAAATTATGAAGCTATGGGAAGACCTTTTACAAGTCAACGAAGGCTCTTGGAAATGAAAGTTTAATTGGGGGATTATTATATTGATCAAGCCTTTGTTCTTTCTTTATATACATACATACATACATACATACATATATATTATTTGTGTAAATTTTCTATATCTAATGAATATATCATGTGTATAGTGCTACATTTGTATAATAGACTATTGACACCTACAAATGCATCATTGTTAGTTTCCACCACTAAAGTGACAACACAAGCAAGCTTTTTGTTTGATGTACCTCAAACATAGGTATGGTGGAACATTTTTCAATCTTCTAATCATGGTGTATATGCTCACAAGTTTATGGATATGTAGGATCTTTAGTATTTTTTATACTCACTTGAGGCAATTTATGTCATTAAAATACAGTTCATAGCAAAATTTTAGGTACACATTAAAGTACAACTTATATAATTTTAAACATGTTAAAATTTTACTTGGTTCTTCCCCTTAGTAATCTATAATACATGGGTAGTGAAAATTGAGAATATAAGCCTTACATTGAATACACTTCCATTTGTATTCGAAATGATATCCATTGAATCCATTCACCATTAGCTTGATCTACCACTTATCTCTTGAGTCCCCCTTTCCTTCCATGTGTTTGAATATCATGTAATCCTTCAAGCTTGTAAGTTTACATATTCAAGCTAGCATAAGGCATCTTACCATAGGATGTGATATTTGATTGAAAAGTTCCTCCACAAGCAGCTCAATCTTAGACCTCGTGATATTGTCATACCAATAACGGTGTACCATTATGGGACCTATGGTTTCAAATCAATAACATGTTCCATTCCCCTATTTGGTGGGTTTTTCCATGTGTGGAAAATCCCCTGGAAAACTATATTTTATAATTTTGACAGTAGAGAGGTTTACGAGATAAGTTTGTTAAGAAATGATTTCCATCCACATAGTATGAGTCATTCATGCATTGAAATGGCCCTTCCTGAAAAAGCTTGTCATATGTTTCCATTTCATGTCCTAGATTCCTTTAGTTCATATGCATATGCTGCATACTGAACGCTAACTTGACCTTGCTTAAGAAAGTATGCCCTTCCACCTTCTTTCAATAATTTTATTGTGGGCTATAATTATGAAATTCATTTAATATTTAGATTCATCTCTTCCCCACTTAAATATTTTGTCATGGAAATAAGAATCATGCCATATTAGCCATTTTCCCTACACCAATTACAACATTTCTTCTATAAAATTCATGAAAAAAATCTCCAACTCTTCATTAGTCATAAAATATTAGGATTTAGTCATCAACATTTTCATAATTTTTTGTTTACTTGTTTCCTTTCTAAAGGACCACAATAAGATCAAAAATTGGTTAAACCTCTAATACCAAATTTTAGTTCTTAAGAACCCAAAAGAGTACAATTATTGCAACTATGGAAATAAATAAAATATAAATAAAGAGTAAGTTATAGAGTTAAGGAAAAAATGAAGCAAACTTCATGCTCATATGTCTTGCTCTTACAAATTTGAATAATGCAAGAGGATATCTCTAATAAATACCAAATATGAGTTGGTTGTATTAATAACATGATAAGGGAGATACATATGAGATGGAAAAACTTATATTTATAACAATAATGATACAAGCTCTAATTTAGGAATTATGACCCTAATTATATCATTAGACTCTTATTATATCAAAGCATTATTTTTACAAATATAATATATGAGATCACTCAAGCATATACATATAAAATAAATCATGTACATAGAGTGTAATACCTATTAAATATATTGTGACTAGTAAATGGAACTATTGTTATTTAGGTATTAAATTTTTCTCTTTCTCATGTATAGTTATAATTCTATTTTTTTACAATGATGGCCTCGCTTTTAGGTCACTAGGTTAGTATAGTGTCCTATTTGACACTTCCACTACCTCCTTTATATTTTTTTGGTAATGCATTGTCATTTCAAGGTGGTTATTGGAGTTATCTAAAGTTCTAGAGAATTTTGGGATGATTTCCCTCATGTAGGAAGCATTGAATCTTTCGCTGCTTGTTACATTTTTTTGTTCTCCTTCATTGTATCATATTTTTTTTTTCAATTTGGTTGTAAGTTGGTTTTTCCATATTAGATGGTCAATCTAGTTGGTCTCAGTCAAATGGTTTCCTTCTCTATCCTACATTTTTTGTTCTCCTTGATTGTATCATATTTTTTGTTAATTTGGTTGTAATTTGGTTTTTCCATATTAGATGGTAAATCTAAGTAAAATATTCTTGTAGTTGAAACCAATACTTTCCATGTATTAACTTTTAGAATTGTTTGATTTCTAAAATTGCTATTCTCTATTTTATTTTCAACATTGACATTCACAACACCTATGATCTTGTTAAACACATTTAGATGATCTAATCTCAAAATTGTTCCAAGGGCTTAACCTATATCTTTATTTAATAAAATATTGAACCTAGTATACTTATGAGTTTGATGGGGTATTGAGCCTAAAATATGATGGTAACTTAGTTCTAGATATGTGTTTCAATTATTCCTAAAATTGGACGGTAACTTTTCATACACCCTCATATTTTGTAGAAGGGATGTTAGAAAATGCATGATGTACATTTGCAAGAAGATAGTTGTTGTGTTTCTACA
Source organism: Pinus tabuliformis (assembly GCA_031772625.1). Lineage (NCBI taxonomy): Eukaryota > Viridiplantae > Streptophyta > Pinopsida > Pinales > Pinaceae > Pinus > Pinus tabuliformis. Next base: position 1,117,011,224 of record CM062804.1, read on the forward strand.
AGAAGATAGTTGTTGTGTTTCTACATGTAGTTTAAGAGAACTTAGTTATAATGATATTGTGATTCTACAAGATGTTTCTCAAATAGATGAACCATGTCTACTTGGGATTGATAGATCTCGCCATCCCTAAGTATCATGTATCCAATTAAATCTTGTTATAATGTGAAATTTGTTTTTTCTTTTCTTAATGCTAACATCTATGGGGAATTTGAACATGTGAGCTATTGCAAGGAGTTAGATAAGTGTGCACTCATTCACCACCTTAAATCCAAAGCCCCATGGGCTATGAAATTGAAGATAAGTTATGTGTTTATTATGTATTTATTTCTCTCTCCTTTTTTATTAAGAATTCTAAGCATCAAATTTGTCCAGTGAGCTATACTTCTATGCTTTGTTTTTAAAAATAATTTCACCAATTTCTATTTTTTTCTAAAACTATTTATTCAAATTCTATAAAATAAGATTGTTTTACTCTAAAATTTATTTTTATTTTTTAAAGAAATTATATGAGAATATCAAAATTTTAAATATTTTATTATTAATATTCTAAAAATTAATAAGATTTTGTAAAATTGGTACACTTTAACATAAATATAATTGTGCACTACTTTTTAGGTTTAGACCTTTGGGAATGCGAATGCAAAAGCAAAAGTGAGTTATAAAACTTGGATTACAAACTCTTTGCGACTCCGGTCATTCCAAATTTGAAATTGTATGCTAACATAAATTCAAATTGAATATATAACCTTATCTATACATAATTTCATTGATTTTTTAATAGAATAATGGACTATATATGAGTGCTTTGAACGTCATTGGAAAAATGCCACCCATATCAGAGAAGTGCATGTGTAGACGTGTGATCCAATTTATTGAAAAGCAAAAAAATACAAGAGGCTATACAAGAAAAAAGACTTGACAAAAAAAACAAAAAAAACGTCTAATTATTAAGAGGCTATACAAGAAAAAAAGACTTTTGACCAAAAACAAAAAAGACAAACGTCGTCTAATTATTCGAGATTTCTGAGTTGTTTTAGGAAATGTGATAAAATAAACCAGACTTGACATTAAGAAAAAAGCGTGGTCTAATTAAAGCGTGGCCTAATTATTAGAGATTTCGGAGATGCTTGGAAATGTGATCAAATGAACCAGACTTGACAATTAAAAAACAAAAGCGTGGTCTAATTATTCTAGAGTTTGGAGATGTTTTTGGAAATGTGATCAAATAAACCAGACTTAGACATAAAAAAAAACGTGGCCTAATTATTCTAGATTTTGAATAGGTATTCGGAGATAGGATAAAACAATTATTATTAGTGATTTATTATTATTCCATCTGTTTTTTAAACATCTGTATAAATGAATTTATTTTAAGAAAATTCAATGATAATTAAAATTTATTATTTATTAAATTTTCATTAAATTTTAAATAATGGAAAAAATAAATAAATTATTATTTTAAAAATATTATTACATATTATTGAGCTGGTATAGAATAGAGTTGGACAAGTTTGAAATTTTTTTAACAAAAATCCAATCACATTAAAAGCGGGTGTGTCCTCACCAAATACCCTAAATCGTTTCAATAGCTTACATACTCCTACGTAACTGTTTCCCAGACCAAAAAAAATTAAACCTGTAGTGATCTATAGAAGACACATAAAACATAAGAGGACAAAATCTTATTAGATTGCGGACGTGAAACGAAATTTAAATGGATAAACTTGAGAAAGTCACACAATTGGAAAATATAAATAGTCAGAGACAAATAGCAGACACCAGGACAAATGCCTGAAGCCAGGTCTGGAAGCTCGCCTTGCCCAATACTGTCATCGGTTATGGATGCTACCGTTCCTCCTTCAGGAAAGAACGGGATGGCACACTGCTCCAGCTCTGGAAGTGACAAAAAGTCCGAAGATGCAGAAGTTTGCGATCCATTGCGCAGTGAAAAGGCAGCAGCTCCAGACGAGAAATTAACTCAGCTTGATAGCTATTATGGAGAAGGCCATCAGCACGCTGAGAACGATGAACTTCATTCGCGCTACTGTCGTTCTCCTTGGAGGCTTCGTGCAATCATTAGAAAGTATAGACTTCTAGCTCGTCAGCACAATATTGGTGGTAGAAGGTCTTCGCATCTTATGCCGAAGCCGCGAGCTGGGAACCCAAGCGGCGACATGACGGTCATGGTCTCCCGATTTCAGTCTCACATTTCTGTATGAGTATTCGTTTTTCATACAAGAGCTTTCGGCTGCTGCATGCATCGGGTTGTCTGCTATGCGTATAGATAGGCAACAGTACGGGAGCGACGATATTCCGAATCGCAATCGGGCTCTCAATCTTTCCTACTGGCAGTCCCTGGTGGAATCGTCTATGACTCTGCTCGGATTTGTTCTCAGATCCTTACTGGGGCAATCGCCAATGAACCCGACCGACTACCACACAATTTTCCGGGCAAACAGAGGAAAATGTACTTATTCTCCGGCGTCGTAGAAAAAATTTGGCCCTTGAAGTTAGAACACTATGGCTTCGACTATTTCCGGTTCCCCATGGTTTTGCGTTTTTTCAAAGATACATACTATCGCTGCATCAATGAAAGCATTTTCGACGGCTTGAAGATGGATTTTTTGTCATACAGCGTGGAGCTGCTGCAGTCCACAGAACATAAGGATCAGCTGATGGGTGCTGGACTACTTGTTGGTGATTTTTCAATGGGAAATACCAAAACCAATCATGCAAATACCACAGAGCCAATGCTCTGTTTCATTTCTTCCAGGACCTTTGCACAGCCAAGCTAATAAAACCAAATGACTCATAACAGTCCATTACACAGCATAAAAACATTTCTATTGCTTAAAATATAAAGCCTCATACAAACATTCATCCTCTTTGCTGAGAGGAATTCACCAAAAACAATATTAAACAAAAAAACTCTGTTTTCACCCTGAGAAATTACTGAGCTGGGTTTACTGCTGTAAATCCCCTTTTACATTCACTGCAGTGAAAAACACTTTACTGCTGTAAAATAAAATTTACATATGCATACAAATGCGCTCCACCATTTTCCTTATACACTTCTGTATAAAACCACACATGGTTTTTCTTACACCTCTGTTTCACAAAAATGCCACACAAAACATTACAACACTGTTCTTGTCTTTTTACACACTGCTGTGTGTTTCACCTTTTACTGTACCATCATTTTACAATGCTTCACAAAAAAAAGATTCAACCCACGAGCTCTTTTCATTTGGCTCACACTATTCTTTTCTTCATGCACTGCTGTGCATTTTCTTCTCTTACACTACGCCCTTCTCTTTACCTTCTCTTTACAGTGAGCAATACCAACAAGAACAAATAATACATGCACTCCCCTGTTTTTTTTTTTTTTTACACTGCTCTGCAATATTTTCTACATGCATCATACATTGGGCAACAAACTGGCATATGCGTTCTTCATCTTCCCATGCACTACGGTGCATTTTACAACTTACCATATATTAACCTACACTGCCTCCATTTCTTTTTAACACACAACGTGTATGTTTTTTTTAATGTAAATCACATGTGAAGACAGAAATAGTCAACACACGAAATCGCTGCCCATACTTCCACTATATAAAAACATTAAAATTAAAATTGCGCCTACCATCTACGTACAGACATTAAATTCCATGTCGTTTTCTCCACGGTGGTCAACCAAGCTTTTAATTTACTCCACGCAACATTTAATTTGATGCAGGCCCGTGCACCTTGAAGGATCGACGGCTGACAACACGCAACCAGATCGGACGATGGAGATTGATATCGGAAGGCCTTACCTGTCTGAGCGATAGCTCCCGAGAAAATGACGTCGGCTGATGTCAGGTGTGTGACACGCGTCTGCACCAAATCCCATCGGAGCCAAGCATACGGAAACCGCTTTTCCTTGGATGGCGGTGCGATATGTTCTGGGCAGTTTTGTGGTTTCAATGCGGTGGTTTTGGGGTTATATACGGCTGCTGAGTTGGCTGCCATCGCTGACCCTGTCCGCCTGCAGTTGGAATTAACATTCCAACACTCCCCTTTAATTTCAACTGCTGGGCATTCAATCTTACCCAAACACTTCCTCTCATAGAGGGATTCACCAACTGTTGTTACAAAGACATCTTCCTCACATAGAGGGATTCACCAATCTTCCTCGCATAGAGGGATTCACCAACTGCTTCTGATGCAGTTCCACAAACAATCAAAGTTGTCTTCCTCTTAATAGAGGGATTAACCTGAAACTGTGCTTAAGAGCACCTTCCTCATGACAGAGGGATTCACTAATGACAATGTGCTGAAAAGCACCTTCCTCTTGACAGAGGGATTCACCTGTGACTATGCTGAAAAGCATCATCCTCTTGACAGAGGGATTCTCCAAGAACTTCACTTCCTCTCATGGAGGGATTACTGCCAAACACTGCTTTAGATGCAGTTTCAAAACAAAACATTCATTGCACCGCTGTGTGTGCAAACTCATTACAATGTTCTTTTATGCTGATGCATATTCTCTGCTGCACTGTTGTGCCATCTTCTTTACTGTGTCTACCCCACACTACTGTGTCTACACTTGCACTGCTTGTGCACTTTTCAAAGACAAAATACTCTGTGTTTTCTGGAACAATTACACTGTCCCAATTTACAAATTTACACTGTTGTGTGTAAACATTTCTTACACTCAATGCTGTTGCATATATTACATTTCAATTCAATGAACAACAAATTCATTACATTTACCTTTACTGTTGTAAGGAAAATTTCTTTTGCATGTGCTGCTGTTCAAAACTTCTTGCTGCTGCATTTTTTTTATTTGCATTGTTGTGTGCTTCTCCTTCTTGCCGTCATGCTGCTGTCCATAACTTCTTGCTGCTGCATTGCCTCTGCAATTTGCACTGTCGCTGCCTTTTGTTTCATCATACTGCTGTGTCCGTACTCTTGGCACTTCATTCTCCACAAAAAATAACACAGGCTGCTACCTTTTCTTATGCACCCTTGCTTCACACAATCTTAGTCTTCATTTTTTTTACACAATGCACTACTGTGCAATTCCTTTATCTTTCTGCTGCCATACACATTCTCATTCATCCATGTGCATTAAAAATCCGCTGTCCCTATTTTTCTTTATGCGTTTCTTTGCATGCTGCATTGCATATGAAGAAAATATTACATTTTTCACTGTTGTGTATTATACTCACTCTGCTGTGAGTATGTTCTCTCATATTACATAGAAGGAAACTACCTTCCATTGCTAACCATTTCAATGCATGTGCTCCATAACAAAAATTCCAAACTGCTGTCTTGTGTTCTATCTTCCCACTGCTGTGAGGGTTTTCTTGCTTTGCATACTTTTCTTCTTGCGCTGCTGCTCTTTACATTTGAGCGCTGTCCCCTTTTCTTTTTTATGCATTTCTGTGCATATTGCATAAACACAAAGCAAAAGCATTGCTAATTTCATCACTGTTGCATATTACCTTTTAGAGGGATTAACAAAGATTTCATTTGCAACTGCTGCGCTGCAATACATCCTCCATCAACAAATGACTGTTAATACAGTTCAGCAAACAAAAAATTACAAGCTCCCCTTTAATGTATGCTTGTCTTCTTTTGGCAAGTTTTCTCAAAACAAACTTAGATCAGCTGCGTTGCTAAAGGGGCTTTCACACTGTATTTCTTTTCTTCTCCATACTTGTGTAACTTTCTTCTTTTGCATGGGTCTAGCTTGTGTAAGAGCCCATGTCAAGTTACAGTCACGTGCCATATGCCCATTGTTATGACACTTGAAACAATCAACATTTTTCATGAATGACATTTCATGATTTCTTCTAAAATTGTTTCTTGGAGATTGTCGAGGACCACAACATCTATCTCCATGAAATGCTCTACAGTCTTTTGCCATATGACCAAAGTTTGAGCAAGCATAACAATAACCATAAAATGAACTTTGGTACCTGGGAGATGGAGGTTTCCTTGATGTACTTCTGAAGCCTTGCTGCCTTGAGATTCTTTGTTGATAAGCATTGCCTCTTACCTCTTTGACGTCAGCTACATTTCTTCTTGGAGCTGGTTTTCTGCTTGGAGCAGGATTTCTTCTATTGCTGCCTTCATTTTTCTCCTTGCCTTTGCTGGAACTAGGAGCTTCGCAACTTCTTTCTGGCTTCTTCACATCTCCTTTGCTTAAAGCATTTTCATCCTTGTTTAAGGATTCACCTACATACCCAAGTCCTTATTTATCAGATGGAGATCTGTGATAGCTGAGCATGTCATCCAAAGCTTGAGAGCTCTTCATGATCTTGTTCATCCCTTCAACCTTCTTCCTAAGAAGGACAATCTCTTCTTCTAACTGTTCACATACATTATTTTTCTTTGCTAGTTTTCCCTCAGTTTCTTCCTTGCTACGAGTAGCTTCAGCTGCTACTACTTTGAAGGAGATAATATCTGTCTTCATTTTGGAGATTTCTTCTTGACTGCTCTCCATTTTCTTTTTAGCTCCTTGTGCCTGCTTCCTGGCTTCTTGTAGTTCAGACTTAAGGGAGGAGACCTCTACCTTGTACTGTCCAATCTCTTCCACAAGCTTATTCACTCTCTTGTGTCTTTGTTCAAGTTCACTTGTCAAGACTTCTGCTTGCTTCTTTGCACTATTCAGCTGATTTGTCATGGATATGACTTCTTCATGATGTTTCTTCTTGCATTGGTCAAGCTCCTTCTTGAGCTTGGCTTGCTCTTCATCCCTTTCTTTTACTTGAAGCTTGATGAGGTCAAGCTTTTCATTCTCAACTTCTATGATGGGTTCTTCTTGACTCATTGTCATGGTCAGTGCTCCCTTTGCATGAAGGTCATGCAGTCTGTCCCATATATCCTTTGCTGATGTATATTTTCCTAGATTCTTCTTCACAGAATCAGGGAGTCCATCCAAGATAGTCTTTGTTGCTTGTGCATCATACTCCATGGATTCTTTATCCTTCTGGCTATCATCAATCACTGACTCCCAGACTTCAATCCCCTCAAACATTAGGAAAGCCCTCATCTTTATTTCCCATACATCAAAGTTTCCATCAAACTTTGGGGTTTCAAATAGAATGTATTCTAATGGATTGCCTTCTAGTTTAGTAGAGGGGGGAGACACATTTTTAACAGTCCTGGAGGCTTTCTTCTTTGACCTTGCCATTCTTATCTAGGCTTTAAATACTTGACTATGTTTTCTTTTAAATCACTGACTGTTTCTTCAGCACCTAAAGGTGATGGCGGCCTTAACAGTCGAGCCTGCTTACGCATCCTCTCCCTATGGTCGAGCACCTAAAGGTCCTTATGGTCGAGCCGATGGCGGCCTTATTAGTCGAGCGTGCTATGCACCCTGCCGGTCCTCGACTAGCACTAGGAATTTATTGCTTGCTTGACGTTAGGAAAGCAAGGAACGTAGTGAAACACAAAGGAAAGCTTTGAGAAATACCTTAACCCTTTTGGCTGTGGCTTCACACTGCTAGAGAGGTTTGACTGCTGCAACAACACCTTCCTTCAGCTTCTTTGAGTCTTCAAAGAGCCTGGACTAGCTCTGATACCACTGTTGGTGATTTTTCAATGGGAAATACCAAAACCAATCATGCAAATACCACAGAGCCAATGCTCTGTTTCATTTCTTCCAGGACCTTTGCACAGCGAAGCTAATAAAACCAAATGACTCATAACAGTCCATTACACAGCATAAAAACATTTCTATTGCTTAAAATATAAAGCCTCATACAAACATTCATCCTCTTTGCTGAGAGGAATTCACCAAAAACAATATTAAACAAAAAACTCTGTTTTCACCCTGAGAAATTACTGAGTTGGGTTTACTGTTGTAAATCCCCTTTTACATTCACTGCAGTGAAAAACACTTTACTGCTGTAAAATAAAATTTACATATGCATACAAATGCGCTCCACCATTTTCCTTATACACTTCTGTATAAAACCACACATGGTTTTTCTTACACCTGTTTCACAAAAATGCCACACAAAACATTACAACACTGTTCTTGTCTTTTTACACACTGCTGTGTGTTTCACCTTTTACTGCACCATCATTTTACAATGCTTCACAAAAAAAAGATTCAACCCACGAGCTCTTTTCATTTGGCTCACACTATTCTTTTCTTCATGCACTGCTGTGCATTTTCTTCTCTTACACTACGCCCTTCTCTTTACCTTCTCTTTACAATGAGCAATACCAACAAGAACAAATAATACATGCGCTCCCCTGTTTTTTTTTTTTTTTTTTTTTTTTACACTGCTCTGCAATATTTTCTACATGCATCATACATTGGGCAACAAACTGGCATATGCGTTCTTCATCTTCCCATGCACTACGGTGCATTTTACAACTTACCATATATTAACCTACGCTGCCTCCATTTCTTTTTAACACACAACGTGTATATTTTTTTTAATGTAAATCACATGTGAAGACAGAAATAGTCAACACACGAAATCGCTGCCCATACTTCCACTATATAAAAACATTAAAATTAAAATTGCGCCTACCATCTACGTACAGACATTAAATTCCATGTCGTTTCCTCCACGGCGGTCAACCAAGCTTTTAATTTACTCCACGCAACATTTGATTTGATGCAGGCCCGTGCACCTTGAAGGATCGACGGCTGACAACACGCAACCAGATCGGACGATGGAGATTGATATCGGAAGGCCTTACCTGTCTGAGCAATAGCTCCCGAGAAAATGACGTCGGCTGATGTCAGGTGTGTGACACGCGTCTGCACCAAATCCCATCGGAGCCAAGCATACGGAAACTGCTTTTCCTTGGATGGCGGTGCGATATGTTCTGGGCAGTTTTGTGGTTTCAATGCAGTGGTTTTGGGGTTATATACGGCTGCTGAGTTGGCTGCCATCGCTGACCCTGTCCGCCTGCAGTTGGAATTAACATTCCAACACTATTGTGCACGCTTGCAATGAAATATCTCTTTGAAGAAGAGATTTTGACGGCGATCGGAGCCATGAGTGATGTGCGTTAGGACTATGAAGACTCTCCAGGAGAGCTTGATTATTTCACTAACCATCGTCATTATTTATATATCAATGTGGCAAAGAATCAACAATTACGGACTCTTATTGACTATCGATTATTTCACTGACTAACGGTGAGATCGCAGTTGTATGAACAGAGTTGGTCGACATCGTGAACAGTCACAAACTACAGAATTAATACTCTAACACCTCCTTAACACCTCCTCTTAATCACGAGGATCTAAATTTTAATGTTCCTGCTAGCTTATAGTTTTTTTGTTGGTTTCACACAGCACAATCCTCTTCAACACTCGGTTGTAGAGAATCTTATTTGCCAACACTCCACTGGAAATTCTCTGCCATTTATACCACACAGGCGTCGTGATTGGCACAACCCTCTTCAACAGACACTCGGTTACAAACACTCCTATCTGCCAACACTAGAAACTACTCCACACGGTCGTCGCAACAGACTTGGTCGCCGTCTTCCCTTCATGTCACGTTCACCACGTTGGTAAGAGCAACACTGCTCAAATGTAATCTATAGCCTCGACGCTCCTCGGCTTCCAGGCTCCTTCACGCTCGGCACATAGTTATCACACTCCATCTCCACATTGACAATATCTCAACATACACCGCTACCAATCCACCGGCTAACTTCGGCCGAAAAAGTATTAAGTAAGCTGGGTAAGCTTTACATTTTCCTAGATTTCAAACATAACCAATGGTCTCCATGCACACACTCAATTTTATGTAATCAAAGTAGGAATCCCGCTACGCACCCTTCCGTTACCAATTTAACCGAATTAGAAGCTCTCACACGGAATTGACCTCCGGCTACTCCTCACTGTGCTCGACACCAGTCTTCATACCAACAGTTAAAAATAGGGACAAACTTCCCGTCATGGCAACAACGCTTGGTTATATCAATTTACACAAATTTGGGCTTGATCAGAAGGGTCTCCGCGCCACATTCACCCGCTTACGTCAAGGACCCAAATTTCGTCCGATGCTTCCAACTACTGCTCGACAAAATCTCAGAGGAATTGGGATAATTCCTTCCAACAATGTCTCTTCTTTGACGATGCTATCTGGAATAATCTTACCCAAATACTTCAACGACAGGCTTGCAAATCTCGTGGAACGAGACTCTCTTAGGGTCATTCGATCCAGTGTGCAGATCTTAGTTGTAACTACCAGGAAACGTTCACACCCTGCTCACACCTTACAGCGAACAGATCTGTGACTCTTCTCAATCATCTCCATGAACACAACGCTCCTTAACTATACATTCACGCCACCACACATCCGTAGTGCCTTATGCCTTCTTTATGCCTTCTTCACTTCATGCAGACATCCACAAGAAAAAAGCGGGTTACGATAGAAACTGTGCGCGTGGGATAGTCGGCTTTTTTGTCCCCAACAAACTCTCCACATTGATAGCTTGAAGCTACATAACAATTTATTGATTGGGCAACATTAATTAATAGACAACTTCTCCAATGGCTCCAACTATTGGTAGTTATTCTATCCACACATGCACCGGTCGCACCTAATGAAATAGGTAGTTGCAATTGAACTCAACACAACAAATCTTGCAGAGCCAGCGAGATAGTTGGACCAACAATAATACTTCCCACAACACCATAGAACTAGGTAGTTACGATTCCGCACAACAGTGTCTGAAATGTTCAATTAAATATGCCATATGCCAAGACTCCATTGGAATCTCTTTGCGATCTATGCCACAGAGGTGTCAAGGTTGGCACAACCCTCTTTAGGGGATAGTCAGTTACAGACATTCCTCTCTGCCAACACTCAACAAGAAACTCTCTCCACATAGGCGCCACAACATACTTGGTCTTCATTGTCGTATTCCCTTCGCATCACATTCACCACGTCTGTAAGAGCAACATTGTTTAAATGGGATCTATAGCCCTCGGCGCTTCTCGCTTCGCCTTCGTGATTTGGTTTCCCGAGAATACAATCGACAATAGATGCTGACTTGTCTTTTGCTGGTCCGCTGCAGATGAAGATGACGGCACGCCGTTTTTTTTCAAATGGAGGTAATTGCAATCTTTGCTTCACCACGAATTCACTCAACTGGCTATGGCAGAATCTTTCACCGCCGAGGTAGGGCTCATAATCTCACACAATATTTCTCAGCCCAGCCAGTATGTTAGAAAATTTAACATACTTTTGATTATATTTCAAAACATAAGAAAATACATTCTCATGATAAATTGGAGGCTGTTGTTCCAAGTAAAACACAAAATACTCATTGTGATTTATACTTATTGTGATTTATGCTTCGCTAGGCGGTTGCGGAGTAACACACAGTAGAACATAGTAACTTGTTTTCACGCGCCAACCAATATTTTCTCCACCATTTTCTACTCACTACCTCACATACCTTCACCCTCTCTCTTGCTCACCTTGCAAATGACTTTTACATGCATATTTATGAAAACATACAACTTTGACTCATTAATGACACGGGAGATTATACAAAATGAGGGATTTCGCTTGCAGAGATTGCGGACTGAAACTAAGAGTTGCGCAGTAAATGTTTCACCCATATATATTTACCAAGCCTCATTAAGTTCTTTAACTTTGTGATGTGTTGTGGAATGGTCTACCTTGTACTTCTCCTCAGATTTTAGTCCTTCCACCTACAAATAAAATAGCAACCTGCAAAAGTTGATCAGGCAAGTATGGTGGTTGTGAGTGTGTTTAAGGCGGTGGTTGAAATTAATATTTCCAACACTCCCCCTTAATCACAATTTCCGCCGTTGACAATTCTCAAATAGTATCTCAGATAAACAAAACTTTCACGTGCCAATGGCTTTGCGAAAATATCAACAAATTTCTCTTGTGACCTGCAATGCTGCAACATAATTTCATCATTCTTAATCAACCCTCTAATAAAATGATATTTAACATCAATATGCTTGGTCTTCTTGTGAAAGGCAAAATTCTTTGACAATGCAATTGTGGAAGTGTTGTCGCAAAAAATAGTTTTTGTTCCCCCTTGGTCATGGCGAAGATCCCTCAATATCCTTCTCATTCAAACTTCTTGACACAATGCTCCTATTGCAGCGACATATTCAGCTTCTGCTGTTGATAGTGACACTATTGGCTGCTTCTTGGAGGCCCATGAAATGGCTTCAAAACCAGAAAGAAAAACATATCCTGACGTGCTCTTTCTATTATTGACACTTCCTACCCAATCACTATCAGTGTAACCAACTAGCTTGAAATCATCTGTTGTGACGTACAAAAGACCATATTGTTTTGTCCCATTGACATACCTTAGAATTCTTTTCACTGTTTGCCAATGCCTCTCCTTGGGTTTCTCCATGAACCTCGACCCCAAACTCACTGCATAAATTATATCTTGCCTAGTGGCGGTCAAATACATCAAGATGCCTATCATTATTTTGTATAATGTTGGATTGACATTGCTGCTGCAATCTTCTTTTCTAAACTTCAACCCCATGGAAGTTGGAGTTGGTGTGGGCTTGTTGTTTTGCATTTTAAACCTCTCCAAAATGTATGCTATGTACCTGTCTCGAGGAATAAAAATTCCATTTTCTGTTCGGTTCACTTATATTCCCAAAAAACACCTTAATAACCCTAAGTCAGTGATTTCAAATTCACTCTTCATCACTTCTTTGAAACCAGCAGTGAGGAAATCATCACTACCTGTAAAAATCAAATCATCTACAGATAAGACAATAGTAAGAATCTTACCATCACTCTCTTTGATGTAGAGAGTGGGCTCCCCATCACATTTGTCGAAACCATTGTCCAATAGGTAAGCATCTATCCTGCTATACCATGCACGCGGTGCATGCTTCAGCCCATAAAGAGCTTTCCTCAACTGATACACTTTGTCTTCTTAGCCTTCTACCTCACAACTAGGTGGTTGTACAAAATACACTTCCTCTTTCAGCACTCAATTCAAGAACGTTGATTTTACGTCCATTTGACACGGTTTCCATTGATGTTGCGCAACAATTGCCACAACTGTACACACTGTCTCCATCCTCGTGACTAGTGCAAACGTCTCTGCATAATCTCTTCCATGTTACTACTTGTATCCTTTGATAACTAGCCTCACTTTATGGCTTTCAATTTTCTCCTCGACATTGCTCTTGGTCTTATAGACCCACTTCACTCCAATGACTTATTTTCCTTGCGAAAGGTTCACTAACTCCCATGTGTTATTCCTTTCTATTGCTTCTATTTCTTCCTCTATTTCCACAACCAATTTTTCTTCTTTGATTACATCTTCAAAATGGATCGGGTGATCAACATTACAAAATAATGCAAATAAAGAATTTAGACCAATGCTACTATCAACTTCATCTTACTCGTAAATCTCATTTAAATATCTGAATTTTGGTCTTCTTGTACTTGTTGAAGATGGGCTTGACATGTCACTTGGTGTTGTGCTTTGCGGCATGCTCGGAGAAGCACTTCCTTGACTACGTGACATTGTCCTATTATTTTTTGATGTGTTACTTAATACATGCTTTGTTGCGCTTGAATAGGAGTAGAGGGAGTCATTTTTGAGGAATTGCTTGCTGCTATCAATTCCTCTTTGTCCTCATGTGGTATACATGCTTTCACATTAACTATGTACTCTAAACTTCCATCCCGTGCTTCCTCTTCTATGAACTGCACATCTCTATTGATTATGACATTCTTGGCTCATGGATTGTAGAGCTTGTATGACTTATATTCATCATTGTATCCAAGAAATATGCATTTCTCCCCCTTGCTGTCCAAATTCTTTGTCAACTCATCCACAACATGTGCATGTGCCACACATCCAAATACTCTCATGTGAGTGACAGTATACTTTCTTCCACTCCATGCCTCTTTAGGAACCATATTCTTGACACTTTTGGTTAGACATCTATTCATGATATACAGTGCACAAGCGACAGCTTCAGCGCGATAATACTTTGGCAAATGCTTTGCCTTCAACATACTTGTTGCCATTTCCATAATGGTCATGTTCTTCCTTTCTGATACACCATTTTGTTGAGGTGTATACCTTGTTGTAAATTGCTTGTGAATTCCATGATCCCTACAAAATCGAAGGAAATGATTTGAGATGTATTCACTACCTCTGTCAATCCTCAAAACATTGATGTAGTATCCACTTTACTTCTCAACAAGAGCTTTGTATTGGTGAAAACGCTCAAACACTTCACTTTTATGTTTTAGGAGATAGATGCATGTCTTCCTTGTGTAGTCATCTATGAAGATCAATAAATAGTGGTTACCACCAATTGATGGTGTCTACATTGGTCCACATAAATATGAGTGGACAATATCCAAAGGTGCCTTTGATATTACTAACTTTCTTGCTGGAAATGTCTCTCTATGCTACTAGCCCAAGATGCATCCTTCACATAGGTTGTTTGGCTTTTCTATGAGTGGAAATCCCTTCACCGTGCCTCTCCTATGTAGCAAATTCAAACCTCGAAAGTTGAGATGTCGAAATCTGAAATTCCATAACCAATTTTCATCTTTGACCTCTGCTTGGTAGTTCACTTGTGTAGCAGCTGCAACTTTTCTATCATCCTCTTGTGAGTTCATTGATAGTTGTTCTTATGCACCTTCTTTCTTCAAATCTGATTTTATATTTAGGGGAAATGTTATATTGTTTGTCATCTGAACCTTTGCAATCAACTATCTGCTTGGAGGCTTATCCAAAATTGTGCACTCATGATTTTTGAAAAAGACATTATAGCCTTTTTGCATGAGCTCTCTAATTCTTATGAAGTTATGCTTCAAACCAGGAACAAAGTAAACATCTGAGATTTACTTCTTCTCCCCCTTCTTTGTTAGGATATTAACTCTTCGTTTGCCCATGACACAAACTTTGCTATCAGTCCCTAATTTCAATTCAAATTTCACACTTTGATGAGGATTGAAAACATTTCTATGTTCCGTGACATGTGATTGCTACACCCTAAATCTAGATACCATATATCACTTTGTTTTCCTTGTGCTACATTACAAGCTAAAAACATGTTATCATGGTTCTGATTTTCTTTTGTGAAATTTACACTTGGTTTGTTACTAATGTCATATTGCTTCTTTTTACAATCATTTTCATAATGACAATACTTCTTACAGTAATGACATTGGACTTGAGATTTATCATACCTCTCACCTTGCGCTTGATTTTGGTTTGGTCCTTGACTTGGATGTTGATTGCTACCCCTTCCACTTGAGCCTGAAGGGTTGTGTTGTAGCGGCTACAACCACCCTCCAAAATTTTGCCTTAGCCTGTTTTGGAGCTTCCCTACCAACCTTCGCGGCAACTTGCCTTGTTTCGTCAAGTCCTCAAGCTTCAGTGTCTTTCTTGCTCAAAGGCAGCCTGTCGATCATAATCGATCCATTTCCCTCATAGGCTTCTCATCCAGACTTGGTCCAGTTGCAGTCTTAGCAACTTCCCAGTGAAATTTGTGCATTTCTGGAGGGCAACCAGCCTTCCCTCCAGGAATTTCGCAATTCCCTCTCACAACCAGCTGGGCTCTAAGATTGTGCAATCCTGCCATCCAACCCTCCTAGCAAGATTTGTGCAATTTTTTCCCATCAACAGGCTGTTCAGCCCAGTATTTGCACAAATCTGGGTAGCAGTAGAGCAATCTATTGCATGTGCAGCTGAGTTGATCGGTTCCCTCTGGGACTGAGAAAAATAGACTTGCATGCATGGGTTGTTTTTCCCAAGATAGCATGCAAAGGAATCCCTTGTTTCAGGGATCTATGTTTAGCAATTGGAGGTTACATGCAAGGAACAATTCAGGAACCTCCCTCCAAGTGTTGCTTCCCCTATATTTATGGCATGCGCGTCACAACCTTGATGTTATGAAAACTCATCAACCGGATGCTGCAAATCTCATTCCTCACATCAAAATTGTAGCTATGACATCTCACATCACATCTAGAAGCAGTTGCACATTCAGCTTCACTGTTTTGGGGTAAGCTCACTTCCCATGCCTTGTGCTGCATTTATGTCGCTTTTTCTGTATTCGCTTGTGTGAGTGTTGTTTGCTTGATTTCTTTAAACACTTGTTGGCGTTTATATGTATACTAGCTTGTCCTAGCTATGTTTCATTTTTCATTGATATCTCATTACGGTCGCATGCATGAAACTTTTTTTCATGGACGTTTGCCCGACCAGAGAATTGCCTCACTCACATGCATGTTGATCTATTTGTTGAATCTTTCATTCATGTTTTTCATGAAATGTTAATCATTTCTTCTATCACTTAGTATTGCCATGCATTTCATCTACTTACTTGCTTTCATTTGCCCGTCGGCGAGTCGAGCCAACCTTGGACCGGTCTCTACCTTCACCAAGGATGCATTGCGCAATCTGGAGAACGAACGCTCACCTTCCTCTCTAGATTTGTGCATTTTTGCCCAACACTTGCCTCCTAATATGAATTGCGCATTTCTAGAGGTCAGTCGCTACTTGGCCCAAAAATTTGCGCAAATCTGCCCCTGGGCCAGCAGTCCTTCCTAGCTGGGATTGCTCATTACACAATCCCAGCAGCCAACTGCCCAACTGGACTGTGCATTGTGCAGTTCCAGCAGTCAGTCAGTCTCTCAGCAGACCGGACTGTGCCTTGTGCAGTCTTAGCAGTTGGTCTCCCAACCTCCCGGTCGAAATTGCACAACCTTCGTGATCATTCACCCATGTATGTTGTAAGTCAGTTCTCATGTTCATTCTGATTTTCGACTGAAAGATTGCTTGCTATGAGTGTTTCCATGTCTCCAGGTATCGCAGGTGTTCATTTGCCTCTCAGCATTATAGGCACAATGGCTTCCAGGAGAGTTGAGACGAAGACACCGTTCAGAGCACGCTTGGGGATGCAGTCGATCAAGTGTCTATGAGATTGCCTATTTACAGAGGCATCAAGTTGTTCGTGGACAAGGACATCAAGCAATAGCATCACAACGAGCAGTATCATGAACAACAGTTGAAAGCAACGTACCAAATGAAGAAAATGCAACATATGAAGTGAACACAGTGAATGCAAGAGGCAGGTTGTTGACAACATAGAGGTAGAGCAAAGTTGCAAGATCAAGTAGATCCACTGATAATGAAAGCATCTTTGGAGACTCAGGCTATAAAGTGGCGACGGTACATGAAGATTTCACGAAGGTAGAAGATGGAACAAAGAAGGCGTTGCATGTGTTGAAGAAGCAACTCAGGAAGAACATGAAGCTGCACAGATAGTCCAATGAGTTGCAGCAGGAATGAGAACAATAGTGGGCACAACATGCAATCACGGATGAAACTGCGCCAGTACAAGTTAAGGATTCATCCTCGTAGATGACACAGAGAAAACATGGTATGAAATGTTGTCAATCGCATGAAAAGGATCCAGTAACTTGCATGTCGTTGAGCACACACATGCAATCCAACCCATTTAACACACTCACCAAGGTGAAAAGAAGAAGCAAGTACAACTGGAGTTGAACATGCACTTCGGCAAGTTGATGCGCATGACCGCCAACACACACTTGAACATCAGCACGGACACTATGCATCAGTGTGTTGCTGGTTCAATCGTACCTAAGAAGACCATGCATGTTAGCAAACGAGTTGGATGAAGGGGCCGAACCAATGCATCGGCTGCAATGGAGGCAAGAGTTCGCTTCAGCAAGATGTCACCATGAGGTGCATGCATGCCATCATAGATGACCAAGCTTGGCATCATCTCACTAGCTTCACCATCAGAAGCATGTCAAAGAGTTGGTCTCACCACAATGGGGCAAGTGTCAGTGGTGTCTTGCAAGGCTTGCTCAAGCCATGTTGTCTCACATGAGTGCATGTGCATTATAATGTTGGGTCATGTCAAGTGTAAGTTGAGTGTCAAAATTTGGATGTAATAGTCATAAAGTAGGTGAAGAGTCATGACGGTAGTTGAACTGTCACAAAGGTGAATGTCAAGGGTCACCCCAACCTTTGTTATAAATTTTCCCTCATAACTCATTGTATAGGCTTTTGGTCAGCCAAGCTTTTACTAAGGCTATCTTGAAGAAGACTTGGACAATACTGTAATGCGCCTTGGCTTCTCCACTACACAGAGCTAGTTCATCTCTTTGGAGGAGCAGGCGGATGTGGCTGTAATGTTCCACTAATGGGGCTAGTAGGATTACATGGTGTATTGTATGATTGTGACTTACACTTCTTTATATAATAAAAACCAACACAATTTCATGCATATGTTGTTATTGTAGTTGGACTGCTCCGGTTGCCTTAATGATATATGTTGTTTAACATACGTACTTGTATATGACCTGATTTGTATGCAATTATATGAATCTTGTTGTTAATGTGTTGGATATGTTTATCCTATCACTATCCACATCGACTGCTCTGTTGGACACCAAAGTGACCGTTCTCATGAACCTGGTTATATCAACCTTCACACTCGTCTCGGACTAATCTATTAGTGTTGTTCGTGTTATCTTACCTTGTATGTTGTGACTGCTGCATCTATGTCGACTGCTCTGCCGGAAGATGTGCATGTCCTTTATGTTGTGTGTTCCTAGCCGAGTTGGGACTGATCCCATTCAACCTAGAACTCACCTTCACCTTCCTCTCCCTTTGAAGTGTTGGAACCTCTCATACTCATTCCTTGACTCACTACATCAGTCACACCCTTTCTACTAACATATTTATCTTACTTGTATCTATATTACATCGCGGTCAAGACATTACCTTACGACCCATTGTTGGGACTCCTACACCAAATGGTCTAAGGTCTAATTGGGACTTCTTATTGAGGAGATCCCCTTGACATGTTGGAAGGTCCAGCACCGTCAACATTTTTGGCGCTTGAAGGAGAGATTGATGATAAGAAATGTCCTCTCATCCAGTTTTGAACCTTTGCATATCTTTCATGGAATCTAGCATTCTTCTTCCCCCGAGGTGTTTTTCGAATCGTGAATATATCTCCATCTCGGGGAAGTTTTCAATCTCTTGTCCACTCACATGTATGATGGCGAAGGTGAATTGGCCTGGCTTGAGCACTTACATAACTTCCTTTCCATGATTTATGAAGAAGATGAGTTTACTAATGAACAGGCTGGTCTATTGCTTGCATTCACACTTCACAAATCCCCATTTCGTTGGGTGCTCAGCCTACCGGCTGACACCATGCACTCATGTGATCACTTATGTGATCTCATTGAAGATATGTTCCATCCTTTTGATCCATACCATCTTGACCGGAAACTGTTACAGCAATGGAGGGCTCCGCATGAATCCGTTATTGATTTTTGGCAGCGCTTCCATGACTTACAATTTCAAGCTCCGAAGAGCCAAATGAAGTTTGCTTACCTATGGGATTGATTTGAGTACTGCCTTAAGAAATCTTCCCGTTCCAAGATAAAGCTTGATGTCAAGCCTCGCTCAACCTTCTTTGTTGATGGAACTGCGCAATCCCATGTGGGAGCAGGCACTGTCTCAATGGATTCTCTGCCTCCCTCTCATTCAACAGTTCCACCATCACCTTGTGATGCTGAGGATCATGTTCACACATCTGTTCATTCTTCACACCCTCCCAACATAACTCCACTTAATTTCTACGCAGAGTTGGTTGTGAATCCTTCGAGTTCCCATATGCATTCCTTTCTTCGACCTCCATCTTCGCACTCAGGTGTTCCTCCGGATGATGTTGTCATTTGTTCATCCATTCCGGACTCTTCACTTGTTGTGAACGACCTATAAGCCACTGACGGAGTTAGTGTTGCACAACCAACATGCGTTGTCATTCATGAAGAGTATGAGTGGAAGCTTGAACATCAACACTTGGAAAAGGATTACTCCCATCGGTCCGAGCCCCGTCCATTCCTTCCTAGATTCTTTGGTGAACCTGCCATCCATGATTTGGTATGTGTGTCTTCATCAGAGATGCACCCATTGTTGATCACTCGCAGGGCTCATCGGATGCTAGTACATAATTCGACAACAGAGAGGATAAGTTACTCATTGAAGATCCACTTGATCCTTCATCTGTATTTTCCGGAAACACAGAGGATGAGTTCGTTCACTCTTCATCTACCCTTTTGTTTGATTCATTTGATCATGAGGAGGCCAAAGAATTCATTGATTTTTCTGATTGTGGTAGTCGTGATTCATTTGCTTCCATTTTTTATCATGATCATGAATCTATCGCAGTTGATCTTTCGAAGCCATCGATTTATGATGATCTACCTGATGATGAAGTTGAGACACCCAAGATTGTCAAGGAAACTCAGCTCAAGCTGATGTTTATGTCAGGCCCTCGCTCTCTTGGGGTCAGTCTCACTTTGATCATGAAATTGTTCAATCACCTAAGGCTCCTCATCACTCGTGTGTATGGATTGAAGATCCATCTCACACACAGACCACACTTCCTCCACTCAAACTCCACAATCCCATTGCTCATGCATTGGAGGAGTCTTACATTACAAGCAACCGTTTGTGATGTAAGTTATCTTTGTTTCTTTCATTTTCTTGCATGTCTTAGTCAAGAGTTTTCTTTTGCTTCAAAGTTGCACGTAGTGTCATAGAACACCATGATAAGTCCACGGACTGTCCATCATGCACATGCACTCACTTATGTCCCGTGGGCACTTTGAAACATGAAGTGTGGTTGTCTTCATTGTCATATCTTTCTTGTATGCTGGTCCGCACAATCGGGTTACTCGCGAACCAAGCCTTTACCCACATGGGTCTACCAATGCGCCGGTGGCTGCATTGGAGGTATCACTTCACGTGATCAGCCCCATGCACCGTTAGTGTAGGATTAGGAGTAGTATTTGTTTTCAGTTGTTTGCTTGCATGCTTGTTTTCTTACATGCTTTGATTTCTTGTTTGTTTTCTTGCATGTTTGTTTACTTGCTTTGCTTTCACTTTTCTTTTTCTTTTGCTTTGCTTTGTCTTTAGTTCGTTCACTTATTTCGTTTGTACGTTACTTTAAATGAAGCCACGTGTGACTCTCGAAACGAGTTGGCTAAAGTGTAAGAGGGCTTGTACAACTATCAATTCTTGGTTATTTGTAATCTTGCCTCTGTATGATGAGATTTTTAATCTTATTACAGGACACGTAGAAGGAAAATACGTACGTTTCAAAGTGAACTTTGGTGAAAACAAAACACTTGCACGCTAACTAGTGTCACCTGCTCTAGTCAATTGTTTTTGGGTTAACCCTTGCCAGCTCAATCAAGTAGAGTAAGGTGAGGGGGAAAACCTTAACAAGCACGTCAGAGATACAACAAACTACTTCTCTGCTGGAACAACCTCTTCTGCCCTCAATAAGTCGGGATCCCTCTTCTACCTCTGAAATGAATAAGTGTTATGCACAGCAAAAATGAAAAGTCAAAAAATTCAAAATGAAAAATGAATAAGGCGAGAGAAGATAAAGGGGTTCTGCACAAGGAGGTGATGCAAGTAACTCCATCGGGGTATTGACCAAGCTCGCTGGGAGTGGAGCCATGCTTGTGTTCCTATGTGACTTTACCGGGCTACTGCCCAGGCTTGCTGGTAGTGGAGCAATACTAGAGATGAAACTAAGACCCTGAGAACTATACTGCTTGTGCACCTATATACCTCTCAACACCAATCGAAGCAATTGTGTTGCCTTCACTTGGAATGGGTGTCAATCGACCGAGAGTCTGGCAGATGCTACATCTTACAATCAAGTTAGCGTGAAACCAATATGAGCTAAGAATTGAATAATACTTCTGGAGGTGTTAGACTTTCTTTTCACGAACAAGGTCTATGCAGAGAGTTGGATTTTTACAAGTTTGTCGCCAAGTGTTGTAGCGGCTACAACCACCCTCCAAAATTTTTCCTTGGCCTATTTTGGAGCCTCCCTACCAACCTTCACAACATCTTTCCTTGCTTTGTCAAGTCCTCAAGCTTTAGTTTCTTTCTTGCTCAAAGGTAGCATGTCGATCACAGTCGATCCATTTCCCTCACAGGATTCTCATTCGGACTTGGTCCAGCTGCACGCTGAGCAGCTTCCCAGTGAAATTTGCGCATTTCTGGAGGGAAACCAACCTTCCCTCTAGGAATTGCGCAGTTCCTCTAACAATTTGTTGGGCTCCAGGATTGCACAATCCTACCAGCCAACCCTGCCAGCAGGATTTGCGCAATTTTTTCCCATCAATAAGATGTTCAACCCAGGATTTTCTCAAATCTGGGCAGCAGTCAGCTGCTAGGCCCAAAAATTGTGCAATCCACTTGGGCAGTCAACCCAACTTACACTTAGGAATGCACATTTTTCTTGAAGGCATGCTCCAATGAGGAGCTTATTGCTATATTCAATGTATTTTCATGAGAAATCGATGATGCATGAAGCTCATCCACTAAGAACTGTGAGAGATCCTTCGTCTCTTCTATGGGCACAACAATGGCATCAAACTTTGCTAGAAAAATTCTCTAAAATTTCTCAATTATTTTCCTTTCCTCAAGTGTCTCACCATGAGACCTGATTTGAGTAAGGCGTAAAAAATGAGTCTACATTCTTAGACTCTTTCATAAAGAGTGTCTAAAAGTCTCTCCTTAACATTTGTAGCTTTGTTGTCTTCACTTTTGCCATGCCTTGGTAGGCCGTTTGGAGGGTATCTCATGCTTTCTTGGACTTCGTTGTTGTTGCAACCCTTGGCAATATGCTTTCATGGACTACTTAAAAAATGTACAAGAGGTCTTTTTCATCATTTTTCCTCTTGTCCCTCAACATATCTCTTTCTGGTTGAGACAAGGCATTATATGTCGCTGCATCTACTGGTTCTTGAAAACCATTCACCACCAAATCTCAAATGTCTTGAGACGAAAACAAGGCCTTCATTGTAATAGCCCAATAATCATAATTTTTCCCATTAAAGTGAGGTATGTTCTTGAAAACCATTCACCACCAAACCCCAAATGTCTTGAGATGAAAACATGTCCTTCATTGTAATAGCCCAATAATCATAATTTTTCCCATTAAAGTGAGGTATTAATCAAGCCTGTGCTTGATGTTTCCATTTCTGAGTGAAAAAAAACTTTCTACATGCTGGTAAATATGCTCAAAAGAAAAAACAATCTTCCCTCAAAACAATTTTTTTTAACTACTAGTAAAACCACTTAACAGAAAACAACTTTTTTTTAACTGCTAGTAAAACCACTTGTTTTCACACTAACGGAGTTTAACCAGCTACCATGCTAGAAAATTTTATAGGGAATGTAGTTGTAGCAAGAACATCTCAACTACACAGAGGCTTAATTAAAACAAGTCAAAACTGTAGTTGCTGCAAGAACATCACAACTACACAGAGTATTAATTAAAACAGAAATTTAACGCATAGCAAAATAGATTAAAAACCAAAATGGTTGCAGTGAATCTACTTATGAAGGTTTAAGACCACATCATAACATAACATATTTTTTATTATATTTCAAGACATAGGAAAATGCATTGGCATGATAAATTGGAGGCCCCTGCTCCAAGTAAAACACAAAAGACTTACTGGGATTTACGCTTCATGAGGGGGTTGTAGAATAACACACAATAGAACATAGTAAGTGTTGTTTTCACGCACGCTCCAATATTTTTTCCACGATTTTCTTCTCAATACCCCACAAAATTTCACTCTCTCTCTCTCGCTCACCTTGCAAATGACTTTTACATGCATATTTATGAAAACATACGACTTTGACTCATTAATTCATCATAGAAAAAAAATTTAAAACACGGGATGGATGATTATATAAAATGAGAGATTTCTTGAGCTTGCGCCCACCAATATTTTCTCCACGATTTTTTCCTCACTACTTCACATACTTTCACCCTCTATCTCAATCATCATGAAAATGACTTTTACATGCATATTTATGAAAACATACAACTTTGACTCATTAATTCATGACAGAGAAAATATTTAAGCTCACCAATATTTTCTCCACGATTTTCTCCTCATTACTTCACATACTTTCACCCTTTATCTCAGTCATCAAAAAAGTGACTTTTACATGCATATTTATAAAAACATACAACATTGACTCATTAATTCATGACACTAAAAATATTTAAGACATGGGATGGACGATTATACAAAATGAGGGATTTCCCGAGCTTGGACTGCAACTAAGAGTTGTGCAGTAAATTTTTCACCCATATATATTTACCAATCCTCATTAAGTTCTTTAACTCTATGATGTGTTGTGGAATGGTCTGCATAACTCTTAATAGATTTTTCACCCATACATATTTACCAATTCTCATTAAGTTCTTTAACTCTCTGATGTGTTGTGGAATGGTCTGCATTGTAATTCTGCTCAGACTTTTGTCCTTCTGCCTGCAAACAAAATCACAACCTGCAAAATTTCACCGAGCAAGTATGGTGGTTGTGAATGTGGTTAAAGCGGTTAGTGGGATTAATATTTCCGACACGTAACACGACTACGACAGTTTGTCTGCATCGTGAACAGTCACAAACCACGTGATTAATAAATGTGGTGGAGAGGATGATCGAGATGATGAACTGGGACAAACCTTACGAGCATGGGATTCGAAGAGCGGCTGCATAGATCATCTCCAAATTGGTGGAGATAACTCGGAATCGCATTCGGTGACAGACATTTCTCATGGAATCCGTAGCATCTTTGTTCTACGATGGAAACCAGATTTGAATTCATTCGAGGTAGTACCACGTCAGTGCAAAGATAAATATGAATATAAATACTCGTATTTGAGTGAGGTGGGGCTATCGATATATAAAATCTTGGGCAACGACCCGACAACTTCTCTAAAATCGGAACCAACAAAAAACTTCTTCGCAAGATTACGGAACCCGCAAAATTAAATCCCGACGTGTCGGAATCCGCAATACTAATGCATTTGAAAAGTCTGCCGATCAAGACGCCGACAGCTCTTAGTCGCCAACGGGACGTCCCCGATAACATCGATGATCCGAATTTAAAGTTGGTTTCTATTGATCAGGTTTAGATTTCTCTAGATTTTAATTAATGAGAATAAAACACTGCAATAATTAGTATATTGCGCTGTAATTGTGAAATCTTCCCTTAGCCTGAATCTACAAACAAGATATTGTCATAGTTAAAAATTCCGTATAAATGGTTCTCTATTTTTTAATCCGATGGAGTTTGAGAGATAGACTACACGTTTTTTAATTAGTGAAAACAAAAACGTTGTAATCGCAAGTATTACATCAATTTCCATGGTATTGGATGGAGAGTTGTTTAATTACTAACTACAACAAGTGTTGCTGGGAAATATAGTTGCTATCATTGAAATTAAATATTATTTTGCTACAAAATTTGCATATAGAAGTTGCCGCATGATTTTCCATATATGTAATTCTATGAATTTTTTTTACAAAGCACAATTGTATTCATATTTATATGACAAAGTTTAACAATTTATATTTTCCTTAAAAAAAATAACTTGTAATTCAGTTACACAGTAGTAATTTTGGTTGGAGTTGTTCAAATCATATTTACATTATGTGCATATACAACCTAATGGATGTCCATCTGAATTACAAATTATTTAGTACAATTCACAATTACATAGTGTTGATTAATTTATTACAAAGTATTTAGTAAAATTCACAATTACATAGTGTTGATTAATTTAGCATGACACTCAACATGATGCAAGACTCTTGTCAAGGTAGAGAGTACTAATGTGAAAATTGTGAGAGATTTTTCTTGGGTTTCTTTTGTCTTAAGCATTCAACCATGGACCATCTCATAAATTGTCCATGTTTTGAAAAGGATATGAAGAGCTACTCTCTAATTATATGAAATGTTCATTACCCTCTCATAACTTGTCCATGTTTTGAAAAAGAGCTAAAGAGCTACTTTCTAATTATATGAAATGTTTATTGTAAAATTAAGGACTCCAATAAATGATAAAATTAGGACCAGCCAAAATCAACAGTAGAATAGAAATAAAATAAGAATGTCTCCTTCATTTGAATTATAGACTTGTAAACAACTTAATAGAAAATCCAATCATAAAGAATAAAGGAAGTATGCATATAAAAAGTAATTTTTTGTTATTGTCAATTTGTGTTGATAATGTTATGTTATTATCAAAAAAAAACTTGTAATAAAATATATTCATTTTATATATAATAGTGAAATTTTCTTCTTAATTAATATCATTGTTATGATTAAAACTCTATGTAGAGAAATAAGTAACCATGAGCATGAATTTCATCTATTCTATACATAATAAATAAATAAAAAATAATAACAGCAACAATTTTATGTAGTTGTTGTATGGGTTATAGAGTTAGTTAAAGAATCACATAATAAAGTTGAAAATATTAACAAATTGTATTTAGTAAACTAATTACTCTAAGTTTATAAAGACAAACATTAATTTATTATATATATTATCAGCCTTAATCATAAAAATATAAAAAATACAAATAAAAGTTAAACAATGTTTATCTATGTCACATAGAGCTAGAAAACCTATAAATAAATCTCAACTAATAACACATCTAAAGGAAAATTTGTATACACAAAAAAAAAAAAAAATACTTTACAAAAATAATACTTTGCAAAGTTTATCTATGTCACATGGAGTTAAAAAACCTATAAATAAATCTCAACTAATAACACATCCAAATGAAAATCTATATACACAAAAATAAATAGTTTATAAACCAAAGATAAATAAAACTAATGAGAACAAACTACATATAGACAAATATGAAACAAATAAAATGAAAATACTCAATGCAAATACAAACTTTTTTTATTCTCAATCCGAGAGAACTTTATTCTATATATCCATAGAGCATAGAATGTATGTACCACTCCATAATCTTAGTTGTCAGTTTAGAATGATTGAACATGATAATGCATTTTGCAAGAAAAGTAGATATGGATTAAAATTTGTACGAGCAATTCTGTTTTTATGTGTATATGTATCTTCATCCTCATTCTTCACGTGACATTATGTATCTACAATGATTAAAACCAAGGTCATGGTGATGCAACTAAAACAAGTAAAAAAGACTAAAAACAAACAAATAAATATTTATTACTATGAAATGTTTGATTAATGGATTGTATGATTAATTTTGTCTTTGCCTAATCATTTGAAGTAATTTTTAGGTAGAATATATTATTGGGTCCCATAAGTCTTATATCAATTCAAAATTAGGATATAGATAAATTAAATTATATATATATAAAATGGAATCCCTACATGATGAAAGCGAGAACGGTTTCACAAATTTTGCAAGTAAGTTATGACATAATTTCTAAGTTCCAATTAAAATAATAAAAATTTGGATAAAAAAATTACATTCACGAAATTTTTTATAATATGTAATGGTGTCTCAAAAAAATGTACACTCCTTACATATTTTTCTATCATTCTCATTTCGTCTCACCATCCTAATATGACCACCCTCACTCGTATTGAGTTAGTCAAATCTAATTTTCTATACTTTCCTTTTTCTTGTGGTCAATCCTATAGCACTCTACACCAAAGTTAGGCTTTTGGATTTCACTTCCCATTCACAATTATTCATTAGTAGCGATATCATTCTTTGACGATTCTTGTAAATTTTGCTTCTTATTCCTATTGAAGGTACCAGTGGGCACATAATATTAGAGCGATTAATTTAGTTATATGTGTTTCTAGTTGTGTGATCTTGTGTATCATAGGTAAGAGATCCATATTGTAAGGCCTTCGGGCGTGGGCGCGGTTGAGCGCCGGGCGAGTCGGCGTGCACGACGGGCACGCGGGCGGATGACGGGCGCGCGGGCGGAAGACGGGCGCTCGGGCGGGCACGCGGGTGCACGGGCGGGCGCCGGCGCACAGGCGGGCGCGGCTGCACGAAAATGAGACGAAGTGCGACATAAAAGAAGTGTGACGACGGAAAATGGCTAAGGCAAAAATGCGATGATGACTTATACCCATTGTGCGTAGAGAAGTATGGGCGCGACCGACTTGAAGACATGGGCGGGCCGACATGTATATGGCGTTCACAAAGGGGTGTGTTAACATTGTTTTGGGGGTCGGCTGGAGAGCCACCACCCACGTTGATATGCGTATATATTGTAAGCATTGAGGCTTCATTTGAAAGGCATTCGAACAAGGCAACTTCGCGTAGCTTCAAGGGTAAACAAGTGTGCAGATTTGGAGGGAGTGCGCATATCTCATGCGTATTACTTGAGGGTGCAGTTTTGGTGTTACTTAGAGCCGGTCGAGGGTTGGGCAAGGTGTGCCCAAGGTTGTCTTAAGTGCAGATTTGTGCCGGGATTGACAAGGGTGTCTTGGTGGCTCGGGTGAGCGCCCGCCCTTCGTGCAAGGCGTGCACATGGTTATTGTAAAAGACTGATTTTCCTATGTTGTAAAAGAAGCTAAGTATTGGCTTGGAGTTTGCCAAGCATTACTTGTGCTGATTGTATTATTAAAAGAAGATTGATTATTATATATTATCGGGCAGACTCATTTTTCAGGGAGTTGCCCCTCCCTTTATACTGTGCAATTGTTGTTCTTGTTATAATTGATGTTGATAATGAATGAGTATGGGTGTTCATTGGTATAAAGGATAAACATAATTTTAATTGGTTGCGAAACACAAACTAAGTAAGGACAAGTGAATTAGGCGTAGCCCATGAATGTTAGTATTGGTGAAAAGAAAGCGTTCGGTGGTGCCGCACCTCGCTATAAGCGGTTGGAAGACTACCGCAGGTGTAGGGGCGTGACACATATGGTTGTGGAAGAACGTAACCAAACCAAGAAAATAGTTATATTAATTAACTTTTTTTCTAAATTTCATAATTCACTTTTTCTTATTTATATCATTATTTGTATCAAAAATTTTATTTTCTTCATTCCTTATTTTTCAATTATATGATGGTTTTTCACAAAGATTTTTTAATTGTTGTATTTATACTACATAAATGGTAGGTTATTCACTCAATATATTAGATGTTTAGAAAAACTAAATTCGACAAAATTTAAAGGTTATAAAATAATTAATTTCTTTACATTTTCTAGATAGTCAATTTAAAAAATACATTTTGAATTATAGAAACCACTACTAAGTTTGCACATTTACACTTTTACATTTACATCTTAAAGTGTTAAAGAAAACATCTAAGTATGTATTTTATTTGTATATTCTTCCTATTCATTTTTATGCAAATAATTACTTAAATTATGGCGGGGTAAATAGGTTATTTACATTAGTATTAGGTATTTTCATGGATTTTAATTTTAGGTGATTTTCCTTATTAAGATTAATATTGAAAATATTTAGAAAGCATGACAAAAATATTGCAATTACATCCAACAATTATGGCAAAACAATAAGAAATTGTCCATATGGCACAACCTTCAATTATGGTCCAATCAAATGTTTCAAAATTATTTTTCTCAATAATATTGAAAAAAGATATTTTATTTTCATAGTTAAACATTATGGCTTGAGTTGGTCAATGCTAAACTAATAGTTGTCAACAAGAAAATCGATTGAATTAATAAGTTATTGTATTGAGATTCAACTAAATAACTTCAACTAAATTAGAATTAGAGATGTCACAATGAATTGAGTTTACAATTTATTCAAAATTATTGAAATTTAAAGTATATTATTGGAAGAGAAGCCATATATCACAAGTTTAAATCCATTCAAGTCCTTAGAAGTTACATAGTGTTATTATGACTAGCTTTAGCATCACTGCACCCTCCATTTATATACTCAAGCGCACACACACGCATACATATTATATATGATTTTTCATTTTAATTTTTTCCATGTCTTAGTTTTTTTAGCATTAATTTGATAAATCTACTCCATAATAAGTTATTATTATTATTTTTAAATATTATATTGGTTATCTCATCTTAAATGTTACATTAGGGTTACATGTATATATTACACATGTCACTCATACTAAGTTGTGGAACATTGCACCTCACTTTAATGTAATGAAACACTAATGAGCAAAAAATTTTACTTGTAAAAAAACATATAAAACCTCTATTTAAATTCCCCCCCACTTTAATAGAAACATAATTGGAAATTTTATAGTAATGTTTTATGGGTTCTGTTAACCACCTCGTTCCAACAACCCCATAATAGTACACCCCCTTTTTTGCAAAAGGGTTATCACTTAATCGATGTGTCTGCATCGTCCATCTATCATCATCAACCTAATCATCATGTTATAATGTAAACCCATTCTCCATGAATATGATGTAAATTATCTTAGCAGAACCATGTCATGTATGTAACAACCTAGGTAAATCTACCTTTCTCGTGACAATCTCCATTCTGGGAGTTTCTTTGTCTCACCGATCCATTTCTAGATGTTTGGCAGAATGTTTCCCTCTAGACTTACCCCAAAGTTGGAATGGAATTTGTTGTTAGGATCTTAGGTGAGTCCTAGTGTTCTAGATTGAGTCTATGTAAAAGTAATTTGGGAATAATCCTAAATATTTGGTTAGATTATTTTATTACAATTTACTTGGTCTGTTGGATTATACTTGTGTTGTAGAAATGGGTAGTCTGTGAGGGTCAATTACAAATGGGTTTCCCCCCTTGTGATATAAAAAATATGTAAATCATGATGTAAAGTGTCTTGAGGCTTTGAAAAATAATCTATGCCATCATAGGTTAATTAATTAAATTTTCTGTCTTAAAATTAATTAAAATCCGAAGCCAAAAATTTAATTAATTCTAAGTCCTAGGTATATATAAATTCTCCAAAGGCGAAATTCATTGGTCCTAAAAAATTAAATTTTAAAAGGTCATGGGACAAAGGTAAATTAAATATTTTGATAAATTTTAAACTTTTGATCCCTCAGGGTTAAGTAAAAGTAAAAATTTTGAGGTAATTAACTCAAAATCTCTATTTTTGAGTTAATTAAAATGCATTTAAATAAAAAATTTGAATTTCCCCAAAATTTAAATATTTCGACAAATGAGATTAAAAGAAATTTTGATCTTCATTAACAGTTGAGATTACTTTGATGAGGATCAATTAAACTAGCCATTAGAGGATTTATCTTTAAATAGGAGGTGATTTGTTAGTCGATTTATCCGATCTCTAAGTCGTGTGCTTAGCAAGAAGCTCTGATGTAATATTTTTTCTGGATAATAAAGAAAGACTTTGGGGTTAAATTTTGTTGGTGTTACTCTTCGTGGGAATGTTGTAAGATGTTTTATTTCATGCATATTTTTTTCTAAAGCCATGTCTGAAGAGTGATTTGAGTACATGTGTCTTTCTCAATTGCTAGGGTTTGAAAAATAATTTAAATTTTGAACGTAATATCAGATATCTCTATTTGCCTGAATTTAATTATTATTTTCTCACTCTATTAATCAATGGATTAAGTTTTGTAGGGAAATCTTGAGATAGATTATCGAGCGTTAGGGGAAGTTTTTAGTTGGACCAACCAACTCTTGATCTGTATTTTCTAAAGAGGTTAGCTAAATTAACTCTATGATTAACATAAGTTTCTTTTGGTGACACAAGAGGGTTTCGAGATAGCACCTCCCTTATAAAAAAATATAGATCTCACTGCTTAGAGCCTTCAGCTTGTAATTATTGTATTGCTCTAATGGAGGTTTTTGGGGTTTTCAATTTTATTTGTATATCTGGGTGGGTGTTTCGTTTTTGTTATTGCAGGTATAGATCTGATGGAGAATTTTTATTTGAAGTCATATCTAGGCCGTAGAGGGTAAGATCTGGCCTCAAAAGCACTTTTGCAGGGGCATTATTCCAAAATATTTTTGGTTTGAGGGTTTCAAAATTCAGATCTCAGGATGTTTTGAAGATAAATCTGAAGCAAAAAATTATATCATATTAATCAAAAAATATAAATTTCTGGGTTTATTTATTGGGGTTTCTTAGACTACCATTTTTCTCATGTTTGTTGCCTTATTGATCCTCTCTTTCTGCTGCATTTTTTCTCTCTTTGGTAAAATTCAATTTTTTTTTGGTTCTCTCATCTCAACCCTCTTCTCTGCTGTGTTTTTAATACCCTCGCATTGCAAATTTTGAAACTTTTTCTATACCGCCCTCAGCTCCTGCATTTTCTACTCTTTATTTCTCTTTGTCCTCCAAACTCCCTACAACATCCCCACACCCTCCAATCCCTGTCTACGTCCTTGTAAACTACTGACAAAACAATCTCTCTCATTTGTGACCGTCTTATATCCTGTCGACCCTTCACTCCACCTTTGTTGCTGCCTGCGTTATGTTGAGAGAAGGAAAAGGTATGTATTCGCTATTTATTTCTTTATCTTTTCCTTTGAATCATAACTCCTTTACATTCTAAAATGGTAATATGTTAAAGAATTATGGTAGAATTAAGGAGATTTGTGATTGATACAAAATAACTGATTATTGTCTTTTTCTATATAGAAAATGAAGGAAATGGGAAACCGCTATTGAGGAGGAAAAGACAAAGTAGAAGCAACCACTGTCCCTTCCCCAGAAAGCCGTATCCAGACAAGGAGATCAAGATCGGATCACATAGTATAGGAGAAGAAAGGGAAAGCACGACATCAACGCAAGATGACAAAATGATAAACTGGAGACCAAAGATAGAGCGAATCCCTCAGGATCATTTGATCCTGAGGGATCGCTGCTTCAAAACTTATCTATACTCTTGATATATGTGCCTGGCCATTATAGAAAGGGACAATGCTTATAGCCTAGGGGGCATGTATTATCATCTTGCAGAACTTAGTGTTGTGTTGTTACTTTGATCATCGATTCTTGTTGGTTAAAACAGAGTATGATTGCTTGTAAAATTTTTATACATGATTAATACATAAATCAGTTGCCGTTCCATTCCTTCCTACTGAATTAGCTCAACGGTGCTTCACTAGCGGCTAAGGGCCCGGCCCTGGTGGATCCACTTGCTACCTGTACCATTATTTTACAGTTCCAGTCGTGTGATGGTTTGGTTTACTTTTCATTGCTTTGAATCACATTGCTTTCTAATTTCCTGTTCCTTTACATTTTCATGAAAGCGTAATTGGATCACGTTGCTATTTTCTTCCACCGTAACAAGATTATTGTTCATTACAACTTAAATTGTTATGTTGTTCATTCTGGTTATAAATCTTTGTTGTTCACTTCGGACTCCGCTGTTCATTACAGATTGTTGTTCATCTAGCTTTACTATTCATTTGCATTAAGTTAGCATTGTTGTTCATTTCCATTTGGTGTTGATGTTCATTTACATTAAGTTAGCGTTGTTTTTCATTTCCATTTAGCGTTGTTGTTCATTTACATTAAGTTAACGTTGATGTTCATTTCCATTTAGTGTTGTTTTTCATTTCTATTAAGTTTGCATTGTTGTTCATTCATACTAGATAGCTGCTATTTCTTTCCTGCAAGTCTCTGGTTTTTCTTTTAAGTATTTTGCAATGAGCGTGTGCAGCGTTATTGATTGAATTGTCATTTCCAGTTAATTTCTTTAGTGTGGAGTGTAAGATCAACAACTGTAAACGACATTGGCTATCGCTGCCTAAGTTCTCAGATTGTGGATCTTGTTTATATTTGATTTCATTTATATCAGTTGACAGAGGAAAGAGTTATCACTACTACATCCTTGAATGATAAATTGTTGTAGTTTTTTGAGTGAATGATTTAAGTTTCAGAGCATTAAGTTTCTTTTGATTTCAATTAGATTTTATTTGAAGCATACATTTACTCTTGTATTTAGCACTGTACTACAAATTAGAAAACATTACTCTTGAAATAAATTGCCTGCCTCAGATTGAGTACACTCTTGAAATAAAAAATCATACCTGGATTGATAATTAATGTAGGATAAATAGGAGTTCAAAAGACACCTTTTATACCTCAACATTTTGGTGCCGTTTCCGGGGAGAGTGTATCCATTTGTTTGTTTAGAAGAGTAGTGTGCATTTCAAAAGTGCCTGCTAGGAGAGAATTAGGTATCAAAAACGGAAGGTAAGAACCTGCGTACGGAGCATGTAACAGCCCTGCTCCCCCTCCTGCTTTCTTGCAGATTTGTTGATTACTTTGGGTAGAAATAAGTATTTGAGTTGTGTGCATGACTAAGTAGAAAAAGCCTGAAAAGAATCCAAAAATGCTACCCAAACCTGATAAAGCTAAGGGACCAGTGACCCTAGGACGAACGACCTTTATAGACCATATCATCAAGAAAGAAGAATCTCAACCATCAGTAGGCCCTAAAAATGTTACTTCTAGAAAACCTACTAGCTCCCTTTGGGCAACAGAATCACCATCTGTATCCTTTGCTGAGGTACATAGCCAAACAGAAGAAACTGAGCAAGATTTTCAAGAAATTGAGAATTCTCGCCCAATTTATTTACAAGAAGGGAACTCTAGTAATCTCTATGAAGGAGGAGTACAAACAAGGGAAATAGAAGAACCAAGATCCCATCTTCGAGTAGTTCAAACACTAAGTAGCCCAAATAAGGGAGGTGTTGTCAAGATCATCCAAAACAAAGCTGAAGAACCTGAAGAACCAAAATCCCCCCAGATAATAGTTCAGTAAGGAACACTCATTATCCCGGACCAAGGAAGTGTTGTCAAGGCCATTCCTACTCCTTCTAGTCAGCCTAGGAATAACTCCCTAGAAATCTCAGAAGGATATTGGCACATATTTGATCAAATGGCCCAGAACCAGCAAACATCTCAAACCTCCACACTCCAATATCCCATTGTAGATACTGCAATTAATGCACCTATGAAGGCCATTCCTCTCCAACATATTCCTACATTCCATGGCCTAACATCGGAAGATCCAGATGCATTTATGTTTGAATTCGATGTATTATTCCGGGAGTATGACTATACCACCAATCCCCAAAAGCAAAAACTATTTCCCTCCACATTAAAAGGAGCAGCTTTACAATGGTTTATGGGGTTAGGTGGAGGTGTTTTAAATGACCGGGATCAGATGAAAGGTGCATTTCTAAAGAAATATCAGGATTATTGTAGATCTAGAGAATTAAAGGATGAAATATTTCAAATGACAACCAGACCTACTGAAACATTAGAGGAATATGTAGAACACTTTCAATACAACCATCAGAGATCTCCTTATGCATCTTTACCCTTACCTGACAATGTGTTAAAAACTACATTAATTAAAAGGATGAAGGAACAAAGGGTTGAAACATTAAATATTATGGGAAAAGGTGACATATATTGAGAAAGTTTTGCTAACATTATTGATTTATGTATCAGGAGTATGAGAGGCAGTACAAGGCTAAAACCGACAGAACGTGACATAATCACGAGGGACAAAAAGATCTCCGGTGGAGGTGTAACCCGTGCGGAAATTGGGAATCTACTAGAATACTTTAAAACCGATATTCTAGGGACTTTGACAACGCAGCTCGACATTATGTAGGCAAAACAAAAGCAAGCAAAAAAAGAGCAAATTTTGGCAATATTCTGCTCTCGATGCAGAAAGAAACACAACCATAAAGAGTGCCCACTAGATGCAGTCCAAGTCTACCCCATTTGCATAAAATACCACTCAACAGAAAACTATCCCTCACTCCCGGGCCTGAAAGCAGTCTACAAGGAGGCAGAAGAATAATCAGAACTAGTGTACCTACTCAATCAGTGTCGTCAATGGCAACCACAACAAATAGGTATACCTAGTGATCCATCCTCTTATTTTCAGTCTCCTCAGTATAATTCTTAACAATATAATGGAATGTGGCAAAATCAACCACCTTTCCCCACCTGGTCACAACAACCATTTCCTACATCACCATGGCCAAATCAAACCAATTGGTCAAACTTCCCTTACTGTCCACCATTTTGGCAAAATAATGCATATCTGACACAATGGTCACCCTCCACCTCACAGAGTCAAACCTGGCAATCAAACTGGCAAAGACCGATAAATCAGCCAGCTGGAATGATTCCTCTCCCTCAACCTACACTGCCAGCACCATATACATTGCAACAAAATCCCCAGACCAACTTAAGACCGCAACTCCCAGCCCAACCCAACCTGAACCCTAATAATACACCGGTTCAATCTATTCAGATAATCGAAGCACCAGAACTAGAAACCGAGTTAAGGGAGTGCAACGACCTTCAATTAAGGTCTGGGCACATAATAGAAACTAAGGGAGATAAAAATGCTCAAGTTGAAAATCCCTTACCTTTAGAACAACCACTACAAGAAGAGGACGTGGTTAGACAACAAGCTCATGATCAAGCAACCACTTCTTCTCCCCCATTCCCAAAATGACTAATCACACCACGCCCAATAGAACATCCTGACTTCGATCTTCTGGGAGAATTAAGAAATTTGTGTATAAAGATCCCACTCCTCCAGGCTATCCAAGATATCCCAATCTACGCAAAAACCATCAAAGAATTATGTATAAAAAATCCAAAGAGGAGAATAACAACTAACCCAATCGTCCAAGTAGTCAGTATCCGATCTGACTTACTATCAGGAAGAGAGGCACCCGTAAAATATGAAGACCCAGGGAATCCTATAGTTACGGTGCAAATCAATGGACACTCCTTCCCAAATGCCTTAGTTGATTTAGGAGATGTAATCAATATCCTAACCGCCACCACTTGTCAAAAGCTTGGCATTACATCATTAAATCCAACCACAACCTTATTGGAGCTGGTTGACCGATTGGTAGTTAGACCAGAAGGTACACTACATGATGTAATGGTATCTGTAGACTCCTGGGAATACCCTGCAGACTTTCTGATAGTTAATCCCAAAAATAGGCTAGATGGACACCCTTTAATCTTATGTAGACCTTGGCTAGCAACTACTGATGCTTACATTGGCTGCCAAAAAGGCAATATGACTATAACTAGAGGGAGTAATGTCAAGAATTTAGCCTTATACCCTCCAGCCTAGCCAAGCCTAACAATAATGAAAACTAATAAACAACCTGTATCATATCTCACAAAAAATATTAGATCACCTTTAACCATAGAAGATGCCCTCGAATTTAAAGACCAAACAGAGGACGACATCATTAACCATTTCATTAACCAACCAGAAACCAGATCCCATGTACAATGTCACATGATAGAGGTAGCATTTGATAATGAACTAGAGGAAGATCCCCTCAAAGACACTCATGATCAATCAATACCTACTACCTCTGTTTCAAACAGCAAAACTATAGAGATTGAGCCAAGAAAAACCTTGAACATTAACAAAAACCTGACTCCTGAACAAGAAGAAAAACTGGTCACTCTACTAAGAAAATACAAGGAGGCTTTTGCATGGGATTACCCGGGCATGAAAGGAATTGATCCCCAACTGTGTACACACCACATTTATACAGAAAAGGATGCTAGACCCATTCGCCAACCCCAACAAAGACTAAACCCTCATCTTAAGGATATTATGAAAGCTGAATTACAAAAACTTTTAGATGTAAACTTTATTTACCCAATATCTGACAGCAAATGGGTCTCTCCACTAGTAGTTGTGCCAAAGAAGAATGGAAAGTGGAGGATATGTGTAGATTATAGAGAATTGAACAAAGCAACCCAAAAAGACCACTTTCCCCTTCCATTCGTTGACCAGGTATTAGACACATTAGCAGGAAAGAAATTCTTTTCTTTCCTAGATGGCTTCAGCAGATACAATCAGATTCAGATTGCCTCTGAAGATTAGGATAAAACTACTTTTACCTGTCCTTGGGGAACATTTGCTTGCGGAGTCCTACCCTTTGGCCTATGCAATATCCCTGCCACATTTCAGAGTGCCATCCTCAGCATCTTCTCAAATTTGATAAATGAAGGGCTCGGAGTATACATGGATGATTTCACACCATATGGAGATGATTTTGAGCTAGCACTAGACACATTGGAAAAGGTACTGCAAAGATGTATTGCCACCAGGCTTTGCTTGAGCCATGAAAAATGTCATATGATGATGACTGAGGGACTCATCTTAGGTCATTATATCTCAGCAGCCAGAATACAGGTAGATCAGGCTAAAATTCAGATAATTTTGTTAATACCTACTCCTACCACACAGACAGAGGTACGCCGTTTTCTAGGTTTTTCTAGTTACTATAGGAGATTCATAGAGAATTTTTCTCAAATTGCTACACCTCTATACGCACTAGCTGGGAAAGTTGATTTTATTTGTACAGATAAGTATGACTGCACTTTCGAGGATCTGAAAAAACTTGTATCGATAGCCCCAGTGCTAAGGGGTCCAAATTGGGATTTGCCATTCCAAATTTCATCTAATGCTTCAAACACAGCTATTGGAGCAGTCCTTGGGAAGGAAGAAGATAAAAAGGCATATGCAATTTATTATATTAGCAAGAATCTATCTCCTACTGAACTAAACTATGTTGTAACTGAAAAAGAGTTTTTAGCTATAATACATGCTGTAAATAAATTTAGACAATATATAACTGGGTATCCTGTAGTTTTATATACAGATCACTCTGCCATAAAATACTTAGCAAATAAACCTGTTACAAATGGTAGAGTAACAAAATGGTTGATTTTATTGTAGGAATTTTACATCACAATAAAGGATCGACCCTTAAAAGAGAATCCTGTAGCTGATTTTCTCTCACCAATGCCAAAGACAGCGGACGCAGCAGCAGTCGAAGATCAATTCCCAGATGAACATTTGTTTGCTATTACTGTCAGGACACCATGGTATGATGATGTTGCAAATTATTTAGCAGTAGGTAAATTAACCAAGCATTTAACACCCAATGAACGGAAACAGATAGTACAACGTAGTACCCAATTTTCTTGGATTGGGGGATACCTATTTCATACAGGGGCGGATATGCACATTAGAAGATGCGTTCGCGAAGATGAAATATTTGACATTCTGAAAGCTTTCCATGACAGACCGTGTGGCAGACATTTTGCGGGCCGCAGGACTGGTCACAAGGTTTTGCAAACAAGCTATTACTGGCTTACAATCTTTAAAGATGCTAAGAAATTTGTGCAAGCCTGTGATAGTTGCCAAAGAGCGGGACGCCCTGGACAGTTCGACGAACTGTCTTTAAATCCACAGTTAGTAATCAAGCTATTTGAGCGTTGGGCGCTTGATTTTATTGGTCCGATTAACCCATCATCAAATCAGAAAACATACATTCTAGTAGCAACAGAGTATGTTACCAAATGGATGGAAGCAAAGGAACTTCCAAGAGCTACAGAGGATTCTATAATACATTTCCCTTTCAAAATATTTGTGCGATATGGCCTCCCTAGGGACATAATCACGAATGGAGGACTGCAATTTGTAGGTAATAAAATTGCTACAACATTAAAAAACTATCACATTCAACACAAAATTACCACCCCGTATCACCCACAGGCAAATGGGTAAGTAGAGAGCATGAATAAAGTGATAGAGGCAATACTGAAAAAACAGTTGCATCACACAGGCGTGATTGGGCTCCAAGATTGTCGGAGGCCTTGTGGGCATACTAAACA
The DNA here is from genome assembly GCA_031772625.1 of Pinus tabuliformis. Classification (NCBI taxonomy): domain Eukaryota; kingdom Viridiplantae; phylum Streptophyta; class Pinopsida; order Pinales; family Pinaceae; genus Pinus; species Pinus tabuliformis. Next base: position 1,117,050,743 of record CM062804.1, read on the forward strand.
ACGTGGAGAAATACCACTGGCCATTCACCATATCAACTAGTATTTGGAAAAGAACCCATCTTTCCAATAGAATTCGAAATACAAAGATTAAGAACAACACAGGAGGTGGGTTTGAATTTAAATGAAGCCCAGACTAGTAGATTACAACAAATCAATGAGCTAGATGAAATTAGGCTCTCGGCCCTTCAACACACTACATTAATTCAACAACAGAGAACAAAATGGCACGATGCCCTTATCAAAAAGAAAATCTTCCACGAAGGAGATTGGGCACTCCTATACGATTCTAGGTTTCAGGATTTCCCAGGAAAACTCCAGACACGATGGCTTGGACCTTATGAGATACAGAAAGTGCACGACAATGGCACCATTACATTGACTACCATTGATGGATCTGGACATTCTTTCAAAGAAAATGGTCATCGAGTGTGACTTTACCACAAACCGCTCACTCGGGAATCCTTTTACCAGCAATTACGAGAAGATTCCACTATGCAGATTCTTGCTGAGGAAGATAACCCCTCCTCAGCAGTAGTTCACTAAATAATTCTTTTGTTTCTGAATTTTGTATATAACTTTTTCTCTTTAATTTTTCCTGTATAAACTGTTTTTTTAGATTGTTACTGTTGTTCCTCTTAAGGAACAACAATTTTGTGTGCCTGTATTTTTCGTGTTGTTCCTCTTAAGGAACAACTGTTGTTCCTTCGAAGGAACAGTAGTCGTTCCTCTTAAGGAACAACAGTTTTGAGTGCTTACATTTGTTTGATGTTCCTTTTAAAGGAACATCCGCTATTCCTCTAAAGGAACAGCAGTCGTTCCTCTAAAGGAACAACAGCCGTTCCTCTTTAGGAACAACATTTCTGCGTATTTCACAATTTTTGTTGTTCCTTTCAAAGGAACAACTACTATTCCTCTGAAGGAACAACATTTCCACACCCTTGTTTATTTTTGTTGTTCCTTTTAAAGGAACAGCTGTCGTTGCTCTCAAAGGAACAACAACCGTTCCTCTTTATGAACAACACATTTGCGTGTTTATTTCTTCTGTTCCTTTTAAAGGAACAACTATTGTTCCTCTCAAAGGAACAACAACCGTTCCTCTTTAGGAACAACACTTCTGCGTGTTTATTTTTGTTGTTCCTTTTAAAGGAACAACACTTCCGTGTGCTTATTTTTGCTGTCCCTTTTAAAGGAACAATTGTCGTCCCTTTTAAGGAACAACAACCGTTCCTCTTAAAGGAACAACAATTCTTCTAGATTGTTTTTGCTATTCCTCTTAAAGCAACATCACTTCTGCCGAATTATTTTTGCTTTTCCTCTTAAAGGAACAACACTTCCGCCAGATTATTTTTGCTGTTCCTCTTAAAGGAACAACACTTCCGCTAGATTGTTTTTGTTGTTCCTTTTAAAGGAACAACCCCCTTCGCATTTTTTTTTATCTTTTTATTTTCTGTCATTCCTTCTGAAGGAACAACAGTTTCGATTTGGAATGTTCTTAGGCTGTTCCACTGAAGGATCGGTATTTTATTTCACGCTTTCTTTATTTGTTGTTCTGCTTAAGGAACAACTATTGTTCCTCTTAAGGAACAACATTTTTGAGTGTATTTTTTCTTTTGTTTTTTGTTCCTCTTAAAGGAACTGCAGTTTGGTGTGCAGATGTTCTTTTTGTTGTTCCTCTTAAGGAACAACAGCTGTTCCATCTAAGGAACAACACGTTTTGAGTTCACTTTTTTTTGTATGCGTGCTTCTTAAAGAACATCATTTAGAGAATTTTTGTGAATGATGGTTCACTATTCATGATCCCTTCAAGGCACATATATAAATTTATGCAAGGATACAAAAACTAGAGGATATTGAAATCAACAAACCAAAGAAAAATCATTATCTTTAGAGAAATTGCTTTGTATCGATAAGAAAAAAGAGGAAACGACACAAATATTTATATCACTTTTTTGTCTTTATTTTACTAAAACCAATTTGATTGATTACTTTTATCATGTTGGTTCTTCCCTCATCTTCATAATTCTCTTTGATTATTATTATTGAATAAGAATAAGGGTATATTTTCCGCTATTGAGATGTTCAGACTTCTTCTACCATCCCTACTCTTAAGCAGTGTTGAGCCATCCTCTGTATATAAATAGGAAAGTGCTATATAAAAGAAAGAGAAAAAGAAGAAAATATATATATCTATAAGATTACTAACAATTTTATGTTTTGTCAGATGAAGGATAGGGAGTCTCATCAAGAGCCAACCTACCATGATCATAAGGAAGTAGTGAAGTGGCATTCCCACTATGGCCACCACACCAGGGATATGATCCAAGAGGCACATCAGAAAATAAAAAAAAACCCTTGGAACAGGAGGTCTCATCACGAGCCGGCCTACCCACCTTTCACTCCTTCCTAGTGAATGGCATTGTGATTCATCTGGTTACCAAGCCACCACAATGACCTCCATTCTCACATCACAAAGCACTTTCCTAGGCATACATAAAGGATTATGGTTCCAAGGGTGAAAAATCAACTTTGTCAAGGTTATGAACACCTGTGGGCAATAGAGCTCTACTGATGGTATTGAAGTCTTATTTCTTACACTTCAATAGTCATTACAAACCCTTTTCTTATATCTTTATCATGATTTCAAATGATATTATGTTTTAAAATCCTTTCGAACCTCATACACACGAACTTTGTTTGAAAATTAATCATAATGGTTAAAGTGGATAATGACTGCATAAGCATTTTTACGTACGACAGCTGTCCTCTTCCCTATTTTTCGCATCATTTCATAGCATTTCCATATCTATTCGCGATTTTCATCATAAGCCTCAATTTCAGTAATTCACTACTTTTTGCAATCATGTCATGGATCTATATGTCGTTCCTTCCTTTTTACTGTATGATCGTCGTCCAGTACGCTGCTCCTCCATTTGCCGGTCGAGGACAACCTATCATATTTCCGGGGGGCACGGGTGACCTCCAAAATACACCAGCATATGTGTCAATTCCCTATTTGGAGGTACTATGATTCCATCAGATCTCGGAAATAGCAAGTTTAACGGTATTGATATTTTCCAATATGCACAACTTTGCTGTTCCATTGTCATTTTTGTGTTTTTCTCTATAAAAATTAACAGTGTGCTAAGCTTAGACAAAATGGGAGGCAGACCAGTACGTAGTGAACCACAAGTGCTAACAATTTCTGATGCTGCACGAAAAATTCTAGAGAGACTAGGATGGATTTCCTACCTTAACCGACTACAGCAGTCCCATGAAATGGTGGGCATCGAATTTCTGCAGTATTTACAGGAAGATCGTTCCATGGTGAGGGGAAAGAAAATAATAGTAACAGATGCGGTAATTGCTGAATTATCTAGACTAACAGTTGTTCGACCAATATGGACCCAAAAAAAAGTAAGACTTCAAGACGCCATAGCTATCTTTCGGGATGAAGGACAAAACCTTACCGTCAAAGGAAAAGGAGTCCTGCCTAAAACCCTGGGATAACCATGGGCAGAATTAGCCAGAATAGTGCAAAGCTACATCACATGTGATGGGAGAAAGGATGTGGTAAGACCACGCCATCTCAAATTATTAGCAGTATTAAGACAAAAATGTGTTGTAAATTTGCTTGCATATTTAAAAATTTTATTGCATGACGCTGCTCGGAGCATAAGGAAATCACGTCATACAGAAATGGTAGTAAGTAATCATGGTTTAATTTGATTAATAGTCTTTTATAGTCTTTCTCAACAACAGACTAGTTGAGAAGAATTGGTATTTTCAATAGATGGGGGATTGGCCTTACCAGCCCTGAAAAGAAAAAGAACCACTAGCACATCAACTAGACCAAAAAATCGCAGACAAGCCTCTAGATTGATGAGAAGCAGGGGAATGTTGGGAAATCTCCAAGATAACAGTAGCCAACCCTTAGAAATACAGGGCTCCGAGGATGAGCAACCCCCACAACTCGAAGGAGGGGAAAACGTGGAAGAAGAATTGGAAGAGGAATTGGAGGAAGAAACTGAGCGCTCTGGTGCAAGTCCACTACAAAGTCCATTGCAGGAAGATGAATTGGCCCAAATTTTGGCCAATATGGGTGAGTACATTCAACCCTAGAGCCCGCTTAACCTCAATATTGTGGCAGGGCAATCACAGGAACACTCTTCCCACAGTAAGAGTGCATCCGAGGAGATGAATGACGAGACAAAAGAAGAAGCACAATTATAGGAACACTCTGCTCACAGTAAGAGTGCATCGTAGGAGATGAATGATGAGGAAGAAGAAGAAGCACAATTACAGGAACACTCTGCTCATAGTAAGAGTGCATCCGAGGAGATGAATGACGAGGAAGAAGAAGAAGCAAAATCACAAGAACACTCTGCCCACAACAAGAGTGCGTCCGAGGAGTTGAATGATGAGGAAGAAGAAGAAGAAGTAGAAACCACTCGAGAAGTGGCAGATCAAACCAGAGTTACCTCCCCTGGGGGATGGAATCAGGATAACGAGAACACTGAAGAAGTGTTCCAAACCGAAAATATGGAAACAAGCCAGGGCGAGGGCACAGTCCTTGAAGAACAAAACCCAACTGAGCAACCAAGTCCAGTCAAGGAAACAACTGTTCCTACCAGGAAAAAGAAGAAGAAAATTAATGAAATCAAGAGGCTGCGAAAGGAACAACAAAGGCTACTAAATGTAATAAAACAACTCAGACAGCAGATAAGGGCCCTAAAAATGGGGAAGATCTCAAAAAAAACCCCAAGGACAAGAGATGCAGCTACCCAAATGAAACCCCATAAAATAAAGGTCACGGGGACTCAAGCTGAGCCCATATCCATTCAGGACAGCAAGGAACAACATGCGGCTGTTACAGACGTAGTGGCCCAAACAGAAGATACACCAGTCTGTGATAAGGACGTCCAGACAGAGGCACTGTCGTCTAGGGTCACGACCGACCAGACAGTTTATGATAAAGAGACATAGACTGTAGGAACCATATGTCACAATAGGAAGAACCAAATAGATCTTCAACCCGAAAGTGTTTCGACGGACAATGAACCTAGGGTAGTAAAACTCCAAGAGGAGCTAGCACAGGCTTAACAGATTATAGAAAAGCTCGAAGAAGAAACTATTCCTAAGAAGAAATACCAAGAGCTACAATAGCAATTAGAAAACATCAATGCATCAGAGAGTGAGGCCTTCGATAAATGTCGGAGGGCAGAGGAAAAAGTCGAAAAGTTAAAAAATAGACTAAACACAGTCAGGAGTCAAATGGATGTTCTCTGTTCTCTATATACAGATGTCCTAACATGTAGGGCCCCTGCCAAGTTCAGGCAAGAAAGCCTATAGAATTAAAAACTGTTGATGATTTTATAAATTACTGTAAACATTATGGAGTCAAAGTTCAGCGTTTACTCTGTGAATTTTATTTGCATAATTTTATCTTGGAAGGGGAAATGGAGAAAAATCCCAGTCCTTTTTTGGGAGATATCCAGTTTCAATCATTCATTTCATTTGCTGCCAACCAGTTAAAGTGGCTTAAGGCCCATAACGCCTTTCAGAGACAAGAAAACGGGTTAGACCTTTGGGTTAAGGGTGAACCGAAAAACCAATTACAACTGTGGACTAAGCATAAAAGCATAAAGAAAAATCAGGGTGTGATGCAAACATTGGGACCCATCCACAAGAACATTGTCCAACAAGGGGTAGAATATTTCCTATCTATCAAAGACCATGTCGTAGCAGCATCTAAACTCCAATGGAAGACCTTCAATTAGAATATTTAGGAAAGAGAGCCATTCAATTACAAAAATTTTAAGGTAGCTACTGACTGCCTCGTCACATATAGCAACCTCATCTTGAGGGAAGGACCGTATTGGCTAGGTTGTGGATTTCAAAGCCCTATTATCTGGTATCATGCAGCAGAATATAAGGCCATCTATGAATTACCTGAAGGGCAAACAAGACACATTTTTGATGTTTTAGCTACACATTATGGTTTTATACCACTTCATGAAAATTGCCCTCTAGCCTATTCCCTAACTGCCTTGCATGTAAATTACATGGTTTTCATGAGGGCATGAAAAAGGGTAAGTAGGGGGGTGTATTGAGCAATGGAAAAGGTATGTATTCGCCATTTATTTCTTTATCTTTTCCTTTGAATCATAACTCTTTTACAATCTAAAATGGTAATATGTTAAATAATTATGGTAGAATTAAGGAGATTTGTGATTGAAACAAAATAATTGATTATTGACTTTTTCTATACAGAAAATGAAGGAAATGGAAAACCACTATTCGAGAGGAAAAGACAAAGCAGAAGAAACCATTTTCCCTTACCTAGGAAGCCGTATCTAGACAAGGAGATCAAGATCGGAGCGCATAGTCCAAGAGAGGAAAGGGAAACCGTGGCATCAACACAAGAAGAGAAAATGATAAACTGGAGATCAAAGATAGAGTGAATCCCTTAGGATCCTTTAATCCTGAGCGATCGCTGCTTCAAAACTTATCTGTACTCTTGATATATCCGCCTGGCCATTATAAAAAGGGACAACGCTTGTAGCCTGGGGGGCATGTATTATCATTTTGCAGAACTTACTGTTGTGCTGTTACTTTGATCATCGACTCTTGTTGGTTAAAACAGAGTACGATTGCTTGTAAACTTTTTATACATGATTAATACATAAATCAGTTGCCGTTCCATTCCTTCCTACTGAATTAGCTCGATGGTGCTTCACTAGCAGCTAAGGGCCTAGCCCTAGTCGATCCACTTGCTACCTGTACCATTATTTTACAATTCCAGTTGTGAGATGGTTTGATTTACTTTTCATTTCTTTGAATCGCATTGCTTTCTAATTTCCTGTTCCTTTACATTTTCATTAAATCGTAATTGGATCGCGTCGCTATTTTCTTCCACCATAACAATATTACTATTCATTACAACTTAAATTGTTATGTTGTTCATTCTGGTTATAAAGCTTCACTGTTCACTTCAGACTCCGCCGTTCATTACAAATTGTTGTTCATTTGGCTTTGCTGTTCATTTACATTAATTTAACGTTGTTGTTCATTTCCATTTGGCATTGTTGTTAATTTACATTAAGTTAGCGTTGTTGTTCATTTCCATTTAGCATTGTTGTTCATTTACATTAAGTTACCGTTGTTGTTCATTTCCATTTAGCGTTGATGTTCATTTCTATTAAGTTAGCATTGTTGTTCATTCATACTAGATAGGTGTTATTTCTTTCTTGCAAATATCTGGGTTTGCTTTTAAGTATTTTGCAGTGAGCTTGTGCATCATTATTGATTGAATTGTCATTTCCAGTTAATTTCTTTAGTGTGGAGTGTAAGATCAACAACTGTAAAGGACATTGTCTATCGCTGCCTAAGTTCTCAGATTGTGGATCTTGTTTATATTTGATTTCATTTATATCAGTTGACAAAGGAAAGAGTTATCACTACTACATCCTTGACTGATAAATTGTTGTAGTTTTCTGAGTGAATGATTTAAGTTTCAGAGCATTAAGTTTCTTTTGATTGCAATTAGATTTTATTTCAAGCATCTGTTTACTCTTGTATTTAGCATTGTACTGCAAATTAGACGACATTACTCTTGAAATAAATTTCCCACCTCAGACTGAGTGCACTCTTGAAATAAAAAATCATACCTGGATTGATAATTAATGTAGGATAAATAGGAGTTCAAAAGACACCTTTTATACCTCAACACGTTAAAACCGAGCAAGCATCCCTCCTACTTGGGCCCCCTTATCTCTCCATGTCCCTTCCATTTCTTTGCTTCCATGTCTGCCCGTTGTCAGATCCTCTGCTTCCCTGCTCTCCCTCGTCCCCTTGCTTCTCCTTTCTCACTGCCATATCTCTACTGCGTGAGCTCCATTTCCCCTCTTTTCCATCCTCCATCCTTCCGCGAACCTGTATCATCTCTCCTTCAACAAACACCACCGCCAGACTCGCCAAGAAACAAGTGCTCGTTTTCGTTTTCTTTCTTTTTCATTTGTCTTATATCTTGTGTTTTCATTTAGATTAGGTTTTATTTTTGTTTTTATTTTATTTAGTTACTTTTACATTTCATTTTTTTGTGTTTTGATTTTTTGTTTAAACTCAAAAGGAATTTCAATTTTATTTATTTATTTTTTAAATTTGATTTCGATCATTTCTTAGGTTGATTTCACTTTAATTTTTGTTTTGATTTTTTTGTTTTAATTTTTTATTCTATTTTTTCTCATGTGACTTTCGTTTTGAATTTTTTTTTGTTTAATATAAAAAAACTAAAAAAATAAAAATAAAATCAATTTTTTTTGTGACTTTGAAATTTCGAACGAATTAAATCAAAAGGAGACATATGCTCTCACATTTAAAAATTTAAATTTCTAAACATTTGGAATTTTATTTTTTGTCACATTGAAATCTTAATTAATCATTTGCCGCATTTAATTTTCTCAATAAACTTAGCACATTGAAAATTGCCTAAGGAATAATCAAATTTTAATCTAAAGTTCATTATTGAGTTTTTATTTGTGTTAAGGATATTTTCACTTTGAAAATTTAAATAGGAAATTTTTGTGATATTGATTTATCTATTGTCAAAGAGGCTTAAAATCATATCTAAAGATTGGCTATAGGAAAATTAACAAGTTTGCTAGATATGAGTCATTAATGAAAATCATTTTAATTCTAGGATTGTGAATGGCTTAGCATTTGAATTTAATGGTTCTTCATGGTATTTAAACTTTTCGAAATTTAATTGCTAGAATATTTTTGCATGCTAAGCTTTTGATATAATTGTTCATGATAGTCACTTCTATTACTTTTACAAATTTCTTTAAATAACTTGTTTTCATTTGGTTTATGGTTAACTAAACTTTAAAACATTGTTCTGGAAATCATTTTTATCTTGTGGATGTGTCTTACATGTCTTAATTGTTAGATCTATCCATCTCGGTTAAACAGGACTTGCTTCACATTCATCAAGTTGTCCATCTTTAAGTCTCCTAGAGCCTGTGTTCCATAGGCTACCCTCATTCATTCACCCTAGGGACTATCCCCCTTGAGTTGACTAGAAGATAGTCTAAACAAAGTGAGTAAGGATTAGAGTGCCAAGCCTTACTCTCAGCATTATCGCGGTCCCTGGACAGTTTTTGCGACAACACTTTTTGGCGTCGTTTCCCGGGACAGAGTTTTTCCGTTCTTGGTCCTCTCAATCTCTTCTCATCATTTAATCCTTTCATCTTCACCCATTCATATTCATCTCATTTTCATCATATCATCTTCTGTGTCTAAGTTATATTTTTCTCTGGGTGGTGACTCCACTTGCTTCATATTCTACAGGGGTGTGCACTAGGAGGAACCCAAGTAGCTTGGATAATCTTGCTCCGAGTCCTAAAAGGGCTCTCAGAGCTTGATTACACAAGTCCTCTTCTCGTACACTCCTTGACAATCCTGTCCAAGAAGCTCTCTATGACATCCATTGACTCTTCGTGAATCCTCCCATTCCAGACATCATGTATATCTATGAGGCTCTTAACATTTCTAACATCTAGGGTTATCCCCATAACCTTCCTAATATTGGTATAGACAAGTTTCCCGCTTTTTAAGGAAATAATGCAATCACTCTTAAAAATCATTTATATGCTTTTCAGACTTGGTGGGCTAAATTCGCTAATGCTAATACATATGAGCATGTGAAAATTAAATGCTTCGTCATGACCCTTAAGTAGGATGCTATGAATTGGTTTAGGGATAGGCCTAATCATAACATTGATTCATTTGATTCCCTCCGTAATGCTTTTAGAGAGAAATTTGGTGATAAGAAAGAAGATCGATTTTTAGCAAAAGCCATTAGCATCATTAAAAAGAAAGAAAATGAGATGTGTGAAGAATTTAATAAAAGTTTTAATGGTATGCTTAAAGAGATATATATTGATTAAAAGCCAACTGATAAAATGCTTATAGAATATTATCTCGATGCTTTCAATCCTGAAACTTCTTATTAGCTAAGACGTCCAAGCCTATTGACTACAAGGCTTGTCAACTCATGGGTTTAGAGCTGGAAAAGGATAAGAAGGCTTTTGGAAAATCAAAAATCGTTGGGTTTGATAGATCTGTTGTTAAATTAAAAGAACCTAAAGGAAAATAAAAGGAATCCAGAGAAGAACCTATGCAAAAACTACTTAAGAAGTTGGAAAATATGGAGTTAAATCAAGCTAGGATGGTTCATGATCCTGCTAAAGAAATAACTATGTTACAGTGTATGTTGATTCAAATGGAAAGAGCTCAAATGAAAAATCATCAACCTAGGGGTTAGAATAATAATAATAATCGAAATAATTGGTAGAAGAAAGGACGGTCTAGTGAGCAAAGGCCTTCTCACCCTATTGAAACAAATAATCTTATGGAGGAGACCCTGAATTATTGTAGAGCATGTGATGAGCTTCATGAAGAAGGAACTTATCTTGTTATTAAGAGAATCATGCTCCATGAGATGCTTGGGACAAGAAATCAGATAAATGTGGTTGGTAAAGAGTATCATTTATCGTAGGAAAATTGGGAAGAGGTCAAGGGAACCTTTCACGTCTTCATATAGTATCAATAATTTTTGTCAAGAAACTGATATCTTAGTTAAATTCTTTGGTGAGAAACCTCCACTTGAGCGAGACCTTGAAATCTCTAAGGACAAGGGGTTAACTTATCAAAGGAGAAATCAAAATGACAAGCTGGTTAATTCTCAAAGTCTTAACTTTGGGCTAGCTTCTTGTATGAATATGGATTTAGGAGGTTGGTTTAATAACTCTAAAGTTTTGGTCCATGTCATCGAAATAGTAAAGATCCCCTCCCAAAAGACTAAGCTATTGAATGTTATTAGTCGTACCCAGATAAATGTAGCTCAAGAGGAACCTCCTGAGGCTTTCTATCAAGATGATCCCATATACTTGCAGAGTATGGCTTCTGATAATAAAGAACACTCTTCGTTCTTCATTACTTTGCTTGTGAACAATTATTGGTTATAGAACTGCATGTTTGACTCTAGTGCTTCTGCTTGTGTGATGACTAAGAGAGTAATGGAAAATCATAACTTGAGGATATCTAGGCCTTACTATAACACATGTGCCATGGATTTGAAGAAAAATGAAGTTCATGGGTTAATTAAAGACTTGGAAGTCCATATGTCTATTTACCCTTACATCATGATTATCATGGACATAGTTGTGGTAGATGTGCTTGATGCTTCGGGTATGATGTTGTCTAGGAAATGGGCCTCTGATTTAGGAGGAAGCATACAAATGTACTGGTTATATGCTATGATTCCTTCCCCTAATGGTCAAAGATATATTAAGTTAAACAGAGAGCCTGAAAGGAGATTCCATGTGGAAGATCCGAAAAGTCCCCACAATGAAATGGTATGTGAACAACCTAGCCTTAGGAATCATGATATCCTATCTAATTCTATCATTCCCTTAGAGGCCAAGGTTGAAGAAAAAGTGGTTAATTTAAAAGATAAGGGTTCACATTTATACTTTGATGGTGCAGTATCTAGGCATGGTAAAGGTGTCAGAACTGTCCTAAAATCTCCCCTTGGTCATATTCTCAAATTTGCCTATAATTTATAATTTGAAGCAAGCAAGAATGTGGCTGAATATGAAGCCTTGTTTTTGGGTATTGAATTCGAAAAAGCCTTGAAAGTTAAATTGCTAAGTATCAAGGGTGATTCAGAATGCAAATAAAAAAAAAAAATTTACATGTAAAAATCAAAGATTAAAAAATTATAGGAATGTCGTGTGGGATACCATGGAATATTTTGATGCCATTAACCTTGAAGCTATCCCAAGGGAGCCAAATATTTTGGCCGATGAGTTAGATGTTGTTGCTTCGACCATGGAGTTATTTGATAATTTAACTCAAGATAAACTTAAGATGGAAATTATTTTCAGACCTTCTATCCCAGATAATTCTGAGCATTAGCGGGTCTTTGATGATGAAAGATAGATTATTCGCTTCTTATTCAATTTCGATGAGTCTCAGGGTTTTCAAGTAAATTCTAAGGAGGATGGACCTAATAATGATGAAGATATTTAAATCCTACTCCTCGGAATGTTGTTTCTCTTGAGTAACACTCTGACCTGCATGATGTTGTTAAGAAGAAAGAGGAAAATAAAATTGATCTTGGAGAGTTTGTCGAAGTAAACATTGGTACATCTAAAGATACTAAATTTATTAAAACTGATAAAGTTACTAATAATGATGAAAGAAATAAACTAATAAATTTACTTCGTGAGTATAGGATTGTTTTAGCGTTTTCTTACGATGAATTAAAAGGCTATAGGGAATGTTATGGAACATACTATTCCCTTAAAATATGAAAATGCTAAGCCATTTTGACAGAAACTTAGAAAAATAAATCCTAAATTGGCCCCCTTAGTCCAAAAGGAGCTCACAAATATGCTTGTTGCTGGCATTATTACTCAAACTAGGCATTCTACATGGTGCTCAAATATGGTGGTCATTAGGAAAAAAAAATGGTACAATAAGATTGTGTGTCGATTTCAGAAACCTTAGTTTAGCTTGTAAAAAAGATAATTACCCTTTGCCTAATATGGAGACCATGTTTCAAAGAGTGACGAGATCTGGGATGATGTCATTTTTATATGGTTTTTCCATGTATAATCAAGTATGGGTGAAAATGGAGGATCCACATAAAAAAACTTTCACCACACCATGGGGAACATTTGAATACATAAGAATGCCTTTTAAGCTAACGAATGATGGGGCTATTTTCCAAAGGGCTATGGATTATGATTTTAAGGGTTCAATTGGAAAATTTATTGAAATATACCAAGATGACCTTACTATTTTTTCTAATAATTTTATTAATCATATAAGTAATCTTAGGAAATTTTTTGAAAAATGTAAGGAGTTTTGCATTTCTTATATCCTGATAAATATATCTTTGGGGTGACTAAAGGGAAGTTACTTGATCACATAATTTCAAAGGATGGGATCAAGGTTGATCCTGAAAGGGTTGAGGAAATTCAAAAGATTCCTCTGCCCCATAATCTAAAATACCTTTAGTCCTTCTTAGGAAAGATAAATTTCCTTAGAAGATTTATTCTGAATTACGCAAAATTAGCAAAACCTATTCAAAGTCTTTTGAAAAAGGACGCAAAATTTCTGTGGAAAGAATATAGTAGAAAGGCTTTTCAAAAAACAAAGAATGATCTAGCCAAAGCTCTTGTTCTAATTAGTCCCGATTACTCAAAGGAATTCATGATTTTCTCTTTTTCTTTTGAGGATACCATTTTTGGTGTCTTACTTTAGATAAATAAAGATGGGCAAGAACAACCTATTGCTTTCATGAGTAAATCACTCTATAATTATGATTTTAATTACATTACCATGGAAAAGAAAGCTTATGTCGGGACATATGTGGGATATTCCAAAGTAATAACTTTCGTCCCACATTCCACTGTCAAAGATATATTAACTCAAACTGATTTATTAGGGACTCCTGCTAGGTGGGTAACCAAAATTCAAGAATATGATTTCGAAATTAAACCCACCAAGCTGGTCAAGCATCAAGGTTTAGCCGAGATGTTCACTGAAAGTAACGAAAAATCTCTTGGTTTGATTTTTCTTAACAATTCAACTTCACCTGAGCTGCAAAGGTTAGGAGAGCATGAATGGTATAAGGATATTATATATTACGTGTTGAATATTACATGTCCTAACCATTTATTTTATCATAGAAGAAGGGCTCTTAGATTGAAGTCTTCTACGTATTGCCTCATGAACGATGGTCTTGGGTAGAAAAATCCGGAGGGAAATATACCTAGATGTGTTGATAAAATTGAGTCTAAAAAGTTGATTTTTGAGTTTCACTCTAGATTTTGTGCAGGTCATTACACTACTAGAACTACCGCCCACAAAATCCTTAGAGCTAGATATTACTGTCCTTCGATTTTTACTGATGTGCACAAATTTGTGAGGAGTTTCCAGTCCTGTCAACTATTCACTGGGAAACGGAAACTACCTGCTCTACCCCTTCAACCTGTGGTTGTTGAGGCTTCTTTTCAACATTGGGGTATGGATTTCATAGGGAAATTCCACAAAACTTCTAGTAATGGCTACTCATGGATTTTGACCACTACTAATTATTTTACAAAATGGGTTGAGGTCATTCCAACTAACAATGCCACTGAAAATGTTATTATGGAATTTCTTCAAATTGAAATAATTACTAGATTTGGTGTCCCTGCCGAGATCACTACTGACAATGCTAAGGCTTTTAGTTCTATGGAACTTTCATCATTTTGTTTTAAGTACGACATTGTGTTACTTAATTCATCTAACTAATATGCTTAGGGTAATGGCCTGGCTGAATCAAGTAATAAAAATCTCATAACCATTATCAAGAAAATAGTAGGAGATAACAAGCGATCTTGGGATAGTGAAATCAAGTATGATTTGTGGGCAGATAGGATTAAAAAAAAAAAAATCTACTAGTAAAACTCCCTTTGAATTAGTCTATGGCCTAGATGCAACTTTGTCGGTACACTTTAAATTTCCAACTTACCAACTCCTTCAACACTTTACTAACGATAAAACTGTTGTCCACATGATTAATCAGCTTGTAGAGTTGGATGAAGCTCGTAGGAAGGCTTTTGATAATATGTATAAGAATCAATTTAACATTAATAAAATATTTGATAAAAAAATATCATCCCAGATCTTTGAAAGTTGGAGATATGGTCTTATTGTGGGATTGAAAGAATGAAAAACTTGGAAAGCATAACAAATTTGACAGTTTATGGCTGGCACCTTACATCATTTGAGGCATTGATGGACCCAAATCATTCCACTTGAGAACTTTGGAAGGCGAACCACTGGATCTACCCAACAATGGGCAAATGCTCAATTTGTACTTTATAGAGGACATATGATGCCACTAGGCATCCTTTGTATTGTATTCCTGACCATACACCCTTTCATCTCAACATTTTATTTTGTAGTTATGTCAGATTTATGTTTTTCATGTTACTAGACTAATTAATAAATGAATAGAGTATATCTTTCATCTGTTTAATGTTATATGATTATTTTTGGATGGACGCTAGTTATGTTATCTTGTGTGCTGCGTGGATACAGATTCTGGATTCTCATGTTCCTCCATTGCAACAACGTCTCTGCCAGTAGAGCTAGATGTTGACCACCGCATGTCAACGACCCCATAATAGTACCCCCCCTTTTTTTTCAAAATGGATATTGTCTCATCGATGTGTCTACTCCGTCCAGCTATCATCATCACCCTAATCACTATGTTATAATGTAAAGCCATTCTGCATGTATATGATGTAAATAATCTCAGCAGAACCATGTCATGTATGTAACAACCTAGGTAAACCTACCTTTCTAGTGACGATCTCCATTCTGGGAGGTTTTTTATCTCACCAATCCATTTCTGTATGGTCGCTAGAGTTTTTCCCTCCAGTCTTACCCCAAAGCTAGAATGTATTTTGTCGCTAGGATCTTAGGCAAGTCCTAGTGTTCTAGATTGAGTCTATGTAAAGGTATTATGGGAATAATCCTAACTATTTTGTTAGATTATTTTATTACAAATTACTTGGTCTACTGGATTATACTTATGTCGTAGAAATGGGTAGTCTGTGAGGGTCTATTACAAATGGGTTTTCCCCCTTATGATGTAAAAAATATGTAATAATGATGTAAAATCTCTTGACGGTTTTAAAAATAACCTAACCCCTCATAGGTTAATTAATTAAAAAAAATTCCCCAAAATTAATTAAAATCCCAAGTCATAAATTTAATTATTTCTAAGTCTTAGGTAAATTTAAATTCTCTAAAGGCAATATTTGTCGGTACTAAAAAAATTAGATTTTAAAAGGTCCCGGGACTAAGCTAAATTAATTATTTTGATAAATTTTAAACCTTTGATTGCTAGGGGTTAAGTCAAAGTCATATTTTTTGGGAAATTAACTCAAAATTTCTATTTTTTATTTAAATAAAATGCATTTAAATAAAAATTTCGAATTTCCTCAAAATTTAAAATAAATTTTGATCTTCATCAACTCATGAGATTAAAAGAATTTTTTATCTTCATCAACGGTCAAGATTACTTTGACGAGGATCACTCGAACTAGCCTTTGGAGGATTTATCTTTAAATAGGAGGTCACTTGTCAACCAATCTATCCGATCTCTGGGTTGTGTGCTTAGAAATAAGCTCTGATGTAATCTTTTTTCTGAATAATAAAGAAAGACATTGGGGTTAAATTCTCCTGGTGTTACTCTTCATGGGAATGTTGTAAGATGTTTTATTTCATGCATATTTATTTCTAAAGCCATTGACGATAGCTTTTGAATACTGACTTGAGTACAAGCATCATCCTGAGTTGCTAGTGTTTGAATAATAATTTAAATTTTGAACATAATAGCAAGTATCTCTATTTGTTTGAATTTAATTATTATTTTCTTGCTCTATTTTTAATGGTTCGATTGAGTTTTGTAGGGAAATATTGAGATAGATTATCAGGCATTAGGGGAAATTTTTAGTTGAACCAGCCAACTCCCGTTCTGTATTTCCTAAAGAGCCTCGCTAAATTAACTACGGACTTATCATAATATTTTTTTTTGTGATGCAAAAGGATTGTGAGTTAGCACCTCCCTTTATATATATATATATATATATATATATATATATTTGCAGAATAATGATAGATCTGGCTGCTTAGAGCCTTTAGCTTGTAATTATTGTATTTCTCTAACGTGGGTTTTTAGGGTTTTCAATTTTATTTGTATATCTAGGATCTGGGTGTTTTGTTTTTGTTATTGAAGGTACAGATTTGAAGAAATGTTTTTATTTGAAGTCAAATCTAGGCCCTGGAGGGTAAGATTTGGTCTCAAATTCATTTTTGTACGGGCATTATTTGAAAATATTTTCAGTTTGAGGGTTTCAAAATTCATATCTCAAGATTTTTTGAGGATAAATCTGAAGCATAAAAATATATCATTTTAATAAAAAAATATAATTTTCTGGGTTTATTTTTTCGGGTTTTTAGGCTACCATTTTTCTCCTATCTTTTGCCTCATTGATCCTCTCATTTATGCTTATTTTTTTCGCTCTATGGAGAAAATCAAAATTGTTTTTATTCTCTCATCTCAACCCTCTTCTGTGCTATGGTTTTACTACCCTATAACTGAAAATTTCAAAATTTTTCCTCTGTCGCCCTCAACTCCTACATTTTTTTCTCTTCATATCTCTCTGTCTTACAAAATCCCTACAACATCCTATGCCATAAAGTACATGTCCACGTCCTTGTCCACTACCTGCAAAACAAAATCTCTCATTTGCGTCTCTCCTATCTCCTCTCGACCCTTAACTCCACCTCTACTGCTACCTATGTTAAAACTGAGCAAGCATCCCTGCTACCAGAGCCCCCTTATCCCACCATGCGCCTTCCATTTCTTTTCTTCCTTGTCTGCCCGCAATCATATCCTCCGCTTCCCTCCTCTACAACGTCCCCTTATTTCTCCTTTTCCCCTTCCATATCCCTATTTCCCGATCTCCATTTCCCTCGCTGCCATCCTCCATCCTTCTGCGAAACTACATCATCACTCCTTCTCCATACGTTGTTGCTAGACCTACAAACAAGCGAACACTCATTTTCGTTAACTTTCTTTTTCATTCATCTTATATCTTGTATTTTCATTTAGGTTAGGTTTTATTTTTTTTTCCATTTTATATAGTTACTTTTAAATTTCATTTTTTTTTGTTTTTATTTTTTTCTTTAAACTCAAAAGAAATCTCAAAAATTTAAACTTTTTTTATTTTATTTTTTAACTTTGATTTCGATTTCATTTCTTAGGTTGCTTTCACTTTAATTTTTTATTAGATTTTGTTGTTTTAATTTTTTATTCTAATTTTTCTCAAGTGACTTTGGTGTTGATTTAATATATATATATATATATATATATATATATATATATATATATATATATATATATATATATATATATATATATATATATATATATATAGAGAGAGAGAGAGAGAGAGAGAGAGAGAGAGAGAGAGAGAGAGAGAGAGAGAGAGATGTATATATATATTTTCTTACTTTTAAATTTCGAAAGAATTAAATCAAAAGGAGACCTATGTTCTCACATTTAAAAATTTAAATTTTTAAACCTTTGGAATTTTATTTTTTGTCACATTAGAATAATAATTAATCATTTTCTGCATTTAATTTTCTCAATAAACTTAGCACATTAAAAATTTCCTAAGGAAAAATCAAATTTTTAATCTAAAGTTCATTCTTGGGTTTTTATTTGTGTTAAGGGTTTTTTGACTTTGAAAATTCAAAAAGGAAAATTTCGTGGTATTGATTTATCTATTATCAAACAAGCTTAAAATCATATCTAAAGATTGACTCTAGGAAAATTAACAAATTTTCTACATCTGAGTCATTAAAGAAAATCATTTTAATTCTGGAATTGTGAATGGTTTAGCATTTGAATTTCATGGTTCTTCATGGTATTTAAATTTTTGAAATTTAATTTCTAGTATATTTTTGCATGCTAAGGTTTTCATATAATTCTTCATGATCGACAGTTCTATTACATTTACAAATTTCTTCGAATAACTTGTTTTGATTTGGTTTATGGTTAACTGAACACTAATGCATTGGTCTGAAAATCATTTCTATCTTGTGGTTGTGTCTTGCTTGTATTAATTGTTAGATCTATCCATTTGGGTTAACCAAGACTTATTTCACATTCATCAAGATTTTCATCTTTAATTCTCCTAGAGCCTGTGTTCCATAGGCTACCCTCATTCATTCACCCTAAGGACTACCCCCCTTGACTTGTCTAGGAGAGAGTTGAAACAGAGTGAGTAAGGATTAGAGAGACAACCCTTACTCTGAGTGTTGTCGCAGTGCCTGAGCACTTTGTGCAACAACACGTTCTCTATTTCTTACAATAATTATTTATGTCATATTTGTAAATATGATATTATCATTACAATAATATATATATTTATATTTATAGTATTTTATTCTAAATTAATATGCAATACTCTTATTCATATTTATAGCATAAATTTTTTAATATTTTGTGGAGAAGCACTATTTGAAGAGATTGCTAATGGTAGATGATATTGGAGTATCTAACTCCTAGTTGTCTTATGCTTGCCTCATTATATATTATTATTATTTCTTATAATTAGTTGGACTTTTAGTGTCTACATCAAGATGTATGTTCCTATTATCTAGGAGGACATTGAGGCTTAGTCGGTTTGAGATATTCTTTCAAACTAGTTAGATTCCTACTTTGGTGCGAGGTTGAGTTACTTTTCTCAGTTAAAGGATTGTGTGTAAAAGATAGTTTTCATATCTTGAGACAACTTTTCATGTATTTATATCTATAACATTTTTTTATTAATGTAAATCTCTCAATAGTTTTGTGTGTGCAATAATGTCTACTCTATTATATTAACATGGTATCAAAGCAAGGATGACCCTGACTGTCTATGAGGAGAGCCCAAGGGCATGTCCGAGTAGATAAGAGAATTGTAAGTGTCAGAGTATATTGGTTTTCCATCATTCTAATTCTATGCAATCATGGTATCAAAGTAAGGATGCACCTGACTGTGTCTCAGGAGAGCCCAAGGAGATGTCAGAGTAGAAAATATAATTTTAGGTACTAAAGTATATTTGTTATCCATCATGTTTGTAGGAGAACATTGAAGTTTGTAGTGGTTTCTGTTAAATTTGTCATTGTCATCGTTAATGTGATTAGGTTTTGACTATGAAGGACTACAAAGAGTTAGAGACACAAATGCCACCATAGAAGAGAAGGGTGGCGTTGTTATTGCTACCCTGAAAGGCATCAACGGATATATCATACATATGTAAATATTTCAAGCTATTATTGCATAAGTATTCCTATAGGAGTTTTTGTAGATAACTACAAATTATGGAGGGGAAAAAAGAGGGGCTACCACTATTGTAGTTGTGAATTGGGTTATGTGATCCATTCCCAATGCAAAGAAGTCACCACCTTATAGCAAGAATATCTTCTTCCGAAATGGTTTTGTGCTAAGCATTACTTGACTTACACTATGGTCATGTGCCAAGAGGTAGAAAAAATTTAACAAAGGTATGTGGTCTATTAGAACACACATAGTCCTTGTTGTTTGTTCTTTTTTAGCTCAAATCTGGACTATTCTTCTTGTATTTGAAGGTAGATTTAGAAAAAGGTACTAAGAAGTATTTTAGATTGAAAGAAAGACGGCCACAGTGTGAAAATCTATTAAAGCAGGCTACATTTAAGCTAAAGGAACTCACTTCTAGCACAGAACAAATCCTTTCACTAACATATACCACCATGACTAATACTGCATGGAATTGAAATAAACCAGGAAGGAAGTAGAAATACTTTTCTTTCCCCCTAAGCTAAATACAATCAAAGCCAAGAAGGGATTTTAGGGGAAAATTATTCGAATGTAGAAAGATTTCCAATTGTGGATATTCACCAGCAAGGAAGTACTCGATGAATCTCTTGCACGCTACCTCTGACACTAAGCCAAGGAAGAAACAATTTCTCCTCTCCCACTATAGATAATAATGACACTTTCTCAATAATTCTTGAGAAATCGCTCAATTTTTCAAGTTTAGTTTTTGTTGGCTCCCTTATGAAGGAAAGTATAACAGAATGCGATCTTACATTTATCGATTAATTGTCTCCACCAAGGGATGATTTAGTGCAGAGGATTGCTAACACTCTTTAGGACTTTGTGTGTTTTCACATGATAAAAAATGGTGCTTCTCACAAATTTGGTGTAGAGAGATGAGGAGTGTGATGGATTGTTTGAGATGACTCTCAAGAAAAAGGAAATTATAGCAAGGTCTCATGGATAAATTTTTGGAATTGAGGATAGTGGATGTGTGACTAATACTTCTACAAAGTAGGAATAACTTTTGTTCAAAAATGAGGCGATCCCAATTAAAAACTTTGTCCAAATTATATGGATTGAGGGAGGTGGCAACCTCAACTATGCATTGGAGAATATTGTAGTGCTATGATTCAAGTTGCAGGCGAGATCCTACACCACTTTTTAGTTAAAGAATGTTGTTCTCAACATATGGGAGTCATCACGAGAGATGTTAGTGGTCGAATC
The DNA here is from genome assembly GCA_031772625.1 of Pinus tabuliformis. Taxonomy (NCBI): domain Eukaryota; kingdom Viridiplantae; phylum Streptophyta; class Pinopsida; order Pinales; family Pinaceae; genus Pinus; species Pinus tabuliformis. Next base: position 1,117,071,949 of record CM062804.1, read on the forward strand.
TCAATTTTTCACAAGGAGGAGCTAACACACAAGGAGGAACCATAAATATTATCTGGAGCAAGCATAGAGGCTACATAAAATAACATTGATAAATTCTGTGAGATTGCATAAAGAAGCTCAACACCAAGAAATTGAAGTGGGTTGGCTAATGTCTTCTTAGGTAGCATTTTTTGTAGTGCATTCTAGTGAAAAGGTGATTATCTATCTTGGTAATACAATTTACATATTGATTCCACCTAATTCAATAGGTAAGTATAATTAGTTTTATTAGATTAGATATTCTAACAAATAATATGTAATTATGGGTACCAAAGAAAGATATGTACAAGATCTAAACAGATGCAAAATTGTATTCTTGTGATTGTGTTATATATCTATTTTTGGTATTTTTTGTGTTGGAGTATTTTTGCAATATAAAATTCATTTTTAATTTTGCATAGTAAAGAAGTGTGGTAATCAGAAATGAGCTCTAGCTACATATTTTTCTCCATGAACTATTTGTCGAGTGGTGCACTATAAGTTCTTTATGGAATGTGCAAAATGTTGAGTCCATGGAATCCATAGCACCTTCATTGGTCTCTGATTTGGGTGACCTGGGGTGACGGATATTGAAATTCTTGGACAATGACCATAACAGTCGTGCTAAGATCAAAACCAACATAGTGCTACTTCATAAAATTATCCAATCGACAAAATCAAATCCCAAGGCATTCAAATTGGAAATAGTAATGCATTTGGAAATCATGTTAATGGAGAGGCTGGAAAATCTTGCTCACAAACAGGATGTCTGAGACAACATCAATGATACCAATAACTTTGAAGTAGAGCGTTCTATGATCTGAATTTATGATTGATTTCTATTCAGGTTTAGATTTATATACTTTTTAATTAATGAAAATAAAATAATGTAATAATTAAGTATATTATAGCATAATTTTGAAATCCTCCATTAGCCTCAATCTGCAAATAAGTTACATTCATAGTTAAATTTTTTCCATATGTTGTTCTCTATTTTTCAATCGAGTGGAATAGTTTGATAGTTAGACTAGGCTTTTTTCACTTAGTGAAAACAAAATGTTGTAATCACCAAAGTTGTCAGAGTGTCAGGTGTTGTGCCATTCAACATGGATTCAAGTGGAATGTTATGAATTCAATATGTACTGTGGGTACAAAATCTCAGGTACAGTGCAATTTTTGTCTCAATGATCGAGGCAAAGGGGGTTTAGGTGATACTCCAAGTTGGGAAAGTGATGCTATGTCCCAAAGGCTCTAACTCTATTGGAGTTATAAATGGAGTTAGGGAGCATGGTATATACTGATTGACATGCAAGATTATAGATCAATGGAAGAAGAAAGTTCCTCATACTCAAAGGAATTCAAGTTCAAGCGAGAGTTTGTATGTTCAGAGGGAGAATCTACAACCCAAGAAGAGTGCATGATCAGTGAGAAGTAAGGATACAACAGTATACCTAGGGGGGATATTATGGGGTACAAAGGGAGATATCAACTAGATCGAGTAATCACTTGTCTCTAGGATGGCTAGATGCACGTGCATGGTACCAGTGGACTGCTCTTTTGAGTAGATATTATTATTTATGTTCTTCTTATGTTTCAGGGAAGGGGATATTATGGGGTATAGAGGGAGGTACCCAATAATATCCCCCTTAGGTATACTGTAGGTACTTATACAACTAGCAAGAAGGATTCATGGAATGGGCTAAAGCCATATGATGAGAAAAATAAGTGAGAGACTTCTAGAAGTAGGGACAATACCAAGGATAGTGTGGTTCATTCTTCTAGGTATGTTGCAGTGATGGATGCCCTAGATTGGGCTAGTGTCACTGATGAGTTACTTTTGAGTAGTGGAAGTACCTCCCTCACTAAGAGGGAGTATTCAAATGTATATATTGGGAGGTACTCCCACATCCCTTCAGGTGCTAGGTTTCTCTGGAGTTGACCCACAAAAATGTGGTTTTTTGGGAAATGTTCCCAAGTTGTGGGAAAAAGACTGAAGATAAAATTATTTTTTATTCGTTGGATGCATGCGGGGCACCCTTGATGGACTAAAGGGAACTTGTGGATTTAATTTAGTACGAGAAAGAAAATGAGAATAATTTTATTTCTTAAGTTATTGGTTTTTGAGCATGTTGGCTTAGGTAGGCTTGAGTAAATGTGGTGACCCTTGGTGGAAAATTGACTTGGCCATGAACACCATAAGTAGGAGTGAAGTTAAGCTTATTTGGCATCAAATGCAAGTGAAATTCATCTCATGTGAAGAAAACCATAATATAGCTACATACCCTCAAGGAATCGAGCTAGAGTGAGGGAAGAGGATCCAACTTTCTTTGTTTCTTGTGTTTTGGTATAGGCCAAAGTTAGGAGGGTTGTATGTGATGTTATTGGCATGGTTCTAAGCTTAAGTATATTGTATATATATATGCATAGGGTTGAGTTGATTTATAGTGCTTTTAAGGAAGTTTGAGACCCATTATAATGTTGAAAGAGAGGTCATGAGGCCTATAGTATAGCAAAGGTAAGGGTTGAAGTTACTTAATGTATTGTGTAGGATATTAATGGTAGAAAATGGAGGTATAAGCAAAATTTTGAGGATTGATATGGCTGCAGTTAGGGAACCTCCTAAGGAAATCGTAGAAGCCCTAAAGAGGGATGAAAAACCTCTATGATTTGAATGCATTGGGCCAAGACTTTTAGGACTGTGTAGAGATCCCTGAAAAGGTATGTGGTTGGGTTTTCTATGGTGATGATTGCAATAAATAATACGTGTCAAGGTTTGTTCATCTAAGTCATGTATGGATAGAGTTTTGAGTGCATATGTATAAGGATCTTTGGGTAAACAAGGATATGGTTAGAAGGCAGAACTTTGTATCCCATGAACAATGATATAAGGAGAATCATAGAAACTATGTGGAGAAATACTTTTGGAGACCCTAAGTACAGTGATTGAAGTGTGAAATCATTGTTGTGAGGGAAAAATTGTTGAACACTACGTATAGTCACTTTGAAGAAAGCAAGGGAGTGTTTGTTATATAAGTATATGAGCCTAAGATCAATGATCATCGAGAAATATACTCATTAAGTGAAGGAATATGTATTCAGTTGAAGTGCGCAAGTGTTTTTGGAGGAGAAGAAATTCTTGTGAACAACTGATGCAAAGGTATTGGAGGACCATATTCTCTACATGTATAGATGGCAAAGGACCTGCGAGGTATTTAAGGGAATTGGACTGAAAGTATTGTCGTAAGCACTTCTTCAACAAGTAAGTCAAGTTTGTTATTGTTCTTGGGTAGACTGATTGTCATGTGTTGTTGACATAAAGCATTAGTTTTCCTCACATAAGGGCTAATTTTAAGGGCCATGATCCATGGTCCGGGTTGTATCAAAGTTGTAATAAAAGAAAGTTTTGGGTTTGTAAACCTATTTTGTAATTCATTGATTCAATTTTATACATTTTCCACTATGAAAAGTTCTTGGTGCTGTGGCATTTTGCTTTGTTTGTGATCGCATTTTAGACATAGACTCGATTCTGAGGTGTCAAGGAAAAATCAATAAGATCCACACATGATTGACAAAATGATAGGTATAGCACTTTGTTAGTTCCTCGTCCTCTTAGGTAGAGGTCTAAATGAGCTAAACAACATCTTTCCATATAAAAAACGTTAAGTAGACCTAGTCATGCATATCCACCTTAACTCATATCCTAGTGCCACATAATACTTACATAACATTATACCACTAGGAGGGACCTTCATGTGCATTGGCTGAGGGGTTGGACCTTCATTCCCTATAGAAAAGTCTAGGTAGGAGAGGCCACAAGGACACACTAATTGTTCCCATCCTAATTTATGTGTCCCTTACAAATGGTAAGGCTACAAAAATAACTTTTATAGGTCAATTGAGGTCACTGGGCATGAAAGTTTAATGGATGAGATTAGTGTCTTGATCATACCTCTATTCATTTATTATTATTATATATATATATATATATATATATATATATATATATATATATATATATATATATATAGAGAGAGAGAGAGAGAGAGAGAGAGAGAGAGAGAGAGATTATTTGTGTGATTTTTGTATATCTAATTAATATACCATGTGTGTATATGTATATATATATATATATATATATATATATAGAGAGAGAGAGAGAGAGAGAGAGAGAGAGAGAGAGAGAGATTATTTGTGTGATTTTTGTATATCTAATTAATATACCATGTGTGTATATGTATATATATATATATATATATATATATAGAGAGAGAGAGAGAGAGAGAGAGAGAGAGAGAGAGAGAGAGATTATTTGTGTGATTTTTGTATATCTAATTAATATACCATGTGTATAGTGCTACATTTGAATAATAGATCCTTGACACTTATAGATGCATAATTGTTAGTTTCCACCAATAAAGCAACAACATAGGAAATTTTTTTGTTTGATGTACCACAAAAACAGATATGGTGGACCATTTCTCAGCCTTGTAATCATGGTGTATATGCATACAAGTTTATGGATATGTAGGATCTTTAATATTTTGGGTACACATTTGAGAAAATTTATGTCATATTAAAATACAATTTATGGAAAAAATTTACGTACAAATTGAAGTATAATATATATCATTTTAAAATGTTAAAATTTTATTGCACTCTTCCCCTTTCTACCACATGGGTAGTGAATATTGAGACTATAAATTTTACATTAAATACACTTGAATTTGCATTCTACATGTTATCCATTGAATCCATTCATTGTTAGCTTTAATAACGACCACATATCTCTTGAGTCCCCCATTTCCTTCCATGTGTTTGAATTCCATGTCATCAGTAGATCTTGTTACTTTACCTATTGAAGATAGCATAAGGCGTCTTACTATAGGTTATGATACTAGATTGAAAATTTCCTCCATAGGCAGTTCAATATTAGACTACATGATATTGTCATACAAATAGTGGTGTACCATCATGAGACCTATGGTTTCAAATCAATAACATGTTCCATTCCCCTATTTGGTGGGTGTTTCCATGTGTGTAACATCTATGTGAAGACTATATTTTATAATTTTGAAGATAGAGATATTTACAAGTTTGTTAAGAAATCATTTCCATCCATATAGTATGAGTGGTTCATGCATTGAAATGACCCTTCCTAAAAAAACTTGTCATGTGTTCTCATTTCATGCTCTATATGCCTTTAGTTCATGTGCATATGTTTCCTAATGAATGCTAAATTGACCTTGCTTAAGAAAGTATTCCCTTCCACCATCTTGCAATAATTATATCGTGGGGTATAATTATGACATTCATTTAATATTTAGATGCATCTCTTCCCCACCTAAATATTTGTCACAAAACTAAGAATCATGCCATATTGGCCATTTTCCCTACATTAATTACATCATTTAATTCATGAAAAACTCCTCCAACTTTGCCTTAGTCAAAAAATATTGGGGTTTATTCCTCAACATTTTTGTATTTTTTTGTTTACTTATTTTCTTTCTAAATAGCCACAAGAAGATCAAAAATTGGTTAAGCCTCTAATACCAACTTTTATGCTTAAGAACCATAAGAACCCGGAATAGTACTATTATGCAACTATGGAAATAAATAATATATAAATAAATATTAAGTTATATAAGCGGGGGGGATGAGGCGACTTTCATGATCAAGGATGTCTTACACTTACAAATTTGAATAATGCAAGAGGATGTATCTAGTAAATACCAAAAATCAGTTAGATACAAGATCTAATTTAGGAAATATATCACTAATTATATCATTATAATTATTATATCAAAGAATTATTTTTTACAAATGTAACATATGAAATTCTTCAAGAATATACATATAAAATAACTCGTGTACATAGAGTGTAATACTTATTGAAGATATTGTGACTAAAGTTACATGGAACTATTATTATTTAGGTATTAATTTTTTGTCTTTTATGTATATTTATAGTTATAATTGGTTACAATAATGGCCTCCCTTTTCGCTCACTAGGTTATTATAGTGTCCTATTTAACACTTCCACTACCCCCTTTATATTGTTTTTGGTAATGCATTCTCGTTTCAAGGTGGTTATTAGAGTTATCTAAAGTTCTAGAGAATCTTGGGATAGTTGCCATCATGTAGGAAACATTGAATCTTTGCATTGTTTTAGTTGGTCTTAGTCAATTTGTTTCCACCTCTATCCTACATTTTTTTCCTGCTTGATAGTATCATATTATTTTGTTAATTCAATTATAAGTGAATTTTTCCATGGTAAATGATCCATCTAAGAAAATTATTCTTTTAGTTGAATCCATTACTTTCCATGGATTGCTCAACCTTTAAGATTGTTTGATCTCTAAAATTGTTATTCTCTATTTTCTTTTCAACATTGACACTCACACCACCTATGATTTTGTTAAACAAATTTAGATGATCTAATCTCATAATTGTTCCAAAATCTTAATCTATATCTTTATTTAATAAAATATTGAACCCAATTTAGTTATAACTTTGATGGGGATATTAAGCCTAAAATACGATGGTAAATTTTTATACAACCTCTTATTTTGTAGAAGGGATCTTACTTCTAGCTATCTTGTTTCAATTATTCCTGAAATATGATGTTAAATTTTCATACACCCTCGTATTTTATAGAAGCGACCTTATAAATTGCATCATGTACATGTGCAAGAATATAGTTGTTGTGTTTCTACATGTCATTTAAGAGTAATTAGTTATAATGCTATTGTGATTCTATATGATGTTTCTTCTCAAATAGATGAACCATGTCCACTTGGGATGGATAGATCTCCACATTCCTAGGTATCATGTGTGTAGTTAAATCTTGTTACAGTGTGAAATTTGTTATCTTTTGATTTATTTTTTGTATGCTGACATCCATGGGGAATTTGAACATGTGACTGATTGCAAGGAGTGCCTTAACTATGCATGCATTCACTACCTTAAATCCAAATCCCAATGGGCTATGAAATTGAAGATATGTTATGTGTGTAATACGTATTTGTATCTCTCTCCTTTTTTTATTAACAATTATAAGCATCAAATTTCTTCCACGAGCTAATTTTCCATGCTTTGTTTTTAAAAATAACTTCACCAATTTGTATTTTTGTCTAAAACTGTTCATTCAAATTCTAAAGGATAGAGCATTTTACTCTAAGATTTTCCATTGTTTTTAGAAATTATATTAAAAAAATTACAAAAATTGTGGGACATTTTATTATTGGCATTCTAAGAATGAGTATTGTTTGGAAATATTTGAACACTTTAACATAAGTATAAATCGTTAATACATTCCATATTATTAAATAATTATGGTGGGATGCTATGGTAGATTACTACAACTCCATATTAAAAATGATGCATAGAGATTTGTGAGAAAAATAATATGTAAATGTTATCAGTGGAATCTTCTTCTCAACACCATTGGACAACTTGTGATGGTAGTAATATAGAATCCACCTCTACGTTTCCTCCATATAAAGGAATCATCCTTGAAGAAACATGAAATGTGGTTAAATAAGTACCTTTAGTCCTTAAAGATGACTCAACCATAGGAATAGAGGGAAGAATACAAAGAGTTAGCGAACAAGTAAATTGGACCAATACAACTTTGAAATGTTTAGAGATGCATGCATCATCATCAAATGCACAAAATGGACAAGTAGTGTCTCTAAAAGTCTTTGTAAGCATTATAAATAAAATTCTCAATGATTTCCAATTTTCTATTTCTACAATAGAAGGATTTGTAGGAGAAGGTCATAGAGAAGCAAGAACATTGTCTGCAAAAATAAATGGATAGTTTGAGGAAATTAAAAATGAAATTCATAAATATTTTGTGTTGACCCATACGGCGGTTGAATATCTTTCCTCCCAATTGAGGAAAATTCCCTTCTACATCCAAAGATAAATACATTCCTTCTTCACTATTATTTAGCCATCTCGTCCCTGTACATTCTATCTAGAAACCAGTAGATAAATTTTCTAGTTTGTTTCCTAAAGAAAAATCATAAAAATCAGAAACCTCATTTGAATCTCATCTACTGCCAGTTTATGATCCATTTCCTAGAAAATACTCAAGATATCATGCTCCTGATTTGAGTGGTAAGGGTAAACTGAAAAAATGTCATAAAAATTCAACGATGCGCATAAAGAATGGAAAATTGACAATCTAAGTTTCAGTCAAATAAGAAAGACGGTTGATCAAATGTTCACTGAATATAAGCTAATTTTCATGAGGGGGAAAAGTGAAGTAGAAGCCTGTAAGACACTAATTCATTGTTTTACTAGTACACTCAGAAGATCGTGTGAAATAGAATCCTCTCCAACATTGGTAGATAAAATGGAAAAATAAATAGTTAAATATGAAGCAAGGGATGTTGTACATAATCATAATGGGAATCCCCAAAATAACACGATTGGAGCTCTGACACCATTCATCCTTAAACATTGGTGTGATTCACAATAAGAATTATCATATAAACGTTCTATGATATTAATGAATCTCAAATGTAAAAAAATGTCCCAGTATGAAGACTTCCATAGGGATTGGATTCAAATAATATATGAAGTAAAAGATAGTGATAATGTCTTATGGAAATAGGTATATCTTGCAGCTCTTCCTTCTAAATTTGTATATTGCTTGAAAATTCAATAAGTATTCCAAAACCACTATGAATCTTATACTTTGGGGGGGATATATAGTATCATAACAAAAGCATTGGCTGGATTATGCATAAATATTAAGGTGAATAAATATATACATAAATTATCTAGGCTACCTAAGATTAGATCTATCTGCAATGAATACGGTCTATATATAGATAATCATGTTGTATAAAATAAAGGGGTGAAGAACGTTGAAGAAAAGTGTAACTAGGTTCAGTATCTGTCAATGTAATTTTGATCTTTGTACTTGTTAAGAAAAAGAAATATTATTTTTTTAAATTATATGGATGAGTTTTTTGCTCATTCCATAGGTCTAGTAAAGTCAAAGAGTCAAAATCATGTTAAAGAGTTCTTCTTGAGCATTTATTAATGTACATTGGTCAACCTAGTGTCATGTAGCCCTGTAAGACAAGAACCATCATCCAAAGAGGAAGTATGCCTGAAAAAACAATGATAAATACAACCAAGTCGGCCTATAGATGACAAGTCGGCTCAGAGGATAAGTCACAATGATTCACCATGACATGTCAGCTTAAATAGGTGGGTCAAGCCACTATAAATAGCTGTGTGAAAGCATATTCAAAACCAAGGAAAAATTCGGATACATCTTTGAAACTTTGGATGGCATCTAGTGGGCACATGTATCTCACATGAAGACAAGGTTACATGGTTTTGATTGAAGAAGAACTCGATGATATTCGATGTGTATTAAAATAGCATATACTCTTGACATGAATATGATACCACTATGATCTCAGCACTTTGTCTCAGTGAAGGAGGAAATACTTTGTCTTGATATCCTTATGAAAATACTGTCTCCATGCCAACATTGTCTCAACATTCCTATGTTAACGCAATCATTGTCTCGGTCTTTTCATGATTATAGTATTCAACCCAGTCGCTATGAGATATGTTATTAACATACTCGTGGATGAAAATATATTGTGAGACATATTCTAGGAATACAAAACGTAGTCATATATTCTTGGCATACAAACATAGTCATACAAACACAGTCACTATGAGATATATCTTCGGCATACAAACACAGTCATTGTGAGATATATTCTCAACATACTTACAGATGTAGTCAGTCATTATCTCTACATAGTGAAAATGATGATAATCATGATTCTGGAGAAGATAAGGTGAAGATCTTAGTAATGAAGTAGCAGCCATCATTTAGATTAAGATTTCATTGAAGGAACAATAGTGTGACAGTAGTAATGGAGATCTCAGTGGCGTAGTAGAGATAGCTTCAGTATTACAATAATGATGATGACCTCCACAGTGTCAAAGAAGAGGATTGGTGCTGTTAGTGTCAGTCTTTCCAGCCTTCCTCCAGTGATCAAATATGCTCTTACAAAGTGGTCTCAGAGTGTCAAGGTCAAATTTTGTCATTTCAGTGAGTCTTCAAGCAAAATTTGGTCACTAGGCATTAGGTCTAGGGTTTTCTTTCACTCCTTTCAAAATTGCCCAAATGTCGGTCCATGTCATCATTCAGCTGAGCCTATCATCACTCATAGGGTTGTCATCATCATGTCAAGTTCCATTGGGTCATTTTACACTTTGTTCATGCTTCAGTTGCGCCTAGGCAAGGTTCATTTCCCTTTCCTAGGGTTTTGAAGGTAATTTCTCTTGGATGATCAAATCATTAGCAAAACTTGTATTCCGATGTTCATACACCTTCCCCTATCCTTCATGTACCTTATCAAACACTTCGCATCACTGAAATCCCCCAAATTCCTCATTTTTGCACAAACCCTAGTTTCTTGCCACAACTTGGCAATTTTCTAGGCTAGGCCTGTGTTTTGCCCTTTTGGACCCCTTCCCCTTGCTCGATCTCTGAGATTCCACTTTCCCCTGCTTCCTAACATCCCTCCCTACTCCCTAAAATTTCCCCAAGAATTTACAAGCCCCTCATCCCCTTCATTTCGCTTCATTTCCACAAAATTCCTAGTTTCACACATCAGGATAAGTTTCATTCAAAAGATGTTTCAGAGAAATAAAAGATGAATTTTGGAAAACGGAGAGAGGTTTGTGTTCACAACATGCCAAGGAAGAAAATCCTCCTTCACGTTTCACACAGGTATCATGGTTTTAGATAAATGTCGAAAATATCGTTGCCTCAGGAGAATTGAAGGCACCTCTGAAGTGACCTTGGGAAAATCAAGTTTTCTCCTAGCTTGGTTGGCCAAATGACTTCCTTGATGAGTTAAATGATAACTAAACACAAATATATTTCCAATGAGCTATCATGAGCTCAATTTGGAGTTGAGAAAGGCATTCAAACGTTGACTGCAACAGCACTCTGCCTTGAGGCAGCCTCATTTGGCACATTTTGACTAGTCTTGGGAGATTTCATTTTTGACAAGGAAAATGAACGCCAAATTGAAAATTTATACTTGGGTTGGAAGGTAGACTCAAGTACCTTTCCAACGAGCTATCTTACGCCCAATTTGGACACCGGGAAGGCCTCTAAATATCATCTGAAAGTCGCGTTATGCGTCAGGGAGGGCGCGCTACGCATCAGGCCACATTTCTCAGTGCAAAATTGATCGTGCGCTACGCGTCAGAGGGGCGCTACGCGTTGGGCAAGGCGTGCTACACGTTGGGTTTTTCGCCCAAAAAACTGTCAGCAAGCTACCAAATCCACTTTTCTCTCAAGCAAATTGCAGGTAGGCCTCTCCTCCATGGCTAGATTTGGTTTTGCAAGATGAATGAGAAATTAATATGTTAAAATGCCATGAAAATGAAAAGTCAAAACCCTACTTTGCTGTGGAATATTTAAAAACTTAATGGTGCTAGGGTTTCAAAATATTTTGCTGTCCAAGGTTGCCCATTTTTGATCCCTCTTTTCCCTCATCTCCATCCACATTCTCCTTCAAATTTTCCCATAAAATTTCGTAATTTTCCTCTCTTAATCCCAAAACCTACTTCACCCCAAAACCCTACAATATCAAGATTTCCATATCCCTTCCCTTCCCTAAATTCCTTGTTTTATTTCCATTATTCCCTAATTCCCTGATATTCTCCCCTTCCTAATATTCCCTTGTTACATTTGTTTTCCCCTTGGTCACAACATTGTTTAGATCAGAAGAGCAGTTCACATTCAGTTGTATACAGCAGTTTCACATATCAGCATTCATCCAAGGCAGTCGTGCAACAACAGTTATGTCATCCGGTCATTCATCCAATTATGAAGTGGAAATCCAAAGTGACTCACCCTTGGAAAGACATGCACTCATGAGGATTCATAGAGGTGGCAGAAATATCATTACTTCTCCCGGAACTTGGTGTACAAAGCGAGAATCAGAAGTTTGAAAGCAAAGGTAAAGAGAGCTTCAAGGAGGCAAAAAGTGGATGAAGGAGTCTAGATATTGGCTGAGGCATCCTTGGCTCATCATTGCCCTTGATGAAGAACCTACAATCCAAATTTCAAGAAATTTGGAGAAATTTTTGACATTTTGGAATTTTTGCACTAAAAAACAGGTTTTTGCCCTCAACGCGTAGCGCGCCGCGCGCTACCCTTAAGTTGGGGAGGTCCATTTCACAAAAAATCATCATTTTTGGATTTTTCATGACAAATTACACTTGCTCAGCCACTGCCAAGACATTTCATTGAGGTTTCGACCCTCAAAAGGTCAAAAAACAAGCAAAAAATGACCTTCTGCCACTTTTTGGACACATAGGAAGCAGTCTTGGGAGATTGCATTTTTGGAGGGGCAAATGGCCACCAAATTGAGAAATTCCACCTGCGCTGGAGAGTAGACATCTAGATCTTTCCAACAAGCCCACTTCTGCCTCATTTGGATGCCGGGAAGTGCCCCAAAAGTGGGCTCAAAGGCGCGCTACACGTTGAGAAATGGCGCGCTACGCATCAGGACATTTTCTCAATTTTTCACCTTCAGCTCAGGAAAACGCAGCATTTGACCAATTTTTACTTTTTGGTGGGATTTTTCATCCTCCTTGATGTAATAGATGTATTTTCATGTTTACATGACACTTTTTTACCTATTCTAGAAGATTCATTCATAAAATGGCAAAAAATTAATGAATGAATTGGTTTCCTAGCTTATCGAGGCAAGTTGTTTTGATTGCCTAGATTGTAGTGCTCAGTTTAGAATTGGTTGAAACAGCTCCTAGGATGATGAGATCGACCCCTAGAGGTAAGGAAATGTGTTAGCTTTCCTATATTATGTATCTTCTTAGTCATTTTCATGGTTGGACTCTTGAGGGATAAGCTTAGACTGTATTACTCTTTGTATCTCTGCAATTTTGGCAAAGGAAAGACCAGGGTTTTGCAGCACTATTTGGGATTCGTATGGTGATTTGAGTTGATGGTGTGTTTCTCTCATGTACTTGTAAGTTTGTTATGTGTATCATTTTCCTACTCTTCTCTTCTGCAAATTAAGTAAATGAAGTGTTAAGGTAGAATTCATGGTTTCTATGTTCTGCCTTTAAGTTTGATTAATATCTATGTTTTCATCTGTTTAAGGAGAACTCTTGATGGTTTCTTGCTCTCCTTAGCTCCTCACCAGTCATACCTATCCATTCACTTCCTTCAAAGGCATCAAGACAATCTCCTACCTTGCCCCAAAAATACCTCTGCAAAAACTGTGTCTCATCCCCGCACCCAAAATTGTCGTGCTCAGTTTTCCAACAAAACCCTAAAAATTTGAAATCAAACTTTCCCTATCAGTTTACTAGCCTAAAATCAGTGTTCTTTATTAGTCATCTCAGCCCTTTGAAAACCTTTTGCCGAGATAGACTCGGAGAGAGCCCTCTCCTGTTCTCGTAGGGCTAGCTACGAGGCTAAGTGGTTTGATGTTGCCTTGGATTCTGCCTTCCTCAGCCTGAGGCAAATTCGAGCGTTAATAGGTGCCTTGGTCTTGGAGTAGCTAAATAGGTCAAGGGTTGTGGGTTTTCCTCTCCAAGAGGGAGAGGTATTGACCCTGGAAAAATTCTAATTTCTTCTGCTCCTGTCTCGTTGTTCTGATAGCTATTTGATAAAGTAAGAACTACACACACTAATGATACCAAGAAAAGATTGTGCTAATGATCTAAAGATAAAATAAATCACAAATAGTTATCATGTAACAAAGAATCTCATTAACTCCATGCCCTAGATTCTTCAACAAAGAAGACCCTCAAGAAAATCTCAAAAATAAAAATGAGCCATCCTGCAAAACCCCAAAGAATAAGAAAAGAAAAAGGCTACTACAAAAGAATCCCAAATTCCCACTATTATGGTTCTCAAGATATTCATCTTATGACTTACAAAAAAGAAGCCTGGAACATGCCCACCTATTATTTATGTGGAAAAAAAGGACATACTTGGAATAATTTTCCATAGGGGGAAGAATCAAAACTACACAGAGGGAAAAAGTTCCAAGAAAATGTTAGAAAATACCAACAGGATAGGAAAAAAAGAGAAGAAAGAAAACCCTTAGTCCACATCAAGTGCTATAAATGTGGTTCCAAACTACATAAAACTAGAAATTGTCCAATGTTATGAAACCAGCTCAAGAAAAGATAGAAAAGATAGATCAACGCCTTAGAATTCATCCTCTTCGAGGGGGCAACCTCCTTTACATTACATAAATGAACAATTCTTGGATGATTCAAATGACAAAACCTCCTTTCTATATATAGGAGTCTAAGGAGTCACAATATAATCCAGCCGACCTAAAATAATAATATAAAGCCACAAAAATAACAATAGAGGGATTCTATGGGGCACAATAATAACAATATGGGGGCAATAGGGGCACAACAATATTAATAAGGGGTATAACTACAATAGTAATGGGGTAATCACTAGTATTATAGGGACCCAACATGCCCCTCTCCTTCAAAAAAGTGTTGTCCTCAACGCTTGAGTAGTTCTGGATACTTCTGCATAAAATTCTCATCCTCCCATGTGGAATCTTCAGCGGATAAGTTCTTCCACTTGATAAGATACTCTGAAATTGATCGATTTCGTAGCTGTCGAGTTCTTGTTTCTGTGACTGCTTCCGGTTCCAATATAATTTTTCCTTCCTCGTCAAGTTCTGGCAATATTGTTTGAACTGGGAGCTTGTCGCCTATAACCTTCTTTAAACATGAAACATGGAAAACTGGGTGCAATCGAGAAGCTGCAGGAAGCTCCAATTTGTATGCCATAGTACCAATCTTTTGCAACACCTTGTACGGACCATAATACTTTGGTGATAATTTATTATCCTTCTTAGCTTGCTTGAGGGACATTTGCTTATATGGTTGTAGCCGTAGGAATACCCAATCACCTACATCAAAACTTCTTTCACTGCGATGTTGATCTGCCTGTTGTTTCATTCTATTCTGTGCCAACACGAGGTTATCCTTTAAGAGTTGGAGGACTTGTTGTTGATGTTCGATGTGATGTTCCACTGCCTGAACCTTAGAATTTTCTCTTAAATATGATGTGATGGATGGTGGTTGATACCCATAAAGTGCCATAAATGGGGTCATTTTTGTTGCTGTATGGAAGGAAGTGTTATACCACCATTCAGCCAGAGGCAACCATTTGACCCATTGTGTCTGTTTATCAGATACAAAGCAACGAAGATATCCTTCCAAACATTTGTTTACTATCTCAGTTTGCCCATCAGATTGAGGATGATAAGATGAGCTATGAGCTAACTGAGTACCAAGACAAGAAAATAATTCTGTCCAAAAATTTCCAGTGAAAATGGGATCTCTGTCACTTACAATAATCTTTGGGTTTCCATGTAGCTTTTGAATTGTTTCCATAAATGCAGTAGAAACTGTACTGGCTTTAAATGGATGTGATAATGCACAAAAGTGTGCATACTTGGTAAGTCTGTCAACTACCACCATGATGACACTCTTTCCCTCAGACTTGGGTAAACCTGTGATAAAATCCATTGAAACCTCCTCCCAACGTTGGCTTGGAATGGATAAAGGTTGTAATAGACCTGGTGTCTTAATTGTTTCAACTTTATTTTGTTGGCAAACCAAACATTCCGCCACAAACTTTTGAATATCTGATTTAAGGCCATCCCAAAAAAATTCCTTCTTAACCCTGTGGTAAGTTTTTAAAAATCCTGAGTGCCCTCCTAAGGGAGAAGTGTGCAATTCCATAAGAATCTTTTTTTTTAGCTGGGAATTCTTACAGAGGTATAAGCGATCTTTGTACCATAACGAATCATTTTTCCAGCTAAATGTATCAGACGTACTGGAATCTTGTTGTAACTTTCGAATAAGTGCCCACACTTCTTCGTCATTCTTCCATTCCTCCCTTGCTTCGTTTATCCAATCTGGTTGGATAATAGAAATGGCACACAACAATGCTTCCACATCCTCATCCTTTCTTGAGAGTGCATCTGCCACCACATTTTGCTTCCCTTTTTTGTAGATGATTTCAAAGTCATAACCCAACATCTTTGTGACCCACTTTTGTTGCTCTTCAGAGGATAATCTTTGTTCTAAAAAGTATTTAAGGCTATCATGATCCGTTTTTACCTTGAAGTGTCTTCCCATTAGGTAGGGTCGCCATTTCTTAAGTGCATGGAGTATTGCCAACATTTCCTTCTCATAAATAGCTTTGCTTAAAAACTTTCCCTTGATTGGACGACTTTCAAAAGCAATGGGTCTTTCATCTTGCATTAGAACAGCACCAATTCCATTTCCTGAAGCATCACATTCCACAATAAAGGTTTTTGTGAAGTCCGGTGTAGCTAAGACCGGTGCTTGGCACATTGCCTCTTTAAGATGTTCAAAGGCCTTTGTTGCTTCCGGAGTCCATGAAAATGCATCTTTCTTCAATAATGTTGTTAGAGGTGCTGCTATTCTCCCATAATTCTTAACAAACTTGCGATAATACCCTGTCAACCCGAGAAATCCTCGCAGATGCTTTATGGATGTGGGGATTTTCCATTCCTTAATGGCTTTAATTTTGCTAGGGTCTACCTTAACTCCTTCATGAGATACAATATGACCCAAATATTCCACCTCCTGGACTCCAAAGAAACATTTGGATCTTTTTGCATATAATTGTTTCTCCTCCAATAGTTGTAGCACCTTGTCAACATGTTCAACATGATCCTTCCAAGACTTGCTGTAGATTAGTATATCATCAAAAAATACTAACACAAATTTTCTAAGGAATGGTTTGAAAATTGAATTCATCAAACCTTGAAATGTTGAAGGTGCATTGGTAAGGCCAAAAGGCATGACCAAAAATTCATAATGACCCTCATGAGTTCTAAATGCTGTTTTCGGAATGTCTTCAGTCTTCATTCTGATTTGATGATATCCTGAACGAAGATCCAACTTGGTGAAGTAAATTGATCCATGCAATTCATCCAGTAATTCATCAATGACAGGAATGGGGAACTTATCTTTAATAGTGAGCTTGTTGAGCTCCCTATAATCCGGACACATGCGCCATGATCCATCCTTCTTGTGCACCAATACTACTGGAGCAGAGAAAGAACTTTGACTCGGTTGAATTATACCAGCCTCTAGCATTTCTGCAACCATACGTTCAATTTCACTCTTTTGGACATAGGGATATCTGTACGGCCTGATGTTTGGAGGAACACTTCCTGGAATCAGATGAATAGCATGATCATGATCACGCATAGGTGGGAGACCTTTGGGAGTCTCAAATACCTTGGAATGATTGTCCAGGACTTTTTGGAGATCTGGAGAAATAGATGATTCCGATGTGGAAACATCTAGCGA
Source organism: Pinus tabuliformis (assembly GCA_031772625.1). Classification (NCBI taxonomy): domain Eukaryota; kingdom Viridiplantae; phylum Streptophyta; class Pinopsida; order Pinales; family Pinaceae; genus Pinus; species Pinus tabuliformis. Next base: position 1,117,089,382 of record CM062804.1, read on the forward strand.
ACATAATTGTGCAATTACACCTCTTTGCTCCTTTTTTAGAAGCTTTGTCATACCATTAGAGCTGATTATCTTTCCTGGTTTCCCTGCAATACCCCTTAATTCAACTTCCTTTCCTTCCGTAGAAAATTTGATGAAAAGTTCTTGAAAATTAAAAGCTATTGTACCCAAGGATTGTAGCCATTGGACTCCTAGTACAACATCAGCACCTCCCATTGGAATGGAAAGCATTGGGCTAGTCAATACATATTCTCCCATGGATAGCTTGATATTATGGCACTTTCCAGAGCAATTTATTGTTCCTCCATTTGCAATCATCACTTGACACTCTGGTGCTGGATATAGGAAGCAATTCAATTCTTTTGCTACCTTACAATGAATAAAATTGTGGGTGCTTCCTGAATCAATCAACACTATTACCTTTTTCTTCTTGATTTGTCCTTCTATCTTGATGGTTTGAGGAGTGGTAATTCCTGCCAATGCATTACAAGATATGGTCGGATTTATTTGTTCTTCATCTAGGCTTTGTTCCTGGAGTATATCCTCTTCTTTTGACCTTTCTTGCTCCTTTTCTTCTTCCTCTTCACAATCTATGTAGAATAATTTCTTCTCAGCACACTTATGACCTTTAGTGTATTTGCTATCACAACTGTAACAAAGCCCTTTTGCTCTTTTTTCTTCCAATTGTTGTGGTGTCAACCTTATAGGTTGTGGAAGACTAGGGGCAACAACACTTCCATCTTTATAGTTGTGAATGGTATGCTTCCTGGTTGCCATAATTTTGCTTTCCATTTTTCTTGCTAACCTGAATGCCTTCTCTAATGAATCAGGTTCCCAAAGGCGAACATCATGTTGGATATTATCCTTTAAAGACCCTATGAACACATCAATCCTATGCTCCTCTGGAATATCTTTTACCCTTATGTTCAATTTTTGGAACTCCTCAATGTGCTCCATTATTGAACCCTTTTGTTTGAGACTTATCAATTGGCTAAAAAAAGTGTTGCTTTTTGTATCCTCATAATGTGCTATCAATTCTTCCGTAAAAATTGCCCAAGTGATAAATTGTTTACGAGAGCAAAGCCATTGATACCATACAAACTGATTTGGTTCCAAATATAAAGTTTCCATACGTACCTTTTGTGTGTTTTGCACATTATTGAGATCGAAGAATTGCTCCATCTGTAATATCCATGTGGCGGGATCCTTGCCATCAAACTTCCTCATATCGATTTTTGGAATATGGTGAGTCTTTGATCCAACATTAGAGTCTATGGAATCATGATTAACATTTCTTTTGTTCTCATCATGAGTTTCCTTTAGTACCATTTCACCCTTAGTGACCATTTCTTGTAGCAACTTATTCATATTTATCTTCAATTCGTCCATGTCTGTCTTCAGATCTATCTTCAAATCATCCATCTTAGCTTCTATGCCTTTCTTTAAAACATCCATCTTAGCTTCTACATCTTTCTTTAAACCATCCATCTTAGATTCTGTTCCTTTTTGTGCAAGTGACAATTGTTGCACTTGGTCTTGTAATTTTGATATATCATGTTGCATTTCTTCCTCTTCTTCATGGGTCATGCTAGAGCTTTCAGGTTGCCTACTAGGTGTTTGAATTTTCTTTCCTTGGGGCATCAATTACCAATAATAATGCTTTACTATGCCCTTTGAATTCCTTCAAACTAATTTTTCAAACCAATCTTATGCAAAAATTTTAAAAAACTACACACCTTTTTTTCACTTTGTAGGAGCTCGATATTGCCTCTGATGTATCTCTGTACTTTCTGATCAACTAGTTCTGAATTTGTGACCCGCAGTAGCCCTTTGTGTCCTCTTTCCAATGCCACAAGTTTGACCCAAATTGGATTCTCCAAGGAAGAGTTATGCAAAATCTCCCACAGTGACTTGATTATAGACTAGTTCAGTAGAGCGAACTTGTACGACGTACCACGAGTCACTATTTCTACCTTTGCATCTGAAAAATTTATACAAGAAACTAAAATCCATCCTCTTTCTATACCTTCTGATGAAATTTCAATCTGATCCCCAGAGAGAAAGTTATGACGATTTTCCCCAGGTCACCTGTTTGGAATGTAATTCAGGAGTCTGCAAAAATACCAACTTCCTCAGATCATATCTCCGCAAATATAGTGCGAAAATCTCTGAAATTCGGACCTGAGGTTCAATGCGATTTCTTCTCAAATGGGTTTTATTTTCAACTTCTGAAACATCACAGAAAAACAGTTACAACGAAAATGCCACGAAGACCTGTTTGGAGCAGCGAAACCCTAGAATCCAAAGCTCTGATACAAATGTTATGAAACCAGCTCAAGAAAAGATAGAAAAGATAGATCAACGCCTTATAATTCAGCCTCTTCGAGGGGGCAACCTCCTTTAAATTACATAAATGAACAATTCTTCGATGATTCAAATGAAAAAACCTCCTTTCTATATATAGGAGTCTAAGGAGTCACAATATAATCCATCCGACCTAACAATAATAATATAAAGCCACAAAAATAACAATAGAGGGATTCTATGGGGCACAGTAATAACAATATGGGGGCAATAGGGGCACAAAAATATTAATAAGGGGTATAACTACAATAGTAATGGGGTAATCACTAGTATTATAGGGACCCAACATCCCAATATTCATATCAAAGAAGAAATACATATTATGGGACCAAACTATTGTGATTCTACAGAAACTTCTAGTTTCTGTATTTTTGACACAAAATCTGAAGATGACCATGAAGCAGTTTTCCTTGTTTACCATTGTGATTGTACATATTCAGAAGAATTTTATTGCAAAGGCTCAGAGTCAGAATTAGAATATAGCACTGAATATGAATCTTCCTTACAACATAAATTAAAAGTATGCATGGCACATAGTTCAGACAATGAAGAAGCTAAAGTCATGGCAGGCGTTAAGATGGTCCCTGAAGGAGAAATGAAAGAAAAACTTATGGATATGTTTTTGCTGACTATGATAAGAAATCAAGGGTCTACTTCAACTCCTTCAAGAAAAGGTACTATCCCAACGACCCTCTTTGTTGATGCTTCATATGAGAAAAACACTAAATAATTCCAAAGAAACCATCAGCAAGATAAGGAGAGAATACTCACATTAAATGAAGTCAGCCATGAATAAATTTTTTGAAGAAAGAGATGAGTGAACTTAGAACTCAAGTTTCGAGAATAGAAAAGTGGAAAGAAACGTAGGAATATCATATCTCAAAACAACAACCTCTTTTAAAAAAGATTACCAACGTGGAAATTTATGAGGTCAAGACAAAAGATTTCTCAGGATTAAGCAACATGAAAATCATAGTGGTCTAGCACCAACCATACCATGTCTTGCTCAAATTCAAAACACAAGGGAAAGTATTTATTCTAAATAATTTATTAAGACACAATAGCTGGGCTAAATGTGTTAAATAAAAACTCAATTCCTGCAAAATACTGGGTTAAGGAAAAATGAGAAGTCATAGGATTGGGAAAACAAGAATACAAATTCCAATATGAAGTCCTTAAAGCCACCCTCTGCCTAGAAAATTACTACATAAACATCAAATTTGGAGTAGGGGGTATTCCAATAGACTGCATCTTAGGAAACCCATTCCTTGCAGCTGTAGAACCCCATGGATCAACAAGACTAGATGATGGCAGATCTGGATATTTTTTATCTGTTCTAAATCAACAAGGATATTTGCAAGCTATCACATTTCCTATTGTATCAACACCAGGAATCTCAACCATAGTCCAAGCTATGCAAGAATTAGGACAAACAGAAAAACATCTAGAAGAGATCAAGGATCTAAAGTCCTATGTGAAGATTAAAGAAGTATTGAAGCAATACATAGTCATCAAAAAAATAAGAGGATTAAAGGGACATTTACATAAAGTATGTTGTGCAGAAGAACCAAATTCTTTCTAGCGCAAGAAAAAATACTTTGTAGAAGTGCCCTACAAATAATATTATAAAGGAGAACCCTGTAAAAGCAAAGGCATCCCCATGAATGAAGAATATAGAAAGTTATGCTAGAAATAGATACAAGATCTTTTGAAGTGAAAATTGATAAGAGAATCAAACAATCCCTGGAACTGTTATGGATTCTATGTAAATAATATTTATGAATAGATTAGAGGAGTACCTAGATTGGTGATAAATTATAGGTCATTAAATAATGTTTTGGTTGATGATACGTATCCAATCCCCCCCATAAGGGAAATCCTATATCAAAAATTTAAGGGGAAAATTTATTTTCAAAATTTGATATGAAATTAGGCTTTGGAAATTATCAATCAAAGAAGAAGATCAGTTCAATATAGCATTCGATGTCCCCTCTGGACATTATGAATGGAATGTTATGCCCTTTGGCCTCAAGCATGCTCCTTCCAAATTCCAAAAAGTTATGGATTTGGTATTTAGGCCATATTTTGATTGGCTAATTGTATATATTGATGATGTTTTAGTATTTTCCAAATCATTAGATGAACACTTCAAGAATGTATATAAATTCAAGCAGATAGTCAAAATCAGTGGGTTGGTTTTGAGCAATAAAAATACGGAAGTTTTCCAAACCAAGGTCAAACTCCTTAGACATACCGTAAAAAATGGACAAATTTCTCTTTAGCAGCGTGCAGTAGCATTTGCAAAAAAATTCGCGGATGAGATTAAAGAAAGAACCCAACCTCAGAGATTGTTAGGTTGTCTCAAATATGTCTACAATTTCTACAAAGAACAACTATTGTTAAAAAGATTAAAGGAAAGGTAAAAATGCTTCCCATTATGTACATATTTGATTAAAGTCTCTATAAAATTGTTGAAAAGTATGCCAGTGACACAGGATGTGGAGGAGTTCTCAAGAAAATCAAAGAAGATCAAGATAACATTATCCAATTTGCCTCAGATGTGTGGAACCCTTCATAGAAAACTATTAAACCATTGAGAAGGAAGTAAAATTTTCATAGAATTGCTTTGATAAATTTGATATACACCTAATAAACAAAAAATTTCTTCTCAAAATTAATTCTTTAGCCATGAAGAAGGTGTTAACCAAAGACATCAAGAAACCAAGAGAGTCAAAGTTTGCACGATGGCAAGCTCTCTTCACAAACTTTAATTTTGAAATTGAACACATTAAGGGCACTAAAAATTGCATTCCTGACTTTCTCAGTAGATAAAATATTCAAGAACATTCCCATCTAATGGTTACAGTAATTGAATGGGATTATGCTCTTAGTGATGAAACTCTCAGAGAAATTCTAGACTCCATGAATTGGGAATATTCTATAAATTATTGGAAACCAACTTGGCAACTTCGAAATAATTAGGTCTTAGATGCAAATCTCCAACCTCATGGAGATCTACAACATTTGGTCCCAGAATATAAGGTTTATCCAAAATCCAGCAAGTGGATCCATGATATGGTTTTTGATCATTCTAGACATATGGAAAATCTGGCAGAAGATGACTTAAACCTTCATTTCAAAGACATGAGAATAATTTTGGGAGAGTAAAATAACAGATTTAACATTTTCCACAAATACTAGGTGATAAATAGAGATAGAGATTGAAAATTCCATAGACTCATGTGGCCTCAACACAATCCAGAACTTATTTTTCATGATTTCTCTGGATATAAAAAGATATGGTGGAACCTAGTTTGCAGAGACAAACTAGATGGTACCTATTATACTCTCTTAAAAATTTGATCATTATTTGTCACTCAGCTGCTACATCAGCTAGACTGGTTAAAAGAATGGTGGACATGGTTCGACATCAAAACTGCCATGGAACCCATTTATTTCCAATCAAATTACAGACAAGCCTGTGAATAATGTATGGAGTGCTTTCACTAGCCCTATAAATCTGTAGCAGATTTAAACATATTCAAAGATGACGGGATTCTTTCGGATTTTATGGCTAAACATCACCAATGGTTAGTCATGACAAAAATAAAGCATCAAATAGTACTTGGGAAGCCTATGATAGTTCGATGCATATTTACTAAAGCATGGGACACCAGTGGAAGGTATTCCAAGCAATGATTCCCAGGCACAAATATTTTGGGAACACAATTCTTGTACATATATTCATTTCTCAAGGGCTTTGCATGATAAAAGAATCCACTCTGTGAAATAATGTAAGATTCTAGTCACCCGACAATGAGTGTGACCAGTATCGTGGGATTCTGATAATATCTCCACTATGTAAATAAAGGTATCGTGGAATGACTTACATCTCCACTTTGTATACTTTTAGGATGATTCCCTTTCCCAAAAGTCACTATTATAAAACATTACTAGACGATTCTCTGGGACTTAGAGAACTTCTTTGACGATTGGTGTGGTTTTGCCCACATCTCAAAGCATCTATGGAAAAGACAATAGCCAGTATCAGTACTACCATAAGATTAATTTTGTCCTCCCCCACCCCCTCCCAGCCTTGCCACTTCTTATAAATAAGGGGGAGGAGAATAGTTTGGGGCATCAGGAGTTTGATAGAGATTTAGAGAACTCAGTGTGTAAGAATCTACAAGTCGAAAGTTTGAGAAGCCTACTAATAAGGACCTATGAGCCTGGTGAGAACCTAAAGTTGTCGAAATTTGATAGGTAAAGAGTCATTTGGTTTAGACTACTCCAGTTCATAGACAGAGTCTGCAACAGGCCATGAAGCCTCTAGTTCCTAGCTTATAAGAAGGGTAGAAGGATTAAATGGTGCTAGGATATTTAGTATTTTTGGTACAAATTTGAGACAATTTATGCCATATTAAAATACAATTTATAGAAAACTTTTAGTTACACATTAAAGTACAATTTATGTCATTTTAAAGTATTAAAATTTTACTAGGCTCTTCCCCTTAACAATTTATACCACATCGGTAGTGAACATTGAGAATATAATTTTTATATTTGAATACACTTCCATTTTTATTTGAAATTCTATCCATTGGATCCATTCATTGTTAGCTTGATTTACCACTTATCTCTTGAGTCCCCCTTTCCTTCCATGTGTTTGGATGCCATGTAATGCTTTAAGCTTGTTAGTTTACATATTCAAACTAGCATAAGGAATCTTACTATAGGTTGTAAAAGTTCCTCCACAAGTAGTTTAATCATACTAAAAGTGGTGTACTACTATGGAACTTATGGTTTTAAATCAATAATATTTTCCATTCCCCTATTTGATGGTGTAACACCCTCCTCCCACATCTACCGAAGTAACCATCCAATTGGGGTAAACATGTGACGAGAAGTTACTATGATATTATTCGACCTCCTAAGTCACGTTAAGGAAGTGGAACCAATGGAAACACATCATACAAACCTTCCACATCAGCAACGAGACTCCGCGGAACCAACCCAACCTCTAAGGTAAGCAACCCTGGGTCCTACTGAATTTCTAGACCATTGATTTCTCAGAAGCTCCCTTGATATGGGCATACATGTGTCTTAGGGGCTCTAGACGCTCCCACAACATGGGGATAACAGCGTCGAGGGACTTTTCTGCCTAGTGTTGTGCTCGCATCCCTAGGATTTGAGCCACTTTTTCAGGCCCAGAGCCTGGGCCACTGCCCAAAACTAAATGACACCATCAAAACATAAATATAACAATGGAGTAATGATACAAATGAAATCACTTGAACAAGGGCTTGACTAGACCCCCACTAGCAATGACAGGCATTTTTTCAAACGTGTCACAAATATGCAATCTACATGTTTAAACAACATATATGAACATATGGATCTCATACTCATTTGAGAATCACTAAGAAACATTGATACCTTATCACATTAGCTGCAGTTTCATCCATTAGGCCATAGATACATTGTTCATTCATTTACAAGTAAAAACATGATGAGATCTATACATCATCACTATCATAATACATGCTTATAACTAGTATCATAGCAACAAAAATATCAAGGATACATTAGCCATAGAATCCGCATATAAACCAATGTAATACTCATGAAATAACAAGGAGACATAACCTCATATTAATGATGCAACATCTAACCTGGTATGGGACTACCATGTTCCACCCGACAGTAGATTAGCTGAGAAGGATCTCTCTTCATCCAATCACCCCTAGGCCATATTGCAAGCATGAATGTGGGATCTCATAAAACACATCAATCAAAACCATCTAGGGCTTCCAGAGGCCAACCAACTCAAGCCATCATACAATAATTCCACCGCACGGTCAAACATCACAAAACCATCATTAGACTGGTCTCTAACCAAGACTTAGAGGGCTTCATGGCATTTGTTCCAACCAAGGATTCCAAGACTAGTAACTCAACCCACATCTTACTCTGGGCTTCTAGCATGTTTGTCCAACCAGGGCTTCCAGGACTAGTAACTCATCCCACCAAGGGATTCTAGAGCATTTTTCCAACCAAGGCTTCCATATCTAGTAACTCAACCCAAGTTTTTACAGAGCTTCCAGAGTGTTTTTCCAATCAAGGTCAGGAACTAGTAAGTCAACCCAAGCTAAAGGAAACATGAGAACCAACTGGAAAAAAACAAAAACAAAAAAACCCACAACACCATTTCTATCCAGGAAATGGTGAGGCTAGGAAAATCCATTGTCGATCCAGGAAATACTCCATGGCAATGACAAATCATGACCAATAAACCACATGCATATGCCATGCATGCCAAAACTAGTGAGGAAAACATACATGCAATTTGAAACCTATAAGAAAAACCCACTCTAGTTGTTGATTTCGATGTCCTCTTGTAGTTTCCTTCTCTTCCTTTTCCTTCTTGCTCCAAACATCCAAGTATGCCACAGTTGCCAAGAGTGCTCCAAGAAAAATCTAAGTGTCCAAGAGGATGAGACAGAGAGAATAGAGAGAGAGAGCTCCAAAAGTGAACTAACAAAAGTATACACTAAGCAAGCTTGCCCACTGATCCTCAGAAGCCTTTTCATTAATGAGGCCTCTATTTTCTTCATTTTCCATTATTTTCCTTCAATTTCCTCATCACATGCAACTTGTGATATTTCACCTTCATTTTCTCCTAATTTTCTTTATTTCATAAATAAAATTCCAAATAAATGGCTCTTTGCCTTTCCAAACACTTTTCCATTGCCTTTTCTAATTTCCTTAGCCATAATAAACTGAAGTGAACACCCACTAGGATGTTTTTCCAACTATGCAGCTTAGAATACATCTCGCATGCTTATGGTCTTATATATTATTACATGAATTTTTACGAGGGTTGTTACAGAACCCTCCCCCTTGTGGGAACACCATCCTCGTTGTTCAATGACACTTGTAACTAACAAGACCATTGAAAACAAAACAGACTGCCCATGGAGCTTTATAGCATAACGCGTTGTAGTATTTACAATGAAGATCTTCTAAACGTGACAAACATTCCATTTACTGGAGCTTTATAACACAACTTATTACGATATTTACAATAATAACCAGATATACACACATACACATTTTCTTCAACCAACAAATAACCATACTATCTATGGAGCTTTATAAATCCAACTCAATATAGTATTTATATAATACACACATATACACATATGCACATTTGATCAACTAGCAAATAAAAGGATATGATGCATGCGTATGCAATAAGGGAATCCAGAGGCTCACACCTCTACCCTCAAGTAATACCAGGATTCACCTCCTTCCTAAAAAGTCTAGAGTCCACTGGAAGGTCAAATATGCATCCAATGTCTAGTGCTATAATCCTGCACCACTTATCCTCTCAGTGAATAGTTACTGACTCTTTGTTCAAGGGAACACTCCCAATGTGCATTTCATTTCATCTGGAAATTCTAATGACCAAAAAAAAATATCCCCGACCTTCCCTTCTTTGCTACACAATCCCTCAGGCAATCTGGTCACCCCCTTCCATGCAGTCAGACACCTTCCAAGTTCTGCTAGCACCCCCATCTTGAGCAGTCCATCCCTCGGTAAGGTTTGCTCACAGTGGAAGGTCCAAAAACCAAGATATATCCCTGCCTTAAAACTATGATACCATTCATAGCATGCTCATGACTCTAAGTGGACATTATTGGGTATCAGTGTCCCACAATGGTCATGCTCCTAAATTCTTTACTAGCATATTGTTGCATGTTCCAATTTCTTTTTTTCTTGCTTCTAATGCTTTCCATCAGTTTTGACCACCCAACGAGGCATTTCTCTGCATCCTGTACCAAGAACATAACTTTCATTAGAGTTAAAATAAATTAATTCACATCATACCTCATTGGTAGCTGGTCAATAAGGTACACTTGCAATCCTGTTTACTTCCTATCACAAAAAGTCAAACAAATTGCTTGATCAAATCATCATGAACAAACATATCACATATACTTAGCTCAAACTCAAACATCATATATTAAAATCATGAATCGCATGAAATCATCATAAACCATAATCATAAATCACATGTAACCATCATAGTCAAAATCATAGATCACATGCATAATAAAATTTAAATAAAATACCAATACTTATTGTTGGGGAAAGTAATTGCTTAATAAAAACACAACTAATCACCTAGACATTAATTATCAAACCGAGGAGCATGTTTTTATTCCAGGGCATTCAAAAAAATATATGCAAGAAAATACAAACAACTAACACTGGTTCTACATGATTACGTTCTACACTATCAAGCTTATTTGACAAGAAATAAAATGTAAGATTTGAAAAACAATACTAAATTAAAAAGAAGAAAGTAAATGTCAAGAAAAGAATTCTAATAATCACATGAATTAAATCAATAATGAATTAAACCATACCTTATAGAATTGGAAATTTAAGCTATTGCACTCAAGAGAATTCAAATGCTAATCTAAAGCAACAATTAAATGAAATCTAGAAATTGCAGGAAACAACAAATCTAAAAAATGTAGCAGCCAACAAATTACTTGAATAAAAAGAAATTTACTTTAAACAACAATGATTGAAAATTAAAGAAACAAGCGCATAATTAAACTTCTTTAGATGTTCAAGGCAACACCTCATCCAAGGTAGTGGGCCTAATTGCCCAAGACTGAGTTCCGCCTTGAGAAATAACTCAAATCATATTACAAATAACAGATGTAGAACTCAATAGTTAACTTCCTTCATTAAAACATATGAGAGAAATAATTACACAAAATTGAATTTCTTAGCTCTACCTCATATTCAACAATTGTTCATTCTCCCCCATCTCTCCCTCTTTGATCTCTGTTTTCATTTAAATACATAGAAAGCAAAGGGAAGTTACAACAATGTTGATTACAAATTGATTTCCATTACAAATTTGAATTGTCCAAAATAAATTGATCAGCAATACCAGATTTGAAAGATCTTTCCATCAACATTCAGCAAGAACAAGTCGAATTTGGTATTGCAATTGGAAGAATTTGGAAAATGGTCGCAATAAAAAATCAAAGAAAGTCACATTTAGATAACCCTACATTTCTCTAAACCCAAACAAAATTTTGGAAAAATTCTCACTGGAAAACTATTTTGGTCCGTTCTACACAAAACCCATGTCTCTGATTTTCAAGATTCATCTTCATTTTTTGGCATTATGACATGGGTTTGGCACTATGACACAGGTGTTGTCCTTGATGGCAACTCACTTAGATGTCAAATCACAGTTCAGGCTCTCAGAATTAAGGAAAAAGAGATATACGTAGGTTCCTCCTAACCAAGTCGCATATACACACGGGATAGCCTATCAAAAGGCACATATGTATATGCACGCACTTTCACGTAAGGAAAAGCATGTACATGTGGGAAAACTTGTTTTTGGTCCATGGTTTTTGGTCCTTGGTATTTGGACCATGGTATCTCGTCCGAAGTATTGAACCTAGGTATTGGCTCTAAGTGGTTTTGGACCATGGTATTGAGTAAGGCCTAAAACCATAAAAGGGGAAGGAGATCATTAGGCAAGGGCATTCACAAAAGGATTGGATACAGCCGCGTATATGTTGGTTTGTAGATAAATTGTGGGCCAGGCTCAAGATGAAAAGAGTCTAATATGGGTTTGACAGAGACCATCTATCACAGGTTCAAGGAGAGCATACACTTCTAATAATGCATTGTTGGCATTATCTTAGAAGATCTTGGTTCAATTTTACAGTTGTTTTTGGTGGAACAGGTGCAGAGGGAGAACATGGTTGCTAGTCTGAATAATGATTAATAGATTCTATTGATGATAGTTGTTGATGACTATCATAGTCTTGTTTTAGATATTTTGTTTCTATGTCATGAATATCTTTTATCATCAAGGTCATGTAACAGCCTATTTTGGTTTCCCCACTATGCCTGGGATGGATGATGTAATGTTCTTGTTTTATCATGTGTAAACTTTTGGTGTATCCCCACTTGGTTGGGTGGATTGGTCAATATTGGTATATCCCCACTTGGTTGGGAGATGGATGTATGTATGAGTCTTTGGTGATAGGAAGGTCATTTATAGAGTCATGTTCTTTCTTGTAGAACATCTTTTTGCAGACCTTGCCTACAGTCAGGGGGAGCATGGATAGCACAACATAGCAGAGATTTCAGTATGTACTCAGGGGGAGCATCACCCTTTGCCCTTGATGACAAAGGAGGAGATTTACTTGGGGTTCCCATAAAGTACAAAGGGGGAGATTGTTGGCATTATGACATAGGTTTAGCACTATGACACAGGTGCTATCCTTGATGGCAACTCACTCAGATGACAGATCACAGTTCAGGCTCTTAGAATTAAGCAAAAAGGGATATACGCAAGTTCATCTTAACCAAGCCGCGTATACACGGGGGATAGCCTATCAAAAGGCACGTATGCATATGCACGCACTTTCACATAAGGAAAAGCACGTAGATGTGGGAAAACTTGTTTTTGGTCCATGGTTTTTGGTCCTTGGTATTTGGACCTATGGTTTTGGACCATGGTATCTCACCCGAAGTATTCAACCTAGGTATTTGGACCCAGGTATTGGCTCTAAGTTGCTTTGGACCATGGTATTGAGTAAGGCCTAAAACTATAAAAGGGGAAGGAGATCATTAGGAAAGGGCATTCACAAAAGGATTGAATATCTTATGAAGAGAAAGATCTAGAACACTGGTCATTGGGTTATGGTGCATAGCTAGACCTGAACCAAGGAGGAACCTGAGCACTAGAAGAAGGATAAGTTCTATTGATGGGTCAAGATCTTAAGGCTTGAATAGTAGTATATTTGTGTGATTTTGATCTAGTATATTTGGCGCATGACTTGATCTATAAATCTGATAATCTGGGTATAACTAATGTCTGAATAATTGAAAAGGGTAAATTATCTTTTATAGATCTGTACGCAGGTTCAGCACAACAAAGGCACGTATACACACTGGTTTGGTAATTAAAAATAGCGTATACGCTGGTTTTCCTTAATACAAAAGCGTATGCACACAGGTTCTTCATCTTGAAGTAGCGTACGTCTCATAAAATATGTTTTAGCTACTTCTGTTTATTGCTGTAGTATTCTGGGTTCAGGATTGGTGTCTGGTTACTATTACTATATTATGGCTACAACATTCAGAGAAGTGATTGATTGATTCAGTTTTGGTTGGTGCAAAGGGGATTGGTTGATGCAGATACATTTGATGTTTGATTGATGTTATTTATGGATCCAATCTGAAAATTTATGAAACATGGTCCTTGGAAGAAAAGAGAAGGTTGTAGCCTTCTGTAGGTCAGCACCTACATACTAGTACATTAGCTAGTACAAGAGCTAAGGAGGTTGTAGCTCCCTTCAGGGAGAAGTTGGAGAATGAGAGAAGGTTGTAGCCTTTTGCAGGTAGAAGCCTGCGTACTGGTATAAGACTACACTAGTACAAAAATATTATCAAAATAAGTTTATTGTTAACAAGAAGATAGAGAAGCATTGCAACATGTCGTTTTCACCCACATTGGGTTTCCACCTTATATCTTGTGTTCATATGTGTGATGATCTGTTCTGTTTACTGCACCTGTTTACTGTTCTTATGGTTAATGAAATTCTGATGCATTGATTAAAGATCAAATGGATTAATTAAATCTTAAGTTTACTGGATATACACTAGTTGTTGTAGACATGGTTGCGTGTATACGCTGATTTCCATATCTGAAGTAGCGTATATCTAAGTTTGAAAATGAAAATTTATTTGACTTAATAATACTGATTCACCCCCCCCCCACCTCTCAGTATTATTTCCAACAAACTAATTTCCATTACAAATTTGAATTGTCCAAAATAAATTGATCAGTAATATCAGATCTGAAAGATCTTTCCATCAACATTCAGTAAGAACAAGTCGACTTTGGTATTGCAATTGGAAGAATTTGGAAAATGGTTGCAATAACAAATTGAAGAAAGTCACATTCAGATAACCCTACGTTTCTCTAAATCCAAACAAAATTTTGGAAAAATTCTCATTGGAAAACTATTTTGGTCCGTTCTACACAAAACCCATGTCTCTGATTTTCAAGATTCATCTTCATGTGCCTGAAACGTCCAACACAAAACTATCACTTTTTATCCCAACGAATTTCTGAGTTGGAGAGCAAATTTTCAATCTGGAAGAGATCTTGGAGGCTAAAATAGTGAGTGATGTTATAACAAATTCATTAATAAACCATCATTGGAAAAATCATGCATAATAATCATCAATTTATTAAAAATAAAGGAGAACAAATATTATTTACTCACAAGAGCATAAATAACTATAAAATTGAATTATATGATAGATTATGATAAATAACATGATAAAGAATGGTAGAAATGGATGAAATAGACGTTAAAAAGTGATAATAATAATGAAAAATTAGTGGCCCAACACTTATCCTTCTTTGATCCTTACTTTTGCCTTTGTTATTTTTGTACACACATCGAATCTGTTGCCACACCCGACAAACACCTAGTGCCTTCTCCTCAACCATGTGCACATACACATGGTGTGCATCAAACACATACAACCACACACAAGATAGAATACCGTGCAATACATTCACATACACATAACATACCATACATACAATTACACCTAGTGTACAGCAAAACACAATACATATGCCTACATCTGGTGTACACCACCACACAATACATATACCTACATCTGATGTACATAATCCACATACATACAACACCACGGCTAGACAATTCACATACATAATACCGCATGTACACAACACAACACGTACAACATGCACATAATACCACATGTACACTAGTACCTTATGTACAACATGCACACAATACCACCTATACACAACACCACCCGTGCAACATGTACACAACAACACATGCACAATGTGTACACAATGCCACATGTAAATTGTACCACCTATACAACATGTACACAACACAAGACGTACACAACACCACATGCACAACATGTACATGACACCACATGTAAACAACACCATATGCACGACATGTACATAACACCACTTGCACACATCACCTTATGTACAACATGTACACGACACCACATGCTCACAACACCACTTGTACAATAATGCACACAAAACCATATATACATAGCACCATATGTACATAGCACCACCTGTACAACATGCACAGGACACCATATTTACATAGCACTACATATACAATATTCGCACAACACTATCTGTACCACACTGTATATAACATTGGATAAACAACATGTACACACACTATATATACACAACACCGCATGCGCACAACATCACAGATACAACATGTACTACATATACAACATATGTACAACAATATTAACACACATCCAAAACCACACTGTGTTTACTAGGCAACCTTTCTTCTAGTGTCTCTCTGTCATCCATGCTTATCCTAGCATGTCGTGGATCTCATTGCTTTCATTCAGTTGATGTATCCCTCAACATCACCTGTCATAACATAAACATAATATAATCACATAATATCAACTCATAACCACATGATATTGACCTCGTAGATTTGTGAGGACTACTCTTTTTGCTTGATTCCCCATAAGACCAAGAACCTCATCATGCCATTTTCCTAAATAAGGAATCATTCCTCCACACGAATGATCCCTGACAACCCTGTTGGATAGTGAAATAGATACATGGATACATACATACATATACATAGACATTCGTACTGTCAGATAACAATATACATACATACATACATACATACATACATATATACATACATGTATACATATATAAACATTAGGATAATTATTGTCATAACATAATTAGCAGGTAGCATGAGGTTAAGGTTAAGAGAACTCCCTTTATCTCTTCACATCATGCACAACATTGAGAACAATGATTCACAACATAGCCAAGTCATTTGACACCTCAAGTCCATTTACTTCACCTTTCTTGTTACCTTTCTCATAACTGTACTACCACTATCCATTTACACCAATGGATCGAACCAATCCAACTGATTGTCATATTATTGCCTTCAACTTCCCTTACTCATGCACCCAGCTTCTTTCAGGTCTTACATTACCTGTTAGGTTTCATCAATCTCTTCCTGAACTCCATTAACTTTCCTCTTTAATCAATTCCCAAGACTCTCAAGACATAAAAGGCAAGAAAAAAATGCAACCAAGATGAAAACCATGAAAATAAATAGCAATATGACATCACAAGTAAAGTGGTATGGCCATACACTAGACATAAATAAAACTGCAAATCAAGTGCAAACAAAGCACAAATAATCCAAATCACAAGACTCTTGACAAACAACATGACTCAATCCCCATGGTTCCCTGTGCTTCCAAAGGAAAGCTCAAACTGAGCCTTCTTGATAGCTTCATGGCAGTCTCTTTGCCATGCAATCCCCTGCATCATATTGCCATAAACACATAATTTTTAGTCCATAAATAATCATAACAATACACCAATAACCTTTCCTAGTTGTGCCAAACACGTTTAGTTGCAAATAAACACATATACACCATCTCTTAAGGGACTCCAATCCTTTGAAAAATATAACCATAACTAGAACCAACTATTATACCTGTCAAATATAGATTTATGAATATAACATTTATCCTCATAATGTGAGACAAATTCAAGGTTAAGAAGACTTCTTCCATGCAAAGCGCTCATTCGTTTGGAATTACAGTTTCCAAACATAGCCAAAGGAATTTTCACTCAGTTCCTTTCTTTTACCTTTTCCTTGCTACAATTAAGTCTTACTATGCACTATCACATCGCCCAACTGTTGGTTATATAAAAGCATCAATTATTACCTTGTCGAGCTAATACCAAGCATGTTGCCTTGCAACTTCTCACACATGTTAGTCACATGTTCCAAAAATAAAGGCATCATGTCTATGAATTTGAAATCAACCTTTACCAAGTCTAACAACCATGTCATACTCAACAATCAACTCATATTCACCAGTCATAATATATAATACTACAACTATCACCTACTTACACTCAACTACATATCAGTTATCTCAACACATATTATGTATTATTACAACCATCTCAAAACAAGATCATTTCAGCAAGAAATATTATAGACACATACTCATATCATTCAAGTAATAAAATATTCAAACAAATTGTAAACGTACCATGTTAGATAAATCAACTAGACGACATAATAGACACTAAACACTCAAACACAAAATAGATCACATAATCAAACATTCAAGCACCAAATATACGACATAAACAACCTCATACCTTAATGCATCTCAAGGAGGCTATCATTTCTGCACAATCAATGTAGAATAGCATGATATAACTTTGAAACATATCAACTCAACCATAAATAAGGTCATGATATCCATAACAGTAACTAGCTAACTTGTTCACATCATAAATTCATAAACAATTTTCTTTCATACACAACAATCACATATGAAAAGTTAGTCTCGATTAGTACAACAAAATATCACAAATATGTCGACTCATACTTGAATGTCATAACCCTAACCATCTGCGTAGGCCAATCCAATTTAGCATGATACATATAACATCAAGATATTAATACTATAACCCTAATCATCAAGTTACTAGCATATAACAACAACAAGTTATATATCATGCTCATCAACAACATATAACCTAATCATCAAGCTAACTAGCACATAACAACAACAAGTAAACCTATAAAATACTCATCAACAACATATAACGTAATCATCAAGCTAACTATCATATAACAAAAACAAGTTAACTTATAACATACTCATCAACAACATATAACATAGTCATCAAGCTAACTATCATATAACAACAAAAATTAACCGATAACATACTCATCAACAACATATAACATAATCATCAAGCTATCTAACATAAAACAACAACAACAATGCATACAACTATAGTTTACTATCATTCATCACTATCCGACACATGTGCATATGACTACACTAATCAACTAGCATTTATCATGTATGTAACCATAACATCAATAGAATGAAAGTCATACACATAACCGTAATGCATATAAGAATCCTTAACCTACATTCTTGCAAGCCCAACATACAAACCTGTATGAAAACATTATCTTGCCTCAAGATCCAATGTTGCAACTTCACTTTGATGGTCTGCATCCCCTGCTCTATCTCAATAAACACATTAGAATCATAACATAACCACTACATCATGATGACATAACTACATCCAATTACCTCACAATGCATATCTAACGTATTATGCATGCATAACCATAACCATACCAATGTATGCACAAAAACCTATAGACACTGACATGAATAACAGATGCATATACAACCATACCCTCATGACAACACATTCTGCAACAAACCATCAACCTTCACATGGCGACATCACCACAACCATGATCAACACCATGCAACTGCAACAACCACATGGACTACAAGCATAAGGAACACATATGCAACCGACATGAATGCATGACCAACACACCGCCCATCTAGTTTGAGGGGTGAATCATGCTCTGATATGACTCTATGGTATTAGATATCACACAAAGAGACTAGAAACTAGACACCACCCAAAGAGAACGAAACTCGCCCTGATACCACTTTGTAACACCCTCCTCCCACATCTACCCAAGTAACTAGCCAACCGAGGTAAAAAAGTGACAAGAAGTTACTATGATATGATTCGACCACCTAAGTCACCTTAAGGAAGTGGAACCAATCAAAACATACCATATAGACCTTCCACATCAGCAACATGACTCCCATGACCCATCCCAACCTCTTAGGTAACTAGCCCCTGGGTGCCACTAAGGTTTGAGACAATTAAAGTCATGGATGCTCCCTTGATATGGGCATACATGCATCCAGGGGGGCCTAGACGCTCCCACAACATGGGTATGTTATTGTTCAAAGAATTTTCTATCCAGTGTTGTGCCTGCATCCCCTGGACTTGAGCCACCTATTTAGGCCCAGATCCTAGATCGTTGTCCAAAACTAAATGACACCTTCAGAATAGAAAGATAACAATGGAATAATGATACAAATGCAATCACTTGAACAAGGGCTTGACTGGACCCCCACTAGCCATGACAGGAATTTCATCAAACACGTCAAAAATATGTAATCTACAGGTTTAAACAACAAATCTGAGGATAGGGGTCTCATACTCATGTGAGAAACGCAAAGAAGCATTGATTCCTTATCACATTAGTTGCAGTTTCATCCATTAGGCCATAGATACATTGTTCATTCATTTACAAGAAAAACATGATGAGATACATACATCATCGTTGTCATAATACATGCTTATAACCAACAAAATAACAACAAAAATACCAAGGATACATTAGCCATAAAATGCACACATAAACTAGCCTAATACTCATGAAATAACAAGGAGAAATAACCTCATATTAATGATGCAAAAGCCAACCCAGTATGGAACTACCACGTTCCACCTGAAGGTAGATTGGATGAGCTATATCTCTCTTCAGCCAATCACCCCTGTGCCATATTCCAAGCATGAATGTGGGATCTCATAAAAAACATCAATCAAAACCATCCATGGCTTCCAGAGGCCAACCACCTCAACTCATGAAATAGTGATACCACCTCACAATTAGAAATCACAAAACTATCATCAAATTGGTCTCTACCCAAGCCTTCTAGGGCTCCAAAACGTTTGTTCCAACAAAGGCTTCTAGGACTAGTAACTCAACCCATAGCTTACTTCAGGCTTCCAGAGCATTTGTCCAACTAGGGATTCCAAGACTAGTAACTCAACCCACTAAAGACTTCCAGAGAATTTGTCCAACCAAGGCTTCCAGGAGTAGTAGCTAAACCCAAGTTCTTACAGGGCTTCTAGGAACTAGTAACTCAATCCAAGCTAAAGGAAACATGAGAACCAACCAGAAAAACAAAGAAATAAACCCACAACACCATGGCTATCCAAGAAATGGCAAGGCTAGATAAATCCACTTTCAATACAGGAAATCCTCCATGCCAATGAAAGATCATCACCAATAAAACACATGTATATGCCATGCATGCCAAAAATAGTGAGGAAAATATACATGCAACTCGGTACCTGCAAGAAAAACCCAATGTAGTTGTTGATCACGATGTCCTCTTGCGCTTTCCTGCTCTTCCTTTTCCTTCTTGCTCCAAAACTGCAAGTATGCCACACTCTCCAAGAGTGCTCCAAGGAAACTCTAAGTGTCTAAGAGGATGAAAAAAAGAGCTCCAAAAATGAACTGACAAAAGTCTATATGGACTAAGCATGCCCACTGATCCTCAAAAGCCTTTTTATCAATAAGGCTTCTATTTTATTCATTTTCCATTATTTTCCTTCAATTTCCTCCTCACATGAAACGTGTGACCTTTCACCTTCCTTTTCCCATAATTTCCTTTATTTCAAAAATAAATGGTCAAATAAATTTCTCTTTGTCTTTCCAAAGCCTTTTCCATTTCCTTAGCCATAATAAGCTTAAGTGAACACCCACTAGGATGTTTTTCCCACCATTCATCTTGGAATACCTTTCCCATGACCGTGGTCATATATATTATTACATGAATTTTTACCAGGGCTATTATAGGTGCGTTTTTCCATTTGTGCAAATCCTTCAGAAGACTATATTTTATACTTTTGAAGGTACAGAGGTTTTCAAGATAAGTTTGTTAAGAAATGAATTCCATCCACATAATATGAATGATTCATCCATTGAAATGGTTGTTCCTGAAAAAACTTGTCATATGTTTAAAGTTAATGTTCTAGATAACTTATTTCAATAATTTTATTGTGGGGGTATAATTATGACATTCATTTAATATTTAGATGCATCTATTCCCCACCAAAATATTTGGTTACAAAATAAGAATCATGCCATATTTTCTATTTTCCCTACATCAATTACAACATTTGTTCTATAAAATTCATGAAAATTTTCTTCAACTCTTCATTATTCATAGAATATTGGGATTTAGTCACCAACATTTTTTTATTTGTTTTTTTACCCATTTCCTTTATAAAGGAACACAATAAGATAAAAAATTGGTTAAACCTCTAATAACAACTTTTAGTGTTCAAGAACCTGAAATAGTACAATTATTGCAACTATGGAAATAAATAAAATATAAATAATGATTAAGTTATAGAAGTAAGGAAAAAATGAAGCAATTTTCATGCTCAAGTGTGTCTTGCTCTTATAAATTTGAATAAAGCAATAGGATGTCTCTAATAAATACAAAATATGAGTTGGTTGTATTAATAACATGATAAGAGAGATACATATGAGAGGGGGGAAAACTTATATTTATAACAATAATGATACAAACTCTAATTTAGGAATTGTCCTTAATTATACCACTAAACACTTATTATATCAAAGAATTATTTTTACAAATATAACATATGAAATAACTCAAGCATATACATACAAAATAAGTAATGTGTATGGAGTGTAATACCTACTAAAGTTGATGTGGCTAGGTACCTAGGTACCTGGAACTATTGTTATTCAAGTATTAAAGTTTTCCCTTTCTCATGTATATTTATAGTTCTAGTTGGTTACAATGGTAGCCTCCCCTTTTGGTTCACTAGGTTATTATAGTGTCCTACACTTCCACCACCCACATTTTCTTTTTTGGTAATGCATTACCATTTCAAGGTGGTTATTGGAGATATCTAAAGTCGTAGAGAATTTTGGGATAGTTTCCCTCATGTAGGAAGCATTGAATCTTTTGCTTGTTGTTAGTTGGTCTCAATGAAATGGTTTCCTTCTCTATCCTACATATTTCTTCTCCCTGATTGTATTATATATATTTTTAATTTGGTTGTAAGTGGATTTTTCCATGTTATATGGTAAATCTAAGCAAAATATTTGTGTAATTGAAACCAATAATTTCCATGGATTGTTCAAGTTTTAGAATTGTTTGATCTCTAAAATTGTTACTCTATATTTTCTTTTCAGCATTAACACTCACAACACCTATGATCTTGTTAAACAAATTTAGACGATCTATTCTCAAAATTGTTCCAAAGCCTTAACCTATATCTTTATTTAATAAAATACTGAACCTAATTTACTTATGAGTTTGATGGGGTATAGCGCCTAAAATATGATGGTAAATTTTTATGCACTCTCTTATTTTGTAGAAGGGATCTTACTTCTAGCTATATTGTTTTACATATTCTTAAAACTGGATGGTAACTTTTCATACACCTTATTTTGTAGAAGGGATATTAGAAAATGCATGATGTACATGTGCAAGAAGATAGTTGTTGAGTTTCTACATGTAGTTTAAGAGAACTTCGTTATAATGCTATTGTCGTTCTACAAGATGTTATTTCTCAAATAGATGAACCATGTCTACTTGGGATGGATAGCTCTCCCCACTCTTAGGTATCATGTGTCTAGTTAAATCTTGTTATAATGTGAAATTCGTTATCCTTTTTATTTAAATGCTAACATCCATGGGGAATTTGAACATGTGATTTATTGCAAGGAGTTCTTTAACTGTGCAGTCATTCACCACCTTAAATCCAAAGTTGCATAGGCTATGAAATTGAAAATAGGTTATATGTTTATTATGTATTTATTTCTCTATCCTTTTTTATTAACAATTCTAAGCATCGATTTTTTTCCATAAGCTAATTTCCATGCTTTGTTTTTAAAAATAGTTTCACCAATTTCTATTTTTTTCTAAAACATTTTATTCAAATTCTATAGAATAAAATAGTTTTAGTCTAAAATTTACCAAATTTTTAAAAATATTATATGAAAATTTTAAATATTTTATTATTAATATTCTAAAAATTAATATAATTTGACAAGATATGTACGCTTTAACATAAGCATAATACCTTAAGATATTCCTTGTTATTAAATAAGTATAGTAAAATGACATGGTAAAAGACTACAACTCTATATTAAAAAATAGTAGATAAAAAATTATATGCAAATTAATAATTAATTCGACATTGTTGTTCGAAATGAACTATAATCACAACTCAAAAAATTCAAAAAAAGTTAGCTACAATTATCATATATTCTACTATCAAACTCATACTATCTTGAACATCTATTTTGGTTGAGATTTATAGACTCTTCTTTAAATACCATAATTACTCACTACTTCACTATGACTACTACGTAACCTAATCTTTAGAATGTATTTAATAAATAAATCTGATGTGATAGTGGATAACCGATCTTTATAGACAGTTCTAAAAATCGTGTTGCAAGGTGAGTCAGGAATTTGACGATTGTGCACGACCTTTTAGATTTTAGAGCTTTGACCTTTGGGAATGCTAATGCAAAAGCAAAAGTGAGTTATAAAACTTGGATTGCAAACTCTTTGCGACTCCTGTCATTTCAAATTTGAAATGGTATGCTAACATAGATTCAAATTCTATACAAGGCGCAGCTACTTAATTCACTGATTTGTGAAAAATGGAGTACATATGAGTGCTTTGAACGTCATTGAAAAACTGCCACCCATATCAACGAAGTGCATGTGTAGACGTGTGATCCAATTTATTGAAAAACAAAAAAATACAGGGGGCTATACAGTATAAAAAAAGAAAAGAAAAGGACTTGACAAAAAAAAGCGTGGTCTATTATTCGAGATTTCGGAGTTGTTTTAGGAAATGTGATAAAATAAATCAGACTTGACATTAAAAAAAGGCGTCGTCTAATTAAAGCGTGGTCTAATTATTCGAGATTGCGGAGATGTTTTTGGAAATGTGATAAAATAATCATTCGAGTTTTCGGACATGTTTTTGGAAATATGATAAAATAAACCAGACTTGACCATTAAAAAACAAAAGAGTGGTCTAAGTATTCTAGATTTTGGAGTTGCCTTTGGAAATGTGATAAAATAATTCAGACTCTATATTTAAAAAAACGTGGCCTAATTATTCTGGATTTTGAAGATGTATTTGGAAATGTGATAAAACAATTATTATTATTAGTGATTTATTATTATTTAATGTATTTTTTAATGGGTATAAATAAATTTATTCTAAGAAAATTGAGACACAACTGATAATTAAGAAAATTGAGACAGAATTGATAATTAAGATTTACGATTTAACAAATTTTTCTTAAATTTCAATTTCATATAAATGGAAAAAAATTAAATTATTATTTTAAAAAAGACTTAGTATAGAATAGATAGTGATAAATGTATTTTTACATAACACTGTAAAAGCCCAAATTATATGGAGAAAATTCTACTCATATAAAACAGTAGTGTGACCACATTGGTGTGACCAGGCCAAATACTCCAAATAATTTCAATAACTTAGATACTTTTAATTAGCTATTTCTGGCCCTAACTATTAAACCTATAGTCATCTAAAAAAGACACATAAAACTTAAACAACAAAAAAACATAATTAAATATTATTGTTTTCTTACTTACGGGGAAAGATTGTAGAGCACAAAATTGTATTAGATTGCCGACGTGAAACGAAATTT
This sequence comes from Pinus tabuliformis, assembly GCA_031772625.1. Taxonomy (NCBI): domain Eukaryota; kingdom Viridiplantae; phylum Streptophyta; class Pinopsida; order Pinales; family Pinaceae; genus Pinus; species Pinus tabuliformis. The sequence continues at coordinate 1,117,114,266 of CM062804.1, forward strand.
AAATGGATGAACTTGAAAAAGTTGGGAAATTTAAATAGTGGCGGAAACAAATAGCAGACACAATATCCATTGCCTGAAGCCAGGTCTGGCAGCCCGCCGTGCCCAATACTGTCATCGGTTATGGATGCTACTGTTCCTCCTTCAGGATGCCACTGTTCCTCCTCCAGCTTCCGAAGTGACAAAAAGTCCGAAGATGCAGAAGTTTGTGATCCATTGCGCAGTGAAAAGGCGGCAGCTGCAGACAAAATTAACTCATGTTGCCTTCATCATAGCTATTATGGAGAAAGCCATCAGCACGCTGGGAACAATGAACTTCATTTAGGCTAGTGTCGTTCTCCTTGGGGGCTTCGTACAATCATTAGAAAGTATAGACTTCTGGTTCGTCGGCAATTCTTATTTCCAATCCTATTGAAACATAAATGCAGTCTGACATGCAAGGGGAATAGCAGTTGCCTTGCATTTATATTTTTTCAAAATTGACTTTGGCATTTTAGCAGCAAGGCAACTGCTATTCCCCTTGCATGTCAGACTGCATTTATGTTTCAATAGGATTGGAAATAGGAATTGCCTCGTTCGTCAGCACAATATTCGTGGTAGAAGGTCTTCGCATGTTATGCTGACCCGGCGAGCTGGCGACCCAAAAGGCGACATGGTGGTCATGGTCTCCCGATTTCAGTCTCACATTTCTGTATGTGTATTCGTTTTTCATACAGAACTTTCGGCTGCTGCATGCATCGGGTTGTCTGCTATGCGTATAGAGGGGCAACAGTACGGGGGCGACGATAATCCGAATCGAGATCGGGCTCTCAATCTTTTCTACTGGCAATCCGTGGTGGAATCGTCTAGGACTCTGCTCGGATTTGTTCTCAGATCCTTACTCAGCCAATCGCCAAAGAGCCTGACCGACCATGAAAAAATTTTCCGGTACAAACAGAGGAAAATGTACTTATTCTCCGTTGTAGAAAAAATTTGGCCCTTACAGCCCTATGGCTTCCACTATTCTCAGTTCCCCATGGTTGGGCGTTTTTTCTATGATACCTATTATCGGTGCATCAATGGAAGCGTTTTCGACGGCTGAAGATGGATTTTGTCTCATAATGTTTTTCATAGGTATAGTTTATTAGTTTTACATTAATTATATATATATATAATAGATTTGAAATGAATTTATGTTAAAATGAAGGTATATTTTAAGGAAAATTTTCTGGGAATTTTTCTTTTACATTGAATATTGCATATTTGGATAGTTATTTAATTACTAATTATAATAAAAATTAGTAATTTATTATATTGAGATTTAACTAAATAACTTTAATTAAATTAGAATTAGAGATGTCACAATGAAATAAGTTTACAATTTATTTAAAACTATTAAACTTTAAATATATTATTGGCATAGAAATTACATGTCACAAGTTTAAATCGAGAGGTTACTAAGTGTTTTAATGTCACTCCACCCTCTATATATATTAAATGAATTTTAATTTTAATTTTGTTTTAAATTCTAATTTTTTAACATTAATTTGATAGATGTATTTCATAATAAATTATTATTATTATTTTTTAAAATATTATATTAATTATCTCATGTGACATGTTACATTAAGGTTACATTCATATATTACGTATGTTCTTCATACTAGGTGTTTTAACATTTATTGCAGCTCATTTTCACTTGAATGTGATGACATATTAATTCCTTCAAAATATAAATGTTCCATTTAAATTTTCCTTCCCCACTTAAGCAACGTTTTATGGGTTCTATAAATTTTTAGAATAATTATTTATGTTATATTTTTATTTATAGTATTTTATTTCAAATTAATATGTTATACTCATATTCTTATTTATAGCATAGTTTTTTAATATTTTGTGGAGAAGCAATATGTGAAGAGATCCATAATGGTAGAAGATATTGGAGTATTAACTCTTACCTGTCTTATGCTTGCCACATCATATATTATTATTAAGTTTATTTCTTATAATTAGGTGGATTTTTAATGTCTATAACAAGAAGTATGTTTTTATTATGTAGGAGGTCAAGTTAACTCTCTAGTTTGGTATGTGGTTGATTTAATTTCCTCAATTAATTAAGGATTGTGTGTAGAAGATAGTTTTCCTATCATGAAATTTTTTTCATATGTTTATATTTTTAACATTATTTTATTAATGTAAAGTTCTCAACAGTTTTGTATATGTGCAATAATGTCTACTCTATTATTTTAAAATGGTATCAAAGCAAGGATAAGCCTCACTGTCTCTCAGGAAAGCCCAAGGACATGTTAGAGTAGAAAAAATAATTGGGACATGTCAGAGTAGAGAAGATAATTGTAAGTGTTAGAGTATATTGGTTGTGCATCATTCTAATTTTAGACAATGATGGTATCATAACAAGGATGGACTTGACTATCTCTTGGGAGAGCCCAAGGACATATCATGGTAGAAAAAATAATTTTAAGATAATTTTATGTACTATAGTATATTTGTTGTCTGTCATGGTCGTAGGAGAACACTGAAGTTTGTAGTGTTGTTTGTCAAATTTGTCATTGTCATAGTCAATGTCGTTGGGGTTTGACTATGAAGGACTACGAAGAGTTAGACACACAAATTCCACCGCAACAGAGATGGGTGGTGTTATTGTTGTTGCCATAAAAAGCATAGGTGGAGCCATCATACAGATGCAAATATTTGAAGTTGTTTTTGTATAAGTAAATATTTGAAGTTGTTGTAGATAACAACGGATTTTGGAGGGGCGAAAAGATGAGCTACCACTATTGTAGTTGTGAATTGGGCTATGCAATCAACACCCAACAAAAAGAAGTCACCACCCTATAGCAATAATCTCTTCTTGTGAAATGGGTTTCTGCTAAGCATCGAATGCCATAAATTGTGGTCATGTGCTGAGAGGCAAAAAAGCTTGAAAAAAGGTGTGCAGTCTACTTGAACACACTTTTCCCTTGTTGTCTGCACTTTTTCAACTCAAATTGGACTTTTATTTTCGTATATGAAAGTATATTTAGAAAGAGGGAATAAGAACATCATGCATCTTTATGGTGGTTGTATTGGCTATCCTGTATTTCCATTTTTTTTGTATTTTTTCTTTCATGTGGGAAATATGTTAATGAACTACTTCATGGCTTATGGCTTACAAGTTTTCCTTGAATCTTTGCTTGTCTATTTCATGTTATGTCGGTCAATTATTGTGATAATTTGCAATTAACTTATGACACTTTCATGTTCTTGTATATCTAAGATGGTTTTAGCTCAACGACCCTTCTTGAGGCATGCTTCTTCTTACTTGTTTGTTGCTACATTCTTTTATCATATTCTACAGGTTGTTAATCATGGGTTGACCTCATTCCCATATTCTAGGCATTTCTTTGTTTCCGTCAATCTAATGTCTACACATTTGACATCCAAGGGAAAAACTTACATGGTGGCAGCTGGGCCCACATACTGGATGTGGTTCCTATCCCAAATGGTGTGAGGTATAATTAGGACTTCACAGTGGGGATACCACGTAACTATTGGAGGGACATTTTTCCCCATCAACAAGATCCTTATTATATTAAAGTGTTATTGTTACAAGTTATGTCATATGGAATCATTCAATCCTATACATATAAAATAACTCATGTGCATAAAGTTTAATATCTATTAAGGATACTCTGGCTAGGTACACAAAACTACTATTATTTAGCTATTGAATTTTTCTCTTTCTCATGTATATTTATAGTTCTAGTTCGTTACAATGATCACCTCCCTTTTGGCTCACTAGGTTACTATAGTTTCCTATTTGATACTTCCACTATCTCATTTGTAATTATTTTGTAGTGCATTCTCATTTCAAGGTGATATTGGAGTTATCTAAAGTCCTAGATAATTTTGGGAAGCTTGTCCTCAAGAGTTAACATTTTTTTGCCTTGCTGTAAGTTGGTCTCAATCAAATCGTTTCCCTCTATCCTGCAATTTGTATTGTCATTGATTGTATCATATTTTTTGTTAATTTGGTCTTAAGTGGAATTTCCCATGTCAGATGGTACATCTAAGAAAAATATTCTTCTAATTTAATCAAAATTCGAATACTTTCCATCGATTGTTCAAATTTTAGGATTGCATGGTTTCTAAAATTTTTAATCTCTATTTTATTTTCAACATTAACCTTCACAAAACCTATAATATTTTTAAACAAAATTAGCGGGTCTAATCTCAAAACTGTTCCAAAGCCTTAACCTATACTGTTATTTAATAAATTATTAAACCTGGTTCACTTGTCATTTTTATGGGGTATTAAGCCATCAACTAGGATTCTATTGTTATTGTGGTATGTCCCACCAATTGATATACTAAAAATGGATGGGTTTGAATGCAAGTCTTGGGAAAATTTTCACAATAAGTACCATTAAAACCTAGCATTAAGTTGAATGAAGTGATGAATATAACATAATAGATTCTCATCCACCCTAATACATATGTCAAAGGAATTTCATGTTATACAATGCAATCCCTATCCTCAAAGCATGTTTCACAAAGAAACTTCAAAAAAGAAAAGAAATGGAAAGTGAGGAACCATCATTTGCTGGTGACAACAATCTCCAAGTTATTATCATCATCAAAGTTGATATTCAAGAAATCAATACCATTGAGATCAAAATGTACCTTATGTTGCATTACACTTTAGAGACTATTGTCAAACATTTGATTATGACAAAGTTGGTATGATCATTACATTAAACACTCATTTTTCCATTAAGAATTCCTTAATGATGTAATCTTTAATGATTAGTATTTAACAAAGAATTCCAATAATTCATCATTGAAGATTTTAAAAGTTACTTGGAACATTTTTAAAGATAAAAAATGTAGAATATTTGTGTGAAAATACTTCTTTTGAGAATTCTACCATTCTATATATCTTGTTTCAATTATTCCTAAAATATGATGGTAAATTTTCATGCACACTCATATTTTGTAGAAGGGATATTAGAAAACGCACGATGTATATATGTAAGAAGATAGTTAATGTTGTTTATCCTTACAAATTCCCCCTTATATCATTTGCTATGGATACAACAAATGACCATATAGTAGATGGTGTCTAGGTTGTACAGAAAAGTGCTCCACTTGTTAGCCAATCTCCATCATTGTCTAAATTATTCACAACAAGATCATTTATTTATGACTTTTTTTATGTAGCATGAACAGAATTGATTTTAAGAATATTTGATTAATTTTTGTCTTTGATTCTTGCTATGGCTATAGAGGAGGAATAATAGAGAGGTTAGTGTCATATAGGAGTGAAACAAGATTACAACTTACATTATCATCTATAATGAGTTTTCTTGGCTTGAATTATAGAGAATCATTTCTGTTAAAGTTCATTGTGGAAAAACCTTATAAGAATGTTGTTTCCAACCTGATAGATGGTAGTAGTGTGAATAACAATGTTTAGTTTTTAATTTATTATATTTTAATTTTTTCTTCAATAAAAAAATGTGATGGAGTGCTGCAAGAATTTTGTACTTGCTTTGATTTCTTAGTATGTTTATTTATATATATTTAACTTAATACTCTTATTTTGTGTTTTCCCATTGTATATAGTCTCTTCACTTTTGAATGTATACTCTATATTTTAGTATATGCATAGTGTGATGTTTAAGAGATGTTTCGATAGTTTTATGAATCTTAGTTTAGGTTTTTCATTCATAGAAAACACGAATTTATGTACTACAATGAAGCTTTACATGGAACCAAAAGGAATTATTTAAGATATTTAGGATTTTTGTATAGCTTGCAATACTCCTTGTGAGTGGAAGATGTTGGAGGATTTTAGAATTTATGGTCATCTAGCTTCATTGGTGGTAGAAATTAGCGCCTAAGATAGGTGCATGGAACTATATGTGTTTTTTGATAAATTCCCTTCACATTGTAGTGATTGGAGTGTCTTTTATGCCAGAGAAATGAAAACTACACTTTTGATAGGTTGTTAATTTATTTTATTTTTAGATGATTTTTTTTTTGAGGTGTCTTCAGAAACTACAAAAATGAGTAGTTTTTAGTCTTAGAGAGTGTCACTGATTAGAGGGTTGTTTTAACCTTATGCCTGATAAGTGGAGATTGTGGATGTTGTTCGAGGAAATCAAAATGCAAATTTTTGTTGAAGTAAACCTCATAACTTCTACGGATCCGATGTTGTTGGTCAAACATAACAAGAAGGAGCCGAAAGGAAAAGCAATAATTCTTGATTATGTGATGGACCATTTAATCATTGACCTAGAGTTTGTAGGACAAAAGAACAAGTATGAGTGCAAAAATATCCTTTTTGAGTGAGTCACCCCCCTAAGGAATTTCCTACACATGTTACATGGATGTCTTCTATCATTGAGGTAGAGCCTTATAATGTTGAGGGGTATTTGTTGAGTAGGAAAAAAAATTGTTAGGGTAGTCAGGGTAAACTTGACTTGGCCATAGAGCTAATTTACCATTGGTGTTTTATAGGCTCCAAGTTATGATAACTCATGGTTTTTCTCATGGTATTCCAATGTAAGGTAGCCTATTTAATTTCATGATGACTCCTTTATTAATTTCCTTTGGGTCATGAATAATAGATTTATTATTTGGAGCTAGTTTTTTAGGGGTTTTCATGATAATATATGGTGTCCATGTGCTATTAATGTTATGTTTTTATTATGTATTTATTTGGATCTACTTTTTTATTAAAAATTTAGGGATAACTTTCTTCGATGAGATAATATTCAATTATTTTTTTTTCAAAAATAGATTCACCAATTTTGATTTTTTCTAAAATCATTCCGTTGAACACCTAATCCGCTAAGGGTTATGGTGTGGAATGTGAATAGTCATTGGAGTCCAAGAGATCACTTGGTATATGAAAACCAAGGGTCATTAGACATTGTATTAAAATGTATATCTTTGTGAATAATATGCATTCAAAAATTTATCTTATCTCGTGTTTACCATTTGTGTGAGTTTAACATGGTATTAGAGTAGTCGAATTCCTGCTACTCAAATTTGAGCCACTGGTTTTTGTGACCTCAATCTAGACACTCTCACCAAATTTGTGCATTTCCTCTGCATATCAACTTTGACTACCAGAACTACACCTGAGCCTTTTATTTGCAATCCTAACACTCCTAACTATTCCTCTGCCTAGTTTTGTCGCAACTCTTAAAAAAAGTGCTCACCTGAATGCTTGTCAGTTCTTTTCTATGCATTATCAAGATACATGATATCTGATGCATCCTCCAATCCTACACCCCTTTCTCTCTTGCGTAGTTTGAAACCATAACAATGCATGCTACTCTTCTATAGTGGGCTTTTCTGTTTGTGCGGTATTTGTCTTCGTTGGTACCTGCAGTCTTCTTTCACGCCACTTTTCAAGTAGCATTATTCTATGCATGTCATCTCCATATTGAGCATTAGTTCCTTTTTTGTTTAATTCCTTTGACATCAGATTTATGCACTTTATAAACTGCAATTTGAGATTTATGTTACCAGAATTTGTTTAATTCCTTTGACATCAGTTTTATGCACTTTATAAACTGCAATTTGAGATTTATGTCACCAGAATTTCCAAGAGCGTGCTTCAATCGGCTCACTTGTTCAACATTAATAAGCTACATTGATGTGGGGATCTTGTTGATCCTTTAGGCTCAGTTGGAAAAAAACTAGTATTAAATGAGTTGACGCAGAGCATGATTGGGAATAAGCGATTAATTGTGGAGTTTTTGTATGGAATCTTGATGGTGTTGTAATCGATGCACACTCTCTCCATTAACTAAAGCGAAGTACAAAGGTGTCGAAACGAAAGACACATCATTTTTTTTTGCATAGAAGCTACTTTCTCGGACTTGCTGCTACCTCAAATTTAGGTTGAGGCTATCCATGGACTCAAGTAGAGAAACCACATAATCATCTAGTGAATCACAACATTTTAATAGTGGTATCATGGACCTCTTGAAGTGCACCTACATGTTGTCAAAAACAACATTTTAATAGTGGTATCATGGACCTCTTGAAGTGCACCTACGTGTTGTCAAAATAAAAATAATTAAGAAAGAATTTATTGTATTAGTTCTGTCTTGAGAGCTACCATCACAACTATATCAACTAGTAGTAGAAATTTTTCGTGATTATTGCAGGCTTATCAAAGACTGTTTCCTTGCTTTTAGAGAAATTATGCACTAGTTGAACTTGCTAGCAATTGAGCTCTTGACCTTGTTCTTCTCGTTGGCTTCGTACATTAGTTATAAACTATGGAATGTATGATACATTGTCTCATGCATTGAATAGTAATTGTGTGTGCGTTAAAGCTAAATAATATGGCATATGCTAGTTCTTTCTCACTAAATTACAAGATTCATGCACTTATGTTGAATAGTTTGTAGCTAAAGAAATGTGTTAAGTGCGTTGAGCAGTGAGTAATTTATGTCTCTACATTGTATTGATTTATATATATGCCTTGTTATATGAAAGTTAATACTCTTTACATAGATTTGTGAGTATGGACTTTAAGAATAAATAACTTTTGTAGAGTCAAATTCTAATTTTGGTTCACCCCAAGGAAGAATACCACTCGAGTGGTGTAGTTGCTTCGGAAAGCTAAGTTTGAGAATATATTGCAATGACATTGCATTATGAGTGGCTTCTTTTTATTCTTCATTGGTTCATAGTTGCGATAAATGTTTAAAGTGTAAGTTTGAAAATGAAGAAAATGGCCAAAATTGATGAAGTATTAGAGTTATTGAAAGATCTTATACAATCTACTATTGAAGATACAATTAGAATCAACAAGGAAGCTCTAGCAGATATTAGAATTTTTCTACAAAATGCACATGAGAAGTTTGATTTTTTGCAACTAGAATCTCAGTTACAATGAGATGAGCTTCAACATAAGAGTTGTCATTCTAAACTTGTTTTTTATCAGAACAATCCCCTTTTTGAGTTTGAATTTGACTCCCATTAGCAGTTATAAATTGATCATATCACTGATCCCATTTCAAGAGTAGTTTTACATAAAGATGTCGAAGTTCAACCTACTCTTCGCAAGCCCATCATCAAACTATGGGAATAAATTGTTAACAAAAAGAACATAACTAGAATTGGATATAAAAAGGATGTTTCCTTTCATATTACAAACTACTCCAAGCCCATCAAATTTCAGAGTGATGGATTTCTTCATGATGGTTCATCTTCACCTATTCCAGATCATGCTCCTTTTCCACAACAACCACAAATTCTTAAATGCCAACATTGTGATGAAGTTGGCCATGTGAAATATCACAATTTTTAACTTCACTCGTTTGAGCATTGTCATAATCACACTCATCATTCAAATAGATGCTTCAGAAATAATCCTGAACTTCCAGAATGAAGATTCACGTTGAATGGATCACTTCTTGGAAATGGGGTTTAACAACCAAGAAGATATTTCAGTCATACTATAGAATTTTTTCTCGAGCATTGGAATGTATTTTAGTTGATATTTATTCATATTATCACCTTGTATTTGATAACGGGGGATTGATGGTCATCAACAATCTTCAAATGTACATGAACCGAGCCTCACCCTCATCCTGAACCTGTTACCTTAGCCTAGAGCCAGAGTCATCCATACCTAGATTCATGGTTGTAGCGAGAGAATCCCATGAGCATGCGTTTTGATTGGTGGAATTACTTAAACTACCACATGTTGAGACCTCATTGGTATCCCATTCTAGAACACTTCATCTAGCAGAAGATGTCAAATTGTAGCCAAATTTGGAATTGTTCCAGGATTTGCATCAAACGTTACAAGTTGAGACCCCAATGGTTTCCCTTTTCAGAATTAGGGAGCACTTCCTCTAGTAGAAGACTTCAACTTCTATCCAAATTTCAAATTGTTCCAATAACTTCACTATGTTTTCCAGTGTTGGTGGTCAACCTTAAACCACTACCAGTTGAGACCTCAAGTTCTCCCACCTTATACCATCATTTTAGAGAGCACATTCAACCAATTGTTGTCATTCATTTTTTGCATTTTTTTATTATAACTCTCTTCTTAGACTCATATATACCCCTTTGGATTAAGGAGCGGAATGATAGACACCTAATATACTAATGGTTATAGTGTGGATGTGAATAGTGATTGGAGTCCAAGAGATGGCTTGATATGTGAAAACCAAGGGTCATTAGACATTATATAAAAATGTACAGCTTTGTGAATAATATGTATTCAACGATTTATCTTATATCTTGACTATAATTTGTGTGAGTTTAACACACCCATTCAAATTTTATAAGATAAAAGTGTTTTACTGTCAAAATTGCCAATTTTTTCTAGAAATTATATAAAATCCTTAAAATTTTGAATATTTTTACAGAAATATTGTTGAACATTTTGTTATTAGCATTTTAAGAATTTGTAATATTCGACAAGGTTTGTACCATTAAGATAAGTATAGATCCTTAAGATAACCATATTTTTAAATAGGTATTGTGGGATGATATGGTAGAGGAGTACGACTCCAAACTAAAGAATACTAAAGAATGATGCATATGAGATTGTGTGGAGACTAGTATGCAAATTAATGATTAATTAGAGGTTTTTTCTTACGATTAAACATGAAAAGATACAAGGTTAGAGTCACATTAATAAGGATTCTCTTGTATAGATGGAATTAACTATAATGAAAACTTATCTCCAATTGTCATATATAATTCTACCCCACATCTATTTTCAGTTGGAATGTATACCATATTTTCTAAATACCATGAATACTCACTAAGTTTGGGCTTGACTATGGCCACTACATAACCTAATTATGTCGATAGGAACGTTTATTTTGGAATGAGACTTCCAAAATTTTAATTTAATTATCAATAATAATTAGGTCTATGGTAGAGATTTAACCTGCATGGAATATTCTAGAATATTCTTAGTAGTATACACAAATGAGATGTTGAGATTTATCACCAAAGTAGTTATGTGGGTTTTTCTCTTTTAATGAAATTGATTAATAAAAAAGATATCATATTAACAAGTGTAATATGAAATAAGTTATCATTTTTTGGGCATGTGATATTGATAAGCCATGGTATTGGCTCATGATATTGTCACAAAGTCTACTTATAAATTAAGAATCTGGATAGTAAAATGGAGATAAACCTCCATAGATAAGAATTTTGTTCCATGTTTTTTTAAATGTATATATATTTAACACTTATATTAATACTTTTGATAATTTATAATAATAATAATTTAAAATAAAATAATAATTTAATTAATTTTATGACTTTTTGAATTTTAATACAAGATGTATTATGAACTTGTTATGAATTAATAATTTAACAACCATTTAATTTACTTAAATAACTTGATATTTATAATATATTTAATAAATAAATCTAATTTGATAATCTTACTCTCATATTTGGATAACCGATATTTACAAATAGTTATACAAAAACTTATTATAAGTTATGATACAAATCATGCATTCGACGTAAAGGATATAGGGATGGTACATTATGTTTTAGGTTTATACCTTTGGTAATGAATAAGTGACTTGCACATGAAAGTATCCAATAGGAAGTTTGAAGGGGTTTCACATCTTGCCTTACAAATCCTTTGTGACTCATATCATCCCAAATTTGAAATTGTATGGTAATTTAAATTCAAATTTAAAATAAACTTATTTACATAGGGCACTAATTATTTCAATGATTGGTCATGTGAATAATAGATATTTCCATACAATACTTTGAACATCATTAGAAGGCTACACATATGGACAAAGTTCATGTGGAAAAGTGTGCTCCAATTTATTCGAAAGGAATTTGATGGGTTGTAGCACGTATTTTCCACTACAACCCAACCTGTATTTAACCAGTATATTAAAAATTTGAATGTCACAAATCACCTGCATTAAAATTTTTAACCTATCAATTTGATAGTTGAGAATTCAAAACACTTTTCATAAATTGTGGTACCCATTTACACCAGATTATTTATGTCTACCACTAGTTACAGTCTTGTGAATATTCATATGATATTTTGTTATTAGAGGTGTTATTAAGGATCTCGGGACTTCCGATGCTTTGGTCTAATCACTCGATAATGTTAGAAAACTTTTGGTGTGTGTTTCTTGCATAGAATTAGACAGAACGGGCCAAAATTGCAATGACCTGGAACATGACGCTGAGGATGAGGTCCACCCCACACAATAATTGTTAACTAATCTTTTGGGATTATTTTTTAAAATATTAGTTATTTGATATTTTTTCTTTTTCATTAATAAGTTAACAATCTCGCACCTACTTTACATTTGTATAAATGTACGCTTTCAATTTCAATAAATCAATTTTTCCATCGTGGAGTTTATTCACGGACCTGTCTACAGTGGTATCATAGCACTGATGAAATTGTGAACTCCACGTTTTCATGATATATTTGTTGTAAATGAGAGATGGATCATGTAGTTTGGAGTCTGGTTTGATGGTCGAGTTATGGATAAATGAACTTTGAAAATATTTTCCACTACTGGAGTGGTTCTATTCTCAGTGTCACTTATGCTAGGGTTGTTGCCAATGTTTCTCTTGTTGGAACTCTTGCTGGAAAGGTTTACCTACACACAAAAAGGAGGACATGTGACTTACATTAGAGAAAATGGATGTATGGGGCCATGAAAATGCTAAAAATTGATTTTTATAGTCTTCCTTCTGCCATAAATTGGCGTCTCAGCCAATAACTTACCCATACCATATCACATGGTACCGTTTATCTGATTGGTAATGTGACTCCTGTTGAGAACTTTTTGATTTCAAATTTCCATTCTTGTAATGCGGCCTATGCGTCATTTTACGATACTTTTATATCCATTGACTTTATTAAATAAGTCACTCCTAAGCATCTCCAAGGAATTAAGATATTGATTCTCTCTACTTTTTCAAAATCCATTTTCTATAAACCGCTCTAACCTGAACTCCAATGGTTTTTTCCATGCTCCCAATAGACAGATATTGTAGTGGGCATTGCCATTATTGTCTATAAAGTACGTAGCATAAAACTCCAAAAATACCTAGACACCTCCTTTGTGTCTCTTAGTGAGGTCTTTTGTTTGCCTCACGTGTTTTTTTGCAATCTATGCTTCTCTTGGGGTCTAAGGTTAGGTTGTGTGGCTATTTCTTTCTATTTTCTTGAGAGACCGTGGCTTGTATGTGAGAGATTTGATTAAATGGATTAATGTTTGCCCGCTACTCCGACCAAGTAAGGCAGTAAATTGAAGAAATAAGCATTGGCAAAGAAACTGAAATTGGGGACATAGCCTGTGGGCTTCTTAATTCTTTTATTGAGGCTATGATATTAATTTTGAGATTGCGATTAAGTGAGTATGAATTCTATGTTTTTTAATTATGATCTTCATTTATTGAATTAAATTGATTAAAGTTATAGACATCAATTCTTTATCAATTGAACTGAATTGAACTTATGTTTTTCATATAGATAACATTTTTTTCCTTAAGATTTCTTTATTGCTGCCAAGTATTTCTACATAACAATAGAGATGAAACAATTTAGAAGTAGGGACGGTAATAGTCATCAAGGTGACAGGTAGCAAAAACATTTTCAGAATGATAAATAAAGTATTAAATGTTATAGATGTGGTAAACTTCGTCATATTGTCCATAATTGTCTCACTCCTTGGGAAAAGATCAGTGAGAAGAGAGAGAAATTTAGTGAAAGAAAGAGAAACCACCTCTAGATAAAGGAAAACCACCAAAATTTTCTCACTATAGTGTTTCACAATATAATTTCAGTATAAATGATGTCTTTGGCACTACTTTATTTGATTGTAAGATACTTGGATATTGGATACTGGATCCACTTCTCATATAACCTTCAGAATATTTTTTTTTAATCTTTTAGTGATAATATTTTGATGGAGTAGTTTTTTATTGATAACTCACGAGTAAACCCTTTTGGAATTGGATCTATCCAACTGCAAATATCAAGACATGTTGATTATATTTTACAAGATGTTCTTTACATTCCTTAATTTCAAAGAAACTTGATGTCTCTGATACATATAAGGTAGTAAGGGAATTCTATACATATATTTGATGTTATAGTTGAAATCCATAGAGTATCTGATAATATGATTGTGATTACTGGTGTTGAAGAAGACAAACTATTGAAACTCAAAGGCACTTCATTGTCTACATTCAATTGTGCTCATTTAACTCGGCAAAGTGATACTCTGTCTTTCAGTTTGTTGTGGCATGCACTTTTCGGTCATATACATTATGATACCATCAAGATTATGAAAAAACAAGGCATTAAATGGCTTCCTACTATTATGAGAAAACTTACACCATGTGATGCTTGTATTTTAGGCAAGCATGTTTTCATAACTCTACTTCTAGAGCGCTTCCAGAAAATTAGGTCTCATACATTCTTATTTATGTGGGCCCATGCATATTCCATCTTCTAATGGTAATAAATATATTCTTAATTTTATCGATGATTACTCGAGGATGTGTTCGGTCTATCTATTGAAAGAGAAATCACAAGTTTTTGAAAATTTTATGAATATTAATTTATGGATTACAAATGAAACTCAAATTAATACAAACACCCTCTAGATTGATAATGGTGGTGAAATGTATTTACAAGACAATGGTATCAAACATTAAACCACAGTTCCTTTTAATGTGCAAAAAAATGGTGTTGTAGAGCATATGAACATGACATTTCTAAATATGGTGAGATCAATGATGTTTTTTAAGAATGTCAAATTAATGTTTTGGGGAGAAGCAGTACTTTGTGAAGTCTATATTCGAAATCGTTGTCCTTCTTCTTCCACCAATAATAAGTCTCCTTATGAAATATGGCATAGCATACTTCTTATTGTTCAAGATTTCAAAGTTTTTGGTTCTCCATGATATGATTTGATTCCTAAGCACTAGCGAAACAAATTGGGTTCCAAAAGTCACAAATGTATTTTTTTGCAATATTTTGGTACTTTCAAAGCTTATAGATTGTCTGATGAGGAGAACAAGAAATTTGTTGTTTCGTGAGATGTCGTTTTTCTTGAATTTGATAAAGATGCTTCCACTATTGTTAGACAACTTAGTCATTTGGATAAATTCTCTTCAAATGAGTATGATAATGATCTTCCAGATACTGAAGGGGGAATTCCCATTCTAAATCGGTTTGTGGATTTTCCTTTAGTAAATTTTCCATCTTTAATAGTGGATGATGATAATGTTTCTGCTAAAGAAAATTTGGATAATAGTAATGTTTCTGCAAGATCAAAAATTTCTCTTGAAGGTCTTGTCTTAGAGCCTATTTTTCAAGATCAACAACCACCACAACAATCACTATGAAGATCAACACGCATTAGTAAATTTACAAGAAAGTATGATGATTTTGATACAAGGAGTTATTCTAAACAAAATAAAGGAAATGATGGAAATTTTACTTCAAGTTCAAGTAACATTTCTCATGATTGTGAATTTAATTTTTTTGTTGTTAATGAACCTTCTACCTTTGAAGAAGTTGCTAGTTGTGATGAATGGAAAGATGCAATGCAAAGAGAGTATGATGCTCTCATTAAAAATGACACTTGGAGGTTGGTGGATCCTCCTATTGGCATCAAACCTATTAGTTGCAAATGGGTTTATAAAATTAAGTATAAGGATGATGGTTTGCTTGACAAGTACAAAGAAAAACTTGTAGCAAAGGGGTATGTGCTAAAAGAAGGTGTTGACTATACAAAAACATTTACTCCTACAACTAAATGGGGCATTATTAGAACCTTGTTTTCTCTTGCAGCTCTAAAGGGATCGAAAGCATATAATATGGATGTAAAAAAAAACCTTTTTGAATGGATATTTGAAGGAGGATGTCTATATGTTTCAGCCATAGGATTTTTTTGTTAAAGGAAAAGGACATAAGGTATGTAAATTGGTAAAATCTTTTATAGTTTGAAACAAGCATCCCATGCATGGTGTGCAACGTTAACTAAACATATTCTCAAATTAAATTATAAGATTTTCAACCTAGATGATACAACTCTTTTTTTCAAGAAATTTGGAAGATCAATTGTATATCTAATTGTCTATGTTGATGACTTGACGATCACAAGGAACATTGAGGATCATATATCATTTGTTAAGCGAGAGCTAGAAAGATTTTTGATATGACATATTTGGGATTATTTCATTACTATTTAGGAATTGAAGTTGATAAAAAACCCAAGCATATTTTTATTTCTCAAAAAAAAATTATTGGACAATTTTTGAGTAATTTTGGAATGTAGGGTTGTAGAAATCCAATGGAGTAGAACCTAAATCTTACTTCAAATGAAGGAAGTCCATTTGAAGGTCCATCAAAGTACATGCAACTTGTTGGAAGTTTAAATCTTTTGACTATTATTCATCTTGACATAGCTTTCGATATAGGAATAATTTCCAACTTTATGCATCAGCCTTGTGATGGTCATTATATCGCAGCAAAATGAGAAACGAAATATTTAAAAGGAACTTAGTCATATGACATCAAATATTTCAAAGTTTCAGACTTCCATCTCACTGGTTATTCAGATTCTGATTTTGATGGAGATAAAGAGCATGGGGTGTCTACTTCTGGTTATTTGATGAATCTTGGATCAACAACCATCACCTGGAGATCATGAAAGCAATATGTTCCTGTTAATTCTACCACTTAAGTCAAGTATGTTGCAACAACTCAAGCTACAAAAGAAATAATTTAGATTCGCAAAATAGTTGAATATTTGCAGAAGAAACAAAAGACTTCATCTCCTTTATTCATTGAAAACTATTTTGCAATTCAATTAGCCAAGAATCCTAAATTTCATGATCGAAGCAAACATGTCAACACCAAATATCACTTGATTCGACATTATGTAAAGACCAAATTCATTCATCTGACAGATTGTCCTACTTCAGAGTAGATCATACTTCAAAGTAGATCACAAATATCTTTACCAAAGCACTAGGACGTGGAAAGTTTGAAAATTCATAATGTTACTTACCATGTGCGATGCCCCTTCAAATTAAAAGTGGAATGTTAACTAATCTTTCAGGATTATTTTGTACAATATTAGTTAGTTGATAATTGTTCTTTTCCGTTAATAAGTTACCGAAACAAAATTTTCTCGCACCTTCTTTACATTTGTAAAAATGTATGCTTTCAGTTTTAATAAATCAATTTTCCATCTTGGACTTCATTCACAAGTTTGTCTACGACAACTAGAAACAGAATATGACAAATGTGAACACTGGGGCATGGAGAAGAAGATCATTGTCAAAGTGAGATCAATTTATGAAAATTATATCAGCGTTAAGGCTGCAAATATTATGCATATAGTTAGTCAAACAAATCTTGAATCACACAAACAGAATTTTAGCTCCAATTTTGAGTGTGCTCACAAAGTGCATAACCGTGGTAGGAAAGAATAAGTTTTTGAATAAAAAAAAAATACATTGCATAGGTTCAATTATCTAATGATTCACGGTTATTGAAATATTGGAAGTGTTGGGTTCTTATACTCTACAGACACCATACATACTCTAAGGCCCCATACCCTCTTCAAATCCTAAAAGGATTTTCCTGTTCCATCCATTATAGATAAGCATAACGAATTGATCTATTTGAAATGGAAACATAATTGATGAATTTTAGGGGGAGAGAGGGTGATTTAAATCGTAATAGAGACAATAAAGGCAATCCCCAACATGTATATAACACTTGAAATGTAGTCGTCTATCATGCATCGAGCACATGAAAAAGTAAACCGGTTCATTCGATTGATGTGGAGACCAGTTCATTCGATTGATGTGGAGTTTGACCAGTTATATATATTCCTTTAAACATGTTATTGGGTTTTTATTTTTATTTTTTTAAAATTTTATGGATTTTTCATGAAAATGTTAATTACATTTTGAAATATATATAATAAAAAAATTATCCCCTCTTCCTATGTTAATTTAAGAAAATCAATAGTATGTTGTGGAATATTAGGTAAATTTGATTTGAAGTTAAAACTATTTATTTCCTAAAAGGTATAACTTTGTATATTTCTATATTTGTTTATTTATATTTATATAATATTACATACACAAACAATAATCTAATTAACATTGGATATATGTAAAGGGAAAACTCTAGAAAATGTGTAACGTTGCAGAGAGAAAACACTCCATTCCAGGGTAATGAGCTGAAAATAGAGTAAAATTTTCTAAAATTTTGAAAAAATTATATATTTTAATATTTATCGAAGGTATATTCTCAAAATAAAAATTGAGTGTTAAATTTTAGGCTGAATTCTTTTACTTGATAGTGGGGTTTTAATACTGTAACTATACATAATTAACAAATGTCTTAAAAAAAATAATACGCACATTTATTGGTCATAATACACAAATGTCCTTTCTTTTTTAAATATCGTACATGTTTTAAAAAAACATAAAAATACGCACATTTATTGGTCATGTATTATGAGCAAACGGCTGGTACACAAATGTCCTTTTTTGTTTTTTTAAATATCACACATGTTTTAAAAAATATTAAAAACACACATCCACCGGTGGCGATTCCTATTTCCATCACAATTTTTTAATTAATGCCCTCTGACATGTGGGGGTGATAGGGAAATATAACGCTCGCTGTTTTTTTTTCTCCTCCAGTCACGACGGGGCGCGTTATATTTTCCTATCGCCCCCGCATATCAGGGGGCATTAATTAAAAAACTGTGATGGAAATAGGAATCACCTTCACCGATCATGTACCTGTCAGTATAATCCTATTAAATTATCTGGACAAGTATCTGACTCACTGTAAAATAGATTTTACATGTTTTAAAAAATATTAAAAACGCACATTCATTGGCCATGTACCCCTCAGTATAATCCTATTAAATTATTTGGACAAGTATCTGACTCACCGTAAAATAGATTTTACATCATGAATGTATATGGCCACCATAACAATTTGAATTAAATAATTTCTATAAGCTTTTCCGGATAAAAAAGATCATTTAATTATAAGCACTGTTAATTATATAGTTAATTTTAAAAGAAAATGTTTGAAGCAATGATTCGCAATGGATAAAAAAGATCGTTTAATTATAAGCACTGTTAATTATATAGTTAATTTTAAAAGAAAATGTTTGAAGCAATGATTCGCAATGGAAAGAAATGTAGGAAGTGGGAGTAGTAGACTTTAACACACAAAGTTTTCCCAACTACTACGTTGGTGATCTTAAGTAGATTGCAGATTCCCCGAATATTTGGAAATTTGATGGACATGGACACAGTTTAAAAATTGACCAGCCTTATATCTATCAGATTTCCAAATATTCAAAAAATCTGCAATAGACTTAAGGATAGCCCTAATACATAAAGCTGTATACATTACAAAGCACATGTATTTTCTCATGTCGCACCCTTTCGTGGGAGACTATTATTATCCTTCATAATATTCAGTGTTTTCTCATGTCGCGCCCTTTCGTGAGAGACTATTATTATCCTTCATAATATTCAGTGGTGTGCTTGGGAACATTTTGCGCCTCCGACAATTGGTTACTTTCTGGCTGCAACTATTCTAAGTCGATAGAGGAGGTTATTCTAATTTCCATTACCTTCACAGTTTTGTTGTTGTTAATGATTCCCACTGTACGCTAATAATTTTGTTGTTGTTAATAATTCCCACTGTACGCTAATAATGTTTCTCTTGCATGAACATACAGTACTGAGGTATGTAATTTATTGTGTTTTTTTAAGGATAATTAATTACGCCGTAAGGCGTTTCCCTTTGAAATGAATTGCCCCAGCCGTCTACGTGTCCTGCTGTTCACCGTGGATTTGTAGTGTTAGACGATTGAACAAGGTTTGATCGTTGATCCAAAATTAAAACGGTTCATGAAACTGAAACGGTTCATGAATCAATCCACGAACCGTTTCCCTTTGAAATGAATTGCCCCAGCCGTCTACGTGTCCTCCTGTTCATCGTGGATTTGTAGTGTTAGACGATTGAACAAGGTTTGATCGTTGATCCAAAACTAAAACGGTTCATGAAACTGAAACGGTTCATGAATCAGTCCACGAACAGGCTTAAAAACCTATGTATAACGTCCCTCTGTCTATTTCCAACTTCGGCCTAACTTCGTTCAGGCTAGCAATGTCAGTTGCGAATCGCTGGCTCTTTTCTGCTTTCTTCTACTACAGCATGTTCCTGAACTTTCTTTAACCCTACTGTAAATATTTCTTAACGTCCCTCTGTCTATTTCCAACTTCGGCCTAACTTCGTTCAGGCTAGCAATGTCAGTTGTGAATCGCTGGCTCTTTTCTGCTTTCTTCTACTACAGCATGTTCCTGAACTTTCTTTAACCCTACTGTAAATATTTCTTTCAATTTTACCGTTTTTCTCCCAGATCGGACAGAGCCATAACTTTCTTTAACCCTACTGTAAATATTTCTTTCAATTTTACCGTTTTTCTCCCAGATCGGACAAAGCCATACCAGCCATGGACATGGATGGAAATGCCAAGGGTTTGAAACTGGGATGCAAATTAGTTAAGCTTTGGAAAAAAATTCTGCATTCAAAGCGCTTGGGATCGCATTATACTCCACATGATCAACCTCAGCCGGCCAATCTTTCCAACGGCCATTTTTTAAGCCGGGCGACTTCCCTTCCTTCAATCACGCGGTTTAAAAGGATTCAGTGTCTGGGTAAATGTCGAATTAAAGCCTCTAGCAATCGCTTGAACCTTCTGACTCGAACTAAATGGCATATCGGCCACCATTTATCTTGGTGGAAATCTAGCTTTGTGAAGGGGGCTCAAGAAAAGAAAACTCAATATCTTCCCAAGGACATTCCCAACGGCTCGGTGGCTGTTTGTGTTGGGGACGAGCAAGAAGAGCAAACGCGGTTTGTGATCCCCATCTTGTATTTCAACCATCCACTCTTTCTCCATTTGTTGGAAGAAGCCGAGCCCGTCTATGGCTTCTGCAACAAGGGCATCCTCACGATTCCTTGCCAGGTTTCTGATTTTGAGTATCTCCGCTGGCTTATTGAGAGGGAAGGGGCAATGAACCGCCTTGCTTATAGTGCTTCGACTTACCAGCAAT
This sequence comes from Pinus tabuliformis, assembly GCA_031772625.1. NCBI lineage: Eukaryota > Viridiplantae > Streptophyta > Pinopsida > Pinales > Pinaceae > Pinus > Pinus tabuliformis. The sequence goes on from CM062804.1 coordinate 1,117,135,419, forward strand.
AGGTTTTTCTTCACCTGAAGAAATCGTGTCTGGAGTACTTTTCCGGCGTCTGGAGTAGCTTTCCGGCTTACATAGTCTTGTTCAAGATCAGAGCACAAGACCATTAGAAGACATACTCCGGGCTAAAACGTCGGTTATAGTTGTTAGAGCCGGAATGGGCAGTCATCCAATTCTTCTTCCGAACGGAAGGGCAAATGTATAGAAATATTTTTCCAATTCATCTGTATTATAAGGAATTGATTAATTCTTAGGGATGACACCATGACGCCCAAGTCTTCTTCATTTTAGGTTTTTGAAAGATGGATGATTAAAGCATTTGTTTTTAAATAGTCGTTTTTAAATGGAAGGAAAAGAAGTATAAAATGAACTCGTTTTAATAATATTTTTATAAAATAATATTTATATTAATAATTTGTTTGTTATTGATAAATATAATTTAATATATTTTTTATAAAAAATTTAAAATGTATTTTAAAATTGTGATTTTTAATTTTTAAATTAGAATGAAATTCTTTATATTTATATTCAAGTTTATATTTCCGGTGTAATAAATGTTTTAGGTATGAAATATCAATATTAACAAAATTGTAGTTTGTTTCTTATTATATTTTGTAAAGGGACATGATGATTTTGAGCATAAAAAAGTTTTTTTTTGGTAAGTGAACACTTAATAAAATTGCCTCATTAAATAGCAAAATTTACATAATATTAAGCTATTGATTTATAATTACGTCGTAAGGCGTTTCCCTTTGAAATGAATTGCCCCGAACAGGCTTAAAAACCTACACTATATATATTTCAGAATTTTCAAGGACCAGAGAGTCTGCTAAATAGCAGCGGCAAGATGCATTTGCCACGGAACACATCGAAGCCTCGATACTATTTCCTCGCAAGCAGAACACCACATCGACCCTGGCAGCGCGCAAAAATACATATGAAAAGAAACAGATGCCACTCAGACCGCCAACAACGATTAGAGGAAATTTTTATATATGGAAACAAGGCTCCAGCCATTGAATGTTTAGAGATGGGGAAAGTTAGGCCTAAACTAAGAATTCAGAAATTTTATACGTTTAAATGAAGAAAACCTATCGCGAATATATCTCTGTCCATTTTCAGCTCCCAGCCACGCGGTTCCGTACTAAACCTAACAGATGAACGATTAGTGCTTAAGATTGTTAAATCAGGCTTGGATTGTCAGTAAGTGAAATCATATTAGTGCTGTAGATGGTTTTTTTTCTGGGCCTGCAGCCCTTCATAATGATCTTTAGTGGAAATCTCTATTTCAGGGGAGCCAATTTTGGGATTGCATTTGAAATATTTGTTTGGTGAGGCTTAGTTTGATGTTGAATTTGTGTATCTTTGGATCTCAAAATCTCGAACTATCTTATGTTAGGTTTGTGTTATAAACAATGACTGGAAAACTTCATTCACCTCTTTTTTATGCATGTCATGACGTGGGTGTCGTTTGGTATTGTGTTGTGATCCATGACTCGTATAATGTGCTAACCAGGGGTTGCTTTAGCATGATAAATGTGTGGCTGACACATACAATGCTTGCTATTTTGTTTTGACTATTTTACTTGTCTCATGACTTGATCAGCAAGAATCGATCCCTGGACCTGATGACAGTGGCGTCGCGCGGAGCTTCAGAGCGTATTTGTCCCTCCATGCCCTCGAGATCTCAAAAGAATAACAAACACCTGTGAATTGAAAGGCACCTTCGGCTTCAGTCCTTCCTCTGCACTAAAAACATACGCACGGGCAGAGCAGAGGAGAGAAGCAAAGCGCAGTGCGAGACACGCGAGGGCGGATAATAGTTGGGCTCAGCTTTGACCTCTGTGTAATGTTTTCTCTTCATTCAATTCCAATTAATTACTTTATCAATTATGTTCCAAATGGGGATTGAAACGTCGTTTTCTGGTCTTCTGGTTCATGCCCTTCCTCCACACGTGTCCCCAAAAAGAACAAGGTTCATACGATTTCAGTGTATGTAAATGAAAAATTAATAGATCAATTTAATCTTAATTTTGACGGATTTACTGTGTGTGTGTGTTTCCTTTTTGGGGATTTCAGAAGGATTGTTGGGGGACAAAAATCAGGCTTGGATTGTCAGTAAGTGAAATCATATTAGTGCTGTAGATGGTTTTTTTCTTGGCCTGCAGCCCTTCATAATGATCTTTAGTGGAAATCTCTATTTCAGGGGAGCCAATTTTGGGGTCTATAGCTACATTGGTTTTTAATTGGTGAAGACTGCATTCTGTTTAGCAAAGCATTTGTGACTGCTTGTGTCAATTTCATAGAGTTTGATCTGTATGGAAATAGACACAATTTGTATTGTCCAAACATCTTCATTCTAATGTTTTGAATACACTTCGTCAAACTGCTAACAGTTTTAAGGTGGTAGCTGATAAAAGACGAGAAACAACTTAATCACACATCTGTTGGTAAAGGCCTAATACTAAGAAGGCAGGTAGAAGTGGATGATGTTCGTATGCTTTATCTTCATTTCTGCACAAAAAAATCATAAGATAATTGGGTTTTTCGGTTTGGTTTGATCAAGTAGTTTTATTGGTTTATAACTATTGTCAGAACTTTATTTGGAATTCTAAGAGAGATTGAGATGGACTATGTTTGGTGTTTTGATTTTAAATTGAGATATTTGATGTGTACTATCAAAGATCTGTCTAAAGCCGGGGTATTCACTTTGAGGTTGTGTTGCAGGCTATCTGGTAATAATAATATTATTATTATTAGTATTATAATAATAATAATAACAATGGAAAGGTGGGGAAGGAAGAAACTAATAATTTCAGAAATTTGGACCTTTTATCCTAGCTTTATTTGTTCTTCAGATCCAACTTATGGTGAACTAGCAGCTTGAAAGCCAATTGCAAGTCATTCAGCCAACAACGATCTATAAGCATGCCATAGTAGTATGTCTCTGCATATTCACAATAGCGATTCCACTGTCATATTATTATTCCCCACTTGGACAGAGCGATGACACAAGGGGTTTCTACATGTTGACCAACCATGTAAATTGGATCTTATAAATTATAATTCTTGTTTTCTAGCCTTCTATTTCTATAGATATCAATTGTGTAGTTGATGGCATACTTTTTATAAATAAATTTCCATGGCTATTACGGTTCAATTAAGAGCCAATCTCTTGCAGAGTTCAGAGTTGAAGTCATCTGTAACTGCCTTTGATTTAGGGAGTGATCTAGAAAAAACTTCAATGCCTAACAAGACTGTGATAATCACAACCATAAACGCAGCTTGGGCAGAAGAAAACAGTGTACTAGATTTGTACATGCAGAGCCTTCGAATAGTTATTGAATCATGTTCTCCTCGTTGCAGTGGACCAAGGGTCATTTAATCGTTGCCAACATATTCATCACACTGCTATATTTTGCTGAAAGAAATATCTGATTTCAATGAATCTGCCTCTGCATACCAAGACTGGCGTGAATGGTAAAAGTCAATGAATCTGCCTCTGCGTGCCACTAGAAGTTGTTGGATGAAAATATATGTTTTAAAGGCAAGAAATGGAATGGTTTTTTTGTTATTTGGATTACCAAAAGAAATGGCTTAGTTAAGATAGCTTATAAATGGAGGCACAAGTTCTGAGGCTCTCATGGTGTTATTTCAATATATTGGCCCTGTTCAAGTTTTGAATGATTTAGAAATTAGCAGATCTGTTAGATAGTGGAGGCAGGAAATTTGCACTTCTTTTCTGTCAAACCTGGTAGCTGATAAAAGATGAGAAACAACTTAATCACACACCTGTTGGTAAAGGCCTAATACTAAGAAGGCAGGTAGAAGTGGATGATTAAGATTGTTTATAGGTTTAGCCAACAGTTTTATTGGTAACATGCTTAGTTTGAACTTTTGGTGATATTGTTTCATCACATAGGCTGACTACGGTTTGGTGAATTGTTACTGGAAATATACTTAAATCAGGATAAAATATAGGTGGTAATACCTAGTTGAATGGAGAGTCCTAGTATATTGGCCCTTTTGAGGATTATTACTTGACCAGTTTGTTGCCTTAGTCTGCTGAGTACATTTTTTTTTTTTTTTGGTTGGTTGTTGTTGTAATTGGTAAATTGTATAGGTGATTTTCATTCACATGCTTATTGGAATAGCTGGATCTTGAATAAGGCAGTCATGTAGCTGAGTATGTGAGAGGGGTTTGTAGAATGCATTATCTAATGAACTCTTATGTAGAGGCAAAAAGTCTCACTCATAGCATACTCAGGGCTTCAGATGGGAATTTCTTTTATAGACTGATCAACTTACTAGAACTACTACTGCACTTTCTTCATCAACAGAAACCACTTGAAAATGCTTGAAAATAAACTCTCTGTAAGGGCCATTGTCAATAAAAATAGTTGCAGTGGAGGGGGTTTCTACATGTTGACCAACCATGTAAATTGGATCTTATAAATTATAATTCTTGTTTTCTAGCCTTCTATTTCTGTAGATATCAATTGTGTAGTTGATGGCATACTTTTTATAAATAAATTTCCATGGCTATTACGGTTCAATTAAGAGCCAATATCTTACAGAGTTCAGAGTTGAATTCATCTGTAACTGCGTTTGATTTAGGGAGTGATCTAGAGAAAACTTCAATGCCTAACAAGACTGTGATAATCACAACCATAAATGCAGCTCGGGCAGAAGAAAACGGTGTACTACATTTGTACATGCAGAGCCTTCGAATAATTATTGAATCATGTTCTCCTCATTGCAGTGGACCAGGGGTCATTTAATTGTTGCCAACATATTCATCACACTGTTATATTTTGCTGAAAGAAATATCTGATTTCAATGAATCTGCCTCTGCGTGCCATTGGAAGTTGTTGGATGAAAATATTTGTTTTAAAGGAAAGAAATGGAATGGTTTTTTTGTTATTTGGATTACCAAAGGAAATGGCTTAGTTAAGATAGCTTATAAAGGGAGGCACAAGTTCTAAGGCTGTCATGGTGTTATTTCAATATATTGGCCCTGTTCAAGTTTTGAATGATTCAGAAATTAGCAGATCTGTTAGATAGTGGAGGCAGGAAATTTGCACTTCTTTTCTGTCAAACCTGGTAGCTGATAAAAGATGAGAAACAACTTAATCACACACATGTTGGTAAAGGCCTAATACTAAGAAAGCAGGTAGAAGTGGATGATTAAGATTGTTTATAGGTTTAGCCAACAGTTTTATTGGTAACATGCTTAGTTTGAACTTTTGGTGATATTGTTTCATCACATAGGCTGACTATGGTTAGCATAGTAGTTTTCTTTGTTTACATGTATTTCCATGATTTGGCAGACATTTATGTTGCACTGGTTGTGAGTTGTTAATGGTTTCGGATGTGGATTAGGATTAAATAGCTCTTCGAGGAAATGTAATGGTATGCTGGATTTCCAGTTGATCAATTTGCTAGCTTTTCTAGATGTACTTATCATACAACGGACAAAGTGAAGAGAGGCTCTGTAACCAGGAGAAGCTGCATCAGCTTCAGACCTTTTCTGTTGTGGCCTGCCCTGTTTATACTTACCCTGTTGCACTGTATGCTTGTAGATATGCAAGTTAATAACTGAGAATACTTTGAAATTGGTTTCAAAGTACGAGTTTAGTGAATGTCATGTTCTAAAGCTTATTGTGTCCATTCTATTTAGAGATATCTTAGGCTAAGGATGTGTTGACACTTTAGCCTTTAGGTGAAGGCTTATCATCCAAAGATCATATTGTATCTACACTTTCTTTGTATCATAAATATACGGTTTCACTAAGATAAATAATTTTCACAGTGGAGCAATGCCAACGGCTTTGGGACTTTATAACCTGAATTTTAGTAACTACCTTTGCTGATTTGATATGTCGGGTCTTAGGAAATCCAAACCAACTTACAATTTTAGTTATAACTTTACAATTTTCCTTGGAATGTAAATGAATGGAATGTCAACTAAAGCAGGAGGCTTACGAGACTGTACTAAAGTTTTCTTTGTTGCTTCCTTAAAGACTATATGTTATATAAGAATCAAAAATTGACAGAATGAGTTCACCCAGACCAGGAGGCTTGCAGTACTGGATTGAACTTTTATGCTTGCACCATTTTAGACAATATATGTCATATAAGCATCACAAATTGATAGAATGAACTACTGGTAATGGAGTTGAATTAGACATGCGGGTTACATTTACTCTGATATAATAAACTTCTTGTGTACTGGTGTTTAGATATGATTTGATGTGCTACTAGTGTAATAGTGGTTATTGTCATTGTAAGTAAGGTGATTATACCAGCAAATTTTTTATTAACTCAGCAACAAGTGTGGCCTCCCCTTGTATGGGAATAATACAATGAAATGTTGTTGACTATCACCATTGAGAACAACCCACGGCTATATCATCAATTATTCTTAATACATACATTTTTTTCTTGTAATTTTTCCCAGCCCACCATAGAATTTATGTGCATGTTGAAGGTGGCTGCTTATTTCAAATTGGGGAACTTGGCTTAAAATTATGAGTTCCAAACTTAAATCCTATTTCAATGAGCTGGCTACACATCTAATTTGTTGAACTTCAACCTTGGGAACTAAGACGGATGCTGACTCTTTTTGCTGTGTCGTTTGTTTCTTCTTTCTAAATGATGATGTGCCCAACCACATACTAGCACTTACAGTAATATATTCATCTAAATTTGTCAAACAGTTTTAAGGTGAACTATAGTCAAAGCACTCCAGGTTGCCATTTGATCAATTTGCTAGCTTTTCTAGATGTACTTATCATACAGCGGACAAAGTGAAGAGAGGCTCTGTAACCAAGAGAAGCTGCATCAGCTTCAGACCTTTTCTGCTCTGGTCTGCCCTATTTATACTTACCCTGTTGCATTGTATGCTTGTAGATATGCAAGTTAATAACTAAGAATACTTTGAAATTGGTTTCAAAGTACGAGTTTAGTGAATGTCATGTTTTAAAGCTTATTGTGTCCATTCTATTTAGAGATATCTCAGGCTAAGGATGTGTCGACACTTTAGCCTTTAGGTGAAGGCTTATCATCCAAAGATCATATTGTATCTACACTTTCTGTTATGAAACCATCTCAAGAAAAGATAGAAAAGATAGATCAACGCCTTAGAATTCGGCCTCTTCAAGGGGGCAACCTCCTTTACATTACATAAATGAACAATTCTTGGATGATAAAAATGACAAAACCTCCTTTCTATATATAGGAGTCTAAGGAGTCACAATATAATCCAGCCGACCTAACAATAATAATATAAAGCCACAAAAATAACAATAGAGGGATTCTATGGGGCACAGAAATAACAATATGGGGGTAATAGGGGCACAACAATATAAATAAGGGGTATAACTACAATAGTAATGGGGTAATCACTAGTATTATAGGGACCCAACATGCCCCTCTCCTTCAAAAAAGTGTTGTCCTCAACGCTTGAGTAGTTCTGGATACTTCTGCATAAAATTCTCATCCTCCCATGTGGAATCTTCAGCGGATAAGTTCTTCCACTTGATAAGATACTCTGAAATTGATCGATTTCGTAGCTGTCGAGTTCTTGTTTCTGTGACTGCTTCCGGTTCCAATATAATTTTTCCTTCCTCGTCAAGTTCTGGCAATATTGTTTGAACTGGGAGCTTGTCACCTATAACCTTCTTTAAACATGAAACATGGAAAACTGGGTGCAATCGAGAAGCTGCAGGAAGCTCCAATTTGTATGCCATAGTACCAATCTTTTGCAACACCTTGTACGGACCATAATACTTTGGTGATAATTTATTATCCTTCTTAGCTTGCTTTAGGGACATTTGCTTATATGGTTGTAGCCGTAGGAATACCCAATCACCTACATCAAAACTTCTTTCACTGCGATGTTGATCTGCCTGTTGTTTCATTCTATTTTGTGCCAACACGAGGTTATCCTTTAAGAGTTGGAGGACTTGTTGTTGATGTTCGATGTGATGTTCCACTGCCTGAACCTTAGAATTTTCTCTTAAATATGATGTGATGGATGGTGGTTGATACCCATAAAGTGCCATAAATGGGGTCATTTTTGTTGCTGTATGGAAGGAAGTGTTATACCACCATTCAGCCAGAGGCAACCATTTGACCCATTGTGTCTGTTTATCAGATACAAAGCAACGAAGATATCCTTCCAAACATTTGTTTACTATCTCAGTTTGCCCATCAGATTGAGGATGATAAGATGAGCTATGAGCTAACTGAGTACCAAGACAAGAAAATAATTTTGTCCAAAAATTTCCAGTGAAAATGGGATCTCTGTCACTTACAATAATCTTTGGGTTTCCATGTAGCTTTTGAATTGTTTCCATAAATGCAGTAGAAACTGTACTGGCTTTAAATGGATGTGATAATGCACAAAAGTGTGCATACTTGGTAAGTCTGTCAACTACCACCATGATGACACTCTTTCCCTCAGACTTGGGTAAACCTGTGATAAAATCCATTGAAACCTCCTCCCAACGTTGGCTTGGAATGGATAAAGGTTGTAATAGACCCGGTGTCTTAATTGTTTCAACTTTATTTTGTTGGCAAACCAAACATTCCGCCACAAACTTTTGAATATCTGATTTAAGGCCATCCCAAAAAAATTCCTTCTTAACCCTGTGGTAAGTTTTTAAAAATCCTGAGTGCCCTCCTAAGGGAGAAGTGTGCAATTCCATAAGAATCTTTTGTTTTAGCTGGGAATTCTTACAGAGGTATAAGCGATCTTTGTACCATAACGAATCATTTTGCCAGCTAAATGTATCAGACGTACTGGAATCTTGTTGTAGCTTTCGAATAAGTGCCCACACTTCTTCGTCATTCTTCCATTCCTCCCTTGCTTCGTTTATCCAATCTGGTTGGATAATAGAAATGGCGCACAACAATGCTTCCACATCCTCATCCTTTCTTGAGAGTGCATCTGCCACCACATTTTGCTTCCCTTTTTTGTAGATGATTTCAAAGTCATAACCCAACATCTTTGTGACCCACTTTTGTTGCTCTTCAGAGGATAATCTTTGTTCTAAAAAGTATTTAAGGCTATCATGATCCGTTTTTACCTTGAAGTGTCTTCCCATTAGGTAGGGTCGCCATTTCTTAAGTGCATGGAGTATTGCCAACATTTCCTTCTCATAAATAGCTTTGCTTAAAAACTTTCCCTTGATTGGACGACTTTCAAAAGCAATGGGTCTTTCATCTTGCATTAGAACAGCACCAATTCCATTTCCTGAAGCATCACATTCCACAATAAAGGTTTTTGTGAAGTCCGGTGTAGCTAAGACCGGTGCTTGGCACATTGCCTCTTTAAGATGTTCAAAGGCCTTTGTTGCTTCCGGAGTCCATGAAAATGCATCTTTCTTCAATAATGTTGTTAGAGGTGCTGCTATTCTCCCATAATTCTTAACAAACTTGCGATAATACCCTGTCAACCCAAGAAATCCTCGCAGATGCTTTATGGATGTGGGGATTTTCCATTCCTTAATGGCTTTAATTTTGCTAGGGTCTACCTTAACTCCTTCATGAGATACAATATGACCCAAATATTCCACCTCCTGGACTCCAAAGAAACATTTGGATCTTTTTGCATATAATTGTTTCTCCTCCAATAGTTGTAGCACCCTGTCAACATGTTCAACATGATCCTTCCAAGACTTGCTGTAGATTAGTATATCATCAAAAAATACTAACACAAATTTTCTAAGGAATGGTTTGAAAATTGAATTCATCAAACCTTGAAATGTTGAAGGTGCATTGGTAAGGCCAAAAGGCATGACCAAAAATTCATAATGACCCTCATGAGTTCTAAATGCCATTTTCGGAATGTCTTCAATCTTCATTCTGATTTGATGATATCCCGAACGAAGATCCAACTTGGTGAAGTAAATTGATCCATGCAATTCATCCAGTAATTCATCAATGACAGGAATGGGGAACTTATCTTTAATAGTGAGCTTGTTGAGCTCCCTATAATCCGGACACATGCGCCATGATCCATCCTTCTTGTGCACCAATACTACTGGAGCAGAGAAAGAACTTTGACTCGGTTGAATTATACCAGCCTCTAGCATTTCTGCAACCATACGTTCAATTTCACTTTTTTGGACATAGGGATATCTGTACGGCCTGATGTTTGGAGGAACACTTCCTGGAATCAGATGAATAGCATGATCATGATCACGCATAGGTGGGAGACCTTTGGGAGTCTCAAATACCTTGGAATGATTGTCCAGGACTTTTTGGAGATCTGGAGAAATAGATGATTCCAATGTGGAAACATCTAGCGAACATAATTGTGCAATTACACCTCTTTGCTCCTTTTTTAGAAGCTTTGTCATACCATTAGAGCTGATTATCTTTCCTGGTTTCCCTGCAATACCCCTTAATTCAACTTCCTTTCCTTCCGTAGAAAATTTGATGAAAAGTTCTTGAAAATTAAAAGCTATTGTACCCAAGGATTGTAGCCATTGGACTCCTAGTACAACATCAGCACCTCCCATTGGAATGGAAAGCATTGGGCTAGTCAATACATATTCTCCCATGGATAGCTTGATATTATGGCACTTTCCAGAGCAATTTATTGTTCCTCCATTTGCAATCATCACTTGACACTCTGGTGCTGGATATAGGAAGCAATTCAATTCTTTTGCTACCCTACAATGAATAAAATTGTGGGTGCTTCCTGAATCAATCAACACTATTACCTTTTTCTTCTTGATTTGTCCTTCTATCTTGATGGTTTGAGGAGTGGTAATTCCCGCCAATGCATTACAAGATATGGTCGGATTTATTTGTTCTTCATCTAGGCTTTGTTCCTGGAGTATATCTTCTTCTTTTGACCTTTCTTGCTCCTTTTCTTCTTCCTCTTCACAATCTATGTAGAATAATTTCTTCTCAGCACACTTATGACCTTTAGTGTATTTGCTATCACAACTGTAACAAAGCCCTTTTGCTCTTTTTTCTTCCAATTGTTGTGGTGTCAACCTTATAGGTTGTGGAAGACTAGGGGCAACAACACTTCCGTCTTTATAGTTGTGAGTGGTATGCTTCCTAGTTGCCATAATTTTGCTTTCCATTTTTCTTGCTAACCTGAATGCCTTCTCTAATGAATCAGGTTCCCAAAGGCGAACATCATGTTGGATATTATCCTTTAAAGACCCTATGAACACATCAATCCTATGCTCCTCTGGAATATCTTTTACCCTTATGTTCAATTTTTGGAACTCCTCAATGTGCTCCATTATTGAACCCTTTTGTTTGAGACTTATCAATTGGCTAAAAAAAGTGTTGCTTTTTGTATCTTCATAATGTGCTATCAATTCTTCCGTAAAAATTGCCCAAGTGATAAATTTTTTACGAGAGCAAAGCCATTGATACCATACAAACTGATTTGGTTCCAAATATACAGTTTCCATACGTACCTTTTGTGTGTTTTGCACATTATTGAGATCGAAGAAATGCTCCATCTGTAATATCCATGTGGCGGGATCCTTGCCATCAAACTTCCTCATATCGATTTTTGGAATATGGTGGGTCTTCGATCCAACATTAGAGTCTATGGAATCATGATTAACATTTCTTTTTTTCACATCATGAGTTTCCTTTACAACCTTTTCACCATTAGTAAGTATTTCTTGTAGAAAATTTGTCAAATCTGTCTTCAAATCTGCCATGTCTGTCTTCAAATCTATCTTCAAATCTGTCTTCAAATCTGCCATGTCTGTCTTCAAATCTGTCTTCAAATCTTCCATGTCTCTCTTCAAATCTGTCTTCGAATCATCCATCTTAGCTTCCATGCCCTTTATCTTAGATTCCATGCCATTTATCTTAGATTCCACGCCATTTATCTTAGCTTCTGTTAGCTTTTGTGAGCGTGACATTTGTTGCACTTGTTCTTGTAATTTTGATATATCATGTAGCATTTCTTCCTCTTCTTCATGAGTCATGCTAGAGCTTTCAGGTTCCTTACTAGGTGTTTGCATTTTCTTTCCTCAGGGCATCAGTTACCGATAATAATGCTTTACTATGCCCTTTGAATTCCATTAAACCAAGCTTACACAAAAATTAAAAAAAAACTACACACCTTTTTTCACTTTATAAAAGCCTGATATTGAATTTGATGTATCTATGTAATTTTGGATCATCCAGTTCTAAAGTTGCGACCTGTAGTAGCCTTCTGCATCCTCTTTCCAATGCCACAATTCTGACCCAAATTGGATTCTCCAAGGAAGAGTTATGTGAAATCTCCCACAATGACTTTCTTTTAGACTAGTTCAGTAGAGCGAACTTGTACGACGTGCCCCGAGTCACTGTTTCAACCTTTGGATCTGAAACTCACATACAAGAAACTACAGTCTGTCCTCTTTCTGTACCTTTTTACGAAATTTCAATCCAATCCCCAGAGAGAATGTTATGACGATTTTCCCCAGGTCACCTGTTTTGAATGTAATTCAGGAGTCTGCAAAAAGACCAACTTCCTCAGATCATATCTCCGCAAATATCGCGCGAAAAGCTCTGAATTTCGGACCCAAGGTTCAACGCGATTTCTTCTCAAATGGGTTTTTTTTGCGACTTCTGAAACGTCACATAAAAAAAGTTATAGTGAAAATGCCACGATGGCCTGTTTGGATCAACGAAACCCTAGAATCCAAACCTCTGATACCAAATGTTATGAAACCAGCTCAAGAAAAGATAGAAAAGATAGATCAACGCCTTAGAATTCAGCCTCTTCGAGGGGGCAACCTCCTTTACATTACATAAATGAACAATTCTTGGATGATAAAAATGACAAAACCTCCTTTCTATATATAGGAGTCTAAGGAGTCACAATATAATCCAGCCGACCTAACAATAATAATATAAAGCCACAAAAATAACAATAGAGGGATTCTATGGGGCACATAAACAACAACATGGGGGTAATAGGGACACAACAATATAAATAAGGGGTATAACTACAATAGTAATGGGCTAATCACTAGTATTATAGGGACCCAACACTTTCTTTGTATCATAAATATGTGGTTTCACTAAGATCAATAATTTTCATAGTGGAGCAGTGCCAACGGCTTTGGGACTTTATAACCTAAATTTTAGTAATTACCTTTGATGATTTGATATGTCGGGTCTTAGGCCATCCAAACCAACTTACAATTTTAGTTATAACTTTACAATTTTCCTTGGAATGTAAATGAATGGAATGTCAACTAAAGCAGGAGGGTTACGAGACTGTACTAAAGTTTTCTTTGTTGCTTCCTTAAATACTATATGATATATAAGAATCACAAATTGACAGAACGAGTTCAACCAGACCAGGAGGCTTGCAATACTGCATTGAACTTTTATGCTTGCGTCATTTTAGACAATATATGTCATATAAGCATCACAAATTGATAGAATGAACTACTGGTAATGGAGTTGAATTAGACATGCGGGTTACATTTACTCTGATATAATAAACTTCTTGTGTACTGGTGTTTAGATATGATTTGATGTGCTGCTAGTGTAATACTGGTTATTGTCATTGTAAGTAAGGTGATTATAACAACAAATTTTTTATTAACTCGGCAGCTAGTGTGGCCTCCCCTTGTATGGGAATAATACAATGAAATGTTGCTGACTATCACCATTGAGAACAACCCACGGCTATATCATCAATTATTCTTAATACATACATATTTTTCTTGTAATTTTGCCCAGCCCACCATAGAATTTATGTGCATGTTGAAGGTGGCTGCTTATTTCAAATTGGGGAACTTGGCTTAAAATTATGAGTTCCAAACTTAAATCCTATTTCAATGAGCTGGCTACACATCTAATTTGTTGAACTTCAACCTTGGGAACTAAGATGGATGCTGACTCTTTTTGTTGTGTCGTTTGTTTCTTCTTTCTAAATGATGATGTGCCCAACCACATACTAGCACTTACAGTAATATATTCATCTAAATTTGTATACTCAACTATTCAAAAAGTTACAAGTAACAAAACTTAGCTACTGTTTTCTATAACTAAAGCGTGGAAAGTGAACTTCACATGTTAGTATACCCAACTATTCAACAATTAACAAGTAACAAAACTCAACTACTATTTTCTATATCTAAAGCCTAGAAAGTAAACTTCACACGTCATGTCATAAGCTATAATATTTTGGCTTTAGCAGACCATATAGGGAATTAGTAAAACCATAGCAGAATTTAAGAAACCATGTAGTGTAACTTACAACACTATAGTGAATCACATAACAAACTTTACTAGACAAGCATACCTGGGAAATGCTAGTTTCAGAAAGTAACAAATATGTTGAGATGACCAAATGGTGGCAAAATGCCTCACACAGTTTCTCATGATGTACTACCAAAATGTTCTTCAATGCATCTCTCTTATCTATGACTCTTCAATGTGCCTCATCCCTTAATCAATTGTGACTACTAAATACACCTTGGTCCTCCTCACACTAGACTCACAATGTTGCTTTACTTACACAATGACTCATAATACAACATGATGTGAAATGCCAAATAATACCTAACAAATGTGTATTCTCCATGATGAAGTAGCTAATTTATAGATAAAAACTAACACTTTAAAACTGTTTTATAGTTTTTTGGAAGCATCATGAAATTGACATTGAAACAGTGAGAAAACATCATCAAGAATGCAAAAAATTAGGGCCCACGAACTTGAAAGCTTGTAGGTGATTCTGTCAGATTGAGAAAGCTTGTATTGGAAACTCGATTTAAAATGTTACCAAATTCCATTCCTGGGTCTCAAAGCTCGCAAGTTCTCTATTCTTCATGATGGAGTAGCTATTTTATAGATAGAAATTAAAACTTATAAAATTGTTTTGTAATTTTTTTTGGAAGCATCGTCAAATTGACATTGAAACACTGAGAAAACATTATCAAGAATGCAAAAATTTAGGGGCCATGAACTTGAAAGCTTGTGGGTGATTCCCGTCAGTTTGTATTGGAAACTCCATTTAAAAATGTTACCAAATTCCATTCCTGGGTCTTGAAGCTCCCAAGTTCTGTGCTGTAGTTTTTAAGGACATTTAATATCCTCATGGCTTATATTACTATTCCCTGAAGAAGGAATCTTCCATAATAATCCTCTATGCGTGTATGCATTCGTTTGAAAATATTACTATTCCCTGAAGAAGGAATCTTCCATAATAATCCTCTATGCGTGTATGCATTCGTTTGAAACTTTGATGTTCAATCATGTTTCCCTTGTAAAATGTTACCAAATACCAAATTCCATTCCTCGGTCTTGAAGCTCCCAAGTTCTGTGCTTTAGTTTTTAAGGACATTTAATATCCTCATGGCTTATATTACGATTCCCTGAAGAAGGAATCTTCCATAATAATCCTCTATGCGTGTACGCATTCGTTTGAAACTTTGATGTTCAATCATGTTTCCCACACAAAGGTAGACCATTTTTTTCCAGTCTTATCTAAAGAGGTCACAATTTTGTTTGGACGGCAAATTCCGAAATTTGAATGTGGGAGTGTTTAAATTGTTTTTGGATGGCGGAAATGGATTTAGCATCCATCATGAATGCCTGGGTACCCAAAATACTGAAGCTTGACCGCTGTAATTGACATTTTCAAAAAAATTAGCTGGATTTTTTCAAAATCATGCTGTAATTTCTATCATTTTCTGTGCAAAATTAAGACACTCAAAATTCTAAAATGTGACAACTATAATCCACATTTTCAAAATATTTATCTAAATCTTTTCAAAATCATGCTGGAATTTTTATTATTATCATCATGGCTCCAACATTTTTTCATGCTTCTTCAAATATGGAACGACAACCATGATGTTGTTCACAATGTCGTATTGTTTCTTTCACCTCTTCCATTACAATATAATAGTATTTTCTAATAACACCATAAATAGGTAGCATATGGAAAAATTACATCTCGGGAAAAAAAAAAAGAAGAAAAAAAAAAAAAAAAACTTTAAAATAATGTACAAAAACATGTTCACATAAACAAAAACAACAACATGGATAATGGATAACCTCTACAAGACATTACTATTATTTACCAAATAGCCATATTCGAATACACATAACTAATCATTTCAAGTATAACTCATTATCATCCACCCTAGCTTTCAACAATGTCCATTCACATGTTGCTATTTTTCCACACACTACTATTATTTACAAAATATCCATATTCAAAATACACATAACTAATACTTTCAACTCTAACTCATTATCATCCACCCTTTCTTTCAACAATCTCCATTCACATGTTGCTATTCTTCCACAATCTATTATTATTTACAAAATATCCATTTTCAGAATACACATAACTAACTATTGCAATTGTAACTCATTATCATCCACCCTTGCTTTCAACAATGTCCATTCACATGTCCCTATTCTTCCCCACTCTATGCTATTCTTCCCCACTCTATACATGTCCCTATTCTTCCCCACTCTATGCTATTCTTCCCCACTCTATGCCTTACGGCGTTTCCTTTGCAACATAAGGTGCAAATGCTAGTTTTAACTTATTTTTTTAATTTTTATGAAAAATGTGTATATAATAACACTAAAAAAAAATGACATTCAGAAATATATATAAAAGGTAAAGTGACCAATATCAAAATCAAGTGAGTTTCATCAAATTTCCACTTGATAGGTTAGATAAATTTGAAATTCCAGACTTGTTCGAAAACAAAACACAGCATATAAAATATAATAATAATGGTGGTTTAAATAATTACATATAAGACATAACATTAATGGTTGTTTTCCTACCTACTGTGTGATCACGCCTGGAATTTCAAATTTATTTTGTCTATCAATTTAAAATCTGATGACGGTTTTTTTTCGGACTCTTCATTTCACATTTTATAAATATTCATGAGTTTAAATTTTTTTATTTTATTTGGTTAAACAACTTCACATATCTAACCTAACATCCATCCACATGATGGTAGTTAAGTGAAAGGAATTCCCACTGCTTTCTTATCTTAAAAGAAAATATTCATAAGTGTCAATTTTTTTTGTTAAACGACTTCACATATTTAACATAACTTGTTTGTGGTTAAGTGAAAGACGTTCATTTTTTTTTAGGAAATCACCATTGCTTTCTTATCTTAAAAATTTCTAAATCCTAACTGCCAAACAACACTGGGTGGGAATAGAACATGAATAGAACATGAGAAGCAAATAAAATATAGTTAAAGATCTAAGAATGAGAAATCCAAAATTATAAGTAGAAGAGTTTTTTCATTAATATTCAAGAGATTTTCCTTGCATTTCTTTATCACAATTGATTAATAAAGCCTGAAAAAAGAAATTGAACAAAATATAATAGACCATTCCCACAAGATGACCCCATATCATAACAAATAACAATACTTGGCTAGGTTGACGAGAGGAGACTTGCCTGGTAAGAGAATAATAAACCATTCCCACAAGATGACTCCTTATCATAACAAAACAACATGCTTGGATAGGTTGAGGAGGAGAGACTTGCTTGGTTCACTTTTTTATTAGACATGTCGTTGTATATTCAATGAACCTTTAACACATAGAAAATCTTGCTTCGTTCAAAATTTAACTATCCTTTACATGTAAATATGCAAATCCAAAGTATAACCATCCTCTGCATGTAAATATGCAAATCCAACTCAAACCTAATGCCAAGCCCATTAGAAAGAGGCCCCTCAAAAAACAACTTAAAAACGATTTTCTGTGGCAAGTAAACAACTAGCTCTCGACCAATGGAAGTTAACTAGATTAGTGGCAGGTATGCACCTTTCCGCAAAGTGTTTTTGGACTGATATCTCAATCACTAACATACTTCACTTTTGCTCACTTTGTCGGTTGTCTATTGAGTCCTCCTCTTACATGGGACCCCAAGAAATGTAAAAATGAGACATGAGACAGGTAATCAAGTACGTCATAGAAATGATAATGTGGAGTTGCGAGCCTTTAAATATCAGAAACTTGAAGACTCATAGAATGAGCTTATTATTTCATTACTAAACATTGAAATTTATAGATACATACCCAGGAGAATCAATAATGATCTCCGCCGATCTCCGCCGTCTTGAAATGATGTCTTAGCGACTCTCGCCGACTCACATTAAATTACATGAGGTGGGAACAATGGGCGGCGTTGTTTGCCGTAGTCTGTAGTCGTGATTAATGTTCTAACACCTCCCCTTAATCACGACGACCTAAAATTTAACTTGCCTGCTGGTCTAAGTCTCAGCTAGGCTTACAACAAAACATTTCATTTTTGCCTTCTTGCTAAAGGGTCCATGCTTGTTCATTTGTTGATGCAGTTTCATCTTCACCTTTCTTGTCATAAGATAGTGATTGAGCTTCTCCTTTCTTGATTGTAGGTTAACATTCTTTGTATTCAACATTGCTTCATGTTCTTGGGACTTATACTTGTCCTTAATGCTTGCAATTTCTTCAAGTTTTGTTGCTTCTTCCTGATTGTCAATATCTGCACACTCAAAAACAATGTTAGATTCATAAAAAGAACCATATTGATTTTTGTCATCGTGCTCTTTGAAAAGAGCTTTGCTTCCTTCATTTTTCTTTGCTGACATAGTTGATTGATTCATGTCTTCAACCTCTTTCGTCAATTCTGTTGCTGCAAACATGTTGTCCTGCATTTGATTTGTGTATGGAGGTAGGAAACTCTTCTCACCAAACAACAACTCATCAATAAGATGCTCTTCATGCATCATATTGAACCACTCATCATGGGATACATAATTGTCATCAAATTTGACTTCATAAATCTCTGCATCACAGGGAGTTTCCTTAATATCACATACTACTCTATTGTCAGCTAAAGACATACTTTCAGCCTTAATCCCAGCTATGATGCTTTCAACACAATCACCTTTAGCAACAACACCTTCATCAACTTCAGCTTTCTCACTACCCTCCATACTGTATTTCATTTCAAGAATATCCCAAAATATTTTTGCATCACATATTTCACCAAATTCATACAAAATATTTTCATCTAAAGCTGATATGATGAGAAACAATGCTACTGCACCTTTACTTTTATCATTGGCATTTATGGAAATTCCTTGAACAAATTGCCATAAATTTACTGAACCAAACAATCCCTCCATTTTTATTGCCCAAAGTTTAAAACCTTTACCTGAGAAAATTGGCAGAACTGGCATTAATCGTTTCAGTATTGCATCAGTGTCTTCAAATTCTTCTATCTGATTCAGATCTACTTTTGGTTGAAGCATTTCATATTCTTCTGCAACTATTGCCATTTCATTCTTTCTCCTCACCTGTTTCAATTCTCTCTGAGACTGTCTCCTCTGTTGACCCATCACTCTACCATAGAGTCAAATTCAAAATAATTTGTAGCTGAGGCTTCGCTACAGGCTCCTTCACGCTGGGCAGTGTGCTATCACACTTGAACCCCACCTTCACAGCATCTCCAAATACACAGCAAACTCAAAAACAAAGGACTAACTTTTCAAAGGCTCTTCACACCACTCGGCATAAATAACAAAATCTCCAGGATTAACATCAAACAACACAAGGCTCACCGCACTTCACAATCCAATGCCCCTGGCTGGCCCTTTCGACTGACAACATAACATCGCCTACTTAGCACTCAGTCACACCAACTTTGGCAAGCAACAATATCACTCGCAGCTCAGGTCACTATCTCCTCCGACCAAGATCTCTTGTGAACAGACCGCACCACTTACATAGGAACCAAACCAGAACTGGAGGCAAACAGATTCGAAACCCACAACTTTGGATTTCATACAGTCAACACACACTCACACCGGCTTTCTCTGAGTCCTCGACTCCCACGCATAAGGAGCATCGAGCTCTGAGCTCCTATGCTCGGGTTCACCAGAGCAGCGCTCTAAACAGCGCTAACAACAAGCAAACTTGCCCCACAGTGGGCACCACAACGCTCCACCACACGCAGATAATTCCACCTGCGTCGAACTCTACTGCTTCTCAAGGCAGCTCCTCCTGGCCACTGCTCCTCCACTTACTAAATTTGCGGTGGCTGGTTCAAAACAGTCCACTAAACACAACTCGGTGCAAACACATCTCAGAAGCTTCACACAGCAGATTTCTGCTAAATCCTAGCAGCCACACCGTCATACCTCATCTTTTTCTCGCACAATTTCTAGCTGAATCTGGGGTTACCCAAACAACGCCCCTCACGGCTCCAACGCTTAATCAGTTGTTTCTTTGCAGCACACTTGCCCACCCCTCTCGCTTAATCATTATGTTATTTTATCAAAAGAAATAAAACATATTATCAAAAATTAAAAAAATTATTTATAATAAAAATATATATTATTAAATTATTTTTAAAATTAAATATTTTAATTTTTATATATAATATAAAATTTATTTTAAACTTATAGAAATTTTTAACAAATGTAAAACATTATATATAATTATTTTTTATCTAATAAATACTCCAATGGGGTGTTGAAATGTGCTAATGAAAGAGGGAAGTGATTTCCATCTCGTTGTTAGGGAAGGGATGGCATGGCAACATGCTTCTATGGAATGACAAAGGCCAACGAGTAATGACAATGCAGACTATTAACTCGGAAACTTCCAGGACCTCCTCGACTTCTTGGTGCTCGAGGCAAAGGCAAATTTCAGATATCTGTTGTCATCATTGTATTCCTAAATTGCTGTGGGATTTTTCCTTGGCATCCCTTGCATTTGTCGTCTAGCTATTGTGGAAGGTCAAGACCCTTTTAGTTTGGCCTTTTGTCATTCATTCTATATCATTATCTTTACTCGCTCCAATTTCTATTCATCCCGTGCAGGAGGATTTTTAGTACGAGTATTTTTACTAGGATTCTTAGGTATTCGGATCTAATGATCACTATTTTATTTTATAAAAATAAATAAAAAATATTATTAATAATAATAAAAATTGTATTATAAAATTAGTTTTTTTATTTTATAAAAATAAATAAAAAATATTATTAATAATAATAAAAATTGTATTATAAAATTAGTTTCTTATTAGATATATATTTTGTATGTATGATATTAATCTTATTTTAAAATTATATAGTTTTTTAAACCAATATAATTGTTTATTGGATTTGTCCTTTGCCTTTTTTTGCACTTGTGATTTAATTATTGTGAAGGTCTATATTAGTGTAGTCTTTTGTCATTCACTCCATATCATTGCTGAGTATACAATTTCCATGTGTATGTGGGCTTACATGGAGTCAACTCACACATGAGCTAGTGAGAGGATTTGCACAACACTTTTTTATTATTGTTAATTATTTTTTAAGGTATTTGGATATAAATGATCATTATTTCATTTTTTAAATATAATTAAATAAATATAATAAAAGTAAAAAAATATTTTTAATGAAAAAACTTGTATTATAAAATTAATTTTTGAATTAAATATATTAATTTTTATATATGATATCAATTTTATTTTAAAATTATATAATTTTTTAAACAATGTAAAACATTATATATAATTATTTTTTATTTAATAAATATTTCGATGGGGTGTTGAAATGCATGTCAGAGAGGGAGGGAAGTGATTTCCATCTCGTCATCACCCAAGCATTAAAGAGGGGATGGCATGGTCAATTGCTTCAATGGAATCACACACGCCAATGAATAATGACAATGGAGAGCATTAACTTGGAAACTTTCAAGATCTCCTCAACCTCCTAGAATTGCTTCAAGCGAATTGCAAATATATATTCCCATCATTGTGTTACTAGGTTACTTGTGAGATTTTTCCTTTGTGCCCCCTGCACTTGTGGTTTAACAATTGTGGAATGTCCAGACCCTCCTAGTTTGTCCTTTTGTCATTCACTCCATATCACTGCCTAGACTCTCTGCAGTTTTCATGCATCTGTGGGGCTACATGCAGTTAAGTCACACATACGCTAGTGGGAGGATTTGCACCAAAATTATTTTGGGTTATTTACGATCTTGTCTCCCCTAAGTATGTTGGTATTGCTATGCTTTTAACTTCGTAGAAATGGGTTTTTAGTTACAGTTCCGTTGCTCTAGTTTATTTGGTCCAATATTTTTTGGTGGAGGCTCAATGTGGTTTCTGGGGTGAGGTGGCCTAGTCCTCCTCCTCCCCAAGAAGGGCATCATGGCACCTTCTCTTGTCAATACTACTTCCATGTCGCTCTTCTAGCCTCTGACATACTTACCACCCTTGTCCTTAAAGTTCTCCACTCTACATATTATGCACTAGTCTCACCTTGGTTTCCAATCCTTTGAATTCTGTTTTTCTCATGGTTCTCTAACTAGGTTTGATCACCTCATTATCATCATGCCTTGGAAAAAATTATGGCCAAGACATGGCTCAGATGGTTGTGGCCCCTCTAGTAGGCCTCAAGCCTAGTAACAAGACCAAATTTCATCTTATCTCTAGCATGAAGCTACTGCCCTAGAAGTTTAGTATGAAATTTGGTTATTTGAAGGTTAAGCATTCCATGATAAGAACACTCATTTTGACTCTATGATTCATGTCGACGTTGTTGATTGGGTTCTGGATCATGGACACAACATGGGTTGTAGGAATCAATACCTGCACTCTATCACTTTGTATTAGCAAATGAAAATGATAATGGAAAGAGTCATTTAGGAAAAATAGAAAGACCACATTGAGATAATTGTCCATATCAATGTTATTCAACATGTACAAAAGCATTTGTTATCCTGTCTAGTTAGTATGAATGCTTGATTGGTGCATATAAAGATGCATCATCAATCCAGGAAACAAACACCACCAAGATCAAGCACTCAAGATCCTACCTTTGTAAATTCTTCTAACGAAGGATGAAGACCCAAGTTTATAATATTTTTATGCCTATGTTTTATGAATTTCACATTATTGTTTTCTATATTATACAACTGTGGATAGTATTCTATATCGAGTTGTTACTTTGCAACCTATATAATTTTGTGGACAACCATGTGTTTTTTTTAGAGTTAGTTATGTGATAGGTATATATTGGCTCATTTTGATAAAAAGATGAACTTTCCAAACATCTCTATTGTTGTTGATATAGTTTCCTTTATAGCAAGTCATGATAGTAAAAATGCTATTTTGTATATTTGAATTATGAAGTAATAAAAATCGATAAGTTATCAAAAATAATTAAATTATTTAATAAACAAGTATTCAAATGAAATATGGATGCTTCAGGAAACTAAACACAACAGTAAATAGGGTTTCTATGAATTCTGTATCACTCTTCCTTGCCGTTGCTGCGAGTCAGGGTTTGCTTGTCACCTCTTTGATTAACCCATGGAGGAGCAAACATAAGATTTCTCCCCCTTATTTCATGTAGTCTGCTTCTTTATTTGGGATTCATATCCATATATTTGTTCCCTTAAACACGACATTATCCCTCTTCTCTTAGAAGCAGTTGGATGAAAGGGGCAGGATGACTACAAAAGGGGATTTGGTCTAGTTAAATTATTTTGTGTAACTTTTATGTAATGGACTGCTACAAGGCCTATGGATACCTCCAAAAGCATCGTCGACAGTGTTTAAGGATTTGATTCTCTTATGTCCATGGAAAGCAATAGTTGTAAGTCTAGCAATGTTTCTTTTTTTCTCCCATTCATCGTCCTAATTTTTTTTTTACAGTTTGAATCCAAGGAAAATTTATGTGATCTTGGCATAAGCGGCTTTCGGTTTTGTATGGGATATGGGGCCGTGTATCCCCTATCCTTTGTTATCACTTGTAATCCCTAGTTATTTTGCGACTAAATAGTTAAAGGATGTCCATCCCTCTCTTCAGGAAGAGCAGTTCAAGGACACAAGTCAAGGACACAAAGTTTCAGATTTTTATAAGCAACATGGGGGTAAATCCATTGTCATTTGGGAAAAATACATAGATTCGATATTATCCCTTAAAGAAACTAGTGTAGAAAGATGGGGTATTCCGAAAAAAATTCAGAGCCTATGATTAGAAGGGAAAGTCCTCCAGGACTCTTTCTTCCTCGAGTCAATTAATATAACAAGGAATTCTACTATTATACTAAACTCTAGATTGTAGGGGGTGCTCTAGCCCCAAGTTACCAAATGGATCAGTTGTCTCATTTAGAGATGTAGTTGAGGGGAGGGTTGTAGGAACTACATCTCAAGGGAAGACTTCTACTTCAATAGAACAAAATAAAAACATTCTAGGCCCATATATAGTACAAAAAATGGAGAAAGTTCTAGATATGTATGTGAATCTCCCTCAGGTATCATCCCTTTTCACTGCTCTCTAATCTAAAGTATTCATTTGCATATTTAATGGTTTCTGGGAAAAATTTGAAGCTTTAATTCAATGGATTTTCTCTTTATGGTCTCCGAATTGCGACATATATTTATGCTCAACGATATTTTTTATTTTCCAATTCAAAACACAGAAGGACCTAGATTATGCTCAAAATGAAGGACCTTGGTTCTGGGGTAGAGCCAGATTATTTATCACCCATGGTTCGCTGAATTTGATGCCAATTCTATGGTGGTTTTCTACCATGTCGATTTAGGTGAGGATTCCAATCTTCCCCCTCCCTTTCTAGTGTCATAAAGTCCTTAAAGACAATGGAAACACTGTGGGAAAATACAATAGAACATATTTGGAAAGAATAGAAAATGGAATATTCACATATGCCATAATATGTGTGGAAATTGATCTTAGCAAAGGACTCTCGGATCATATAATACTGAAACATGACAAATTTCATTAGACATAAAATATGGATTATGAGAACATCACATTCTAATGCCATATATATTTCCGAACAAGACATCTACAAAAAACATGTCCATAGGCAAAGAAGAATCCTAAGAAGAAGAAGATGTAGTCCAATAGTCCAAGAGGATGGAAATTTATAGAACAATATCTTTTGAGGAGGAAGAAGAAGAAAACAAGGAAAGCCAACTTGAAAAATAAGAAATGAGTGATATGGCTCATTAGGGAGACAAGCTGAAATAGGAAGCTACGATTCAACCAAGGACAATGACCATACATCAAAATGGAATGGATCGAGAGGACTCTTTGACATTGGTTGGATTTGGGGGCACAAACAATCTCATGTCTCTGAAAGCTTAGATTTTGATCAAGATGTCCCCCAAGCGGGACAAGAATTGGCTTTGGTTCCTATTGAACAAAATCCCTATGGCTGAAAAATAATGCATAGAAGGAAAATAAAAATAAAAATCTAGCTCTAGTTGTGAGCCTTAAATTTTGATCTTTAGTTGTTGGTTACTTGGATATGCTTGGGGTTTTCAGCCATTAATAGAAACTTTCCGTTGTGTTCTGTCTATTTTAATTTCATCATACTCTTTCTGCTCCTATATGCATGTACACAATGTGTGTCTATAAAATATATTTTTTATTTTCATTAATATTTAATTAATTAAATATAATAATTATTTAATATTTAATAATATAAAAAAATTTATCCTCAACTATATATATATATATAATATTTTTTAATTTTTCAATAAAAATTATCTTTTGATAAAGAAACTAAAATATAGTGTTTTGAATGTTAATTTTTGAGTTTTTATTTACAAATCACATATATATTCTCTTGTTAAACTTAAAAGAAATGATATATATATATATATATATATATATATATATATATATATATATATATATTAAAATATTTTTTTATTTATATATTATAATTACGATACAAAATTGATTTATATTAATATCAAGCATTTTTTAAATTTGTTAAAAGTTAAAAAAATAATATATTCATTATAAATTAGAGAGTATTATTGATAACATTGTTTTCTATTTGATTGGAGGCAAAAATGGATTGCAAGGCTATGGTTTATCTGTGCGACAACGAGATTTGGGGTGCGACGACCATCTTCCATCCCTTGGAAGGATCATTGGGCAACAACGAAGCCGATCCTCCAGGTCGATGGGGGTTTTTGTTCCTTGGTTGAAGCTTAAATGAGAAACCAGTGCAGTGGGATCACACAGGCCTGCTCTACTGCTTATTTTTCAGTAACCTCACTAAGCACATAGACGCTAGATCGAAAGGGAAATGACAGTTGTGTGGGATATGGACAACTAGGAATATGGTTGCCTCCAGGCACAAAGAAGCATTTTTTAAATTTGTTAAAAGTTAAAAAAAATAATATATTCATTATAAATTAGAGAGTATTATTGATAACATTGTTTTCTATTTGATTGGAGGCAAAAATGGATTGCAAGGCTATGGTTTATCTGCGCGACAATGAGATTTGGGGTGCGACAACCATCTTCCATCCCTTGGAAGGATCATTGGGCAACAACGAAGCTGATCCTCCAGGTCGATGGGGGTTTTTTTTCCCTGGTTGGAGCTTAAATGAGAAACCAGTGTAGTGGGATCACACAGGCCTGCTCTACTACTTATTTTTCAGTAACCTCACTGAGCACATAGACGCTAGATCGAAAGGGAAATGATAGTTGTGTGGGATATGGACAACTAGGACTATGGTTGCCTCCAGGCACAAAGAACATATTTGCCGACGAATTGAAGAATCGGCCCCAGGGTGTGGCCTGCCTCTGACTGAGGGTTTTTCTATGGGGCGTGGAACAAACAGGGGAGTGTTTCATCGAATGGAATGTTGGGAACGCAATGCCATGGTGGAGGCTTGTCCTTACAGCTGGTTCCTCCCTGAACCCTCTACAACTGTCAGCTACCAGGACTGCACAACTCTCCAGCAATTCACGAACATCTGTGCACTTGTGCCTTGGTCGAGCCTGCCTTATGGACAGTTTAGGGAGGCACAAATATTGTTCTCCAACATATTGCGATCTCCTTGGTCTTTTGCGCTGATCGGACTACCTGCCTCTGCGTGGTCTAGTGAACAAAAAAGGGAGTCTGGCAACGGGCAACAGGTCTGCAGATTCCTGATGGAGTTCATAGAGAACCCATTGCAATGGGGGGCGCCTAAACCTACACGGATTTGCAACCTCCAGCCGGAAACAGAACCCCTGGTAATTTCTCAGCGATTTCAGATTTTTATTAAAACCCCTTCGGGGATGTCTATTTTGGTTTGGGTTCTTGCAACAGAATGTTTATTTCAATTGAAGAGACTCATCTCCCAACATAATGGATACCCTGTTGGAATACAATATCTGATATTTAGGGGCAGAGCACTCCAGGACACCAGACCCCTCATGGAATACAATATTTTATCTACACCTACCATAATACTCAATCTGAGGTTGACAGGAGGCACAACAGTCTATAGGAAAACAAAACATACAGGAGGCGGCATAGGGAGCATTTCAACAAAAAACAAAGAAACACAACAGAAGCACAAAAACAGAGGAATTTATTTCAAGAATGTCCTCCAAGGAAAAAACACTCCTACAATGACACCAAAGCAAGATGGAACCAAACCCAATCCATACATTGTGGACCAACTAAACTATGCCCTAGAATTAAACATAGATATACCAGAACAAATGAGCATTGTAATAATTTTGAAAAACAAGCTATTATCTGCAGATTCAATTGTTTCTGGCCAAAACCTGTTGAGCTCTTTCATTTGATTTTCACAAACTGGACTACTCATTGTGAAATCCACCTCTATTCCAAGGGGTTCTTCATTATAAATTTCCCTTCAACAGGGGCTAGAGACATTATCTTACAGGAAGGACCATGGTTCTGGGGATCTACGGGACTCTTCATCACACCATGGTTTCCAGAATTTGATGTAAATACCATGGTTGTTTCCAGGATGCCTGTTTGGGTTCGTTTGCACAATCTCCCACTACATCTTTGGAACCAACAAGTCTTGGCTGGTATTGGCAACACCATTGAGCGTTGAATTAAAACTGACACACAAAGACTAGAGGAACGAATTTTCACATTCGGACGCATTTGTGTGGAAGTAGATCTCAGCAAAGGCTTGCCACACCGCATTCAACTGAATCACAAACAATGGTGCTAGACACAAATATTAGATTATGAAAATACAACATCTAGATGTAGAATCTGCCGGTAATCAAGGCACCTCCAAAATATATGCCCTAAAGACAAAAAAGATATAAAAAGAAAGAATAAAGTAGGGAAACAACCCAAGGGTTGGCAATTCCCCCCACCAGATTCTGACGAGGAAGAGGAAACCAATGTGGAACACCCCATATCCAATGAGAACAATCATATGGACAAAGAACCAGAAGTACAACATACAAATCCAAAAGATCTGATAGACTCACAACTGCCAAAGATACCAGATATAATGGATACCAGTGGATCCAAACGACTACATACATCAGACAACTCTAATTCTGATAAGGACAACCCTCCACCTGAGGCTCCCACTTCGCTTGCACTTATATCTTCAATGCCGACTCAAGGGGAGTGGCGTAAGGTCGAAAAGAAAAAAAGGATAAAAGCGTGATTTTCTCCCCATTTTGTACATTATTTTTCTACTTTCATTGAACATCTGATCAAAAGTCGTTGACTTGCTGATGTAATGCATAGAGCATCTGCAATATATAATTTTGTTTTCATTAATAAAATTATGATTTTTTTTTTTTCGGAAAAAAACATTGCTTTCGATTTAGGTTAGATATTATATCTTGAAAAATTGAAAAAAATGTTGTCTATTTAAGTTAGATATTATATATTGAATATGAGTAAATAATTTTTCCTTTTGGCAAGGCAATAAGAAAAGCCAAATAATTTGAAACATTTTTATCTTCCATTAAGTATAATTTACCACCTAAATACTAAAATAATGATTTTACATTATTTATAACAAAATAAATATATAAATAAACATATAATGAGTAAATTGTATATTTCTATTTTTAAGGGTGTTTTATTTTTGGTATTATGTATCAATAGTTAAGGGAAATCAATAGATATTATAGAAGTATGTGAGTTTTATGGTACATCAATTTTATTTCATTTTGCTATTAAGTCTCTTTGCTTCAAATTCCTTTGTCATTCCATGGCGCTTTGATCAGTTTTTCAAAGTTATCCTTCATTGTCAAATTAGTCACACTCAACACTACCTTCTCCTTATATCGAGGTCTCGTTAAAAAGGTTAAGGATTTTAAATGCCAAGCTTCAAAACAAAATAGGTTTATCAGAACTTAGATGGAGAGCTTCATCCCCAATGTGGGTTGTTGTCACATTCTAAACATAAATTTTTAATATTTTTGGAATTATATTAGCATAGAGGGAGAGCTTCATCCCCCAATTTGGGTTGTTGTGACATTCGAAACATAAAGTTTTAAATACTTTTGAAATTATATTGTCATACTAAGTATTTTTTTTGTTCATGCACTAGCATGTCAGGTTAAAAAATGGTAGAGGTTCTTAATACCACCCCTTGAGTGGATGACTCTATGAAGTTGATAGCTCTAGATTCGAAGTGATAAAATTTTGCTCTCAAGCCTTCAAGCTTACGCAACTTTTTTACGATTCACTGCATTATATAATATAGTTATTTTGAAAATGCATGCAGACTTAGGGTTATATTTTACCTATATTGTTCTTCAAAATTTTATACCAGCCTAGTAATAAATTTTTATATCTGATTTCCTTAAAAACTGATCTACATCTTATAAAGTTTTATAATTTTAGTTTTATTCAATATTACTCTCTAAATACATGAACATATTTTTTTTTAAATTAATCTGTTATATATAAATGTTTTAATTTACGTTAATAAAATAAAATAAAAACTTAAATTACCAAAAAAACATTATTTACTTAATTAATATTATAAACAAATGAATAGTGTTTCACTTACATAATTAAATGATATAAATTGTATTATACAACACGAAATAATGATATAATATAATTTTTTAAGACCATTGTCCATAAATAATACAAATTTATATATAAATAATATATTATATACTTTTATCCGATAAAAATAATTTAAATTTTTAAATAAATTAAAAGAAATAATCTAAATTTCAATACTCTATTTCTAAAATTAAAATCAACATGGTGATATAATTACCTTACGAGGCTCGGTTCTCTCTCAAACCATCTTCACATTAACCACACACCTGACGTGAGACTTCGAAAAAAAATGTACATGCACACTTTTAAGTCACATTAAAGAGGAAGACCTGGAGCCAAAATAATTTACTAATTACTAATCAAACCATCAAATAGATTTTTTAATCTCTTTTATAATAATTTTATAAAATTTATATAATGATTTTCAAAATAAAATTTAACTGATAAATAAATTTATTATTTTTTCTGATAAATTTAATTATTTTAATTAAATAATTCATCATTACTTATTTAAAATACATTATAATAAATTTCTAATATTTTTAAAATTTTATTACACGTAACTTATAGAGTCGAATACCATATCAAAACTTGAATTTTTTAAACCTACAATATTTTTAATTAAAAAAAAAATTATAAATATTTTTCTTTTAAATAAGGAACATATTCATCATGTCTAATTTCTCACCACGAATAGCACAAGATTTGAATCCAAGATTTCAGTGAGACATCATTTTCACAAGATTTGAATACAAGACTTAGGTGAGACTTCATTTCCATGACCATTGCTAATTGAACTAATGGAGTAGCTCAATTGGAAATGGCCAAGGAAATGAAATCTCACCAAAATCTTGGGTTCAAAACTTGTAGAAATTAAATCTCACCAAAGTCTTAGGTTCAAATCCTGTACTATCAGCAATGAAAAATTAGACAGGATGAAAATGGAATACTACCAAACTTAAAAAAAAATATATCAACGCATTCTCAATAAAAATTATAAACGAAATTTATAATTATTACTATACGTGAAATAATGATGGATAATACAAATTAATATCTGTGATTCAGAGTAAACAATACACATGATATTCATATATTCATATTCAGATGTAATGATTTAATGCAAGATATAATACTTTATTAATGTAATGCATGATAAATTAGCGAGCATTTAGATAAGATAATCATACTTACAAATAATGATCACAGTGGAATGAGCTTACTAGCGCTTTCTAAAGCGTGCGTGGACTTTGATTGGAATGGATGTGCTTTGTAATGCAAGAGTGAAATTAGATTGGAATGGATCAGAATGCAAGTCTGGGCTTAGATTGGAATGGATCAATGTGAAGAATGTTGGATCAGATTTTCACGTGAGGTTATGTTTGCACTATATGGAGTAAATGAATTAGATGTAGAAGGTTTTGATCGGTATATGAGTATTTTTTTATATTTTAGGTAGCAAAAAGGTGCCCATAGCCTATATAGATAGAAGGTATCAATTTAGAGAAATTTAATTGAATGTCTTTCAATTATTTAAGTTTTAGTTAGCTTGTTTTTTAACTTAAAAATGACTCTCGAGGCCCAATAACTACTCATTGTATTTATCTTTTTAGGACTTTGGAGAATAATTTTTTTTTTAACGTTATGAAACAATTCATGTTTTGTATCCGGTCTAGCTTTTTCAATAGCGAATTAGAATAATTTTTTATATTTGGTTTGGTTTTTTCAATAATACACTAGAATTTTCAATAGCTAATTAGAATAATTTTTTATATTTGGTTTGGTTTTCTCAATAATAGACCAGAACAAATTTTTGAAAATTTGAACGTATGTTTCTGGTTTAAAAGAATAAAAAGTACTTGTTTTATTAAAAAGAAAATAAAAAACTTTATAGTAATTATGCTAATATATTAAAGTTTTTATAATTTCAATTTATTTATTAACCATTAAGAGGTGGGACAGTTAACTTATAGGAAATATTTTTAGTAGTAATTAAAATAGAGAGTTGAGATTTATCTCACACAAGTTTTTTTCTTTTCAATTTAATTAAAACAAAGTTATAAAATATATATATATATATATATATATATATATATATATATATATATAGAATTTTGAGTAATGAGTTATATTGGCGTATGGTACTGATAAGTCATGATATTGGTCCTTGATATGGTAATAAAGCCTATTTATAGATCAAGAATCTCCATGGTAAAGTGTGAGTGAAATCTATTACATGTTTTTTAAATCTATATATATTTAAATGTTATATTAATTCTTTTAATAATAATAATAAGAGTATTGGAATATTTATATGTCTATATAAAATAACTTTTAAAAGAAAAAATCTTGATTCATTGCTATTAATGACGTGTGATAACTAAAACAATATCTTTCTTCCTTTACCCTTGTAGGAATTTACAGGGTAAGTTCCTCAGACAGAACACCAAAAGGACACCGCTCACAACCAGATCGCAGATCAATACTGTTGTGGGGGAAAGTATCCAACTCGGAATGACCCTAACCCACTCTAAGGGTGACAGTTCCTTAGCAACAGCTGAAAGCAAAGCTATCTAAAGTTTCTTCTTTATGACATGCAAGAGATAAAAGGAAGAGATCCACTTACCGATGTCTTGCGCAAATGGTCGATCCAATCTCCTTTGATTGCCGCTTGCTCCCAGCTCCAAGTCTTTTCACGGGCCCAGCTACACGAGATCCTGCAAATAAGACAAGAAAAGGAAACTACAAGAAGCATGCATTCATAATCGATTCAAGGATTAGCATAAATCAAAGACGCAAGTAAGACAATACACTATTGAAACACATGCGAATAGAAGAAACCTCAAATGCTTTATTAATATATGGAAGTAAGGTTCAGGCGGTGATACAACCATGAGAGGTCCAATCCAGCATCACCTTCCTGACGGAGAGAAATCTCTTCTTCACCTCCCTCAAGCAATCACCCAATACCCTCAACTGTAAACCAACAGCAATTCTCTGCACAAAATTCCGGCCTTTAGATCCCATGGGATGAGATCCTTATATAGAGTTTTGGAGTGAAGATAAGTCAGTTTGATGTGTGACTTGTTGTCCTCTTCAACTCCAATTGTTCTTCAGTCCTTCACTCAGAGTTTCTGCCTTCCACTTGGAGTTTTAGAACCTCTTAACTCATCATTAGGAGAATCTTCTGATCCAAGTGTCAATTTAGAAGCTTCCTGGGCACTGGCACATCGAGAAAAGATTCCTCCACATGTCCAAGTACGCTCAGCGCAGGTAGCCTTTGTCCTACTTGCTCTACAACGCAGGTAGCCTTTGTTGTACCTGCTATGCAGCGCAGATGCTTAGTGGAGCAGCTGCAATGATCCAAAACTGACCTGTTTTTGAGTGTTTTTAGTGGAGAACTGAACTGTAGTGCTGTGGTTTGCTGACCTTGTTCCTCTAGGGGTAGGAACAACATGTTTAGGGACTTTGGATCCCTCAGATTATTGACATTTCATGCTCTATGCTGTAAGGCACAAAAATGTCTATAACAGTTGCCCCCTAAAGTATGAGGTCGTTTATCGGGTGAAATGCTTTATTAGGAGGATCTGAAGTTCATTCAATCACCGGGAGGTGACCTGTAACAAAATACAATACAATACATTATCTTTTCATACTTTCTTTTCATGATCTAGCTGATGCGGGCATTTCCCATGCTCAACTTTATAAATACATTTGCTGTACATAAACAGACGATCGTCTGATAATAGACTGATAATTCTCTGCTTTTAATTATCATCCTTTTAGTAGGATGACCATCTGCTGCACATGTCTATGTCTTTATCTCCTGAATATATATCGCAGCCCAGATGGATGAAACTAGATCCGGGGTCTTCAAACTTCCGATCTTCACACTAAGTACAAGTCGATCCATGTGAGAATTTCTTGAAGTCGAACATGGAAAGACATCGCTTGATTACCAGTCAATAATGTAAACTGTTAACAAGCGCGAGAGGAATCACCGATAATGATGATGACCCTCAAGGTACTACAGCACAATTCACGTGGCGTGAATATAGGATTTGACGTCGAACACCACGCAAAGTCTTTCGGTCGAAGGTCATTAATGTATACCTATCGCCGGAAGTGAGAAACTTGCCATTGAGGCATGCAAGCTTCAAAGTACTGAGGGGGTGTTCCTAGATCAACTTCTTGGATAATGAGCTGATGTCGACAAGAAGTGATCCGTCAAAGGAGGGCCTTAATGAATCCCACATCAGTGACACGGAACGGAGCTAGTGATGATGGTGAAAACGATCTGTGAAATATGATTCAGGGTGGCGGTCATGGAAGGATGAAAGATGATGTATGGTAGTGGATGGGACCCGGTTGACACTTTCTGAATGACATCTCTTGAACATATAACGACACTGATGTGATGGATCGGTAGCATTACCCCATGTATGGATGGTATGGCGAGACCATGGTGAAGGGACCGGTGAATGATAATAACCCAACCCGATATTTACGGAGGCAAAAGTGTCATGTTCAAGAGCGACCTGCTACCATTAAGCTTTGAGGTTCTTCCCAATTTTTCCCCAGTCATTACTAACCAGTACCTCTTTATTTTTGTCAAGCTTGAGGAGGATAACAAACGCTTGATCTATAACCTGCCCTTCGGGCAAGCCCATCGCTATGTTTTTAATGAGCTTAGCGATAGGGAAACTCGTTCTCGTCTAAATACAAGTTTGTCGCTATCTAATATTTTTAACGAGCCCAGCGACAACGACAACTCGGTCCTTTTCATTTTTAGAGAGTCTGAAAAGGGTACATAAAGTGGACTCCAGGGGTCCTTTTTTCGTCATCTAATCCCTTAAGTCCGAAAAAGTATAAAACAATACAGAAGGGATGAATGTTCAATATCTTTATCGAGCCGAACTAGACAAGCGCTCGATCTTTTTGTGCAATAATCCCTCAGGTCCAAAAAGATTAAAATCTAGAGGAGGGATAGCTCTTCCGGTCCTTTTAACGAGCTGGAAGGCCAAAACTCGGCAAACTTTTCATATTTTACGAGTCAGTGAAAAGAGCTCAAAGAAGACTCGTCTTTTGAGGAACGAGTGATAAACAGGGATAGCAGCAGATTCCAGGTACAGGTTGGAATTTTCCAATCACGGCAGTATTACAAGGATGGCTAGGTGAGATCACTCTTCGCAGCTGTTCCTCAAAATAGGTAAACAATCAAGTGGATGTGAATGATCAGCCAAATGAAAAGTGGAGGTGATGGTGCACAAACACGACCAAGGCTTTTATGGCTGATGATTTTTAGGTCTCAAATGGTTATTTACCGGTTCATTTTTTCCAGTGAGCTTGAACTCTGGGGGAAGCTTGCTCACATGCTTAACATTTATTTTTTAACGAGCATGAACTTCCGCATTAAAACTGCTCGAATCTTGCGTTTATTTTTTAACGAGCATGAACTTTGCCAAAACTGCTCGTTTTTTGCATTTATTTTTTAACGAGCATGAACTTTGCCAAAACTGCTCGTTTTTACTAGTCATAAAGTAGGAAGGTCTCATGGAAGATCGCTATTTTTTAAGGAGCTTCATCTTCCTACGTATTGCTCCATATCCTCTCTTTGTGCAAGCCGGGTATCGGCCTATCCTACGGGTTAGAGGGGTTAGTCCTACCTAAAACTAAAAAGCCGCCCGCGCTTGCATCCCAAGAGGTTTGCATGCCCCCAGGTGTAAGTCGAATTTCAAGGTTACCCCTCAATTTGCAGGTAAAACATTTGTTTTACCGGGAGAGGCCTACCTCTTTCAGGTTACCCAAAGATTGCTCTGTTAATCTTTCAAACAGAAACTTTCTTCGGCGATGTCTATCATTAGGTTATCCAAAGATGGTTACAATCGGTGGCAACAACAACATCTCTATCTTTGGGGGCTGCCCCTACTTATCCTTTAAAACATTTGTTTTAATGGGTGAGGCTGGCCTTTTACCCAAAGCCGGTACCTACTTGCTGCCACAAACGGATCCCCTTCTTTGGTAGAGCCTACCTATTTAGACAAAGGTGAATGACGGACTCTCCCGTCACACACTTAACTTTAAAAAAAGAATCTTCTTCTAGAACAACCCCATTCCTAACAGCCCCTTCTGAGATTCCCAGTCTCTCTTTGTCTTCTTGTCCTTCTTCTCCACGAAGATGGCTCAGAGGAAGATTCACAAAGATGAAGGAGGGGACGGGGTACGGACCAGTCATATTCTCCCGCGGAAATTCTACTTTACACCCAAGGTTTTTTCTGCCTCCAGAGCATACTAGGATGCATGCCCCCTGGGCTCCTGCGTTCCTTTCCCAAATCACTCGCATTCATCAGGAAGAAGAACCGGGGGAAGAGACCTTTCTTGATCAAATAGATCATTTAGGGTACGTATGTGACTATTGGCAATGCGTGATCCCGGAAATGAAAGTTGGTCTACGAGCTTGACCATTCTTCCTTCGTATGGAAAGCACATTATTCGAAAGAGTGAGGAGACTATTGCTTCCATGCAATATATGTAGTCTCGTCCAAGGAGTAGGTTATAATCCAAGGGTCCTTGGACGACCATCAAATTCATCTTGAAAGCCTTCCCTTTCAAGGTAATAGGCACATTAGGCAGAATCCCTAATGGTCGACTGGTTCCTTTGTCAAAACTCGACAGATTTCTTCTCTCAGGCAAAAGCGCTGGGCAACCCAGTGGTTTCCAAGCAATAGAGGACAGGATACTCACAGATGCCCCTTCATCAATGATAGTCCCAGCCATCACCATTTTGTATATTTGGACTATAATTCTAAATGGTATACTGGCTGGTAACCGGGGTCTGCCTAGTTGGTTCCAATCAAAGGACACAACCAGGTTGCTTGGTGGTGGGAGCCAATATACGGCCGGGTATGATCCTGATGAAGCTCCTTCCTGCGATAAAGGAGTGGGCACATTGCCCTAATGTTCATCAGAATCGGTGTTGATGAAAAGAATATGGACGGTGTCATCCTTACTCTCTTCTAGGAGGGTGTCAACTGAAGATGAATCCTCAGTGACTGTGGTATTTGAAGATGAAACTTCTGAAGGGAGAACCGGGTCAACTGCCGTTTCGACCTTTGGACTTCCGTCCGGTCCGGATTCAGTAGGTTCACTTTCAGTGACTGACACTTCAGCTGGCCCTATGAGCGGGGCAGCTGTATTTTCGACCAGCGAAGGACTTGGCGCGAGTTTTTGATATCCAGGAGGAAGTAGCAACGGTGCAACCGGTTGATCTTCCAAAACTCTCTTGGCTTCGTCTAGAAAGGGACAATGGCGGAGGGTGTGATTGCCTTCACACAATTCGCAAGAGGATGTCCATCCTCTTTGTCGTCTAGAACCTTCACGT
Source organism: Pinus tabuliformis (assembly GCA_031772625.1). Lineage (NCBI taxonomy): Eukaryota > Viridiplantae > Streptophyta > Pinopsida > Pinales > Pinaceae > Pinus > Pinus tabuliformis. The sequence goes on from CM062804.1 coordinate 1,117,172,605, forward strand.
TTGCTGGTCGACGGTAAGCATTCAACCTGACTGTCAGAGGTTGACGCTTCCGAACTGTGCAAGCGAGGGGACCAGTCCCTTAGTATCCGGGGAATACTGGGACAATCACTGTGGAAGTGGTTCCCTCTACATATGACACATGGCGACTTGGGCCCGGTCCGTGCTGTGTGTGGATTTCCGTTAGATATCTTTTGCTTGCCCCCAGCCGCCTTTGGCTCCTTCTGCTTCTTTTCTTTCTTCTTCCTTTCCTTCTTCTTTTCTATGGGAGATCCGCCTTCGGCGGCTCGACCCTTCGAAGAGAAAGGATCGGATTCCTTCTTCCTCTCCCTCTTCTCTACGGGAGCACTGCTTTCAGTGGCTCGCCCCTTCGAAGAGGAAGGATCGGAGGAAGATTCATAAGAAGTGGAGGGCTGGGGGATAGCGCTAGACTGGTCTAACTGTTGACTCGACTGTTCAGGAACCGTGGTGTTCTGAACTACAGCGGTTGAGAATAGCCAAACTGGCAGGCCAATTGTCAGTCCTGGAAGCGACAATGTGGCCATGTGGGGCGCACCAACTTCTCCCCAAGAGGAGAAAGGGCTAGGGGTCCCCCCCTGTGGGATCCCTTGGTTGGTGTGTTCCATGTTCTCAACTTTAAAGATCAACGTAGGAATCAAGGGTAATTATGTTCCGTTTAAGATGAATTTTATATGACGACGCTTTAGACACAACTTGCTTTTTCACTTTTTAAGAGTCGAGAAAAAGCTAAAGATGACTCTAGTCTCCTTCGATGTATTAAGGAGCCCGAAGTGACAAATGCTCGGATGGACTTTTTCAGTTATAGAGTTTGAAAAAGGCCAAAAGAAACTACTCTGGAGTTCTAGGCAAGGGTGTGCCAAACCTTTTGCGAAACCACAGAATACATTTTACGGTACGAGTGGTCGATCTTCGTGAATGCTGTGTTCACTGCATCGCAATCAGTAGGGCGGCCGACACGGCTTCATATGGATAAAGGCTTTGTTCCTATAGGGGTCCCCCAATATACGCGACAGTACGCGGGGGCACAAGTCCGTATTAGTGCTATCGTCCCTCAGGAGGAATCACCCACCTTCGTAGAGATCAACAGTCACTATGTTTAACGACGCCGGTTCACGTCTCTACCTAGACCTCTACTGTGTTTCGTTATGTTTCAAAGCGTTGTTAGATAAATTCAGTTCTTTTTAGGTTGATCTTGCTTAGCAGTTTGCCTTTATGGATCACCACGTGATGTATGAGACAACTCCTAAATGCAGTCTAAGAAGGATAAGCAAGATTTTTCAATTCTTTCAACTTATGAAAACCTTAACTACTGAAGGAAAAGAAAGACATCATCTTTTCAAACAGATTATAGAGCACACACTGATGCACTTTTCCTAAATCGACATGCAAACTGTCAAAATGCACATGCACAATGCAAGTATTTCTTTTCTTCTCTCTTAATGTTTGGTGTATGACAAAAAGAAAGCTGTTGTACGATTTCAAATTCAACTTCAAGCGAAAGCAAACAAGTATTGTCCAATAATCAAAAGAACACCTTAAGATTCACTCGTTTCTACACAAGAAATACTGAAATTCGAACCATATAACGAAAGTAAATGCTCAAGCAGCTATGAACAACAATAAACTAACTCTTAGAATCACAATGACACTTTCTCACAGGTCTAGATCCAAGAGGTCACAGCAAGACTAGTTCACTTTCGCTATGGGAAACTGTGAATGAAAGCAAGAAATACAATAAGAACAATCACGGTTTCTTCATACAACTGAGGTGGAATGAGGGCAAAGAAAGGTAGTTTCAGCTGGGTATACAGGTTGACAGCAGGCTGCAAAAACAATACTGAAAACTGGGCAACAGACAGTGGAGAATCCAAGTTGCACAAGGCAAAACTGGATCAGCGCAGGTGCTGCACTGTGAATCTGAGATGCAGCACAGGTAGCCCCTTCGGTACCTGCGTTGCAGTGCAGGTAGCCTTTGTGGCAGCTGCACTGATGAGACAAGTCACGTCTCTCTCAGATTCCGGGTCACAGTTTGCTCAAAAATGAGCGGGTTTTGGCCAAATCAGAAGCTATCAGACAAGTATACACTAGAGGATGATTGAGGAAGATGAACACTATCACAAAGAGCTAAAAAGAGTCCTTGTGGATCAGCTTTTTAAATCATGAACATGCCCAGCACTGAGCTAGAGTAGCTGCCCTCTACTTTGCATTCGAAGGATTCGAATGCAGTTCGATTCGGTACTCCCTTTGTTCAAGAGATAAATAGCAAGAATACACAAGCTACCAACAAGACACGATCCCCAGCGGAGTCGCCAGTCTGTTGTGGGGGAAAGTATCCAACTCGGAATGACCCTAACCCACTCTAAGGGTGACAGTTCCTTAGCAACAGCTGAAAGCAAAGCTATCTAAAGTTTCTTCTTTATGACATGCAAGAGATAAAAGGAAGAGATCCACTTACCGATGTCTTGCGCAAATGGTTGATCCAATCTCCTTTGATTGCCGCTTGCTCCCAGCTCCAAGTCTTTTCACGGGCCTAGCTACACGAGATCCTGCAAATAAGACAAGAAAAGGAAACTACAAGAAGCATGCATTCATAATCGATTCAAGGATTAGCATAAATCAAAGACGCAAGTAAGACAATACACTATTGAAACACATGCGAATAGAAGAAACCTCAAATGCTTTATTAATATATGGAAGTAAGGTTCAGGCGGTGATACAGCCATGAGAGGTCCAATCCAGCATCACCTTCCTGACGGAGAGAAATCTCTTCTTCGCCTCCCTCAAGCAATCACCCAATACCCTCAACTGTAAACCAACAGCAATTCTCTGCACAAAATTCCGGCCTTTAGATCCCATGGGATGAGATCCTTATATAGAGTTTTGGAGTGAAGATAAGTCAGTTTGATGTGTGACTTGTTGTCCTCTTCAACTCCAGTTGTTCTTCAGTCCTTCACTCAGAGTTTCTGCCTTCCACTTGGAGTTTTAGAACCTCTTAACTCATCATTAGGCGAATCTTCTGATCCAAGTGTCAATTTAGAAGCTTCCTGGGCACTGGCACATCGAGAAAAGATTCCTCCACATGTCCAAGTACGCTCAGCGCAGGTAGCCTTTGTCCTACTTGCTCTGCAACGCAGGTAGCCTTTGTTGTACCTGCTATGCAGCGCAGATGCCTAGTGGAGCAGCTGCAATGATCCAAAACTGACCTGTTTTTGAGTGTTTTTAGTGGAGAACTGAACTGTAGTGCTGTGGTTTGCTGACCTTGTTCCTCTAGGGGTAGGAACAACATGTTTAGGGACTTTGGATCCCTCAGATTATTGACATTTCATGCTCTATGCTGTAAGGCACAAAAATGTCTATAACAAATACACCAGTATTTTGACGTGGTTAAAACCCTCAAAGAGGGAAACAGTCCGCGGCCTGAGCCAACGCGGCCACTTCAGGCAATTTATTAATAAAAGAATGAAAATTTACATATGTTTCTCTCATGCACGGATTACCCTACAAATGAACCTCCATGCGCTTTAAATAGAATTCATGGACCAATCGGGTGTCAAGCCACGGATCAAGTGTCGGTAATACCGAGGAGAGAATGAACCGTCGGATCACTACATATCGTGACCGTCGGATTGAAAGTTACAAAATGTACAACGGTAAAGAAACACACTTTACCTAACTCTATACCTAACTCTACACTAGACCAAGTTGTACTTAACTATTTCCTATGTGTCGGAATATCCTAACATCCCCCCTTAAGAACAACTTGGGATAGGATTGAAGGATTTACAAATATGACACAATAGGAGAAGGAAGGAGGCACTAGAGCCTATCCCCCCTTAGTGACAACTTCCTGAACTCCAACCATAAATCGAAGTTTAGTGAACTTTGCCTCTGTGAGAGCCTTTGTGAAGATGTCTGCAACTTAATCATCTGTTGAACAATATTGCACTTCAAGAACATGGTCGTGAATGAGCTTTCTGATGAAGTGCATGTGCAGTTCAATGTGCTTGTTGCGCTGATGTTGGACTGGATCTTTGCATAGTTGAATGGCACTTTGATTATCACACCAAAGTGTAGTCGGATGTTGCTGCTGAAAGCCAAACTCTGACAGGATCTGACGAAGCCACAAGGCTTCCTTACTAGCTTCTACGGCACCACGATACTCTGCTTCTGCTGATGAAAGAGAAATGGCAGCTTGTTTCTTACAAGCCCATGTAATAGGTCCTGAACCAAGAGTGAACACATAACCGGCAGTAGACTTCCGATCATCAGGGTCACCAGCCCAATCGGAATCAGTGAAACCAACCAATAGAGGAGATGCTTCGGCACTATAATGAATCCCAAACTGAACTGTACCTCGAACATAACGAAGTATTCTTTTAGCTGCTTTCCAATGACTTTCACGGGGGTTTTGCATGAACCGAGCAACAAGGCCAATAGCAAAGGAAAGGTCAGGACAAGTATGAGTTAGATACAAGAGTTTTCCTACAGGTTGACGGTATAATGTATCATCAACTTCAGGAGAAGTACAAGTGACTGAAAGTTTGACTCCAGACTGAAAGGGAGAAGGGGCTGGCTTACAGTCTTCCATGTGAAAATGACGTAGAATATCACAAGCATACTTGGACTAGGAAAGGGAAATACCCTCCTTGGATTGCAAGACTTGAAGACCGAGAAAATAGTGTAAGTGTCCTAAGTCTGTCATTTCAAATTTCCTTTTAAGGCTAGACTTCACATGGTTTATAAGGTTGGGATCACTACCAGTAAGGATAAGATCATCAACATAAAGAACAAGGATGATAAGATAGTTGCCCACTTTCTTGGTGTAGATAGTGTTGTCAGAATGACACCTAGAAAAGCCAGATTCTAAAAGAAAGCTATCCATTTTGGCATACCAAGCCTGAGGAGCTTGCTTGAGACCATAAAGGGATTTCTTAAGTCGACATACAAGGCTGGAGTCTGTTTGTATGAAGCCAATGGGTTGTTCCATATAGATTTCTTCATGCAAGTCCCCATGCAAGAAGGCAGATTTAACATCCATCTGATGGACTTCCCATTTGAAAGAGGCAGCAAGGGAAAGAACAAGGCGGATAGAGTTCATTTTGGCAACAGGGGAGAAGGTTTTGGTGTAGTCAATGCCTTCAACCTGTGAAAAACCTTTAGAAACAAGACGAGCTTTATGTTTATCAACTTTCCCATCTGGTCCATACTTGGTTCTGTAAACCCATTTGCATCTGACAAGTTTTCGTCCCTTTGGTAGAGGAACAAGATCCCATGTATCATTTTCCAATAATGAATGATATTCTTCATTCATAGCTGCTTCCCAATCTAGATGGCCTGAAGCCTTTGCAAAGGTGTCAGGATCATAATTTACTGGAGCTTGAGCCAGTAAAGAAGAGGCTCTCTCGAACTGAGAACGTGTACGTTGCTGATCTGTAGGATCACCGGCAAGATCACCTGCTGCATCTCGAGTAGCACGAACCCATTTTGGAAGCTCAGGAGCTGAAGGAGGATCCTGAGATGGTGGGGGAGGATTTTCATCCTCACTTTCATCATCTGAAGAAGAAATGTTTTCAAAAGTAGAAGAGATAGGGAGAGGTGGCACAACCGCCGGACTAGGCTCGCAGGCCGATATATTTTCATCAAATTTTACATCTCTTCTAATGATAACATTTTTGGACTTAAATGGAATAAGTCTATAGCCTTTGACATCTTCAGAATATCCAACAAAAGTACATTTTTCACTCTTAGGTTCTAAAGCTTTATGCTTTTCATCTGGAATATGGGCCCACGCTTCACTTCCAAAAACACGAAAGTGACTTACATCTAGTTTGATTGAGCTCCATGCTTCTTCTGGAGTGATATTCTTTAAAGCCTTAGTAGGAGTGCGATTTATTATGTAATTTGCACAGTTAATTGCTTCTGCCCAAAAACTAAGACCAAGTCCTTTAGATTGTAGCATACAATTAGCCATTTCCTTTAAGGTGCGATTCTTCCTTTCAGCTACACCATTTTGTTGTGGAGTATATGGAACAGTATGTTGCATTTGAATTCCATTCTCAGTGCAATAGTTGATGAATGTGTTTTTAACATATTCTCCGCCATTATCAGATCTTAACTTAAGAATTTGATGTCCAGATTGTTTTTCAACAAAGGCCTTGAAGGCCAAAAAAGTGTTAAATACTTCACTCTTGAGTTTTAAGAAGTATACCCAAGTGCGTCTGGAGAAATCATCAATGAAAGTTAAGAAATACTTACAGCCAGAGAATGACACAACTGGAAGTGGACCACATAAATCACTATGCACAAGCTGTAAAGGGGCTGAGGCGTGCCAAGAGGCACGTTTTTCAAAACTGTCCCGATGATGTTTTCCGAGTACACATCGGGAACAAACACCATCTCTGCAAGATACCATAGGAAGACCTATCACCATATTTTCTTTACATAGATGCTGAAGGGAGCGATAGTTTAAGTGACCAAATCGCTCATGCCAAAGTTTGCTCACTTCATCGTTATGAGCAACAAATACTGAGGGAAGAGTTGATGACCCAAAGTTGTGAAACTTATACAACCTTGTGGAATCATCAGCAATGCCAGTAGCCAAAATCTGTTTAGGATCTCTTAAGTCCTTGATTACAACATCATGAGGTGAAAATTCAACGATTTTACCTTCACCTGAATGAGTTATCTGATATACAGATAGAAGGTTGCAGGATAAGGTTGGAACACATAATACATCATTAAACTGACCATTGTCTAGATGAACAGTTCCAGTCCCTACAACATTAAGAGATCTATCATCACCAACATATATGTTTTTGGTGTTACAATCATTTAAAGAAGAAAACGTGGCTTTGTTTTTGGCCATGTGATAAGAAGCTCCAGAATCAATGAGCCACTCATGAGAATGAGAAGAAGAAGATACATTTAATGCATAGCCAGACCGAGATGCTTGACAACCACATGCAGAAAGTGCCATTCCTGAAGATGAAGTTGAAGTTGAAGATTGCCCCAAATGGATGTTATGCTTCTTCATTGCTGCTTCCAAGGCTTCCATCTTCTTAAAGCATTTTGATTCTAAGTGGCCATCTCGATTACAAAACTTGCAATGTATATCAGTCTTCTTCCCTTTGTTTTTATTTGTCTTATCATTTTGTTGAAATGATTTTTCATTTTGGGGCGGAAATTGCTTAGGACCCTTGTTTGGTTTAGGACCATTCTTTTTAGGATATGACTTCTTGGGATTCTTTGAATTTGGTTGCTGCTGGGCGGCTAACTCTTTCTTGGAAGAGTTTCCAAGATTAAGAAGACCAAGGTGTAAGAGTTTTTCTTGTTCTCTTATTAAAGAATCACAAAAAGAGTCAAAGGAAGGGGACTTGTAGTCCGTTCCTTGAGAAATGAAGGCTTCTCTTGTAGAATGGAAGGTGGAAACAAACACAGAGTAGGCTGGTCCCAGCTTTGTAAGAATGGAATAGATAAGATTACTATCTTCTTTCTTAACTTTAACACCTTCCAAAAGATATCTAAGGGTCTTGAACTTCGACAAGAAATATTCAATGCAAGAAAAATTATTAGGGTCCAATGTAAGCAACTCATTTTCAAGTTGATGGGCTCTAATTTCATTTTTAATGCCAAAAACTTTATTGATTTGTTTCATTGCTTCATTAGGAGAATCAATTTCTGCAATATGAAATCTAAGATCTGGAGAAATAGACATCCCTATCAGGCCACGTGCTTGATCTTGCCTATTTTCCCATTTAGCAGCCTTATCTTCATCCTTCGGTTTCTTTTCTTGGCCCGAGGCTATTCCGAAGAGACCTTTACTTCTAAGTAAATCCTCAATGTAAGCCAACCATTGGAAGTAGTTGGTGTTGTCAAGGGTAACTTGGTATTGACTTTCATTTCAATGGAAACTGGAGCTAAAGATGCTAAAAATAAGTGTTCCAATGGATAGATCTCGAAAAATTAGGCTGGTTTAAAAAAAACGGCTTTGAAAACAACTTCCGGATGAAGAAGTTATGGCTTTTTGAAAAAAAGTTGTTGAAGTTGCCGACGAAGTGCGGGAATGTGCGGAAATGAAAAAGTCCGCCCCCACAAAATGGAGACTTGAACCCAAGACCTCTACTCTCTTAAAATAGCTTTCAACCAATTGATCTATACAAAAAATTTGAGAGAGAGAGAGAGAGAGAGAGAGAGGGGGGGGGGGGTGCTTTGGGTTGCGTGCTTGCCTTGAGAAAGCTCTTTTTCCCTACAAAACACAAAACAAAAAACCCAACACGGACATGCAAAGAAAACGAACCTTATGGCTCGAAGTTAGCTTTAGCTGAAAAACTAAATATTTTCAAAAATGAACCTTGCGGCTCAAAGTTAGCTTTGGCTGGAAACTAAATATTTTTCTCAATGTTTCTGATTTTCCGAGATCACCCTAAGGCGTAGGGAAAAGAGCATACGCATGAGAAAAATCCTTCCTTTCTGTTTCTGATTTGCCCAGATCGCACAGAGTCGCAGGGCAAAGAGCATACACAGAAATGAAAGGTATAGATCCGGTAATAAAAAGGCTAAATAAACCGAAACCGAAATAAACAGAGAGAAAATAACAGTAAACTGCAAATAAACACTGTATACCTCCATATCTTAAAAATGACGCAGCTAGGGCTACCGGAAACCTTTTCGCGTGAAACGAAAGGGGTTCCTCACTGGAATAGATGCTCCGAACACAACAGAGCAGTCCTCTCGGCCCGAAAGCAGTCAGAAACAGCAGATCTAGGAAACGGCAGTCGGATGCAGTTCTACCGGCTTCAGATTTGGATCACCAATGGACGCGGCCCTCAAATAGCTCCGATACCATGTAGGAATTTACAGGGTAAGTTCCTCAGACAGAACACCAAAAGGACACCGCTCACAACTAGATCGCAGATCAATACACCAGTATTTTGACGTGGTTAAAACCCTCAAAGAGGGAAACAGTCCACGGCCTGAGCCAACGCGGCCACTTCAGGCAATTTATTAATAAAAGAATGAAAATTTACATATGTTTCTCTCATGCACGGATTACCCTACAAATGACCCTCCATGCGCTTTAAATAGAATTCATGGACCAATCGGGTGTCAAGCCACGAATCAAGTGTTGGTAATACCGAGGAGAGAATGAACTGTCGGATCACTACATATCGTGACCGTAAGATTGTAAGTTACAAAATGTACAACGGTAAAGAAACACACTTTACCTAACTCTATACCTAACTCTACACTAGACCAAGTTGTACTTAACTATTTCCTATGTGTCGGAATATCCTAACAACCCTTTCAAGTGATAATTGATGTGATAAAAAATTTAATATAGATTTTTCTCTATTAATTTAAGACAAAATGAATTTTATAAGAAAAAATCTTGATTCAATGCTATTAATGACTTGTGATAACTAAAACAATATATTTCTCCCTTTACCTTTTCAAGTAATTAATTGATGTGATAAACAATTTAATATAGATTTTGCTTTATTAATTTATTTGTGGTTTTGTTGCATTGAGGTTAAAATTTATGTTTCATGTTGTCTTATAATAATTATTACCATAAATATCATAAACTATGAACATTTATCTCTCTTTCACTCTCTCACACACAAATGCTTTCATGAAGATGAGGTGTTGGCGAATGTGTTGTATATTATACTTTTAGAGATGAAATATTGATGCATTTCTATTAATGGTTTATATGACCCAAAACTAATTACGACTAGTATTTCCATTAGTATTATTAAGCAATGTGATAAATCCCTCCTTGAGCTTTTATATCTATATATATATATATATATATATATATATATATATATATAAATTTAATATAGAGTCTATTTTATTGATATTTTTAGGGGTGTCTTACTTTACAATTACAATTAAATATTAAATTTTCATTTTACTTTGTCATCATTATTATTCAAAATATAATTACCATAAATTATGAGCCCCCCAACTCCCTCACACACATCGGTGCTTGCACAAAGATGATGGTTAAAAGTGACAACGGGGTGTTGATGAATTTTTTTACACATGAATGCACTTACATTCTTAGAAACATGCATGTACTCTTGAGCTTGCAACCTTGGTTCTCCCTAAACAACCATGGGGGATTCCGACTCAACGCCAACTAGGCATTTTCAAGAATACATGCACATTCCAGGAATACATGCATGTTCTAGGAATATCTATGCATTTTTATAATGTCAAAAAGGAAAAAGGATACAAATTGTTATGAATAGGCATAATTACATATTTTGTGATTTCCTAACCTAGTTAAGGAGTAAGATTTGCGGAGATCTTAACAAGATAATGCAGGACCTCGCTAATGTGGTCATTAATTGGTTCCATGAAAGAAATTCATCAAATCTGATTATTTTTGTGTTTCATATTTCTTTATATTATAAAAAAAATATTGTAACAACCCTTGGTTGATTTTCTATGTAAATACAATAAGACCAAGGTCATGGGACACATATTCCAAGATGAATATTGGGAAAACCATAGTGATGGGTATCATTGGTGATTAATCAATGGCTATGGAAATTGGAAAATGTTTTGACAAAGGAAAAGTGGCATTAATTGACATTTTATTTATGAAAATAAAGAAAAATAGGTGAAAAGGAAGGTGAAGAGACACATATTTGCATGAGAGGGAAATTGAAGGAAAAATGGAGGAAAATGAAGAAAATAGATGCCTCAATGATAAAAAGGCTTCTGAGGATCAGTTCACATATTTTGTTAGTTAACCTTTTCTCAGTTCAGTTTCAGATCTCTCATTTCATTATCTCATTCTCTCATACTCTTGCACACTTAGAGAAATCTTGGAGCACTTTGGTATACATTGTATTTGGATAAAGAAGAAGGAAAGATGGAAATGACAAGGGAATAGGTGGATTAGCAGCTACATCTAGATTTCTTTGCAAGTAATAGGTTGCATGTGTGATTTCCTTAATTATTTCTAGATGCATGGCATATGCATGTGATTTTCTAGTTATGTGCTACCATTGGCATGGAGATTTTCCTGGATTGATAGTGGTTTTAGCGTCGTCTTGGCATTTCTTAGATAACTATGGTGTTGTGGTTTTTCCGCTTATTGTTTTTCTGATAAGTGCTTAGGCTCCTTATGGATGTGGGTTGGAACAAATTATCTGGAAGCCCTGGAACAACTTGGGTTGAGTTACTAGTCTTGGAGCCTCAGTTGGGACAAATTCTCTACAACCCTTGGTGGTTGAGTTACTAGTCCCTAGAGACGGCTTGGACAAACGTTATGGAGCATTGGTAGGTTGTGGGTTAAGTTACTAGTTCCCAGATCCCTAGACAACTTGTGTACAGACCGATCTAGTTCCTGTTAATGATGTCTGACCATAGAGGTGGAATCATTGCGGTTGAGGATTGAATTGGTTTTGCCTCTCGAAGCCCTAGTTTGTTTTTGTTTTGTTTTATTCCATGAGATCCCACATTATTGCTTGGAATATAGCACGGGTGTGATTGGATGAAAGAAATATTTGGTTCATCCCAATTGATGGTTAGGTGGCACGTGGAAGTCCCTAACTTGGTTGGTATTTTCATATGTTAATATGAGACATTTCCTTATTGTGATCTATGAGCATTTGTAATGATTGTGTTGGTAATATTCCATGGCTTCTATGCTTGTTATTTTCTGGTTATATGTTGGTGATATGATTTGTATCATTTATGGTTATTGTCATGAATTATTTAGTTATTGATTGGTACATGAATGTATGGACTAATAAGTGTTGTTGTAGCTATGTGGAGAGGGAATGTGTCCTTCTTGGTGATTCTCAGATGAATCTTAAACTATTATGATGAGATATGCATTCATGACCTGTAGCTTACATGTTTGCCACGTGTTTGACAAAATGTCTAGTGTGTTGTAGGTAGTCTAGGTTAAGTTCTTGAATTGAGATTGAATGTTTAGATTATTTGTTATGTCAATAATGATTATGGAATGTCTGAGGCAATTATGGGTAGTGGTTTGGAGGTTAGCCTCAAAAAGTGGTTGAAATCCTAGGACCGCAACCTATGGACTGGGAAAGTTGAGTCATAACCACATGGAGGCAGTGTTTTACATGTGGTTGGAGGCCTATAATTTCACCCAGGCCTTGTCATGGATGTGGTTGGGCGTCTAGGGTAATGAGAAAAAGCCCCAACTCAGGGCTAAGTCACCTGGGGTGGTTCTTTGGCCTCTGAGTGTCATGTAGCCTTGAGGGATGTTGTGAGTTTTCAGTTTATGGTTAACATGTAGGCCCCACTAACTTAACTGGATCTTGGAGGTTGGATCATGTCATAGTAACTCTTCATATCATGTTTACCCTAGAAGGGCGGTGAAATTGGGTAAATGTGAGATGGGTGGTTGCAAATATAAACATAATTTCCCCTTATTAAATGTAGTATACTTAAATAACATAGAGTTGGTTTCTAGAGAAAATCCAAACTCAACATCACCACATGAAGATATACGAAACCCCAACCTAGAAACAAGAAATGTAAACATTATAATTGATGTAAGGTTGAGGTCTACATGAACCATTATACAAGACTTTAAATACAAAGGATCCTTCACAACTTTCACTAACTACATCCATATATACCATTGTTATTTCCATTACAAATCTCAAGGCCAATGGACATATGTTGTTAATTACAAAGTTAGAGTGGTTGATTATTTTAAGTCAGGTCTTGATAAAAACCAAGTTAGAGAATTCTAAGGTGTGGGTCATGGGTCCACACACGATTGAGAAAATTATAGGTGTGACCCTTTGCTAATTCCTAATACTCTTAGTGGTGGGCCCCAGTATTGTAGCAATAATGCTACAACTCCCGGAACTCCCTTCTTTAATTTTATCAACCCGGTAGTTCGTAACAAACTTGGAAGCGACGGTGTTGTATGCACAAGTACTAGCTCTTGCCGCAGCTGTCACTTGGTCAGCTGGCACAAGTCCACTAGGAGCTTAAGCCAACTTCTATGAGCTCTTAGAAGAAGCTTTTTAATTGATGGATGAAAGCTAACTCAAAGGAACCTAATCTACTTGCGGAAAGAAACCTAAAGCCAAACAGAAACGCAAACCCTAGCAAACCCTAATTCTACCAGCTAGTCCTACTGATGCAAAGATGAGAATGCAAACCACTGAAAGAGATGCCATTACTTCTATGAAGGTAAGATACATGTGTCTAGACTACCTCTACCTGAAGAAAACATCTTTTTGTATTTTTGAATAAGTTATTAGAATTATCATGCATGTGCTTTTAACTGGCTTTTTACTGTGCAGAGGTGGATCAAGGAGGAGAAATGCTTGGGAAATGTTGGGAAGGTTCAGAGAGGGTCTAAGGGGTCCCTAACACCCTTCCAGAGAGTCTCACAAAGTTTGGCTGCCAAGAAACCGTGTTTATGAGCTTCTACAGGAAGTCTGCAGGGGTTCTACAGGATGTTCAGGATTTCTACAGGATGTTCTGTAATTCTTCTACAAGATGTTTCGAAATGGGATTTTGGAGCATGGATGGAGGGAAACAGATGGAGGAATGAGTATGGAGATGAAATAGGGGTGTGAAGAGGTCTAGGACTTGGTGGATGAGGCTAAGGAGTGATTGGATTTGTTCAAGGATGGATGAAACAATGTTGCACAAGAATATGAGAATCATGGCAAAGTAAGCGGATGAGGCAAATGTAAGGTAAGGGTTCTAAGTGCAGGGTGAAGCAGGTAGGTTGGATGGAGTATGGGCAGGTAAGGAAGGATAACAGGTACTCTGCAAGTGGTTTTTCAAACTAAACAAACAAACACTTATAAAACCTATGACCTAGTTACTTCACTCTAATCTGACCTAACAGCAAAAGGAAATGAACAAAAGTTTATTTGCACAAAATCAGATGAACTAACTATGCAACTAAGCAATCATAACCCTAAGCATGCAGTCAAAACTGATATCAAGTTTGAAAACTAAGAATCCAACACTAATACTTGCATGGTGAAGCAAAACAACGTTTTTGTGGGCAGCAAGGTCACCTTTGTCCCAACTCACGATCCCACTGAGGGAGAGGTAAGATCAAAGGTGCTTGAGCCCTTTTTCCAAGGATCCTTTATGTTATTAATCTATCCAAATCAATCTGAACGTGAAAATCTACTTTAATCATCAAAAGCAACCTAAATAACACAACAACTTTTAAATCTAAATAGCAGATTTTACTCTAAGAATGCAGCAAAGACAAATGAAAGTAAACAAAGAAGGTACTGGGCACTTGAGATGGGCCCAACCCCAAGAGCTACAGCCTCCTAAGAGATATTTAGAGCTGGTGCAAAGCTGGATTCATCTTTATTGATCAAGAAATGAAGAGTTACATCAAAACTGTCCACAAGGAGAACTTGAAAATGAGCTGACAGCAAAACTAATCTATTGCCTAAAAATCGAACTAAAAAATGACTACAACAAGACTATGAAATGACTAACTACCAGCTACAAAATGACTAACCACTAGCTAACCAAATTGACTAACTAGCTAACATCCACTGGCTACACTGGCTAACCAAAATGAGGCCCTAAGCCTTCTTATTTATACAAATTGAGGACCCAACAGTCCTCCTAAACTTTAGGGACTCGGCTGCCCAAAACTTGGAGTTAACAGGAGTCCTACTTGACTTGCTTGGCTGCCCTTGTGCTAATTATTTCGTTGGCCCTTGAACTCCGAGCTGATGGTGGAGAATTCGAGGTAAGGGCCCATAAATGAAGGGGACACCTTCCTACAAATCCTCTCCCTTGTCTTCCCACGAATTTGGCTGCCAAGTGCTCATTAAGACCTTCAATTTTGTCTCCAAATTGACCAAAAAGGCTACACAAAGCACCCATTAGACTTGTTGGCATAATGACTAACCAAATTCACTCTATTAACATAAATATAATCAAAAACATGCAATAAACTAATGAGAATGGTGGATTAAGTCAAATTAGGAGGTTGAATGAGCCCAAATAATTATCCATTTTTGGGGCTCATCATCACCCCCCTACTGAAAGTGTTGCTCATCCTTTGAGCAACCAATCTCTCTCCTCATCTTTGATAGCCCTGGTGGCTTCTTTGGCTAACATCTCGGCCAATTCCTCCTTTGGCTTCCCTCTTTTCAAACTTCCTGTAGAAACAGTTTGTTGGCTTCCTGTAGAAACAGTCCTCTGTCTTCCTGTAGAAACAATCTGCTAACTTCCTGCTGAACCAACTTTCTCTGATTTTGCTTGCTTGGCTGGGGGTGCCTTCTCCTTGAACTGTGCTGCTTGCAACTCTGAGCTAGTGTGATTTGATTAAGTAATATTTGAATGAGTGAGGGTTTAATGAGGAGGATCTATCTCCTATAATCTCTCCTCCTTGTCTCATCCAAGTTTCTGCTCTTAATTAGCCAAAATTGCCATGATTTTCTCCCAAAAACTCAATGACGAGGCTCATCAATATGCTGATAGGCCTGATGGATATGCTGAGAAACAAATTGGTGGTGGTGTAGAGGCTGGTACTTGAGGCCTTGGACTAAGATATGTTCGCCATGCAACTGAACCTTCTTCCATCTCTCTTTATACCATTCAAGCTCTGCCATGCTACTTTGTTTTACGCTTAATTCAATAGCTAGCTTGTCAACATTTGTGTTATACCCTTTTTCAGTTTCTCCAGTTGTTCGTAGAGCCAGCTGTGCATGATCATTCTGAGCTCCAACGTCAATAGCTTCAAGCTGCAATAAAATACCCATCTCGTAAGGGGATTCTGAATTGGAATTCTCTATTGATCGTATCCCTCTTATGGGGTTTTGCAAAACCTCCTCCAAAACAAAATCATACCTTATGTGCTCTGAAAGACAGGCATGTACAATCTCATCAAAAGAAGTTTGTTGGCTTCGCATAGTCAAACTAAGCATTTCCAAAGCCGTCTGAGCGTTTTGAATACAAGCTACACCATTGCCTGAGCAAAGCATGTAAGTACCAAAAGGTCTGTATGGGCTGCTTGGAGAAACAAAGATCTGTTTCAGAAGAGTCCTACAAGCATCTTGAATTAAAGAATCAGGCACATTTGTGCCCTGCCAATAAGGAAAAATGGTCGTCAAGGAGTTAGCAATGGACTCAATCAGTGCAAGGAGCATCCGAGGAACAATATCATGCTTGGAAACCACGTGACAAAAGTTTCCTCCCCAGTTCTCATGGCCAACTGCCTCAACAAGCCTTTCATGTCCGACCAGAGGGCAACCAAACGTGATACAAAAGGGAGAGCTTTGCCTTAGCCTTTTCCCAGAACCCATAATGTGGCCAAGGTTGCAACTGCCCCTCCTATGGAGTGACCCACAAATATGATGGGCTTGAGTTGCTTTTGTTTGAAGTCCGTGTAAATCTGCAACTTTGCTTGGAAATCTGTTTTCTCGATTATATGGAGAAACAACATAAGAGCTCCTGGATGAATGAAGGCTGGTTCACCATCATCACCCCTGAGGCATTCAGAGGAGACCTTTTGAACAGTTTTTATATTGTCCTCTCCACGTTTACTCTTGTTGACAATGAAATCTTCTACTCTTTGAAGCGAAAGCGACACATACGAAATCTTCATGCTCATTCACAGTAAAGCCCTCTGAATTGCTTGCATGAAGAGACTCTTCCGCAAACCTTGGGTAGTAGTCCATATGAGACAAGAAAAGTTGCAATCTCCTGACCACCAGTGAACTCTGGAGTTTTCGTTTCTGACTCCATGGCCTGCTATTGCTACTGGATTTATTCCACAATGGTGTCGGATCTCAGAGCTTTCTTCAAGCTCCAAACTGGATGAAGAACCTTAGGCTTCTCTGCTCTGGAAGACTCTACTGCACTTGCCTGTAGAAGACCCCACCCGTTTCCTGTAGAATGTGATTTTGCCTTTGAGTGAGCCCGATGCACGAGTGAAATTCGAGAACAGGTAGGAAACTCAGCGGAGGACGATAGGTTAAGCCGATTGTGGAAGCAGAGGATGTATACTTCGAGTTGAACATGATGCAAGTGCAAGTTAACAGCAGTCTATGAGTTTCGGCTGAGCGCTCATTAATTCTGCGTGATTTTTGGTGGAGTGAGGTGGCAAAAACGTGTGCTGGCCCATATGAACTGCTGTGCTATTATGAACTGCATGTATTATTCTATTTGTTAATCAATTGATGCCCTATGCACTGAAGTTCAACAAATCTTCCATTGCCTGTGTTTCTCAACTTCCACGTGAATGACTATCCACGCATGCTGCGTGATCTTCTCGTGAGTGCTAGAAAACTGGGTGTCTTGCTACATTCATGGCTTAATTTCACCATTCCATTCGTTCATGCAATGCTTAGACTAGATTCATGCAATAGATGAACAAGGTTTAGTCACGTACCTGAAGTCAAACGACTGCTTGTGAAGCTTTTTGCTGCTGCATGCTCTGATTCTGCTGCTGCATGCTTGGATCCTTTGGTTGCATGAGGGCTTGGCTGATGTTTTTTGATTGTTTGTCCTTATGCAGGTGTCCTCTGACCAGATCTAAGTTGCATGCAATTGTTTCCACATTCAGATCTGCACCTTCAAGCTGCTGCTGCTGCAATGTCACAGAACTAGAACTTGTTTTCGCCATTTCTCCCAAACGGTAAAGCGGATTGATATGAAACTTGCTGAGCATGTTTCTATCATCATGATGCATCTCCCATAGCAAAATCGTGATCAATGGATGCACGGATTTCGAGAAAAATGGAAAATGGCTGAAGATTTCAGAGATCGATTTCTCGGAAACCGTACATCGGAATCCGCTGAAACTGCTTGGGTAGGTTACTATCACCCATATGCATATCTCCATGAAACAGGTTTTGAAACGGATGCACGGTTATGGAGAAAATGAAAAAATGGCTGATGGTGATGGAGGCTGATTTCTTGGAAACCGTGCACCGGAATTGGCTGAAACTGCTCAAGCATGTTTCCATCACCCTTGTACAATTCCCCATAAAACGGTTTGTCAAATGGATGCATGGTTTTCAAGTTATGGCAAAAACAAATTTTGTTCCATGTGTTTTTTTCTTCAAGGCATTTTGCAAGTGTTTGCATGGAAGGGAAAACTGAGCTTGGGCTGTGATTCAGGTATGGAGATGATGGAGGAGGAGTTGGAAGATTTCATGAGGACTTCTGAGCCCTTGAGGAAGCTACCATGTTCGCCAAACCACTTTTTGAAATCCATGTCTAGTTTCCCACAATTTCTACAGGAAGTTCCTATAGAAGCACAATGAGAAGCACAATGAGGTGGAAAAAATGATGGAGAGAGGCAAGGGATGGACACACAAGTGCTTGTAGGCCTAATCAACAGATTCCCACCATCAGATTCCATTTTAGACTTGAATTTGGTTCGTCCAAAGGTTCTACAGGATGTTTCCTGTAGAAATACAGAGCTTCCTGTAGAAGGCACAAGAAAAATTCCTTTAACCTTGATTTGAGTGCTCCTCCTGTCATGAAACATCCTTCTTGCAACCTGCAATTAGCCAATGGAATTAGTTTTATTTTTATTTTTCTTTTTCTCTTTTGTTTTTTTTTTTTGAAAAACAACTAGGGCGCCTCATGGAGGTTTTCACCCTAATTGCCTGCCTTGGGCGCCTCCAAGGGAGGTTTTCACCCAAAGATCTTATTGCCTTTTTATTTTCTCTTCTTTCCAACCCATTGACCGCCTCATGGAGGTTTTCAATCAATGAGCCAATCTAAGGCGCCTCCGAGGAGGTTTTCACCTTAGATTTTTATTCTTCTTATTTTCATTTTTTTCTCTTTTTTCTTTTTTTTTTCCTACCCGACCCTACTTGAAAAACAAAATCATTTTCAAGTATAAGAATACTTCCAATGGAGCCATGTGCACATCGAGATTAGAGAAAAAATGATGTGAAGGCTCGAAATGCATGCTTGGACAACTATCCAGATCTCAGAGACCAAATGATCTGGCGTTGAAGGGATCAAACAAAGCTGAGGAAGAAAGTACCGCTGCAACTTAGTGACCTTCTGAAACCATATCTCAATATAGCTTTGATATCCTTGGTCGTCTTGCTGATTTGGATCATTCTTCATGTCACCTTCTATCATGACCTTCTGATCTTCCTCTTTTTGTTGATCTTTCTCTTGAATACATGGAAAATTTGATGATAACCATGAGGGAACTCTCTCAATCTCTGATTCTGATCTCTTCTCTTCATCAAGTGCAGCCCATGGTTCTTTGATCTCCTCTCTTGAATCTTCTTTTTCCTTTGGTCCTTCAATGTTGTCAATATAATCTCTGTTTTGCATCACTCTTCCTGAGCTTTGGTGAACATCATTGAGCTCAAAAGGAGTCCTTTGCACATGTTGTGCCTCAGCTTTGCAATTGGGTTGAGCTACTCCATTGTATGGCTTTGGAAATGGTATGGGTAGTTGAGTGGAGGTGTGAAATTGAGATGGAGATGGATGGCATTGTGGTTGGGTAGGCATTTGGGGTTGCCTTGGTGGAGGAGGAGGCGATGGTTGTGGATGAGCAGGTGGTGGAGGAAAATGAGCGGGATGAGAGTTGTACTGGGGCCTCCACTCCTGATAAGGTGCATTCCACTGAGGCTGTGGCTGAGCATAAGAGTGAAACAAATGAGCAGTTGGTGGGGCATAATATGGATCTGTGAAGGAACAAGGAGGAGGTGTGAACCAGGAAGGATGAGCAGGGGGACCCCAAGAAGGCATGAAAGTGGCTTGATAGGGGTCATAATAGGTCTCGGGTGTCCCTTGCAGTTCCTGCTGGTAAGATCTAGGTTCATGTGGCCTCCTTCGGTTCATATAATAGAGTGATTCAGTGGCTCCTTTTGCTCTCTGATATGCAGCTTTAATTCCGGGCAAGGAAGGGCACTGATCTGTAGGATGGTATTCTTCACAGACAAAACACACTTCTATAGAGTACAATGGACATTCGTTCCTAGGATGCTTTCTAGTGCACCTAGGACAAAAAATGCCCAAAGCCCTCTTGGCTTCCTCTTGATTCTTTTGGATCCACAGGGTATCCAATTGCATGGCAAGAAACTGCCTAATATCACTCTTGAAATCTTCCATCTGATCTTCAAATTCATCTTTGGACAAGGGACTGCTCCCAACATTTCTTCTTGTAGCCATTCACTCAGAGGAATGTTTTCTTCTTCTTCTCCCCTAGAGGTTCTTTAAATATGCCTTGATGTCCACCTAGGGGTTCTTCTTAGTCACAGCCATCGAAGAAGAGAGAAGGCTGTGTGAAGCAAAGGGGGGTGTTGTGAAAATAATTTTCTAACTTATCTCTACTCCTACCAGGCATGAAAGGAAATATTTTTGGTTGATTTTTGCTTTTGTTTTTCTACTTCTACTTGCAAAACTGAAATAAATTGAACTGCAACTAACTATCTTGCTAAAATGAACATGTGGAATTGAAATGAAAGCAGGAAAGGACTAATCTATTTTGCTCAAATGAAATTGCAGGAATGAATTGCTAGTCTACGCTTGCGGAATTGAAATGCTAATCTACGCTTGCAGAAATGAAATTGCGGAATTGAAATGCTAATCTATGAAAGCGGGAAATGCTAATCTACTTTTGCATAAACGAAATTGCATAATGGAAATGAAATAAACTACTTAGCAGAAGATTGGAGTGGAAAATAGAAGAAAAGCGACAATCACCAATACTCTGACGCTTCCCCGGCAACGGCGCTAAAAAGATGGTGGGCCCCAGTATTGTAGCAATAATGCTACAACTCCTGGAACTCCCTTCTTTAATTTTATCAACCTGGTAGTTCGTAACAAACTTGGAAGCGACAGTGCTGTATGCACAAGTACTAGCTCTTGCTGCAGCTGTCACTTGGTCAGCTGGCACAAGTCCACTAGGAGCTTAAGCCAACTTCTATGAGCTCTTAGAAGAAGCTTTTTAATTGATGGATGAAAGCTAACTCAAAGGAAGCTAATCTACTTGCAGAAAGAAACTTAAATCCAAACAGAAACGCAAACCCTAGCAAACCCTAATTCTACCAGCTAGTCCTACTGATGCAAAGATGAGAATGCAAACTACTGAAAGAGATGCCATTACTTCTATGAAGGTAAGATACATGTGTCTAGACTA
Source organism: Pinus tabuliformis (assembly GCA_031772625.1). Taxonomy (NCBI): domain Eukaryota; kingdom Viridiplantae; phylum Streptophyta; class Pinopsida; order Pinales; family Pinaceae; genus Pinus; species Pinus tabuliformis. The sequence continues at coordinate 1,117,193,738 of CM062804.1, forward strand.
CCTCTACCTGAAGAAAACATCTTTTTGTATTTTTGAATAAGTTATTAGAATTATCATGCATGTGCTTTTAACTGGCTTTTTGACTGTGCAGAGGTGGATCAAGGAGGAGAAATGCTTGGGAAATGTTGGGAAGGTTCAGAGAGGGTCTAAGGGGTCCCTAACACCCTTCCAAAGAGTCTCACAAAGTTTGGCTGCCAAGAAACTGTGTTTATGAGCTTCTACGGGAAGTCTGCAGGGGTTCTACAGGATGTTCAGGATTTCTACAGGATGTTCTGTAATTCTTCTACAAGATGTTTCGAAATGGGATTTTGGAGCATGGATGGAGGGAAACAGATGGAGGAATGAGTATGGAGGTGAAATAGGGGTGTGAAGAGGTCTAGGACTTGGTGGATGAGGCTAAGGAGCGATTGGATTTGTTCAAGGATGGATGAAACGATGTTGCACAAGAATATGAGAATCATGGCAAAGTAAGCGGATGAGGCAAATGTAAGGTAAGGGTTCTAAGTGCAGGGTGAAGCAGGTAGGTTGGATGGAGTATGGGCAGGTAAGGAAGGATAACAGGTACTTTGCAAGTGGTTTTTCAAACTAAACAAACAAACACTTATAAAACCTATGACCTAGTTACTTCACTCTAATCTGACCTAACAGCAAAAGGAAATGAACATAAGTTTATTTGCACAAAACCAGATAAACTAACTATTTAACTAAGCAATCATAACCCTAAGCATGCAGTCAAAATTGATATCAAGTTTGACAACTAAGAATCCAACACTAATACTTGCATGGTGAAGCAAAACAACGTTTTTGTGGGCAGCAAGGTCACCTTTGTCCCAACTCACGATCCCACTGAGGGAGAGGTAAGATCAGAGGTGCTTGAGCCCTTTTTCCAAGGATCCTTTATGTTATTAATCTATCCAAATCAATCTGAACATGAAAATCTACTTTAATCATCAAAATCAACCTAAATAACACAACAAGTTTTAAATCTAAATAGCAGATTTTACTCTAAGAATGCAGCAAAGACACATGAAAGTAAACAAAGAAGGTACTGGGCACTTGAGATGGGCCCAACCCCAAGAGCTACAGCCTCCTAAGAGAGATTTAGAGCTGGTGCAAAGCTGGATTCATCTTTATTGATCAAGAAATGAAGAGTTACATCAAAACTGTCCACAAGGAGAACTTGAAAATGAGCTGACAGCAAAACTAATCTATTGCCTAAAAATTGAACTACAAAATGACTACAACAAGACTATGAAATGACTAACTACCAGCTACAAAATGACTAACCACTAGCTAACCAAATTGACTAACTAGCTAACATCCACTGGCTACACTGGCTAACCAAAATGAGGCCCTAAGCCTTCTTATTTATACAAATTGAGAACCCAACAGTCCTCCTAAACTTTAGGGACTCGACTGCCCAAAACTTGGAGTTAACAGCAGTCCTACTTGACTTGCTTGGCTGCCCTTGTGCTGATTGATTTGGTGGCCCTTGAACTCCGAGCTGATGGTGGAGAATTCGAGGTAAGGGCCCATAAATGAAGGGGACACCTTCCTACAAATCCTCTCCCTTGTCTTCCCACGAATTTGGCTGCCAAGTGCTCATTAAGACCTTCAATTTTGTCTCCAAATTGACCAAAAAGGCTACACAAAGCACCCATTAGACTTGTTGGCATAATGACTAACCAAATTCACTCTATTAACATAAATATAATAAAAAACATGCAATAAACTAATGAGAATGGTGGATTAAGTCAAATTAGGAGGTTGAATGAGCCCAAATAATTGTCCATTTTTGGGGCTCATCACTTAGGTAGAGGCCTAAACTACCTACCCAACTTCTTTCCATAGAAAGAAACATTATCTAGGCCTAGTCATCCATATCCACCTTAACTCATATACTAGTGCAAAAAAATAGATTCATAATGCTATCCCACGAGGGAATTTCATGTGTCATTGAGGGAGGGGTTAAACCTTCATGCCCTCTAGTAGAGTCTAGGTAGGAGAGGCCACATTGACACACTAAGTGTTTCCATCCTAGTTTATGTGACCCTTACAAATGTTGAATCTATAGGAAGACTTTTTACAAGTTAATGGAGGCCTGTGCACATGAAAGTTTAATGGAGGGGATTAGTATCTTGATCAATCCTTTGTTATTTCTTGATTATACACATGCACACACATTATTGTGTGAATTTTCTATATCTAATGAAAATATCATGCATATAGTGCTACATTTGAATAATACCCTTAATGCCTACAGATCCACCATTGTCAGTTTCCACCACTAAAGTGATAACACGGGAAAGTTTTTTGTTTGGTGTACCTCAAGCACATGTATGGTGGAACATTTTTTGGCCTTCTACTCATGGTGTATATGCTCACAAGTTTATGGATATGTACGATCTTTAGTACTTTTGGTACACATTTGAGACAATTTATGTTATTAGAATATAAATGATAACAAACTTTAAGGTACGCATTAAAGTACAATTGATATCATTTTAAAATGTTAAAATTTGTTTGGGCTCTTCCCCTTAGAAATTTATAACACATGGGTAGTGAACATTGAGAATATAAGTTTTACATTGAATACACTTCCATTTATATTCGAAATGCTATCCATTGAATCCATTCATTGTTAGCTTGATCTACCACTTATCTATTGAGTCCCCTTTTCCTTCCATGTGTTTGAATTCCATGTAATCCTTCAAGCTTGTTAGTTCACATATTCAAGCTAGCATAAGGCATCTTACTATAGGTTGTGATAATTTATTGAAAAGTTCCTCCACAAGCAGTGCAATTTTAGACTACATAATATTGTCATACCAATAGTGGTGTACCATTATGGAACTGATGGTTTCAAATAAATAACATGTTCCATTACCCTATTTGTTTGGATTTTCCATGTGTGGAAAATCCCTTGGAAGAGTATATTTTATACTTTTTAAGGTTGAGAATTTTACAAGATATTTTTTTTTAATGAATGATTTCCATCCACATAGTATGAGTGATTCATGCATTGAAATGGCCCTTCCTGAAAAAAGTTGTCTTACGTTTTCATTTGATGTTCTAGATGAATTTAGTTCATGTGCATATGTTGCCTAATGAATTCTAACTTGACCTTTCTTAAGAAAGTATGTCTTTCCACATTCTTTCAATAATTTTATTGTGGGGAATAGTTACGACATTCATTTAATATTTAGATGCATCTCTTTCTCACTTAAATATTTGGTAATAGAAATAAGAATTATGGCCATTTTCCCTCCATCAATTACAACACTTCTATAAAATTCATGAAAAAATCCTCAAACTCTTCATTGGTCATAAAATATTTGGATTTAGTGGTGAACATTTTTATTTTATTTTTTTGTTTACTTGTTTCCTCTCTAAGAGACCAAAATAAGATAAAAAAATTGGTTAAACCTTTATTGCCAACTTTTTAGTGCTTAAGAACCCAAAATAGTACAATTATTGCAACTATGGAAATAAATAAAATATAAATAAAGATTATGTTTAGAGTTAAGCGAGAAAATGAAGCATTTTTCATGCTCAAGTGTGTCTTACTCTTTAAAAATTTGAATAATTCAATAGGTTGTCTCTAATAAATACCAAATATGAGCTGGTTGTATTAATAACATGATAAGGGAGATACATATGAGAGGGGAAAAAGTTATATTTATAACAATAATGATATAAGCTCAAATTTAAGAATTATGTCCCTAATTATATCTTTAGACTCTTATTATATCAAAGAATTACTTTTACAAATATAATATATCAAATAACTCAAACATATACATATAAAATAACTCATGTACATAGAGTGTAATACCTATTAAAAATATTGTGACTAGGTACATGGAACTATTGTTATTTACGTATTAAATTTTTCTCTTTCTCATGTATATTTACAGTTCTAGTTGTTTACAATGATGGCCTCCATTTTGGCTCACTAGGTTATTATAGTGTCCTATTTGACACTTTCACTACCCCCTTTATATTTCTTTGGTAAAGTATTGTTATTTCAAGATGGTTACTGGAGTTATCTAAAGTCCTACAGAATTTTGGGATGGTTTCCATGATGTAGGAAGCATTGAATATTTCACTTGTTGTTAGATGGTCTCAGTGAAATGGTTTCCTTCTCTATCCTACATTGTTTTCTCCTTGATTGTATCATATATTTTGTTAATTTGGTTGTAAGTTGTTTTTTCCATGTTAAAATATACACAAAATATTCATGTAATTGAAACAAATACTTTCCATGGATTGTTCGTTTTAGAATTGTTTAATCTCTAAAATTGTCACTCGCTATTTTCTTTTCAGCAATAACACTCACAACACCTTTAAACAAATTTAGATGATCTAATCTCAAAATTGTTCCAAAGGCTTAACCTATATCTTTATTTAATAAAATATTGAACCTAGTTTACTTATGAGTTTGATGGGGTATTAAGCCTAAAATATGATGGTAACTTTTTATGCACCCTCTTATTTTGTAGAAGGGATCTTACCTATAGCTATCTTGTTTCAAGTATTCCTAAAATTGGATGGTAACTTTTCATACACCTTCTTATTTTGTAGAAGGGATCTTAGAAAATTTATTATGTACATGTGCAAGAAGATAGTTGTTATGTTTCTACATGTAGTTTAAGAGAACTTAGTTATATTTCTATTGTGATTTTACAAGATGTTGTTTCTCAAATAGATGAACCATGTCCACTTGGGATGGATAGATCTCCCTATTCCAAGGTATCATGTCTCTAGTTAAATCTTGTTATAATGTGAAATTTGTTATCTTTTTTTTTAATGCTAACATCTATGGGGAATTTGAACATGTGACCTATTGCAAGGAGTTCCTTAAGTGTGCACTCATTCACCACCTTAAATCCAAAGCCCCTTGGGCTATGAAATTGAAGATATGTTATGTGTTTATTATGTATTTATTTCTCTCTCCTTTTTTATTAACAATTCTAAGCATCAAATTTCTTCCATGAGCTAATTTTCCATGCTTTGTTTTTAGAAATAGTTTCACCAATTTCTATTTATTTCTAAAACTATTTAATGAAATTCTATAGCATAAGATTATTTTACTTTAAAATTTGCCAAAATTTAAAAAAATATATATAAAACCCTTAATATTTTAAATATATATATATATTTTTTTTTTGTAAGCTTGAGTGGGACTCTCCGATTTACATGTCCATTATGTACCCCTCTACGGGGGAAGGGTAGCCCAAGATTTGAACCCAAGACTTCCGGTTTGGTGAGACTTCATTTCCACGGCCCTTGGCGCTTGAGCTACCCCATGTGGACATATTTTAAATATTTTATTATTGACATTCTAAAAATTAATAAAATTTGATAAGATTTATACACTTTAACATAGATATAATTCTTTAAAATATTCACTATAAAAAAATTGTAATAAATATGATAAAAAAAACTACAACTCTATATTAAAAAATAATACATAAAAAATTATATGCAAATTAATAATTAATTCGATGTTGTTGTTCCAAATTAACTATAAATACAATTAAAACAAATTCAAAAAATATTAACTAGACTTACCATATATTCTTCTATCAAAATCATCATATCTTAAACATCTATTTTGGTTGAGATTTATACAATCTTTTTTAAATACCATAATTACTCACTACTTCACTATGACCACTACGTAACCTAATCTTTAGGATGTGTTTAATAAACAAATCTGATTTCATCGTCATACTCTTGTATGTCGACAATCAATCTTTACAGACAGTTCTAAAAATCATATTGCAAGGTGAGCAAGGAATTTGACATAAAGGATCGAGGGCTTCTGCACTACTTTTTAGATTTAGACCTTTCACCTTTCGGAATGCGAATGCAAAAGCAAAGGTGAGTTATCAAACTTGGATTACAAACTCGTTGAGGCTCCTGTCATTTCAAATTTGAAATTGTATGCTAACATAAATTCAAATTGATATAACCATACCTATACAAGGTGCTACTTAATTTACTGTTTACTGATTTGTGAACAATGGACTACATATGAGTGGGAAGGGAACGAAGGTGGGTAGGGAATGAATAGTAAGGCATAACTCATTGTTTTATGGAGTGTATTTATAGTGGAAAAATAGTTGAGTATTTAGATATTTTGAGATACCAAAGGCATTATAGAAAAGGTGGGGATAACCTAGGTTTCAACTTTTCAATCTTTATAAATTAGATGTGCCTTATCTGGATTCGGCGAGTAATTTTCAAAATGTTAATTTACATCACATTTACAAAGAACAAAACTGGATCCCCAATCTGCTGTCTAAGCTAGAGATAAAGATAGAAACAAGTAATTTGTTCTTTGTTACTTATCAACAGAGACATTCTGTCAATAAAAGTGGTATCAACAGAAGCTAATGAGAGAAATATGGAATATCTAGAAGCAAATACATATTTTAGGGTTGTATGGGAATTCAGAATAGAGGTATGCTTTTTTGAGAAATTTCATGAAATAGAAAATGTAATAAAGCAGTCAGTAGAATGATAGATATTAAATTAGTACCGATGTAAGAAGAATCACAAGTTTCAAAAATTGGGAAAGACCGTAGAAACGTGAATATATACTATTTTTATTTAATATGAAAAAGTAGCATTTTTTTGTACTGAAAAAATGAGTGATTTGAACGTCATTGAAAAACTGCCACCCATATCAACGAAGTGCATGTGTAGATTTCGGAGTTGTTTTGACCTAAAAAATAAAAAAAAGGCGTCGACTAATTATTCCGTATTTCAGAGATGATTTTGGAAATGTGATCAAATAAACCAGACTTGACCATTAAAAAACAAAAGCGTGGTCTAATTATTCTAGATTTTGGAGATGTTTATGGAAATGTGATAAAATAAACCAGACTTGACATAAAAAAAAGTGTGGCCTAATTATTCTAGATTTTGAAGATGTATTTGGAAATACGATAGAATAATTATTATTAGTGATTTATTATTATTTAATTTGTTTTTTAAAAATTGTATAAATGAATTTGTTTCAAGAAAATTGAGACATTTTTTTTATTAAATTTCAAATAACTGGAAAAGAAATTTTAAATATTATTTTAAAAACATTATTACATATCATTGATCTGGTGCAAAATAACTGGTGATGGAAATTCCGTGAGTAAAAATCTAATCATGTGAAAGGGTGGTGTGGATCAGGCCAAATACCTTAAATGATTTTGATAGCATAGATGCTTCTAAATAGTTGTTTCTAAAACCAAAGATTAAACCTATAGTCATCCATAGAAGACACATAAAACTTAACCAACAAGAAAACATAATTTAATATTATTGTTTTCCTAAGTACGAGAAAATATTGTAGAGCACAGTGAAACAAATTTAATTATTTGAATTGCTTAGATGCTCCTAATTCCAAATATTAAACCTCTATTCATCTATAAAAGGAACATAAAACTTAACCAACAAAAAAAATATAATTAAATATAATTATTTTCCTATATAGAGGAAAAGATTGAGATTGTAAAGCACAAAATTGTATTAGATGATGAAATTTAAATATTTTAATAGCTTAGATGCTCCTAAATAGCTGTTTCTGAAACCAGATATTAAACCGATAATCAGCGATGGCAAACACATAAAACTTAACAAACAAGAAAACATAATTAAATATTATTATTTTCCTAAATACTAAAAATATTATGAAACACAAAATCATATTAAATAGTGAAAATGAAAAAAAAAATGAATATTTTAATGGCTTAAATACCCTAAATGATCACTGAAGGATCATGTCAACCCTAAGGACATGAAGGGTGTCCATATTATTCCTTGTTCCTGTGGGACCCCCTACATTGGTAAGATTGGTCGCTCTATTAATCAAAGGATTAATGAGCACACAACAAACTTAAAACATGGGAGTACCAAGTCTTCCGCACTAGCGGAGCATGCGGAGAAGACTAAACATCATGTTTGTATTGAGGAGGCCCAAGTTATTGCTAAGGTTGTGCAGTTCCATCACCGAAAATTTAGGGAAGCCATTGAGATTGAAAAAAGGCCAAGCAATCTCAATAGAGACGACGATTGGAAGATTAGTAGTTGTTGGATCCCCGCCCTCTCTTCCTAGTCGTTTCTTCCCCTTCCTCCCCCTCTGTAATGCCCTACGATTGTTGTGACGGTCGGGCAGCATGGGCGCACCTGCCGGGCGTGCCTGAATGACAGAACCGGGCAGAACGACGAGCTGGCGATGGGTGAGACATGGGCGCGAGGGCGAGCTGCGGTTGGCAAGCGAGCGGACGAAGTGTGTTGGACACAGATTGTCATTGATGTCAATATGGCAATATTCAAGGAAGGAGACAGAGCCAAAGAAGAGGAGCAAACAGCCATCAGAGCAACAGAGCAAGCAGAACAGAGCCACCAGAGGAGCAGATGGAGACGAGAGGAGCAGACAGAGCCAAAGAAGAGGAGCACACAAAGCCATCGGAGGAGACGGAGCCAAGAGGAGCAGACAAAGCAACCAAAGGAACTAACAGAGAAAACAGAGCCATCAGGAGGATTATAGTGTTTATGGTATCAAAGCATAATTATATATATATAGCAGGCGGAATACACCATAGCATATGTAGCAAGCGGAATACACCATCGGGAGCTGAACTCACATATCATACATATGCCACAACCTTATGTATCAGCAACAAAATCATATATATGCATGCTTTTACACTATCGGGAAGCGCAAAATGCAGAAAGACTGAGTATAGGCATATACAATATTGGAGGCGGAAAGTGGATTTGAAAATTTATACAAGGGAGTAGTGAGTCATATCGGGTCTGGAATGGTCTGCATGAACGTCGAGCCTTGAACTTTTGCGACTGGCGATTGCCGATGAATATCGCATCAGCACTTCAGAGCGGAAGTCATACAGTTGTAAGCGGCCCCTTTGCGATTGCCGATAGCGATACATATATATGTGGACCCATCGCAACATTGAGATATACGTTAATCTATTATCGCATCCATCACAATCGCATGTGTTATGAAGCCTTACCACACCCGAGCGCCAATTGCGATAAGGTCGCAGACTCGACGAGAACATTATAGACGGGCTTATTATTATATCGCGTCTGCAGGAGGATTGGCCCATCGGCCATCAGCCCCCGGAAGCCTCATCTCGCCGATTGCGATTGCGACTGCCGATTGCGATTTCAAGGCGGACCCGATACACTATAGACTCGGGTGAATCAATATTGAAGTCCGCCCTTTAGACATTTTGCCTGTGTTTCCTGTGTAAATGAATTTTTCGGCTTACGCGGTGTTTAGAGGCAGAAATACACTACGGAACGGTCCCGATAGTTCAGGAGGCTGAATCATGGCAATTATGATTGTGATAGAATGTGGTTGTCTGTTAAACGAAATAGTCTTGGCGGATGCCTGTTATCATTGAAAAAAAAAAAACGGGCCTGTGTTACAGTTTTAACACACAGTGAGTGTAAAGCCAAGAAGTTGAATGGAAAGCCAGCACAGAAGAAGCCACAACGACCAAGGAGGGAATCTGAAAGATCAAGCGAGTCAGAGGAAACGACAGCGACTGAGGAGGAAGCCAAAGAGACAGCGAGTAAGCGGAAATGAATGGACAAAGGCATAGGAATGTATAAAACAGTAAAAACAGAGAACTGTTGGTGCTGTTGTTGTGATGAATAACCTGAGTGTGAGATTGTGGAAGTAGCAGAGGCAAAAGAGGCAGCAGAAGCAGCAGAGGCTGTAGAGGCAACAGAAGCAGCAGAGGCAGGAGAGTAGGAGTGAGAGAACCTCAGCTGAATAGAGTGCAGCAGCATACCAGTGTATACCAAAGTTGGGTTGGAACCCAAGAGGTTGGAGCCTAAGAACTGAATAGGACTAAATTCATTAGGGGTAGGTGCTCTTAAGTGCAAAACCACTGCCAAAACAGAGTTGGTGCTCTGGAGGTTGGAGCCTCACTGAAGTCCAAGTTGGAGCTTGGCAACTACTCACAGCCAGATATACTTATATTGTATTTATTTTATTGCACTGTCTTGAGTTTTTAATAAAAGAATTTATTCCAGCTGTTGATTTCTGTGTTCTATGTATACATATGCATATCTATATATGCTTTTGGCAATCACTAGAACAAAAAATAATAAACACTGATTCACCCCCCCCTCAGTATTTCCAACAATTGGTATCAGAGCAGGCTTCTTCATACTAGCCTAACAGTTTGAAGAAGGATCCGCAGCCATGATGAGAAATCATGAAGCATCGGAAGACCTCCTTTGTTCGATGACACTAACTTTGGTTTCTGGAAGAAAAGAATGACCTACTACTTAATGTCCCTTGGACCTGAAGTCTGGCATTTTGTTCAAAATGAATACCAAATGACTCCCACTCTTCCAACAGACCAATATGACAGGAAAGCCTACATCGCTAATGCAAAGGCCATGAACTCCATCACTAGTGGAGTCACTGATTCCAAGTTTACAAAAATCATGCACTGTACCTCTGCCAAAGAAATGTGGGAGAAGCTAGTTGGCTTGTACGATGGAGACTCAAAAGTCAAAAAGGCAAAGCTTCAAACTCACAGAAGACAATTTGAAAGTTTGAGGATGGAAGATGAAGAAGATATTGCAGCATACCTCCTCTGAGTAGCTGAAGTGGTAAATTCTCTGAAAGGATTGGACGAAAAAGTTGAAGAAAGTACCATTGTTCAAAAGGTATTAAGGTCTCTTCCAGACAGATTTGACTCCAAAATAAGCGTTATTGAAGAAGCAAAGGATCTAGATACCCTCAAAATGGATGAACTCCACGGAATTCTCACTGCCTATGAAATGAGGAAAGGTGGCCCAAGCTCCAAAGATGCAGCATTCAAGGCCTCAAAGTCAAAGAAGGGGAAAGAAAGGAATGACTGTAGTGATGAGTCAGATGTGGAATCCGAATTGGCTCAATCTGTATGAAAGCTGAAGAGAGGATCTAAGCTTAAAGGCAAGTATCCTCTTATATATTTTAAATGTGGTAAAATAGGTCATTATGTAGCAAGATGTCCTCATAAACATGACAGTGATGATGAAGGAAATTCTAAAAGAATGGCACACAAAAAGAAAGGTTTCAATAAGAAAAACTTCCTCTCCAAGAAAGATGAGTTTGATGAGGATGAGTTTATGGTCATCATAAAGAAATTAGATGAGGAAAGTGATCATGATGAAAGCCAAGAAACATTATTCATGGCACTCACAGATGATGATGACTCAGGGCTGGAAGGAAATGTAGATGAATTGTTAATAAGCGCCATTGAAGAAAATGAGAAACTACGGAACAAAATCATTTCTCTCAAAGTGGAAAACTAGGAAATAAGAAGGAGAGAAGATTTCTTGGAAGCAAAGCTTAAAGAAAAAGAAAAGACTTATGAAGAACGCGAGGCCGAAATAGTGTCTCTAAGAAAGGAGTTGGAGCAAATTAAAAAGGGTTGTAAAAGCTCTCAAATACTTGAGACTATTATGAAAATCAAAAACCTCAACATGACAAGTCTGGAATATGTTTCAAAGGAGAATCCTCAAGCACTAAGAATAGTGCGAAAAGCTATGCCGATGCACTTTCCTGCAATCCAAAAGATGAAAAAGTATGTTATAAAAAGTGCATCCCAGATCCCAAGAATGAAGAGAGAATTACTCAAAAGAAGAATGTGGAGTCGAATCATGGACACTACAGCAAATACAAACCTGTACTCCACCAAGGGCCCATCACAAATCCAAAGAACGAGGGAGAAGTAATTCCCAGGAAGGAAATCGACTCAAACCATGGTTGCCTCAACAAGTACAAAACCATCTTTCTTGGACACTGCTTTCACTGTAAAAACTTCGGTCATCAAGCCAGACATTGTATGGCTCGCAGAAGTGAAAAGACAAAGCTAAAGGACCGAATAATCAACTCATATGCCCCCAAAAAGTAGGGACAAATCAAAACCTTCAATTCATTTGATCCCTTGACCAAATTGGATCTGATTTGCTCTTTCTGCTACAATAATGGACACTATGAACAAGACTACCCACTCAAAGGAAGAAATACGAGTAGCAAGAACTCCAGCATGGACAAATGCGGCTTGGCTCTATATGCTCAAAATAATGGAAACCAGTGGTTTCTAGATAGTGGGTGCTCCAGACACATGACAGGAGACAGAAGGAAGTTTGTCTCACTGAGCAAAAAGGAAGGGAATGTGTCCTTTGGAAGCGGATCTGGCAAAATTGCTAGAAAAGGAACAGTTACTCTGATTAATGGAAAAGGAAAAGCTCAAGATGCTCTGCTGGTTGATGGACTCAAACACAACCTCTTGAGTGTCAGCCAAATCTGTGATCAAGGACATAAGGTTGTTTTCAGCACCAAAGACTGTGAAATAAGGAACTCTGTCTCAGGGAAACTTGTGGCAAAAGGGGTGAGAACACCAGACAACATTTACATTCTGAACAAGATTCAAGAAAATAAATGCTACCTGAATCAGACAGATGAGAGTTGGCTATGGCACAAGCGACTTGGACATACAAGCTTCGAAAATCTGATCAATATCAGCAAGATTAAAGCTGTACGAGATATCCCAAGGCTGTCCAAACCAAATCAAGCAGTATGCGGTCCATGTCAACATGGAAAGCAGACCAGAATCAGCCACAAGACAAAGGAGCTCTCTACATCGAAGCCCTTGGAGATCATCCATGCTGATGTGTGTGGGCCAACTAGAAATCAAGCACTCCAAGGAGAAAGGTACTTTGTGTTATTTGTTGATGATTATACTAGAATGATGTGGATATATTTCATAAAGTATAAATCTGAAACTTTTGAGTGTTTTAAGAATCTAAAAGCCCTTGTAGAAAATGAAAAAGATTTAAAAATTAAGTGCCTCAGAACAGACAGAGGAGGAGAATTCACATCAAACGAGTTTAGTGAGTTATGTAATATTCATGGAATTAAAAGGGAATTCTTGGCTGCCAGAACACCTCAGAAAAATGGGGTAGTTGAAGGACGAAACTGAACAGTCCAAGAAATGGCAAGAACTATGCTATTAGCAGCAGACTTACAGCCTAGATTCTGGAGAGAAGCAGTAGGGACAGTTGTCTATACACTGAATCGAACTCAATTAAGACCAAATTGTGATAAAACTCCTTATGAGCTATGGAAAGGAATACCTGCTTCGGTGAAGTACTTCAAGATCTTTGGAAGCAAGTGCTTCATAAAAGTAAATGATGGCTCACCCGGAAAGTTTGATTCTTGGGTTGATGAAGGGATATTTCTTGGATACTCTACACGGAGCAAGGCTTACAAGTGCTACAATTATCGACTGAAGAAAATAGTGGAAAGCATTGATGTAAAGGTTGATGAAGATCTTCCAGAAAAGGAAATTGAAGAACATGAAGATGACTCTCTCATTGAAGAAGAAGAACCTAAAGAAGTAGTAATAGATGAGGAAGAAGAAGAAGAAGAAGAGGAAAGAGAACCACCCAATACTCCTTAAAAGATGAAGTATGTCCAGAGACATCATCCAGAAGAGCAGATCATTGGAGATAAAGATGAAGGTGTGCAGACCCGAAGAAGGATAACAATCACACCCAAGAGAAACGTCATTGCACTCCTATCTATGATAGAACCAGAAACATTTGCAGAAGCAAGTAAGGATCCTCATTGGGTAAAAGCCATGGAAGAAGAAATGTCCCAAATTGAGAAGAACAAGACATGGGAGCTGGTACCTCGTCCAAAGGACAAAAACATAATAGGAACCAAATGGGTGTTCAAAAATAAAATGAATGAGGAAGGACAGGTTATCAGAAACAAGGCAAGACTTTTTTGCAAAGGCTATTCACAAATTGAAGGAGTTGACTTTGAAGAGACATTTGCACCAGTGGCCCGTATGGAAGCTATCAGGATTTTCTTGGCATTTGCTTGCTCAAAAGGATTCAAAATCTATCAAATGGACGTGAAATCAACATTTCTAAATGGGGAACTCAAGGAGGAAGTCTACATGGAGCAGCCATAAGGTTTTGATCTAACAGCAGGAAAAGACTTAGTTTGTAAGTTGAAAAAAGCTTTATATGCGTTGAAAGAAGCTCCTAGAGCTTGGTATGCAAGACTGGATCACTATATACAACAACAAGGCTTCAAAAAGGGAGTGGCTGGAAGTAATCTATACATAAACACAGATGAAGGTAAGTTACTAGTTGCTCTTGTTTATGTCGATGATCTAATTTTTGCTAGTAATAATGATGAAATGAGCCATGAATTTTCTCAAAGCATGTCAAAAGAGTTTGAGATGTCAATGATAGGAGAGCTGTCCCACTTCCTTGGACTTCAAGTATCTCAAACCAGAGCAGGATTGTGTGTATCTCAAACCAAATATCTAAAAGACATGCTCAAAAAATATGGAATGGAGGACTGTGCACTCGTGAGCACACCTATGAACACAAACTGCAAATTGAGCAAAAATGATGACTCCCCTCTAGTAGATGCAACTCATTACAGGTCAATGATTGGAGCCCTTCTATACTTAACAGCTACACGACCAGACATAATGCAAGCAGTAGGAATGGTGGGAAGATTTCAATCTGCTCCCAAACAATCCCATTTATTAGCCATAAAAATAATTCTCAGGTATCTGAAGGGAACTTCTGATTTTGGTCTTTGGTACCCAAAGAATTCAACACTGACTGTAACTGCATACACTGATGTTGATTGGGCTGGAAGTATAGATGATCGAAAAATTACTAGTGGAAATGCATTCTTCCTAGGAGACTGTTTGGTATCCTGGCTCAGCAAAAAATAGTCATCCATATCATTATCCATAGCCGAAGCCGAGTATATTGCTGCGGCAGATTGTTGTACTCAGATACTATGGATGAAGGAAGCTCTAAAAGATCTCGACATATGTACAGATCAACCGATTATCGTCTATTGTGACAACACAATTGCTATCAGTCTCAACAAAAATCCAGTGATGCACTCAAGAACCAAACACATACCAATCAAGTATCATTTCCTCCGTGAACAAGTAGCTGAACAAAACATCGTCCTGGAATATATCAGTACTAAGGAGCAGATAGCTGATATTTTCACAAAGCCTCTTCCTCGAGAAGCATTCGAACATCTGCGTCAAAAGATGGGGGTTATTTCTTTATCATCACTCAAGTTCATTCATAAAATTGTAGCAGGACAGGGGGAGCAGGTTGACAGGGGGAGTCCGTATGCATTCCTCTGCCATTGATGTCAAAGGGGGAGAGAGCCGAAGAATATTGCCATCAATAACAAAGGTGGAGATTGTTGGACACAGATTGTCATTGATGTCAATATGGAAATATTCAAGGAAGGAGACAGAGCCAAATAAGAGGAGCAAACAACCATCAGAGCAACAGAGCAAGCAGAACAGAGCCACCAGAGGAGCAGATGGAGACGAGAGGACCAGACAGAGCCAAAGAAGAGGAGCACACAAAGCCATTGGAGCAGACAGAGCCAAGAGGAGAAGACAAAGCAACCAAAGGAACTAATAGAGCAAATAGAGCCATCGGGAGGATTATAGTGTTTATGATATCAAAGCATAATTATATATATATAGTAGGCGGAATACACCATAGCATATGTAGCAAGCGGAATACACCATCGGGAGTTGAACTCACATATCATACATATGCCACAACCTTATGTATCGGCGACAAAATCATATATATGCATGCTTTTACACTATCGGGAAGCGCAAAAGGCAGAAAGACTGAGTATAGGCATATACACTATCGGAGGCGAAAAGCGGATTTGAAACTTTATACATGGGAGTAGTGAGTCATATCGGGTCCGGAATGGTCTGCGTGAACGTCGAGCCTTGAACCCTTACGACTGGTGATTGCCAATGAATATCACATTGGCACTTCGGAGCGGAAGACATACATTGGTAAGCGGCCCCTTTGCGATTGCCGATAGCGATACATATATATGTGGACCCGCCGCACCATTACAATATACGTTAATCTATTATCGCATCCGTCACAATCGCATGTGTTATGAAGCCTTGCCACACTCGAGCGCCGATTGCGATAAGGTCGCAGACCCGACAAGAACATTATAGATGGGCTTATTATTATATTGCGTCTGCAGGAGGATTGGCCCATCGGCCATCAGCCCCCGGAAGCCTCATCTCGCCGATTGCGATTGCGACTGCCGATTGTGATTTCAAGGCGGAGCCGATACACTATAGACTCGGGTGAATCAATATTAAAGTCCGCCCTTTAGCCATTTTGCTTGTGTTTCCTGTGTAAATGAATTTTTTGGCTTACGCGGCATTTAGAGGCAGAAATACACTATGAAATAGTCCTGATAGTTCAGGAGGCTGAATCATGGCGATTATGATTGCGATAGAATGTGGTTGTCCATTAAACAAAACAGTCTTGGTGGATGCCTGTTATCATTGAAAAAAAAAAAAGGGCCTGTGTTACAGTTTTAACACACAGTGACCGTAAAGCCAAGAAGTTGAATGGAAAGCCAGCACAGAAGAAGCCACAGCGACCAAGGAGGGAAGCTGAAAGATCAAGTGAGTCAGAGGAAATGACAGCGACTGAGGTGGAAGCGAAAGAGAAAGCGAGTAAGCGGAAACGAATGGACAAAGGCATGGGAATGTATAAAACAGTAAAAGCAGAGAACTGTTGGTGTTGTTGTTGTGATGAATAACTTGAGTGTGAGATAGTGGAAGCAGCAGAGGCAAAAGAGGCAGCAGAAGTAGTGGAGGCTGTAGAGGCAACAAAAGCAACAGAGGCAGGACAGTAGGAGTGAGAGAACCTCAACTGAATAGAGTGCAGCAGCATACCAGTGTATACCAAAGTTGGATTGGAACCCAAGAGGTTGGAGCCTCAGAACTGAACAGGACTAAAGTCATTAGGGGTAGGTGCTCCTAAGTGCAGAACCACTGCAAAACAGAGTTGGTGCTCTGGAGGTTGGAGCCTCACTGAAGTCCAAGTTGGAGCTTGGCAACTACTCACAGTCAGATATACTTATATTGTATTTATTTCATTGCACTGTCTTGAGTTTTTAATAAAATCATTTATTCCAGCTATTGATTTCTGTGTTCTGTGTATACATATACATATCTATATATGCTTTTGGCAATCACTAGAACAAAAAATAATAAATACTGATTCACCCCCCCTCTCAGTATTTCCAACAAAGTGTGGACGATGAGCTAGCATGCATGAGTTTATAGTGGGTGAGCAAGGGCGTGCCCACGAGCCGACTTAAACGATGGGTGAGTCACCTTAGCGGGTGGGCCGACGAGTTAAGTGGGCGAACGATGGAACAAACGTAAAGTTGGTGGGTCGGCCGAGCGCCCCCACACAAATGAGCGGGGACATATATAACCAAACGACAAGTTGGTTGGAAGGCAAGTGAAGTGCGAGCAACACATTCGGTGAAGTCTGTGGTTAGGAGCAGGTCGTGGAATGAATGTGCCCGCACGACGGGCGAACAAAGGTAGAAAATGGTGCGACGAGTTCGGGCAGGGTGACACAGGCGTGTGCGCCTGCCGAATGCAAACATGGTTAGGCTGAAACGAACTGCGTACAGGGTGACCCACGGGTGGGTACGCCCAACGGTGGGGAACGACAGAGTGTTGGGTTGTAACGCGGTGCAACGGTCGTGTAGAGGTGCCCGGGTGGGTTGGCACGGTGGCACGGGTAGCGGTGCCCGAGTTGGGAAAACGACACGGTCATTCGAAATGTTGTAAAGCTGGTTGAGCTTTATCTCTCGGTGAACTTGTAAACTTTGAAAAATATAATAAAATATTATTATCTGGATATGATTAAGTTGTCTTCTCTGTTGTTTAATGTTATGTTAATGGTTTCCGCACATTAATATTACTGGTTTTAAAGAATGCATGTTAGGCATAGTTCGGGAAATAGTTAAAGATGAATAATGTTAACTGTTTGGTTGATGCCACACGAAAGCCAATTTGTGAAAAAAAGAATTAGGGGCGTGACAAGTGGTATCGGAGAAAATTGCAAAGACCAGGAAAATATGGAGAGGAAGTTATGGAGAAATCATGGATTCATAGTTTGGGTTTCGTAGACTTGGTGGTTCATGGCAAGACCATCCAAGATTAGGTGGATGTGGGGGCCACACATAACTTCATGATGACACGGTTAGCAAGAGAATTTGAACTGATGATCTTCCCATCGAATGTGGAAGTCAAGGCAGTAAAATCAAGGGCTAAAGTGACAGGTTTGGCACACGAAGTGCCTGTACAGATTAAAGACTGGCAGGGTCAGTTGGACTTCACGGTGATGGAGATGAACGATTTTGATGTAATATTGGAGCAGGATTTCTTGAAGGGCAATAAGGCAATTATTGTCCCCTTATGTGATGAGGTTATGTTGATTGGAGGGTCACAGAATTGGACTTTGCCTACTCATAAGCAAAGGAAGGAAGTCAAGGTGCAGCATGTTTCTACACTAAGTTTGGAGAAGGCTATGCGGGAGTCAGACGTGGAGACATATGCGGCTGTAATCAAAGGAGTCGAAGGCGATGATGGAGTGGGGACACCTATTCCAGCTGAGATTTCTGAGGTGCTGGCTAAGTATGCAGATTTGATGCCTGATGAGCTACCAAAGAAGCTTCCACCAAGGCGTGCAGTGGACCATAGCATCGAGCTTGAGCCAGGGAAGCAACCTCCAGCTAAAGCTCCTTATCGGTTGTTAAGACCTGAGTTGGAGGAGTTGAAACGATAGTTAAAGGAGTTAACTGATGCAGGTTTCATCAGACCTTCAAGGTCCCCCTATGGAGCTCCAATATTGTTCCAGCAAAAGAAAGATACGAATGAGCTACGGATGTGCTGTGATTATCGTTCTCTCAACAAGCAGACGATAAAGAGCAAATATCCATTGCCATTAGCTGTAGATTGCTTCGATAAGCTTGCGAAAGCCCGAGTGTTTTCTAATTTGGACTTGAGGCATGGGTATTATTAGGTGCGGATAACTAAAGGAGATGAAAGGAAGACTGCGATAGTAACAAGGTATGGTAGCTTTGAATTCCTTGTTATGCCATTCGGGTTGTGCAATGCTCCTGCTACGTTTTGCACTTTGATGAATGATGTTCTACATCCATACTTGGATTCGTTCGTAGTAGTATACTTGGACGATATAGTGGTGTACAGTGATAACATGGAGGATCATAAGAAGCACTTGGCATTGGTGTTCGAGGCGCTGAAGAAGAGTCAGTTGTACTTGAAGAAGTCTAAGTGTATGTTTGCTCAAACCGAGATTCCATTCCTTGGACACATAGTGGGTCAAGGGTACATACGGATGGAGCCGAACAGGGTGAAGGCGATCGAGGACTGGGTTGAACCGAAGAATGTCCATGATATGAGGGTGTTTTTGGGCATGACCAACTACCAATGGAAGTTTGTAGAGGGGTACTCCAAGGTGACATCATCACTGACAGACCTACTGAAGAAAGACAAGAGATGGAGTTGGGCGGACAAATGTCAGATGGCACATGATGATTTGAAGAAGGGGATGGTCACAGCACCGATACTGAAGTTACCGGACTTCGAGCGACCATTTGAGGTACACATAGATGCTTCATATTTTTCTATAGGAGGGGTTCTTATGCAGGATGGGCATCCGGTGGCGTACA
This sequence comes from Pinus tabuliformis, assembly GCA_031772625.1. Lineage (NCBI taxonomy): Eukaryota > Viridiplantae > Streptophyta > Pinopsida > Pinales > Pinaceae > Pinus > Pinus tabuliformis. The sequence goes on from CM062804.1 coordinate 1,117,213,386, forward strand.
AGAGTTGGAAGTTGCAAGATAGAGAACAGAGGTATCCGGTCCATGAGAAGGAGATGACTGTGATCATTCACTGTTTACAGGTATGGAGGCATTACTTGATTGGGAAGCCTTTTATTGTCAAGACGGACAATGTTGCAGCAAGTTATTTTACATCACAACCAAAGTTGTCAGCGAAGCAAGCTCGTTGGCAAGACTTCTTGGCAGAATTCGACATGACTATTGAGTACAGGTTGGGTAGACTCAATGCGGTGGCAGATGCCCTTAGTAGGAAGGGACAACTAGCAGCATTGGAAGGAGAAGAAGACTGGGCAACACGAAGTAGGAGTCGAGTACAAATGTCAGAAGAGATGTAGAATAAGCTACAGAAAAGCATTGAGACCGGTACTCAGGCACAGAATATAGTGAAGCAGATAAAGGAGGGGAAGACACGAAGGTTCTTTCTCCAAGATGGATTCTTGTTCTTTGGAAACCGACTCTATGTTCCAAAGTCATCAGGGCTCAGGAGGCACCTTTTGAAGGAATGCCACGATTCTCCGTGGGCTGGCCACCCAGGGCAGCGTCGTTCTTTGGCATTATTGGAGAGAGGATTCTTTTGGGAGAAGATGCAAGAGGATGTAGAGGAGTATGTACATATGTGCATCATTTGTCAGCAGGACAAATCAGATACTCAGAGGCAAGGAGGTCTGTTGCAGCCTTTACCGATTCCTGAGAGACCATGGATGAGTGTCTCGATGGACTTCATCACTCAGTTACCACAAGTACAAGGGTATAATGGAATCATGGTTGTGGTTGATCGTTTTTCCAAGTATGCTGTCTTTGTTCCAACAAATATGCCTTGTGGAGCCGAGAGGACTGCGGAGTTGTTCTTCAATAACATAGTGAAGTATTGGGGTATGCTGTTGAGAATCGTATTGGACCGAGATCCACAATTTACACGCCGATTTTGGACCACATTGTTCAAGCTAGTCGGGACAGATTTGTTGATGAGTTCGAGTTACCATCCGCAGACAGATGGGCAGACCGAGAGGATCAACGCATTGCTGGAGGATTACTTGAGACATTATGTGACGGCTCATCAGAAGAATTGGCATGAACTCTTAGATATATCTCAGTTCAGCTACAACATACAAAAGAGTTCTGCGACAGGGTACAGTCCATTTGAGTTGGTGAATGGACAGATGTCAGTCACACTGCATACCGTAGTAATAGGAGGTTTGTTGAGAAGTCCTCATGTGAGGAAGTTCATGAAGGCTTGGGATGAGACCTTGGAGTTAGCATGGGTGCGCTTGCACGAAGCTGCAAGGAGAATGAAGAAATGGGCAGATAAGGATAGACGGGATGCACACTTCAGTGTGGGAGACATGGTGTTCCTCAGGATTACTGGAGATCAGTTTCAGCCACCTAAGGGGACTGCGAGATCGTTGAAGAGGAAGTATGAGGGGCCATTCCGAGTGAAGAAGCGAGTGGGGGAGGTTGCCTATGAGTTGGAGCTTCCACACCATATGCATATGAAACATCCAGTTTTCCATATCAGTCAGTTGAAGAGATGTAGACTTGATGCAGATCATCCAGAGAGAGTGGAACCACCGAGGGGACCAGCCATGATTGTTGACAGGCCAAACCTTGAGATGGACAAGATTTTGAAATCTCAGACAGCAGGGATTGGAAGTCACATAAGACGGGAATTTCTTGTCAGATGGAAGGATGCATCGGAGGAGGATAGCTGGGAAATGGAGGACTCACTTTGGAGATGGAAGCGAAAGATTGCGAAGTATGATAGGAAGCTACGGAGGATAGCCAGATTGCTGAGGACGGCAATGACCTTAGGTGGGGGAGGATGTAACGCCCTGCGGTTGTTGCGACGGTCGGGCGGCACGGGCGCACCTGCCGGAGTGTGCCTGAACTGCGAAACTGGGCAGAATGTCAAGCTGGCGATGGGCGAGACATGGGTGCGAGGGCGAGCTACGGTTGGCAAGCGAGTGGGCGAAGTGTGGACGACGAGCTAGCACACACGAGTTTATAGTGGGTGAGCAAGGGCGTGCCCATGAGCCGACTTAAACGATGGGCGAGTCACCTTAGCGGGTGGGCCGACGAGTTAAGTGGGCAAACGATGGAACAAACGCAAAGTTGGTGGGTCAGCTGAGCGCCCCCACACAAATGAGCGATGGATATATATAACCAAAGGACGAGTTGGTTGGAAGGCAAGCGAAGTGCGAGCAACACATTCGGTGAAGTCTGCGATTAGGAGCAGGTTATGGAACGAATGTGCCCGCACGACAAGCGAACAAAGGCAGAAAATAGTGCGATGAGTTTGGTAAGGGCGACACGGGCGTGTGCGCTTGCCGAACGCAAACACGGTTAGGCTGAAACAAACCGCGTGCAGGGTGACCCGCAGGTGGGTGCCCCTGGCGGTGTGAAACAATGGAGTGTTGGGTTGTAATGTGGTGCGACGGTCGTGCGGAGGTCCCCGGTTGGGTTGGCACGGTGGCATGGGTAGCGGCGCCCGAGTTGGGCAAACAACATTGTCGTTCGAAGCGTTGTAAAGCCGGTTGAGCTTTATCTCCCGGTGAACTTGTAAACTTTGAAAATTATAATAAAATATTATTATCTGCATATGGTTAAGGTGTCTTCTCTGTTGTTGAATGTTATGTTAATGGTTTCCGCACATTAATATTACTGGTTTTAGAGAATGAATCTTAGGCGTCGTTCGGGAAATAGTTAAAGATGAATAATGTTAACTGTTTGGCCGATGCTGCACGAAAGCCAATTTGTGAAAAAAAGAATTGGGGGCGTGACACCCTCCCTCTATTAATGACCTGAACTTAATTTCTATTTTCTTTTTTTTCTCCCTTATTATCCTATAGTGAAGCTTCTAGCTAACATGTTTTCTTTATCCTAAATACTTTTTTGAGTTTTTGGTCCTCTTTGGAAATCTCCCTCATTTTATTTTCTTTTCCTTATATTTATGAGATATTCCTTTTCATGACTATCTGAATGGGTTATAATTATCTAGTATAAGATAATCTTTTCTTTTCCTTATATTTATGAGATAGTCCTTTTCAAGACTATCTAAATGGATTAGAATTATCTAGTATAAGATAATTATTTAAATTTAAGTTGTAATTTTATGTTCACATTAGATAGCTTTAATTATAAATTTATATTAATTAGTTACCCAAACCATTAATAATAAGAATAATAATATTATAATAATAATAATAATAATAATAATATAATATTTAATATTATTATTTTAGTTAATATTAAATCCATACAATTACTAATAGTTATAATCCCTAGATCTATTAATATTTGTTAACATTTTACTCATTATTATTATTAATATTCCCTAGATTTATTATTTTTAACTCAAATTTGATTAACATTTTACTTAAAATAACACACAATACCAACCGAAAAGTATTAAGCATTCAGAACATTATAAAATATGATGATATCAACCCTAATACATTGAATAACTATTTATCTAATAATATTATTATAATTAAATAATTGAACTAGTCAAATCTAGTATAAGATTATTATTTAAATTTAAGTAGTAAGTTTATGTTCACATTAGATAGCTTTACTAATAAATTTATATTAATTAGTTACCCAAACCATTAATAATAATAATAATAATAATAATAATAATAATAATATTTAATATTATTATTTTAGTTAATATTAAATCCATACAATTACTAATAGTTATAATCCCTGGATCTATTAATATTTGTTAACATTTTACTCATTATTATTATTAATATTCCCTAGATTTATTATTTTTAATTCTCAACCGAAAAGTATTAAAATAATTGTCATTTGTAGCATTCTAAACTTTAATGACATTAAGAACATTATAAAATATAATGATATCAACCCTAGTACATTATTTATCTAATAATATTATTATAATTAAATAATTTAACGAGTCAAATGTAGCCATTTCTTGGTCAATTATAGCCCTTGGTCTAGTGTAGTCTAATATAGCTGTTTCCAGTCAAACCTAGACGTTGTAAGGACTGCTATCCCTATTTAACTTGTAGCCATGATCTGATTCTTCAACTTGTCGTGACGATGAACCACACTCGTTGGTTCGAAACCAGTCGACAAATGTATTATCATGTGATTTAGGTTGATTTTTTTTTATTTTTATTTTTTTCTCATAAGCTTAAATACTTTTAAATCACTATTTCTCAAACCAAAAATTAAACCTGTAATTATATATAAGAAACACATAAAACTTAACCAACAAAAAACAATTAAATATTATTATTTTCAAATTGTAGAGCACAAGAAAAAATAATTAAATATTATTCTTTTAAGAAGAGTTTTGGCGAAAATCACATGAAGAAAACCTTTGTCGACGCGTTTCGAACCAACCAGTGTGGTTCATCGTCAGGACAAGTTGAGGAGTCAGATCATGGCTGCAAAATAAATAGGGAGAGCAGATCTTCAAACGGCTAGGTTTACCATCAACGGCTATATAACGACTAGATTATATAATGTTAATAAGCCAAAGGTAATTACTTCTAATAATAGAATAATATCCTAATTTTAGAGAATAATAACTAATTATAATATATTATCTATTAGAATGTTATATTTATTTAACTAAAATATTTTCATTAGGATATTAAATTAAATTATTTAATTCAAATAATTTAATTTAATATCCTAATGAAAATATTTTAATTAAATAAATATAACATTCTAATAGATAATATATTATAATTAGTTATTATTCTCTAAAATTAGGATATTATTCTATTATTAGAAGTAATTACCTTTTACTTATTAACATTATATAATTTAGCCGTTATAAATTAAAAATTAAAAAGGAATTAAATAATTTAATTTAATATCCTAATGAAAATATTTTAATTAAATAAATATAACATTCTCATAGATAATATATTATAATAAGTTATTATTTTCTAAAATTAGGATATTATTCTAATATTAGAAGTAATTACCTTTGACTTATTAACATTATATAATCGATCCGTTATATAGCCATTGATGGTAAACCTAGCCATTTGAAGATCTGCTCTTCCTATTTATTTTGCAGCCATGATCTGACTCCTCAACTTGTCTTGACGATGAACCACACTGGTTGGTTCGAAACGCGTCCATAAAGGTTTTCTTCATGTGATTTTCACTGAAACTCTTCTAATTGTTATGGATCACAGAAGCCTCAATTCAATAAGATTGTAGATGACAAAATTTATTAGATTAATAAAGCGAAAGGAAATTTTAAATTTGTAGTGAAACATAATAACCAACGACAAAACATAATTAAATATTTTTGTTTTCCTACCTGCGGGAAAAGATTTTAGAGCACAAAATTGTAAACGAAATTTAAATGGATGAACTCTAAAAAGTCACATAATTGGAAAATATAAATAGTAACAGCAGGACAAATATCCATTGACTGAAGCCAGGTCTGGCAGCCCGCCGTTCCCAGTACTGTCATCCGTTATGGATGCTACCGTTCCTCCTTCAGGAAAGAACGGGATGGCACAATGCTCTGGAAGTGACAAAAAGTCCGAAGATGCAGAGCTTTGTGATCCATTCCGCAGTGAAAAGGCGGCAGCTCCAGACAAGAAATTAACTCAGCTTGCCTTCATCATAGCTATTATGGAGAAGGCCATCAGCACGCTCGGAACGATGAACTTCATTTGGGCTACTGTCGTTCTCCTTGGAGGCTTCGCGCAATCATTAGAAAGTATAGACTTCTGGTTCGTCAGCACAATATTGGTGGTAGAAGGTCTTCGCATCTTATGCCGACGCGGCGAGCTGGCGACCCAAGCGGCGACATGGCGGTCATGGTCTCCCGATTTCAGTCTCACATTTCTGTATGTGTATTCGTTTTTCATACAAGAGCTTTCGGCTGCTGCATGCATCGTGTTGTCTGTTATGCGTATAGCGAGGCAACGGTACGGGAGCGACGATCATCCGCATCGAAATCTGTCTCTCAATCTTTTCTGCTGGCTGTCCGTGGTGGAATCGTCTATGACTCTGCTGCGATTTGTTCTCAGATCCTTACTCGGGTAATCGCCAATGAGCCCGACCGACCATGAAACAATTTTCCGGGACAAACAGAGGAAAATGTACTTATTCTCCGTCGTCCTAGAAAAAATTTGGCCCTTGAAGTTACAACACTATGGCTTCGACTATTCTCAGTTCCCCATGGTTCGGCGTTTTTTATATGATACATATTGTCGGTGCATGAATGGAAGCGTTTTCGACGGCTTGAAGATGGATTTTGTGTCATACAGCGTGGAGCTGCTGCAGTCCAGAGAACATAACGATCAGCTGATGGGTGCTCGACTTCTATGCACGCTTGCAATGAAATATCGCTTTCAAGAGGAGACTTTGACGGCGATCGGAACCATGAGTGATGTGGTGGAGACGCTGATCGACATGCTGAATTGGGAGAAACCTTACGAGCAGGGGATTCGAAGGGCGGCTGCAGAGGTCAACTGCAAATTGGTGGAGATACATTCGGGTGATGGACACTCCTCTGTTCATGGAATCCATAGCATTATTGGTCTACGATGGAAACCAGATTGGAATTCATTCGAGGAAGTACGAGGTTCAGTACAAAGATAAATATGAATATAAATACTCATATTTCAGTGAGGTGGGGCTATGGATATTGAAAATCTTGGCGCTAAGATCGGAACCAATCAAGGGCTTCTTCGCAAGATTACCGAACTCGCAAATTTAAATCCCCACCTGTCGGAATCCGAGATCCTGATGCATTTGAAAAGCCTGTCGATCAAGAGGCCGGCAAGTCTTGGTCACCAACAGGACGTGAGTGATAACATCGATGATCCGAATTTAATGTCGGTTTCTGTTGATCAGGTTTAGATTTCTCTCTTTTTTAATTAACGAAAATAAAACACTAGTATATTGCGCTGTAATTGTGAAATCTTCCATTAGCCTGAATCTACAAATAAGGTATATTCATAGTTAAAATTTCCGGATAAGTTCTCTATTTTTCAATCCAGTGGAGTAGTCTGATAGTTAGACCACGCATTTTTCAATTAGTGAAAATAAGACATTGTAACCTGCAAGTCTATCGCGCTGTGGTTGTGTTGTGGTTCTGGATTTAGTATTACATCAATTTCCATTGGGTTGGATTATGTAGTAACACTGTTTTGTTAAGAAGGCACCGTTGTTCTGGATTTAGTATGAAGTATCAGATCAATTTCCATTGCATTTTGTATTAACAAAGTTTGGTTAAGAAAATACCACTGTTTGATTCACACTAAATGAAGCCGGTATGCTGATCATATTTAGCTGCCATGTGAAATGTATTTTGCCGTTTCCAATTTTTATCTTGGTAATGTATTTTCGCGGTTATGTAAAATGTATTTTGAAGTTTGTAACTTTTTATCTTTGTAATGTTTTTAAGTAGCTATGTGAATGTTGGAAGTAATGCTTCCATGTGTTGTTGTGAATTGGGTCACTTGGAGTCATTTTAGAAGTAGTTATTTGTCTATGTGTGTGAGTTGTCTATGAGTTATAGATCTATCTTCTTAGGATTTTATCATCTAAAAATAGGTGATCTAATTCTTATATACATAATATTTTTATGTGATCAATAAAGAGTGTGCAATTTGTTGTGTGTATAAGAGAGTGTGTGATTTGTTGTGCAGTTAATCTCTCTTAGCTCTTTCTTATTTTTCTAACATGGTATCAGGTTACTCCCTCAAAGGAGGGCCAAGAATATGTGGGGATTCTGAGTGTTATTGTTTATGTACATATTAGTATAGATGTGTGAGAGTTTATTTTTAGTTTGTGAAATTATTTGTGATTTTGTGTGTGTAGATTTGTTTGTTGTTTGCACCTTCTTCAAGTGTCCATCCTTCTGTCATCTTGCTATGTTCAAAGTTTTATTTGTGCTTATCTACTTGGCACCTGTAAAGGAGTTAAATTCATGCCTAGATGGTTATGCCAAAATTGTGTGCACTATCATATTATAAATCTGCAAAATTATGCCCTGCACGGATCTGGATTTGAGATCTGCTGCACATGAGTTTCAAGTGGCCAGTGATATATGTTCAAAGTGTTAAAGTTGGAGGAAGATCTCAATTTTTTCATTCTGCAAAGGAGATCTCTGAGTTAGGTGTCATTTTCGCAATCTTGTTCCGACCTCAAATTTCGGAGTTTGCATTTTAAACATATTGAGTCTGGTCAACTCAATATGTGAGTATAAGTTTGTTGGAATTGACCACTCTAACAAATGTTTCTTTGTGAAGATGAGAAAAATCCAAGATAAAGATTGAACTAGATGAACAACTTTTGGCGTGTGCTAAGGAGGGACATGGTGATTTGTCTATGCCCGTATGACAGTTGATAGTTTGATGATTATTGAGTTTGTAGTTGTGAAATGTCTTTGTCAAGTAGTTTTCTATTTTTTTCAATTTTGGTTATAAAAATGGTTGGTGGTTCTTAAAATGAAAGCCCCGGTGTCCGAAATGTCAATTCTTGTGTGTTAGTAAGGTCAAGTTGTTTGATCAACTTTTGAACACATTCAATATGCAGACCTCCATCCGAACAACTGGCGAATAATCAAAAGCGAAATATCGATAATCCAAAGCAAAATATTCGACAAATGGTAGTTGGTCCATAGGATGGGTCATTACTTGACGATTCTTATCACGGAAGCCCCGACGAGAAAATGTGTCAATATTGTTAATCTTGTAGAGTTCATCAACGATGGTAAGGGATGGCTACGTTTTAAATGGAGGTCAAGTAACAACTTGAAGATGTGGTGGTGAAAGAGCAGAGTTTGCAAGATTAGGGAGTGAGTGTCAATATTGTTGATCTTGCAGAGTTCATCAATGATGGTAAGAGACCGCTACGTTTTAAATGAAGGTCAAGTAACAACTCGAAGATGTGGTGGTGAAAGAGTGGAGTTTGCAAGATTCGGGAGTGGATGTGAGCGTTGATGAAGACCAGTCAGATCTTTGTTGTTATAATATGTGTTTTCAATGTTTTCCATATAAGCATTAAGAGAGGGTGTTGGAAGTAATGCCATAGTTATTTCCGGGGGTGTGTATGAGTTGTCTATGATTCATACTGGTGTGTGTGAGTTTTCTATGATTCATACATCTACCATATTCGGATCTTATCATCTAAAAGTTAGTGATCTCATTCTTATATATATATATATATATATAATTGCTTTGTGTTATCAATAAAAAAAAGTGTTTGATTTATTGTGTGTATAATATATCTTAGCTCTAATTTTTATCTTTGTAATATATTTTATTATTTATTTATTTTATCTTCCTTATTAAAAAATCATTGATTTTAATTTTTTTTAAATAATGCATTTAAAATTAGAAGATAAAATTATTTTTTCACAAATTGTTCAAATTAAACACATAATTATGGGATTAATCAGAGTCGCACAAATAATATGAAACGCAAATAAAATAATTTTAATAGACAATATATAATGTTATTAAAAAATCGAAATTTTAATAAAAATATCACCATCATTAACCAAAATTTATTTTAATATACATTTCTGACGTTGAGATCTTCTTTAAGCAACAATTTTTATAAAAATATAAGAATTATTAATCAAATTTTCATTTTAAGATAGAATTTTAATTGTAATTTATTTTTTAAAACACATAATTTATAATATATTTATTAAAAAGTGATGGCTGTAAAGTTTTTACGTGGGATATATTCATTAATATACAATAGGTTTAATTTTAAATTATTAAACTACTTTTTAATTATGGTATAATGTTTATGGTTTTTTTTTTTAAATGGAATATTTGGATGGAGAGTCGTTCAATTACCAACTACAATAAAAATTAGCAATTTATTATATTGATAACCAATCAAATAACTTTAACTAAATTAGAATCAGAGATGTCACAATGAAATAAATTTATAATCTCTTTAAAACTCTTAAACTTTAAAGTATATTATTGACAGAGAAATCACATGTCACAAGTTTAAATCCATTCAAGTCTTTAGAAGTTACCAAGTGTTTTAGTGTAACTCCACCATATATATATATATATAATGAATTTTCATTTTAATTTTTTCCAAATTTTAGTTTTTTTAGCATTAATTTCATAGATCTACTTCATAGTAAGTTATTATTATTATTTTTTAGATATTATTTTGATTATCTCATGTGACATGTTACATTAGAATTACATGTATATATTATATATTTTCCTCATACTAAGTTGTATAATATTAATTACACCTCACTTTAATGTGATGAAACATTAATTCCTTCCAAATAAAGCTTCTATTTAATTTTTCCCCACTTTAAATAGTGTTTTATGGGTTCTATATATTTTTAGAATAATTATTTATGTCATATTTATAATTATGATATTATCATTACACTAATATATTCTTGTTTATAGTATTTTATTCCAAATTAATAAGCTATACTCATATTCTTATTTATAGAATAGTTTTTTTAATATTTTGTACAGAATTACCATGTGAAGAGATTGATAATGGTAGAGGATATTGGAGTATCTAACCCTTACTTGTCTTATGCTTGCGAGATGTTTATAATTAGGTGGATTTTCAAAGTCTACAACGAGAAGTATGCTCCTATTATATAGGAGGTCATTGTAACTTAGTTGGCTAGAGAGATACTTTTCCTATTATATAGGAGGTCATTGAAACTTAGTTGGCTGGAGAGATTTTTTCCAACTAGTTAACCTTCTAGTTTGTTGTGAGGTTGAGATATTTTTCTCAACTAATTAAGGATTTCTGTGTAGAAAATAGTTTTCCTAATTAAAAATTGTTTGTAGAAGATAGTTTTCCCATCTTAAAACAAATTTTCATATATTTACATTTTTAACATTATTTAATTAATATAAAACTCTCAACAATTTTATGTATGTGCAATAATGTCTACTCTATTATCTTAACATGGTATCAAAAGCAAGTATAGACATGTCATAGTAAAAAAGATAATTGTAAGTGCTTGAGTTTCTTGGTTATGCATCATTCTAATTTTATACAATAATGGTACCACAAGAAGAATGGACTTGACTTGACTTGAGTGTCTCTCGCGAGAGCCCAAGGACATGTCAGAGTAAAAAAAAATAAAAAATTAAGTACTCGAGATATTTGTTGTAGGAGAACACTAAAGTGTGTAGTGCTATGTCAAATTTGTCAGTGTCATCGTCAATGTGGTTGGGGTTTGACTATGAAGAGATTACAAAGAGTCAGAGATGCAAATTCTACCGCAACAGAGAAGGGTGGCGCTATTGTTGCTGCCATGAAAGGCATCGGCGGATCCATGGTACAGATTCCAAATATTTGAAGTTGTTGTTGCGTAAGTAAATATTTGAAGATGTTGTTGAGGAGCTGTTGTAGATGACAACGGATGATGGAGGGGAAAAGAGGAGCTAGCACTATTGTGGCTATGAATTGGGCTATGTGACCAGAAACGACAAATGGGAAATGAAACGATAAACGACAATGGGACAAGAAACAATGTGTAGAGGTTTTGCATTCAACAAACTAGGAGAGAGAAAAAACAATTTTTTAATGAAAAACATAAAACAAAATATTCATTATCTAAACACATTATAAGCTTTGTGGGATCGCAAAAATTACATTGCAATGTCACAAATTGAATTATAAACATAACCCATGACAAACAAAACATAGATTTTAAACTTTTAAACAAATTTGATTAAACTTCTATAAATTCCTTAAAAAAATTTCATGATTTTGAATTTAATTATGTATTAAAACTATATTTTATATTAATAAATATAACAATTCTAATAAAGGCTTGAACAATTAAAATTTCCCAAACACTGCATTAATAAAAACAAATAATGAGGAAATGTAAATTAATGTAAAAATAAAAATAACTAACAAACAAACTGGCTTATAAAGGGATTTCATTTTATAAATTAGTCCATAGTTAGCCCGGATGATAAAGGGATTTGTGTCATCTATGTCATTTTATAAATTAGTCCATAGTTAGGCGAATGATGTATGTTTATAGTCTAATAAGTTTTTAAATTATTGTTGTAGATTCTAGCACCAAAATTTGGAGGAAGAATATGAATTCGCTGCAAAACTATGCTCTTGATCATTGGCGAGTGATTAGAAGTAGTAGTTCTTCAGAGAGAAAAATCCACAAGTTCCAATAGGTAGTATTAACAACTCTCGTGTGCAGGTTCCAGTGGGTAGTATTAACAACTCTCCTTGAAAGACACAAAAGGAGGCAGGTTCTATAAATATATCAGCTATAAAACCCATAAAATTGAAGCATTCAAGTAATACAAACTCTAAAACAAAAACCATAAACCCTGCTAGAGTCTAGAATAACAAAATCTGTTTGTAATGGATTGGAAGCAGTGATCAAATTTGAAGGGCAGGTCTTAATTTTATTTAGAAGGGTGCAAATTCAGGTCACCCTTCCATAATGAAAAGCATAAAAAAAAGAAGCAATTCAATTGACAACAGTAAATTATCTTCAAATTTTTTTTTAACACATGGTGAATCGGTAATAGTTTGGAACTAATATTGAGTTCGAAGACAACATACTATTGGTTTTCAATGCCTTTACAATGTTGCAAGCTACAAGATATTCCTCAGTTTATCAAGAAAAATAACCCCTTCCAACACATCTGCAAGTCTAATATTCATCGTACACTTCATACGCATTGTAACTAACAAGTGATAGGGCAACTGTGTTCATAACATTTATGTTCGCCAAATGTTATGTTTTTTGTCTTTGAATTACTATTATATTACGCAGAGATTGGTGTAAGAACATCCAAAAAAGAATTAGTTTGAGATGAAAGAAAAACTTTACATCTCAACATGCAGTTGAAGAAAACATGGGGCAGAAGAGCCTCAATAAGATGATTTCACAGCACAAATTCCACTATGCCAAGAGTCATTTGATGTGGTATGGGAAATTGCCATATTAAATTGATACGAGTAGTGAAGAAAATATGTGTAAGAAATACAATGTTATCCAAATAGTAAAAGGAAATTCTTTCGATGCATGATCAAACTATGGTTAATGGGATTTGTAATTACAAACATGCTACATTGGACTGAAAGAGTGCTTTTGGTAGTTTTCGAATGATGAGTAAAATAGATGTGGCATTTGAATAAAGTATCTAAGGAGATGGAACTCCTTGTTGCTCTAAGGAATGGTTATATTTTACATCAATTCAACTTCCCCAATAGGACATGTTTGCCATCTGTGGGCCATTTTGCTCAGATAGCTAGATTTCTTCAATTTTCTGGGAGCAACTGGGCCATTTTGCTCATATAAACAGGTTTCAATAGTTTCTGGGATTAACTGAGTATCTTTGGTGGAATAAATACCTTCACCCACACTCAGCACCTTAGTTGAAGAGTTATTCCTTAAATGTTACCCAACTAAACTAAACTTTATGATAATACTCATAAAGTTAAGAAAAACATGCTTACCACATCAGAGCATTTTTTTTCTTTGATAAAAGAAACTCTTCTTTTTTGCCTTGCAACATCAAGAATGGCCCCTTTTTAACATTTTTGTTGCATTCTCTGTTGTTTGGACTTCATGCAAATGGCAGTTCTGCCCTTCTTTATCTGTTTCATTTCAACAACTTACAATTCCACTCTTGGGGGCCAGGAATTCCCTTACCACAACTAATTTCTATCATGCATATTTTGTAATGTCTTGCTGCCTTTGCTTTTGTGGTTTGACATTTATCTTGTTGTATCATTACTTCTTGGTCTTTGTACTAATTCATCTAGAGAAGGAACTTGTACTAATCTATTTGGAGTAGGAATTGGTGTTTCCTCTCACTAGACTTCCCTTCCAACAAGAATAGCTTGAAGACCTACTAATCTGCATTTACAATAGAGTATATAATTGTTGCATATGGTAATTAATCTAAACTCAAGGCATGATCTTTGATCTTCTAAAAATCTTCAATTGCCAGCGTTTGAAAAGCTTCATTTTTTTATATATTGAACTTTTCTTTTATACAACAGTTCCAAGTTCAAATGTAATAATTCTCCAATGCTTAGCATGTTGTTTCTTATATGTTGTTTGAGAATTTGTGAGGTTAATGTGTATTGTTTATGGATTTGTTGTTTGAGACTTTGCGAGATTAACAGTTTTACTTAATGATAGAATCTTTCCACTGAGCACATCGTGTGTGTGTGTGTGTGTATATATATATATATATATATATATATATATATATATATATATATATATATATATATATATATATATATATATATATATGGTACATTGTTCAATACCTCCACACACACACATATATATATCAGTGTGTGTATGTATGTAGTACACTGTTCAATACAGTACCTCCAATTCCAGCAATGTTGTATGGAAAACTTTCATTCTAGCTTGTAAGATGTTTATGATAGATTGTTTCTCCTGTGCATACCAAAGTTTCTTTTATAACTTCACTATATCAGTATTTAGTACAATGTTTAATTCAATACCTCAATTCTTCCAATTCCATACAAGTAAAATTGTCAAAATCGAATTTGTTGTAACATCTCACACTTACAACTATTGATTGTGAAGCGCTGGTGTAACTATTCTATGTTGTCAGGTTTTTTATGATATTTTCCATCAAATTTGTTTGGCATAAATTTATTAGAATCATAGTTTGATTTTTCATTGAATATATATAATTTATTTATATATTAATAAATAAAAAATATAATCTAATAAAAATGATTTTGCTAAATTCTAAGTAAAAATTCCAAAACATGATATAACAACATGGATCATTGAAATAACATAATCCAACAAAAATTGTTTTACCAAATCTCAATTAAAAACTCTAAAACATAGTATAACCACACCTTGCTATTGCTGAGCACATAGACTTATAAATGAAAAGAAATTAAGACGCGGTGATTTTTACCATTATCAAATCGAAAGCTATCAAGCCTTAATGGTTTTTATTAGTAATAGATAAAAATAATAATGACAGAATTTGAAAAAAATGCAGCTCTCTCGTGAGATAATTGCTCATTGAACAGACTGCACCAACACGAGCGAAATCATGAAGAATAGGAGTAGAAGTCTAGAGAAAAGTCTAGACAAGTTGGGAAGGTACCTTAGAACGATATTGCTTGAGAGAAACAGTGCTCACCGGAATCTTTGTACAGGAAACTCTCCACCCTACACACTCAACAAAGTCGCTGAAAACAATGAATGAACAAACAAATCACCTTACCAATTTTGAAAATAATTAGATGAATTATTGTTCACAAAGAAATCAAATCGATAAACACCACACTATACAGTACCTTAAAAAAGTATGACTCTGTAGTAGTATTCTTACTATTCACTAGGTGCTTTGCACCCAATGCTCTGCCCTAGACACTGGAATCAAGAAATTACAGTAGTATTGTTACTATTCACTAGGCGCTTTGCACCCAATGCTCTACCCTCGAAGCTCAAATAAAGAAATTAAAAACAAATTGACAAAGAAATGTTAATCCAGAAACACCTACAAATAACAAATGAATTACTAAAAGAGAAACCAGAAAAAATAGAGATTCCAATTGTTGTTCATATTAATATGAAGAAAGTTTAGATCTCTCGTACCTTATGCATCCATTCAACATAGAAATGAGCTAATTCATCCATCCATTCAACATAGGAACAACCTAATGTGTTTCATTGAAATACTTTTGTTTCTGAAATGTTTTCCTCTTCGTTCTACACTGGTTGGCCCTAATCTCGATCGTCACCGACTTTCTGTAAAATCTAGCATGGAAAGCTTTATTCCATTTGAATCTAGCTTTATTTCATTTGAAGCTAGCATGGAAAGCTTTAGGCCCAAATTAGAAAATACAATTCAAAAGGAAACTGTTGTTTTTGAAATGGGAGCAACTCGGAAACTGTTGTTTCTGAAATGGGATTTAACATCAGTTGAGAAAGGAAATTTACAAGTTTAACTATTGTAATTTGTGATAGAGGCACAGTGCACTGACAGTTGGAAATTGAAATTCTCAAAGTCTGGATTTCAGAAAAAAATGAAATTTAAAAAAAAAAAATTAGACGAGTTGACAACTTAACAGCCCTTCTTAAAATTTTTTATAATATTATTCCAATTTCTTTTTAAAATGGCAAAATTCAAATTTTAAATTTTTTTTGACTAGTAAAATTTTCTCCCTACTTCTGTGACGTGCCAGAGGCCCTTTGAAGGGCTCTGATGTGTTCAAATTTGATCACTGATTGGAAGTAACAATATTTGGTATCGTGGAAAATTAATATGAAAATGGAGAAAATTGTGGGCAAAAATGTCGATATCTCTTGTGATAAAATATCAGCAATTCAACCAAATGGGTGCTAGATGTTGGGCATCACGATTTGAAAGATGGAGTTACATTTAAAATATATGAACTTATTGGCATTCAGAAACACCTTAATCAGGGAAAAAAAACAAATAAATCACAAGCCTTTTAATTATCTTACCAAATATTTATGAAGCTAACTGACTGGGGCGAGAAGCTAACTTAGGCTCCTTGGCGCACTCTCTTCCTCCTCTGCTCTGGTCTGATTTTCCTCCTCTGCTCTGCTTGAATCCATTGATCTAATTTTCCTCCTCTCGTCTGCTCGGATCCGATCCAAACCTCGGTTGCATCTACTGAATCTGCTCTCCTCTTTGCAGCTTAAATCCACCCCAGAAATTGCTTTACTGGAAAATGAAACTAGTTTTGCTTGCAGTGCCTTTTTCCTTTTGCATGTAATTTTTTTTTTAACAATAGTTAGAAATTTCTTTACCACAAAATGAAACTAGTTTGCATGTAGTTTGTTTTTGAACAATAGTTAGAAATTTCTTTACCGCAAAATGAAACTAGTTTGCATGCAGTTTGTTTTTGGAACCATAGTTAACAAGACTTTGTATGAGTTTGAATAGGAAACCCTGAAACTATGGAGACCAAAACATTGTAGGGAAACCAAAGAATGTTTTGCATCAGGCCACTCTAAGAAACGAATCGTTTCTGAAAAACTAGTTTCTCACTGCTAAAAACGAGAACGGTTATACAAAACGACGTTTTCGGTGCCGTCACATTTCTATCCCATTTTTTAATGGGAACGGTGGCTACCATCCCATTTCTGGTAACATCCCAATGGAAAGAAGTCGCCGCCCTATAGCAACAATCTCTTCTTGTGAAATGGGCTTTTGCTAAGCATCGAGTGCCTTAAATTGTGGTCATGTGCTGAGAGGCAGCAAAGATTGAACAAAGGTGTATGGTATACTGGAACACACTTTGCCCTTGTTGTATGCGTTTTTTCAACTCAAATTTGGACTATTCTTTTCGTATTTTAAGGTATATTCAGAAAGAGGGAATAAGAACTAATATTGTAGATTGAAGGAAAGACAATGATAGTGTGAAAAACGATTGGACCAGGCTACATTTAAGCTAAATGAGCGCACTTCTAGCACATAATAGGCCCCTTTACTAGCATATACCTCAACGACTAATATTGCATGGAAGTGACCTAAACTGTGAAGGAAGTAGAAATAATTTCCATGTGCCCTATGCCAGAGGCAATAATGGTCAAGAAGGGGGCATAGGGGACAATGCTTTGAATGTAGAAAGAACTTCCAAGTGTGGATGTTCACCAGCAAGGAAACACTCCATGCAGCTCTTGCATGCTACTTCTGACACTGAGCCAAGCAAGAAACAACTCCTCTCACACTAAAGATGATAAAGACACTTTCTCAAATTTTCTTGAGAAATCGCTTAGTTTTTCAAGTTTAATTTTGGCTTTTTCAAGTTCGGTTTTGGCTTACTCCCTTGTGGTGAAGATTGCAAGTATAATGGAGTGCGATCTTCCATTTATCGATTTGTCTCCAACAAGGCATGATTTGTTGCAGAGGATCATCGACACTATTGCATAGATTGGGTGCTTTCAGGTGATAAACCATGGGGCTTATTGCAATGTGGTGTAGACATATGAGAAGGAATGCAAAAATAAATTATAACAAGGTCTCTTTGAATCATTTTTTGGAATTGAGGATGGTTGATGTCTGATTAGTACTTCGAACAATTTTGGTTTAAAAAGGAGGCGATCCCAATTGAAAACTTTGTCAAAAATATATGGCCCGAGGGATGTGCCAACCTCAACTATCCATTGGAGAATATTATAGTGCTATGAAGCAAGTTGCAGGCGAGATCCTACACCATCTATTACTTGAAGAATGTAGTTCTCAACATATGGCAGTCAACATGAGAAATGCTAGTGGCCGAATCTCAAGTTTTCACAAGAAGCTAATACACAAAGAGGAGCCATCAAGATTTTGTGGAGCAAGCATAGAGGCTACGGAAACTACCATTGAAAGATTCTGTTGGATTGTATGAAGAAGCTCAACACCAAGAAATTGAAGTCGCTCGGTTAATGTCTTCTTTGTAGCGTTTGTATTGTATTCTAGTTAAAAAGGCAATTATTTGTATTGGTAATATTGTATTGAATTTATACATTGAGTTTAAGTAACTCAATATGCGATTATTTGTCATGGTAATATTGTATTAAATTTATTTGTCCTCGTAATATTGTATTGAATTTATAAATTGATTTTAAGTAACTCAATATGTAGGTGTAGTTTTTTGTTAGAATAACTATAACAAATGACACATAAGTATAAGTATCTGTACTTAAGACAAAAATGTATAGGATGTAGGTAATTGGAAAGGAAGAGTGTATTCTTATTATTGTGTTATGTATATTTTTAATGGTATTTTGTATTTTGTATTACTTTTAAAAGTTATTTTTAAGCACGGAATTTAAAGAGGTGTTGTAGTGGGAAATGGGTTCTAGTTATATTTTCTCTTCCATGAATTGTTTGTTGAGTGTTGCATTATAAGTTCTTTATGGCATGTGTAAAATGTAAGACTAAAATGGATATATCTCATAATTAAACTATTTAGATAATTGGTGAGTAAATTGGATGACCACTATGTATCTTAGTAGATGGAAATCTATAAAATGACTAGTTACTTGGTCTTTATGGTTAGATTTATATTAGGCACTTAAATACAACATGTTCATGATTAATCTAAGGTATCTTTAATCCAATTGCTTTTGAACTTGTATGTGATGATAGTTCTTCAGGTGAAAAAATGAGTATGGACACTTTTTGAGGTGGAAGTGAGTTGTATTATTCATGCTCTAGAAACCAATATTGATTGTAGGCTTATTTTTTTTGGAGTGGAATGACAATATACAATAGGTAGGACAAAGAGATCGTGAGTACAACAAATAGATCTTTGGAGTCCAACGCTAAAGACAACAAAGATAGTGCTTTGAAACTTAGTATGAAAACACCATATTAGTTATAGCAACAATTCATTTAGTGATGATGGACAAAAAAAGGTGAAAGTTTGGATGGTGTTTTGAATAAAACCAATTCATGACTATGTTGTAAAGTGATACACACTTTGTAGCTGTAACAAGTCTATATTTTATGTATTGATGTGATGTAGTGGTCCTTCAAAAGTTTGTACTTGGTATCTCCATGAGATGGAGTGTGTATGTACAGGTATCCATGTAACATGAAAAATGCATATCACTGTATGACCTAAAGAGACATGCATACCCCTTTATTATGTGTAGGTGACGATGAGATACATTTTTGACCTTCAAATATTTCTTTAAAATTTATATAATTTATGATTATATATTTTTATTTCCAAATTTATTAAATAGTGGAGGATGCAAAGTTTTTATGTGAGATATATTTAACATTATATATTATGTTTAATTTTAAATTAATTAATTATTTATTAATTATGGCATAATGTTTTTGATATGTATAATTTTCTATTTTTGTCTATTTTAAAATGCATATTATAATTATATATGTATTTTGAAAGATTTCAAAATAAAAATAATTTATGTCAAAATGGATGTCTATTTTAAGGAAAAATTTATATCATTTTCCTCTTTTACATGGAATTGTTGGATGGATGATTGTTCAATTACCAAGTACAATAAGAATTAGTATTAAGCTAAATTAGAATTAGAGAGTTCACAATGAATTAACTTTACAATTTATTCACAACTAATAAATTTTAAGGTGTATCATTGGCATAAAAGTCATATGTAGCAAGTTTAAATCCATTTATGTCCTTGAATCATTTTTTGGAATTGAGAATGGTTGATGTGTGACTGCCACTTCTACGAAGTAGGAACAATATTGGTTAAAAAGGAGGCTATCCCAATTGAAAACTTTGTCAAGACTACATGGCCTGAGGTATGTACGAGCCTCAACTATGCATTCGAGAATATTCTAGTGCTATGAAGCAAGTTGCAAGCGAAATCCTACACCATTTATTACTTCAGGAATGTAGTTCTCAACATATGGCAGTCAAGATGAGAGATGTTAGTGGCCGAAACTCAATTTTGTCACAAGAAGCTAATATACAAGGAGGAACCATCAAGATTATGTGGAGCAAGCATAGAGGCTGCGTAAACTACCATTGAGAGAGTCTACGAGATTGCGTGAAGAAGCTCAACACCAAGAAATTGAAGTGGCTTGGTTAATGTCTTCCTGGGTAGCGTCTAGTTAAAAAGGTGATTATTTGTCTTGGTAATATTGTATTGAATTTATATATTGATTTTAAGTAACTCAATATGAAGGTGTAGTTATTTAGTTAGCTTAAGTGACACATAAGTATGGTACCAAGACAAAAATGTACAAGATGTAGGTAATTGGAAAGAAGAGTGTATTCCTATGATTGTATTATGTATTTTTATAATTTATTTTAAAAGATTTTGAAATAAAATGAATTTATGTTAAAATGAATGTATATTTTTATGTGTATATATTTTAAGGACATTTTCTTCTTTTACATGAAATTTTTGGATAGAGGGTTGTTTAATTACCAATTAGAATAAGAATTAGTAATTTAGTGAGACTCAACCAAATAATTTCAACTAAATTAGAATTAGAGACCTCACAATAAATTAAGTTTACAATTTATTGAAAACTATTAGACTTTAAGATATATTATTGGCAAAGAAGCCATATGTTACAAGTTTAAATCTATTTAAGGCCTTAGAAGTTACCAATTGTTATTATGACTACATTTGGTGTCTCTCTCTCTCTCTCTCTCTCTCTCTCTCTCTCTCTCTATATATATATATATATATATGAATAATTTTCATTTTATTTTCTTCCAAGTTTTAGTTTTTTAGCATTAATTCAATAGATCTAATCCATAGTAACTTCTTATTATTATTTTGTAAATATTATATTGGTTATCTTATGTGACATGTTACATTACAGTTAGATGTATATATTACACATGTCCTTGATACTGTTGGAATCAATGTTAACTCTGAGAGGGGGGTTGAATTAGTATTATGGCTAATTTCAACTTTTAATGGCAATTCTTAATTTCATACAATCTTGGCAATCATTATGTGGGAAACAACTATGAACAACATATCATGTGCAACAATATGAGTAAACACATGAACACACAACATCAATCATGAGAAGCATACACATACGAACACAAATATTTAACATGGAAACCCAAAAGGGAGAAACTACCAACTCCCTTAGAATGTATTTACTAGCCTCTACTAGCAGGAAGCACCAACTCCCTTCTTTGTAAATATATGTTTAGCTTACCTGAACCACCAACTTGTAGGAGGCACCAACCTCCAAGATATATTTAGAAACCTACTCCAATGGAAGCCCCAACTCCCTATTTTGTAGGTAGAAACCTATACTCAATAAGGAAAATCAATGCTCACTATTTTTGGCACCCACTCTGCCTAATTTCAGCTTTGCATTCATCAACTTGGTATTTTGTTCTCAGCAACATAAACTTATCCTTATCCTCACTCTATCCACTCTATAGCAACACTTTGTTCTCTGCTTTTATCCCTTATATAGTCACCATGGTCAAAAAATCTCGAACCTCATTTTCCTTAGCCTCTCTTATCCTTTCTTGGCATTGCAATGACACACAAAGCTCTACACTTAGCTCAACACAATTTTTCATTCACACCATCTAACTTAGTGTTCCTAAGTTTTGTTCCTCCGATACATAGGGAACAATGTAGTCTGTCATCTCATCACTTAGTCCTAGTGAACCTCGGTATGGCTCATTCTACTTAGGACATGATAGCTTGTTAAATCTCATAATTGCATTTGTTGTTAGGCACAAAACTAATCTGTATCGAAAACTTGAGTATGGGTGGAATTTCCTAAACCAACAGACACATGAATGGTCTCCAATGTTGCTTTGTAAGGCACACAAGACTCAAGGAGAATGACATGTAGTACACCATCACAATTCTTAAATTCTTTGGTATGGAACCTCATGCCTGTAACTGTATTGTTGTACAAACAATGTGCTTAGGAATGGATCCCTTTACTATGGTAAAATATCCATCAATTCCCTATGTACATTATCTTCCTCATTTCCTTATTCTCTGCTCTAGATCAACCACCGACGACTGCAACAATGCCTCTAGAGCACTACCATATTTAGCGAAGTCACGAAATGTTGTCAACCCATTCAAGCCACAGTTACCAATTATAGAGCAACACTACATCTGGTTTAACTATCAAATATGGAACATAGTGCCAAATTGGATGCCAACTTGTTCATGTGACATGGTCACAATGTTGTAAGTTAGTCCCTCATCACTTAAGCACTTTCAATCATTTTCATTGTAATTATCCCAAAGGCCCTCGATCATATAACACTCAAAACCTTCACAAAACCAACTCTTGGGTGCCTTTTTTGATTTTCTAGAAACATTAACTGCGAGGAATATTTTCACCTCCCTAGCCCTCTTACCCCAGGGTTTTTCAATGTGCCTCACCTCTAAAACATCGGGGACAATTCTTCTGGTTATGTGTCCATGTGGGACCGCGTGCCAACCACCTGTACGCCACTGATTGGTTTGTTGTTCTAGAACATGCACTAGACAATATTCCATGTCAGCTCAACACCTGGTCACCTCGATGATTTCTTATAGTACTTCTTTGATAACTTCCATGGTATAACCATCGGGTTTATGTGTCTTGGTGGGTTGCTTTCTCCAATATTATTTCAATCGAGAGCCTCCCAAAAGTAGGTGACCTTGCCACCTCGCACAACTATATCCTTCCTTATCCTTGCCATTGTACTTCCCTATATGCCCTGTCATATGCCACATCCTCCCAACGCCTCGTGAGCCCAGAGAAAAATCCTTGTGCTCCCTCTTAGACTTCCGAGTATTATCCTTTGGGATGATGTGTCCCTGTGGGACCATGCTCCACACTTGTGCCAATGAAAAACCTGTCAAGGTGAGGTTTATCTATCGCCATGTTGACCTATCGACCACCTGTTCCAACTTACACATGTCACACTCTGATTCGTCCCACATGTCATCCATTTTTCGGCCTACTTGGCCACTTGAAGGTGCCAAATATGCATGCCATGTGTCAGTGTCCTGGATTTCCTTGTTTCCATGTCTTATGTCATACTGACATCATCTTGGGTCTTTGGGTAGCATACATCATCCTATCACTGTGGCTACCAAATTTCCTCCACGTCATTTTTGTCCACCAATGAGATTAAACCACTTGTACATCTACCATTGATCCACATCTGCACCTATGCAAGCTCATCCTACACTAGTCTCCCCTCAACTTTGGTCTTGCGCTCCTTCGGAAACTCCCAAGGAAGAATTGCTAGGATGACATGTCCTTGGTGGGTACCTCATGTTATACTCTAATGGTTAGACTTCATGCCATTTACACATTTTTTCCAACTCACCTCAGACCCTGGATCCCTGGAACAATGGTCCTGTGCTACAATTCAAAAACTATTGGGGAAGAACTTTCAGAGTGATGTGTTTCGAGTGGGACCCACACTAACTCTCGTGAGCTTTTGATTGGTCCATCTCTTGTGTGCCATGTGGAACATCATCCCACTTCATCTCCACTATGATTTACCATTTACCATTGATGGTTTTATGTGGGCCCCCATTGTGTGATTTTCTGTCATAAGGGGGAGTGCCCCCACTTTTAACCATGATTTTTGATCATGTGATCAAAGGTTTGGCAAATCTTCCCAATTTCAGATCCCCCTTTATTGTTAATCCATGGGAGGGAATGGGACCCCTCATTTTCTCTGATGAGTTGGTGGGGACACATGGCACCAAATGTGTCTATCAACTTGAACACCATTTAACCTCAGCCTTTGTCGGTTTCTTTGCCAAAATCTCTATTATGTATGACCAAACGCTAGACTAGCACCAACATTGGAGTTCACTAGCTTTGGCTCTGCAACATTTGACCCCTTTTGGCCTACCTAACTTTGACTAGAAATATCTTTTGATCCTAGAGGCATTTTTTGGACTTCAACATACTATTAGAAATATCTTTCCGAGCACTATCCAACTGTGCCACTTCCATGAGCATCTAAATTGATATTATAAAGAAAAAAATCATTCAAATCCTAGAATTCCCTAACCGCCATAGTTATATGATTTTATAACTTCTTTACTTATGCTATCACTATGATGATTATCTACCAAAGACTACAACAACAATGGGACTCCCCTGAGCTTGACACTCCAAGGAACACCATTTCCATCCTAGCCCAATTAACATTAATGCTAGTATAGTTGATATCAATGACAACACACTTGATGCCACCAACCAACCTAATAATGCCAATTGTCCAACACATACTAGGTTGTGTAACATTGCACCTTACATTTCACCTCACTTCCTTTAATATGATGAAACATTAATGAGCAAAAATGTTTGCTAGTAAAAAAAATTGATGCCTTGAAAATATAAAGTCTCGATCTAAATTCCACCCCACTTTAATACAAACACAATTGGAAATGTTATAGTAATGTTTTATGGGTTCTATATTTCTTATAATAATTATTTATGTCATATTTGTCATGATGATATCATCATTACAATAATATATTCTTATTGATAGTATTTTATTCCAAATTAATATGCTATACTCTTATTCTTATTTATAGAAAAGTTGTTTTAATATTTTTTGGAGAAGTACCATGTGAAGATATTGATAGTGGTAGAGGATATTGGAGTATATAACTCCTACTTGTCTTATCCTTTTATGATCATATTTTATTATTAAGTTTATTTATCATAATTAGGTATATTTTTAGTTTCTATAACAAGAGGTCTATTCCTATTATGTAAGAGGTCGTTAAGGCTTACTTGGTTTGAGAGATTCTCTCTAACTAGTTAGCTTCTTAGTTTGGTGTGAGGTTGAGATATTTTTCTTAATTGAAGGATTGTGTGTCCAAGGTAGTTATCTTATCTTAAGAAAACTTTTCATTTTTATATTCATAACATCATTTTATTAATGTAAAGCTTTGGATAGTTTCATTAGAGGAAAGTTTAGCCTAAAAGTAGCCTCCTAAGGAAAAATAATAAAATAAGAGTGATGAATTTTGGAGGGAAAAGAAGAAAACTAATTTTTTTACTTGTAATTTTGGCTTATATCCTTATAGGTTTACCCAAATTTCAATTGAAGACACTGTTGGGTGTAAAATTAAATTACACATCCAACGAGTACCCATTATGCATATTGTTGAGAAGAACAAGATTGATAAAAAAAAATGAAGATACATTAAAAAGTGCATTCAACACGTTTTTTTAATGTATATTCCATTTTTATCAATTTGGGTCTTCTCAAAAGTATGCATAATGGGTACTCATTAGATGTGTAATTTAATTCCGCATCCAATGAGCGTCGACAATTGAAATTTGAGTAAACCTATAAAGAGATAAGCTAAAAATACAATTAAAAAAAGTAGTTATTCTTCTTTTCCCTCCATAATATTTACATGTACCTCTTTTTAAATTTAAAGGATTTTGATTGGTTTACATATTATGACATGAAGATTACATGAAAATTTCATGGGCACTTTTAGGCTGGAATTTTCTCTAATGTGTGTGTGTGTGGAATAGTGTCTACTCGACCATACTAACATGGTATCAAAGTAGAGATGGATATGACTACCTCTTGGGAGATCCCAAGGACATGTCAGAGTAGAATAGATAATCTTAAGTGTTATAGTATATTGGTTGTCCATCATTCTATGCAATCCATCATGGTTGTAGGAGGACATTGAAGATTGTAGTGATGTTAGTCAAATTTGTCCTTGTCATTGTTAATGTGGTTCGGGTTTGACTATCAAGGACTACAAAGAGTTAGAGATGCAAATGCCATCGCAGAAGAGAAGGGTGGCGTTATTGTCGTTTCCATGAAAGGCACCGGTAGAGCCATCCTACAAATGCAAATATTTCAAGTTGTTTTTGTGTATGTATTCCTAGAGGAGCTATTGTATATGACAACGATGTTGGAGGGGTAGAAAGAGGAGATACCACTATTGTGGTTGTGAATTGGGCTATGTGATCCATGCCCAATGTAAATAAGTTATCACCATATAGCAAGAATATCTTCTTGTGAAATCAATTTGTGCTAAGAATTTATTTCCTTACATTATGTCTTGAATGAGAGGTAGGGAAGATTTAACAAAGGTGTGTGGTATACTAGAACACACATAGTTCTTGGTGTCTATGCTTTTCTAGCTTAAATTTGGACTATTATTTTCATATTTGAAGGTAGATTCAAGTAAATGAAATATGAACTAGTTTATATTGAAGGAAGGATAGTCATAGTGTGAAAAACAATTGGAGCGAGCTACATTTAAGACAAAGGAACTCACTTATAGCACAAAATAGGCCCCTGCACTAGCATACAACACCATGAATATTAGTGCACGGAAGTGACATAAACCGTGACGTAGAAATACTTTCCTCGTCCCCTAAGCCAGAGCAATAAAATTCATGAAGGGATCAAATGGGAAAATGCTTAAAATGTTGAAATAATTCTAAGTGTGGATGTTTACCAACAAGGAATTACTCCATTAACCTCTTGTACACTACCTTTGAAACTGAGCTAAGGCAGAAACAACTCCTTTTCTCTCACTACAGATAATAACAACACTTGACCAATCTTTCTTGGGAAATAACTCAAATTTTCAAGTTTAGTTTTGGCCAAATCCCTTGTGAAGACAAGTATAATGGAGTGTGATATTCCTATTATTGATTTGTCTCTAACAAGGGATGATTTGGTGCAGAGGATCACTGACTGTATTGCAAATTTTGTTTGCTTTCAGGTGATACCCCATGGTACTACTTGCAATGTGGTGTAGAGAGATGACAAGGAACATTATGGATTGTTCGAGTTAGTTGTAACCACCCCTCTTGAATTTACCCAATTTCACTAGCCTTCCAAGGTAAAGATGAGAGAAAGAGTTACTATGACATGACTCGACCTTTAAGGCTATAGTTAAGGAAGTGGGGCCTACAAGCTATCCACAAACCGACAACTCCCAACATCCCTCAGGGCTACAAGACACTCAGGGGTGAAAGAATCACCCAAGGTGACCAAACACTGAGTTGGGGCTCCTTTTCACTAACTTAGGGTCCCAAATACATGCATTACAAGGCCTGGGTGTAGCTGAGGGTCTCCAACTACATGCAAAACACTGACTAAATGTGGTTATGACCCAAAATGTCTAGTTCAGAACGTGTAGTCATGAGATTTTGAGCCACAATTCTAGGTCAACCTCTAGACCACTATCCAAAAATGTCTGAGACTTCTCAAAAGCATAAGTTACAAGACAAAAAGGATAAACATATAAAATTGAGTCATAAAAATTACCTCGACTGACCAAAACATACTATAAATTTCGTCAAACACATGGAAAGCATGTAAGCTACTGGTCATGAATGCATATTTGATCATCAATGTCTGAGATTCATTTGAGAATCACTGATAAGGCCCTATGCCCTATTTAAATAGCTGCAATGACACTTATTAGTCCACACATTCATCAACCGATCAATATGTAAGCAATTAATGACAAGATCCATGGAAGATAAACATCATATGAACAACATATAACTAGAAAGTAAACAACATATAAACCATGAAAACTTAACCATAATATCGCGAACATAATCGCTGCAAATATACATGAAACACAATATAATAATAACTCTTATTAACATATGAAAATATCAACCATGTCGGGGACTTCCACATACCACCCAGCCATAAATTGGGTTGAACCAAATATCTCTTTCATCCAATCACCCTTGTTCCTTATTCTAAGCATGAATGTGGGATCTCATGGAATAAACCAAAAAAAACCAAACGAGGGCTTCTAGAGGCCAAACCACCTCAACCATCAACCAATGGTTCCACCTCATGGTCAGACATCAATAAAACCAACAAGATTGGTAAAGTTTTCCAGGGCTCCAGGAACTAGTAACTCAACCCACAACATTCTAGGGCTCCAAAGAGTTTGTCCAACCTGACTCTAGGGACTAATAACTCAACCTACCAAGGGCTCTATAGTTTTTTTTCCAAACTTAGGCTCCAGGACTAATAACTCAACCCAAGTTTTTCCATATCTTATAGAGTGTTTGTTCCAACCCACATGCATAAGGAATTATGAGAACCAATTAGAAAAAAAATCAAGTGTAAAACCCAGAACACCATGGTTATTTAGGAAATGGGAAGGAAAGGATAAAACCACTGTTAATCCAGGAAATCCTCCATGCAAATGACAACACATAGCCAAAAAATCACATGTATATACCATGCATCCATAAATAAACAAGGAATTCACACATGCAACATGTTACCTACAAAGCAATCCAGCTATAGTTGTTCATCCAGCTCTTCCCTTGTGCTTTCCTGATCTCCTTTTCCTTCTTTCTCCAAATACTAAGTATGCCCAAATCCAAAGTATTCCCAAGAGAATGAATAAGAGAGCCAAAGAATAAATTGAGAAAAAATGGGAACTGATCCTTAGAATCCTTTTTATTATTGAGGCCTCTATTTCTTCATTTTCCTTCATTTTTCCTTCAATTTCCTCCTCATGAAAATTTGTGACCTTTCACCCTCCTTTTGTCCTATTTTCCTTTCTTTCATAAATAAAATGCCAATTATTGCCACTTTTCCTTTGCTGATGCCTTTGCCAATTTACACAACCATTAATTAATCACAATTGACACCCCATCAATATGTTTTCCCAAACATTCATCTTGTAATACATGTCCCACATCTTTGGTCTTATTTTATTTACATAGAAAATCAACCAGGGGTTGTTACAAACCCCTCCCCCTTAGGGGAACACTATCCTCAATGTTCAATGACACTTATAAAGCAACAAAGCACATGTTGCCCATGGAGCTTTATAACACAGCTCGATTCAACATTAACATCATATCATACTTATAAGACCATGAAAAACATACCATGAACACCATAACGCTTATTGGAGCTTTATAACACATATCAATGTGATATATATATATATATATATATATATATATATATATATATATATATATATATATATATATATATATATATATATATATATATAGATATACAACCAAAACACAATATAAAATCATATATCAAAATACATCACTGAACCAGTGAATACAGAAAGATACATAGCCCACATCTGATCAACCATCTCCCTTGTAGCTTCATTGGGCCCAAAGTGCTTCCATTGCACTTTAACTTGCTTGATTTCTTGATTCCAGAGCATGGGCATCTTTCACTGCAAAATTCATTGAGGTTCTAGCTGGAATTCTCCTTCTGGTTCCACCCACAATACATACCAATCAATCACATGATAAATATTCTTCACATATATTTTAAGTAATGACACATGGAAAATATCATGGAATTTCACTGTCGAAGGCAATGAAATTCTGTGGCCATTGGTCTAATCTTCTCAAGGATCTCGAAAGGCCCACAATACCGAGGTGCCAACTTCTCACATGATCCAATCCTCGAGGAGTTCTTCTTTGGCTTGATGCACAGGTACACATGTTCCCCAGCCTGAAACTCCTTAAATACCCTGTGCTGATCTGCATAAATATTATGCTTGTCCTATGCTGCCTTTAGATTCTTCTTCATAAATTGCATTTCCTATTCAGTCTCGGCCAACATATGCAATCCAATCAATACCCTATTCATTGGATCACTCCAACTAATGGGAGTATTACAACCTCCCGCATAAAGTGCCTCAAACAAACTCATCTTCAAAGATTCTTGATACACATTGTTATATGAAAACTCCACCAGTGGAAGATACTCTTTCCACTTCCATTGTTGGTGCATGACATACATCCTCAACATGTCCTTAAGAATCTTGTTGACCCTGTTTTTCTATCCATTTGTCTACGTTTTAGCCTCATACTCACAATCAATAAGTCCAAAATAATAAAATTATGAAACTTGGAAAATATAATGCCTACTTGTCTTTGATGTGCTCATCAATTCTAGAATGAGTTTGTTCCTATTACTTGGTAGTTTGTTGAGGTCTAGTTGGTTGAGAGACTCTCTCCAACTAGTTAGCATCCTAGATTAGTGTGTGGTTGAGATATTCACTCAACCAAGAGATTGCATGTCCAAGATAGAACAACTATCTCAAGACATAGCTTGAAGTATATATATTGTATCATTATTCTTTATGAATATACATTCAGGCTTAAAATCATTTTCTGCCATGTTTCTGTCTCTTGAATTATTTATTTGTTTTCATTTATTATCTTCAATTGGTATCAGAGCTAGGATAAATGTATTAGCGAGCGAGACTTGATGTAGTTCCTATGAATTGTTGTGTGTTGTGCAATTTTGAGACATCATGAACCGAACATCCTTGCTTGGAATGAATCTGCCTAAGTCGAAGAGAAAATTGGTAGTGCATTGAATGGTTTTCAGTATCATATCCACAGTAAAATTGAAGGATTTGCTTTAGCGCATGCATTTGAGCGATTTACAACATCAAATTTGAGGAACAAGTGTGAAATTTGATTACAACATGAAGAATTCATATGTGGGTGAGCTAAATTTCTTATTTTGGAAATCAAAGTTTGTAACAGCCCTAGTCAAAATGTAATAAAAGTTAAAAAGAATAACCACGGTGGATGGGACACTTATTCCAAGATAAATGATGGGAAGGACATCCTAGGGGGTGTTAATTTGGTTGTTTATGGCTAAGGAAATTAGAAAAGGCAATGGATAAGGCTTTGGAAAGGAAAAAAGGCATTAATTGGCATTTATTTATGAAAATAATGGAAATTAGGAGAAAAGGTGAAAGGTCACAGGTTGCATGTGAGGAGGAAACTGAAGAAATTGGAGGCCTCATTCATAAAAAGGCTTTTTAGGATCAGTTGGAAAGCTCTTATTCAGTGTAATCTCTTGGCTCAAGCTTTCTCTATGGTTATTAATGGGATAAATAAAGGCAAAGAAGGCAAGAAGAAGGTAAGAGCAAGCAAGGAAGAGGAGGATCAAGCAGCTACAACATGGTTCTCCGAAGGTATAACTTTGTATGTGTGATTTCCTTGCTATATTTTGCATGCATGGTATTGCATGTAGTTCTTTTGCTATTATGGAAAGGTATTTTCCAGGTGTAATAGTGTTTTCAGCCTAGCCTTGCAATTTCCGGATAGCCATGGTGTGATGGGGTTCTCATGTTTTGGTTGAGCTAGATTGACAAATGGATTCAAAGCTGAGTGGGGTGGATCTCCGAATGATAAAGTAGCCTAGTGGTCCTTGAACCAGACTGTGGATCATGGTAATGGCACTAGCTTACTGGCCCTTGAGCCAGACTGTGGGTTATGGTTAAGCCAAGATTATGCTGCCTTGGTGGTCCCATGAATCCTTGCCGGTGAATGGCAGGATATATGGTAAATCCAAGAGGTGGTTTGCACTTTGTTGGGCCAAGTAATCCTCGGTTTGGGATATATGGTAAATCCTGGAGAGTGGGTCTTAGTTTAGGGCCTAGTGATACAAGTTTGGATTGCGGTAAAGCCTTAGAGACTAAGAGACAGGAAAATTCCTCATGGTGTAGGCGGAGAAATCCAGTGGAATCCATGCTTGTTTGGCCTAGTGATTGGGTGGAGATCACAGTAAAACCTGTTATGATGTGTTCATTGTGTTGGCCTAGTGATCCAGGATGGATTACGGTAAAGCCTGGTTTTTATTGATGAGGGTGAGGTGGTATAGACTTGGTATGCCCTGTTTGGTTCTTATGATTTGAGTCCCACATTCATGCTTGGAATATGGCACAGGGGTGATTGGCTAAAGAGAGACTTGGCTCAACTAATCTATGGTTGGGTGGAACGTAGGGAAAATTTTAAGGATGGACATATATTTTCAATATTAGGAAACTTGGCGAATCTTACTAATCCATAACATGAAAATATAAAATTCTTGGTGATATTTCAGTAAAAATATTTAAACTTTGAATGATTTTATATAGTCTCTATAAATTTTTGGTGACTTTGAAGGTAAAATATTTTTTTCTTATAAAATTTCGGCAAATCATTTTTAGGAAAAAGGGGAATTTGGCAAATCTTATTTTTGGAAAAAGCATGGAAAATTAGCCCATTTGTGAATATTATCCCCTAAAATTTTCCCTAGAACGTGGTAGTCCCATCTCCGGTTGGTTTATTGCATTCATTAATGAGAAATTCATTCCCTTTATTTCCATGTGTAATGTATTGATGTATATGTGGATTTTGATGACTGATATGTTTATGGTAATTCTGTTCCTATTATGTTGGCTATATGTATATTTTATGACAACAACTGTGTATGGCGCTCAGCATGTTTTTACCTGTAAATGAATGGATAGTGTATCTATGGCCTAATAGATGATTATGCAACAAATGACATCAGGGAACAATGGTTCATATCGATTCTCAGGTAAGTATGAGATCCCTACACTTGATTCTATTGTTTACACCTGTAGGTTACATGTTGATGAAATTTTTGACAAAATGTCTGGCATGGATAGTAGGGGTCTAATAAAGGTCTTGCTCGACTTATTTATTTTGCATCATGGTTTCCTTGTATTTTTACTAATTTCAAGACATCACTCCATTCTAGACAGTAGCGTGGGATTTGGGCGTGAAAAAGTGGATTAAATCCCAAGGTCGCTGGCACAGAACTGGTAATTTTTGTCTCTGGTGGCTGGAAGGCAAGCCTGTGAGAGAGACTTTAGGTTGTTGGTCGCTCCCTTGCCCATAGCATGAGAGAGACTATGGTCTAAGATATCCAGAACAATAGTGGGACCTAGGGACAGGCTACCTAAGTGGCTGACATATCTCCTGAGGGTTCTGTTGCTCATGTTGGATGATTGTCTATGGTGTTCCGTCGATTCCACTTCCTTAAGGTCACATAGGAGGTCGAATTTGATCATAGTAGAATTTCATCTCATGTTTACCCCGATTGGCATGGTTACTTGGGTGGATGTGGGAGGAGGGTGTTATAGAGTGGTATCAGAGCATGGTTCACCCCTCGGAATGGATGAGCGGTGTGTGTTGGTCATTCATGCATGTCATTTGCATGTGTGTCTCTTATTCTGTTGGACACCTAATCCACTAAGGGTTATGGTGTGGAATGTGAATAGTCATTGGAGTCCAAGAGACTACTTGGTATATGAAAACCAAGGGTCATTAGACATTGTCTAAAAATGTATATATTTGTGAATAATATGCATTTAACAATTTATCTTATCTCTTTTATATCATTTGTGTGGGTTTAACATCGTATTAGAGTAGGATAATTCATTCCCTACTCAAGTTTGAGCCACTAGTTTTTGTGGCCTCAATCTGGGAACTCTCACCAAAATTGTTCCTTTCCTTTGCATATCAACTTTAACTATCAAAACTACACTTGAGCCTTTTACTTGCAATCCTAACACTCTTGACTACTCCTCTGCCTAGTTTTGTTGCAACTCTTCTTTTATTTTTTTTCACTTGAATGCTTGTTAATTCTCTTGTGGGCATGCTTAGGAAACATTGGAATCTGATGCATCCTCCAATACTACACCCATTTATTTCTTGTGTAGTTTGAAACCCTAACAATGTACACTACTCTTCTATAGTGGGCTATTCTCTTTGTGCGGTATTTTTGTTCTTTGGTACCTGCAGACTTCTTTCACACCATGTTTCAAGTAGCATTCTTCTGTGCAGGTCATATCCATATTAGGCATTACTTCCCTATTTTGCTTAATTTCCTTTGACATCAATTTTATGCACTTTATAAACTACAATTTGAGAGTTCTGTTACCCAAATTTCCAAGATTGTGCTTCAATTGAGTTACTTGTTTAGCATCAACACGCTACTTTGACATGGGGATCTTGTCAATCCCGTGGGCTCTATTGAAAACAAACTAGTCTTAAATGAGATGGCGTAGAGTATTATTTGGAATAAGTGATTAATGGTGTAGGTTTTTCATGGAGTCTTAACAATGTTGTAATCGATGCACACTCTCTCCATTAACTAAAGCGAAGTACAAAGGTGTCAGAACAAAAGACACATCATTTTTTTGTGCATAGAAGTTACTTTCTCAGACTTATTTCTACCTCAAATTGATGTCAAGGCCATCTATGGCCTCAAGCAACGGAAATGCATAATCACCGAGTGATTCACAACATTTTCATACTGGTATCTTGGATCTCTTGAAGTGCACCTACATGTTTTCAAAATAAGAATAATTAAGAAGGATATGCTTGCATTAGTTCTGTCTTGAGAGGTACCATCACAACTATATGAAATAGAAGTAGAAAGTGATCTTGATTATTACAAGCTTATCAATGAATGTGTGCTCACTTTTAGAGGAATTCGGTGCTAGTTGAACTTGCTAGAAAATGAACTCTTGACCTCGTTCCACACGTTGGCTTTGTACACTAGTTATAAACTATGGAGTGTATGCTACATTGTCTCATGCATTGAATAGTAATAATATGTGCGTTAAAGCTAAATAATATGGCATATGCTGGTTCTTTCTCACTCAATTATAAGGTTCATGCACTTATGTTGAATAGTTTGTAGCTAAATCAATCTGTCAAGTGCGTTGAGAAGTGAGTAATTTATGCCTCTACATTGTATTGGTTTATATATGTGCCTTGTTATATGCACTTAATACTTTTTGCATATATTTCTGAGTATGGACTTGAAGAATAAACAAATTTTGTGGAGTCAAGTTATACTTTTGTTTCACCCCAAGGAAGAATACGACTCAAGTATCGTAGTTGCTTGGGAAATATAAGTTTGAGGATATCTTGCAATGACATTACATTGTGAGTGGGTGTTTTTTCTTCTTCATTGGTTCATAATTGTGATCAATTTTTAAAGTCTAAGTTTGAAAATGAAGAAAATAGCCAAAGTTGATGAAGTATTAGAGTTACTGAACACTCTGATACAATCTACTATTGAAGACACAATTAAAATCAACAAGGAAACTCTAGCTGATATTAGAATTTGTCTACAAAATGCACATGATAAGGTTGAGTTTTTGCAACTAGAATCTCAGTTCCAATAAGATGAGCTTCAACATAATACTTTTCATTCTAAACTTGATTTTGTTCAGAACAATCCCCTTTTTCAGTCTAAATTTGACTCCCGTTAGCAACTAGAAATTGATCAGAATACTGATCCCATTTCAAGAGTAGTTTTACATAAATATTTAGATGTTGAACCTTCTCTTCCTAAGCCCATCATCAAACCATGGGAAGAATTTTTTAACAACAAGGACATGTCCTTTCATATTCCAGACTACTCTAACCCCATCAAGTTTAAGAGTGATGGATTTCTTCATGACAGTTCATCTTCACCTATTCCATATCCTGCTCATTTTCCACAACAACCACAAATTCTTAAATTCCAACATTGTGACGAAGTTGGCCATGTGAAATTTCACTATTTTTATCTTCACTCGTGTGATCCTTGTCAAAAGCACACTAATAATTCAAATAGATGCTTTAGAAAAAATCATGTACTACAAGAATAAAGATTCGCCTTAGATGGATCACTTCTTGGCAATGGGGTTCAACAACCAAGAAGATATTTTAGTCATACCATAGAATTTGTTCTTGAGTATTGAAATGTATTGTAGTTGAGATTTCTTCATCTCCTCACCTTGTATTTGATAGGGGGAATTTATGGTCATCAAAAAGCTTGAAGATACATCAAGCGATCCTGAGCCTCATCCTGGAGCTATTAACTTAGCTTAGAGGCAGAGTCATCCATACCCAGATTTAGAGTTGCAGCCAGAGAAGCCCATGAGAATGCATTTTGGTTGGTGGCAGTGGTCTCCCTTTTAAGAAAATTTCCTCTAGCAAAAGGCTTCAACTTCTAGCCAAATTTGGAGTTGTTCCATGGATTGCATCAAGCGTTCCAAGTTGAGACCTCAATGGTTTCCATTTTTAGAATGAGGGAGCACTTTGATGGGACTAGCCCGTGACTTATGGTTTAACACTAACAATAATAATTAACACCAACGATTTAATCAACGAATGTGTGATTAGTTGGTAATCAAAGGTTAGCGCTGATATTTTGGTGTGTGTTGATGGCTGTATTGATTTTGTTTGTACATTGAGAGGACAGCTGTCCTGGCCTCGGGTTTCCTTCCCGCTCTTGGACTAAACCCTAACCCTCACGTTGTTCACTCCGGCATTTTCATTCTGCTTTGTTTGGTGTTGAGAGCTCTGTCCGCTGGTTTTGTTGGTGACTGTAAATGGTTCGAGCCTGATGCTCTGTTCACGCCCGACTATGGGTTTCTCTATTGGTAGGTGGTATAACTCTGCTCAGTATTGTCTTGACTATCTGGTTAGTTCGGCTCTATCATTAAGTTGTTGGCTTCGTTGCGAGGGTTTCTCTGTTTTTCTCGGTGGTCTGGTGCTCTTCTGGTGGTCACTGTCTCTCCTTCTGTCCCTTACGCGTTCTGCTAAACTTCTTCAATGATATTTCCAGCTGCCTGTATGATTATTTCTTCGTTTGACTTGTCTGCAATGTATTGTGAACACAGGTTGCGGCCTCGAAGGACCCTTTCCTCTGCGTTCGTTCAGCTCTGGCAAGGTAATGACTCCTTCCCTGCTAAATTCTATTTCCTCAGATTTTCTTATGAGCTAACAATTGTTGCTCCTTGTGAGTAGGGTTTCCTTCAATGGCCGCGACCTAAATGTGGGTTCATTCGTCCAGTGCTTTTGAATATGCTGGTAAGTGCTCTTGGGTTACTTATTTTCGTCGTTCACTCCTTTAGTCCTTCT
Organism: Pinus tabuliformis; assembly: GCA_031772625.1. Classification (NCBI taxonomy): domain Eukaryota; kingdom Viridiplantae; phylum Streptophyta; class Pinopsida; order Pinales; family Pinaceae; genus Pinus; species Pinus tabuliformis. The sequence goes on from CM062804.1 coordinate 1,117,250,573, forward strand.
GTTTGTTAATGCTAATACTTTGCCATGGTCTCTGTGCAGGTTGGAACGCTCCTAGTTGGATTTCTACAAAGCCCTTCCTCCAAACGGAACCGGTAGGGTCATTCCCTGTTGCAAATTGTTTGGTTTGAGGCTTTCCTAGGTCGATTTATTCCTTGGTGTAGTCGGTCAATAGATTAGGAACTGGGTCTCTGTTGTCTCATCTTTCAGTTGATGGCAAAATGGCCTTTGGGCCCAGTTGTATATGATTTTGTTTATTCTTCAATGGACTGTAACTGTTTCAGGGTTATAACCCTAACCCTCGTTCGTTGTTTCTCTCCCGGAGGAGGGTTTGTTCGGCCTTAGGGTTGCTGGACTTTAGAACTTGTATTTATATAGTCTATATACTGGTCTTGACACTGAAATGCTTTTAAAGATGAATGAAAAAGAGTTTTCGATGTACAGGGTTACCTTTCTTGTAAATGCATCGCACTGTGACTGTATTTAATTTGTTAACTGCTACGGCTGTTGCGTATTCTTGTATTTCTGTAATTTGTTGAAGTGGTTGGAACTGCCTGTTCAGTCTCACGTTGATATGATGTCTCTGCCTGTCGTTCGATTTTTGAAACTATGTCTCTGCTTGTCACTTGGTTTCTGGAACTTCGTCACTGCTTGTCACTTGGTTTCTGGAAGGATTTCTGGTAAAATATATAGTTTGTTTCTTCATTACAGATGATAGTAATTAGACAAAAAATAACAAGTATTGGACAGATGGATTCAAGAATGAAAATGTTTCTCTTTGTATTACTCTTCTGTGCTGGAATGTCGAACCCTTTCCACAATGTGGTACATTTGTTTTGTAATGTTACAATACAGTTATGCAAACTGTTTGCAGTTGTTTCTTCAGTTACACAGTTGATAACTATTTTGCTATTTGAGTTTTCCCGTTCTGTGGAATACATAGATGATATATATCTTTTTGTTTTGTTTTATTTTTTTATAAAAGTAAATAGCTGTAAAATAAATAAAAGAAAAAACAAAACAATAGTGTGGTTGTAACCACCTTCACCTAACTGTGTTGTCCCTAAATACCTATTAACTGATAATGAAATAAAACAAGTTCCTAACATTGTTTTAATCAGCAAACATAAATGAAATCTAATGATGATGAACCTCTCCTCCTTAGCTGAGACCAAACACCCGGTCATGGTGCCCTTAGCTAGATGCTCCTGCATCAGGCTCCTGGGGTAAGAAAGATTCATGACTCCCGTCCATGAGCTTCTCGACTGAATAGCCTGCCTGCTGTATCTGTCTGGTGTTAAGCCATGAACTGTCCTCAATGGGATGGTTCTTCCACTTGACCAGATACTGTAGGTATTCCTTCCGCCGAGTTCGCCTGGCCACCTGAGTGTCGAGGATTCTCTCGATCTCAAGGGGCTGAGCTGAAGGCATCTGTCTCATCCAAGTCTCACTCCCTTCCTGTGTGTCCCATGTAGGCCGTGTTGTACTGTCTTCCTCCGGACTGGCAGTATATGGAAACAAGTCTACCACATTGAAGATGGGCGAGATGCCTATTCCTGGTGGCAGCTGTAATTCATAAGCATTGGCTGAAAATTTTCGGAGAATTTTGCAGGGGCCAATCTTCTTGTATTTTAGTTTGTTGTATGCACCTCTAGGAAAATGTTCCTTGCACAAATGCGTGAGGACTTCATCCCCCACATTAAACTGTACCTCTCGCCGTTTCAGATCTACCCACTGCTTATACTTTTGACTGCTGTCCTGCAACTTCATTTTTACCTGCTCGTGTAGATCATTCATTGCTTTGGAAAAATCTTCCCCATCAGCACTCCATCTTTCCTATTGTCCTAGATCTCGTAACTCATGCACTCCGCGAGGATGCATGCCATATAAGATTTGAAAAGGACTGTAACCTGTGCTGCGATTGGGTGAGTCGTTGTAAGCAAACTCTACCTAGGCAAGTACACGATCCCACATTCGTGAATTTTCCCCAATCAAACTTTGTAGCAGGTTTCCCAAGCTCCTGTTTACCACCTCTGTTTTCCCATCAGTCTGTGGGTGATAAGCAGAGCTAAAAATTAACTGTGTGTCCATATTCTTCCATAAGGTGCACCAAAAGTGCCCTGTAAACTTCACGTCCCTGTCAGAAAGAATGGACTTAGGTAGGCCGTGTAGCCTGACGATCTCTGTGAAAAATAAGTGGGCCACGTGAGTGGCATCGCTGGTTTTTTTACAAGGGATGAAATGTGCCATCTTTGAGAACCGGTCTACTACTACCATCACCGAATCATAACCCCGCTGCGTCCTTGGTAGACCCAAGATGAAGTCCAAACTGACTGAGTCCCATGGTCTACTCGGAATGGGCAATGGTGTGTAGAGTCCCGTATTCTGACTGTGTCCTTTCGCCAACTGACACACTTTACATCTGGTCACAAATCTCTGCACATCCCTTCGCATTCTTGGCCAATAATAAAAATGGCTGAGCTGCTCTAATGTTTTTTCTATGCCGAAATGCCCGGCTAGACCTCCACTGTGCTTCTCCCGAATGATATTCTCTCTCATTGAACAATCGGGAATGCATAATTGTCCCCCTTTAAACAATAGCTTCTCCTGCAAATTATAGTCCAACCATGGACTATTGTTTCTCAGCAAAGGATTATGACAGGCTTCATAAGCCTCTTTGAAATCTGTGCCGGTCTGATACAAGTCTTTCAAATGCTCAAATCCCAGCACTTGTATCGTACTCTCCTACAAGAGAAAGGCTCTTCTGCTCAACGCATCTGCCACCTTGTTGGCCTATCCGCTAATTTGTTTCAACACAAAGGTGAAACTCTGTAAATATTCAACCCACTTAGCATGCTTGTGATTTATCTTATGCTGTTGCATCACGTATTGTAGCGCAGAATTATCAGAGAATAAAACAAACTCACTTCCCAACAGATAGTGTCTCCAATGCTTCAGTGCTTGGACGACAACATAGAATTCTTTGTCGTAGGATGAATACTTCTACCTGCTCTCATTCAACTTCTTGCTGAAAAACGCAACAGGTTTGTCTTCTTGGCTAAGTACAGCTCCAATGGCCGTACCGCTTGCATCACAACGAACCTGAAAAAGATTTTTAAAATCTGGCAATCTCAGGATCGGTCTTTCTGTGATCTTCTTCTTCAGTAGCTGAAAGCTCTTCTCTACTGCCTCGGTCCAATGAAAAGGATGACTTGCCTTTTTTATAGTGTCCAACATAGGTGTGCAGATTTCACTGAAATTCCTTATAAATTTATGGTAAAAACTTGCCAGCCCATGAAAACTACGTACCTCAAACAGACTTTTTGGGGATGGCCAGTTAACGATTGCTGCAATCTTCTCTGGGTCCATCTTCAACTCATTTTTTGCAATCACAAAACCCAGATAAACCAGTTCTTTTTGCAGAAAAGTGCATTTTTTCAGATTTATCAGCAGCTTATTCTACTGCAATTTTTCCAGCACACTTCGAACATGTCGAAAGTGTTCCTCCTTAGTCTTGCTGAAAATTAATATATCATCAAGATACACTATTACAAACTTTCCAATGAACTCTTTCAGCATTTCATTCATCAGCCGCATAAAGGTACTGGGTGCATTACTCAATCTGAATGGCATTACCAGCCACTCATACAACCCTTCATTGGTCTTGAAGGCTGTCTTCCATTCATCCCCTTCCCTAATTCAAATCTGATGGTAACCACTCTTCAGATCAATCTTCGAGAAGTATGCTGCCCCGCTCAGGCAGTCCATCATGTCGTCCATCCGTGGCAGTGGAAATCTATACTTGATGGTAATCTTGTTGATGGCCCTCGAATCTGTGCACATTCGCCATTCTCCTCCTTTCTTGGGAGCGAGAACTGTTGGAACTGTGCAGGGGCTCAAACTCTCCCTTATCAGCCCTTTATCCAGCAATTCCTACACCTATTTTTTGATTTCCTCGTTATCTTTGGGGCTCATCCGGTATGCTGCCTTGTTCGGTAGACTTGCTCCAGGTATAAAGTCAATATGATGACTTATACTTCTCTTACGAGGAAATTTATCTGGTAAATTGTCCACTACTATATTGCAGAATTCCTGTAGCATTTTTTTAATTTTTGCAGGAAAATCAGACACTTCTGTGTGTAACAGCATTGTTTTTGCCCTTCTTACAACAACATAGTTCACTTCACTGTCTTCAATCTACTTCAAAAACTGTTTTCCACCCATTAGTAACACTCTCGTCCCACTTGTTTCTGTTGTCTCCTCCTCCTTGATGGGCACAAGTGTGTGCTTGATCCCATCTTTGAAAAACTTGTAATAGTTTGTCTTCCCATCATGCACTACCTTGCAGTCATACTACCATGGCCTCCCTAGCAGTATATGACATACGTCCATTGGCATAATATCACAAATAACCTTGTCTTTATACCTGCCAATATGGAACTCAACTTCACACTATTTGTCAACCAACAGCTGATGGCCTTTCTGCAACCACGATACCTTATAAGGGGTGGGGTGCGTTAGTCGCTTCAAACCCAACTTCTCTACCATCTCCGTGGCAACCAGATTATCCGTGCTCCCACTGTTGATAATCAACTTGCAGAATTTTCTGTACGACTTACAAATTGTCTAGAATAATTCTTTCCTTTGAGTTTGTTCAGTTGTCTCCCTGGTTGGTTTTAAGAGAAATTTATTCAGAACTAAGGCTTCCCCTATTTCCGGCACATTCTTTGCTTCCTGAGGTGGTGCCTCTGCTTCCTCTGGCCATGCAACAAATGCTCCTCTTTGACCAGCTTGCTCCACTTCAGGACATTCAAAAGACCTGTGCCCCCACTTATGGCACATGTAGCACTGATAGTTAGCTCCTCTGCCTCGGCCATCTCCTCTTCCTCACTGATATGGCCTGCCACCTCTAGTGTTGTCTCCTTTTTCTACTGTTCCTGTATTTTTGGAATTGCTGCCCTCTTCACTATTGCTGGCAGTTCGTCCTTTGCCATGGGACTATCCTCTTCCTCTTCTGATTCCCCATCCTCTCCTAGCACTTTGTTTTCTGGTGATCTTCTCCTCTACCTTCATGGCACTTTCGTAGGCTTCCTCTATTTTTTTTTCGGGGAAAGAATGCTGATTTCATCCAATATTTCCAATCTTAGACCATTTACATACCTTGCTGTTTTCTCCGGGGTGTCCTCCATGTAACCAGCTCTTAAATTTACCTGGTAGAATTCCTCAGTATACTCTCTCACTGTCATCCCTTTTTGCCTCAAATTCTGCACTTGCCGATGCAGTGCAATCTGGTAGTCTTTGGGTAGAAATCTGCCTTTCAACTTGGCCACCATTCTTGGCCATTTCTTTATTGGCAACTTGTTCATCCTTCTTCTTTCTGCCTGGACACTGTCCCACCACAGGGCTGCGTGTCCCTTCAGCTTTGTTGTAGCGAACTTAACTCTCCGATCTTCACTGACCTCTTCACACTCGAAATATTTGTCCAATTCATTGATCCAGTCCAACAGAACTTCTGTGGACAAGCTGTTGTCATAATTTGGAATTTCTGGTTTAGGCTTGCTACTAGCCAATAGGACCGACCTCAACAATCTCATTTCTGGCCCTTCTTCATCCAATCCATCTGTTGTAACTATGGCTTCTTCTTCGCTATCATCTCCTACCTCTGGATCCCTTCTCCTTCCTACTTCAACTGCCTCCAAATGGGCAGTAAGGATCCTGATTTCCTCCCGCAATCCTTCCTCTGCTGCTCTCCGAGCACCTCTTCCACGACCTCATCTTCCAACCTCCATTTCTCAGGAAAACTCTAAATCCTGCTCTGATACCACTATGATGGGACCAGCCCGTGACTTATGGTTTAACACTAACAATAATAATTAACACCAATGATTTAATCAACGAATGTGTGATTAGTTGGTAATCAAAGGTTAGCGCTGATATTTTGGTGTGTATTGATGGCTGTATTGATTTGTTTGTACGTTGAGAGGACAACTGTCCTGGCCTCGGGTTTCCTTCCCGCTCTTGGACTAAACCCTAACCCTCACGTTGTTCACTCTGGCATTTTCATTCTGCTTTGTTTAGTGTTGAGAGCTCTGTCCGCTGGTTTTGTTGGTGACTGTAAATGGTTCGAGCCCGATGCTCTGTTCACGCCCGACTATGGGTTTCTCTATTGGTAGGTGGTATAACTCTGCTTAGTATTGTCTTGACTATCTGGTTAGTTCAGCTCTGTCATTAAGTTGTTGGCTTCGTTGCGAGGGTTTCTCTATTTTTCTCGGTGGTCTGGTGCTCTTCTAGTGGTCACTGTCTCTCCTTCTGTCCCTTACGCATTCTGCTAAACTTCTTCAATGATATTTCCAGCTGCCTGTATGATTATTTCTTCGTTTGACTTGTCTGCAATGTATTGTGAACATAGGTTGTGGCCTCGAAGGACCCTTTCCTCTGCGTTCGTTCGGCTCTGGCAAGGTAACGACTCCTTCCCTGCTAAATTCTATTTCCTCAGATTTTCTTATGAGCTAACAATTGTTGCTCCTTGTGAGCAGGGTTTCCTTCAATGGCCGTGACCCAAATGTGGGTTCATTCGTCCAGTGCTTTCGAATATGCTGGTAAGTGCTCTTGGATTACTTCTTTTCATTATTCGCTCCTTTAGTCCTTCTGTATGTTAATGCTAATACTTTGCCATGGTCGCTGTGCAGGTTGGAATGCTCCTAGCTGGACTGCTACTCGGCCCTTCCTCCAAACAGAACTGGTAGGGTCGTTCCCTGTTGCAACTTGTTTGGTTTGAGGGTTTCCCAAGTCGATTTCTTCCTTGGTGTAGTCGGTCAATAGACTAGGAACTGGGTCTCTGTTGTCTCGTCTTTTGGTTGATGGAAAAATGGCCTTCGGGCCCAGTTGTATATGATTTCGTTTGTTCTTCAATGGACTGTAACTGTTTCAGGGTTATAACCCTAACCCTCGTTCGCTTTTTCTCTCCCGGAGGAGGGTTTGTTCGGCCTTAGGGTTGCTGGACTTTAGAACTTTGTATTTGTATATGTTACAGGGAAAAGTGTCTATTCAGAACTGATTATCCCACTAAGGTGTGACAGCTGCCTTAGAAACAAACAGAGTAAAGCTACTTTTGTTTTTCCTTTATGAATTATAAATAGAGAGTAACAAAAAGACCAACCTCTATCTTGCACTAATCTCCTGATTTGATTCCTCTCTTCCTTGATAGTCTTTCGCTACTTGTTCCCTTGCACGCACAGCTTCACAAAGTACCTGTAAGATCACAGTAGCATAGCACTATACAAAGACATGGATCTATAATCATAAACAATCTAGGATCAGATTTAAATTGACCATACAAATGCAGCAAACATCAATGACACAAGAGTATGGAGGAAAACTTGAATAGCTTTTATTGATAAACAAGAAAGATCCAAGAAGAGTTACAACCAGTTGTTCTGACCCAGCATCAACCTCTCAGCAAGGAAGCCCCTCTTCACCTCATACAAAGCTTAGATCACCCAACAATCTGATATTTGTCTCAAGAAACCAACAACAATTCCTTACAATATGCAAAATTCCAGCCTCTGGATCTCTGGGATGAGGGATCCATATATAGGTATCTGTAATGGAGATGAGTCAACTTATGATTTGATTAGTGTCTTCCCTCTGATAGTTCTTGCTTCCACTTGGAGATTGATGATCTCGTACTCATCCTTGGTCGAATTCAGAGAGGCAAGTGTCATAGGAGAAGTTTCTGGAAGCTTCCATTGCCTCTCCACCTCGCGGAATGACACTGCCATTTGTCATTTCTCGCCCATCGCACCTCATAGAAGGTCTTTTTGAAATGAAATGCACCCACACAGTGTACTTAGGTGAGATGCAACGCATTTGGCCAGTGGAGCAGCTGAAATGATCCTGTTTTGACCAATTCTGAGCAGTTTTTCATGGAGAACTTCTGGGAGAAGCTGTAATCTGTTGACCTTGTTCCTTTAGGGGTTAGAACAACACTTTTAGGGACTTAGGAGCCTTTGGTTTATGGACATTTCATGCTTGGGGTTGTAGTGCCCAAAAATGTCTATAACAGTTGCCCCCTAAAGCATGAGGTCGTTAATCTTTTGATGTCGGGTGAAATGCTTTATTATGAGGATCCGAAGTTCTTTCAAGCTGGGAGGAGACCTGTAATAAGATACAATACAATACATTATCTTCATAATATTTTCATGATCTAGCTGAGGCGGGCATTCCCATGCTCAGCTTTATAAATTCATTTTCATGTACATAGGACAGACAATCGTCTGAGTGTAGACTGATGATTCTGATAGAGCCATCATCCCTTTGATTGGATGATTATCTGTGCAGCAATGATGTACATTTGATGTTTTTATTTTCCTGAATGTATATCGCAGCCCGGATGGATGAAACTAGATCCGGGGTCTTCAATCTCGTTCGATCTTCACTCGAAGTACAAGCCTATCCATGTGAGAAATGTTCTGAAGTCGAACATGGAAAGACATCGCTTGATTACCAGCCAATGATATGAGTTGTTAACAAGCGCGACAGGAATCACCGATAATGACAATGACCCTCAAGGTACTGCAGTACAATTCACGTGGTGTGAATAAAGGACTTGGCGTCGAACACCACGCAAAATATTTCGGTCGAAGGTCATTGATGTAAACCTGTCGCCGGAAGTGAGAAACTTGCCATTGAGGCATGCAAGCTTCAAAGTACTGAATGGGGTGTTCCTAGATCAAATTCTTGGATAATGAGCTGATGTCGACAAGAAGTGATCCATCATAGGAGGGCCTTAATGAATCCCACATCAATGACACGGAATGGAGCAAATGATTTTAATGGAGGTGAAAACGATCTGGTGATATAAGGTTCAGGGTGGCGGTCATGAAAGAATGGAGTATAAATGTATTGTAGTGGGTGAGACACACGTGAATTCTCTGAATGACTTCTCTTGAACATATCGGCGACACTGACGTGATGGATTGGTAGCATTAATCCGAAATGTGGATGGTATGATGGGACCATGGTGATGTGACCGGTGAATGAAACAACCCAACCTGACTTGGATGCGGAGTGAAAGTGTCATGTTCAAGAGCGACTTGCTACCAACAAAGTTTCTTCAAGTTTTCTTCCCAATTTTTCCCCAGTCATTGCTGACCAGTACCTCTTTATTTTTATCAAGCTTGAGGAGGATAACATATGCTTGTTCTATAATTTTCCGTTCGGGCAAACCCATCGCTATGTTTTAACGAGCCTAGCGATAGTGAACCTCGTTCTCGTCTATAGACAAGTTTGTCGCTATTAAAATTTTAACGAGTTTAACGACAAAGATAACTCGGTCCTTTTCAATTTTAGAGAGTCTGAAAAGGAACGTAAAGGAAACTCCAAAATTCCTTTTTTGTCATCTAATCCCTTAGGTCCGAAAAAGTATAAAACAATACAGAAGGGATGAATTTTCTATACTTTTAACGAGCCGAACAAAACAAGCGCTCGATCGTTTTGTGTAATAATCCCTCAGGTCCAAAAAGATTAAAATTTAGAGGAGGGATAGCACTTCCGGTCCCTTTAACGAGCTGGAGAGGCCAATGGCTCGGCAATCTTTTCATATTTTACGAGTCAGTTGAAAAGATCTTAAAGGAGACTCGTCTTTTGAGGAACGAGTGATAAAATGGGTAGCAACTGATTCCAGGTAAGGTTTGGAATTTTCCAATCACGGCAGTGTTACAAGGATGGCTAGTGAAATCACTCTTCGTAGCTGTTCCTCAAAATGGGTAAACAATCAAATGGAGGCGAATGATCGGCCAATGCAAAAGTGGAGGTGACGGTGCAAACACGACCAAGGCTTTAATGGATGAAGTACTACATTCACGATGGTTATTTACCAGGGAATAGTTCATTTTTTAATGAGCTTAAACGCGGGGGGAAACATTTGCTCATGGCTTATGTTTATTTTTTAACGAGCTTGAACTATGCGCTAAAACTACTCGATTAATCCAGTCGTGTGATAAGAATGTCTCATATATAAAACGACAATTTTTAGAGTTTTGCCCCACATCCTTTCTTTATGCAAGTTAGGAAACGACCAATCCTACGAGTTTAAAGGGTTAGAGGACCTACAAATTTTAAAAAATAAATAGTCACTCTTCGCTTGCACGCCAAAAGGCTTGCATGCCCCCAGGTATAAAACAGAATTTCAAGGTTACCCCTTCTTCTTTCCGTTAAAACATTTGTTTTACTGAGAGAGGTCTACCTCTTACAGGTTACCAAAGATTGTTCTATTCACGGCGTAAACAAAACACTTCTTCGGTGATGTCTACCGAAATAGACAAAGGTGAGTGGAGGAGGCTACTTCACTCACGTAACTTTGACAAGAGAATCTTGTTCCAGAATAACCCCCTCTTCCAATCACGGACGGGAGTACAGACTAGTCATATTCTCTCGCGGAAACCTACCCTATACCCGAAGTTTTCCTGCCGAAGCAGACCAGGGTGCATGCCCCCTGGGTTTCAGTCATGTCCCCCGAATCACTCGCGCTCATCAGGCGAGCGCCATTTTGTTACAGTGAAAAGTGTCTATTCAGAACTGCTTATCCCACTAAGGTGTGGAAATTGCCTTAGAAACAAACAGAGTAAAGCTACTTTCGTTTTTCTTTTATGAATTATAGATAGAGAGGAACAAAAAGACCAACCACTGTCTTGCTCTAATCTCCTGATTTGATTCCTCTCTTCCTTGATAGTCTTTCGCTACTTGTTCCCTTGCACGCCCAGCTTCACAAAGTACCTGTAAGATCACAGTAGCATAGCACTATACAAAGACATGGATCTATAATCATAAACAATCTAGGATCAGATGTAAATTGACCATACAAATGCAGCAAACATCAATGACACAAGAGTATGGAGGAAAACTTGAATAGCTTTTATTGATAAACAAGAAAGAGCCAAGAAGAGTTACAACCAGTTGTTCTGACCCAGCATCAACCTCTCAGTAAGGAAGCCCCTCTTCACCTCATACAAAGCTTAGATCACCCAACAATCTGATGTTTGTCTCAAGAAACCAACAGCAATTCCTTACAATATGCAAAATTCCAGCCTATCTCGGGTATGCTTCACCTAACCTGAATCAGCAGTTACCCTTTGTGGCAACTTTAGAGTTACCTGATTTAAATCGGTTAACAAATGATCCAATCGCTTACGTCCCTTGGTGGCCAGCGATTCCGCATAAACTTCCATCAGATATTCCTAAATTTAATGGAAATCCGGGTGAAGATCCGTCGAATCATGTGATGACCTTTCATCTGTGGTGTTCATCAAACACCCTAAATGATGATTCGATAAGGCTTCGCCTTTTTCAGAGGATGTTAACTGGTCCGACGACAAAATGGTACATTGAATTGCCTAGAGCTTCATTCGACAACTTCAGTACCTTAGCCACAACCTTTTTAACCCATTTTCAATTACCAATAAGGTACGAAACGGGAACGGAACTCCTTACCAACTTCAAACAGACGACGACCACTCACATATCTGATCATATACATGAGTGGCAATGTCGTCGTAGAATGGTAAAAACGTATGTTCCCAATCAGCTCTTAGCTGAATGGTTTATCAAGTCATTACTACCTTCCATCACGAAAGATGTGGCAAAGGGGGGAGTCATAACAGAAGAGAAAGTTATCGCTCGTGCGCAATATTTGGACTTGATTTACACTGAGTCCGGCATGCTCTATGATAAAATACCTGACGCCCCTAGACCGGAATTCTCAGTTCCTCCTCCTCCTAAATCAAACAATGACTCTCATGCCGGCGATGGCGTGATTGGCGCAATAGACACGAAATCGACAAAGGCTACATCCAAAAAGGCCCGTAAGATTTCAGGTCAGAATTCAAAAGATGAAATTCTTGCCTCGGAAGTAAATGCCGTATCGACAGATAAAGGCAAAGAAACCAATCAACCAGGGGGCAAGAAGAAAGGCAAAGAGAAGAAGAAGGAAAAGAAGAAGAAAGAGAAGAAGAAGAAGGAGCCAAAAGCGAATGGGGGCAAACAAGTGTCGTCTAGCGAAAATCCACACACTGCACCGACCAGGCCTAAATCGCCATGTGTCATTTGCAAAGGAGACCACTATCATAAAGATTTTCCTTGCATCCCTCGGATCTTAAGGGACTAGTCTCCTCGTTTTCACAACCCGGTGTCGTCAACCTCTGGTGATCATGTTGAAAACACACCGTCGACTAGTGAAAGTGAAGCCCCAGGACAAAAAGGAAAATATAGATTTCCTTGTAAACTGTGCGAAGGCGATCATGCCGTCCACCGTTGTCCCTTCTTAGATGAGGCTAAAAGAGTTTTGGACGATCGTCCAGTTTCACCATTACGACTTCCTCCTGGATATAAAAAACTCTTGCCGAGTCCGTCACTAGTTGAAAATCCGGCTGGCCCGCTCAGGTGGTTGGCTGAAGCATCTATCATTGAAGACAAACCATCTGAACCCATACCAGACGAAAGTCAAAAGGTCGAGGCGGCAGTTGACCCGGTCTTGCCTTCAGAGGTTCCATCTTCAGATGATACAGTCACCGAAGAGAACAAGGATGACACCGTCCAAATTATTTTCATAAGCACAGACTCCAATGAACATGGGGGCAATTTACCTGTTCCTTTACCACAGGAAGGAAGTTCGTCAGAGTCATACCCAGCCGTCTATTCGGTCCCACCTCCAAGCAACCTAGTTGTCTCCTTTGATTGGAATCAACTAGGCAGACCCTGTTTACCAGCTAGTATACCATTCTGAATCATTGTTCAAATATATAGAATGGTTATGGCTGGTACCATCATAGATGAAGGGGCTTCTGTGAGTATCCTTTCCTCGACTGCTTGGAAAGCGCTTGGTTCGCCATCGCTTTTGCCTGAGATGAGAAATCTAACAGGGTTTGACAAAGGAACGAGTCGACAATTAGGGATCCTTCCCAATGTGCCCATAACATTGAAAGGGAAAACCATTCAAATGAACGTAATGGTAGTTCAAGGACCCCTGGATTATAATCTACTCCTTGGACGAGACTATATTTATTGCATGGGAGCGATTGTCTCCTCACTCTTTAGAGTAATGTGTTTTCCGCACGAAGGAAGAGTGGTCAAGCTCGTAGATCAGCTTTCATTCCCCGATCCACGCATAGCAAATAGTCATATACCATCCCTGAATGGTCTTTTCACGCAAGAAATGTCTCAATTTTCAGTCATGTCCCCCGAATCACTCGCGCTCATGTGGCCGTCATCTGTTTGAAGTTGGTAAGGAGTTCCATTCCCGTTTCGTACCATATTGGTAATTGAAAATGGGTTAAAAAGGTTGTGGCTAAGGTACTGAAGTTGTCGAATGAAGCTCTAGGCAATTCGATGTACCATTTTTCCGCCGAACCAGTTAACGTCCTCTGAAAAAGGCGAAGCCTTATCGAATCATCATTTAGGGTGTTTGATGAACACCACAGATGAAAGGTCATCACATGATTCGACGGATCTTCACCTGGATTTCCATTAAATTTAGGAATATCTGGTGGAAGTTTATGCGGAATCGCTAGCCACCAAGGGGCGTAAGCGATTGGATCGTTTGTTAACCGATTTAAATCAGGTAACTCTAAAGTTTCCACAAAGGGTAACTGCTGATTCGGGTTAGGTGAAGCATACCCAGGATAAGATGGGATTGCCTGAGCAGTTGGTCTTTGCATACCGGCATAATGCATTTGATGCTGGTAACTTTGGTAAGGTTGGTGGGCATGACCATTGTAAAATGGTTGATTTTGACCATTTTGAATATACGGTTGTCCACTATTTGCAAAGATTTGTTGCTCAGAACCTTGGTATACTTGTTGGAATTGCGGTTGTTGGTATTGTAGTAGCCATGGTTGTGAAACCATGTGCTGTTGCCCAATACTAACAGTTTGACCAAGATGAGGGGTAATTGTACCCGTCTGAACCTGTGTCATTCCACCAGTCGGCGATTGTGGTTGAGTCGCAGGGTCAAGGGGCTGTTGCATTACAACCTGAGAAACCTGAGGTTGGCATACAACAGGCAGTGCTTGAACTTGCGACACCGTCACAATAGCTGGTGTAGTTCGTATATTTGACATAGGTAAGCATTGTTGCATCGAGTATACAACTCTTGGTTGTTGAGGTAGTATTGGTACCCAGCCGCTAGAAGTAATTCCAACATAACCCGAATTTTGTTGTGAACTCCCGTATGGTTGTCCCCCCGGAGGGGATAACAAAAGGGTATACTGCCCGCCATATGGTGGTAATCCAGAACTCAAGGGAATGGTTTGCCCTTGAGGGCCGGACTGCCTAAATTGACCTCCAAATGGATCAATTTGTTGAGACTCAACATAAGAGTTTCCGGATATTATTCCGGATGAACAAACAGGAACATACCATACTGTCGAAATGGCCCCTGAGTGGGCTCCTTCTAGCGATTGAGAGCTAGTTGGGACATGTTAGCGCTTGAGATTTCACCCTAGGCTGAGGAAGGTAAACCTTCAAGGCAACATCAAACCATTACACCTCGTAGCTAGCCCTACGAGGAAGGAGAAGGCTCTCTCCGGTCAGACTCAAGGTTTTTTCTCAATGGGGTGAGCTGACCAATTAGGATCAAAGATATTAGGCTAGTAAACTGATGAGGAGGATTGATTTAAAGTTTTTGGGGTTTTTAATGACGGGGTTTTTCTGGGCTGCATGGGCAAAATCACAGCTTCAAACAGAGAAATATAATGAACAACACAGGTTGACGACTGAGGCAAGGTAGGCAAGGAATTTAGCATCAAATCTAGGTTTTAAATGGGATGGCAAGACTGGTGAGGAGCTAAGGAGGGCAAATAATACTTTGAATCCTCCTTAAACAGAAGAAAACATTGAATTGAACAAACTTATAGGCAGAGCATATAATACTATGAATTCTACCTAAACACTTCATTTGCTCAATTAGAAATGATCATGAGATGAAATGGAACACAACAGATTACATATGAAACACAAGAAACACTTATGCTAAATTAACATACCACAGGAATCTCAGAAGAGCTGTGAAATTTCATTAAAAGTCTCTCTCAAAGACTGTACAAGAAAGCTCTGCTACGCTTCAGCAGCTCTCAGCACTCAGAAAACTCTCCCCCTGACTAACTCTCTTCAAAATGAATTTTTAATACAATCAATAAAAAATGCTGCCCAAAACAGGGGCGCTGTTTTAACTACAATTACAAAAATTAGAAAAGGTTGTTTCATCTATGCTAAAATAAAACATCGTATTCCTAAAAATCCTCTGATGGCTGACATATGGAGCGCTGATCCTTTTGAATGAAGTCTGGAAATAGGTGTCGAATCCTATTCTGCTATTCTGGCACCGTTTGAATAGTGGTCACAAAGCGTTCATTGCCTATTGATTCCTTCTCTAATGATTTTCTTTTAATACATTAAATAAGTCTCTGTTGTAAAAGAAAACAAATCAACCCAAAAACTCCTGCGCTGTCTCACCTGAATTACATAAATAGAACATGTAATAACTTTCCCCTCGAAAATCTCTAACCAAAAAGCCTAACAATTGGAGCGCAGACTCTTATGCATCTGGTAACAGGTGTCTTCAGGTGACTTTGAAGTGAAGAGCAGGTGTCAAAGACGTGCGCCATATTTTTCCTTAGATGAAACGAACACCTTAAATATTGCAACAACTGCCACGTGATGCCTGAGTTTCTTGTAAGCACCTTAATCACCAAAGAGATGGCATTTTCTGATCAAATCAAGCACAGAAATTTGCGCAATCAAGGTCCAATCTA
Organism: Pinus tabuliformis; assembly: GCA_031772625.1. NCBI lineage: Eukaryota > Viridiplantae > Streptophyta > Pinopsida > Pinales > Pinaceae > Pinus > Pinus tabuliformis. Next base: position 1,117,266,376 of record CM062804.1, read on the forward strand.
AATTCAACAGGAAATACACACAATGGAGAGAGGGACCCCATGTTGAATAAGCAGAATGTTGTATCTGGCATGTGTTTTGTGTCATTGCTTGGGTTTTCAAACTGGAAATTAAAAGAAAATCCTGAGTGCAAAACTATCTCATCGCTGGATCTCTGTATCTGGAAAATATATTTTCTATTCCTTCCATAACTTCTGGATATAAAGTTCTGGTTGTTGTGAAAGCAGAAATATTTCCCTTAAGCTGTTCCATGGATGTTGCACCAATAATTGTGCTTGTCACAAATGGGCGATCACGTGTGAAACCAAGTGCAATTTGAACTGGGGTAAGGCCATGTTGATGTGCCAATTGAATATACTTTTCAGTAGCTTCCTTAGCCAAAGAATTATTATAGCGACTCATGTATCCTGGAAAGAGATTAAACCGCCCTTTCTTCGATGCCACAGAATCAGGATTTGTATACTTCCCAGTCAAAGCCCCACCAGCCAATGGAGAATATGCCAAAAGACCAACATTGCAATGTTGAGGCATGCACACCTCCACCAGATCAACTTCAAAATGACACCGTACTAGCAAACTGTAACTGTTTTGAATACTGATGATCTTTGGTAAGCCTTCCAGTTTTGCAGCGTTAACAAACTCCATAACTCCATCAGATGTTTCATTTCTCTCATCAGCTGAGATATGTTTCCATTTGTAGTCTGCTTAGAACCCAATAAAGAAATACAACCCTGTCGTCCATTTTCAAAGCAAGAAAACGTACAAATAAATATGCAGGAGCAGACCACGATCAACGCAGACACGTACCAAGTTACCAACGACAAATTTAGAGAGCAGACAAAAAAAAAATCTCCATCCATCCTCATATATACGGGGTCTGTGGCACCCTCATGAAATTCAAATCGAACACTGTGTGCCTGTGCAAGGCGTGTCTCATGACCATGTGGAGCAAGTAAAACAAATCCATGCCAACCATTTCGGAAACCAACTATTTCCAGCTTCCCATCATCTACATATGGGGGTGTTAACCCTCTCTCTTGCGATTTTTTATCACTGGGGGTGCCCCAAGGATTCACCAGAAAAGCTGGGTAAATTGAGGCAAACAATGGACCTTATGCTGTTAGGAATAAGGAGTTCTTCCCATTACCCTTGGCTCTGTCATTCTTTCTGGCGTTGGGGGCCGTTATCCTCTGTCTCATTCATGTCTACAAATAGCTGGCTCATAACCCTGTCTCCTACAGATATTGCACCACTGCTATGCTCCCGTGCAACAGCCAGACCATCTATCTCATCAAAAAGCAAATAACTGAGGGAGCTGCGGCTCTTGCTTTTGCAAATAAAGACCGAATGTATTTTTCAGATTCTCCAACCCATTTGCTGTAGTTAGAGCCCCTGCGCACAGGCTTTTATGATTTATTTCTTCCATACGATGCCCAGTTTTTAATACGCTGTTGTAATCAAGACCCCAAGGAAATCGACCTCTTATCGCTTTGTCTTTCTACCTTTGTTACAGTTACAGTTGATCCCAGAGCCACTAATGAACTTTCCATGGAAATATTTCGCCTATGAAACCACCTCTTTTGGGATTTGAAAGCAGATTCCTACATTTGAGACTTCTGCTGCCAATATCATGATCAATAACGCTGCTACTTGAGGTTGATCCAAACCTAAATCTTTATTTGAATATGCTGTTATCTGTTGTACAAATTCATTCACAGAGCACAAGATATATGTGCCATGGCTTTTGCCCATGCAATACATAACAGAGATAATATCTTGCTCATCCTGGGGATGCTTGTCCAGATTAGTCATAAGGGCTTCAATTGTCATTTTAAACATAGATATGCTGGGTAGCTTTATTCGACCAAGAAATTTCCTTGCTGCGGAACGTATATCAGAGTTGATGTCGTCGAACATACCAAGAAACATATGCATGTGTTTTTTCCTCTGAGAATTCATCTTCAACTCCATGAAGAAAAGCTCCAGCAGCGCTAAGAGTGAGAAGATCTAATCCTCTGCCATGGCATGCTAGGTCTCTATCACCCTCAGGAGTTCCGCTAGAGAAGTTATTTGATACCCTCTTTGCTGCTTGCCCCCAAAATCTTCTTACTCAAAGCTTGAAGCAACACACTTTCAGATAAGGGACCCATTCTTCCGAGAGCGTAAAGAGCTTCACTTCTTACTTTCATATTCATATCCCTTGAAATAGTACACAACTGGAGAAATGCCTCATTTATTTGGTTTGTGCGTTGTCCTTCCTCTACTTGGTGTAGAGGCAAGCAGGGCCACCTTGCCAAGGTCACATTAGCAACAACTCTGTTTATGATCAAATCTAGGGATTGCTGATGATGTTTTGTTTTCTTTTGTTTGTGCTTTTGCAGGGATAGGAGCTTGAAATCACTGCCTTTTGAAGAGCTTAAGAATAAATTACATAATCGAAAACACCACATTAATGTTTTCTTCTTCAAAATAGTGTTTTGAAGAAGAATCAATCTCTGACATGAGACGGAGTCTAACAGGACAGATGGTATACCGGTGAACATTGTTGGAGTGATAGCAGGGGGTTCTGCCGTTGCTGTGTCAGACGACACAGTCCTAGATGTTGACGGTTGTTCAGACATTTCTAGTCTATCCAAAAGATTACCTAGTGATTCTACAGGAGCTTCCGCTGGCGGTAGACTAACTTCTGATGAAGAAGGATACAGAGTGATCCCGACTCCAAATTGCGATGGAGTACTAGTTGGAGGATCTTCCACAATCTCTTCTATGGCAATCAGACCAGGTGGAAGGGGTAGACCGTCAGGTCCGTAGAATATTTCTGGTGCCGAAGAAGGTATGGAATCGGCAGCGACAGATGTTTGAGGAGCAAGACTCTCCGAACCGGTTGTAAATGGAATTGGTTCGGTAACACAAGTGTTTACCCTTAGACTAGGATCAGTACTACTGTCCTTCTGTGGTTACTGAACTTCTTCTGTAGAGGGAGGGATTCCAGAAATTTTTGGAGTAACCGGAGTCTCTGATGTTGTTGGAACACTTGTTCTAACTTTAACAGGAGATTTGGAACCGGTTAAACGAGTTCACTTTGTCCGTACTAGCTTCGATTCTGGAGACAAAGACGGTTGACTCGTAAGCCTCCGCGAACGACGGGGTTTCAATTGAATTTCTTCGACGATTGCAGATTACTCGATCAACTAAAAATAAAGGGGAAGTATGTTTCCAAATTAAATGAATATTAGACGCTTTGACACAACTTGCTTTTTCAATTTTTAAGAGTTGAGAAAAAACAAAAGATGACTCTAGTCTCCTTCGATTTTTAATGAGCTTGAAGTGACAAGTGCTCAAATGGACCTTTTCTGTTAAAGAGTCTGAAAAGGAACGAAAGGGACTGCTCTGGAAATCTAGGTAGAGGGATTACCAAACCAATCGCAAAACTGCAGAATACTTTTTATGGTATGGCAGTCAATCTTCCCGAATGCTGTGTTCAGTGCATTGCGATCGATAGGGTGGCAGACACGGCTTCCTATGGATAAAGGATTAAGCCTATTGTGGTCTCCCAAAATATACTCGACGATACGTGGGAGCACAAGTCCGTACTGGCACTTATCATCTCAAAGTGGAGGAATCACCCAACCATCAGTGAGAACAACAGTTACCAGGCTTTACGACGCCGGAATACGTGTCTAGCCTAGACTTCTAAATGTTGTGCATTAAGTTCCAAAGCGTTGTTAGATTCATTGAATTTATTTTATAGTTGATCTTGTTTATGAATTTTGCCTTTCAGGTTCACCGCGAGATGTAGATGTAATTCCTAACATGCAATCTAAGATGATAAACAATCTTTTATCTTCTTTGTGCAATGAAAATCCTAGCTACTAAGGAAAGAAAGACAAAATCTTTTCACAAAGAGCAAAGAGCACACTCTAAATGCACTTTCCTAAATCAAACCAATCAGACTGTCTATATGCAAATGCACATGCATGTATTTGTTTTCGACTTTCTTAGTATATGAATGATAAGAAGAAAGTTGATGCACAAATCTAAATTTATTTTCAAACGACAAATATCAACAAGTTTCTTTTCGAAATAAAAAATGGAGACGATCACAACACCTTACGATTTTGAAATGAATACTTGTTTTCGACACTAGAAAAATTACAAATTCAGACCAAAAACAATAGTAACAGGATAATCGACCATCAACAACAATCAAACTCTTTCCTATGATTGAAATCGACACTTGCGACAGTTTCAAATCAAAGGACGACAGTACGATTACGCTACTTTTGCAAAGGAGAACTGAAAATGACTCAACAAACACACAAAAACATTTACAGTTCTTTTGTACAAAGGAGGCGGAATAACAACAAGGAAAAGGGGTTTCAAACAGACATATACTGATCACAGGCAGCAAAATTCAGGAATAGAACTGGAAAGAATGAATCACAGAAACCAACACTGCTCAAAGCCTAGTCTGATCAGCGCACCTGTAACACAGGGAATTTGAAATGCAGCGCACCTTCTCCACTCGAGAAGTGCACTGAAGTTCAGATTCTCATAACAGTACCTGCGCTGGGCCAGAAACGAGACTTTGCTTGGGTTCCGAGTCACAGTTTGCAGTTCAGTTCATGGGTTTTGGCCGAGCAAAAGGTAATCAGTAATGCAACAATCAGGGGTAGATCTAAGGAGGATCTAAGAGCTATCACAAGGGCAATCAGAGAGTTTTTGAATCAGTTGTTTAAATCATAAACAGATCCCGTAGATGGACTGAAGTAGCATTTATCTACTTTGCATTTGCTATGGAAAATGCAGTTCGAATGCTACCTGTAAGTTTATGAAATAGACAACAAGGAAGATAAACAAACAAACTAATACGTCCCTAGTGGAGTCTCCATTTTGTTACAGGGAAAAGTGTCTATTCAGAACTGCTTATCCCACTAAGGTGTGACAGCTTCCTTAGAAACAAACAGAGTAAAGCTACTTTCGTTTTTCCTTTATGAATTATAGATAGAGAGGAACAAAAGGACCAACCTCTGTCTTGCGCTAATCTCCTGATTTGATTCCTCTCTTCCTTGATAGTCTTTCGCTACGTATTCCCTTGCATGCCTAGCTTCACAAAGTACCTGTAAGATCATAGTAGCATAGCACTATACAAAGACATGGATCTATAATCATAAACAATCTAGGATCAGATGTAAATTGACCATACAAATGCAACAAACATCAATGACACAAGAGTATGGAGGAAAACTTGAATAGCTTTTATTGATAAACAAGAAAGAGCCAAGAAGAGTTACAACCAGTTGTTTTGACCCAGCATCAACCTCTCGGCAAGGAAGCCCCTCTTCACCTCATACAAAGCTTAGATCACCCAACAATCTGATATTTGTCTCAAGAAACCAACAACAATTCCTTACAATATGCAAAATTCCAGCCTTTGGATCTCTGGGATGAGGGATCCATATATAGATATCTGTAATGGAGATGAGTCAACTTATGATTTGATTAGTGTCTTCCCTCTGATAGTTCTTGCTTCCACTTGGAGATTGATGATCTCTTACTCATCCTTGGTCGAATTCAGAGAGGCAAGTGTCATAAGAGAAGTTTCTGGAAGCTTCCATTGCCTCTCCACCTCGTGGAATGACACTGCCATTTGTCATTTCTCGCCCATCGCACCTCATAGAAGGGCTTTTTGAAATGCAACGCACCCACATAGTGTACTTAGGTGAGATGCAACACACTTGACCAGTGGAGCAACTGAAATGATCCTGTTTTGACCAATTCTGAGCAGTTTTTCATGGAGAACTTCTGGGAGAAGCTATAATCTGTTGACCTTGTTCCTTTAGGGGTTAGAACAACACTTTTAGGGACTTAGGAGCCTTTGGTTTATGGACATTTCATGCTTGGGGTTGTAGTGCCCAAAAATGTCTATAACAGTATAGTCTATATACTGGTCCTGACACTGAAATGCTTTTAAAGATGAATGAAAAAGAGGTTTCGATGTACAGGGTTACCTTTCTTGCAAATGCATCACATTGTAATTGTATTTAATTTGTTAACTACTACGGTTGTTGCATATTCTTGTATTTCTGTAATTTGTTGAAGTGGTTGGAACTTCCTCTTCAGTCTCACGTTGATATGATGTCTCTGCCTATTGTTCGATTTTTGAAACTGTCTCTGCTTGTCACTTGGTTTCTAGAACTTCGTCACTGCTTGTCACTTGGTTTCTGGAACTTCGTCACTGCTTGCCTGGAAGGATTTATGGTAAAATATACAATTTGTCTCTTCGTTACATATGATAGTAATGAGACAAAAAATAACAAGTATTGGACAGATGGATTCAAGAATGAAAATGTTTCTCTTTGTATTACTCTTCTGTGATGGAATGCCAAACCCTTTCCAGAATGTGGTACATTTGTTTTGTAATGTTACAATACAGTTATTGAAACTGTTTGCAGTTGTTTCTTCAGTTACACAGTTGATAACTGTTTTGCTATTTGAGTTTTCCCGTTCTATGGAATACATAGATGATATATATCTTTTTGTTTTGTCTTTTTTTTTTTAAAGTAAATAGCTGTAAAATAAATAATAAAAAAAAAAAACAATAGTGTGGTTGTAACCACCTTCACCTAACTGTGTTGTCCCTAAATACCTATTAACTGATAATGAAATAAAACAAGTTCCTAACACTATTTTAACCATCAAACATAAATGAAATCTAATGATGATGAACCTCTCCTCCTTAGCTAAGACCAAACACCTGGTCTTGGTGCCCTTAGCTGGATGCTCCTAAATCACACTTCCTATGGCAGAAGAATTCAACTTATATCCAAGTTTTTAATTGTTCCAAGAATTGTAATAATCGTTCCAGTGTTGGGGGTCAACCTTAAACCACTACCAGTTGAGACCTCGAGTTCTCCCACCTTATACCATCATTTCAGAGAGCACATTCAACCAATTGTTGCCTTTCATTCTTTTAATTTTTTTATTATAACTCTCCTCTTAGAATCATATATACCCATTTGGATTAAGGGGGATAATGTTAGACACCTAATCTAGTAAGGGTTATGGTGTGGAATGTGAATAGTCATTGGAGTCCCAGAGACTACTTGGTATATGAAAACCTAGGGTCATTAGACATTATATAAAATGTATATCTTTGTGAATAAAATGCATTCAATGGTTTATCTGATATCTTGACTATATTTGTGTAATGTTAACGAATTCTTTCAAATTCTATACGATAAAAGTGTTTTACTGTCAAAATTGCCAATATTTTCTAGAAATTACATAAAATCCTTAAAATTTTGAATATTTTTACAAAGATATTGTCGAACATTTTTTATTAGCATTTTAAGGATTAGTAATATTCAACAAGGTTTGTACACATTAAGATAAGTATAGATCCTAAAGATAATCCATGTTGTGAAATAGGTATGGTGGGATGATATGGTAGAGTAGTAAAACTCCATACTAAATAATACTAAATAATGATGCATTTGAGATTGTGTGGAGACTAGTACACAAATTAATCATTAATTAGAGGCTTTTTTTCAAGATTAAAAATGAAAAGGTAAAAGGTTAGAGTCACATTAATATGGACTCTCATGTACAAATGGGATTAACTATAATGAACAGTTAACTCCAATTGTCATATATACTTCTACCCTGCATCTATTTTTTGTTGGAATGCATACCATCTTTTCTAAATACCATGAATACTCACTAACTTTGGGCTTGACTATGACAACTACATAACCTAATTATGTCGATAGGCATGCTTATTTAGGAATAATACTTCAAAAGTTTTAATTTAATTATCAATAATTATTAGATCTATGGTAGAGATTTAACCTACATGGAATATTCTAGAATATTCTTAGTAGTATACACAAATCAAAGGTTGAGATTTATCATTATGTCATTTTTTCTCTTTTAATTAAATTGATTAATTAAAAAAATGTCATATTAACAAGTGTAATGTGAAATCAATTATGGTTTTCTAGGCATGCGATATTGATAAGCCATGGTATTGGCTCATGATATTGTCACAAAGTATCTTTAGAAATTAAGAATCTGCATAGTAAAGTGGGGATAAACCTCCATTGATATGAATTTTGTTCAATTTTTTTGCAATGCATATATATATAACACTTATATTAATACTTTTGATAATTTCTAGTAATAATAATTTAAAATTAAATTATAATTCAATTTCAAACCTTAATAATATTAAATGTATTATGAAATAAATACATTCATGTTTTTTTTTATGAATTATTACTTTACCAACCATTTAATTTAGTTGAATAACTTTATATTTATAATATATTTAATAAATAAATTTGATTTGATAATCGTACTCTCATATGTGGATTACTTTACAAATAGTTATACAAAAAGTTAGTACAAGTTGTGATACAACTCATGCATTTGACATAGAGGATATAGGGATTGTACATTATGTTTTAGGTTTATACCTTTGGTAATGAATAAGTGAGGTATTCCTTGCACATGAAAGTATCCAATAGGAATTTTGAGGGGGTTTCGCATCTTGGGTTACTTTTGAATGGTTTTCGCATCTTGGCTAACAAATCCTTTCTGACTCATATCATTCCAAATTTGAAATTGTATACTAATTTATATTCAAATTTGAAATAACCTTATTTACATAAGGCACTAATTATTTCAATGAATGGTTATGTGAATAATACTTTGAACGCCATTGGAAAGTTGCCACAGATATAGACAAAGTTCATGTCGAAAAGTGTGCTCCAATTTATTCGAAAGGAATTTGATGGGTTGTAGCACATATTTGCAACTACAACCAGACCCGTATTTGACCAGTATATTAAAAATTCAAATGTCATATATCACCTGCATTAAAAGTTTTACCTTATCATTTTGACAGTTGAGAATTCAAAAGCACTTGTTATAAATTATGGTACCCATTGACACTAGATTATTTATATCTACCACTAGTTGCAGTCTTGTGAATCTTCATATGATATTTTATTATTATAGGTGTAATTAATGATCTCGAGACTTCTGATGCTTTGGTATAATAACTTGATAATTTTACAAAACTTTTGGTGTGTGTTTCTCGCACAGATTTAGACAGAACAAACTAGAATTGCAGTGACCTAGAATATGATACTGAGGATGAGGTCCACCCCACACAATAGTTGTTAACTAATCCTTTGGGATTACTTTATACCATATTAATTATTTGATAACTTTTCTTTTTCGTTAATAAGTTACCAATACAGAGAAATCATGTACCTACTTTACATTTGTATAAATGTATGCTTTCAATTTTAATAAATCAATTTTTCTGTCGTGGATTTTATTCACGGGCTTGTCTATAGTGGCATCAGAGCATCGATTAAATTATGAAATCCACGTTTTGATGATATGTTTGTTGTGAATGGGAGATGGATCATGCAGTTTGGAGACTGGTTTGATGATCGAGTTATGGATAAATGAACTTTGAAAAGATTTTCCACTACTAGAATGGTTTTGTTCTCGATGTCTCTTATGCTAGAGTTGTTGCCAATGTTTCTCTTGTTGTAACTCTTGTTGGAAAGGTTTCCCTACACATGGAAAGGAGGATGCGTGACTTCCTTTAGAGAAAACGCAGGCATGGGGCCATGAACATGCTAAAAATTGATTTTTGCAGTCTATCTTCTATCATAAATTTTTGTCTCAGCCAATAACTTACCCATACCATATCACCTGGTACCATTTATTTGATTGGTAATGTGACTCTTGTTGAAAACATTTTACTCATACCATATCACCTGGTGCCATTTCTCTGACTGGTAATGTGACTCTTACTGAGAACATTTTGAGTTCGAATTTCCATTCTTGTAATGTCACCTATGCGTCATTTTATGATACTTCTATATCCATTGAATTTATTGAATAAGTCACTACTAAGAATCTCCAAGGAATTAAGATATCCTGCTCAGAAGATAGGTGTCTGATCCAAAATGGATTTTAGATAGAATCCAAGTCTAAGTGTTCCTCACTGAGGAAAATGAAAGTCTAAGGAAGTCCTTGGAAATAGCCCCATTGCAAAGATCTTTTCATTCTGAATCTACTGCAACTTGAATGGGGAAAAATGGACTTAGGATGCAGAAGTTATCGCAGAAAGAAGATGCCTATGTTCTTTAGAAAAAGAGGAAAAATCCTCTAAAATGGGCAAAAAAAACCCTTATAAAGGGAAATCGCATCGGACGAGGTCCAAGGCGGACTTAAGTAGAAAGGGGAAGCACCCTTGATTGCCGATCCATGAAAAATCGGGTAAGAGGCAGGCTTGTTTGTATATAACCTAAGGCGGGACTCAGGCCGATGCGATATCGCGATCGCCGATATCGGCGGATCGCAATCGGTGACGACATAAGACAAGGGACAGACCCCGAGTCTATGTGACGAGCGATTACGATATATCGCATCGCAACATCGACTTGCGACAATATAAAAGGGGCGATAATGCATGCGACTAGCGACTAGCGGAAGCCGGACCTGATGGGTTTTATAAACCCGGTTTGATAAAATTTGAAATCTAGTAAAAAACGATTTTCCACGTATTAACGCATTTTGGCATAAAAACCGAAATACAAAGGAAGAAGGCCTCGAAGAGATGCGATATGATCTAGACTGTTAGATTGCGGGATCAGATCAACAGCCAAGATTAAATCGGCGATCGGTGATTGGTGATCCCCGATAGTAGGGCTATGTGATTTGCGATAGCAATAGCCAGACCCGATACGATTATAGGGCGGATTCTATAATTTTTGAAGTCTGGGAATTTTATTTTTCAATGTATTTCCCGTGTAGTTGGAATTTAGCCCATATGCTTAAGCGATGTGATATTACGCCTAATGGCAGACCTGATAGGGTTATAGGGGCGATTTAATGGATTTTCAGGTCCGGAAATCATGCCCGATAGTGTATTTTTCGGAAATTCTCTATGTAATGGGATTTTCCCAATTTTCAGGTTTTTTGCCTATTAAACGGCCCTGATTCCTTTTGTAACCGCTCCTGATCATTGATCCACACTGAAGAAGGCATTTTGATAGGCAATGATGCATTTTATAGTCACAGAGCTGCAGGGCTAGGTGGCCGGTCTAACTGACAGGGAGCAGAAAAGCCGCAACACCGCAAAGGGAAGATGATACGCAGAGAAATGGCCAGGGAAGCCGAAAAGCCTAGAAAATGCCTCAAAGGAGGCAGAGAGCTCAATTGAGCATGAGAAGAGCAAAAACAGGCAGTGCAGAAAGAAAAAGCTGAAGCGCAGAGCAGCCGAGGGAGTCACTTGGAGTTTAAGTGGAAAGCCAAAGGGCTGTAAACTGACAGAGAGCCTGATCCAGAATTTAAACAGGAATGCAAAAAATTATAGAGATAACCATAAACACAAAGATGTAGTGGAAATAATACTTCATTTCATTAATGTAAAATACTGAGATATGCTTACAAACAAAAAATGGAAATAAACAGCTAGGGCGATGGTAGCTTATCTCTGAGAAGAGATTTGGTGGCTACATGCGTCTGAACTGTGTTACAATGAGGCTCAAAGGCCTATTTATTGTTGAGAAACAATGAAAACCCTAAACATCCAAAAACCTAACCCTAGAAGATGAGATGCCAAACTGTGGACCCTGTTTGGGTAAATTGGTACATCAACTTCCCGGGGTTGTAACTTTGGCATACGATCTCTGTTTGATGCGTACAATATCTCGGTAGAAAGATCTATACAAGAACTACAACTTTGGGAAGAGAAATGTCGGTCCATGGACCCATGTTGCTCCTAGATTTCCCAAAAATCGTCATTTAGGGCCTCAAAACGGCTCTGAAAGTTCAGGGCCCGAAAAACTGCTAAAAATAGTAAACTATGCTACAATTTAGGAAACTGAAAAACTAAAAGAGATAGTTGTGGGGGTCCAAATGGGATAGGTGGGTGGCCACCAAAATCCACCTGGATCATTCCTCCCCCCTTAGGAAGCAATGGTCCCCATTGCGTTGAGTTCCTCCGTCTGCTGAACTTGTTCCCGGGTGAGCTGTTCTGCAATCTCTAATGTGTCCAGTAATGGTGGCAAGCTTGGTCGACAATGGTCCACATTGAACACTTGGTGCAAGTGCAGGAATGGAGGAATGTTGTGCTCCAAAGCATTGTTTCCCATAGCCTTGGTAATGTTGTAAGGAACATGTCGAAGTGGTCAGAACTTTTGATGGGCTTTTGTAAGGCGTTCTTTTTGCACATGCAACCAGACTTTGTTGCCCACCTGAAACTTGTGTGGTACCCCTGTGGGTGAGGAAAAGTTGCTCCTATGTTCTGTCATGACTATATCCCTTTGTTGTTGTTGCTACTGCTGCGTGGAAGAACCCTTCGTGGGGGTCATGGATGTGACAACAACCTTCCCCTTACTTTAGGAGCGAACGAGACAGAAAATAAATTTCCTAGTCTATGAGATGAGCTTGCTACCTTTCTTAGCAGTGATGAAAGAGGTGGTGGTAGGTGGGGCTGCCTCCGGTATCCTGTATAATGAATTATCCAAAGAAATAATGACAGCGCGAGGCCTTGACTCATACACAGCATGTCGCCTCCACAAGTAGGGCTGGCCTAATAATACATCACAAACATCCAGAGGTGTAACATCACACAATACCTCATCTGTGAAGGGCTTGATGCTGTGGGGAAGGTGGCACTGCTGGCGAAATTTGAGATCTTGTCCTTCATGAAGCCACCCGATACTGTATGTCTGCAGGTGTCATGTGGTCAATAGGCCCAACCGCTTCATGACCTCTGCTGAAATGAGGTTCTTTTGGCTGCCACTGTCGACAATGAATTACAGTGGTGAACCCTTCACCCACATCTGTGAGTGGAAAAGACGTTCCCCCTCCTCTGGGTCTTCAAGCTCATTCTTTTCGATCTTCGCAGTGGCAATAATGGCACTGGGCTCCACATCAACGATCTGCCACCCTTTGCCATTCCCCTTATCGGGTTCTGACTCAGGGTCAGGACATGTATCTGATTATGAAGCCTTCAACTTGGCCACCAACGATTGCTTGGTCTGACACTCACTTGTGTTATGAGTGGGACTCTTGTGGAACTCACACCACTTTCCTGTGTCCTTTTTCGACTTCATGGTGTTGTTCTTTTCTTGTGGCTTCGATGGGTTGTCTTGAGTCACCCCGCCTTAGCTTTGTCCTTTGGTCTTCGGATTCGCAGATCCAAAGTCTCGCTTCTTCTGTTTGAACTTTTGCTCTATTTTGACAGCGTATCGGTACACTGTGCCAAGTGAGGAGATGCTTAGGAACTCCATCTCTTTCTGGATGTATCTATGTAAGAAGCCGCGGTATTTGAGTACCAGATGCAGATCAGAATATTTTATACCCAATTGTGTGCGAAGGGTATGAAAAATGTTGGTGAACTCTGGCACATCTTGGTCCCTTCCCTATCGCAGCGTGGTCCACTTTATGTATTTTTCCTCGTAGCTTTTGACGGGGTAGTACTGCTCCTTGATGACATCCCGAAATGAATGCCAAGTGGGTGTGGCTGAAAATAGTGAGCTTGTGCTTTCATCCTTCTGCGCGCAGTAGGTTTCCCACTAGTCCTTGACGTGGCAGGCTGCTTTGAGAAGAGCGAAAATAATATTTTCTCGACTCGAAAATTCATGAACATAAAAATACCCATCTAGCAGATTTAACCATTTATCTACAACATCTGCGTCTATTTGACCCTCGAAGATGGGGATTTCAAAATTAACTTGTACCTTAAATGTTGTGGCGTTTCCAGAGTAGCTGTTGGAAGCCGATGCATCGCCTCTGGGTAGTCGCCAAAGGATCTGCGAAAAGCTATTCATCATTGCGTTCCTTTGTCACTCGAGGGTCTCTTCAATAAAGATTTTGATAGGATCTCCTGCACCCTCATCTCTCTTCTCATCTGCCATGGGAGGCTGTCAGGATTTGCGAGGCTGGTCTTATAAAGGTTCGACCAGTTCAAGCCCTAACTCATATCCCGACCTCATTGGGGACATGCAAAGAAAAACAGAGAAAAAGCAGACCACTCCGATACCACTGATCTAGATTTAAACAAGAACGCAACAAATTACAGAGATAACCATAAACACAAAGATGCAGTGGAAATAATACTTCATTTCATTAATGTAAAATACTGAGATATGCTTACAAACAGAAAATGGAAATAAACAGCTAGGGCGATGGTAGCTTCTCTCTGAGAAGAGATGTGGTGGCTACATGCCTCTGAACTGTGTTACAATGAGGCTTGAAGGCCTATTTATTGTTGAGAAACAATGAAAAACCCTAAGCATCCAAAAACCTAACCCTAGAAGATGAAACACCAAACTGTGGGCCTCGTTTGGGTAAAATCAACATCGGTCCAAGGACCCATGTTTCTCCTAGATTTCCCAAAAAATGTTGTTTAGGGCCTCAAAATGGCTCTGGAAGTTCAGGACCCGAAAAACTACTAAAAATAGTAAACTCTGCTACAATTTAGCAAACTGAAAAATTGAAAGAGATAGTTGTGGGGTCCAAATGGGTTAGGTGGGTGGCCACCAACATCCACCTAGATCAGAGTGAAAGAAGCAAGAGCCAGAGCTAAGAGCCAGGGCCAAGAGCCAGAGCCAAAGCCGAGAGCCAGAGCGAGAGCCGAGAACTAGAAAGCTGAGAGCTTCAAGAGCCAAGGATAAAATGGTGTCTAAATCCATTGTTTCTATGTAAAACACTCGAGTTGAGCCAAGAGCTTGTAAAAAGGACTTTGCCATAATCCCAGAGAGCCTAGTTGAGTTGACTAGAGCTCACGGAGATGTAGCCCAAGAGTTTTGGGTGAACTCCTAATTAATATTGCTGTTATGTGTGATTGCTTGCTGCTGCATTGTATCTGTTGCTTTATTTACTATTATATGTATTTGTATATCAGTTTTAGCACATTAAATTCCAACACATACACAATTTTAATAACAAACACCAGCATACACCTTATGTTCAAGCACATATTCAATTCCGCATTGGTTTATCATAAAGACTTGGGATTATTTAAGCTTTGGAAGTGGGAGAGGTTCTTGTAAGTTAGACAAGGAGCCTAAGTGGCCCATTTTTAGATTAGGTGGTATCATAGCTTGAGATTGATTAACCACACCTTCAAAGAAGGTTATATCAGCATGCTTGATTGACAGAGCAAAGATTGCTTGTCTAAAAGGTGTTTAAACAGTCGAAGGTTAATTGTATGCTTGTTTTTCATACTGACTATTGGTTGAGTTTGCAGTCTAGGAAGGACAAGAAGGACGTCAAGGCAATCCTTGAAGCATGAGAGGTTTGTTGCAAAAGGTTGCTGAATAAGCTCTTTAATAATTTTATTTGAAGTTCTTTTGTTCATTGGTATAATGACAACTTCTACAATTGAGTCCTCAAATTCTTCTTTCTTCATCACAAGACACTTTGATGAAGACATGAAGAAAGACTTGTCCACTGTGATGGATATGGTGAGAGAAATGTATGAGGATTGAAGAAAGAACAACATACTTAGAGAGCAGTTGAATTCCATGAAGGAAGAGAAGCAATTGCTTTCTGACAAATTGCGAGAAATGGAGAGGCAACTTCATATTGAAAATATGAACTTGAAAAGGATGCATGAGTTGGAGACATAGCTCTTTGTTGCCCAAGAAGCCTTAGTCAAGTATCAGCTTGAAGAATAGGTAAACCATTCCAGTTTGTATTCAAATTCCTCTAAGAATGCTTATATTGGTTCCTTTGAAAAACATACTAGAGGCATAGGTTCCAAGCTAATGTCCAAGATGGACTATGAAGGAAAGGGCTTGGGAAAGCATGCACAAGGTATTGTTGAACCAAGAATGGTTGAGGAAAGGCCTAAGTATTTGGGTCTTGGCTATGGACAGTCTTATGGAAATAGTTCCAAAGCTACCATGAAGGCCATTGAAACAGCTCCAAGAAGGGGTTGCATTGCAGAGTGTGAAGATTGTATTCAAGAAGAATGCAATAGATTGAAACATCATTTGAAGGATGCAGGTGTTCAAAGGCACACACTTGAACCAGAGAGTTGGGGAGACTCTGACAGCCTTGAAGAGATTGATGGTGTTCCAGAGGGAGCCACCTTTTCATTCAATTCACCTCCTCATGAAGGCAATAAAGGTGAAAGAGGCAGGTATAAATCTAGTTCTAATCATTTTCCTTTTGATTGTGCAAGGAATGAAAACTTTCCACCTAGATATGGGAAAAGTATTGCTTGTTCCTTTTGTGTTTTGAAAAACCATAATGTTTCTAGATGTTGGAAGAGAATGGCCACATATAGGAAACTTTTGAAGGAAAGGAAGCAAGAAGCCAAAGGTCCATTGGACAAGGAAAATCATGTTGTCAAGAGGATGCACATGCAGTGCACTTACTGCCATAAGCAAGGACATCTTGCTGCAAAATGTTGGACTTTGAATCCAACAATGCTTCCACAAAAGTTGAAGAAAGTGGAAAGAGAAGATGGCAGAAATGGAAAGGAAGATTCCATGGATGATGTGTCTCAAGATGATTCACATGATGATGCTGATGTGCAGACAAAGGTAGTACCTTTGAAATGGATTGGTAAGAAATGGTTAGAGTTCTTATCCGATTAAGATTGCATTTCTATTGATGCATCTGTTTGCATTTCTTGCTACAACATTATATTTCATTTCAGCTTCGAGAGTATAGTGTGCTTAAGTGAAAGTTGAAGGATGAAATGCATGCATGAGCATGAGATGCATTAACACAGGGATGTTGATAATTTCCTTGTTTTTGAACATGTATGTGTAATTAACTTGCAGGGTTCATTTCTTTGACATACATGTGGTGCCATGTTGACTTGGGAGAAGTTAACTTGGTCTCCAAATGGAGATAATGATGAAGTGTTTCATATTTTGGAGAAAGAGTCCTAATTGTCTTTTTCTACATGCTTGACTTGAAGTGTCATTTGTTTAAAGGCATGTTTTGTGGGCTTGGTATCTATTCCATCATTTGCATGTAGATGTAAGACATGGAGGTATTCACAAGATGTGAAATCTGTTTCTTTTGTTGAAGCAGGAGTTTAGTCCATCCAGTTGTTGTATGTATTCCTGTTGTTGTTGACAGCTTTTCAAACAGGTACAAATGAGAATTTTGTGGAGTAGGTGTATTTCACATTTGTTTGAGTCACCTTGTATCAATGATCAAGGTAGAAAAGTTCAAACTACCTTCTATGACCATTTCAGCAGGAGTTCTGCATGAAGGCAAGAAGGAAGACAATTCTTCCCAGAAGAACCAACACATCCAGAAAGGAAAGTGGTCAGGGACTTTGGTTCAGAGGCACTATGCAAGGCAAGTGTGTGGAGGCTAAAAGAAGAGGGTGTTGTTACTCTCATTTACTATTCAGATCAGTATGTCAGTCTTTTGGAGACCAAAAGTTCTTTTAGTGGGAAGGCATGATCCAAAATGGATTTTGGATAGACTCCTAAGTCTATGTGTTCCTCACTGAGGAAAATGAAAGTCCAAGGAAGTTCTTGGAAATAGCCCCATTGTAGAGATCTTTTCATTCTGAATCTACTGCAACTTGAATGGGCAAAAATGGACTTAGGATGCAAAAGTTATCGTAGAAAGAAGATGCCTTATGTTCTTTAGAAAAAAGAGGAAAAATCCTCTAGAATGGGAAAAAGAAACCCTTATAAAGGGAAATTGCATCGGAGGAGGTCCAAGGTGGACTTAAGCGGAAAGGGGAAGCACCCTCGATTTTCGATCCCCAACAAATCGGGTCGGAGGCAGGCATGTGTGTATATAACCTAAGGCGGGACCTGGGCCGATGCGATATCGCGATTGCTGATATTGGCAGATCGCAATCAATGACGACATAAGACAAGGGACAGACCCCCGGGGCTATGCGACGAGCGATTGCGATATATCACATCGCAACGTCACCTCGCGGTGATATAAAAGGGGTGATAATGCATGCAACTAGTGACTAGCGGAAGCCGGACCCGATGGGTTTTATAAACCCGGTTTGATAAAACTTGAAATCCAGTGAAAAGGGATTTTCCATGTATTAACGTGTTTCGGCGTAAACACTAAAATACAAAGGAAGAAGGCCTCGAAGCGATGTGATATGATCTGGACTGTCGGATCGACGACCAGGATTAAATCGGTGATCAGCGATCGACAATCCCCGATAGTAGGGCTATGCGATTTGTGATAGCGATAGCTGGACTCGATACGATTATAGGGCAGATTCTATAATTTTTGAAGTATGGGAATTTGATTTTTCAATGTATTTGCCGTATAGTTGGAATTTAGCCCATATGCTTAAGCAATGCGATATTACGCCTAATGGTGGACCCGATAGGGTTATAGGGGTGATTTAATGGATTTTTAGGTCCGGAAATCACGCCCGATAGTGTATTTTTTGAAAATTCTCTGTGTAATGGGATTTTCCCAATTTTCAGGTTTTTGCCTATTAAACGGCCCCGATTCCTTCTGTAACCGCTCTTGATCATTGATCCACGCTGAAGCAGGCATTTTGACAGGCAATGATGCATTCTACAACCACAGAACCACAGGGACAGGTGGCTAGTCTAACTGAGAGGGGGCAGAAAAGTCGCAGCGCCACAGAGGGAAGATGATATGCAGAGAAAAGGCTAGGGAAGTTGAACAGCGTGGAAAATGCCTCAAAGGAGGCAGAGAGTTCAATTGAGCACGAGAAGAGAAAAAACAGGTAGCACAGAAAGAAAAACATGAAGCGCAGAGCAGCTGAGGGAGTCACTTGGAGTTCAAGTGGAAAGCTAGAGGGCTGTAAACTGACAGAGAGCCGAAGAAGCAAGAGCCAGAGCCAAGAGCCAGAGCTGAGAGCCAGAGTGAGAGCCTAGAGCCAGAAAGCCGAGACCTTCAAGAGCCAGGGATAAAATGGTGTCTAAACCCATTGTTTCTGTGTAAAACAGTGGAGTTGAGCCAATTTGCCATAATCCCAGAGAGCCTAGTTGAGTTGAATAGAGCTCATGGCGATGTAGCCCAAGAGTTTTGGGTGAACTCCTAATTAATATTGCTGTTGTGTGTGATTGCTTGCTGCTGCATTTTATCAACTTCTTTATTTACTATTATAATTATTTATATATCAGTTTGAGCACATTAAATTACAACACATGCACAATTTTAATAACAAACACCAGCATACACCTTATGTTAAAGCACATATTTAATTCCGCATTGGTTAATCATAAAGACTTGGGAATATTTAAGCTTTGGAAGTGGGAGAGGTTCTTGTAAGTTAGACAAGGAGCCTAAGTACCCCATTTTCAGGTCAGTGTCCTTGGCACAGTAGCCACTCGTGCTCGGAGAATTTATGATGAAGACCACTTTTCTAAAGAAAAGTCCCATCTCCTTAATGTTTTTGTCCAAAATGGCTAGAGTAGGCAGCAGGGTGTTAGAGCTTTCCTCAAAGTGAGAAAGGGTACAAAGGTCAAGAAAGAACCCATTGATCACAGTTCAGGAGTCCACCTCCCCTTCATCCAAGGGATGACAGACAAGATTGCAAGAATCCTGAAGAAGCATAATATTCCCTCGACCTTTAGACCCCTCAGCACCATTAGAAATTCCCTCAAGTCTGTTAAAGACCAAGTGAACCCTATGGATATGAAAGGTGTTTATATCATCCCTTGTTCCTGTGGAACCTCATACATCGGCGAAACTGGTCGTTCTATTAACCAGAGGATTAAGGAACATGTTGCTGATATCAAGCACGGGAGGACAAAATCCTCAGCTTTGGCCAAACATGCAGAGAAGACCAAGCATCATATATTGAGGAGGCTAAGTTTATCACAAATATTCCTCATTTCCATCATCATAAATTTAAGGAGGCCATTGAAATTGAAAGGTCTTCTAGTAATATGAATAGGGACAACAGCTGGAAAATTAGTAGCTGTTGGATTCCCGCCCTCTCTTCTTATTTTTCTCCGTCTTTGTCCAGACCCATTTTTTTTTTTAACCTTTTTCCATTTTTATATATTCATTATATATTTAAATATTATAATATAAAATAATATAAATAATATTTATTAGTATTATTAATAATATTATTAATTTTAGTTTGCAGATTACTGTGGTGTGATTTTTGAATGGAGTTCGGATTTTCCACAGTGCTCATGTTTTTTAGTCGACGTTTCGAGTCTGAAACTAGACTCATCATCAAGACAAAATGTGAGGAGAAAAGAAGGTAATGTTAGGTATAAATATGAAAAACCCAGGATGTGAAGACCAATGGCCGACTCTATGCCTCATTGATAATTTAATTTATTATTGTCATTTAAGTTTTTTGATTTTACAATTTAATTATTTTAATAACTACCTTGTAATTATTTTTAATTTTTATATTAATATTACAATTTTATATTTTGTCTTATTTTATCATTATGCCTCATAATTAAATTCTTGGTTATTAATTATGGTTTATGCTTATTGATATTTATGATGCTATTCTTAATTGATTAAAATGAGACTTTATTAGTATTGTTATGTAAGTTTGTTTATTATGTCTTCTTATAAATTAATTTATTTGTTATTAAAATCTCGTGATGGTTGGTGTTGAAGAAGACAAAACATTGAAACTCAAAGGCGCTTCATGGTCTACATTCAATTATGATAATTTAACTCAACAAAGTGACACTTTGTCTTCCAGTTTGTTGTGGCATGCTCATTTTGGTCATATAAATTATGATAGCATGGAGATTATTAAACAAAAGGCATTAAATGGCTTTCTACTATTCTGAGAAAACTTACTCCATGTGATGCTTGTATTTTAGGCAAGCTCAATAAGCATCCTTTTCATAACTCTACTTCTAAAGCTTCCAGGAAATTAGGTCTCATACATTCTGATTTATGTGGGCCCATGCCTGTTACATCAGCTAGTGGTAATAAATATATTCTGAATTTTATTGGTGATTACTCGAGGATATGTTGGGTGTATTTCGAAACTGTTTTCCTTCTTCTACCATCAATAATAAGTCTCACTATGAAATATGGTATAACAGACTTCCTATTGTTCAACATTTCAAAGTTTTTGGTTCTACATGTTATACTTTGATTCCTAAGCAACAATGAAGGAAATTAGGTGCCATAAGTTGAAAATGTATTTTTTTGGGGTATTTTGATACTTCTAAAGCTTATAGGTTGTAGGATGAGGAGAATAAGAAATTTGTTGTTTCCTGAGATGTCGTTTTTCTTGAATTTGATAAAGATGCTTCCACTGTTGATAGACAACTCAGTCATTTGGATAAATTCTCTTCAAATAACTTTTATTATGAGTCTGATAATGATCTTCCACATACTAAAAGGGGGATTCCCATTCTAAATTAGTTTGTGGATTTTCCTTTAGTAAATTTTCCATCTTTAATACTGGATGATGATAATGTTGCTTCTAAACAAAAACTGGATAATAGTAATGTTTTTGCAAGATCAAAAATTTCTCTTGAAGAGCTTGTTTTAGAGCCTATTATTCAAGATGTGCAACCACCACAAAAATCACTACGAAGATAAACATGCATTAGGAAATTTACAATAAAGTATGATGATTTTGATATGGGGAGTTCTTCCAAACAAAATAAATGAAATTATGGAAATGTCACTTCAAGTTCAGGTAACATTTCTCATAATTGCGAATTTAATTCTTTTGTTGTTAATGAACCTTCTACCTTTGAAGAAGCTGCTAGTTGTGATGAATGAAAAGATGCAATGCAAAGTGAGTATAATTCTCTCATTAAAAATGACACTTGGAGGTTGGTGGATCCTCCTTTTGGCATCAAACCTATTGGTTGCAAATGGGTTTATAAAATTAAGTATAAGGCGGACGGTTCGCTTCACAGGTACACAGAGAGAATTATACAAAATGGATATGCATAAAAAGGTGTTGATTATACAGAAAAATTTTCTCTTATAGGTAAATGGGGCATTATTAGAACCTTGTTTTCTCTTGCATCTCAAAAGGGATGGAAAATACATCATATGGATGTAAAAGAAAACCTTTTTGAATGGATATTGAAGGAGGATGTCTATATGTTTCAGCCATAGGTTTTTTTAGTTAAAGGGGAACAAACATAAGGTATGTAAATTGGTGAAAGCTTTATATGGTTTGAAACAAGAATCCCATGCATCGTATGGAATGTTAACTGAGCATATTCTCAAATTAAATTATAAGCTTTTCGACCTAGATGATACAACTCTTTTTGTCAACAAAGTTGGAAGATCAATTGTATATCTAGTTGTCTATGTTGATGATTTGATGGTCATGTGGAACAATGATGATTATATATCATTTGTTAAAAGGGATATAGAAATATTTTTGACATGACATATTTGGGTTTATTTCATTACTATCTAGGAACTGAAGTTGATAAAAAACCCAAGCATATTTGTATTTCTCAGAAAAAATATGTTGGAAATTTTTTTAGTAAATTTGGAATGAAGGATTATAGAACTCCAATGGAATAGAGCCTAAAGCTTACTTCAAATTAAGGAAGTGCATTTGAAGATCCAACAAAGTAAATGAAACTTGTTAGAAGTTCAAATATTTTTACTATTATTCATCCTGACATATATTTTGTTGTAGGAATACTTTCCAAGTTTATGTATCAGCCTCATGAAGGTCATTGGACCACAGAAAAATGACAACTCGAATATTTAAAAGGAACTATATCTTATGGCGTCAAATATTCCAAAGTTTCACACTTCCATCTCATTGGTTATTCAGATACTAATTTTGATGGAGATAAAAAGCATGGGGTGTCTAATTTTGGTTATTTGATGAATCTTGGATCAACAACCATCACCTGGAGACCACGAAAGCAATTTGCTTTTGTTGATTCTACCACTAAAGCTGAATATTTCACAGAAACTCAAGCTACACAAGAAATAATTTGGCTTCACAAACTACTTGAATATTTGCAGGAGAAACAAAAACTTCAACTCCTTTGTTCCTTTACAACTCTTCTACAATTCAATTGGCCAAGAATCCTAAATTTCATTTTCGAATAAAACATATCAATGCCAATTATCACTTTATTCGACATTATGTAGAGGTCAAATTCATTCATATGAAATATTTTCCTACTTCAGAGTAGATCACAAATATCTTTACCAAGGCATTAGGATGTGAAAAGTTCTAAAAAATCATAATGTTACTTGACATGTCATATGTACCTTCAGATTAAGGGGGGAATGTTAACTAATCCTTCAGGATTATTTTGTACAATGTTAGTTAGTTGATAGTTTTTCTTTTCTCATAATAAGCTACCAAGAAAAAATTGTCTCGTACCTACTTTATATTTGTATAAATATATGATTTCAGTTTTAATAAATCAATTTTCCATCGTGGAGTTTATTCATTGGCCCGTCTACAACAACATGGAATTTCTTCCATGAACAACAACTAGGAATGGAATAATGTGTTGTTACATGGTCTTGGAACGACACAAGTGAATAATGGGCCATGGAGAAGAGCATCATTGTTAAAGTGAGTTCAATTTCAATGCCGCTCCAAATTATATGAGTGCTACGGCTACAACACTTATGCATATGGTTAGTCCAACAAACATTGAATCCCACAAACAAAAGTTTAGCTCTAATTTTGAGTCTGTTGATAAAGTCCATAACCATGGTAGGAAATAAAAAGATTTTGAATACAAGAAAAATGCATTTCATAGGTTCAGACTAGAGGTTCATGATGGGCCTTCTCTCTCATACTGCCAACAGGCTACCACGAACTACCCAATGATTCATGGTAATTGAAACATTGGAAGTGTTGGGTGCTTATACTCTACTAACACCACACATACTTTTTGGGCCTAGACCCTCTTCAAATCCTAAAAGGATTTTCATTTTCCATTGATTACATATAAGAAGAACTCATTGATCTATTTGAAATGGAAACATAATTGATGAATTGTAGGGGGGGGGGGGGAGGGAGATTTAAATGGTAATAGAGACAATAAAGGAAATCCTGAACATGTATATAGAAATCCCATCCCCAACCACACATTAACCATGCATCTTGCACTTTCACTTGAAAAAGTAAACTGGTTCATTCGATTGATATGGAGTCTCCCTAGTTATATATATTTGGTAGCCTCATTCTGATCTGATATTCACCCTATGAGTGACATCAGTTAAGATTTATTAAACAACAGGTATTACAGACTCATGTGTCAGTGTGTGCTCTGTGTTATTTAAGCAACAGATCAATCAGATTGCCAATACACAGACATTTAAATGGAAAGACACTAGAGAAATACAGTAAGCACACAAAGACAAACAACCTTAATAAGGAGTTCACCCTAATCTCCAGGGCTACATCTCCGGTCCAGCTTCAGTGGTGGCCTTGTTTTATTGTGTCTTCAAGCAGAAAAATTACATTACAGGGACTCAATATGAGTTCTCCTGAAGCAGGTTTGCTTGGTAGGGTGGTTCGTGGATTCCCCACGCCACTTGGAGTACACAGCCTCTCGTACTTCCTACCAACTCTGTGACCCTCGATATACATTGGAAAGAGCCAACTGTGATGCTCAATATGGACAGATTCCTATATGGGAAGGCTTTATTCCTCAAGCTCTCTGGTGCTCGATGCTGCCTATGGTCAGCTCGACCCTTTGTCACCTCTGCCTGGCTTTACTGCTCTCTGTGTTCAATCCCCCTCTCTGGAGTCACTGTTCACTGTCTTTTTTCGTTTTCTCTATATCTTCGAATGCCTATTCTTTATCTCTATTCATGGCTTTAGCCATTCGGCCTCCATGCCTGTTCGTTTCCTCTCCTGCCTGCGTCGATTCGCCTTCCGCCTGTGTGCTTGGAGTTCCCTGTTCGGCGTCAGCAAGAACGCTTAGGAAGCAGCCACGTGTCCCCATCGGAACAATGCCAGCCTGTCCGTCGATTCGTTTCTTTCTCCATCGTGGCGGTCAACGGATTCCAAATCCCCTTTAATCGCGGCTTAATCCCCTGTCAGTTCTGCTCTGTCTATCGGGCGCAATCTCAACCGTCCGATCTGGGCTCCTCCAGATCCAACGTCATTTGCACACCGAGCGCAGTTGACTTGCTCAACCGATAACGCGTCATCACGGTGGTTTTTTTCTCACCTCCGCTGCCACATGTCGATCGCTGAGTGTGATCGCTTCGCTTTCTCCAAAACCGCTTAACGTTCAAGGGTGCCCTGATCAAATTGTCGGTTTCCAGGTTGTGGGTCCCACCATTATACGATGGCGCTTTAAGTTTCTCCACCCACGGTCCTCTGGCTCCGATGTGACCAAGTGCTCAAGGCTCTACCATCTCAGCCCTGTTTGCCGAACGATGCGCGTTATCAAAAAACAACTCCTTTTCCCGATCCGGGGCTCCCAGGGGCTATTTTGACCTCCTCCGCAGTCTCCATGGGCCTCGATCGGCGCGCTTTGACCAAGGTCCTCATCATTCCACGCCCGCTGCCATGGCCACTGGTTCAGGGTGTTTTCGGTTGTTGTTTTGGATTCTTCAAGGATTTGTTTCATCCCGATATATTCATGGTTCTATGACATTTGTTTATGGATCCGATTTGGATCACGGCCTCCCAACTGAAAAGCTTTTGGACCACCAAAAGTTGGTTTTATTCAAGCATCGATTAAGTGAGGAAACTGTTGTCTCACTTGTCCAATCTAATCCACTTCGCACTGGTCGGCTTCGAACCTTTAAGTCCAATTCTGAGGTATTCCACCTGTCCACTGCGTTTCATCCTTACCTTCCTGTCCAGCACTGTATCTTACTGCAACTCATTAAGATATTTAGGTAGTAGGTCATCAACAAAAGGCAATTGGCTCTGCTCGTCAGGGTCCTCAATCATTGATGGTTCAAACAATATCAAGCAATCTGCGTTCACGACTCAGTAGATGTGCATGTAAGCTGGCAGATCAAGGTGAAAAGCATTTTCACCAATCTTCTCAAGTATCTTGAAGGGTCCATACCTGATAGGATTTAGCTTCTTACCTTCACCTTGCATCTTGTCCTTGCTGATATACAGCCAGACTTGGTCTCCAACTTGAAAACTATGCTCCATTCGATGCTTATCATGCCTAGCCTTGTACTTGGCCTGGCTCTTTTCCAGTAGTTCCTGTACTGCCTAGTGGATCTCTTGGATCTGTTCAATGAACCTAGTTGCTTTCTCCACATCGTTGTGTTCATCAACCATGGTATCTTTACCAAATACCAAATCCAAAGGAGACCTTGGTATGAAACCAAAGCATGTCTCAAAAGGAGATCTCTGGGTGGAAGAGTGTTTGGCTCTATTGTAAGCATGCTGCACATAGCACAAGTGCTCATCCTAAAGCTTAGGATGTTTGCTGCAATATCCTCTCAGTAGCTGGTTCACTAACCTGTTGACTACTTCTGTCTGGCCATCTGTTTGTGGATGAAAAGTTGTGCTTTTCTTTAATTTGGTGTCCATTAGTTCTCACAGACTTGACCAAAACTTCCGCACAAATCGGGTGTCTCGATAAGATACAATAGAAGTGGGTAATCCAAAATGAACCCATACATGCTCAAAGAACAATTTTGCAGTTTGTTCAGCTGTAATCTGTTTACTACAGGGTATCAAAATACACATTTTTCTGAACCTATCCACAACAACATATAGATAATCATGACCTTTCCTAGATTTAGGTAGTCCTCCAACAAAATCCATGGAAATGCTTTCCCAAGGGTGAGAAGGAACTGGTAATGGAGTGTATAAGCCTAGTTTTTTGTTACTGGGCTTGCTTTTAGCACACGTAGCACACCCCTTTACATATCTAGAAACTGTCTCATTCATTTTCGGCCAATAGAAGAACCTTTGTAGCTGTGCAACCGTTTTACTTATCCCAAAGTGACCTGATATCAGAGAAGTGTGTGCTTCCCTAATTATCTTTACTCTCTTAGTTTGTGGAATACAGAGTTTCCCACAATGATATAAGAGTCGGTCCTTCACATGATAGTCCAATTCTTCTACTCTTTTTCCTTGACTCAAAGTTGCATATACATCTTTAAAGTCCATGTCCTGAGCATTAGTTTGGATCTCAAATGGTCTTTGTAGATCTGGCAGTGCTAGTACAGGTGATGTACTAATTTTTTCTTTCAAGGTGTCGAAGGCTTTCTGTTGTTTGCCTCCCCACTGAAACACCTTTTTCAATCCTGTCAAAGAATGTAAGGGAGCTGCAATTGAGGAAAAATTTGAAATGAACTTCCTCCAATATTGTGCTGCTCCTAAGAAGCTTCTCACATCTATAGCAGATTTGGGTTTAGGCCAGTTTACGATGACTTCCACTTTAGAGGGATCTATTTTCAATTCAACTCCCCCTACTATGTGTCCCAAATAATTTAGAGAGGTTTTGCCAAATTCACATTTGGAGAGTTTAACAGAAATTTTTTCTCTTTTCAAAACATCTAATGTCTGCTTAACATGCTTTAAATGTTCCTCCCACGTTTTACTAAAAATTAGAATGTCATCCAGATACACAATAACAAAATCATCAATAAAAGGTCTGAGTACATCATTCATTAGTCTCATGAAAGTAGCAGGGGCATTGGTCAAGCCAAAATGCATAACTAGCCATTCATACAATCCCTGCTTTGTTTTGAAAGCAGTCTTCCATGCATCTTCCTCTGCAACTCTGACCTGATGGTGTCCACTATGCAAATCCAGCTTGGTGAAATAAACAGCTTCCTTCAATTGATCTAAAAGATCATCTATGTGAGGAAGGGGATAACGATTCTTGATTGTTATCTTATTTAGTGCTCGGTAATCAATGCACATTCTCCACGAGCCATCTTTCTTTCTCACCAAAACGATTGGTGACCCACATGGTGATGTGCTAGGCTTGATGAACCCTTTTTCGAGTAACTCCTGCACCTGCTTCTTGATTTCAGCATTCTCTAAAGAAGATAACCTGTACATCCCAATGTTAGGAAAAGGAACATCTTGCTGCAAAATAATATCATGTACTATTCCCTTTTTGGGTGGCAGACCTTGAGGTTCTTGAAACAAGACATCATACTCTGAAACAATCTTTTCTATATCAGCCTACTGATCAGAATTACAGCCCTCAAATACATTGGTGTTATCAGATTTATTTTCCTTTACAACCATTAGTAAGAACTGTTTGCATGAATTTATCATTCTTTTCATCTGTCCTAAGTTTATGAGAGTATAATTATTCTTGAGCATATGAGCTCTTACAAAGTATTCGGCCCCATCTTTAACAAGTAGATACTTGTTCTAAGCTCTATAGAAAATAGCTTTTCTATCGTACAAGTAAGGACTTCCTAAAACAATTCCACATATATATAAAGGAATTACATCTAACGCAACCTCATCCACAAATTCTGACCCAAAAGAAAACTTTAGTTTGCACTGTCTAGTCACTTGTAGTTGAGCTTTATCATTCAACCATCCTAATGGGTATGGTTTCTTATGAGGTGTAGTTGTTAATCCCAATTTCTTTGCAATTGCTTCAGAAATCAAATTTACTTGTGAGCCACTATCAAACAAAGTATCAATATTTTGATTTTTGGAAACAACTCAAATATGAAAAAGCTCACGTCTTTCTCTCTCATATTTTTCATCAATAACAAATTGAGAAGAATTACTAGTAGATTCTTCAGAATTCTTACCTTTTATACCTGTGGCTGCAATGATTGTTTCATCTCCCGAGTCTGACCCCAAATCTTTCTGAATAGCTACAACAATTTTCTTCTTCTTGCCCTTAGACTTCTTAGGTCTCAGCTCTGGATGCAGAATCCAACAGTGCTCATCATCATGCCCCTCCTTTTTAAAGTGAGTGCATGAAGCTTTGCCTTTTTGTGTAGTGTTTGCCTTCCTTTCTTTCCATTTCTGCTTTATTTTCTCCTTTCTCTTGCTTACAGTGGGTTGGGATGGTCCCCCAACTTCTGGATTTCCATTCTTTCCTCTAGGCTCTAGATGAGTAGCTTGTACAAATACCTCATCTATACTAGTGGGATTAAACATGAGGATGGTATGCCTCATGTAGCTGTGTAGACCACCAATGTACTTCAAAAGAGTTTCTAGTGAGTCTAATGAAATACCCAACATCAATGCTCTCTTTCTGAACTCTTGAGTATACCCTTGTACACTTTTCCCTTTCAACTGTCGAAGAGTTTGCCAACTCATCCTGTCTTGTTGCATGTAGGCCAGCTCAGGAAACTGAGGGCGATTTTGCTCAGGTGCCAACTCGGCCGAGGAGGAGGGAGAGATGGGGGCAGACCTCTGTGAGGTGGCGCGCCCACGGGAGCCTCCACGTCTGCTACCCATTCTTGGACGCTCTCTCGGCATTGCAGTATACAATGGATTAACCAGCGCACAAATGCACGGAGGGGAGCAACTAACCAGCACGTGAGCGCGTTGAACTGGAGCTAAAATCCTGTGAAACACTCTCGAGCCTGAGACGGAGACGGACTTGGGCACAGAGAGTGAATGCCCCTGAGCTACCAACAGCGCCTCAGAGGAGTGCGAAGTGGCAGCAGAGGGATGCGAAGAGGCCGCCGAGGAATGCCAAGAAACCGCAGAGGAATGCGAGGAGGTCGCTGGAGCACAGACATTATGAAGCGCCATTGCACAATTTACCAGGAGGTAGATGGAGGAATAAACGAGCCACATTAATAACCCTGCGTGAGACCAGCTCACTTGATATGCACGGTTCCTCGTGGCGCGCATGGGCTGAAACCTGCCCATGTGAAGCGCCACCTTTGTACCCTTACGCTGATCGAACACCCGCATCCAGGAGAGAGAGATCTTTCTGCACCAAAGAAGCGCAATCCTGTTTGAGTTGTTCATCAGCTACCATTTCAAGAGAACCAGAGAAGTAGGGAAGTTGCTGAGTGGCGCCCTGGTTGGCCAGTTTATCTGCAACTTGGTTCGTTGTTCTTCTAACATGCTGAAAGGTGATGCTTTGGGGATTCCTTAGCTTTTCCTCCAGTGATTCCAATCTACTGAGCAATCTCCAGCTGGATGCTATTTTGACTGCTGTAGTACCGGCTTGTATTCTGTTGGCTGCGTCTATTAGGATGGATGAGTCTCCTTCAACCTCTAGAGGGAAGAAGTGCTTTTGTTCTGCAATGCAGATCCCTTGCCAAAGTCCTTCCAACTCAGCTGCATTGTTAGTGTCCTTGCCAATCGATCCATAATATATATGCAATATAGCTCCCGTATGGCTTCTGAAGATTCCTCCAAATCCTGTCGGCCCAGGATTACCTTTGGCTGCCCCATCAAAGTTCAGCTTGTAAGAGTTGATTGCTGGAGGGGACCAGGATAGCGGAGAGGCTGTGCGCGTTGGAGGACGAGCTGTAACATTTGCTAAAAAGGAGAGGTCCAGATTCCAGTCCTTCAGAACGATGCATTCCTGCGGAGAGTCTGGCAAATCTGTGTCATACCAGGTTCTGATAGCTAGAGTTTCTTGAAGATTTTGTTTTAGGAGGAGCCACATAGCTTCTATTGGCCGGTGAGTGTTGTTGAAGATTCTGTAGTTTCTTTCCTTCCAGAGAATCCAATAAAGAAAGCCTGGTATTAGACTCCATAGAGAGTTAAGAAGCTGGCTTTTAAAAGGGTTCTTGGTCCATTTCCTTATGGTTTCTGTAACGTCCTCCATCCGAGCTTCCGATCTCCTGTTGCATTTTTCAATTCTCTCCCAAAGTTGCGTTGCTAGCGGACAAGTTTCCATTAGGTGTCTGATTGTTTCAGAGTGGAGATTGCAGTTTGGGCATCTTGATGGGCCAATGAATCCACGCTTTTGCAAATTGTCCCAAGTGAGTATGCGCCTTTTACTTAAGAGCCATAAAAAAGTAGAGACTTTAGGCCAAACTCCTGGTTGCCAGACTTGTTCCCAGATTTGGTCCTTGTCTGTCTGGATAGCTGAGTAGCGCAATTGGTGTGCTTCTTTGGTGGTGAATGTTCCTTTTGGCGTATGTCCCCATCTTAGTTTGTCCTGCTGGTTGGAGAGTCGAATTCTTCTGTAGTTGAGTTCTTGATCTATGTCAGTGTGCGTTTCTCCTTGCCAGTCAATCTGCCAGAGGCTAGCGGGTTTCCAGATTTGGAAGTCATGGTGCGTGGGCTGTTGCCAGAATTGATGGACAAATGTGAGGTTTGCCTGCTGCATGTGGGTTTGCCATAGTGGCTTTTGGAATAAAGTTGCCAGTTTCGGGAGTTGTTGCCATGAATCTTCCCAGAACCTTGCCGTTGTGCCTGAGTGAATTTCCCAAAAACTATGCTCTTGTATGAAAGCACTGTGGAGCTTTGCGGCATTCCATATTAGTGACCCCTGGGTTGTTGTACTGATTCTGATAAGATCATTACATTGGCTGCCTGGGGCATATTTTGCTTGCCAGAGTCTTGCCCATGGTGAGTGTGGCTTGGAGATCCAGTTCCACCATATTCTAGCTCCCATTGTGTTGTTACTTTGGAGAGGATCTCTTAAGCCCAGGCCACCTTTAGATTTGATTTTGCATACTTCTTTCCAGTTGACAAGAGCCCATTTTCTGTTCAGGCCTGAGGAGCCCCATAGGAAGTTGCACTGAAGGTTGCGGATTGCTTTGAGAACCCATTTTGGTGCGGCCATGATGGAAAAAAGATACAAAGGCATTGCCTGGAGAACCGATTTGATCAAGACAAGTCTTCCGGCCATGTTTAGAGAGAGGAAAGTCCAAGACGAAAGCCTTGATTCTAATTTTTCTAGGAGAGTCCTCCAAGAAGCATGCTTGATGGCAGAATCAGCTAAAGGAGCCCCCAGATATTTAGATGGAAGCTTGGCAATGGTGAATCCCAGAATACGAGCAATATTCCTTTGAGTAGAAGGGGGAGTATTGAAAAAGAAGAGTTGAGATTTAGAAGCATTGATAGAGGTGCCAGAGGCGTCAGAGAAGAGGGAGAGCAGGGATTTGAAAAATGAGGCCTCTTGGGAGGATGGATGACCAAATAACATTGTGTCGTCTACAAACTGTTGATGGGAAAGAGGATTAAGTCCATGGAGGGAAATTCCTTTTAGAGCCTGAGTGGAGACAGCGGATTTGAGCAGTCTGCTGAGTCCTTCTGCCATAAGGACAAAGAGGAATGGGGAAAGAGGATCCCCTTGCCTGATACCATGGGAGGGGTGGAAAGGCAGGGAGGGGGAACCATTCAGCAAGACAGAGATGCTGGGAGAGGAAATTAGATTCATAATCCATCTGGTCCATGTTGAATTGAAACCAAACGCTAATAACATCTTGTGAATGTAATTCCAACTGAGTTTATCAAAGGCTTTAGAGAGATCCAGCTTTAGAATCATACCTGGTTTTTTTTTAAGCTTTAGAGAGTGAATAACCTCATTCGATAGAATTATACCGTCCATGATCTGCCGCCCTTCTACATAACCCGTCTGCTCAGGAGAGATGAGTAGAGGAAGGAGAGGTTTGAGCCTGTTCGCTATTACTTTTGAGATTAGCTTATAGATGACATTGCATAGCGCTATTGGCCGGTATTTATCAGGCTTATTTGGTTCTTCACCTTTAGGTACCAGCGCTAAGAAGGTTGCGTTGAGGGAAGGAAGAATCCAATGCGTAATTCTTGATTCCTCTACTAGTTCCCATACCTCTGTCTTGATGAGCTCCCAAAACTCATGGAAGAAATTGGCCGTGAAACCGTCAGGCCCAGGTGCCTTGCCATCTTTAAGTTGGGCCATTGCTTCTTCAACCTCCCTGAGTGAAGTGGGCTGGAGCATTTTGTTGTTGTGGTCCTCCGTTATGATTCTTGGAATGTGCTGCGTGATTGCTCTAATTGCCTGATCTCTGTTACCTATGGGCTCCCTGAGAATGTCCTGAAAATAATCTTTGAACTCCTTCTCCATATCTTCGTGTGCTTCTAATCTTGTTCCTTGTTGATTGTTTATAAATGCAATGTTATTATACATTCTCCTTTGGATGGCAGTTTTGTGGAAGAATTTAGTATTCTTCTCCCCCTCCTTGAGCCACCTAATTCTGGATTTTTGACGCCAGAGAATTTCCTCTTGTTGCCTGCGAGCTTCTATTTGGTTCCAGAGGATCTGCTCCTGATGTGTCTGCTCCTCTGTCCTACCTTCCAGGATGAGAGTTTGTTGAAGCGCGTTCATTTGCTGTTCCAACCTCTTGCGATTCTCCTGGATGTTGCCAAATTGTTTTCGATTCCAGCCTTTGAGGATTTGTTTTAAATTTATCAATTTTTGTTGGAATTGATACATTTTGGCACCCTCTGGCGGGATGAAAGATTGCCATGCTTCACTTACCACTGTCTTAAAGTTCGGATTTGTGAGCTAGAAGGCTTCAAATCGGAAAGGTCTATTGCTGCGAGTACCTGGCCGAGACCATTGTAGCATTATAGGCCAATGATCGGATCCTCCTTGGGGTATGATAGAAGCGTGGAAGTCCCCTCCCAGATGTATTGCATTATCCGAAATTAGGAACCTATCGAGCCTAGAGGCTATATGATGTATGCCCTTGCGCTTATTGGTCCAAGTAAAGACTCCATTGGAGGTTGGAATATCCATGAGTTGATTGTTGTGAATGAATTCTCTGAGGCCATTGCTGTCACTTTCTAGCCTAATTCTGCCTCCTTTTTTCTCCTCCATTGATTTTATGATATTGAAGTCGCCGCCACCTATCCAGAGGGGGAACCGCCTGTTTTCATTGAGAATAGTAAGAGTTTCCAGAAGATCTAGTTTTTGCTGAAGGATCTGCGGAAAATACACATTTGAGAGATGCCCATGGATGTTGGTACCAATGAGATGGAATGATGCTTGGATGAGATGATGGGTGGCATGAAAATCATATAGAGTGAGGATCTGCGGATTCCACAAAATGGCTAATCCCCCTGAAGCCCCAGAGGAATCGACTGAAACTGAGCAGCTGCCTACCCAGATTTTGTTACAAATTCTTTCTATAGCAGTGTTGTTGCTTTTTGTTTCTTGAAGAAAAACTATTGATGGTTTTTCTTGTTGAATCAGGTTTTTTATCATACGGTGTTTTGAGGGGCTATTAAGTCCTCTCACATTCCAGGAGATGAGCTTCATGGACAATGGGGTTTGGGTTTATAGAACTTTGTCAACTTAGGGAATCTCCCTGATTCCATAAGTATTTCTCCTACTATGATAGTCCTTTGAAGGTCTGTCTTGCGCCCCCTTTTCTTAGTTTCTTTGAGAATTTTTTTTCTGTCCCAAGGGCTTCCTGCTTGTATACCAAGACTTTTGTTGTGCTGCGCTTTGGTTAAGACTCCTTCAAGCCTGTCGATTTGCCAAGGGGGTATTGAGTTATATTCTTTCTGTTTGCAAGCCGTTTCAAGTTTGAAGATATCTAGACCATCTAGGCTGACATGCTCCAGATCTTCCTCCATGATGATAGGGGAACTCCTGTCTTCCACATCTGCGACTTCCTGTAGACTAAGAGCAAGAGCTGCATCTAGATCCATAGCCGAGGGCTGCTGGTTGAAATCTAGAATAGATTTCCCCTGGGTAGAGGGGAAAGGGCCGAGGTCTGAAACCATTTTATTATCCAAAAGGGGACTGGTTGAAGGGCGAGAAGCGACTGGAATGGAGGACTTCATGGGGGCAGAGGGAGAATGGGAGGATTAGGGCAAGGAGGTGTTCTCCTGAGGTTCTGAGCTTGGTTTGTCCTAAGGATCAGGAGAGGAAAGCGAGATGAATCTGTTCTGGGTAACTGTTTTGATGGAGTTGTCAGGGACAGCCTGGTTTTTCTTGGCATGCCTACGGCGGTTTGGAACTTTAGTGAATCCTTCCGAGTCTTTATTGGATTCATTGGTTGAAGATTTGGACTGTGAGTTCAGAGGGCAATCTCTGAAGAGATGGCCATGTTCATGGCATTTACGGCAACGAAAGGGGATATGCTCGTAATCTAAAGGCTGAGTCCATTCAAAATCATCGTGAAAGAGACTTACCGAGTCGGCTAGAGCTTTGGTCAGGTGCATCTGGACACAGATCCGGGCATACGAGGTGTATTTGCGGGTTTTTGTTTCCTCTGCAACTTTGATGAAGGTCCCTAGTTTGTTGCCAATATCTGCTAGCGTATCTTCTTTCCAATATTCCACTGGGAGGGAATACATACATATCCATACTGGAGCCCAGCTGAAATCTTCTTTGTCAGGATTGAACCTTGGCTTCCATTCCGTGAGGTAAAGTCATGAAGAGTTGAAGAAGTACGGGCCTCCTTCAAATATGCGTGATTTATCTTCCACACAATGGAAAATGGCTGTGAAGAAGCCTTTCGGTCCAAGCTGCAGGGTAACATGTCCTTTGGGCTTCCATTTTGAAGCTATCCATCCCTGCAGCGCCTTTTCAGTGGGCCAAAACCCAAGAAACGTTCCTATTAGTGCATGATCATGCATGTACTGGATCTCACCGTTAATGTGATGACTTGGAAGATCGACTTTGATTCTTTCTGCAGCCTTAGGGATGCAGGTAGTCGAGGTCGCCTTTGGCTGTGACGAAGAGGCTTTTTGTTGCGCATCTTGTTCTTTGTCAGCCGCATCGCTTTGTGCTGATGGGATCTCTTTGTCGTTCGTCCTTTGTCCTCCCTGATCTGTTTCAGGGAAACCGCCAGGAGGGGTCAGAGGAATAGCATTCTGTTCAGTGTCAGAGGCTGGAGTTGAAAAAGGAGGGGGGGAGGATCCCACCCCTCCTGCAGGAGCAGCCATTGAAGGCCGTCAGAAGGAGCCCGGCGGCACGAGCTCGGAGGATCAGGGGAGTGCAGCAGTTAGGGTTAACAGAGTACTTGTGGGCGGGGCGATTTTCATCAGAGCTCTCTCTCGCTCACAACATATTTAATATATAAACACAAATGTTAACCTTGGAAGAGATACAACAATGGTCCTCCAAGTTTGATTTTTAATAAGTGCATCATATTCCTTTTGCATTACATCCTTCCATTCATCACAATTAGTGGCTTGTTCAAAACAATTAGTTCCACTAATTCTACAATGATTGAATTCAAAGTTATGAGAAACATTACCTATATCACCTTTAGAATACATTCCTGTTTCAAAATCATCATAATTGCTTGGAACTTTTCGAGCACGTGTAGATCTTTGCAAATGTTGCTGAAGTGGTTGTGATGGTTGGTCATCTTGAAAAACAGGCTTGAAAATAGGCAGAAACATTACTATCATCCAAATTTTCTTCAGCAATAACATTCTAATGAGTCAAACATTGAAGAACCACAGACTGATCCAGAATGAAATTCTGATGAGTCAAAGATGGAATAACCATAGACTGATCTAGAATGGGAACCCCCCCTTCAGTGTGTGGAACATCATTATCAGATTCAAAATAGAACTTCTTAGATGCAAATTTCTCCAAATGAGCCAGTTTCCTATCAACAGTGGAATTACTTTTATCTAATTCAAGGAAAATAACATCTCTGGAAAGAATGAACTTCTTGTTCTCCTCATCATACAACCTATAAGCTTTGGAAGTAGCAGAATATCCCAAGAAATTACATTTGCGACTTCTAGCATGCAACTTGTTGTGCTGATGTTTTGGAATTAATGCATAGGATACAGAACCAAAGACTCTAAAATGTTGAAAAACAAGAAGATGATTATACCACATTTCATAAGGAGATTTATTATTGATGACAGAAGAAGGACAACAATTGGGAATATAAGTTTAAAAAATAATTTCTTCTCCCCAAAACATCAACTTAACATTCTTAAAGAACATAGATCTAACCATATTAAGCAAAGTTCTATTCATACGTTTTGCGACGCCATTCTGTTTTGGATTATAAGGTATGGTAGTTTGATCTTTGATTCCATTTTCCTTCAAATACTATTTAAAAACATGAGAAGTGTACTCACCACCATTATTAGTTCTGAGAATGCCTATATTCTGTTGAGTTTCATTTTTAATCATGAAATGAATTTTTTTTAAAACTTCAAACACTTGTAACTTATTCTTCAACAAATACACCCAACACATTCACGAGTAATCATCAATAAATGTTAGCACATATTTATTTCCATTTGCAGTTGCAATAGGAATAGATCCATATAAATCTGAGTGTATGAGACCTAATTTTCGTGAAGATCTGAAACAAGAACTATGAAAATGTTGTTTACGATGCTTTCCTAGAATAAAAGAATCACAAGGTGTAATATTTCTTGGAACTGTCGAAAGACCTTTAATACCTTGTTTTTTCATAATTTTGATGCTGCCATAATTGATGTGACCAAATCGAGCATGCCACGACAAGGTGGGAGACATGATATCACTTTGTTGCGCCAAAAGAGTAGAACTTGCACAAGAATTAGTAGATGAAGTACCATTTAATTTTAAAGCGTACCTTCTTCCACACCGGTCATAACAACTACATGATTAGATGCTCTTATTATCTCGATGATGCCATCAAATATATGAATAAAATGCCTTTGCTTCTGAATATGGATAAGAGACATCAAATTTCACTAAAACTGTAGAATATAAAGTACATCCTATAGAACATAATCTGCAAAATTCGATATCTTCAAACAAATAGACCCAATGCTAGATAGTTTAATCTGAGACTTGTCAGCAAAGTAAATAGCACCATCAATATCATCACTGAATGTTTCAAAAAAATATCCCCTAAATGTCATATGAAAAGTGGCTCCTGAATCTAAAATCAAACTATCTTGCCATGAAGAAAATATAGTGTTGAAAACATCATTAATATTAAAATTACAGTGAGAAACAATGTAATGTGCAGACTCTGATGATTTTCCCTTATTTGGTGGTGGTTTATCTTTCTTTTCATTCAACTATTCTCTCAT
This sequence comes from Pinus tabuliformis, assembly GCA_031772625.1. Classification (NCBI taxonomy): domain Eukaryota; kingdom Viridiplantae; phylum Streptophyta; class Pinopsida; order Pinales; family Pinaceae; genus Pinus; species Pinus tabuliformis. The sequence goes on from CM062804.1 coordinate 1,117,304,217, forward strand.
TTCACTGACTTTCTCCCAAGGGATTTTACAATTAGTAGAAGTATGACCAATTTTACCACATCTAAAACATTTGATACCTGGTCTATCATTAAAATTCCTTTGTTGTCTATCATTTTTTTGTCTATCTCCCTGATTATTTTTGCCCCCTCTCCCTCTATAATTTCTCCTACCACAACCTTTACTACTTTGATCACTTCTAGAAGTTTCAGCATGAGACTTATGATCCTTTTGTGCAAGAAACAAAGTTTCTACATTAGAGTTAGGTGGATCCTCTTTCTTCCCAAAGGCCTTTTCTCTCTCGATTATTTTTCTTACTATTTTATCAAATGTAATGTCTTTTAACTGTTCACTATGTTGGAGAGATTCCAAATAGTTTGAATAAACAGTGTGAAGGAATTTTATAAAAGTTGTAAGTTGTAAATCTAATTTATTTCCATTGGCTTCTATATTATGAAAAATGGCTTTTATTTCATAGGAACTCTTCAAAGGATCATTATCCTTCATCCCCAAATTAAAGAACTTTAACAATAACTCAATAATTTCGAGTTTTGAGTGCGAATCATTCAATTCTTTCAACTTCTTTAATGCAAATGAAGTACCACAAGAAAAAATATATCATCTTACCTCTTTTGTCACCGATGCAGTTATTAATGCATATGCATTGTTGTCTTTTGTATCCCAAATTGCACACTTCTTCTCATTATCAGGCGGTTCCGGTGCAATTTCTTTTCGATCACTATCCTTCGTTCCTTGAAAAACTTCCCACAAATTGTTACAAACAAGGGCACTTTTAATCTTTTGAAACCACTCTTGATAATTTTCCTTTCCATTCAAGACAACTCCAAGTATGGAAACTTTTGAAGTCATAATTGTTATGTAGCCAAATAATCTTCAAATCCTTTCAAATTCAAAATATATGCAATATTTATGAGAAGATATAAATATGTTTCTCCTCTTGTTTCAAACAACGTTAGTTTTGTGGTTTAATGGTAGGTTTCAAAAATAGCCTAGCAAAGAGCTAGGTTCAAATCTTATTAGCCTCCAAATATTTTATTTTACCAATGACCTATTAAAAAAATATGTATTTCAAATCACCAGAAAATTGTCCACTATTTAAACTGTTCCTTCGAAAATTTTACTCAAATTTTAGTGTGATTAAGCTCTTGTTTACTGTCGTAAATGCAAATACTATCCTTGAAATTTTACTGTGATTAAATTCTTTTTTATTGTAGTAAATGAAAATACTATTCTTCATAAACTCATGCAAACATTGTCCTTGAAATTTTACTGTGATTAAACTCTTTTTTACTGTAGTAAATGCAAATACTATTCTTTAGAAATTTTACTTACTGTGATTAAACTCTTTTTTTACTGCAATAAATGCAAATATTATCCTGTGATTAAACTCTCTTTTTTAATGCAATACATGAAAATACTATCTTTTAAGTAAAATCCTGTTTGAGGAAGTAAATGCAAATAAAGCCTCCCAAAATTAAAACAACAAGTGACCCTTGGACGCATGGAACTTAGACTTTTAGCAAACAATCCAACAAGTATTAGTATTCGACTCAGTATTGGCGATTTTTATTGATAACAACAAGCACTCAAAACTCCAACATGTGTTCTAACTTCCAATTATATGTTAAAAAAATCCAAGGATATTTAAAAAAAAAAAATCTTTATACCATTGAATTTCTCCAATCATCTTTCATTATAACAAAAAGTTCTAAAACTTACAAAGAGTCAATAATTTGGGTGTCACACTTGGCTAGCCTCCTGCTGCATTTAGATATCCTCACAACCTTCATGCTCTATGTCTTCTCTACACCATAAACTTCAAGTATATGGATTTTACAAACAACTCAAGTATATGGAGTTTACAAAGAACTCAAGTATATGGAGTTTACAAAGAACTCAACTGGGGCTCTGATACCACTATACAAGACCAAATAAACTCCACATGAAAGAACACAATGAAAGAACATCGTATTAATGATAAAATTATTTATTTATACATATGCAATCTAGGTACGAGATAGTTGTGTCTCAGAAACTTATTAACCATAAAAATGGAATGTAACACTAATTACATATTATACAATAACAATCTTGAAGGATTAGTTAACACTTTCAATGTTCCTTCTTTGGCATCCATACCCACTTTATGGTATTAATTGGAATAGAGACAAGTTCTATGTCATCGGGATTTGGTACCCAATATTGCACTAAATTTTTTTGATTTTATTTCCCTGACATAGGCTTCCACCAATCAATCTTTACATGAAGATTCTCACTATAATTTACAATCCATATAATTAAATAATAAATAATAATTTTACATTATTTATAATGAAATAAACATGTAATGAGTAGACTTAAATTTGTATACTTCCAACTTCAAGGGTGTTCTATTCTTGGCATCATGCATTATGTATGAATGGTTAAGGGAAATCAATAGCTATTATGGAAGCATGTGAGTGCTTTATGGGAAATCAATTTCACTTAAGGAACATGGTTGGTTGGATTTATGAGTTGGCCTTTCTACTCTTCTATCATGTAGTTGATTTGTCCTTAATTTAGGGGATTTTCCATTTTGCAAGATTGCTTATTCCCTTGTTGTAATATTGTTATTAGGTATCTTTGTTTTAGATTCCTTTGTCATTCCATGGCACCTTTATCAATTTTTTGGGGTAGCTTTCATTGTTGTAGACTCATGCCAAATTATCTACTCTCAATATTGCCTTCTCCTTCCATAGCATGGTTTCATTAAAAGGTTAAGGATTTTAGATGTCAAGCTTCAAAACATAATAGGTTTGTTAGATGTTTAAGATATCAAAGCTTAGAAGGAGAGTTTCATCCCCAGTGTGGGTTGTTGTTGCATCCTAAACATAAAATTTTAAATAGGTTTGAAATTATATTAGCATACTAAGTATTTTTTTTCACTCACAAGTGAGGCTGAGGAATGGTAAAGAAACATGGTAGTATTTTGGCATCTACAACATCTATAGAAGTTGTTAAGACCACCTCTTAAATAAAGGTTCTTAAGACCACCCCTTAGACTTCTAAGTGGATGACTCTATCAAATTGATAGCTCTAAATTCCAATGAATAAGATTTAACTCTTAAGCCTTCAAGCTTGAGCAACCTTTTCTTTGGTTTAACGTTTTAAGCATTGTATAACATAATTATTCTAGAAGTGCATGCAGAGTTAGGCTTCTATTTTACCTGTATTTTTCTTCAAAATTTTGTACATGTCTTCACTTAATAATAATAAACTTTTATATCTGATTTGCTTAAGGATAGAGCCACATCTTATTAAATTTCATAACATAATTTTAATTTAGTCAATTTAAAAAAAAAAAAAAAACCTTTAAATTTTTTATATATTAGATATAAATGTGTCAATTTATCTTAATAAAATAAAATAAAAATTCAAATTACCAAAAAAATTATTTACTCAATTAATATATAAAAAAATATTAATATTTCACTTACCTAATTAAATAATATAAATTTTATAATACAATACTAATATAAAATAGTTTTTCGAAACAATTATTCATAAATAATACAAAAATGTACATGCACACTTTGAAGTCACATGAAAAAGGATGGGCTGCAGCCAAAATATTTCACTAATCATTGATCAAACCTTTAAATGGTTTTTTTAATATCTCTTTTATAATAATTTTCATATATATAGCTATATATATATAATAATTTAAAATTATGAAAATTCATATATTGAAAAAATAATAAATAATTTTATTATTTCTTCTGATAAATTTTAATTATTTTAATTAAATAATATATCATTACTCATTTAAAATAAGTTATAATAAATTTGTAATATTTTTAAAGTTTTATTACAGGTAACTTATAGAATCTAATACCATATTAAAACTTGAATATTCATTTTTTTTAAGCACAATTTTTTTTTTAACTTTTTAAAACATTAAAAATCTTTCTCTTTTAAATAATCAACCTATTCATAATAAAAATTATAAAAGAATTTTATAATTATTATTATACATGAAATACTGATTGATAATACATAATAACATCCAAAATGTGCGTGGACTTTGATTAGAATGGATGTGCTTTGTAATGCAAGAGTGGAATTAGATTGGAATCGATCAGAATGCAATTGTGGGCTTAGATTGGAAGGGGTCAATGGAGTGTTACTGTTAAGCAAGAACGTGAAGATGGGAATGAAGTTGTCTCCATAGTCTATGGAGTCAATGTATTAGATACAGAAGGTTTCTAATTCAGATAAAGGTTTCTAATTCAGATAAATTTAGTTGAATGTCTTTCAATTATCTAAGTTTCAGTTATGTTTTTTTTTACTTAAAATGACTCTAGAGGCCTAATACTCAATGTTCTTGGGACTTTGAACAGTATTTTTTTTAGGTTAGAAAAGAATTGATGTTTTGTATCTGGTCTATTTTTTTAATAGAAAATATGAATAAAGTTTTATATCTGGTTTGGTTTCCTTAATAATAGACTATAACAAAATTTTGAAAATTTGAAAGTATGACTCTGATTTAAAGGAACATAAAATATTTGTTTTATTAAAAAAAGAAAAAAACCTTTAGTAATTATGCTAATATATTTTGAAATAAGGTTTTAATAATTTTAATTTATTTATCAACAATTAAAAAGTGGGACAGTTAATTCATAGGAAATATTTTCAGTAATAGTCAAAATAGAGAGTTGAGATTTAGCTCAAATCTAATTCAAAAGTTTTTCCTTTTCAATTTAATTAAAACAAAGTTATAAAATAAAATAAAATAATATATATATATATATATATATATATATATATATATATATATATATATGATTTTGAGTAATGATTTATAGTTTTTTTGGGCATATGGTATTGATAAGTCATGATATTGATCCTTGATATTGTAACAAAACCTAGTTATAGATTAAGAATCTCCATGGTAATGTGTGAGTGAAATCTATTACATGTTTTTTTAAATCTTTATATATTTAAATGATATATTAATTCTTTTAATAATAATAATAATAATAATAAGATTATTAAAAACATTATATGTCTAGCTAAAATAACTTCTAAAATAAAAAATCTTGATTTATTGCTATTAATGACTTATGATAACTAAAACAATATCTTTTTTCCTTTACCTTTTCAATTAATTAATTGATCTGATAAACAATTTAATATAGATTTTGCTTTTTAATTTATTTGTGGTTGTGTTGCATTGATGTTAAAATTTAATTTTCATGTTGTCTTATAATCATTAATATTCAAACACCATAATTATGGTCAACTATGAACACCTATCTCTCTTTCACTCTCTCACACACAAATTCTTCCATATATGATTCTAGAATAGACTTTTAGACATGAAATATTGATGCATTTATGTTAATGGTTTACATGAACTAAAACCAATTACTATTAGTATTTCCATTAGTATTAGTAAGCAATGTGATAAATCCCTCTTTGAGAATATATATATATATATATATATATCGAGAGAGAGAGAGAGAGAGAGTCTAGTTTATTGATTTTTTTGGGGTGTGTTACATTACAATTAAATATTCAATTTTCATGTTACTTTGTCATCGTTGTTATTCAAAAAATAATTACCATAAATTATGATCCCCCACCTTGCCCACACACATGGGTGGTTGCACAAAGATCATGGTTGACAAACTGACAATGGCGTGTTGATGAATGTGTTTAGACATGAATGCACTTATTATTATAAACATGCATGTACTCATGAGCTTGCAACCTTGTTTCTCCCTAAACAACCATGGAGGATGCCGACTCAACACCAAGTAGGCATTTTCAAGAATACATGCACATTCTAGGAATACATGCATGTTCTAGGAATATCTATACATTTTTGTAATGTCAAAAAGGAAAAGGGCTACAAATTGTTATGAATAGACATAAGTACTTATTTTGTGATTTCTTAACCAAGTTAAGGAGTAATTTTGTAATTTCTTAACCAAGTTAAGGATTAAGCTTTGAGGAGAGCTTGACAAGGTAATGTAGGAATTTGCTAATGTGGTCATTAATTGGTTCTATGCAAGCAATTAATCAAATTTGAATATTTTTGTATTTCATATTTCTTTATATTATAAAAAGAAATATTGTAGCAACCCCTCATTGATTTTCTATGTAAATAAAATAAGACCAAGGTCATGGGACACATATTCCAAGCTGAATATTGGGCAAAACATAGTGATGGGTATCATTGGTGATTAATTAATGGCTATGGAAATTTTCAAATGCTTTGACAAAGGCAAGGTGGCATTAATTGACATTTTATTCATGAAAATAAAGAAAAATAGGTGAAAAGGTAGGTGAAGAGACACATATTTGCATGAGAGGGATATTGAAGGAAAAATGGAGGAAAATGAAGAAAATAGATGCCTGAATGATAAAAAGGATTTTGAGGATCAGTTCACATATTTTCTTGGTTAACCTTTTGTTAGTTTAGGTTCTGAGCTTTCATTTCATTGTCTCATTCTCTCATACTCTTGCACACTTAGAGAAATCTTGGAGCATTTTTTGAGCATGCTTGGAGCTCTTTGGAATACATTGGATTTGGAGAAAGAAGAAGGAAAGATGAAAATCACAAGGGACAGGTGGATTAGTAGCTACAACTAGATTGCTTTGTAGGTAATAGGTTGCATGTGTGATTTCCTTACTGATTTCTAGATGCATGGCATATGCATGTGATTTTCTGGTTATGTGCTATCATTGGTGTGGATATTTTCCTGAATTGATAGTGGTTTTAGCATTGCCTTGGTTAAAAATAGCAAAAACAAATCCTAATTTAATTTGTCCTTTAATTAAATTAGGAATTAAATGGAAATTTAATTCTCATAACAACTTGTAATATTTAACTAAGATAATTTGACTTAGTTGGCTCAATAAATTCAAGATGGAAGTCTATCTAGAGTCATGTAGAGTGATTCCTAAATTGTAGGGGTCCATGTTTAGTTCTTTGGAGTTGTAATTAATTAACTCATTCTAACTGAGTTATAGTGAGTTCAAATAGTTGGAGGAACTAGTAGGAGGTCTAGTAGTGGGGACAAGCACCAGTGCAACTTCACTGCTCCACCAGTTAACTGAATATTCACACATAAATAACTCATGAATGCCAGTTCATAGTAAGACCCAATTGAGATTAGAGTTCATGGATAGTGTAGATTAGAGTTCATGGATAGTGTACTATCAGTCGTATAATTATCCGAGTTGTACAGATGGTGCATGCAATTAGTTGAGGGCCTATGATGGATTGCATAATTATGAGTGGGGAATTTCCCAATTAAATATGGGCTAATTCCCTCAGGAATTGCACAAGGAAGTAGGGTTTCGTAGACAATAGATTTGGCTAAGTGTTGGCTTCAGTTGGTTTGTGAAGCAGAGAGATAGATAGTACTTGGGAAGATATTGTTCAGGTTTAACAAGCATTGTCTTTTATTCTCAGATCTTAGGGTTAATGCAATATAGATGGTTGGGGTTTTGACTATTTTCTTTCCCCAAAGAAATATTGTGTTATGTATGATTTAAATTCTTCCTTTTCTACTTATTTTTTTCATTGATCAATTGTGGTTTTAGCTGAAGAATAGAGTAGATTCTTGTCTTGTGTTATAGCATATCACATAAGTTTTTGAATCTACAAGTAAAAATATACATGGTATCAGAGCTGAAGACATTATAGAAGACGAGAATTCAAGTTTGTTGTGCACGTGAAATCGAATTGGTAGGTTCATACTTTAGAGTCATAAATATGTCCTTCTACGGGTTGAGACTTGAGTATGACCTGGAGGGTAGCTCAAATTACATAGCTTGGAAGGATACGTTGGAGGCAATGTTGAAGACAATGGGCTAAAGGAATTCATAGATCATGATATTCTGAAGCCTCCAACATCTGATGCTAAGAATTTGGCAAAAGTAGAATGGAGAAAGTGTGTGAAAAAAGCGAGAAGGATTATCCTAGAAGGAGTTCTAGATCACATTGTCTCGAATCTCCATGGTAAGGAAGCTCCATTTACAATGTGGAAGGCATTGATAGACCTGTTTCAAAATAACGATGACCACAAGAAATTGTCACTGAAAGAAAAACTTAGAAATATCAGGATGGATAAGGCCGACTCTATTGTGAAGTACTTGACCAAGTTCACCCAATGCACAGATGAGCTTGGAAGTGTTAAGATTACTATTGCCAAAGACGATTTGGTGAGCCTAGCACTTCTAGGACATCCCAAGAGTTGGCACAGTTACAAGAACTTAGTTAATGGGAGGGAGAAGCTACCAGAGTGGGTGCAATTGTGTTCCAACCTGGTACAGGAAGAGATTTGATGGAACACTAGAGACAGATCCTTATCAAAGCATGATGATGAGGAGAATTGTGCCTTAGCAGGTAAGGAAAAGAAAGGGAAGGGGAATTCATCCCATTCCATATTAGATTCTTGTAAGGTGGCAAGAATAAGGACATGTCGAAAGTCAAATGCTTTCACTGTCACGAGATGGGACACTTTGACACAATTTTTTCGTTCAATAAGGCTAGCAAGAAGCCCTCAGGAGGAGCAGTAGGTGAAGCTCTTGCTTCACATTTCAAACTGGACTTTACCCTCATCGCTTGTATGGTGTCATCGATGATGGCTAGTGTGTGGTACCTAGACAATGGAGATTCTTTCCACATTATCGGTAACAAAGAGCTCTTCAGTAACTTGGAGGAGAAGGATCTCTATATGCATATTGATATGGGTGATGATGGGAGGTATAACGCTACATACATCGAGACAGTTACCTTTTAGAGGGAGTCAGGTTCTCCCCTCACTTTGTGAGATGCTATGTATGTTCCTAGTTTGAAGAAGAACTTGGTTTTTGTTTCCATGTTGGAGGATAGAGGCTACGATGTGATATTTAGTAAGGGAAAGGCGTTCCTTCGTCACATAGCCATAGGATATGTGAAGAGGATAGGGATTTGAGTGAATAACCTCTACAAGTTGGAGGTAGAATATTGTGCTGCCTTGAGCACTAAAGCAGAGAAGGTGCAGAGCCGAGACATCAGTGATTTTTTGCATAGGAGATTGGGTCACTTGCATCATGACATTTTGAGAATCATGCAGCAAATTTCTACCGGTCTTCCCAAGGGTACACCAGAGAAGGTAGACACACACAAAGGATGTACATTAAGAAAGTACACCAAATCTCCCTTTCATGAAAATTACAGTCGATCACAGGTGATCGTCGATCGAGTTCACTCAAATGTGTGTGGACCACTCTCAATAGCATCCATGGCCAATCACATGTATTATGTGATATTTGTTGATGATTTTACTCGTAAGTGTTGGATATTATTTATGTAGAATAAAGATTAAGTTTTTTCTAAGTTTTGTGAATTTAAAGCACTTGTGGAGAAAAATACTAGCAAGAAAGTTAGAGATCTCAGGAGTGATAACGGTGGAGAGTATGTGTAGAATGAGTTAAAAAACATTTGTGGATCAGAAGGCATTCGATGAGAGTTGACAATACCTAATAACCCATAGAAGAACGTGGTGGATAAAAGGAAGAACAAGAGTATTGTGGGAGCAGTATGAGCGATGTTGCATGATCATGGCCTACCATTACACTTATGGTTCGAAGCATGCAACTCAACTGTTTATTTGAAGAACAGAAGCCCTCATCGAATTCTCAGGTTGAGTACACTGAAAGAGGATTTTTCAGGGAAGTAACCAGATGTGGCACACTCCAAAATTTTTGGGTCATCCGTCTACTGCGATATAACCAAATATGAATAGAAAATGATTGAGACAGTAACAGAGTTGGTCATATTTGTGGGGTACACTGATACACCTCACAACTATTGGGTGTACCTTCCAACAAACATGATGACAATGGTTCAGAGAGATGTAAAATTTGATGAAGAGAAGGCCATGAGATGTTCTCTTGAGAGGGACCTTCAACTACATGTGGTTGAGGAGATTTTAGATCCAAAGGAGGAACCTTAGGATGACGTGGAGTAGCCACATGCAGAGGAGCAGGGTGTGGAGACACCCATTCATGCAGAGTCTTCCAAAGATGGGAGAAAGCACACCAAAGAGGCTAACAGGTTACTGCATGATGCTAGAGATAATCTGACAACACCCACATCACAATGCAGGAAAAGGAGGTCACCAGAAAGGTACACTGGCTACATGGCTCTGATGAGCGGATGTGTATAGATTGAGCCATCCTCTTTTGAGGAAGCAGTGTAGCAACCTGTTTGGGTTGAGGCCATGGTTGAGGAGTATGACTCCATTGTCAGGAACAGTGTTTGAGATGTGGTCCCAAGACTGACAGACAAGTCAGTGGTGAGTTCCATATGGCTTTACAAGGTAAAGCAAGCAGTAGATGGTAGTGTTGAGAAACACAAGACTAGTCTTATGGCCAAAGGGTGTTCTCAGGTGGAGGGGATTGATTACGATCAGAATTTTTCTCTTGTAGCAAGGTACTCATCAATCAAATCTATTCTATTACTGTCAACACAGATGGGATGGAAGATACATTAGATGAATGTAAAGACAACATTCCTCAATGATATGATTGAGGAAGAGGTGTATATTAAGCATCCTGAAGGATTTGAGACCTTCAACAGAGGGTCACATGTGTGCAGACTCAAGCGAATGCTATATGGAATGAAACAAGCACTCTGTGCTTGGTACACCATGATCAATAACTATTTAACTGGGTTGGGATTCACAAAAAGTGAAGTAACTGCGAACCTTTACCATAATGTGGTTGAAGGTAAATTGTTGAATATTGTTTTATATGTCGACGATTTGATTCTGACAGGTTATGATACGTTGATCAAGTCTTGCAAAGAGGATCTTGCAAGAGAGTATGAAATGAAGGACTTCAGGCTCATGCACTACTTTTTGGTGATGGAAGTGCCATAAGGTGATGAGGATTTTTTTGTGTCTCAGGGAAAGTATGTGAATGATATAATCAAGAAGTTCCACATGGAGAGCAGTAAACCCATGGAGACTCCTCTAGATGGTAACAAGAGAAAGGAGGATGTTACTTCTGGTGAAGTAGTTGAGGCTTCTATTTACAGGAAGCTTGTGGGTTCACTCATGTATTTGGTGAACACACACCCAGACATGTGTTATGTAGTTAACCAGCTTAGTCAAGAAATTGTTAACCCAACCAAGTTATATTGGAAGGTATCCAAACATTTGTTGAGATACCTTAGAGGCACTACTCAGTATGGTCTTTGGTACAAACAAATAGAGGGAGTGAATATTCAAGGCTTCACTGATGCAAATTAGGTAGGGAGTCCATCCGACAGGAAGAGCACATCAGGTGGGATCTTCAGTATTGGTTCAATAGCTAGTTCTTCGTAGAATAGGAAACAAAGATCAATTGCAGTTAGTTCAGCAGAAGTAGAGTACATGGTTGTTATTCAAGCAACTTGTGAGGCTATCTAGATGAGGAAGATTCTTGTTGGTTTGTTTGGTCAACAGATGGATCCAACTGTTATTTACTGTGACAATAAGAATTGTATCAAACTCTCTGAGAATCTAGTTTTTCGTGATTGGTCCAAGCATATTGATATCTTGTATCATTATCTTCGAGACTATGTGCAAAGGAGAATCATGTTGCAGGAGTACATTTCTATAGAGGAGCGGGATGCAAATATTTTGAAAAAGGCCTTGTCAAGTTGAAAATTTGATTCTCATAGAGGCAAGATCGGGGTAGCAGATTATCCCTTTCTTGTTGAGAGGGAGTGTTAAAAATAGAAACAATAAATCCTAATTTAATTTGTCCTTGAATTAAATTAGGTATTAAATTGAAATTATATTCTCATTTGAACTTGTAATAATTAACTAAGTTAATTTTACTTAGTTTGCTTAGTAATTTCAAGTTGGAAGTCTACCTAGAGTCCTCTAGAGTGATTCTTAAATTTTAGGGGTCCAGGTTGAGTTCTTTGGAGTTGTAATTAATTAACTCGGTCCAAATGATTTATAGTCAATTAGACTAGTTCAAACAGTTGGAGGAACTAGTATGAGGTCTCGTAGTGGGTACAAGCACCAGTGAAGCTTCATCGATCCACTTGTTAATTGAAGATTCACTCATAAATAACTCATGCATGTCAGTTCATAGGAAGACCCAGTTGAGATTAGATTTCTGGGACAATATACTATTTGTTGTATAATTTTACGAGTTGTACAGATGGTACATGCAATCAGTTGAGGGCCTATGATGGATTGTGCAGTTATTGTTACACTAAAAAATGTCACCATGGCTATGTACAGTTAGTATGGCTCTATCAACAGCTATGCTAACCTCCTGGGCAAGTCTTAAGCCTCTGCTCTCCATGTCAAACTCCAAAAGAGAGAGAAAGTCTTCACAAATGTATTTATCTCTGGGTACGCAGGTTCTCTCAACCTTGCCTGCGGGTACTCTCCCAATGTTCAAAAAAGTTGTGTACTTGTACGCTCTGTATGTAAAGGGGCAGGTGCATCCCCCTGTAAAGGTCAAAATGCGCAAGTTTCATCTTTAAAAAGTTACTTGTGGTCATTTCTAGAGCATTCTAGAAGGTTGTTCGACGTGTATTGAGCGCCTCCAGATGGTTCATGTATCCCTACCAAAGAGGAACTTATCCCATCCAAAGAGGGGATTATCCCATTGATGGTGGACCTGATTAACTTCCTCTTGAGCACTATAAATACAGGAATTGGGCCAGAAGGAGGGGAGGTTGAAAGCTAAACTTTTCTAAGGGTAGATGCTGCAGGGATTAGGACTCCCATTTAGAAGCTTGTGAGGAGAGATTCCAATCCTTACTTGTTCCATTTGGAAGTGGGTGAGCTTTGTCAAAGTAAAGGATAACTCTTGATGGACCCTGGGAGGGACTTGCACAACACCAAGGCTCAGGTTGTAATTGTTCCTTTTGTTTCCTATTAATGCAAATGAGTCCATTCTTCTCAATAACTTGTTATTTATGAGTTGTTTCATATACTCCTTGGTCTATATGTTAAATGTGTTTTATTTTATGAGATTATCAAGTGCTATTTAATCGTTTGATTGTTAGTGAATGCAGGTTTCGAAGTGAAGGAGGAGCTCATCCGGATCGGCGAGGCTGGACTACTACAACAGCGTTGGACTACAGGTAGGATCTAAACACTTGATTTCTTATATAGTAAATGCATGTTTAGAGAAGGATTGCTCTTGTTTGTCTTGTTTGTCACTAGAGAGTCTTAGGCTCCTAGGGAGGTTGGTTGTGTCCGCACAAACGACTCTTTCCGCCTGACAAAATGGCGACTCCGCTGGGGAATCCATTGATGTGAAAGTTTTTCCTTTGTATGAACTTTTCTCTGAGAAAATTGATTTATTTTTCTGGTTTTTGGCTGTGTGAATTTGTATTTGGGTGGGTTAGCTTAGGATTAAATTAGATTTAGTTTTTCTTGAATTTTCCAGTAGGACGCACCCTCTGAGTATTGCACAGTGCGTCCCTGTACGCACTGTCGCTGTGTGCACAGAGCGGGCCCGCACCTGTTCTAACGGGTTGCCTGCGTCCCCTGCTAAAATTTAAGAAAATTTCATTTTTTACATTTTTCCTCTTAGATTTTTCTTTTTCTTAGTTTTTACTGCCCAGATCCATTAGTATCCTGTCAAAGATCTTCACCTGAACTTGTTTTGATAGCATTGAGTGTTTTAGTGGATTTCATAGAAGTTTAAGCCTAGGGTTTGATTTTTGAGTAGGTCCTGTAGTGACTTTGACGGTAGAAGTTGTCAAGCCTTAGATCTCTCTGGTTTTGTCAGCCTTCTTAGAAGTCGGACCTGTCATAAAGTCTACCTGTGTGAGCAACTTGCCTTTGAGTTGTCTCTTTGGTCAAATTTCGAAGTGCTTGTTGATTGAGTGTTGATTTCCATTTTACAAAAGAACAAAAAGATTTGAGTTTTGTTTTGACTGGTTTTTTGATTCTGCATTAGCTGGTCCTTGGCTTGATTGTGGTCAAGTAAAACAACCTAGAATCATCTTTGTAGGTTTTTGCCTCGTTAGGTTTGCTTTAGAGTAAATTTCCTTTTGATTTGCTTGTGAGTAAATTTTTCATAGATTTTATAGATTTTGAGATTGATTTTCGTTAAAATAGATTTATATGCTTTATTAAATAGAAAAATACAAAAAACATCTCCTTTGAAAATTTTTGTTTCAAGTAGCTTTTGAAGTATTTTGAAGGAAAAAGGATTTTTCGTGCACGTAATGAGTGGTCATGTTTGTATGCTTGGAAAGATAAAGAGCTTTCTTTCTTTGATTTTCGTTGCCAAGAGAGTTGTTTTTATATAAATTTTCATTCCCTAAACTTTCTTAGCTAAGAATTTCATTGAAAAGATAAAAGTAGTGTAAATCATCCTAAGTGCATCTTTGTAGTGGTTTGAGTCGAGTCTACACACCATTGGTTTCACTTCCGCTACCTTTTGTCTTTAAAGAAAAACCATAAAAATTAACGCTTAAAGTAAAATCAACGTAGTAACTTTTCTTTTACTAGGGCTCTGAAGCACCAATATAGATCAGGCTAGTGTCTTGGAGTAGGAGAGTAATTAACTCTCCAAGACAGCAAAACCAAACAAGTAGCTTATCTTGTGGTAGGATAAATCCAACTGTCGCACTTATACTCTGGGAAAGCTCCTCTTAAAGGAGAAGCACGAGCTCGTGTCTGAACCAGTGAGGGGATCAATCCTCCCTCGTTGGGAACGACGCCAGACATGCATGTATTACAAACGGTAAACCTCGGATTAACCATTGTCGAGGAGCCAGGGGTCACTTATCGGTAAACCTTGGATTATTCTCAAGGAGCCGGTAAGGGGATTGAGCTTGATACTCTGCCCTTGCGTGCTGTCGGAGTTTAGACTGTTCCCCCAGGTGTATTTGCCACTGTTGGTAACCTTAGTGGCCATAATCTTAGGATTCTACCCAAGGTGACAGTGGAGGGAAGATCCCACTGTACCTGGAGCAGACGTCGGTTATACTCACTTGGATTTTCCGGGGGGTTCACTTCACTCGAGACGGTTAAAGTGGAGGAACTTGTGCCGGTCTATTCATTAAGCAGGTTGCCGGGGTAACTGTTCCACCCTCCACTTCTGTACTGAACTCGGCGATGTTGGGTTTCATCTCCAACTAGCGTTTTTGGTCCGGAAGGCTACTGTTTGTGCATGGTTTGACGCCCTAGATTCTTTAGGCGTGTGATTCAAATTTGTTTGGTTCTTTAGCAACTTTAGGTGGTTTGATTTGAGATTTTACTTTGTTTTCGTGTGTAGTAGTTAAAAGTTTTTAACTATGGCGGAATTACCGAGACAGTCCCGTAGACTTCGGGGCAAGTCACCTGAGATTGTTACCGGAATTGATTTGTTGAGGAAACTCCGTAGAGAGTGGGGTGGACCTCCTGAAGACGTCCCGGGTCATTACGAAGGTTTAAAGGTCCTTGTAACTCCTCCTAGTGGCAGTATAGTAGGTTCACCTGAAGAAGGAGAGTCTTCCTTGTTAGTCCATCCATATTACCAAAGTCTAGAGACAGGTTATAATCCCGAAGCTGCTACAGTTTCTGAGCTTGCTGGTAGTTTTTCATCTACTAGTGATATAGGTGAGGAACCTGAAATATCTGAGCCTGTTACTCCAACTTCTAGTGTTCCAGATTCACCAAGAATAGAACGAGTTATCACCGAAAATCTCCCTACTGGTTTGATTGCTATTGAAGAACTTGCTCCAGAGGAAGAAATAGGTGTCTCTAACCTTGAAGATCAAATTACTATTGATCTAAGGGAGCGTGAATCCATATTTTACAGTCCTCCTAAGAGTACTACTTGGTACCTTTCGTTAACTAATTATTTAGACAACTCAGGGTTAAGTTTTTCTCCACCTCGTACTCCTTTTCCACCCGGAGGTTTTAATACTCCTGTAAATATGTCTGGTCAGCCGTCAATGTTTACGCAATCGCCTGAATCTTTCTTGCACGGCGGTCCTTCTATTCCCACTGGGTATCAGTCTTTGTCTGGCACCTTTGCGGGAGCATCTCCTCAACCCATTGATCATGGGTTATTCGCTGGAAACAATGGTAGTCAACCATTGGGTATAGGAGACATTTATATGATGTCAGGTTCAATTCCCGGTTCTCAACCTCAAGGTGGTCAGTTACCGCCTGGGGGGCAACCTCAAGGTACTCAAGTTGCGGCTGGGGGGCAGCCTCAAGGACAGTATGTACCCATGGTACAATACATTCCCCAAGGTCAACCCCAACCTCAATATGTACCCCAGGGTCAACCTCAGTATCAATATTTACCTCAAGGGTATCAACCTCAAGGTCAAGGTCAACCCCAGTATCAGTATTTACCCCAAGGTTATCAACCTCAAGGTCAATACTCGAGTCAAGGTTATCAACCACCTCAAGGTCAATCTTACGGTCAAGGTATGGGAAATGTGCCTTTCAATTACCAATCCTATCCTCAATCTGGTTATGGATCTCAATATCCTCAACCTGTCATGGGTCAAACGTGTCAATACCCCGGAATGTTAGTGTGGGTTCATCCCAAAGTCAACAGGTGTTGCAGCCAAGTATACAGTGGTTACCTCAAACTGGACAACCCGTAGTTTCTGGTTCACCCCAGCAACCGCAACCTGTCCAGTCAAATGTTCAAACTTCTGTAACTTCGGTAGTTACTCAGCCGCCAATTGCACCTAGTACTCCATCTCAAACGGCTACTGCAACTACTGTAACGTCTGCCACACTTACTTCTGGAGTATCGACAGCTCCTATTTCTACTGTCCCTGTAACTACTCCTCAGACATCTGTACCTTTGTCTGGATCTACGGTTCAAGCTACGGTTCAGATGCTTGTAGGTCAGCCTGGTATAAGTACGGTTGTCACTTCTCAACCACAATTTGTTCAGCAACCGTACCAGGGATAGTACCAATATGGGCAAGCTGTCCAACAGCCGGCTTACCAGTATCAACCGTATCCTGGGTACACTTATCAACAACCTCAACAACCCCAGTACGGTCCGGTTAATCCTGGTTTTCCAGGAGGATACAATATCCCGAATGCAACGCCTATTCCAAGTTACCCTGGATATCCTCCTCCTGGAGCTGGTGTAATGACTCAGAGTTTTAGAGATCCAAACCGGCAATTGCCGTTTATTGCAACTTTAGATTTACCAGACTTGTCGCGCCTAACGAACGATCCAATCAACTATCTTCCGTTTTGGCCGGCAATGCCCAATAAGTTGCCCAGTGATATACCTAAGTTCGAGGGTAAGTCTGGAGAGGATCCGTCGAATCATGTGATGACTTACCACCTCTGGTGTGCTTCAAATTCTATCTCGGATGATTCGATCCGCTTACGTCTTTTCCAGCGTACACTCATTGGTCTCGCGGCCAAGTGGTACATTGAGTTACCACGGGCCTCTTTTTACAATTTTAGCCAGTTAGCTACCTCGTTCTTAACTCACTTTCAGTTGCCGGTCAGATACGATAACGGCACGGAGTTGTTAACTTCACTAAAACAATCGACGTCCACGTATATTTCTGATCACATTCATGAGTGGAGACGTCGAGGAAGATTAGTGAAAGTTTTTATTCCGGACCAAATCTTAGCTGAATGGTTTGTTAAATCATTATTACCGAAGATTACTGAAGATGTACCCAAGGCCGGAATAGTTACTGAGGAGCAAGTCATTGCTCAGGCGCAGTACCTTGACTTAGTTTATACTCAGTCGGGTACGTTACACGAGAAGATCCCAGATCTTCCAAAATCGAATCAAATCGCTGCTGCTCCTTCGGGATCTCATGCCGCTGATGGTATGATTGGTACGGTGAACACAAAGAGCAAGAAGAAGTCTTCCAAGAATTCTACTACTCCTATAATCACCTTACCTGATTCCCCGATAGGAGAGTCTTCTCCTGAACTTTCCGCCGATATTCACGCTGTAGAGTCATCTACAGCCAAATCAAAAAAAGGTGGAAAGAAGAAAGGGAAGAAGAAGGCTAAAGCAGACAAGGCTCCGAAGGAGAAAACAGAAAAGTCGGAAACCAATGACGAAAAGCGCAAACCTTGATATCCTTGTCTTATTTGTGAAGAGGATCATTTTACAAGAGATTGCCCCCATCGGGCCGAGGTTGTGAAAATAGTCAAAGGTTCTCCCACTCCTGCTGTGTTGAAAGATCCATTTCCAAAGCAGGAGAGTAAGATGATAGGTTCTTCCTCGACTCCCAGTGAAGAACCCATTTTGATGATGTCTCATGTGAGGATTAAGACTCGGTCGCAAGATTATGGTAGTAAGAATCCTGTTGATGGTAAGGAAGAAGAATCTTCTCATTCTAATCCATCAACCTTAGCTCCTGGTTCCAATCCACTACAGATCGAAAAACCTAACCCGGACTTAGTAAGCAAACCGCCCGCCAAGGGTGTACTTCGAAGGTCTGCTTTCAATCCACATGCGAGAGCGGCCCAGAATTACAACATTGTTGAAGACTTAGCTGTTTCACCCTCAGCAATGTCGGCTTTAGAAGTGCTGCAATCATGCCCAGCACAACGAAAATTACTTTTGTCGGCTATCGGAGCTGTTGATGTTCAGGACCCAAATCTGATAGACTTCGATCTAGAAAGTAGTACACCGCGCCTACCCCATCAGATGGCTTTCCAGATTCTAGTGATAGTCAAAAACAGGCCTATTCATCGGACTGTAATTGATGAGGGAGCTTCCACGTGTATTATGTCAATTCAGTGTTGGAGATCGCTTGGTTCTCCTTCACTGAACCAATCCCCGACCATCCTTAAGGCCTTTGATGGCCGTGGGT
The DNA here is from genome assembly GCA_031772625.1 of Pinus tabuliformis. NCBI lineage: Eukaryota > Viridiplantae > Streptophyta > Pinopsida > Pinales > Pinaceae > Pinus > Pinus tabuliformis. The sequence continues at coordinate 1,117,323,049 of CM062804.1, forward strand.
TCCGTCCGTTTGGTATTCTACAGGAATTGCCTATAGGGGTAGAAGGTAAAACCGTTAGTCTGGATGTGGAGGTGGTTGATGCCCCTCTAGACTACAACCTTCTTTTGGGTCGAAGTTGGTCATATGCTATGACAGCGGTCGTTTCATCGGTCTTCAGAGTAATAAAGTTTCCACATAACGGCAAGATCGTGACAATTGATCAGCTGTCATACTTTGCATCCGACCCAGCCTCTTCAGAGAGTATCCAGCATGTCGGTAAAACGACAATCCCTTATAGGGACATTGGCGTAGGTTTAGTTAAAGATTCCGGTTTACTGGGAACTTTTCCTTTCCCTCCGATCAATGCAGACCCTTCGTTTGCATCAATTCATATGATTACATCAGACACCATTATTTACGATGATCCTTGGATTGTCCCATCTGAATCTGAGATAGACTCATTCGGTGATGCTATGCCTTTGAGTCCATATGAAATTGCTTATGAAGCCGTCATGTCTTTTACCGACTCGTGTTCAACCCAAATCGACCAAATGAATGTGGTCAATGAGGAATCACTTTTCACATCAACCTTAGAACGGATAGCGTTTCCCGAAGTCGTGTCATCTGACGAACAACTTCACGAGATCCTAAGTGTAGACGATCTACCGTGGGAAGATCTCCATCATAGATCTTCGTTTTTACCTGAGGGTGATGCTTTTGAAAATGATTTTTCATCTATCTTTACCGCTGAATATGTCAAAGATGCTCAAAATCCAACGAAACATCCTGATTCAGAGTTGAATTTAGGGAATATTTCTCGCACTATTCTCATTGACATTTCAGTGAAGCCCGGAATTGAGGAGAACATTCATATAGGTGCCTCGTGTACAGATCATGAAATTCAAATTTACAAGGCCCTATTCCAAGAATTTCGCGATGTGTTTGCCTAGTCTTACGAAGAAATGCCCGGAATCGATCCTACCATTGTTATTCATGAAATAAAGACCTACCCGGACGCTAAACCCGTCCGACAATGGTTGCGTCAGATTCACCCTCGAAAAGCAGCTGCCATTAAAGCAGAAGTCGAAAAGCTGTTGAAAGCAGGTTTCATTTATCCGATCCCGTTAACGGATTGGGTATCGAATATTGTTCCGGTTAACAAGAAACAAGGAACAATAAGAATCTGTATCGACTATAGGGATATAAATCGAGCTTGTCCAAAAGACAACTACCCTACGCCCTATATCGATCAAATAATTGATGATTGTGCCGGAAGTGAAATGTTTTCCTTTATGGATGGTTTTTCGGGCTATAATCAAATCAATATTCTACCTGCCGATCAACCAAAAACGGCATTCATTTGTCCATGGGAAACATTTGCTTATTGCAAATTACCTTTTGGGCTTAAGAATGCCAGAGCTACTTTTCAACGGGCGATGTCTTATGCATTTCATGACATCAAGCACATTGTGCAACCGTACGTCGATGATTTGCCTGCTCATTCTTTACATCGAGCTGATCACCTTGTCCACTTACGAGCAATCTTTATGAGGTGTAGGCATTATCGTATTCGGTTGAATCCGCACAAGTGTGTATTCTGTATAGAAGCGGGTCGATTGCTGGGATTTGTTGTTTCAAAATCCGGCATTCGCGTCAATCCCTCGAAGGTCGAAGCTATCATCAAATTGCCTCCTCCTTCGAGTTTGCGCCAACTCCAAAGTTTGCAAGGGAAAGCGAACTTTTTACGCCGATTCCTTCCAAACTACGCCGAGGTCACTAAGGGTTTTACACGGTTTTTGAAATAGAACGCTCAATTCTCTTGGGATGAGATTGCCCAACAATCTTTTGATGCACTTAAACACGCGTTGACCCATGCACCGTTGTTGCATCCTCCCAACTACAACCAGGACTACTTCTTATACATCGCAGCTTCGCATTCCACTATTGGAATGGTGTTAGTTCAAGAAGATGAATTCGGAGCGGAACATGTGATATATTATCTTAGTAGGACATTAAACCCCACTGAGCTAAAATATTCGCATGTGGAGAAATTGGCCCTCGCAGCCGTTCAAGCTGTCCAGCGTTTTCGTCACTACATTCTTCTCCGTAAAACTATAGTTATTTCGGATTGCAACCCTATGATTTATATTTTGACTAGACAACTACTAGGGGGCAAGTACTCTAAATGGATCGTTATCCTGCAAGAGTTCGATTTGGAGTTCGAGAAGTCCAAGTCTAAGAAATCCTTAGTTTTTGCGGAATTGATGTGTGATTTCCCGCGTGCTGACACAGAGACTGTGGCAGAGGAGTCCATTGCGGACGAATATTTGTTTCTTATCAGTACTTTAGATCCGTGGTATGGGGATATAATCATCTATCTCCAAACCCAAACCTTTCGGCCTGAAGCTTCAAAGTCGGAGCGTCGAAAAATTCGGTTTCAATCCCAGCAATATAGAATTATTGGAGATACACTTTATCGCCGGGGGGCAGACTTGGTTTTTCGACGTTGTTTAACTCACGAAGAGGCTGAGAAGGTTTTGAATGATTGTCACTCTAGAGCGTGTGGCGGTCATATGTCTGGGTATGCCACAGCTCAGAAGGTGTTGCGTGCTGGCTATTTCTGGCCATCCATGTTTAAAGATTGTATCATTGCGGTCCGAAAATGCCACAACTGTCAAGTGTTTGATCGCAAGATGCGCGCACCACCTGCTCCTCTCCATCCTATAATTGCCGTTGGTCCTTTCGCCAAATGGGGTATCGATTTTATTACTTGTAACCCTCACTCGGCCGGGGGGCATGCGTATATCATCCTCGCGGTTGATTATTTTACTAAATGGGCCGAGGCGATGCCTACATTCGACGCAAGCGGCAAAACAGCTGCAGTTTTCGTATTCAATCACATTATAACTAGGTTTGGTGTCCCGCAAGCGATCATCACTGACCATGGGAGCCATTTTCGAAACATCATGATGACCGAGCTTACAAGCCAGCTTGGTTTGCGCCACGATAGCTCTACTCCTTATTATCCGCAAGCCAACAGTTTGGTTGAGTCTATCAACAAAGTTCTGGTTATCATGATCCGACGAATCATTGGTATTCATCGGTCGAATTGGCACAACATGTTATTTTCAGCGCTATGGGCATACCGAACTTCAGTGAAAACTTCTACAGGTTTCACTCATTTCCAGCTAGTTTATGGCTTGGAAGCTGTGTTACCTATTGAATGCGAAATCCCATCACTTCAAATGGCTGTCGAATTACTTCCAGCTACTTCCGAAGAGGAGAAACGTTTATTATACTTAGCTCAATTAGATGAGACTCGACGTGACGCTGCATTGGCAATCGAGACTCATGCGAAGCGAATGAAAGCTCAGTATGATAAAAATGTGACCCCTCGAAGTTTTTCGGAAGGAGACCTAGTGCTATTATATGATCAAGCTAACGATAAACTAGGCGCTGGAAAATTCGTTCCTATGTGGCATGGACCCTACATTGTAAAGCGAAAGCTAGCAAAAGGGGCCTATGAGATGGTAGATTTTGATGGGGACTCTTTGGGTAAACCCAGAAATGGACTTTACCTAAAGAGGTATTATGCTTAAATGGTGGGTATGGAGATTTTTTAGTTAGGTTAGGTTTTCTTTCTAGCTAGTGTGTTTGTTAGTTTAGAAAGTGTGCTTAGCCTAGAAAGTGTGTTTTTCGTCGTTATTCTGGCTTATCTTGGTTTTACTCTTGATATTGTAGATGTCGACGCCTCTCCAAACATACATTGGATTTGCTGATGGTGCTTGTCGTAATACATGGAATATCTCTTCCGCAGCTTGGGTTATCTATTCGCCCTCTGACGAGTTAGTTTCTATGCATGGGGTGAGCCTCGGTCAAACAACGAACAACATTGCAGAATATAGTGCAGTGGTTGAATTATTGTCTGAATCTATTTCATTTGGAATTCGACGTTTGATAGTGAGGTTAGATTCTGAACTCATTGTATTACAGCTTAATAGAGTATATGCCATTAGAAATCCTGTGTTATTAAGGTTGTTTTTGAGAGTGCGTCTCTTGGAACGTGAATTTGATTACATTGAATATCAACATATTCCAAGGTCTTTAAATACATTAGCAGATGCAATTGCTTCTCGAATGTTGGACAGATATTTGCGATAATCATGCAAGTAAATTTAAAAACATTTCATCACATATGTTAAACAAGATAAGCCGGTAATAATGATATATATATAGATAGGAGTGTGTCAAAAAATATACATCGTCTTCGATCATAGGTTGAAAAACACCTTATGATCGGCAAAAATGATAAGTACAAAAAGTCAAAAATGTCACATGTGTCTACAAAGCGACCATCCAATCACTGGTGGTGCTCCCTATATGACACCACTGCACGGGCTACCTTACACAAGAACCTCCTAAACGGTCCAGGGACTACGACTACATAGTGCTGAAGTCTGATAGGAATATCATCTATGGTAGTCTCAGGTATATCCACCGTCAGACGCTCTAGATCCTGCTCCAACTCAGCTAGTGATTGTGCAGCCGCGTCCTGTGGGGCCGGTACCGGTGTAACTGGATGTCTCCTCTCAAAAGGCCGGAGGTTGGCTGGGCGCTGTGGACCAACATCTGCATTTTGAAAATTTCTACTGTCAGTTTTGAGACGATATATATAAAAACAAAAAAATAGATAAATTAAAAACTTGTGAAAAATAAAGTACCTCTGTCGTCCCATTGTTCTCCCTGTGGAAGAACCATGTCCGGATCACCTCGAAAATCTACTCCGGCATACGGAAAGTCCTAGATCGAAAAAACCTGGTCCTCTAACCAGTGAAAATAACCAGCAGGGAATCGAACAACTGCCGCGCCCTCATCAGGATGCCGGGCCATCACCGTAACCCATCGTATCAGCTTTGGCTCCCGAGGACCCAAGATATCAACAGTGAGATGCTGAGGGATCAGCATTGGAACTCTCTCTAAGGCAAAGCTCACAACTAGAGGCCCATATCCAAAGGTCTTTAGTTGTCCGTTCTTTACCCTAGTCAGTTGGCCCTTCATATTGGCTGACACAGCATCGCACCAGTTGAAGATGGTGCCTCGGAAACAGTCAATAGCCATCCGCATTTGGGACCCGGTGGCGATATGTAAAGCGGCTGCGCCGCAAATTCTGGTAACCGTGAAAGCTATCACCTTGAGTTCACGCCGAGAGATGTATTTGATTTCTATGCCTTTCGCATGGTTTTGATTGGGTATGCACCAATCTGCCCGGAGACTAGCAAGGGATTGGCCACCCGGCCTAGTCCCGGCTAGATTGAGTTGCTCGCCCCTATTCGGCAAGCCAGTGAGAAAGTATATTACAGAGGGCTCTATCTCGAGCTGGTGACCTCCGATGTAAAAGCATTGCTCATGAACGTTCCATCTCTCAACCAGCCACTCCAAGAATCTCACCTGAGCCCTCATGCCAGGTATGGCCCAGTATTTATATAGTCCGCATGCTTTTAGGGCATCAATGGAAGGTTGATGATTGATTGCGGCTAAATCAACGTCCTCGTGCTCTCTTTCTCTCCAATCCAACATGGTGAGTGCCCTACACACCAAGAAATAATGATTAGAATTAATTTGGGAAAATTTAAATGGTTATTTTTGGGGTTTGGGGTTTCAAATTCTGCCCTTCGCGGGGGACGCACCCCGCGTTTAGGACACAGAGTGCCGGTACGCAGCTGGCCTGAAGGTGGGCTGCGTACCCCGACCTTTTTCCTGTGTAGGAGAAAGTCGGGGGACGCAAGTCACCCTTAGGGCACCTGCATACCCCGCAGAGCGGATTTTAAAACCTAAAACCCCCCAAAAACCAAAACTAAAACCTAAAATCAAATTTTGGATGAAATTGAAGAGGAGGATGTTGTGAAATACCTGGAAGAGACGGCGTTCGATTCTGACGGACGGATTCTCCGCAATGACCACGAGAAGTTTCTTGCCAAAAGCCCTTTTCTCAACCTCAATAGTAAAATGGTAAAAATGACATGGTAAAAAGTCTTTTTATAGGTTTTTTGGATAAATGAATGATAGGTTTGTTTATTTTTCACCATGGAAGGATATTTTTCGATGCATTTTTGCCTATCTTAAACAGGTATGAGTAATGTGTTGTTTTTGTGCAGGACAAAGGGATTTAGAGGGAAAATTGTCATTTTTCACGAACCAAAATATCAGAGTCATCTTTTAAGCCCTTTTCTGACTCCTAAAACATGAAAAGATTGCCGAGCGTTTCTTTTACACTCGTTAAAATGGAATTAAAAGACGGTCCCCTTATAGCCCTTTTCTGACCGTAAAAACAGGAAAAGATTGCCGGGTTTTTGTCGTTTCAAACTCGATACTGGAAATAAAACGACGTGTCCTTGATCGCTTTTTACTTTTCAGGTCAGTGGCACTAAACATGAAAGTACTCCTTGGTCGCAAGATCAAGCGGTTCCCCCAAGTATTATTTTATACTTTTTCGGGCTTGAGGGACACCAATTTACGAAAAAGTTCAACCTGGAGTCTTCTTATGTTTTTCAGACTCTCTAAAATTGAAAAACGCCGAGTTTCTCCTATACTGGGCTTGTTAAAATTTCACAGTAAAGGACCTGTTCAATTACAAACAGGAACGAACCACTCCTTCCTAGGGTTCGAATCAAAACTAGGTTGGACTCATCCGAAGGATGAGCTTATAACCAAGCATATGTTATCCTCCTCAAGCTTTTTAAAAATAAAGAGGTACTTGCCATAAATGGTGGGGGAAAAGAGAGAAGAATGAGCCCATTTGTTATCCTTTGTCTCAGAAGAAACTTTACTACCACTCTTGAACACGACACTTTTCATTCACCTGGGTTGGGAAATCCTTTGCCTCACAATTGATCAAACTACATTGAAAGTCTTCAGCCGGGTTCTGGGGATTAACTTTGAGTCATTCATTACCAAGCCATCTGTTGTGTCGTTATGTGTTCAAGGGGTCTGCAAACAAAACTTTCATATGCAAAATACTTGTCATCCATCTTGACCATCCCTGAGTTAGTCCTTACAGCAACATTTTCTCCAACTTGAACTATGATTTCGTGTTGTGGGCTTGCCTGCAACGGGTCGCTTTCTATCAACATCAGCATATTATCTAGAAAGATGACTTAGAAATCGTCAGTACCTTAAAGTCTGCATGCATCAATGGCAGGTTTCTCGCCTTTGACGTCAGTTTACATCATTGACTTTCGATCGAAGGATTCCGTGAAATGTTCGACATCAACTCATTCATTCACATCTCATGGATTGTACTAGGTACTTTGAGAACCATTGACATTACTGGTGGTCTCTCTCACACTTGTTAACAGTTTACATCATCGACTGGTAATCAAGTGGTTTCTACCATGTTCGACATCAACTCATTTATTCGCATGGCTAGAATCGTACCAATTCGGGAAGTAGAAAAGAAGACCCTGGATCTAGTTTCCACCATCCAGGCTGCGAGGAGTTTTGTATTCATTATATAGTAGACCAATTATAAACAGATGGTTGCGTCCATACTGTGTCTACACAAGTCTATGATTATGATGTACTGCAAGATCATTCCTGTATCAGAGTAGTTAGTCTATTAGAGTTTTGATCTGAGTATGGGAATGCCTACCTCAGTGATGATATAATCTTATACATGTATTTTTTGTTGAAAATTGCAGGTTCTGACCAGGCTCTCCACGAGACAATCCTTGAAATGATAAAGCGCTTCCCCCTTCCTAGATTTACAAAACCCTAATCTACTACAGGCTTCGCACTTTAGGGGGCAATCTGTTACACTAAAAAATGTCACCATGGCTATGTACAGTTAGTATGGCTCTATCAACAGCTATGCTAACCTCCTGGGCAAGTCTTAAGCCTCTGCTCTCCATGTCAAACTCCAAAAGAGAGAGAAAGTCTTCATAAATGTATTTATCTCTGGGTACGCAGGTTCTCTCAACCTTGCCTGCGGGTACGCACCCAATGTTCACAATAACTGCGTACTTGTACGCTCTGTATGTAAAGGGGCAGGTGCGTCCCCCTGTAAAGGTCAAAATGCGCAAGTTTCATCTTTAAAAAGTTACTTGTGGTCATTTCTAGAGCATTCTAGAAGGTTGTTCGACGTGTATTGAGCGCCTCTAGATGGTTCATGTATCCCTACCAAAGAGGAACTTATCCCATCAAGAGAGGAGCTATCCCATCCAAAGAGGGGATTATCCCATTGATGGTGGACCTGATTAACTTCCTCTTGAGCACTATAAATACAGGCATTGGGCCAGAAGGAGGGGAGGTTGAAAGCTAAACTTTTCTAAGGGTAGATGCTGCAGGGATTAGGACTCCCATTTAGAAGCTTGTGAGGAGAGATTCCCATCCTTAATTGTTCCATTTGGAAGTGGGTGAGCTTTGTCAAAGTAAAGGAGAACTCTTGATGGACCCTGGGAGAGACTTGCACAACACCAAGGCTCAGGTTGTAATTGTTCCTTTTGTTTCCTATTAATGCAAATGAGTCCATTCTTCTCAATAACTTGTTATTTATGAGTTGTTTCATATACTCCTTGGTCTATATGTTAAATGTGTTTTATTTTATGAGATTATCAAGTGCTATTTAATCGTTTGATTGTTAGTGAACGCAGGTTTCGAAGTGAAGGAGGAGCTCATCCGGATCGGCGAGGCTGGACTACTACAACAGCGTTGGACTACAGGTAGGATCTAAACACTTGATTTCTTATATAGTAAATGCATGTTTAGAGAAGGATTGCTCTTGTTTGTCTTGTTTGTCACTAGAGAGTCTTAGGCTCCTAGGGAGGTTGGTTGTGTCCGCACAAACGACTCTTTCTGCCTTACAGTTATGAGTTGGGAATTTCGCAGTTAAATATGGGATAATTCCCTTAGGAATTGCACAAGGAATTAGGGGCTTCGTAGTCATAATATTTTTCTAAGTGTTGGCTTAAGATGGTTTGTAAAGTAGAGAGATAGATTGTACTTGTGCAAAGATTTTTCGGGTTGAACAATCATTGTATTTTTCTTCTCAAATATTCTTGTTAATGCAATATAGATAGTGGATGTTTGAGGAATTTCTTTCCCCAGAGAAATATTGTGTTATGTGTGATTGAAACTCTTCCTTTCCTTCTTATTGCTTTCATCGATCAATTTTGGTTCCAATTGAAGAGTAGAGTAGATTCTTGTCTCTTGTTTTAGCATATCACATAAGTTGTTGAATCTACAGGTAAAAATATACAACCTTTCCATTTCCTGGATATCCATGGTGTTGTGGGTTTTCCGCTTATTTTTTTCTGATAAGTGCTTAGGTTTTTTATGGTTTTGGTTTGGAACAAACACTCTGGACGCCGTGGAACAACTTGGGTTGAGTTACTAGTCTTGGAGCCTAGGTTAGAACAAACACTCTAGATCCCTTGGTGGGTTGAGTTACTAGTCCCTGGAGCTAGGTCGGACAAACACTCTGAAGCCCTGGATGGCTATGGGTTGAGTTACTAGTTCCTAGAGCCATGTAGACCATAGTTAGACACCGATTTGGTTGGTGTCAGTGATGTCTAACCATAGAGGTGGAATCATTGTAATTGTAGGTTGAGGTTTGTTGGCCTCTGGAAGCCCTCGCTTGGTTTTGTTTTAGTTTACTTCATGTTATCCCACATTCATGCTTGGAATATGGTGTGGGGGAGAATGGATGAAAGAGAGATTTGGTTTAGCCCAATCTATGGTCAGGTGGGATTTGGAAGTCCCTGAATTGGTTGATATTTTCATGTGCTAATATGAGGCATTTCCTTATTGTGATCTATAAACATTTGTAGTAATTATGTTAGTGATATTATGATTGAGTTGCATGGTTTCTATGTTGGTTATTTTATGGTTATATGATGTGTATTATTTATGGCTCTTATGATGAATTGTTTAGTTATTGATTGGTAGATGAATGTATGGAATCATAAGTGTTGTTGCATCCACGTGGAGAGGGCATAGGTCCTTCTTGGTTATTCTCAGATGAATCTTAGACTATTATGATTAGATATGCATGCATGACTTGCATCTTACATGTTTTCCATGTGTTTCGAGAAATTTCTACTGTGTTCTAGGCAGTCTAGGTCATTTTTTTGAAAGAATCAGGAAATTTTTCGCAGTGGTCTAGAGGTTGGCCTGAAAAAGTGGCTCAAATGTCGGGGCTGCACCCTCTGAACTGGGTAAGTTAGGTCATAACTGCATAGAGGTAGTGTTGTGCATGCATTCGGAGGCCTAAAACTATACCCAGGCCTTGTCATGCATGTGGTTGGAGGCCTATAACTACACCCAGGACTTGTCATGCATGTGGTTTGGGGTCTACGTCAGTGGAAAAGAGCCCCCTCTCATGGCTAGGTCACCTGAGGTGGTCATTTTTCCTCTGAGTTTCTTGTAGCCTCGAGGGATGTTTTGAGTTGTCAGTTTTTGGTCAAGTCCTACTAGCTTAACTTGAGCTTGTAGGTCGGGTCATGTCATAGTAACTCTTCATCTCATATTGACCTTGGCATGATGGTGAAATTGGGTAAATGTGGGAGGGGTGGTTAAAGATTGGTTTCAGAGCGAGGTTGCAACACTAGACATCAGGGTAAATGTGTTTTTCATGCATGCATGTTAGTTGTTGATGTGTTTTTTATGCATGCATTGTGATGGTCATTGTTGTAGTCTTGTGTCGTTATGATGTTGATATTGAAATAATTGATATGTTGATTTCATTATATATACATATGTTGTGTTAATCCATATTGACTATGAAGATGACATAGCCTCCCCTAAACTTCACTAAGGTACGTTTGGTTATGTTTATATTTGGTTATCTAACATGGTATGTTTTCAGGAAGTAGAATATTAGAGATGACAAGTAAAATGGTGGATTGCAGTTCATGTGACTCTCCTTATAGATCATATGAGCAACAAAGAGATGAGTTCTCTCCTAACATAGACGATACCTTAAGAAGTTTAAAGATAGAGATCATAAGTTGTAAGGAAGGTAATGAAATGATCACTCAATCATAGGAAAGAATTTACAGGGTGCATGAAAAGAAGGCAGAGGACAATGAAATGTTTCTTCAGAGATTATCAGAATTGCAGAGTTAGTGTCAATCATGAATCAGTTATGGATAGGAGGAAAGGAAAAATGGGGTGTATGATAGAAGGTCTCATGGAGGACACATGTCAGACATGGATGACACGGTTAGAGGTGGTAGATGAATGGATACACCAAATAGGATATGTAGTGGTTATGGGTTCTATTCTAGTTTTGGTTCAGAGAGACAACATAGTCATCTTCGTTATCATCCTTATAGGAGCAATGAGAAGCAATATTTTAACAACCCTCATTATAAATCCATGTAAAAATATATAACGCCATGGTGATGGGACATGTATTCCAAGCTGAATGGTGGAGGAAACATCCTAATGGGTGTTGATTCGGTTTATTAAGGCTAAGGAAATTGGAAAAGGAAATGGCTAAGATTTTGGTAAGGAAAAATGGCATTTTTGGCACAATTATGTATGATAATAATGGAAATTAGGAGAAAAGGGAGGTGAAATGTCACAGGCTTCATGTGAGGAGGAAAATGAAGGAAAATAATGGAAAATGAAGAAAATAGATGCCTCTAATAAAACGGATTTTGAGGATCAGCTGACAAGACTTTATTAGTTTAGTGTTGGAGCTCTCTTCTACTCTCTCTCTCTCTCTCTCTCATACTCTTCGAGACTTAGAGTTTTCTTGGAGCACTCTCAGTGGGTGTGTCATACTTGGAGTCTTGGAGCACGAAGGCATTAGGATCAACAACTACACCATATTTAGTTGCAGGTACTGAGTTGCATGTATGTTTCCTTCACTAATTTTGGCATGCATGACACTTGCATGTGGTTTCTTGGTTGTGATATGTCATTGGCATGGAGGATTTCCTAGATCGATAGTGGATTGCCTAGCCTTGCCATTTCTTGGATAGCCATGGTGATTTTGGGTTTACTTTCATTGTTTTTTTTTGGTTGGTTCTCATGTTTCCTTAGCAAGGGTTGACATACTAGTTCCCTTAGCCTTGGTTAGACAAATGATCGGGAGCCCTGTAACAACTTGGGTTGAGTTAGTAGTCCCATAGCCTTGGTTAGACAAACACTTTGGAGCCCTTGGTGGGTTTAGTTATTAGCCTTGGAGACTTGGTTGGAAAAATGCTCTGGAGTCGAATGACCGTTGTGAGTTGAGTCACTAGTCCTGGAGCCTTGGTTGGAACAATTGCTATGGATCAGTGGATGGTTGGGATAGAGACTGATCTGATGATGGTTTTGTGATGTTTGACTGTGAGGTGGAATCACCATTTGATGGGTTGAGGTCGATGGCCTCTAGAAGCCCTAGATGTGTTTCGATTGATTTGTTCTAAGAGTTCCCACATTCATGCTTGGAATATGGCACAGGGGTCAATGGTTGAAGAGAGATTTGGCTTAGCCATTCTATGGTTGGGTGAAACGTTGAAGTCCCATCCTGGGTTTGGATTTTGCATCATTAATGAAAGGTTATTTCTCCTTGTATTTATATGAGTATTATGATGGATTATATGTGGTTTATATCGTTGTGATTTCAAGGATAATTATGTCCCTATTATGTTGGTTATTTATACATTTTATGGAAGCAACTATGTATGGCTCTCGTCATGTTTCTACTTGTATATGAATGAACAATGTATCTATGACCTAATGGATGGAATGCTAGTTAAAGTGATAAGGAAACAATGATTCATGGTGAATCTAAGATAAGTATGAGACACTTATGCTCAGATCTGTTAATTACAGTTGTAGGTTGCATATTTACTAAGTGTTTGAAAAAATTTCTTTTATGGCTAGTAGGGGTCTAGTCAGGGTCTTGAACATGTTTTTTCTCTAGTATTGTCATTTCCATGTTATATTACTGATTTGAAGAGATGGTTCAATTCTATGTTGTGACCTAGGCTCCGGGCCTAAAAAAGTGGCTCAAACGCCAGAGTCACTAGCATAGAAATGACAATTATGGTCTCTGGTCACTAGCAGGCAAGCCTGTGAGAGCGACTATAGGGCTATAGTCACATGCATGGCTTTTCATGAGAGCGAATTTGGGTTTAATTCATTTAAATGCTAGATTAACTAGGGGTTGGGCACCTTGAGTGTCAGATTAGCTCTTAGGGGTCCTGAAGCACCTAAGGGAGGTATGTGTGTTGTGTTTCCATCGATTCAATTTCCTTAAGGTTACCTGGGAGGTTGAATTATATCATAGTATCCTCTAATCGAATGTTTACCTTGGTTGGCTGGTTGCTTGGATAGATGTGGGAGGAGGGTGTGACAAAGTGGTATTACAACGTGGTTGTGCTCTCCTTGGGCTGTGTGTTGATTATGCTTTCATGTTGGTTGCATATGTGTTCCTTATGCATGTATTCCATGTTCTTGTTTCATTTGCATGGTGTTGATCATAGTTGTAGTGATGTCACCATCTGAAGGTTGAAAGTATTGTCGTGGAGTATGTATTCTTGCATGTATGGTTGATTATGTAGTTGTCATGCATGTATGGTCATGGTTATATTTATGCATGAATAGTAGGTCAAACATGCCTTGTGAAATCATGTTATGCAATTTAGGTCATCATGAGGCTATTGATTGTTGTGATGCTAATGTGTTGGTTGAGATAAAGTAGGAGATGGAGATCATCATAATGAGGCTGCAACATTAGACTTTGGGGTAAGAGCATATCATCATACATGTATTGTATGTTTGGCATGCATGTATGTAAGTTAAGGATTGTCATATGCATTAGCTTTATAAACATTAAGTTCATGTAGATGTCTTCTGATGTTATGGTTACATTCATGATAGATGTTAGTTGATTAGTGTAGTTATATGCACATGTGTTGATTTGTCAAGAATGATAGTAACCTATAGTCATATGCATTTCTATTGTTGTTTTATATTATATAACCTGACAATTATGTTATAGGTTAACTTGTTGTTGTTATATGACAGTTAGCTTGACGATTAGGTTATATGTTGTCAATGAGCATGATATATAGCTTATGGTTGTTATATGCTAGTAACTTGATGATTAGGGTTATTTCATTAAGATCTTGATGTCATATGTGTCATGCTCAATTGGATTGGCCTATGCATATGGTTAAGGTTATGAAAATTAGGTATGAGTCGAGTTATTGTGTTGCATTGCATGTTACTAATCTAGACCGATCATTCATATGTGATTTCTATACATAAATGATAAATCCTTATGAGTTTATGATGTGAACATGTTAGTTAGTTAGTGTTATGGATATTGTGATCTTATTTATGTTTGAGTTTACATGCTGTAAAGTTATATCTTTCTAACTACATTGATTGTGCAGACAAGATAACCTCCCCTGAGATACATTAAGGTACGAGCTTTCTTATGTCATTTAATTAGTGTTTGAATGTTTGATTATGTTGTCTATTTGGTGTTTGAGTGTTTGGTGTCTATTATGTTGTCTAGCTGATTTATTTAACATGGTATGTTGCAATTGGTTGAATGTTTGATGAATTGCATAATATGAGTATGTGTTTATAAGGTTTCTTGCTGAAATGGTCTTGTTTTAAGAGGATTATACTAACACATATGTGTTAAGACAGTTGGTATGTACTTGAGTATAGTAGGTGACAGTTGTAGCATTATGTCTAAGGACTATCAGTTTACTATGAATTATGACATGATTGTTAGTCTTGGTAAAGGTTGATTTCAAATTGATAGATATGATTGTCTTGATATTTGGAACACGTGGTTGACATGTGTGAGAAGCTGCAAGGTAACATGTTATGTATTAGCATGACAACGTAACACTTGAAATGTTTATATAACTAACAATTGAGTGATGTGATGCTACATAGTAAGCCTCGATTGCAACAAGGTAGAAAGGTAAAATAAAGGAATTGGACAAGAATTCCTTTGGCTATGTTTTAATATGTGCTATAGTCATGAGTGGGTACTTGACAGGTATATTAGCTAGTCTCTAGTTGCAGGAGGATCTGTTAAGGTAATTGGAGTCCCTTCAGAGATGGCGTGGATGTGTTCAGTTGCAAGAAATGTGCTTGGAGCAACAAGGTAAGGTAACCAGTGTATTCTTATGTTTATTTATGCACTGACAGTTATGTGTTGATGGCAGTATGATACAAGGGATTGCATGTCAAAGAGATTGCCATGAAATCATGAAGAAGGCTTGGGTTGAGCTTTCCTTGGGAACCATGGGGATTGAGTCATAGTGTTTGTAGCTAGTCTTGTGCTTTTGTTCATTTGTTTCTTTGTTGAGCTTGATTGTGGTTTTTTTTGCGTCTCGTGCAGGGACATGCCACTTGGGTTGTAGTGTTGTTATTGGTTTCATGGTTTCCTTATTGGTTATTTCTTGTTTGGCCTTTTATGTTTTGAGTGTCTTGGGAATTCGTTTGGGAAGACGAAAGTTGATGGAGCTCGGGGAGAGATGTGTGGCACCCAACAGGTAATGTAAGAACTCATATGAAGTTCTATGCATGAGTAAGCATAGTAGAAGGTAAGGCTATGACAGTTGGTTGGACTGGCTGGGTACATTGTGGTAAATAGATGGTGGCAATATGGACATGAGAAAGGTAACCAAAAAAGGTAAAGTAAATGGACCTAAGATGTTAGCTGGCTTGACTAATTTGGGAATGGTGGTTCTCAATATTGTGCATGAATCAAGGAATTCCTCTTAACCTTGACCTTGATATCTAGTATTTATGTTGTGATCATGATTTCCTTATGCTAATGATTATATGCATATATGTATGTATGTACGTTTTTATCTGATAGGATCATCATGGATCATGTTTTTTTTTATGCTAATTTTTATGTATATGTATGTATGTGTCTATGTATCTATGTCACTGTTCGACAGGGTCATCAGGAATCGTTCTGGTGGAGGAATGATTGCTTATGCAAGAAAATGATATGAAGAGGTTCATGGTCTTATGAGGAATCAATTGGGAAGAGTAATCATGACAAATATATGAGGTCAGTATCATGTGGTTATGAGTTGATATTATGTGATTATATTATTTCTATTTTATGGACATGTTATACCACGGGATACATCAAGGAAATGAAATAAGTGTCATCTACGGCATGCTAGGATAAGCATGAATAAGACATTGGAAGCAAGGTTTCTTGGTAAGGATAGTGTGGTTTCAGATGTGTGGTATTACTATTGTGCATATGCTTTATATGTTGTACATGTTGCATCTGTGATGATTGTGCGTATGTAGCATTGTGCATATGTAGTGTGTGTACATGTTATTTATCCAATATTATGTACAGTGTGCTAGTACAAATAATGTTTTATGAATGTTGCCCATTCAGTGCTGGGTATATATATGGTGCTATGTACATGTTGGATATATGTTGATGTGTACATATTGTACTACGTGCATGACGGATATGCGGTGTTGTATGCATATGGTGCTCTGTGCTTGTTGGATATGTGGTGTTGTGTACAGATGATGCTATGTACATGTTGGATATGGACTGCTATGTACATGTGGTGGTGTGCATGTTGTACATGTGGTGCTATGTACATATGGTGTGGTGTGCGTGATTTTATAAGTGGTGGTGTGTGCATGTACTGCCATGTACATGTTGTACAAGTGTCGTTGTGTGCAGGTGGTGCTGTGTACATGTCGTGCATATGGCATTGTGTACATGTTGTGCAGGTGGCACTGTATACATATGATGTTGTGCATGCATTGGGTAGATGGTGTGGTGTACAAGTGGTACTATGTACATGTTGTACATATGGTATTGGTGCATGTGTGGTATTGTGTGCATGTCATACATGTTGTGTTGATGGCATGTGGTACTAGGTATGTGCATTGTGTAGGTGCGTGTATTGTGTGGCATTGTACATCGAGTATAGATTTATTGTGTTGTATGTTAGGTGTAGGTGTATGTACTATGTTATGCTCTAGATGTATAAGTATGTATTGTATTGTATACACTGGGCATAGGTGTATGTGTTGTATGTCAGGTTTAGGTGCATGTATTACATGGATTTGAATGTCGTGTGTGGTCGTATGTGTCTTATGCACACTATGTATATCTGCACCTTGTTGAGGAGAAGGCATTGTATGTTTCTCGGGTTTTGAAACCAATCCGGTGTGCGTACAAAATATGAACAAAGGCAAAAGTAGGGATCAATTAAAGGATAAATATCAGTATATTATTTCAATTTTATTATGCATGTGATTTATGATTCTAGTTTATGATGGTTACATGTGATTTATGATTTTTATCTATGATGGTTATGTTTTGAGCTAAGCTGATGAGATATTTTTGTACATGTTGAGTCGGTCAAATATGCTAGTTTGACTTGTTGTGACAGGAAGCGAATAGGATTGCAAATGTACCTTATTAACGAGCTATCAATGAGGTATGATGTGAATTTATTTCAATTTATTTTAAATCTAATCGAAGTTATGTGTTTTGTATAAGACTTCATGAAGTTCTTGGTTGGGTGGTTGAAATCGACTGCAAGAAATTGCAACAACAAAAGGAATTGGAAAATGCAGTAGTATGCTAGTAAATAATTCAGGAACAGTGTCATTGTGGGACACTGGTACCCAATAGTGTCCATTGATTTCCATGAGCATGGTATGACTAGTATGATGGTTTTAGGGTGGGGATATGCGTAGTTTTTGTATCTTCTTATGTGAGGAAGCCTTGTAGAGGGATGGACTACCTGAGATGGGGGTACCAACGAAACATGGAAAGTGAGTGACTGCACAGAATGGGTTGACCAGATTGCCGGAAGGACTATGTAGTAGAGAAGCGAAGAGCGGGGATGTTTTTTTTTTGGTCATTAGCAATTCTAGATGGAATCGTATGCTCATTAGGAGTGTGCCCTAGACCAATGACCTGGTAACTATTAGATAAGAGGAGAAGTGGTGCAGAATTGTAGTGTTGGATATCGGATGTAGTTTTGACTGAGACAGTGGATTCTGTACTTCCTGGGAAGGAGGTGAATCTTGGTACTACCTTGAGGGTGTAGGTGTGAGCCTCCAGATTGCCTTGTTGCAGATGCAGACATCACGTCTTTTTATTTGTTGGTTGAGAAAATGTGTATACGTGTATATTATTGTAAATATTGTATCAAGATGGATTTATAAAGCTCCATAGACAGTATGGTTATTTCCTAGTTGAAGCAAAGGTGTATGTATATATGTAGTTATTGTAATACCATAATGGGCTATGTTATAAAGCTCCAGTAAATGGTATTTTTTTCATGTTTCAACAGTGGTCATTGTAGATAATGTAACGAGCTATATTATAAAGCTCCATGGGTAGTATGTTTTGTTCTCAACAGTCTTGTTGGTATATGTGTCATTGAACACTGAGGATGGTGTTCCCCGAACGACGAGGGTTCTGTAACAATCCTGATTAAAAATCCATGTAAAAATATATAAGGCCATGGTTATGGGACATGTATTCCAAGCTGAATGATGGAGGAAACATCCTAATGGGTGTTGATTTGGTTTATTATGGATAAGGAAATTCATAAAGGAAATGGCTAAGGTTTTGCAAAGGCAAAATGATATTTTTGGCATAATTATTTATAAAAATAATGGAAATTAGGAGAAAAGGGAGGTGAAAGATCATATGTTGCATGTGATGAGGAAAATGATGAAAATAGAGGCCTCATTAATAAAATGGCTTCTGAGGATGAGTGGGCAAGACTTGGTCAGTTTAGTGTTGGTGTTGTCTTCTACACACACTCTCTCTCTCTCTCTCTCATACTCTTGGAGACTTAGAGATTTCTTGGAGCACTCTTGGTGGGTGTGGAATACTTGGATTCTTGGAGAATGTATGCAAATGAATAGGAGGAAAGCACAAGAAGGCATCGATATCAGTAGCCACATCAGATTTGATTGTAGTTACTGAGTTACATGTATGTTTCCTTTAATAATTTTGGCATGGATGACACATCCATGTGGTTTCTTGGTTGTGATTTGTCATTGACATGGAGGATTACCTGGATCGACAATGGATATCCTAGCCTTGTCATTTCCTGGATAGCTATGGTGATTGTGGGCTTACTTTCATTTTTTGTTTTTGGTTTCTTCTCATGTTTCCTTAGCTTAGGTTGAGTTACTAGTTCCTGTAGCCTTGGTTGGACAGACACTTTGGAGCCCTGTAACAACTTGAGTTGAGTTACTAGTCTCGTTGCCTTGGTTGGACAAATGCTATATATGCCTTGGTTTGTTGAGTTACTAGTCCTGGAGCCTTAGTTGGACAAATTCTCTAGAGCCCAGCGACAGTTGTGGGTTGAGTTACTACTCCTAGAGCCTTGGTTGGAACAAACACTCTAGAGCCCTAGACGACAGGGATAGAGACTGAAATGATGATGGTTTTGTGATGTCTGACCATGAGGTGGAATCACTGTTTGATGGGTTGAGGTGGATTCCCTCTAGAATTCATGGAAGAGTTTTAATTGATGTGTTCCATGAGTGCCCACATTCGTGCTCGGAATATGGGACGGAGGTGAATGGTTGAAGAGAGATTTGGCTCAGCCATTTTATGGTCGAGTGCAATCGGGAGGTCCCATCCCACGTTTGGATTTTGCATCATTAATAAAAGGTTATTTATCCTTGTATTTATATGAGTATTATGACGGATTATATGTGGTTTATATGGTTGTGATTTCATGCATAATTCTGTCCCTATTATTCTCATTATTTATACATTTTATGGCAGCAACTATGTATGGCTCTCATCATGTTTCTACTTGTTTATGAATGAAAAATGTATCTATGACCTAATGGATGGAATGAAAGTTAAATTGATAAGGAAACAATGCTTCATGGTGAATCTGAGATAAGTATGAGACACCTATGCTCAGATATGTTATTTACACATGTAGGTTGCATATTTACTAAGTGTTTGACAAAATTTTTGTTATGGATAGTAGGGGTCGACTCAAGGTTTTTGAAAAAGTTTTTACTCTAGTTCTGTCATTTCCATGTTATTTATTTGATTTGAAGAGATGGTTCAGTTTTGTGGAGTGACATGGGCTCTGGGCATGAAAAAGTGGCTCAAATATCAGAGTCGTTGGGACATCACTGACAAGTTGGGTCTCTGGTCACCAGCAGGCAACCCTGCGAAAGTGACGATATGGTTATCGTCACCCTTGTCAAGGGAGAAAATTTGGGTTAATTAATTTAAATGCTAGATTAACTCATGGGTTGCGCACCTGGAGTGGTGGATTAGCTCCTAGGGGTCCTAAAGCACATGAGTGAGGTCTATGTGTTGTGTTCCCATCGATTCCATTTCCTTAAGCTTACCTAGGAGGTTTAATCATATCATAGTAGCCTCTCGTTGTGTGTTTACCTTGACTAGTCAGTTTCTTGGGTAGATGTGGGAGGAGGGTGTTACAAGTATTTTCCATATGAGTTTAAGAAAGCCAAGTCTCCTACCTTTGATGGAGAGTTGAAGAAACAGGATATGTAGAAGCATGACTGTTTGGGATGAAAAAGTTCTTCGAGTTGCATGACTATATAGAGAATGTGAAAGCCATGATAACTATTTTCAATTTGAAGGGGAAAAGAAACATCTGGTTGGAAAATGTGGAGTGTGTCAAAGGTATCAACATAGAGGAGTTGAGTTGGAATGAGTTCAAAAGACTTTTCAGAAAGAAGTACTTGTCAGAGACATACTATGACAATAAGGCTAAGTATTTCTACAAGTCGAAGATGGGATCTGTGATAGATGAAGAGTATATAACTAAATTTTTGGAGTTATTCAGGTATGTACCATATCTTAATTATGAGAAGACGAAGGATTAAAGATTCGCTCTTGGATTTCCATTAGAATTTAAATATCATATTGAGTATGATGAGCCTCGAACATTGGAGGAACTAATTGGCAAGTTGAAACATTGTTATGAGTAGTCTAAGCATAAGTTGCAGCCTAGGAAAGGTTGGAAAGGTAATGAAAATATTAAGGAAAAATGGTATAAGAAGCGAGTAACACTGCAGGATACAGGTAACAAGGAGAATGCAACACCATACAAGAAGTTCAATGTAGTTAACAAAGGACAACGATTTCAGTTTGAGGAGCAGAACAAGGGTTAGGGAAGGAAGACTTTGTAGCATAAGACCTGTGGTGGAGAGCATCATGGGAGAGATTATCCATAACATCAGGGTGGAAGGTCTGAGATTTATAGTGCTCAGGAGGCATACAAAATTGGAGATGTTGAAAATAGTATTCCTCATATTTATGCAACATTTGACAATAGGAATGTTGATCATCGACATCTATATCGAGATGGAAGGTAAGCTTTGTGATCAAGTTGTTTCTATTTTTATTGAACCTGGATCTTAACTACAGCTATATCAGTCCTAACCTGATGTCCAAGTGTTGCTTGAATAAAGAAGTGCATGTAGACTCTTGGTTGGTGCAGTGGGCTACAAGTACCACGCAAAGAGTTCATCATTGGGTAAGATCTTGTGCATTTGAGTTGAATGATATGTCTACATCCACACATCTACATGTGCTTCTGTTGGGATCATACAATATGTTTATGGGTATGGATTGGTTGTACATTCATAAGACTAAGGTAGATTGATATGACAAGGCTATTGATTGTTTGGACAATTATGGAGAGAGGAGAATCTTACAGGGAAAGAAGAAACCTTCATTAGTGAGAATGGTTACATCTATGCAGGCATAACATAGTCATCGGAAAGGGTGTGTATTATTTGCATTTCATATTTCCAGTGAAAAAGGAAAGGATGTTTATGATGTTGAATTCTTGAAGAGGTATCCAATTTTGCAGTAGTTTCAGGATGTATTTCAAGCAGATACCTCAGAGTTACTGCTTCATAGGGAAGTAGAATTTTCTACTGAGTTGATTATGTGAGAAACACCAGCATCAGAGGTACCTTACATAATGCGCACTCCATAATTAGTTGAATTGAAGTTGAAACATAAGGAAATGATTGATAAGGGATACATTAGGACAAGTGTGTCACCTTGGGGTGAACCAATCTTTTTCGTGAAGAATAAGGATGGTACTCTTAGGTTGTGTATTGATTACAAATAGTTGAATAAGGTGGAGATCAAGAGTAGGTATCCTTTGTCACGGATTGACGACTTGTTTGATTAGTTGAAGGGAGAAATAATGTTCTCAAAGATTGACTTGAGATAAGGATATCATCAAGTACGCATTAAATAGAAGGACATATAGAAGACTACATTACATACCAAGTATGGGCACTATGTGTTTGTAGTGGTTCAAATTGGTCTTACTAATGCTCCCGCTACTTTCATGTGTTTGATGAATAGTGTGTGCATCCTTATCTTGAAAAGTTTGTGATAGTATTCATTGATGATATATTGATATAATCTAAACATGAAGAAGAGCATACACAACACCTAGTAGTAGGGTTAAGTTTGTTGAGAGAGAATTAGTTGTATGCCAACCTTATTAAGTGAAGTTTCTTTCAGACATAATTTCATTACTTGGGACACATTGTTTCCAAGGAAGGTATAACAGTGAACTAAGAAAATATCAGAGCTATCATGGAGTGGGAAAAGCCTAGGAATGTAGATAAGGTCAGATCATTCATGGCGATAGTTAGTTATTATATATGTTTCATCAAGAACTTCTCACAGATTTCCTATCCTATTACATTTTTGCAACAAAAAGGGAAGAAGTTCAAATGGAGTGAGGAGTGTGAAACTAGTTTTGAGTAGTTGAAGCATTTGCTTACAAATTCTTTGGTCTTGAATATTGTAGATCTAGATAAAGATTTTGTTGTTTGTATAGATGCTTGCAAGATAGGACTTGGTGGAGTATTGATGAAAGAAGGGTAGGTAGTATACTATGAGTCAAGGAAGTTCAATGAGCATGAGTAGAACTATGTGACATATGATCTTGAGTTGGAAACTATCATTCATGCCTTGTAGATGTGGAGACATTATCTTCTGGGTAGGAGGTTCATCTTGATGAGTGATCATAGTGGACAAAGGTACTTATTTGACCAACCCAATTTGAATGCCTGTAAGCTAGATGGTTAGACACTATCAGTGAGTATGGTTTCTATATCAGGTACACTAAGCGAAAGGAGAACAATGTTGTAGATGCTCTTAGGAGAAGAGTGCAGGTGAATCACATTGCAGCAGTGAGTTCTTATGGGACAAACTTGCATTAGCAGATCTTGCAGACATGAAAAAATGATGACAACTATCAACAGTTGGGGCACAGGTTACAGTAGTAGGGCGTAGGTGATAGGAATGAGGAGTATCACCTCATGACATATTTCTTGGCTAGATTTAGGAACAAGATTTATGTACCAAATGAAAGTGAACTCAAGAAGCTTATCTTGAGGGATTTTCATGTTAATCCATATTCAAGTCATCTGCGATATTAGAAGACTTTGATAGTTGTTAAGAAATTATACCATTGGTCAAACTTGAAGAAAGAGGTGGCTAAGTTTGTTACGAAATGCTTGAGTTCTTAGCAAGTAAAGTTAGAGTGTAAGTATCCATGTGATTTATTACAATTGATTACGATTCCAGAGTGGAAATGCGAGGTCATTTCCATGAATTTCATTACAAATTTAATAAGGACATCAAAACAACATGATTCCATCATGGTTGTGGTTGATAGGTTAAGTAAGTTAGTTATTTTCATTGCTTTTAAGTCTATGAATCATAGCGAGTGAGGTAGCTGAGGTTTTCATTAGGGAAATAGTGAGATTTCATGGTGTTCCTAAGAAGATTGTATCTGATAGAGATGCCAAGTTCATTATTAGGTTTTGGAAAGAGTCATTTGTAGGCTTTGGGATAGAGTTGGATTTAATTACAACCTATCATCTGCATATATATGGACAGACAGAGAGGGTCAACAAGATTCTTGAGGACATGTTGAGGATGTATTTCATGCATTAACAACGAAAGTGGGAATAGTATCTTCCACTGGTAGAGTTTGCTTATAATAATGAATATTAGGAGTTCTTGAAGATGAGTATGTTTGAGGCACTTTGTGGGCAGATTTGTAACACTCCTATTAGTTGGAGTGATAAAGTGAACAAGGTTTTGATTAGATCAAACATGTTTGTAGAGATGGACTAGGAAATGGGATTGATTAAAAGGAATTTTAAGGAAACACAAGACATGCAGAAGTGTTATGAAAATTAACATAGGGTATTTAAGGAGTTATAGGTTAGGGAGCATGTGTACTTGTGCATCAAGCCCAAGAGGAGCTCCTTGAGGATTGGGTCATGTACCAAGTTGACATGTTGGTATTGCGGGCCTTTCGAGGTCCTTGAGAGCATTGAACTAGTGGCCTACAGACTATCACTGCCTCTGACAATGAAATTCCACGATGTTTTCCATGTTTCATTGCTCAAGAAGTATGTACAAGATGTTGATCATGTGATTTTCTGGTTTTTATTGTAACTGGATCTAGAGGGATAATTCCAGTCAGAACTGCAATGCATATTGCAATGAAAGCATCTCATGATCTGGAATAGAGAAATTGAGTAGGTTAAAGCTCAGTGGAAGAACTTTGGGCCCGATGAAGCTACATGGGAGATCGATGATCAAATGTGAGCTATGTATCCTTCCTTATTAGCAGGTTCGAGCAAATGAGTTTTTGGTATATGTATATGTATATGTACATGTACATGTATATATGGATGTTGTTGTAGATATTGTAATTAACTGTGTTATAAAGCTCCAATTAGCAGTATGCTTGTTTCTATTTAGCAAGATGTCATTATAGATACTGGATCGAGCTATGTTATAAATTTCCATGGGTAATATGTTTTGTTTTCAGTGATTTGCTGGTCATAAGTTTCATTAAACACCAAGGATGTTGTTCCCCCAAAGGGGAGGGGTTTGTAACAACCCTTGATTTATTTTCTATGTAAATAAAATATGACCAAGTTCATGGGACATGTATTCCAAGTTGAATGTTGGGAAAAACATAGTGATGGGTGTCATTGGTAATTAATTAATGGCTATGGAAAATTGGAAATGAAAAGTTGGATTAATTGGAATTTTATTTATGAAGATAAAGGAAAATATGAGAAAATGAATGTGAAGAAACACAAATTTCCATGAGAGGTAAATTGAAGGAAAAATGAGGGAAAATGAAGAAAATATAGGCCTCAATGATAAAAAGGCTTATGAAGATCAATTCACAAATTTTGTTGGTTAATATTTTGACAATTCAGTTTTGGAGCTCTCATTTCATTCTCTCATTCTCTCGTACTCTTGCACACTTAGAGAAATCTTGGAGCATTTTTGGAGCATGCTTGGAGCACTTTGAAATACATTGTATTTGGAGAAAGAAAGCAAAGGAAAGAAGGAAATCACAAGGGAGCACATGGATCAACATCTATAGCTACATTTCGTTTTTAGGTAACAAGTTGCATGTGTGATTTCCTTGCTTATTTTTGGATGCCTTGCATATGTATGTGATTTTTTAGTTATGTGTTATCATTGGCATGGAGATTTTCTTAGATTGAAAGTTGCTTTAGCCTTGCATTTCCATTTCCTAGATAGCCATGATTTTGTGGGTTTTCCACTTATTGTTTTACCGATTGGTGCATAGGTTCCTTATGGCCGTGGATTGGAACAAGTGCTCTAGAATCCATAGAGAAACTTGGGTTGAGTTACTAGTCCTAAAGCCTAGGTTGGGACAAATTATCTGGATCCCTTCATGGTCAAGTTAATAGTCCCTGCAGTCGGGTTGGACAAATGCTATGGAGCCTTGGAAGGTTATGGGTTAAGTTACTAGTTACTAGAGCCCTAGAAAACTTGGGTAGAGAGTGATCTAGTTGGTGTTAGTGATGTCTGACCATAGAGGTGGAATCGTTGTGGTTGAGGGTTGAGGTGGTTTGGCCTCTAGAAGCCCTAGTTTTGTTTTGTTTTAGTTTATTCCACGAGATCTCACATTATTTATTGGAATATGGCACGAGGGTGATTGGATGAAAGAGAGATTTGGCTCATCCCAATATATGTTCGGGTGGTGCATGAAAGTCCTAACTTGGTTGGTACTTTCACATGTTAATATGAGAGATTTCCTTATTGTGGTCTATGAGAATTTGTATTGATTGTGTTGGCAATATTATGGGTGAGTGTGCATGGCTTTTATGCTTGTTATTTTCTAGTAATATGATATGCATTAGTTACGGCTTTTTTCATGAGTTATTTATTTATTGATTGGTACATGAATGTATGGATTAATAAATGTTGTTGTAGCTTTGTGGAGAGGGCATATTGCATTCTTGGTGATTCTCAAATGAATCTTAAACTATTATGATCAGATATACATTCATGACCTGTAGCTTACATGTTTTCCATGTGTTTGACGAAATGTTTAGTGCGTTTTAGGTAGTGTAGGTTAGGTTTTTGACTTGAGATTGATTTTTTAGCTTCGTCTTCATGTCAATAATGATTTTGGAAAGTCCCAGGCAATTCTAGGCAGTCATTTGGAGGTTTCCCTCAAAAAGTGGCTCAAGTCCCGAGACCACAACCTATGAATTCGGAAAGTTGAGTCACAACTACATGGAGGAAGTGTTGTGCATGATGTTGGAGACCTATAACTACACCTAGGCCTTGTCATGGATGTGGTTGGGGGTCTAGGTTAATTATAAAGAGCCCTATCTCAGGGCTAAGTCACCTGCGGTGTACCTCTGGCCTTTGAGTGTCCTGTAACGTTGAGGGATGTTATTAGTTTTCATTTTGTGGTCAGCATGTAGGCCCCACTTCCTTAACTGGAGCTTGTAGGTCAGATCATGTCATAGTAACTCTTCATCTCATGTTTACCCTAGCAGGGCAGTGAGATTGGGTAAATCTGGGAGGGGTGGTTACATATATATACGTAATTTTCCCATATTAAATGTAGTATACTTAAATAACATGGAGTTTGTTTCTAGAGAAAATCCAAACTCAAAAACACCAGATGAGGATATATTAAACCCCAACCTAGAACCAAGAAATGTAAAAATTATAACTGATGTAGAGCTGAGGTCTTCAAGAACCATTATACAATACTTTAAATACAAATTATCCTTCACAACTTTCAGTAACTACTGATCCAAATAGAGAATGGCATCCACCCATGTTATTCATCCACCCATAGTATTGTAAGTGGCATCCACCCATGGTATTGTAAGTGACATCAAGCCATGGTATTCATTCACCCATGGTATTTTCCCATGGTATTGTGACATCCAACCATGGCATTCATTCACCCATGGAATTGACCCGTGGTATTGTAACTGAAAAATACTATAAGTAACAAGTCGCATTTTGTAAAACGACATTTTTGTCTGCCATAATGTAGATTTTACAGTTATTCTCCATTTTAAAAAAAAAGTTTCTTTGTGGTTTTGTTTATCTGGTTTTCTGCAATTTTCTTTTGGCATTTCAATTTTTCAGATCTTGGGGGCCTCCCCTAAGATTTGTATCAGTGGTATTAGAGCTAGTTATGATTCCATGGGAATGAGGTTTTGATGCATATTTCATTTTCAAATTTTGCAGCAATAATCAACAAACTTTAGGCATGTGCTATGTCCTCCAAATAACATTTTCTTGGGCCAAGTGAGAAGAAATTTTCTTTTTTCATTTTTTTACAGGAATGTTTTTGGGCAGCGAGTTTGCAGAGCAGATCTGAAATATTTGATGCAAAATTTACAAAACCAATAACATATCTGGATTCCTTGCAGAAAAATCGCTCAATTTAAAAAAAAATGGGTTGAAGCAGAATTCGGATGTGGGAGATATCGTTGATTTAAAATCAGCTATGTTTTAAGAACTTTTGTGACTACAGAAAAGTTGCAGCATGAATATGAGATTCTAAAGTGTCCAGATAAGGATTTCAAAACATGCGAAGATGCAAAATGGTCCTCCTGTTTCAAAAAAAAGGTTATAATGAATATTATGAGTTATATTGATTGAGTTATGTCCATTTTAATTCTGGAGCAGCATTCGGAGCGGGTTCCCTTTGGAGACGTGCCCTCCCACCCTGCTTTAGTAGGCACCTACTTCACATTCATTAGTTTCATAATAACAACATTTGGCTTGGGTTCTTTAGAGACATGCCCTCCCACCCCAGGCTATCTAGGCACCTGCTACTTCATCAAAAACCAACATCAAGGTTATGGGTCAAGGCACAAAATTCTTGTCATTGAAGTCCATTTGCTAGGCCACACACTATTAGTATCACAGTTAGTCAAAAGCATTATAGGGTATCTCTATCCTCGGATCTTCGTTTATCATGGTTATGGGTCATCCACAAACACACACTTCATTGAAGTCCATTTTCTAGGCCGCACACTGTAAGTATCATAGTTGGTCACAAGCATTACAGGGTATCTCTATCCTTGGATCTTCATTCATCATAGTTATGGGTGATCGACAAACCCACACTTCATCGAAGTCCATTTGCTAGGCCGCACCCTGTCAGTGTCATAGGTTGTCACAAACATGACAGGGTATCTCTATCCTCGAGCCTTCGTTCATCATGGTTGTGGGTTAACCACATAAAACCATTCTCTTAAGTGGCTCTTCATATTCAACAAAGGCTCATAGGAGGGAACTTCACGCAATGGGGACCAGTGCTTCTTAATGAGGGAAGAATGATCTGAATAGAAAATGGCATCCATCCATGTTATTCATCCACCTATGGAATTTACCCATGTTATTGTAAGTGGCATCCACCCATGGTATTTATCAACCCATGGTATTGTGAGTGACATCCAGCTATGGTATTCATTCACCCATGGTATTTTCCCATGGTATTGTGACATCCACCCATGGTATTCATTCACCCATGGAATTTACCTGTGGTATTGTAACTGAAAAATACTATAAATAACAAGTCTCATTTTGTAAAAGGATAGTTTTGTTTGCCACAATGTATCTTTTATAGTTATTCTCCGTTTTAATAAAAATTATCTTTGTGGTTTTGTTTATTGGGTGTTCTGCAATTTTCTTTTGGCATTTCAATTTTTCAGATCTTGGGGGCCTCCTCCCCCAAGATCCATTTCATTTTTTTAGATCTTGGGGGCCTCCCCCTAAGATTCGGAACAACTGTATCCATAGATACCATTGTTATTTCCATTGAAAATGCGCAAGGCCAATGGACATATGTTGTTAATCACAAGGTTAGAATGGCTGACTATTTTAAGTCAGGTATTGATAAAAAGAAAGTCAAAGAAGTCATGATTTCAAAAGTATGTGCTACATTTATTTTAGGTCACCATGTCACCCACTTTGACATTGGTGAATTCTAGGGTGTGGGTCTTGGGTCCACATGTGATTGAAAAAATGCTAGGTGTGACCCTTTGCTAATTCCTCCTCTTAGGTAGAGGCCTAAACTACCTACCCAACATCTTGCCATAGAAAAAAATAATAGCTAGACCTAGCTATCCATATCCACCTTACCTCATAACTAGTGCAACAAAATATATTCATAGTTCTATCCCACGAGGGACTTTCATGTGTCATTGAGGGAGGGGTTGCATCTCCATTCCCTATAGTAGAGTCTAGGTAGGAGAGGCCACATTGACACAGTAAGTGTTTCCATCCTGTTTTATGTGACCCTTACAAATAATGAAGCTATAGGAATAATTTTTACAAGTTAATGGAGGCCTCTCAACATGAAAGTTTAATGGAGGGTGTTAGCACTTCTTAGATTCGCAAGGATGAAAACGGAAACCAAAGAGGTAACCACAAACCAACTTTGGACTTGGTAGCTAGCCCTTCTAAATAAGAGAGGGCTCTCTCTAAATCGATCCTCATAGCCAATGGAAGTGACTAGAGAAAACTAGGGTTTTAGGCTAGTTATTAGCTTAGTAGGGTTTTGATTTAAGGTTTTGTTGGACATGAAGCACAAGGTCTAGGAACCAGGCCAAATAGATCAAAATATCAGTTGCAGTCATTTAAATGAGGTAAGATAGATGTAATCAAATGATACAAATGGATATTTCGTAGTAGTATGGTGATGAAAAAAATCAGATATAAGGAACTATGTGAGCATACATGCATGAATTCACTTGTTTGGAAGATAAAAACACTTAAATGATAATCTCAAACAAAACAGAGCAATTTTGGCACTATATTCTATTTAAAACTCAAGAGATTAACATGAGAAAAAATATGGATAGATGCTAAAAACATTTAAAAATAAAATGCATAAGAATAACTGAATAAAACAATGTCACTAACCACAACACATGAATCCCAGAAAAATAGCTACAAAAGTATATTAATTCTGCCAAAATATCAAGTACACAAGCTCCAAAGTGTCAGAGCTTCAAGTATCCAACCTTTTTCACTCTAAAATTCATGAAATATATACAATTAGCTCATCCCTGGATGAAAGGAATCGAGCTCAATCGTCTCCCTAAAGATAGAAATAGTTGCATTAAATTTGGCACTCCCTGCTAGGAATAGAGACTGAATTTCTGAAAATAGGGGTCAAATATTAACTCGTATCTCTTGAATCATGACATATATTACCAAAGGGAAATTGGTTTTTGTATATTACCTTGTTTTTTAGAGAAACCTCTCTGTTTTCTCAGATTCAACTCCATCTGCTTATATGTGCTGTAAACTCACGACTGAAACAAGAAATCATTAAATGTTTAAATATGTAAAACTAGGCTGTAAAGATCCAGTCAAATATTCTAATCAATGAAACTCATGAAGAAACTGATAACTTTTTTTGATATTTGGCTCGTTGATGACAAAAACGGATTTCTCAAACTTCCTTTCCATCTGTTAGAAAAGCGCACCCAAAAACAATGCCTAAAATCGTAAAACAAATCTGTTAGAAAAGCGCACCCAAAAACAATGCCTAAAATCGTAAAACACATTCAAAATTTGATATTTTGAACATAAGCCTCAAATCTTGCTACATATCACCAAAATCTTAATGTTTGTGCATAAATTAAATGAGGGTTTTGTTTTGTAGTTTGTGATTGACAAAAACCTGTTTCATTTTTGTAAAATTCATGTCCATTACTTAAAAAATGGATTTTAATAAAATTGTCCGTGTGCAGCAAATGACCTCGAAAGATCCATGATATTCTTTTATGATACTTTTGATCATGACCGTGACTTTAGGCTTGTAATGAGAGTAGCATATACATTAAAAATTTATACATTGACTCAAGACCCTTTTTCGACCAGAGAGATGTCAAATTTAATTTGAAAATATTATAATTTGACCTAAGACTATAACCAATAGTGAAAAGAGTATTTTTGATCACTGTGATTATAAGACTCTAACATTGGCTCCAATGAGGATGACAAATCCCTAGGAGGTTTCAAAAAAACCATAGACCAGGTAGCCTTGTTCATTGGATAATGGAGTCATTACAACTACAATCTTCAAACTAACTCAAATTAAACTAAACACTGAACTGTACCATCAACTGTAAACTCTACTGGAAATCAGACTCAGATTTCAGCGTGCTGGGGCTAGGGATATTGAAAATCTTGGCCAACGACCCCGACAGCTGCGCTAAGATCGGAACCAACAAAGGGCTACTTCGCAAGATTACCGAACTCGAAAAATTAGATTCCGACGTGTCGGAATCAGCAATCCTAATGCATTTGAAAAGCTTGCCGATCAAGAGGACGGCAAGTCTTGATCTGAATTAAAGTTGGTTTCTATTGATCAGGTTCAGATTTCTCTCGTTTTTAATTAATGAAAACGAAACACTGCAATAATTAGTATATGGCGCTGTAATTGTGAAATGTTCCATTAGCCTGAATCTACAAACAAGTTATAGTCATAGTTAAAAATTCTGGATAAGTTGTTCTCTATTTTTGAATCCGATGGAGTTTGATAGATAGACTACGCGTTTTTCAATTAGTGAAAACAAAAACATTGTAATCACCAAGTTTATCGCGTTGTTATTCTGGATTTAGTATTACATTAGTTTCCCGTTTCCATTGTATTGTATTTCGAAGTAACAATGTTTTGTTAAGAAAAGATATTGTTGTTCTGGATTTAGTATTACATCAATTTCCATTGCATTGCATTTTGTTGTAACAAAGTTTTGTTAAGAAAATACCGTTGTTTGATGCACACTAATGGTCTGCTGATCATATTTAGCTGCGATGAAAATGTATTTTGCTGTTTGCAAATTTTATCTTTGTAATGTATTTCAGCCGGGATGAGCATTGTATTTTTCCGTTCGCAATTTTTATTTGTATAGTTTTTTCATGTAGAAAAAAGTTGATTTTAAATTTTTTGAATGATTCATTCAAAATTATAAGATAAACTTATTTTATTTAAATAATATATAACATTATTACAAATTTGAAATTTCAATAGAAGTATTACCATCATTAACCAAAATTTCATTTTAAGATAAATTTCTAACTTTAAAATTTTCTTTTAAAGCTACATAATTTATGATAAATTTATTAAATAGTGGATGATGCAAATTTTTTTTATGTGACATATATTTATTAATATATTAACTTTAATTTTAAATTAATTAATCATTTATTAATTATGGGATAATGTTTTTGATAGGTATACTTTATTAGTTTATAATTATATATATATATATATATATATATATATATATATATATAATTTCAAAATAAAAAGAATTTATGTTAAAACAGATGTATATTTTTGTGTTATGTGTGTATATTTAAGGAAAATTTTATGGGATTTCATTCTATTACATGGAATATTTGGATGGAGAGGTGTTCAATTACTAACTACAATAAGAATGAGTAATTTATTGGCCTAGTATGAAGGCCATGTATAAATAAAATATTTCTTAAATAGAAAAGCAATGTGGGCTATAATAAAAAAGACATGCTATGCATATTTAATTTGGTGTCTATATGACCTAATATAATTTTCATGCAAGGTAATTAAAAGTAATAAAAAATATGTGAGTAAGATGTTTAAACCTTATAATTTATTATTTTACAGTTATCTATATATATATATATATATATATATATATATATATATATATATATATATATATATATATGAATGATTTCAAAACAAAAAGAATTTAGCTTAAAATGGATGTATATTTTTATGTGTGTATATTTAAGGAAAATTTTATGGGATTTCATTCTATTACATGGAATATTCAAATGGAGAGGTGTTCAATTACCAACTACAATAAGAATGAGTAATTTATTCGCCTAGTATGAAGGCGATGTGTAAATAAAATATTCCCTAAATAGAAAAGCAATGTGGGCTATAATAAAAAAGAATATGCTATGCATATTTAATTGGTTGTCTATATGACATAATATAATTTTCATGCAAGGTAATTTAAAGTAATAAAAAATATGTGAGTAAGATGTTTAAACCTTATAATTTTTAAAAACATTTTAACATGTCATATCATATATAGAAAAAGTGTTAAAAGAAATATTTTAATGTTGTACAGAATAAAATATCCAATCTAAGTTAAGAAAAAATTATTTTAATGTGAATTAATAATGATGTATACGTAAAAATATATTGATAACAAAAAAACCCAATTTAATGAGCAGGTTGTATAATCTCTACAACAATCAAAAATACAATTTAAACAACAAAATTACACATTATTTTTTGCACTCTAAAATAAGTTTGCACCTAAAAAATTTGATCCTTCTAGGATCATGTTAGATCCGTCCTTAAGATGGATCTATGTTGGTTATATTGAGACTCAACCAAATAACTTCAACTAAATTAGAGTTAGAGATGTCACAATGAATTAAATTTACGCTTTATTCAAAACTATTAAACTTTAAAGTATATTATTGAAAAAGAGGCCATATGTGATAAGTTTAAATCATTTCAAGTTCTTAGAAGTTACCTATTGTTATTGTGACTAGCTTTAGCATCACTCCACCCTCGATTTACATATTGAAGTGAGACCCTCTATTTACATATTCAAGTGCATGCGTGCACACACACACACACACATTATAGATGAATTTTCATTTTATTTTTTTCCAAATTTTAGTGTTTTAGCACTAATTTGATATATCTACTCCATAGTAAGTTATTATTATAGTTTTTAAATATTATATTGGTTATCTCATGTGACATGTTACATTAAGGTTACATGTATATATTACATGTGTCCCTCATACTAGGTTGTGTAACATTGTACCTCACTTTAATGTGATGAAAAATTAATGAGCAAAAATGTTTACTAGTAAAAAAAAAATATAAAGCTTCGATTTAAATTTTTCCCCACTTTAATACAAACATAATTAGAAAATTTATAGTAATGTTTTATGGGTTCTATATTTCTTACTATAATTATTTATGTCATATTTGTAATATGACAGTACATGATAAAAATATATTAGTGAGCATAAAAAATGTCATCATAAGCTCATCGGTGATGGTCAAAAGAGCCTACGTCACCAAAAATTTAACATCATCAAAGGTTGCGTAGCAAAAAATATAGGTGTTGTGTTGACATTCAAGGTGCATCACAAAAAATGATTTATAATGACAGATAGTGAATGTCACGATTTCATATGAGAAATAGTGATTGACATTAGCCTCCATCACCAAAGGTGGCATTGCCAAAAGTATAGGTGTTGTGGTCACATTCAAGGTCTGTCATGAATAATGATTATAATGACGGATAGTGACTGTCACCATTTCATATGAGCAACAACAATTTATTGTGATGGACCTTTCATAATCATCGTTATTGATGCATATATATGGTGATGTTCATTGACCATCACCATTTCATATTTTGGTGAGGGTCGAAAAATGTCACCATAAGCTCATTGGTGACAATGAAAAGAGTCTCTGTCACCAAAAATTGAACATCACCAAAGTGTTGTGGTTACGTTCAAGGTCTGTGACGAATAATAATTATAATGACAGATAGTGACCATCACCATTTCATATGAACAATGACAATTTATGGTGATGGACCTTTCATGGCCATCACTATTGATGCATATATAAGGTCACAATTCTTGACCGTCACCATTTCATATTTTGGTGACGATCGAAAAATGTCACCATAAGCTCATTGGTAATGGTCAAAAGATCATGTGTCAGCAAAAATTGATCATCGCCATTCCATATAAATATCAAGGCACGATGGAATCAAACCACCAACCTCGTGCTTGTAAAATAGGTGCTCTTCCATTGACCTAGCACCCTTTAAAGAATTATGCTTTAAAAAATGAGACCTTGAAACTTTATAAATTGTAAATTCTACAACTTTCAATAAATTATAAAACTTTGTAAACTCTTGGAAAATATTTTACTAAACAAGCAAAATAGCATAGAAGTTGCAATTCCCTACCTAACGGTTATGAAATTTATGAAAAGTGGGTGGAGGGAAAGATAGTTACGTATAAGATACTCAATATGTTTAGTTGAATACTCAATTAGAAGTGAACGTTTGAAGACATTAATAGCCTATAAAAGACGAATAATTATCAAACCTAAAATATGCAGTTACACCAAAAATTGATTTCTCACCTTGTGAATCATGTAAATCTATTGTGATAGCATAAAAATTTTCCTATGAAAGAATGATTTGCATGCTAAAAGTAAAAAAAAATGACTATATATGATGTAATTGTGAATAATGAGCTACATGCTTGAACCATTTTGGCTATGGGGTCTAGAAAAATAATTTGGAGTGTTTCTCGTTACTAATTAATTCAAGATGTCAATATACAATGATCAATAATAATGATCCTGAAATGTAACCACTAAACAAATGTTATAATTATAAGCACACAGTTTAGCTAATATTTGTAGTGCACACTAGAATACACAGGAAAAAATAACACCAACACTTCATAATTAATTAATACTACAATTTCTTTAGCACTTAACATATTATATTAATAATTCACAAGTTCCAAATGAACATGGGATTGGTAATTACATGCATAGTTTCTAATTTATCTGTTAAGAAATTATAATGTAATTGAAGAGCCTACCATAGGAAAATAATGCAAAGGGAAGTGTAAATCACATTAGTATAAAGTACAAGGATATAAAGAAATAAAACAATATATTTGCAAGGTCACCAAAGCACTTATTTGCACGTTGTAGCAAAACCATTCCATTCCATACATTACCATAGTTATCTCGTCATTACTAGTTTTCATTTCCATTTCTATCTCATTCTATTTTCTTTCCATTCCATATTCATCCTTGTTCATTTTAATAACTTTTCATTAAACCCTATCCACTAAAGAAAATTTTCCACTTAAATGCTCACCAACAAGAAAAATATGCACATTCATTTTATTTCTACAGGGAGGCTAAATGATTGAGCAAAATATACAAGTCATTGAAATTTTCCTAGTCCATCCTTAAGATTTTAAATAGAATATCCTAGAGGCATGACTCATACTCAACAAAAAATGAAAATTTGCAGTACCTCAACTTCTACATGGTACCTTGTACCTCCATAGGAACCCCTACAGGTAGTCATGTAACAATTTCAACATATAAAATGCAACATTGTACAGTAGTATAAATTACACCATTATTCACTTATCCAACACCTCTAGGTATGATTTACTTTGATGCCTCCCTTTACTAATATTTTTATACAATGTCATTTAGTTGCATATGGGTCAAAACTGTATACAATTTATTTTATCATAAAATTTTATATATAAAAATAAAAAAGGGAGAGCTCAACACTCTAGCTTGAGTCAAGTGGGGCCCATCTCTTACACGTAAGAAGTGATAGGAGGAAATTATATAAATGTTCTCTTGTAATTAGTAGAGATACCATATTCATATGAGACATCAACAATATTCGTCCAAAAGGTGACATAATGCCATATCACCAATCGAGGATAAAGGAGAAAAAAATAGAGTTTAACCAAATAGATCATTAAGTAAAGTGCATGGACAACTAAAGAAAACACATGACTAAAGGTTATGATTATATCTTTTTGTCGATCCAATTAATTTTCACCACCCTTTTTTCTCAACCACGCCTACATGTCATTTCACTTCTCCTCGTCAATTTGCTACAAGAAGAATAATTCTTTCTACAGTATTAGCTACGTGAACGACTATAAGATTGTAATGATCTATAAGAAACTCTAGATAGGAAGCACAATAAGCTCAATAGAAGAAAACCAAAAATACGTAAATTCATTTGGTTTTTTTTCCCTCTTCTTTGACTTTTTTTTTCTAATTCTTCTACTATAATCTAGAATGCATATGTTGATTTTTCAAAATTTGGTACCCTTCCTATAAGAATTTCCTTAAACATAAGTACAATATGATAAACTCAAGTTTATAAGGCAAGGAAAAAAACAAATAAAGCAATAGGATAACCCCATTTCTTTCCAAAAATAACCTTCTATGTATTCTTCTATAGAATGCGGGTAGGGTTTAATGGAAGAGAGTCCTCAAGCGCTACAAGATTTTATTAGAATATTATAATTGTAAACATTTTCCATAGAAATCGATGGCTAGGGTATTTTGAGAAGTGTTTATGATGATGATGATGTGGCCCTTGAATTTTCTTCAACTTTCAGAACTATAGGGGGAAATATTATGTGACCACAGTGAGAGGAATAGTGATTTGTATCAATGAGGAGACAATTGATAGAATCATATGCATTCCACAAGGCTTACCATGGGATAAGGAGGAGAGGAAAGATGCCACTCTTAATAAAAAAAAAAAAATTCTTGGATAATAAGGAATTTATAGAGGATAAATATGGATTCAAAAGCAAGAGTATTCCATCTCCCTAGAATGAAGTTGCATACCACATACTAAAATGCATCTCTTATGATGGGAAATTTTAGTGTGGTATTTGCATGTCAATTGAGACTACTATATCAACTTAGACACCAATATCACTACAACCATCTCAAAATATAAGCATTTTTCACTTCCTTTTACAATCATTAAATGGGATGAGTGATAATGTGAAAGGCGGGAAAAATGAGTCTTTGGCCCATCATGGGATTATTAAATTGATTGTTTATGATGCATTGCATAGCTTAGAACATCATATTCAATAGTTTCGGTTCATAGATATGGATAAATATTGATTATCAGTGACCCAAGAAGCCTTAAAAGATCTAAGGATCACAACTATCAAGAAAGGAAAAGAAAAAGTAGCCACCAACCCTCGGTATTTTAAGAAAAAAAGAAGATGATTAAACTAAGGTAACTGAAAAGGAGATTGTATCCACGGTAGTGAAGATGGGGGAAACCCCCTAAGCCCAAGAAAATGACACAACTAATCAAGTACGAGTCTCAAGTTTAAAGGCAACATAGGCCTAAGACCAAGTCTATCTCCAAATAGAAAGAATCTTCCCAAACTGTAGTAAATATAAAAGAAAGCCCAAGCTTAGAGGAGCAAAAAAATATCTTGTAGAATGAATAGAGCTACATGAAGAGGAAAAAATTACAATTTCACAATGAAGAAGGAAAAAATAAAAAAACAATTTAAAGGTTGTTGGACCATACACTACAGGAAGAATGAAATGCTCGAAATAGAGAAACCCAAGACAGAGGCCTACAAATGAAATATAACTGCAATAGAAAAGGGAGTAGAGGAAGTAAAAAATTTGGAAATCAAATAGACCAACTTAGAGAGGATAGGATGATCCTCAAGATTCAAGTGACAAAAAATAGGGAACACTTGGAAAAAGAAAACAAGAAACTCAAATAGAAATTAGAGCAACCAAGAGGAGTGATAGTAGCTATGGATAATCATATTTCAGATATGGAAACTTCTTTGGGAGTCATGGAAAACTTGTCACTGGAACTAAATAGTTGCAGATAACTAACAAGGGCATGTTCTGTTTTTCTGAAAGAGAAATGGTGTAGGTATTATATTTCTCATTTTGACTAGTAAGGAAAATTTCATGCCCAAACTCCCAGATATTTCATCAAATATTGTTGGGGTTGCAGTATGGATGAAAAAGGAAGTTTGTGTGAATTCTACCTCCACAACCTTGTATTTTCATAATCACCCTCTTGGGATCCTAACCCCAATGTGGGGTATGTCCAACTCTTGGCCTTGACCTCTTGGCTAAGGCATGATTAAATGAGAGCAAAAAAGAGAAGATGAAGTCGGGGAAAGAGTTGATTTATCCCATATGGATTAGGGTAGAGGACCCTAACCCTCAAACCAACATTATAGCTCATAATATCTTTACAGAAGACCATCAAGTGGCACAAATTTGGAAGCAAAGGAAATAGAAAATCATTTTACACTCTGAGGATATGTTGTGACTATTAGGAGATGAAGCTACATAGGGTTTCCAAATAGGATGGAAAGACTTTCCTTCCAGCCTGTAGGTTAGAGAGCTCCATTCACCTATCAAATTAAATAGTACCATCTCTAGAACACCTCTCTATAAGAGGTTAATGCAAAAGTTTGGAGTGCATTATTTTGGCTTGAGATTTAACCCCCCACTATTACTCATACAGTCAAAGGAAATTAGTCAAGAATAAGAAGCCAAGGACTATAAAATAATGAAGGATTCTAATGGGTTTTATCAGAAAGGAGAACCAGATATATTGGATGAAATGCAAGATATGTTGTCAAGGAATAAAGAGACAAGGAATAGAGAGACAAGGATTAGGAACATTAGAGGAGAGGGTAGTTTCTCAAAAGTGTGCATTCCAAGCTAGGGGCATGATGGTCCCACACATTGGATATTTTATAAGGCCCATGTATCATGATATTTTACCCATATCACAGATTTTTTATCTTACATTAGAAACTATTTTGAAAATTGCATGATTATTATGAGTGCTTAGGGCTCAAATTATTAGTTGAAAGTTAGATGCTTTTGACCTCTATTTGGGTAGCTATAGTGAATATTTGGAAGATTCTATGATAAAAAATAAGGAGAAATTTTATGGATTCTATCCCCTCCTACAGTGAGGGTCAACATACGTGAAAGAGTATTAGTGAGAGGACAAAATCCCCTCCTATATAAATTATAGGGATTCTATCCCCCAATACGCTAATGCTTTTGTAATTAATTCTCTACTTAATAAAATATTAAATCAACCAACACAAATTTTATTAAATTTGGTAGTTAGTGGATCTAGAATTTAGAACTTTAACTAGATTAAGTTTTTTCAAAATGAGGAATTAGAAAGTCACTTAGTTCACTAATTTTAATGTAGATATTCAACATTTTTTGTGAAAAAATTATCATGATAAACTTTATAAAACAAATTTATATAAAGTTGCAAAATCAAATCTTTCACATATTAATCTTAGATTCCTTACATTATCTATTTTAATATTTTTTATGGTTTGTATTAAAATCTAAGTTTGTTAAGGTTATTTTATGAAAATAATGTTGTGTATGTTACTATTATTAACACATTTAATTATAATCCAATATAGTAAATATCATGTATGTGTTAAGCTATGATTATTACTAAGAAAAGATTGGCACAATTTAAAAGTCTTTCACCTTTGCAACACTAGTAATATGGTTGAAGATTAAAATACTCTCTTAGATCATCCAATTTATACTCATATTGGACTTAAATTTCAAAATATTTGTGACGCTACCAACCTTCTTGATCTTTTAACTGAACAAAATTATGATTATCTTGATACACTTATTTTAATGTTGTTTAAGCATAACAATAAAACTCTAAATAATTTTGAGTAATATCTTTTTTCCTACTTATATACCATATTTGGTCTTAGTGGTTGATAATCATCATTATCACCATCATCATTACATACTATTGCAGGAAGTTTGCACCATTTTAGAATTGAGGAGAAAGTATTTTTTTAGGATCAAATTAGATGTTGAATGAGAGTAGTTAGAATAATTTATTTATTATTTATTATTTGTACTTTTGTGTTAAAAACTAAGTTTATTGAAGCTTACTTGATGAATAATAGATTAATATGCAAGATATATATTAAGTATAAAGTTATTTTATGACAAATGATCATAGTAATGTGTCCAATATATACCAGCATAGATCAATCTTAAGTTGGGATGTAACATGAGCTGAGAGGGATCAAATTTCTTCACGTGCAAACATCTTAAGATTGGAAAATACAAGGTGTTATTTTTCATTGTTGAAATTGTAGTTTTGAATAATAAATAGAGTATATATAAGACGAATTACAAATTTTAACCATAAAAACTAAATTTTTTTCTATATATAATCAACATAAATTAGTTAACATAGATATTCAAATAGTTTATTTGAATCTCTAGATGAAATATTTTTGAAAAGTATAAGATTTAAACATCTGATTCACACATTTTTTTTACTTCTAATTAATTTACAACATATTCATTTTTTCTATTTAGATCATTTTTATTTTAAAGAGGCACAAACAAAAGACAAACTTACACATCCCCTCATACCAGGTTGTAGAATGAGCCTCTCGGCTCAATTGCTAATCATTTTAATCATAAAAATAAATCATGAATTAGAATAGTAACAAAGAAGTACAATTTAATCGTTTTCAAATATAAGAGGAAAGAGAGAAAAATGACTAAACTATTTATTACAAATGTTTAGTTTTTATTCCTATAGTGTTTAAGGATATTATATTGAAAAGAACATATTAACATTCATCTAAAACTTAGATTCCTAAAATTATTTCTATTATCATTAATATTTATATTTATGTATTAAATTTGACGCATGATTAATAGATTTTGTAAAACAATTCTTACCTATAAAGTTATTTAACAATATATTAATATTGTTTTTCTTACTATTATTGACCATTTTAAATTGACACTAACTAATTTTCTTATGTTGAGTACAAATTTATTATACTAGTACAATGTTGGCACCACTTCAAAATATATAAGAGGAAATATTTTATAAGTCTAGTTGTGTTGTTCAATGATCAAAATATTTTTTTTATAAATTAAAGTGCAACAAAATAGAAAATTTGATTTATATCAATTATAATCAGGAATATTAAGGAAAACTCACTTCAAACATTATTACAAGTGTCTAGCATTTATTCATTAAGTGTTTAAATGGTTTATATTAAATATAATACTAATTAGCTACTCCACTATTGTTTTAATAGACCAAGTTTAGAAGATGTTTTTAAGTGCATTATTGAATTTTATTATGCATATTTGATATGGTGAGAAGTCATGTTAGTCAAATAAAGATTTGAAAAATTAAATATTTTATGTTACTCTCATGTAATTTGTACTAGCACATGATTGCACTGAAATACTAAATAATATAAAACTCATCTAAAAATAATATGAAGAGAGTATTTGATATATAAAAAATGTTGAAAAGTGTGTCTGAATGTATATTAATAGATCCTTCAAAAAGGAAAATTACATTCATGAATCATATAAACCTAATCTTAAGATATTCGCTCAAATAGATCAAGAACTACTTCTACACCATATTTATTTATCTTGGTCTTCTATACAAGCCTGAATAAACTCCACAATGAAAGAACACAATGAAAGAGCATCGTATTAATAATAAAATTACTTATTTATACATGTGCAATCTAGGTATGAGACAATTGTGTCTCGGTAACTTATTAACCGTAAAAACGGAATGTAAAACTAATTATATACTATACAATAACAATCCCGAAGGATTATTTAACATTCCCCCCTTAATCCGAAGGGACCTCTGACATGCCGAGTATAATTTTGAACTTTTCAAACTTTTCACGTCCTAGTGGCTTTGTAAATATGTCTGTGATCTGCTCTGAAGTAGGACAATGTGTCATATGAATAACTTTGGCCTCTACATAATGTTGAATCAAGTGATATTTGGTGTTAATATGCTTGCTTCAATAATGAAACTTGGGATTCTTGGCCAACTAAATTGCAGAAGATTTGTCGATGAGTAGTGGAGTTGAAACCTTTTGTTTCTCTCGCAAGTCTTCAAGTATTTTGCGAAGCCAAATGATTCATTTTGTAGCTTGAGCTGTTGCAACATATTCAACTTCGGTGTTACAATCAGTAGGAATAAATTGCTCGCATGATCTCCAACTGATGGTTGTTGATCCAAGACTCATAAATTAACTAGAAGTAGAGACTCCAACTCCTTTTCTCCATCAAAATCAAAATCGGAATATCCGGTGAGATGGAAATCTGCAACTTTGGAATATTTGATGCCATATGTTCGAGTGCCTTTCAAATACTTGAGCACTCACTTTTCTATATTCCATTGACCTTCACATGCCTTATGCATGAAACTAGAAAGTATCCCTACAACAAAAGCTATGGGAGGTCGAGTAGTAGTTAGAAAATTCAAACTTCCAACAAGTTGTACGTACTTTGTTGGATCTTCAAACATACTTACTTCAGTGGAAGTAAGCTTCAAATTCTTCTCCATAGGAGTAGCGATAGGATTACAATCTTACATCTCAAATCTGTCCAATAGCTGTCCAATATATTTTTTCTGAGAAATGAAATTATATTTGGGTTTCTATTCAACTTCGACCCCTAAATAATAAGGTAATAAACCCAAACATGTCATGTCAAAAACTTTCAATAATTCTCTTTTAACCGATGCTATATAGTCATCATTGTTTCTTTTGATCATCAAATCATCTACATATACAACCAAATATACAATTGACTTTCCAATTTTCTTAACAAAAAAGGTTTCATCATCCAGATCAAATAACTTATAATTCAATTTGAGAAGGTGTTTCGTTAACTTTTCATACCATGCATGAGATGCTTGTTTCCATCCATACAAAGCCTTAACCAGTTTGCATACCTTTTTCTCTTTGCCTTTAACAACAAACTTTTCAGGCTGAAACATATAAACATCCTCCTTCAAATTTTCATTCAAAAAAGTTGTTTTAACATCCATATGGTGTATCTTCCATCTATTATGAGATGCAAGAGAAAACAGAGCTCTAATTGTTCCCCATTTTGTTGTAGGAGAAAATGTCTCTATGTAATCAATGCCTTCCTTCTGAGCGTAGCCTTTTGCTACAAGTCTTGCCTTGTATTTATCAAGTGAACCATCTGCTTTGTATTTGATCTTATACACCCATTTTCAACCAATGGGTTTGACAACTACGGGAGGATCCAATAACCTTCAAGTTCCAATTTTTAATAAGTGCATCATATTCCTTTTGCATTACATCCTTCCATTCATCAAAATTAGTAGATTCTTCAAAAAAATTAGGTTCACTAATTCTACAATGATTGAATTCACGGTCATGAGAAACATTACCTAAATCACCTTTAGAATACATTCTTGTTTCAAAGTCATCATAATTGCTTGGAACTTTATGAGTACGTGTAGATCTTTTCAAAGGTTGCTGACGTGGTTGTGATGGTTGCTCATCTTGAAAAACAGGCTTCAGAATAGGCTCTTCAAGCGCAATTTCTGGTCCTGTGGAAATATTACTATCATCCAAATTTTCTTCAGCAATAACATTCTGATGAGTCAAAGATGGAAGAACCACAAATTGATCCAGAGTGACATTCTGATGAGTCAAAGATGGAAGAACCACAGACTAATCCAGAATGGGAACCCACCCTTCAATGTGTGGAACATCATTATCAGATTCAAAATAGATCTTCTTAGATGAAAATTTCTCCAAATTAACCAGTTTCCTATCAACAATGGACTTACTTTTATCTGATTCAAGGAAAATAACATCTTTGGAAAGAATGAACTTCTTTTTCTCCACATCATACAACCTATAAGCTTTGGAAGTAGCAGAATATCCCAAGAAAATACATTTGCGACTTCTAGCATGCAACTTGTTATGCTGATGTTTA
The DNA here is from genome assembly GCA_031772625.1 of Pinus tabuliformis. Taxonomy (NCBI): domain Eukaryota; kingdom Viridiplantae; phylum Streptophyta; class Pinopsida; order Pinales; family Pinaceae; genus Pinus; species Pinus tabuliformis. The sequence goes on from CM062804.1 coordinate 1,117,367,814, forward strand.
GGAATTAATGCATAGGATAGAGAACCAAAGACTCTAAAATGTTGAACAACAAGAAGATGATTATACCGCATTTCATCAGGAGATTTATTATTGATGACAGAAGAAGGACAATGATTATGAATATAAGTTGCAAAAAGAATTGCTTCTCCCCAAAACATCAACTTAACATTCTTAAAGAACATCATAGATCTAACCATATTAAGCAAAGTTCTATTCATACGTTTTGTGACACCATTCTGTTTTGGATTATAAGGTATGGTAGTTTGAGGTTTGATTCCACTATCCTTCAAATACTATTTAAAAACATGAGAAGTGTACTCGCCACCATTATTAGTTCTGAGAATGCCTATATTCCGTTGAGTTTCATTTTTAATCATCAAATGAAAATTTTTAAAAACTTGTAACACTTGTAACTTATTCTTCAACAAATACACCCAACACATTCGTGAGTAATCATCAATAAATGTCAACACATATTTATTTCCATTTGCAGTTGCAACAGGAATAGATCCACATAAATTTGAATGTATGAGACCTAATTTTCGTGAAGATCCGAAAGAAGAACTATGAAAAGGTTGTTTATAATGCTTTCCTAGAATACAAGAATCACAAGGCGTAATATTTCTTGGAACTATCGAAAGACCTTTAATACCTTTCTTTTTCATAATTCTGATGCTGCCATAATTGATGTGACCAAATCGAGCATGCCACGACAAGATGGAAGACAGGATATCACTTTGTTGTGCCAAAAGAGCAGAACTTGCACGAGAATTAGTAGATGAAGTACCATTTAATTTTAAAAGCGTACCTTCTTCCACACTTGTCATAACAACTGCATGATTAGATGCTCTTCTTATCTCTATTATGCCATCAAATATATGAATATAATTCCATTGTTGCCGAATATGGATAAGAGACATCAAATTTCGCTGAAATTGTGGAATATAAAGTACATCCTATAGAACATAATCTGCAAAATTCGGTATTTTCAAATGAATAGACCCAATGCCAGATAGTTTAATCTGAGACTTGTCAACAAAGTAAATAACACCATCAATATCATCACTAAATGTTTCAAAAAAATCTCCCCCAAAATGTCATATGAAAAGTGGCTCCTGAATCTAAAATCCAACTATCTCGCCATGAAGAAAATGTATTGTTGAAAACATCATTAATATTAAAATTACAGTGAGAAACAATTTAATGTGCATACTTTGATGATTTTACCTTATCTGGTGGTGGCTTATCTTTCTTTTCATTCAACTATTCTCTCATTTCATTGACTTTCTCCCAAGGGATTTTACAATTAGTAGAAGTATGACCAATTTTACCACATCTAAAACATTTGATAGCTGGTCTATCATTAAAATTCATTTGTTGTCTATCACTTTTTTGTCTCTTTCCCTGATTTTTTTTGCCCCCTCTTCCTCTATAATTTCTTCTACCATGACCTCTACTACTTTTATCACTTCTAGAAGTTTCAGCATGAGACTTATGATCCTTTTGTTCAAGACACAAAGTTTCTACATTAGATTTAGGTGGATCCTTTTTCTTCCCAAAGGCCTTTTCTCTCTCAGCTATTTTGCTTACTATTTTATCATATGTAATGTCTTTTAACTACCCACTAGGTTGGAGAGATTCCAAATAGTTTGAATAGACAGTGTGAAAGAATTTTATAAAATTTGTAAGTTGTAAATCTAATTTAATTCCAGTGGCTTCTATATCATAGAAAATGGCTTTTATTTCAGAGGAACTCTTCAAAGGGTCATTATCCTTCATCTCCAAATTAAACAACTTTACGAATAACTCAATAATTTCGAGTTCTGAGTGTGAATCATACAATTCTTTCAACTTCTTTAATTCTTCGAATGAAGTACCACAAGAAACAATATATCAGCTTACCTCTTCTATCACCGATGCAGTTATTAATGCATATGCATTATTGTCTTTCGTATCCAAAATTGCACACTGCTTCTCATTATCAAGCGGTTTCGGTGCAATTTATTTTCCATCACTATCCTTCTTTCCTTGACAAACTTCCCACAAATCGTTAAAAACAAGGGTACTTTTAAGCTTTCAAAACCACTCTTGATAATTTTCTTTTCCATTAAGAACAACTCCAACTATGGAAACTTTTGAAGTCATAATCGTTATGTAGCCAAATATTCTTCAAATCCTTTCAAATTCAAAACATATGCATTATTTTTTAAAAGATATAAATTTGTTTCTCATCTTGTTTCAAACAAAGTTGGCTTTGTGGTTTAATGGTAGGTTTCAAAAATAGCCTAGCAAAGAGCTAGGTTCAAATCTTATTAGCCTCCAAATATTTTATTTTACCAATGACCTCTTAAAAAAAATATGTATTTCAAATCACCAGAAAATTGTCCACTCTTTAAACTCTTCCTTCAGAAATTTTACTCAAACTCTTGTTTTACTCAAATTTTAGTGTGATTAAACTCTTGATTACTATCGTAAATGCCTATAATATGCTTGAAATTTTAGTAAATGCAAATACTATTCTTTAGAACTTTTACTTACTGTGATTAAACTCTTTTTTTACTGCAATAAATGCAAATGATATCTTGTTATTAAACTCTTTTTTTAATGCAATAAATGAAAATACTATCTTTTAAGTAAAATCTTGTTTGATGCAATAAATGCAAATAAAGCCTCCCAAAATTAAAACAACAAGCGACCCTTGGATGCATGGAACTTAGACTTTTAGCTAACAATCCAACAAGTATTAGTATTTGACTCAGTATTGGCAATTTTTATTGATAACAACAAGCACTCAAAACTCCAACATGTATTCTAACTTCCAAGGATATGTTAAAAAAATCCAAGTATATTTAAAAAAAATTCTTTATACCACTGAATTTCTCCAATTGTCTTTCATTATGACAAAAAGATATAAAAATTACAAAGAGTCAATAATTTGGGTGTCACACTACGCTAACCTTCTGCTGCATTTAGCTATCCTCACAACCTTCATGCTCCGCGTCTCCTTTATGCCATAGACTTCAAGTACATGGAGTTTACAAACAACTCAATCGGGGCTTTGATACCACTGTACAAGACCAAATAAACTCCACATGAAAGAACACAATGAAATAACATCGTATTAATGATAAAATTATTTATTTATACATGTGCAATCCAGGTACGAGATTGTTGTGTCTCGGTAACTTATTAACCATAAAAACAGAATGTAAAACTAATTACATATTATACAATAACAATCTCGAAGGATTAGTTAACACTTTCAGTGTTCTTTCTTTGGCATCCATGCCCACATTATGGTATTAATTGGAATAAAGACAAGTTCTATGTCATCAAGATTTGGTACCCAATATTGCTCTAAAAAATTTCGATTGTATTTCCCTGACATAGGCTTCTACCAATCAACCCTTACATGAAGATTCTCACTATAATTTACAATCCATATAATTAAATAATAAATAATAATTTTACATTATTTATTATAAAATAAACATGTAGTGAGTAGACTTAAACTTGTATACTTCCAACTTCAAGGGTGTTCTATTCTTGGCATCATGCATTATGTACCAATGGTTAAGAGAAATCAATAGCTATTATGGAAGCATGTGAGAGCTTTATGGGAAATCAATTTCACTTAAGGAACATGGCTGGTTGGATTTATGAGTTGGCCTTTTTACTCCTCTATCTTGTAGTCGACATGTCCTTAATTTAGGGGATTTTCCATTTTGCAAGATTGCTTATTCCCTTGTTGTAATTTTGTTATTAGGTCTCTTTGTTTTATATTCCTTTGTCATTCCATGACACATTTATCAATTTTTCGGGGTAGCCTTCATTGTCATAGACTCATGCCAAATAATCCAACCTCACTAGTGCCTTCTCCTTCCATAGCATGGTTTCATTAAAAGGTTAAGGATTTTAGATGTCAAGCTTCAAAACATAAAAGTTTTGTTAGATGTTTAAGGTATCAAAGCTTAGATGGAGAGTTTCATCCCCAATGTTGGTTGTTGTCGCATTCTAAACATAAAATTTTAAATAGCTTTGGAATTATATTAGCATACTAAGTATTTTTTTTAGTCACAAGTCAGGCTGAGAAATGGTAAAGAAACGTGGTAGTATTTTGGCATCTAGAACATCTATAGAAGTTCTTAAGACCACCTCTTAGATAAAGGTTCTTAAGACCATCCACTTGGACTTCCAAGTGGATGACTCTATCAAACTAATAGCTCTAAATTCCAAGGAATAAGATTTAACTCTTAAGCCTTCAAGCTTGAGCAATCTGTTCTTTGGTTTAACGTTTTAAGCATTGTGTAACATAATTATTTTGGAAGTGCATGCAGACTTAGGCTTTTATTTTACTTGTATTTTTCTTCAAAATTTTATACATTTCTTAACTTAATAATAATAAACTTTTATATCTGATTTCCTTCGGAACAAAACCACATCTTATTAAATTTTATAATATAAACTTTTGTATATCTGATTTCCTTTAGAACAAAACCACATCTTATTAAATTTTATAATATAAACTTTTATATATGATTTCCTTAAGAACAAAATCACACTTTATTAAGTTTTATAATTTTAGTTCAGTCAATTTAAAAAAAAAAAAAACCTTTAAATTTTTCATATATTAGATATAAATGTTTCAATTTATATTAATAAAATAAAATAAAAATTTAAATTACCAAAAAAATTATTTACTCAATTAATATTATAAAAAAATATTATAATTAATTCCAATTTCAATACTTTATTTCTAAACACCAGAATCAGCGTGGTGATATATTTACCTTACCAGACACCATACGATCTTCACATTAACCACACACCTGACGTGTGACTCTGAAAAAAAAAGATGTACATGCACACTTTTAAGTCACATCAAAGAGGAAGCGATGCAGTCAAAATATTTTACTAATCATTGATCAAACTTTTAAATAGTTTTTTTAATATCTCTTTTATAATATTTTTCATATGTATATATGTGTGTTTTTTTATAATATGTATATAATAATGTAAAATTGTGAAAATTCATATATTGAAAAAATACTAAATAATTTTATTATTTCTTCTGATAAATTTAATTATTTTAGTTAAATAATTTATCATTACTTATTTAAAATAAATTATAATAAATTTGTAATATTTTAAAATTTTTATTACAGGTAACTTATAGAATCTAATACCATATTAAAACTTGAATATTAATTTTTTTTAAACACAATTTTTTTTTTTAAACTTTTAAAAACATTAAAAATCTTTCTGTTTTAAATAATCAACCTATTCTTAATAAAAATTATAAACGAATTTTATAATTATTATTATACATGAAATACTGATTGATAATACATAATAACATCTATGGCTCATAATGACTGATAATACAAAATAACATTTATGAATATCCATGCACATGATATTCATATATTCATATTCGGATGTAATTATTTAATGCAAGATCAGTTAGCGAGCATTTAGATAAGATAATCCTACTTCCAAATAATGATCTTGATTCACAGTGGAATGAATTTACTAGCGCTTTCTAAAGCGTGCGTGGACTTTGATTGGAATGGATGTGCTTTGTAATGCAAGAGTGGAATTAGATTGGAATGGATCAGAATGCAAGTCTGGGCTTACATTGGAATGGATCAATGTAGTGTTACACTTAAGTGAGAATGTTGGATCGGATTTTTATGTGAGGTTATGTTTGGAGTGTATGCAGTCAATGAATTAGATGTATTAGATGTAGAAGGTTTTGAAAAGTATATGATCATCTTTTTATATTTTCGTTATTTCTTAGGTAGCAACAAAGATCACATACAGATAGAAGGTATCAATTTAGAGAAATTTAGTTGAATGTCTTTCAATTATCTAAGTTTTAGTTAGGTTGTCTTTTACCTATTCATTGTATTTATCTTTTTAGGACTTTGAACAATATTCATTTTGAGGCTATGAAACAATTGATGTTTTGTATTTGGTCTATTTTTCTCAATAACAAATTAGAATAAAGTTTTTTTTAGTTTGATTTCCTCAATAATAGACTTCTGATTTAAAATTAAAAAATAATTGTTTTATTAAAAAGAAAATATTTTTTTAGTAATTATGCTAATATATTTTGAAATAAGATTTGCATAATTTTAATTTATTTATCAACAATTAAGAAGTGGGGCAGTTAAGTTATAGGAAATACTTTTAGTAATAGTCAAAATAGAGAGTTGAGATCTATCTCAAACCTATCTCTAAGTTTTTTTCTTTTCAATTTAATTAAAACAAAATTAATATATATATATATATATATATGATTTTGAGTAATGGGTTATAGGTTTTCCTGGCAAATGGTATTGATAAGTCATGATATTGTAACAAAACCTATTTATAAATTAAGAATTTCCATGGTAAAGTGTGAGTGAAATCTATTACATGTTTTTTAAAATCTATATATATTTAAATGAGATATTAATTACTTTAATTTTAATAATAACAATAATAATAATAAGGGTATTAGAAACTTTATATGTCTAGATAGAATAACTTTTAAAAGAAAAAATCTTGATTCATTGCTACTAATGACTTGTGATAACTAAAAAAATATCTTTCTTCCTTTACCTTTTCAAGTAATTAATTGATGTGATAAACAATTTAATATAGATTGTGCTTTATTAATTTATTTGTGGTTGTGTTGCATTAAGGTTAAAATTTAATTTTCATGTTGCCTTATAATCATTAATATTCAAACACCATAATTATGGTCAACTATGAACACCTATCTCTCTTTCACTCTCTCACACACAAATGCTTCCATATATGCTTCTAAAATAGACTTTTAGAGATGAAATATTGATGCATTTATATTAATGGTTTATATGAAACAAAACCAATTACTATTAGTATTTCCATTAGTATTATTAAGCAATGTGATAAATCCCTCTTTGAGAAACTATATATATATATATATATATATATATATATATATATATAGAGAGAGAGAGAGAGAGAGAGAGAGTGTGTCTAGTTTATTGATATTTTTAGGGGTGTCTTACATTACAATTCAATATTCAATTTTTATGTTACTTTGTCATCATTGTTATTCAAGAAATAATTACCATAAACTATGAGCCCCCACCTCCCCCACACACATGGGTGCTTGCACAAAGATGATGGTTGAAAAAGTGAGAATCAGGTGTTGATGAATGTGTTTACACATGAATGCACTTACATTATTATAAACATGCATGTACTCATGAGCTTGCAACCTTGTTTCTCCCTAAACAACCATGGAGGATGCCGACTCAAAACTAACTAGGCATTTTCAAGAATACATGCACATTATAGGAATACATCCATGTTCTAGGAATATCTATGCATTTTTGTAATGTCAAAAAGGAATAGGGCTACAAATTGTTATCAATAGACAGAATTACTTATTTTGTGATTTCTTAACCAAGTTAAGGAGTAAGCTTTGAGGAGAGCTTGACAAGATAATGTAGGACTTTGCTAATGTGGTCATTAATTGGTTCCATGTAAGAAATTAATAAAATTTGAATATTTTTTTATTTCATATTTCTTTATATTATAAAAGTAAATATTGTAACAACCCCTTGTTGATTTTTTATGTAAATAAAATAAGACCAAGGTCATGGGACACGTATTCCAAGCTGAATATTGGGCAAAACATAGTGATGGGTATCATTGGTAATTAATTAATGGCTATGGAAATTGGAAAATGCTTTGAAAAATGTAAAGTGGTATTAATTGACATTTTATTCATGAAAATAAAGAAAAATAGGAGAAAAGGAAGGTGAAGAGACACATATTTGCATGAGAGGGATATTGAAGGAAAAATGGAGGAAAATGAAAAAAATAGATTCCTCAATGATAAAAAGGCTTCTGAGTATTAGTTCACATATTTTGTTGCTTAGCCTTTTGTCAGTTTAGTTTCGGAGCTCTCATTTCATTCTCTCATTCTCTCATACTCTTGCACACTTAGAGAAATCTTGGAGCATTTTTAGAGCATGCTTGGATCACTGTGGCATACATTGGATTTGGAGAAAGAAGAAGGAAACATTGAAATCACAAGGGAACAAGTGGATTAGCAACTACAACTAGATTTCTTTGTAGGTAATAGGTTGCAAGTGTGGTTTCCTTACTAATTTCTAGATGCATGGTATATGCATGTGATTTTCTAGTTATGTGTTATCATTGGCGTGGAGATTTTCATGAATTGATAGTGGTTTACTGTTTCCTTGGTTAAAAATAGCAACAACAAATCCTAATTTAATTTGTCCTTTAATTAAATTAGGAATTATATTGAAGTTTTATTCTCATAGAAACCTGTAATAGTTAACTAAGATAATTTGACTTAGTTGGCTTAGTAAATTCGAGATGGAAGTCTATCTAGAATCATGTAGAGTGATTCCTAAATTGTAGGGGTCCATCTTGAGTTCTTTGGAGTTGTAATTAATTAACTTATTCTAACTGAGTTATAGTCAGTTAAACTAGTTCAAATAATTGGAGGAACTAGTAGGAGGTCTAATAGTGGGGACAAGCACCAATGCACCTTTACTGCTCCACCAGTTAACTGAATATTCACTCATAAATAACTCATGAATGCTAGTTCAAAGGAAGACCTAGTTGAGATTAGAGTTCATGGATAGTGTACTATCAGTCGTATAATTTTATGAGTTGTACAGATGATGCATGTAATCAGTTGAGGGCCTATGATGGATTGCATAATTATGAGTGGTGAATTTCCCAATTAAATATGGGCTAATTCCCTTAGGAATTGCACAAAGAAGTAGGGGATTGGCAGACAACATATTTGGCTAAGTATTGGCTTGAGTTGGGTTGTGAAGCAGAGAGATAGATTGTACTTGTTCAGAGATTGTTCGGGTTGAACAAGAATTGTATTTTATTCTTAGACCTTATGGTTAATGCAATATAGATATTCAGGTTTTTTGCAGTTTCTTTCCCCAAAGAAATAGTGTGTTATGTGCGATTGAAATTCTTCCTTTTCTACTTATTTTTTTCATTGATCAATTTTTGTTTCAGCTGAAGAGTAGAGTAGATTCTTGTCTTGTGTTCTAGCATATCACATAAGTTGTTGACTTTACAAATAAAAATATACATGTTATCAGAGCTGAAGGCATTATCGAAGAGGAGAATTCGAGTTTGTTGTGCAGGTGAATTCGAATTTGCAAGTTCATACTTCAGAGTTAGCAATATGTCATTCTACGGATTGAGACTTGAGTATGCCCTAGAGGGTAGCTCGAATTACATAGCTTGGAAGTACAAGATGGAGGCAGTGCTGGAAGACAACAAGCTGAAGGAATTCATAGATCATGTTATTCCAAAGCCTCCAACATCTAATGCTAAAAATTTGGCGGAAGAGGAATGGAGAATATGTGTGGAAAAAGAGAGAAGGATTATCCTAGAAGGAGTTCTAGATCACATTGTATCGAATTTCCATGGTAAGGAAACTCCATTTGCAATGTGGAAGGCATTGATATACCTGTTTCATAATAGAAATAACCACAAGAAACTGGCACTGAAAGACAAAAATAGAAATATGAAGATGGATAAGGGCGACTCTATTTTGAAGTACTTGACCAAGTTCACCCAATGTCGAGATGAGCTTGGAAGTGTCAGGATTAATATTGCCAAAGAAGATTTGGTGAGGCTAACACTTCTAGGACACCCCAAGAGTTGGCACAGTTATCAAAACTCAGTTAATGAGAAGGAGAAGCTACCAGAGTGGGGGAGATTATGGTCCGACTTGGTACAACAAGAGATTCAATGGTCACCAGAGATAGATCCTCATCAATGCATGATGATGAGGATAATTGTGCCATAGCAGGTAACGAAAAAAAAGGGAAGGGGAAGTCATCCCATTGCATATCAGATTCTTGTCAGGGTGGCAAGAAGAATGACATGTCGAAAGTAAAATGCTTTCACTATCAGGAGCTGGGACACTTTGCCAAAAATTGTCCACTCAAGAAGGCTGGTAAGAAGTCCTTAGGAGGCGCAACAGGTGAAGCTCTTTCTTCACAGTTCAAACTCGACTTTACCCTCATCGCTTGTATGATTTCATTGATGATGGCTAGTGTGGTACCCGGAAAATGGAGCTTCTTTCCACATGATCGGTAACAAAGATCTCTTCAGTAACTTAGAGGAGAAGGATCTCTAGATGCATATCGAGATAGGTGATGATGGGAGGTATAGCGCTGCAGGCATCGAGACAGTTACCATTCAGAGGGAGTCAAGTTCTCCCCTCACTTTGTGAGATGTTATGTATGTTCGTAGTTTGAAGAAGAACTTGGTTTTTGTTACCATGTTGGAGGATAGAGGATATGATGTGATATTTAGTAAGCAAAAGGCGTTCCTTCGTCACATAGCCACAGGACATGTGAAGAGGATAGGGGTTCGAGTGAAGAACCTCTATAAGTTGGAGGTAGAATATTGTTCTACCTTGAGCACTAAAGCAGAGAAGGTGCAGATCCAAGACATCAATGAGTTGTGGCATAGGAGATTGGGTCACTTGCACCATGGTGTTTTGAAAATCATGTGGAAAATTTTTATCAGTCTTCCCAATGGTACACTAGAGCAAGTAGACACATGCAAAGGGTGTACATTAGGAAAGTACACCAAAGCTCCCTTTCATGAAGAATACAGTCGAGCACAGGTGATCCTCGACCGAGTTCACTCAGATGTGTGTGGACTTCTATTGACAACATCCACGACCGAGCACAGGTATTATGTGATATTTGTTGATGATTTTACTCGTAAGTGTTGGATACTCTTTATGCAGAATAAAGATCAAACTTTTTCTAAGTTTTGTGACTTTAAAGCACTTGTCAAGAAAAATAATGGCACGAAAGTTAGAGATCTCAGGAATGATAACATTGGAGAGTATGTGTCGAATGAGTTCAAAAAAATTTGTGCATCAGAAGGCATTCGACGAGAGTTGACAGTACCTAATAACCCACAACAGATTGGGATGGATGAAAGGAAGAACAAGAGTATTTTGGGAGAGGCACGAGAAATGTTCCATGATCTTGGCCTACCATTACACTTGTGGGTCGAATCATGCAACAAAAATGTTTATTTGAAAAATATAATCCCTCATCGAATTCTCAGGATGAGTACACTGAAAGAGGCTCTTTTAGGGAAGTAACCAGAAGTGGCACACTCCAAGATTTTTGGTTCATCTGTCTATTGCCATATAACCAAATATGCACATAAAAAGATTGAGCCAATAACAGAGTTGGGCATATTTGTGGGATACATTAATACACCTCACAACTATCAAGTGTACCTGCCAGCAAACATGATGAAAATGGTTCAAAGATATGTAAAATTCGATGAAGAGATGTCCATGAGATGTTCTCTTGAGAGGGACCTTTAACTACATGTGGTTGAGGATCTTTTAGATCCAAAGGAGGAACCTCAGGATGATGTGGAGAAACCACATGCAGAGGAGTAGGGAGTGGATACACCCACTCATGCAAAGTCTTTTAGAAATGGGAGAAAGCGCACCAGAGAGGCTAATAGGTTATTGCATGATGCTAGAGATAATGTGGGAGCACCCACATCACAATGCAGGAAAATGAGGTCACCGGAAAGGTAAAATGGCTACATGGCTCTAATGAGAAGATGTGTAGAGATTGATCCATCCTCTTTTGAGGAAGGAGTGCAGCAACCAGTTTGGGTTGATGTCGTGGTTGAGGAGTATGACTCCATTGTCAAGAGAAATGTTTGGGATGTGGTCCCAAGATAGACAGATGAGTCAGTGGTGAGTTCCGTATGGATTTACAAGGTAAATCAAGAAATAGATGGTAGTGTGGAGAAACACAAGGCCAGGTTTATGGCCAATGAGTTTTCTCAGGTGGAGGGGATTGGTTATGATGATACTTTTTCTCTTGTAGCAAGGTACTCATCAATCAGATCTATTCTAGCACTCTCAACATAGATAGGATGGGAGATACATTAGATGAATGTAAAGACAACATTCCTCAACAATATGATTAAGGAAGAGGTGTATATTGAGCAGCCTCAAGGATTTGAGATCTTCAATAGAGAGTCACATGTGTGAAAACTCAAGCGAGCGCTATATGGAATGAAGCAAGCACCCTGTGCTAGGTACACCACAATCGATAACTATTTCACTGGGTTGGGCTTCATCAAAAGTGAAGGAGATGCGAACCTTTACCATATTGTGGTTGAAGGTAAATTGTTGAAGATTTTTTTATATGTCCACGATTTGATTCTGGAAGCTGATGATAATATGATCAAGTATTGCAAAGAGGATCTTGCAAGAGAGTTCAAAATGAAGGATTTGGGGTTCATGCACTACTTTATGGGGATGGAAGTGTTGTAAGGTGATCAGGATTTGTTTGTCTCTCAGGGAAAGTATGCGAATGATATACTCAAGAAGTTCCACATGAAGAGTAGTAAACCCATGGAGACTCCTCTAGCTGGTAACTAAAGGAAGGAGGATGTTACTTGTAGCGAAGTAGTGAAGGCTATTATTTACAAGAAGCTTGTGCATTCACTCATGTATTTGGTGAACACAGGCCTAGACATGTGTTATGTACTTAACCAGCTTAGTTAAGAAATGGTTAAGCCAACCAAGCTATATTGGAAGGTATCCAAACATGTGTTGAGATACCTTAGAGGCACTACTTAGTATGGTCTTTGGTATAAGCGAATAGAGGGAGTGAATCTTCAAGGCTTCACTGATGCAGATTAGGTAGGGAGTCCATCTAACATGAAGAGCACCTCAAGTGGGATCTTTAGTATTGGGTCAACAGGTAGTTCTTGGTGCAATAGGAAACAAAGATTAGTTGCACTTACTTCAGCAGAAATAGAGTACATGGTTGTTATTCAAGCAACTTGTGATGCTATCTAGATGAGGAAGATTCTTGTTGGTTTGTTTGGTCAACAAATGAATCCAACTGTTATTTAGTATGACAATCAAAATTATATCAAACTCTCTAAGAATCCAGTTTTTCATGATTGGTCCAAGCATATTGATATTCGGTATCATTATCTTTGAGACTATGTGCAAAGGAGAATCATGTTGCAGGAGTACATTTCTACAAAGGAGCATGATGCAAATATTTTGACAAAGGCCTTGTCAAGGTAAAAATTCGAGTCTCATAGAGGCAAGATCGGGGTAGTAGATAATCCCTTTCTTGTTGAGATGGAGTGTTAAAAATAGAAACAAGAAATCCTAATTTAATTTGTCCTTGAATTAAATTAGGTATTAAATTGAAATTATATTCTCATAGGAAATTGTAGTAATTAACTAAGTTAATTTGACTTAGTTGGCTCAGTAAATTCATGTTGGAAGTCTATCTAGAGTCATGTAGAGTGATTCCTAAATTTTAGGGGTCCAGGTTGAGTTCTTTGGAGTTGTAATTAATTAACTTAGTCGAAATGAGTTATAGTCAATTAAACTAGTTCAAACAGATGGAGGAACTAGTAGGATGTCTCGTAGTGGGGACAAGCACCAGTGAAGCTTAACTGATCCACCAGTTAATTGAAGATTCACTCATACATAACTCATGCATGTCAGTTCATAGGAAGACCCAGTTGAGATTAGATTTTAGGGACAATATACTATCTATTTTATAATTTTCCGATTTGTACAAATGGTGCATGCAATCAGTTGATGGCCTATGATGGATTGTGAAGTTATGAGTGGGAACTTTTCCAATTAAATATGGGCTAATTCCCTCAGGAATAGCGCAAGGAATTAGGGGCTTGGAAGGCATCATATTTTTCTAAGTGTTGGCTTAAGCTAGTTTGTAAAGTAGAGAAATAGATTGTGCTGGTGCAAAGATTTTTCGGGTTGAGAAATCATTGTATTTTCTTCTCAAATATTCTTGTTAATGCAATATAGATAGTAGGTGTTTTGAGCAATTTCTTTCCCTAGAGAAATATTGTGTTATGTGTGATTGAAATTCTTCCTTTTCTGCTTATTGTTTTCATCGATCAATTTTGGTTTCCGTTGAAGAGTAGAGTAGATTCTTATCTTGTGTTTTAGCATATCACATAAGCTGTTGAATCTACAAGTAAATACAAGCTTTCCATTTCCTAGATATCCATCCTGTTGTGGGTTTTCTGCTTATTGTTTTTCAGATAAGTGCTCAGGTTCTTTATGGTTGTGGGTTGGAACAAACACTCTATATGCCATGGAACAAATTGGGTTGAGTTACTAGTCTTGGAGCCTAGTTTAGGAAAAACACTCTAGATTCCTTGGTGGGTTGACTTACTAGTCCCTAGAGCCCATTTGGACAAATGCTCTGAAGCCCTAGATGGCTATGGGTTGAGTTACATTTCCTAGAGCCATGTAGAGCCTGGTTAGAGTCTGATTTGGTTGGTGTCAGTGATGTCCGACCATAGAGGCGGAATCATTGCAGTTCAGGATTGAGGTGTTTTGGTCTCTGGAAGCCCTCGTTTGGTTTTTTTAGTTTATTTCATGGGATCCCACATTCATGCTTGGAATATGGTGTGGGGGTGATTGGATGAAAGAGAGATTTGGTTTAGCCCAATATATGGTCGAGTGTGGTGTGGAAGTCCCTGAATTGGTTGGTATTTTCATGTGTTAATATGAGACATTTCCTTATTGTGATCTATAAGAATTTGTAGTGATTATGTTAGCGATATTAGGACTAAGTTGCATGGTTTCTATGTTGGTTATTTTATGGTTATATGTTTGTTATATGATGGTATTATCTATGGCTCGTATCATGAATTATTTAGTTATTTATTGGTAGATGAATGTATGGAATAATAAGTGTTGTTGCATCTATGTGGAGAGGGCATAGACCCTTCTTGGTGATTCTCAGATGAAGCTCAGACTATTATGATTAGATATGCATGCATGACCTGTAGCTTACATTTTTGCCATGTGTTTCGAGAAATATCTACTATGTTCTAGGCAGTCTAGGTCAAGTGTTTGACTTGATATTGAATGTTTAGCTTTGTCCTCATGTCAATAATGATTTTGGAAAGTATCAGGAAATTTTGGGCAGTGGTCTAGAGGTTGGCTTGAAAAAGTGGCTCAAATGTCAGGGTTGCACCCTCTGAACTAGGTAAGTTAGGTTACAACTGCATATAGGCAGTGTTGTGCATGCGTTTGGAAGCCTAAAACTACACACATGCCTTGTCATGCATGCGGTTGAAGGCCTGTAACTACACGCAGGCCTTCTCATGCATGTGGTTTGGGTTCTAGGTCAGTGGAAAAGAGACCCGTCTCATGGCTAGGTCACATGAGGTTATCCTTTTGCCTCTGAGTTTCCTATAGCCTCGAGGGATGTTGTGAGTTGTGAGCTTTTGGTTAGTTTGTAGGCCCCACTAGCTTAACTTGAGCTTGTAGGTCAGGTCATGTCATAGTAACTCTTCATCTCATATTTACCTTGGTAGGATGGTGAAATTGGGTAAATGTGGGAGGGGTGGTTAAAGATTAGTATCAGAGCGAGGTTACAACACTGGACATCAGGGTAGATGTGTTTGTCATGCATGCATGTTAGTTGTCGATGTGTTTTTTATGCATGCATTGTGATGGTGATTGTTGTAGTCTTGTGTCGTTATGATGTTGATATTGAAACAATTGATATGTTGATTTCATTATATATACATATGTTGTGTTAATCCAGATTGACTATGCAGATGACATAGCCTCCCCTAAAATTCACTAAGGTACATTTGGTTATATTTATTTTTTTCTATTTGACATGGTATGTTTGCAGGAAGTAGAATATTAGAGATGACAAGTAAAATTGTGGATTGCAGTTCATGTGACTCTCCTTATAGATCATATGAGCAACAAAGAGATGAATTCTCTCCTAACATAGCAGATACCTTAAGAAGTTTAAAGATAGATATCGTAATTTGTAAGGAATATAATGACATGATCATTCAGTCACAGTAAAGGATTTATAGTGCACATGAAAATAAAGCATAGGTCAATGCAATGTTTCTTCAGAGTTTATCAGAATTGCAGAGTCAACATCAATCATGAATCAGTTATGGACAGGAAAGGAAAAATGGGGTGTATGATAGAATATCTCATGGAGGACACATGTCAGACAGGGATGACATGGTTAGAGGTGGCAGATGAATGGATACACCTAATAGGAGAGGTAGTGGCTATGGGTTCTATTCTAGTTTTGCTTCAGAGAGACAACATAGTCATCATCGTTATCATCCTTAGAGGAGGAATGAGAAGTAGTATTTTAACAACCCTTGTTAGAAATACATGTAAAAATATATAAGTCCATGGTGATAGGCCATGTATTCCAAGATGAATGGTGGATGAAACATCCTAATGGGTGTTGATTTGGTTTATTAAGGCCAAGGAAATTGGAAAACCAAATGGCTAAGATTTTGGTAAGAAAAAACGGCATTTTTGGCACAATTATGTATGAAAATAATGGAAATTAGGAGAAAAGGGAGGTGAAAGGTCACTGGTTTCATGTGAGGAGGAAAATGAAGGAAAATAATGGAAAATGAAGAACATATATGCCTCATTAATAAAAAGGATTTTGCAGTGGGAAAGACTTTGTTAGTTCAGTGTTGGAGCTCTCTTCTACTCTCTCTCTCTCTCTCTCTCTCATACTCTTGGAGACTTAGAGCTTTCTTGGATCACTCTTGGTGGGTGTGGCATACTTGGATTCTTGAAGAAAGAAGGCATGAGGATCAGTAGGTACACCATATTTACTTCCAGGTGCTGAGTTGCATGTATGTTTCCTTCACTAGTTTTGGCATGCATGGCACTTTCATGTGGTTTCTTGGTTGTGATCTGTCGTTGGCATGGAGTATTTCCTGGATCTATAGTGGATTTCCTAGCCTTGCCATCTCCTAGATAGACATGGTGATTGTGGGTTTACTTTCATTGTTTATTTTTGGTTTGTTATCATTTTTCCTTAGCTTGGGTGGATGTACTAGTTCCCTTAGCCTTGGTTTTACAAACAATCGGGAGCCCTGTAACAGCTTGGGTTGAGTTACTAGTCTTGTAGCCTTGGTTAGACAAACGCTCTGGAGCCCTTGGTGGGTTGGGATACTAGTCCTAGAGCCTTGGTTGGACAAATGCTCTGGAGCACAATGATATCTGTGGGTTGAGTCACTACTCCTGGAGCATTGGTTGGAACAAATGCTCTGGAGCCTTGGATGGTTCGAATAGAGATTGATATGATGATGGTTTTTTGATGTTCGATTTTGAGGTGGAATCACCATTTGATGGGTTGAGGTGGATGGCCTTTAGAAGCCCTGGATGAGTTTTGATTGATGTGTTCTATGAGTTCCCACATTCATGCTTGGAATATGGCACGGGGTAAATGGTTGAAGAGAGATTTGGCTTAGCCATTTTATGGTCGGGTGAAATGTTGAAGTCCCATCCTAGGTTTGGATTTTGCATAATTAATGAAAGTTTATTTCTCTTTGTATTTATATGAGTATTATGATGGATTATATGTTGTTTATATGGCTGTGATTTGATGGATAATTATGTCCCTATTGTGTTGGTTATTTATACATTTTATGGAAGCAACTATGTATGGATCTCATAATGTTTCTACTTGTATATGAGTGAACAATGTATCTATGACCTAATGGATGGAATTCCAGTTAAATTGATAAGGAAACAATGCTTCATGGTGAATCCGAGATAAGTATGGGACACCTATGCTCAGATCTATTAATTACACCTCTAGGTTGCATATTTACTAAGTGTTTGAAAAAATTTCTATTATGGCTAGTAGGGGTCCAGTCAAGGTCTTGAACACGTTTTTTCTCTAGTATTTTCATTTCCATGTTATTTTATTGATTTGAAGGGATGGTTCAATTATGTGCAGTGACCTAGTATCTAGGCCTGAAAAAGTTGCTCAAATCCCGGAATCACTGGCATAGAACTAACAATTTGGGTCTCTGGTTGATCTAGGTGGATATTGGTGGCCACCCATCAAATCCACTTGCACCCCCACCATTGTTTCTTTCATATTTTCAGTTTCCTTAATTGTAGCAGAGTTTACTATTTTTAGCATTTTTTCGGGTCCTGAACTTCCAGAATCGTTTTGAGGCACCAAACGACGTTTTTTTTTTTGGAAAGCTAGGAGCAACATGGGTCCATAGACCAATCTTTCTCTTCCCAAAGTTGTAGTTATTGGATAGATCTTTCTAACGAGATATTGTGTGCGTCAAACGAAGATCGTATGCCAAAGTTACGACCCTGGGAAGTTGATTTATCAATTTACCCAAACGGGGCCCACAGTTTGGTGTTTCATCTTCTAGGGTTAGGTTTTTGGATGTTTATTGTTTTCCATTGTTTCTCAACAATAAATAGGCCTTCGAGCCTCATTGTAACATAGTTCAGAGGGATGTAGTCGCCACATCTCTTCTCAGAGATAAGCTACCATCGCCCTAGCTAGTTTATTTCCATTTCTGTTTGTAAGCATATTTCAGTATTTTACAGTAATGAAATGAAGTATTATTTTTGTTGCATCTCTATATGTATGGTTATATCTGTAATTTTTTGCGTTCCTACTTAAATCTGGATCAGTGATATGATAACAGTCTTCTCTTTCTTTGTCTTTCTTTGCATGTCCCCAACGAGGTCGGAATATAAGGAGTTAGGGCTTGAACTAGTCGAACCTTTGCAAGACCAGCCTCGCAAATCCTGATGGCATCCCATGGCGGAGGAGGAGATCCTATCAAAATATTACTCGAAGAGGCCCTCAAGCGACAAAGGAACACGATGATGGACAACTTTACCCAGATCCTTCAGCGGCTACCCAGGGGAGACACATCTACTTCCAGCAGCTACTCTGGAAGCACCACACACTTTAAGGTACAAGTTAATTTTGACATTCCCATATTTGAGGGTCAGATAGATGCAGATGTCATAGGTAAATGGTTAAATCTACTAGAAGGGTATTTTTCTATTCATGATTTTTCTGCATAGGAAAAGATTACTTTCTCTCTTTTCAAAGTCGGGCCCCACGTCAAGGACTGGCAGGAAACCTACTACAAGCAGAAGGATGAAAGTACGGCCTCACTTTTTTCAGCCGCACCCACTTGGAATTCATTCCAAACTACCATCAAGGAGCAATATTGCCCTGTCAGAAGCTATAAGGATCAATACATAAAGCGGACCACGTTGTGGCAGGGAAGGGACCAAGATGTGCTAGAGTTTACCAATATTTTCCATACCCTTCACACAAAGTTCGGTATCAAGGATTTAGAGCAGCATTTGGTACTCAAATACCATGGCTACCTGCACAGGTACATCCAAGAAGAAATAGAATTCGTGAACATCTCCTCGTTCGGCACGGCATACAGATATGTCGTCAAGATTGAGAAAAAGTTTTAACAGAAGAAGCGAGACTTTGGATCTGCGAATCTGAAGCAAGGGAAAGGTTCCCCTAAACCATAAAAGAAAGGACAAAGCCAAGGTGGGGAAACCAAAGACAAACTTCCAAAGCTACAAGTAAAGAACAACATCACAAAGTCAAAAAAGGACACGGGAAAGTGGCGTGAGTTCCATAAGAGCTCCACTCACAACACAAGTGAGTGTCGGGCCAAGCAGTCATTGGTGGCTAAGCTAAAGGTTTCAGAATCAGATGCATGTTCCGACTCTGAGTGAAAACCTGACAAGGGGAATGACAAAGGGAAGCACATTATTGATGCGGAGCCCAACGCCACCGTTGCCAACGCGAATATCCAAAAGGAGGAACCCGAAGATCCAAAGGAGGAGGAGCATCTCTTCCACTCCCAGATGTGGGTAAAGGGATCCCCGCTACAGTTCATTATCGACAGCGGGAGCCAAAAGAACCTCATTTCGGAAGAGGTCATGAAGTGGCTAGGCTTACCGACCACATCACATCCAGAATTGTACACCATCGGGTGGCTTCACCAAGGACGGGATCTTTGCATGAGCCAGCAGTGTCACCTTCCAGACAACATCAAGCCCTTCACAGATGAGGTATTGTGTGACGTTGCTCCCCTTGATGTTTGTGATGTATTATTAGGACAACTATACTTGTGGAAGCAAAATGCTATGTATGAATCAAGGCCCCATGTTGTTATTGTGACTTTTGGAAATAAGTTGTACAGGATACCGGAGGTAGCACCACCTACCGCCATCTCTTTGGTTTTGTAAAATAATGCAGTAAGCTCATTTCCAAAACTGGGAAATTTGTTTTGCTAATGATACGCCCTCAAGGAAAGAAGAAGATGTTGGCCATGACCTCCAGACAGGGCCCCTCCACACAACAACTACAGATGGACAAGGTCATGGAGGAGTACAAGGACATCTTCACCTCCCCCGCAGGGGTTCCTATGCACTATTAGGTTAACCACTCCATCGATTTGACCCTAGGTGTGTCGTTGCCCAATGGACCAATCCATCGGTGCTCTGTTCTAGAGAATGATGAAATCAAGAGGAAAATTCAGGAGCTGCTGCAGAAAGGTCACATCTGTCCGTGTTCATCTCCCTATGGGAGCCTGATCGTGTTGGTACAGAAGAAGGATGGGACTTGGAGACTCTGTATTGACTATCGGGCGTTTTGTTAGGGTCCTATAATAATAGGATTCATAATTTTGAATTGGCTATGGTTAGTCTTGTAATATTGTACATACTTTTTCTTTCTACAAAATGTTTTCCATATTAAAAATTAAAAAATGTAAAGAGGATATGTCCTAAAAGAATAATCAAAGGACAAAAAGAAAAAGAAAAGATAAAAAAAGTGAAAAATATGAACCCCAAACAAAAACAAATCATGAAAGTGTGCAAATTCAAGTGCCACTACTTTTAATTTTATGTGCAAAATAATGGTTGTGTGCAGCTTTTCATAAATGCAACAGCCCATGATAGTTAAATGGCTTAATATTGACTAATTCATGCTTTAAATTTCATGTTTATAGATAGAGAATAAAGATCTAGCCAAACTGTTTAAGCTTGGCAGATCAGTACTTGGGTAGAGAAATAAAAATGTTCTCATCAGCTTAATCTGAGCCATTGGAAGTTATAAGGTTAGAATTAGATAGTTTTCTTGTCAAAAGAAAAGGAAATAAAGGATCTGCTAGCTCAAATGCACCCAATAACCTGAAGAAAA
This sequence comes from Pinus tabuliformis, assembly GCA_031772625.1. NCBI lineage: Eukaryota > Viridiplantae > Streptophyta > Pinopsida > Pinales > Pinaceae > Pinus > Pinus tabuliformis. Next base: position 1,117,388,927 of record CM062804.1, read on the forward strand.
AATGTTATGGTAAATAAAGGGTAGGTAGAAGAAAGGTTGCAGATGTACAAGGTTGTTAAATCATGAGCACATTTATCATTCTTAAACTTATGTTTCAGTGTGTAGGAGAATTTATGAGATTGAAAGGATGTTCACTAGCTTATTTGATTAACTTCTCCTAATTTCATTTCACCCCCCACATACTTGCTTATTAATTCCCACATTATCCCATCAATTCTTATAAAAACACCACTTTTCCCTTCATTTTGACCCTTACCCCTTGGTTTCACACATTTCCCTAGTAAATTACCCTCCAAAAGTCATCCCCTACCCAAAACCCCTTTTCCCTAGTGTGAATCCCATTCCCGATTGCAAAAATCTCGCTTCCCCCTTATTAATTTCCCTATTTTACCTCAAAAACCCATAAAACCCCCTTATCCTATGTTTCAATCACCCCCGCATTATTTAATTAACTCCTTGAATTATATTTCCCCAACATAAACCTTTTAACCCACCAACCCAGGTGCAGTTCAACAAACCCCACCTGAATAACCCTGGTCCCACTCTATTAATTGTTGCTTATATTTAATCCCCACTTTGTTTATTAATTGATTACAATTAGTTGTAATTAACCCCCGAGCCCTGCAAATCTTCACCCCTATCCCCTCTGTGCATCTTGACCACATGACAACCATTCGATCTTCCACTCCTAGATCCGACGACACGCATCCATATCGTACTCATTCCCTCTCCGACCTTTACCAGCCCGAGAGCACACGAGATTCGCAGTTTTACCCATGCCCTATTCTGCTACATGGCAGCCTCATGCAAGATCGTGTGCTCTCAAGGAAATACCGCTTGCACTCCAAAAGTGGTGCAATCGCCCCTAAAACTGCATCCCCGCCATAAGCTAAAACCATCCACTGTTCATTTATAAATTCCATGCCAAATTGTGACCGTTGCCGGTTAAAAGGTTGGAGAAGCCCATTTCAACTCTTTTCACTCGTTTTCACTGTGAATGCTACCCACGTCTTCCTGTGCCACCCCGAGCCTCTGCAACTGAAATTGACCTCTGTTTAACTCTTGAACAAGCTCTGGATGCACAATTCAAGCATCCAGTGTACAGTTGAAGCCACTGTACCATCTACAGTCACCATTGAAACTAGTTTGCAGCCTATACCACCAATTTCCAGGTATTTTGGAGAAAAAACCAAAACAACCCTCTCAATTTGGAAACGTACAGTCAATATAAAGATTAATTAATTGAAATTAATTGATACATTTTCCTAATTGAAGATTAATTTTCCTGTATACCCAAAACCTGTCTTTTGCAAAGTGTGAAAACCCTCTCAATATACCAGTTTCCCAAGTCTCACTTCTACAGCCACTACAGGCCTAATCCCAATCCATAAACTCAGTCATGGCTTCCTAGACCTCTCTGGATGTGAGACCTGTGTCAACCCCCCACCTAGACATTGACCATTTGGCACTAGCAGATAGGGATTTCCAGATAAAAGATACTGCTACCCCAACCTACCTTCTAAAGCTCCACTACTGGAGTAAGGACAGATTCCTAAACCATGCTGATGACATCCATCTATGGGAATCCAATTTACCCAAATATCTATTCCTAGAAGTTCACCCATTCCCTGATATCATACATTTTTGTCATTCCTGTTATATCCCTAGCCAAAGGGCTATTGTTGCCCCAAACTAGCAGCTCTTATTCACCATCACACCAGAGTCTATCAATCAAGTGCTGCAAGTCCAACCTAGCCCTAATCAGACCCCTCTATCCATTGGAGACCTGTTGGACTTATATATCACATTGGACCTGCTTAAGATAAGACAAATCTTCCAGACCTTCATCATTGAAGGCCGCCATACTCCCACAGATACTCCACCTTATGTTGCCACCATTTTTTCAGAGATAGGTAGACATATAATCACCATACTCTCTTGCATCCTAGGATATACCTCTGACGAGAATGTGGATGAGGTTATCCTAGCCTTCCTGTCCATCTTCACTTGAGGCAAACCTCCTGTTATCATGTACAATTATGTTATGTTCATTGTAGAAAAGATGCATGAACAGTTCACCAGATTGGCAACTAAAATAGTTTTCAAATACTCTTGAGTGCTATTTCACATGTTTCTGTATTACCGAGCAAATAAGTTCCCTGTAAGCATCCAGAAGTTGGATACCAAGGGAAAAGAGAGATCAATGGTCTACTGGACACCCTTGATCCATAAATACTCCACAGCATTTACCTACAAAGACATCACAGATCCATTTGTCTACCTAGTCATGAACATGCTGACCAGTAACACTCAACCTAGAATCAGCCAATAAATCAAGAGGGTGCTACAGTTGGCTAAGAACAATAAGGTGGGAGACTAGTACCTATACCAAAACCACACTGAAATCATGGTTTATGGTGGCCAATTAGCCCCTTATAAGTTGCCCAAATGCCTCCCTATGAGGATATTTTCACTTGAGTATTTCAAACAAATCATCAACCCTGATGAGGTCCACTTCCTATGTGCTAGGAAGAAGACCCAATTTAAAATGAAAAACCAATTGGGCCCATTCATTTCCAATAACAGAGAGGCTGGACAAGAGGCTGACAAGATACTAAAACAAATGAAATTCAGAAACAGCTTCATGTGGTAGTATGACCCTCATGGGGTCATAAACAAATTAAGGATCAAGGTCAAATTGGGACCTTTCATCCACCCCCCAAGACCTAACATTGAACAGTTTGCCAACCAATCTGAGTGGTTGGAAAACACATTAGTTGATATGGATAGCATAGTTGTGGATGTTGAAAACACACTCATTGATCTAGAAAAGCAAATTGACCAAATCTCTTTCCTGCAGGTTCCAAAACAAGGGGAACCAATGAGAAATCCTCCTGTTTTACAGACCCCAGCCAATGAGGAGAAGAATTCAAAGAGGAATAGGGAAGAGCGTTCTAGTTTTGCCTTGGAGACTACATATGAGCTTTTTGAGCTTAGAAAAAGGCCCAAGTTGAATCCCATGCCTGAATTGGAGGAGAACATTGAACCAGTGGAAATAATTGACACTTAAACAGTGGGGTAGAGGAGAAAAGACACAATTGCTTCAGGTGAAGCACATCAACCATCAACCTCCAACACTCAAATGATTGAGAGACAACAAACTATTGAGGTTTCTTTGTGTGTTAGGCTAGATGACATAGAAAAGGATATCAAAGATAGGTACAAGGAAATAAAAATGAGAAATGAGAAGTTGAAGGAAGAGACATATGCCTAATACTTCAAGCATACAACACCCAACGAGAGCAAGTTGATGTCAGCCTTTGACATGGAAGCAGGAAAGATGCAAGTCTCATTTTTGCAGCCCATTGTTCATCAACCAAAGCACCCATCTAATTACAATAAGACTGATTTTCAGGTGTTGGCCAGGGATGTTCATCCCAATGATCAAATAGAGTTTCATAAACAGGATGGAGAAATGATTTACTCCACCCTTACATGAAAGGCCATGGCTGCACACAGGCTGTAGGATTCACTAGATAATGTAACAACCCAGTATAAATTGGATAAGGCCTCCTCACAGGAAAAATATAATAGGATCAAGTCATTGGAGGACTTGGTCATTGAGTTGGACCATGATTCTAGTGGCATTAAGGCTGTTGAAAAATTGATCAAAAAGAAGAATGAGGATATAACAGCCCTCAAGAAACAACTTAAGCTACCTCATTTACAACACCCATAGACAAAGGAGGTCCTAGAGAGCCAAACCAATCATGAAGAGATGATGGACCTAGTGTTGCAACTGAATGATCAATTAAAGGAGATGGAGAAAGAATTGGATAGCTTGATTCAGCTAAAAAAAGCTAGTCTTGATGATGCCCTTGCAACTGTCATCCCAACAGTTACTACTATTGTACCTTCTACTTTGGTAGCATCCTTAGCTCCCATAGCTCCAGTGGCCATAGCACTGCTAGCGTCTACACCAATTACATTAGCAACAGGGTCTACAGGTGATGAAGCAAACAAGTTTGTCAAAGCAATGGAAGAAATGTCCATTCAGACCACTGAGATGAATAGGCTTAAGGAAAAAGTGACCAACCTGGAAACAGATTACAACCTTGCCAAATCATGCACAAAGAAGAACAACAGAAGTCTACAAGGATGAATGAATGAATCAAAATCTTGGAGAAGGAATTGACATTGAATGAACCTCTAGGTCAGGCTAAGGAGCAACTGTGGGCCAATATCATTGACTCTGTCAATGATATTTGGCCATCCATCCAAGTTATTTTTTAACAGATTGATTTAATAAAGCAGGCTACATAATCCATACAAAGAGTCAAAGCAGAACTTGGAGACATGCCAAAGGACGATGCAAGAATCATTCACTTCCTCAAATCCAAGAACAAGTATAAGTTGCAGGAATTAGAGATACCTAACAAAATAGGTACAATTTTGGAAGTTAAAAGGGTCCTCACCAAGAGGAATTGGATGTTAAACCTAGAAGACAAGTGCCAAATCATGCAACTGGCCATTGACAAATTCAAGGTCAAATTTGAAATTTTGAGGCAAAAGGGTTTAGAAAATCCCTTGGTTATAAACGACAAGTTAATAACACAGGAGGACTATAATAAAAATATCAGGGAAGTAGCCAGAGATTGGGTGAATACTTCATCCATGAAGGGCATACCTACTGGAAAAGTATTATATCAAACTTTTGAGAATTTGTTTTACCTCCCGCATGAGGTAAAACACCTTTTTTTCAATAAGCCTACTTTTGCCAAATATACAGAGGCAGATGAGATCTACAGGAAGATGCTCAATATCCAATTACCAGATGCTGAGACATGGTAAAAACTAAATGATTTACTATAGAAATACACAGTAAAAATATAAAATGTATAGTAAAAAGTAAAAGGGCACAGTAAAAGGATATTGATAGGTCAGCCAGGTCAAAGTGTATCACATGAAATATTAGAGTGAATAGAGCATCCAGCATGAAAACCAAACAACAAAGCATATTAAAAGGCAAAATATCAAAGGCTAAAGCCAGCACAACCTAATAAGCAAGGACAACAAGCATCAGTTCAATAGCTCTCTCTATCTTTTTGCATGAAGATTTTTCTTTTCTCCTAGATTAGTTCCCAAGGCAGTTTGGGATATTTTGTAAACTATTTTGGTATAAATACTTCATAATTTGAAGTATTGAGGGTGGATTGCTATACGTTTGTAAAGTTATTTTGATCATAATCCTGAGGGTTATTGTACCAATTTTCAATTCAACAGACTGGAGCAAGTAATAAAGAGATTGCATTACAGGATTCATGTGTAGAGCTATTATAGCGAAGCATTTTCTTTGTCAATTTGTTATTCTCTTATGTTTTTCGAAACCTTAAATGTTATCTAAAGTTAAACGAATTAACTGGAAATTTATCTCAGAAATTTTTTAAGTACACTCTATTTTCCACAGTTAGTCATTTACATGTTTTCTTCTGATATCCGAATCTGAGAATCCTTAATTGCTCTCCCATCCTGGTTGACCTCTTTCACTTTCTTCATAATATGGCCTAAGGAACCCTTAATTTCACTTTGGATCTGATTGAAAACCACTTCACCATCCAGTCTTGAGATCTGAAGTAACTTTGTTATCTTGCCCTGTAGACACTGTTTTTAGAACTTGATCCAGTCCTTTTTGTTTGACATTTGATCCCATAGCCCAATGGTAAAAAGACAACCCTTTTTCATCTAAGTAAGTGATCCCACCACCAAATCTAAATCAAAACCCAAGAACAATCATAACTAGCCTAAAATCAAATAACTAAACAAAATTAAATAAAAAAGAGAGAGCCCTCTCTGAGGTTAGGAAGGCTAGATCCTAATCTCCAAAGTTGGTTTGTGGTTGCCTCTATCATTTCTTTTTCTAACAACTTAGGAGAAATTTTGGAGTGATAACATGCTGAAAAAGATCACTGTCTGTAATAGGTACCTGATCCCATGGATTGATGACCTACTGGACCAACTGAAGGGGGGAAAATATTTCAGCAAGATCGATTTGAAGTCAGGATATCACTAGGTACCAATTGAACCCTCTGATGTGTGGAAGACTGCCTTCAAAGCCAAGGAGGGCCTTTTCGAATGGTTTGTTATGCCTTTCTGATTGATGAATGCTCCTGCAACCTTCATGAGGCTAATGGATGACATCTTGTGGCCATTCACCAACTCATTTGTAGTGGTATACTTGGATGACATCCTGATCTTCAGCCAGAGTTGGGAAGAGAACCTCCATTACATCCGACAAGTTCTCCAAACACTGTGGCAACACAAGTTGTGTGCCAATTTGGAGAAATGCACTTTTGTCATGACCCAGGTTCAGTATCTGGGATACATTATTAATGAACGGAGGGTGCATGTGGATCCAGTCAAGATCTAAGTCATTCGAGATTGGCCATCTCCAACCACACTAACAGAGCTTCATAGCTCTGTAGGTCTTTCCAACTTCTACCGCAAGTTCGTGTTGGGATTTTCTCATATCACTTGGCCCTTGAGTCGAGTCACCAAGCGAGGAGCGAAAGAAAAATTATTTTGGTCTGAATCTCAACAAAATGCATTCAGAGAGTTGAAAGATCACCTCTGCTCGGCACCAGTGCTCGCATTACCAGACTTGCAACAACCATTTGAGGTCGAGAGAGATGCCTCTGACTATGCTATTAGGGCAGTCCTTACTCAACACAGGCATCTAGTGGCATATCATAGTGAGACACTTTCAGACACAGCCTGAAAGTATCCCACTTATGACAAAGAGATGTATTCCATTATGCTGGCCTACCAACAATGGAAGCATTACATTTTGGGGAAGGCAACGGTCATCCACACAGACCACCGACCCCTACAGTCAATATAGACCCAAGGTAAATTGTAGAATGATGGCCATCAAATGTGGTCTACATACCTACAAAATTTCCATTCAAATATCAAGTATAAGAAGGGAAACACCAATAATGTTGCATATTTCCTCAGTCGACCACCGATCATGGCGCTAACCACCGTGCTCAACTCTTGTGGGCATGAGACTTTTTATTGGCCACTTCTCTACAAAAGTGGCCTAGAATTCAGCCACACATACCAGACACTCTTGGAGGGTCAGCATGTTCCATACTTTCACCTCCAAGATGCCCTGTTATGCCACCTGTTTCACCTTTGTGTTCCTTCAAGTGAGTGTGCCAAGATGATTTGGGAAGCACACTACTATTGGGTTGCTAGGCAATTCGGGGTCGAGAAAATGGTGACAGTACTACATAAGTATTTATATTGGCTGAATCTTTGAAAGGATTTCGAGAAGTACATCAGATTATGCACTGCCTATGCCATTTCCAAACCAACCATCAAGAAGTAAGGCCTCTATACCCCGTTGCCTACCCCTAGTCAACCTTGGGAATCCATTTCCATGGATTACTTGTCGGTCCTTCCTTCTAATATGCATGGAAACGATTGTGTTTTTGTGATTTTCAACAGGTTCTCGAAGATGGCCATTATGGCAGCCTGCAAGAAGAATATCACAGCAGAAGCCACTGCCAAACTCTCTTTTTAACGAGTGTGGGTACACTTTGGGATCCCATAGTCTATCATCTCAGATGGGGAGAGCAGGTTCCTCTGTACATTTTGGTCTAGTCTCTGGTCGATGCTGGACACCAAACTCACTAAGTCCACAACCTTCCATCCTAAAACTAATGGCCAGACAGAGGTCATTAACAAGATGATCGTACACATTCTGCGCATGTACAACTCAAAGCATCCACACACATGGGATGAGAGCCTCCCCTATGTTTAGCACAACTACAACTGATCTCTCCACAGCTCGATTGGCCATAATCCTTTTCATGTGGGCTTGGGATCCCAGCCATTATGTCTCGTTGATGTGGCCATGCCATTTGCAGCTGCTCACATAGATTCGGCTCATGTCCACTCCGAAACAGATAAGGCAAATAGCTTCATTGAGCGCATCCAACATATTCGCTAGTAGGTCCAGGACATTCTAGAGAAATCAAATGCCGAGTACAAGCAGCGACATGATCAACATCGGGTGCCACACAAGTTTCAGGTGGGCGACAAAGTCTGGTTGCATTTGCAAAAGGAACACCTTACCGAAGCCTATCGGAAACTCAGACCACTCTGATATGGTCCTTACACCACTACCAAGGCTGTGGGAGACAATGCATTTAAGCTCAGCATTCCCCCATTCCTTGGCCTGCACCCAGTGTTAAATGTCGACTGCCTTCGGCCATACTTTCCACCATTACTAGACACATCCAACATTGCAAAACAGCTCACACCCACAGATTTAAATCCAGATTGCATGGAACAAGCTACAACTGATCGAATCATGGACACATAGATCAAGCACACTCTCCAGCAGAATATCCAATTGTATCCAGTTTTCAAAGCAAGCAAACTCCTTCACCAGGGCAAGTGGATCACCAGGGACCAAGTTCAGCAGAAGTTTCCTCATCTCATGGAGGAACTTAATGCAATGGGGACCATTGCTTCCTAAGGGAGGAGGAATGATCTAGGTGGATATTGGTGGCCACCCGCCAAGTCCACTTGGACCCCCACCATTGTTTCTTTCAGCTTTTCAGTTTCCTTAATTGTAGCATAGCAAGAAACTTAATTGAGCACATCCAACATATTCGCCAGTAGGTCCACGACAATCGAGAGAAATCAAATGCTAAGTACAAGTAGCGGCATGATCAACATCGGGTGCCACACAATTTTCAGGTGGGCGACAAAGTCTAGTTGCATTTGCAAAAGGAAGGCCTTACCAGAGCCTATCAGAAACTCAAACCACTCCGATATGGTCCTTACACCATTACCAAGGCTATCGGAGACAATGCATTTGAGCTCAGCATTCCCCCATTCCTTGGCCTTCACCCAGTGTTCAATGTGAACCACCTTCGGCCATACCTTCCACCATTACTAGACACATCCGACATTTCATAACAGCTCACACCTATAGAGTTAAATCTATATTGCATGGAACAAGCTGCAACTAATTGGATCGTGGACACATAGATCAAACACACTCGCCAGCAGAATATCCAACTGTATCGAGTTGTCAAAGTAAGCCAACTCCTTCACCAGGGCAAGTGGCTCACCAGGGACCAAGTTCAACAGAAGTTTCCTCATCTCATTGAGGAACTCAACGCAATGGGGACCATTTCTTCCTAATGGAGGAGGAATGATCCAGGTGGATATTGGTGGCCATCCGCCAAATCCACTTGGATCCCCACCATTGTTTCTCTCAGCTTTTCAGTTTCCCTAATTGTAGCACAATTTACTATTTTTAGCAGTTTTTCGGGTCCTAAACTTCGAGAGTTGTTTTGAGGCCGTAAATGATGTTTTTTTTGAGAAAAATAAATGTTGCTCTTCCCAAAGTTGTAGTTCTCAGATGGATCTTTCTAACGAGATATTTTGAGCGTCAAACGGAAATCGTATGCCAAAGTTACGACCAAAGGAAGTTGATGTACCAATTTACCGAAATGGGGCCCACAGTTTGGCATTTCATCTTCTAGGGTTAGGTTTTTGGATGTTTAGGGTTTTCCATTGTTTCTCAACAATATATAGGCCTTCGAGCTTCATTGTAAAATAGTTCAGAGGCATGTAACCACCACATCTCTTCTCATAGATAAGCTACCATTGCGCTAGCTAGTTTATTTCCATTTCTGTTTGTAAGCATATTTCAGTATTTTAGAGTAATAAAATGAAGTATTATTTCTGTTGCATCTCTATATGTATGGTTATATCTGTAATTTGTTGCATTCCTATTTAAATCTAGATCACTAGTCACTGGAAGGCAAGCCTGTGAGAGCGGCTATAAGGCTACAATCACATGAATGGCTTTCCATTGGAGCGAATTTGGGTTTAATTCATTTAAGTGCTAGATTAACTCAAGGGTTAGGCACTTGGAGTGGTGGATTAGCTCTTGGGGGTCCTGAAGCACCTAATGGAGGTATGTGTGTTGTGTTTCCGTCGATTCAATTTCCTTAAGGTTACCTAGGAGTTTGAATTATATCATAGTATCCTCTCATCGCATGTTTACCTTGGCTTGTTGGTTTCTTGTGTAGATGTGGGAGGAGGGTGTTACAGAGTGGTATCAAAGTATGGTTGTGCTCTCCTTGGACGTCTATTGATTATGATTTCATGTTGGTTTCATATGTGTTCCTTACGCATGTATTCCATGTTCTTGTTGCATTTTCATGGTGTTGATCATGGTTGTAGTGATGTCACCATGTGAAGGTTTAAGGTGTTGTCGTGGAGTATGTCTTCTTGCATGTATTGTTGATTATGCGGTTGTCATGAATGTATGGTCATGGTTATATTTGTGTATGAATAGTAGGTCAAACATGCCTTGTGAAATCATGTTATGCAATTTAGGTCATCATGAGGCTATTGGTTGTTGTGATGCTAATGTGTTGGTTGAGATAGAGTAGTAGATGGAGATCATCATAATGAGGTTGCAGCGTTAGACTTTGGGGTAAGAGCATATCATCATACATGTATTGTATGATTGGCATGCATGTATATAAGTTAAGGATTCTCATATGCATTAGATTTATAAAAATTAAGTTTATGTAGATGTCTTTTGATGTTATGGTTACATTCATGATAGATTTTAGTTGATTAGTGTAGTTATATGCACATGTGTTGGATAGTTAAGAATTATAGTAACCTGTAGTAGTATGCATTTCTATTTTTGTTTTATATTAGATAACCTAATGATTATGTTATATGTTGTTGATGAGTATGTTATAGGTTAAATTTTTGTTGTTATATGACAGTTAGCTTGACGATTAGGTTATATGTTGTCGATGAGCATGATATATAACTTATGGTTGTTATATTCTAGTATTGGGCGCGGGATTCCCCAAGGGTCGTTTTGGGTCTAAAAGCACATATTTTGGTCAAATTTTGTAATCCAAGTGTAAAGACTCCGCATTTTGTGGTCGCAGAGTGTGTAGGTGTTAAAGAGTCATAGGGTTGTCTGCCCTTATTTTGGAAATGTAATTTCAGCTATAAAATATTTACCCATGGTCTGCGGACCATGGGATTGTATAAAAAGAGCTAAGCTCTAAGTAGTTATAGGACAATACGACGAGAGAGTCATAGCTTTAGAGCAATAAGTATAAGTCTTTGGTTGTAGCGTAGGTAGAGGCTCTGCAGCTGAGCGTGAAGAGGCCTAGGGTAGAAGTATGCAGCTGAGTGCGCAGACCCTTGCAGTTGAGTGCACAGGGTGGGTCGAGTCTGTAATCGTCTAGAATTATCAATAAAGAGAACTATTCTACAATTTCTGCATCTTTATTTCCTATTTATGCATCTTGCTATGTTGGTTATATATTTCACTTATAATGCTTAAATGATGCGCGAATGTATGTAAATGTGTTAGTTAAATGAATGCAAGTAAGAACATCTGTTAATGTGGTGATAACATTAAGTATTTGACAAGAAAAGTGAAGCACTTATGATAATAGAGGAATCTGCACGGCACACTGCTATAGCAGCGCGAAAGTACCTGAGCCATAGGTTAAAGTTGCACGAAGGTTTATTGTGTACTTTCATGAAGGTATTGAAAGCCAAAATATAGGGTTTGTCTTATAAGCCCTAGAGTGAGATCACATGCACGAAGGCAGGGATATAACAGATAAAACGACATCACAACCATCTCAAGGGTTTAGAAACTTGGTTCCAACATCCCCCCATACTGCATTGGGTGAGAGTTTGGTTTGCACTCCGTAGGCTGATGCTGAAAGGGCCATTAGTGTAGGGATTTGTTTGGCTAATTAATGTTGAACTTGGGTTAGGCCCCCTCAAGCCAACAAATCGTTCTGTTGCCGGGACCAAAATATGAATAAGAGATGTGTGATGTCATATCACTAGAATCCATCTAAGAAGGAGATGGGAGACTGGTTGTATAGAATGATCCACAAATTCGTGGCATAGGAGAACATAAACCCACGACTGTCAAAAGAACAGTGGTTGGACCGATACTTGTATACAGAGATCCACGAAATCTTTTTTTGTTCTTTCCCTGTTGATCTATACGAGTGGATCGTGAAGTTAGCAGATAGCCAAGGAAGGTGGAAACTTGATGGTCCTATTGTGTGGAACCCAGAGCTAGTGTGAAGGTTGGAAGCATCAAAGGATAAGATCGTCTGCGTTGTCAATCATTGGCTTGATCGCGTCACAGGAGGATTTGTGACTGAATTTGCGGTCAGCACCTCAGTCAGCTATAGCAAAGCAGAGCGACGCTTTTTCAAAGGACCACGAGGTAAGTATGTAAAATATTTGAATACTTGGATTAAAATGTTTTTGTGCGAAAAATGGGTTATGTAGCTACCTTGATGTTTGGGACTACACGAAGCAGAAAAACTTACAGGAATGAAGGAAATAAGGGACTGGAGTATATCCCCTTAATTTCACCTCCACGAAGGGATGAAGAAGCGATAGCGAGGGTTTCTCGATGAAGCGCTATTCAGTTAATAAGACAAGGATTCCCACGAATACCACCTCCACCCACACCACCTCCATCGTGGTTCAGTATGGAAAATACAGTGAAGTTTCCTTTGTTCGAGGGCTTGGGAAATGAGGACCTGGACATATTTTGGTTCATTGTGAGGGCTCTATGGGAAGCTCAAGGTGTTACAACTGATCATATAAAGAAAGAGACACTGGTTAGTTCTCTGCAAGATCACGCGCTAACCTGGTATATTAAGTACTCTAAAGATAACCTGAATGCTGGAGTAGCAGAAATCCAAGTAGCACTAAATAGGGAATTCAGCAGGCCTAAATTTGAAGCGCAGTCGATTGTGGGATTCAAAGAGATCGCGAAGAAACTAGGTGAGACACCTTGGGAACTAGATCAAGGGCTAAAATGTACGATCCACGAAGGTAACGTCAACTTGACATATGGATAGCATTGCGAGTGGTTTGTGGCTTCGCTACTACCACACTTAAGGAGTGCGTTGTCGCAACAAAAGATAAAAACTCGGGAAGAATCCTTAGATATTTCGATGAAACTACATGAGACTCTGATGGAAGATCCTAATCTAGGAGTCCAACAGATCCATGCGCAGCTGAAATTTTTGTGCCTTGAGATGCAAAGTCTGAAGCAGGATAGGACGGTTCGACCAGAGATACATGAGGAGGTATGGTGCTTGAAATGCAAGAGTTAGGGCCATGAAAAATACCATTTCCCGGTCTTTGCAAATTACCTTGTAGGAGGAGGACTGATGCTTTTCAGGCTGAAATCTCAAGCAGGGCCTAGCGCGACGCCTGCTTTATGCTGTGCTATCTGTCAGGTAGTCAGAAAACATGCTACGGATAACTTTCACTTGCTACAGACATATGTGCAAACACCACAATAGTTGTTCTACAAATTTTGTAGGTCGGTAGGACATGATGAACATACTTGCAGGAGCTATGAATTGATGATGGATAGAACTCCTGCCTACTGAGTTTAGGCTGCGACCCCTTGACCAGAATGTAGAGATGGTATGGACAAGATTTCAGGGGCGTGGACGAGGCCGAGGTGGAGGAGGACTTGTTAGTGGTCTAGGAAAGTTGATTTACTACAATTGCAGAGGACCAGGACACTATGTCCACAATTGCACTAATCCAACACGTCCATTGTGCAAGTATTGCATGTTGTTTGATCATGAAATAGAAGATTGTCCTACATTGATAGCTAGGATACATGAAAAAGGGGTGCTACCACCTCCCTCGACTCAGAACCTGCAGATGATGAGGTCTGAGCTGCGTGAGGAAGAACCAAACGTAAATATAGTGCTCTGGAGCGGATTTGCGGTGGGAGATGATAAGGGGAAACAACTGGAAGAAAGTACATGGGATTGCAAGGCCCTGACGAAAGAGGTTGAGTTTTATTTGGAGCGTGCTCGGGAAGCCTTCATGGAAGCCAGGAAGAGCTTCACTGAAGCCTCCACTTCAGGAAGCAAGGATAAGCCTGAGCCGGAGATGGACCCCTCTATGCTCACAACTTTCTAGGAAACCTATATGAAGTTACTGCGCGATAGTAAGGCTGTAAAAGGGCTACAAGAACTCATCAATAGATGTGTTGGAACCACACTAGGTGAGCCGCACATGGTACAAAATATTGGTAAGCATAAGACAAGGACGGGACGGGAGATGAGACCAACCGCACATATAGGAGAGTATGAAATGGATTAGGTCATTTTGGACCTAGGGTCAGATGCGAATGTCCTACCAAAGAAGACTTGGGAGAGAATGGGGAGAACTGTGTTGTAATGGTCTCTGATTCAGTTAAGGATGGCCAATCAGTAAAAAATAATACCCATGGGGTGGCTGCACGGGGTGACGTGGATATTGATGGAGTGAGTGCAGTCGCAGATTTTGAAGTAATAGAAATAGTGGATGATAGCAATCCCTACCCTGCGCTCTTGGGAATCGATTGGGCTACTGATATGAACGGGGTAATCAATTTGAAGAAGTGAAAGGTGATCTTTGAGAAGAAATCACTACGTGTAATAATACCCCTGGATCCTGTTGAAGGATCATGCTATACAGAACCAGTTCGCGATTATGAGAGTGATGATGATCAAGACTGCATCTATAAGATAACAATGCAAGACCAAGATTGGGTGAACCCCACCATGGATGTATAGATTACATGGGGTTGTGAGAGTTTCTGCACTTCGGACTCTGACGAAGAAATAGAATATTGGCAGAATCGGTTACACGAGGTAACTACGCTGAATTGCAACATGATGACCCAGTCGCTACTTTGTGTGTCGTTAGAGGTAAGAAATATACCTATTTATGATGGTCTAAATGAGGTAGATATCTTTTTGGATGCATTTGAAAGGGAGGTACCAAAAAACCAATGCTTCCAGGCCTTGGACTGGGCTCTTAACGCTACGCCCGCTACATGGTGGGGTACACACAAGGGAAGCTTTGATGATTGGCGCAAATGTAGGAGGATGATGAGAGCACGATTTGGGAAGCCTAAGATGCGACTGACAGACAAGTACAATGGACAAAATGGTCTGCATGCGCATCTGGCTAAATGGAAACATGCTTATGAGAAAAGCCACAACCTAAGTGGGTGCACCTGTTCAATCATACCCTGGATGTTATCCCAATGAATTGGTCTATAGAAATAGAGATCCACCATGGAACATGTGAATGGCATGTCCTACGCGAAGGATTCATGATGACATTCAGTTTTGAGGACGGGTTTGATAGTATTGATGAAGCACTACAAGAAGTGAAAGTAGCGATCTTTAGGATATTGTAAGATACTTTAGACCTGATTCAGCCTGAATGGGCTACTCAACTGAGTCGCACGTTGGAATGTTATAATGTAACTATTGAAGGCCACTGCGAAGTTCAAGCACCATAGATTGAGAACCTTGATATAACCACGTCGGTGAAAACAAAACAAGTGAACATTAATATGGAGGAAGAACCCAAATTCACAAAGATTGGAGACTACTGGGATGACACAATGGTGGATAAGGTTGCTGAATTACTCCGTGAATATCAGGACTTATTCCCTACCAAGTTTACAGATTTGAAAGGTATAATTGGAGATCTAGGAGTGATGAAGATCATGTTAAAGCCTGACGCGAAGCCAGTTAAGCAGAGGCCTTACTGCCTAAATTTGAAATACAAGGAGAAGGTCCGCTTAGAGCTAGACAAAATGATAGCAGCAAGCATCATTGAGCCTATGGAAGAATCTGAATGGGTAAGCTCAATGGTGGTGCAAGAGAAGAAGCAGAAGGATGAGATAAGGATATGTGTCGATCTCAGAAAACCGAATGAGGCTTGTGTGCATGATCCTTTCCCGACTCCGTTCATGGATGAAGTGTTGGACAATGTAGGTGGCCAGGAAGCATATTCCTTTATTGATGGGTTCTCTGGGTACCACCAAATCAAGACAACCTTCACGACTGAGTGGGGTTTCTTTCAATATACTGTAATGCTATTTAGATTGAGGAATGTGCCTACAATATTTTCGTGCGTGGTTGTTGCGATATTCCATGAATTTATTCATAAGTTCCTGGAGGTATATTTTGATGACTGGAATGTATTTGAGCTGCTCAAGTGCCATGTAGCAAGCTTGTGTTTGATGCTGGATACTTGTTAAAGATACCAGATCACGCTCAATCTCAAGAAGTGTCTATTCTGCGTTCCTTTTGGGAACCTATTAGGGCATGTGGTTTGTAGACAAGTATTGATGGTAGACCTCGCGAGGATCACAGTGATACTGAACTTGGAAGCGTCGAGGAGTGTGAAATAGTTGCGTGCTACTCTAGAATATACGGGATATTATAGAAAGTTTATCAAAATCTATGCCCAGATCATTGCGCTGATGGAAAAGTTGTTGAAGAAGGATGTCACGTTCTGCTGGAACAATGACTGTAAGAAAAGTTTGGATATATTGAAAGAAAAGATGGAAATCATGTCTATTCTAGTCTTCCCGAACTGGAAGAAAGAGTTTCATGTACATGTCAAAGCGTCATGTATAGCGCTGGGGGTAGTACTAACACAGGATGGCGGAGAAGGCTTGGACCACCCTATCGCATTTGCAAGCCACAAAATATCCAAAGCAAAGAAGAACTATTCTACCACTAAATGCGAGGGGCTGACTATGGTGTAACTGCTCCAGAAGTACCGGGACTACTTTCTAGGAGGCCACTTTAAGATGTATATGGATGACTCTGAGCTAAAGTACCTCATCAATAAGCCTATTTTGGGGGGCAAATCTGCAAATGGCTCTTATTGTCCCAAGAGTATGATTTTGAAGTTGTTGTGAAGCTTGGACGATTGAACGCAGGACCAGACCATCTGTCATGCATCGAAATAGGGGAGGAACCTACTAACTTGGAAGAAGGATTGTCTGACGTGCAGCTATTTGCAGTGCATGTTGTGGATGGTCATTTTTAGGATATGATACACTTCCTAAGAAAAGGAACTGCACCGAAAGGATACTCTGTCCACAAAAGAAGGAATTAGTGGTGCGCATGACATATTTCTTAGCACTCCAGAAGCTGAAAGGAGGCGCGGGACTATAAACTACACTTCCCGGGTTGGGGGAGCTACGTGATTTTAGGACTATGCGAAGTAGGGAAGTGTCACAGGGTTCGCGATAGTGTGAAGGCAGTTGTGCTACTCATGGAAATAGCGCATAGGTCTGCCAGAAAGTGAGCGTTAAAGTCACTATTCATGATTTGATGGTTGGATTGTGGCCAAATGGAGTGGGCAGCAGGCATTTAAGGTGAAATTTATGGATTAGATTCTTGAAAATCTTCTGCCAATATAGCATTAATGAGCCGAATGTGAGGGGAATGATCAGATTTGAAGTCAAAAGGCCCTATAAATTACAAGTGGTTGTCTAGTGAAAAACACTTGGAATTTTGAAAATTCAGTTGTCACACTATTAGGTGTGTATGGACCATGCGAACTTTGAGGATTTGAGAGGAAGTTCAGCATTTGAGAGATTACTGAAGGTGACGTAGGACCTCCTGAATAGAATGATGTTGACACCCGAGGAAGCCACACAGGAAATTGAGGTAGTAGAAGCTGCCCCAAAGAGTGCCGGAGTGGTAGTCGAAGTCCCTAAATCACCCAGGACACTGAGACCAAAGAAGTATAAGCAAGCTATGCTACCGGTGCGCATCTCACCAAGAAACCCACAGAGGACCAAGCTCACATTGCAGGAAAAGGGGAAGGCCATTAATCTGGAGGTAGACAAGGAAGAATCTGAAGAAATCCTGGCAGATGAGGAGGATTTGGACATGGAAGTTGAAACCTAGGGTGTGGATCCTATTACCAGGTTACCAGAATATGTTCCTCCACGCAAGGGCAAATCCAAGGTGCGAAAGGACATAGATGAAAGCAAGAGCTCCCTGCAAACTTTGTTGCTCCCGGATGACATTGTTTTTGAGGGGCAACACTTAGGGCAGGTTCCTGTACTAAAGTTTGAATATTGGGACCTCGCAGATCACGATAAATTCCTGCATTTAGTGACTAAGAAGCTAATGCATTGACGGATTGACATGACTGTTGGAACGATCGAATTAGAGCTACAGACATGGCTCAAGGGTGTAGAGAAAGCCAACTGCTCAACCTGCTCTGGGTACTGCATTACCACTGCGCCCCGGTGACCGTCTTCGTCATCAGGCAGCTGCTTTGCTTGGTGCATGATGGGTGTTTTTGGCTAGAGGAGCCCATTCCCATCACACACCACTTGATCCATCGGATCACACGACTGCCTTAATCAGGGGAGGATCCAACCAAAATATCAAAAGGAAAAGGTCGTGAGTTGGCAATCGCAAAAGCTATGAAGAAGAAATTTAAGTTGGAGAAGAAGAAGTGGGGATATGCCATCTCCAACATTAACAATCCTACAGTCAAAGTAGCAGCACAAATATTAGCAGGGAAGGTGATGCAGAAGTGTCGTGCAGATGAGGTGCCTGTGCCTGTGATTGCAGTAGCAGCCTAATGTGATGAAGGATTCGAGTTCAACTGGGTGAATTATCTATGCGACGAGTTCCTTGCAAATTGTCTCGAGGAATAGGAGGAGGGAAAGACGTTCCACTACGCATGGCTCTTGCTGTCGATTGTGCTAGTGGCATGGGAGCTACTAGAAGACAGCCAATCCCCTTTTGTCCTGATGGACCTTCTAGAGGCAGTGAAGTACACTTTGTTGTGGATGACCAAGGACATGCAATGCATAAAAGAAAGCAGGATCTTTTGGATCTTGATGGAAATGAGTATCCGGATGGGTATCAATCTCAAGTCGCGGTTGTCACCCATAGTATACACTAGTTTTCAGAGCTTTGTAGAGTTCAGAGCAGATTTCCACCATGTATTTATCAGGGTATGGAAGGACCCTACGAAGACATGGCATAACTTACCATATCTAGCAACTGATGATGATATCTTTGCAGTCCTTGAGTCTTGGCCGCCGAAGTGGTGCGCTGCAACACGCTCCACGGTGGAAATGGACAAGTCTGTTGTGAAGCATAAGAAGGAAGAAACAAACTCAAAATGGCATGGGCGAAGGATAGAAGTCACCTTTTCCAGGGGCTGAGGCAGAAACAGAGGAGCCGACAAAACAAGGTGGCGCGGACACATAGAAGACATCCACCCAACTCAAGTGTCACCGACCACAAGAGAAGGTAGTGCCACGAAAGAAAACCAAGGCTTCAAAGACATCCTTCGACCCGATCACCTTCACTGAGGGGGATTTGCATGATATTGGAGAAATAGTGAGGGATGTCACTGCGGAGGCCCTCCAATAGTTCAAAGAGTAGCAGCAATTGGTATTAGGGGCTCTCCGGACAAAGCTGCAGGAGTTGTAGGCTCGCACTCCATAGGGTGGCACAGTGTCCACTAGCCTCGCTATTGGCACTTCAGCTTTCACGGAGATGTTGCGCATAAGGATGACCAATGCGATAGTGCTACCACATGGGGCACTTACTACGGAAAATGAGGCGATAGGCCCACGGTTAGTAGCCTGAAAGAGGTGGGCTTGAATATGGTTGTGCTCCCTCGAGAGATGCTTGACCTCTTGTAGGATGGAGTCACCGTGGAGCTTAGGGCCTGGGAGAGTCGTGCTCTACAGATAATGAGTGAGTAGTGCATCAATATCAAGTAGTTCGACCTGTAGCACAATGAGGCAGTGGAACAAAATAAGAAGATCACGCAGGTTATGGAGGAAGGCTGCCAAATGGTCCCAGAGTTGGACATTCAGGCAGAAGAACTGGTTGAGGAGTGCGTCCATAAGTTGGCCACAGGGGTGCGCGACGCTCAGACAGAGATGGCCAGGATTCAGCTGGAGCTAAACCTGTAGATCGCAGAATTGCAGTTGAGGGCTTAGCCTTCAACTTCGCCAGAAGTCAAGGAACAACATGTCGTCGTTGTTACAACAACAATAGTGGCAGTCGAAAGTGCAGTAGTAGACTGCACATGACTTTTTGAACAATCATTCAAGGTCCTGACCACCCTGCAGGAGGACCCGAATGTAGAGCGCTTGGAGACAGAGGTGTGCAAGCTACAACAAAGATATGACGAGGTCAAAGGGATCGCACTGATAGTCACCCTTACATAGAGGCTCACACGGATGTAGGAGGCAAAGGCGCTTAAGGAACAGGTGGATGTCGCTCGGCACAAAGAAGCGGTCCTAAAATCACGCCTACAACCATAGATAGACGAGGCATATACGATCACAACTTCCATTGAAGGAAAGCTCGTGACACTACAGGAAACTCCACAGAAGATTCAGGGTTGCAATTCAGTGGCAGTCACCAGGAAGAGAGTGGAAGAAGTCCAGCAGACGGCTACTCAGTGCACTGTCGAGGTTGTGGTCATCGAAACGGAGCTGGGAGGTCTTCGTGCTAAGATCTCTACGCCTGCAAAGTGACTCGAGGGCGAGTCACGATGTTTGTGTTGGGGACTTGTTGGGTGTGGGATCCCCCAAGGGTATTTTTGGGGCTAAAAGCCCATATTTTGGTCAAATTTTGTAATCCAAGTGTAAAGACTCTGCATTTTGTGGTCACAGAGTGCGTAGGTGTTAAAGAGTCATAGGGTTTTCCGCCCTTATTTTGGAAATGTAATGTCGGCTGTAAAAGATCTACCCATGGTGTAGGTTTTAACTCGATACATAAATTACCTGCATACGAATTCTAAGAATAGAAAATAAACAATAAGAGAGAATAACACATAAAACACATATACATAGAGATTTTCCCTCAGATCCAAAAACCGAAACTACCAGCTTGATTTTTCATTATGTTCCTTTCAATGTTACAATACATATTTATAAATCCTGAAGCATCTAATACCATGGATCGAAAACCATCGCGTCCAAAACCATGGACCGAAAACCATCATATCCAAAAACATTGCAAAAAATATGCAAAAAACCATAGGTGGCTCTGCCCAACCTAACATAGGGTCCAAAACCAAAATTTTCTGTGGCGTTGCCCCGAACCCCATAGAGTGGGGTTACCTGCACCCCTCAAACCCCCTGTGACCCCCCCGCTACACAATCAACACAACGAAGGGGCGGACACCCCGATTAACTAAGTGGGCTAGTTGTGGAAAGAATATACCACAACCAAACATTCTCCCACTTGTCGTTTTCTTTCCACAAGGGGCCACAAGAGAGCTTAGTCATTTATCCAGCCTTGAATGCCCATTGTTTCTCTACACCAAGAGAGCTTCTCAGAGCTCACAGATTTTGTCAATGCATCTATAGTATTCTCCAAAGTGTCCAGCTTTACCAGCAACACCTTTTTGTCTTCTATCATATCCCTCACAAAGTGATACTGAACATCAATATGCTTTGTATTTGAATTTTATGCAGGGTTCTTTGCCAAGAAAATTACACTTTGGCTGTCACAGTCTATCCTTATAGCTCCCTGTACTAACCCCATACTTGAACACAATATTTGCAACGAAACTGCTTCCTTGCTTGCATGAGTGGCTGCCATGTATTCTGCCTCTGTAGTTGATAGTGCCACTACAGATTGTTTCTTACTCATCTAACTGACTGCACCTCCAAATAGGTTAAACACATACCCACTTGTAGATCTTCTCTGATCCAGATCTCCACCCCAGTCTGCATCAACAAAGCCACAAATATCCAACACTCTATCCAATCCTGGTCTTCCTTGGTAGCACAAACCATAATCACTAGTGCCACGCAAATACCTGAAAACCTGCTTCACTATTGTCCAGTGCTCCTTCCTTGGTTTTGACATAAACCTGCTCAATACTCCTACTGCATGTGCATTGTTTGGTCTAGTACAGACCATTGCATACATCAAGCTACCGACTGCACTTGCATATGGAGCACGGGACATGTTCTCTTCCTCTTCTTATGTCTTGGGACACTTTCAGCAGATAACCTGACACCTACAGCAATAGGAACCTTCATCGTTTACTATCCTGCATATTAAACCTCTGTAGTATTGTCTCGACATTCTTCCTATGGTTTAACCAGAGCTTCCTCTTTGCCTGGTCTCTTTTAATTTCCATGCCCAAAATATAGTTTGCAGCACCAAGATATTTCATGTCAAATTTGGAGGACAATTGGGTCTTCAAATCCTAGATAATTTCTTTGTCATTTCCAACCAGCAACATATCATCCACATACAAGACCAGATAAATAAAATAGTCACCAATTAATTTAAAATACACACAGTGACCTACTTTGCTTCTAGCGAAGCCAAGTCCCCATATAAATGTATCAAATTTCTGATACCACATCCTTGGTGACTCTTTTAACCCATACAGAGACTTCTTTAACTTGCATACTAGTTCTTTCTTACCCTTCACTACAAAGCCTTTAGGTTGCTTCATGTAGATCTCCTCTTCTAGGTCCCCATGAAGAAATTCTATCTTCACATCCATCTATTCTACCTCAAAATCAAAAGCAGTAGCAACAGATAAAAGTAATCTAATAGAAGTTGCCTTGAAAATAGGAGAAAAAATATCACCAAAATCAATTCCTGGCACCTGGGAATAACCTTTTGCTACCAAACAAGCTTTGTATTTCTCCACCTTTTCTTCTACATTTGTCTTCTTCTTGAACACCCATTTGCTACCAATGGGTTTCCTTTCGACCAGCAACTCCACCAGATCCCAAGCCTCATTTTTGTGCAAAGATGCCATTTCATCAACCATGGTCTCTTTCCAGAGTTTTCCATCCTCTGAATCTACTGCTTCCTTCGTAGTTCTAGAATCATCATCAGTAATAGATAAAGAAAAATTTTAACAGAAAGCAGATGGACTATACCTTTCTGGTTTCCTTCTTTCTCGAACTGATCTTCTCACACCCAGAGTTTGTGGCTCTTCATCTTCTGATTCCTCCTCTGCTGTAGAGTTTGATTCTTCCTCCTTTAGCTCAAACTCTATCTTCTTAGGTTCCTTTGGTTGGACTTCATGTTTAATAACATTTTCACCTCTCTGAACACCACATCTCGGATGTAAACAACCTTCCTTGTTACTGGGTTCCAAAGCTTATAACCCTTTAAACCATCCTTATACACAATAAAGATGCACTTTTCAGATTAACTATCCAACTTGGTTCATTTCTCCTTTGGAACATGTACATATGCATCACATCCAAATACCCTCAGATGTGAAAGAGAGGGTTTCTTACCAGTCCATACCTCTTATGGAGTCTTATCCCCCAATGCTGATGAAGGTGAGTTGTTGACCAGGTAACATGCTGTCTCCACCGCCTCTGCCCAAAATTCATGTCCTAACCTGGCACCACTGAGCATGCTTCTTGCCCTTTCCATCAATGTCTTGTTTATTATTTCTGCAACTCCATTTTGCTGAGGTGTATATGGAGTAGTCTCCTGTCATTCTATACCACACTTCTTACAATATTCTTCAAATTCCTTACTGCAAAACTCTCCACTGTTATCCGTCCTCAACACCTTTATCTTCTTATCTGTCTAGTTTTCCACCAGAGCCTTAAATTCTTTAAACCTGTGAAAGACTTCAGATTTATTCTTAAGGAAATATATCCATGTATTCCTTGAGAAGTCATCTATAAATGATACATAGTACACAGACTTACCCAATGATGGAACCTTCACAGGTCCAAACACATCACTGTGCATAAGTTCTAATATCTGTTTCGCCCTCTTACCACTAGAGGGGAAACTCACCTAATTTTGCTTCCCATATACACAATTTTCACAGAAATCAAAATATAGAGAGTTGTTACTCATATCTTCTACCATAACTTTACTATGAAGTATTCGAAGGATCTTCTTTCCAATATATCCAAGACTTTGATGCCACAACATGGTTTTCTCTCCAGAAACCACTAGATTTTATGCTCCACTTTTGGGAACCATAAAACTATTGCACCCATCAATAACAGTGCTACCTTGCAGCTTGTACTGAGTTCCAATCCAAACTCCCCACATCAATACCAGTGCTCCCCGAACCATCTTGTAGTTAGCCTTCTTGAACACTGTTTTTACAACTGCATCATCCAACTTGCTTACAGAAATTAGATTTCTAGCCAATGTAGGAATATGCAGAACACCCAGAAGTTTTCTAACCCTTCCACCTTGCAACTTCAACTTTACTTTTCAGCGACTAATGATTCTAGCCTTCCTATCATCCCCTAAGAAGACATCACCACCATCGTATTTCTCATACTCGTAGAACCACTCTCTATGGGGAGTGAAGTGAAAGGATGCACCTGAGTCAATCAACCATGCCTCATGATATACATGTGTACTTGAAGAAGCCAAGCACACATCCCCACCTTCATCTGAGGTGGTTTTCGCCTCTGCAGAAGGAGCATCATAAGATCCCTTTCCTTTATCAGGAGCTTTAGATTTACAGTCCCTTTTCTAGTTCCCTTCCTTTCTGCATTTCCAGCACACCACCTTTACAAGTTTTCCTGGAGATTTAGATCTCCCTCTAGATTTAGATATCCCACTTCATGACTTATTTTTGTTTTTGTTCTAGGACCTTCCTCGTACAGACAAGGCATCAAAATTTATGGCTCTCCATATTTTTCCATCTCATCTCCTCTATTAGCAAGGATGAGATTATTTCGTCAAACTGCAAGGCAGTTTCATTTCTACCTATTGCAATAACCAGACTATCCCACGAATCTAGTAGAGAACAAAACAAAATGATGCACTTATCTTCATTTGAAATTTTAATATCAACAGATGCTAACTAACTTACCACAATATTAAATGCGTTCAGATTCTTTATCACCGAGTCTCCATCTTTCATCCTCAGGTTATACAACTTTTTCCACAGGAACATTTTATCCACCAGAGACTTAGATTGGTACAAAGTCCCTAACTTGTCCCACAAAGCCTTCGCCGTAGCTTCCCCTGATACATTCAACAATACTGAATCTGAGACACACAATCGTATTGTTCTCTTTGCCTTCCAATCCAACTTCTTCCATTCTTCATCGGACACTCTCGTTGGTTTAATACTTGGATCTACCACGATCCACTAATCTTTATCCACCAATAGATCCTCCATCTTGAGTTTCCACAACTCAAAAATCTGACCATTAAATTTCTCGATCTCTATCTTTCCACTGCTCACCATCTTCTTTCACCACCAGAATCGATTCCATAGATCTCCCACTAAACAGTGTCTACCATAGGCCCAAGCAAAACCCCTCAGCAACAAAGGCGTCCCCTTGAAGCCAAAACAACTCTAATACCAAATGTAGTTTTTAACCCCATACAAAAATTACCTGCATATGAATTCTAAGAACATAAAATAAACAATAAGAGAGCATAACACATAAAACACATATACACAGAGATTTTCCCCTAGATCCCAAAACTGGGACTACCAACTTGATTTTTCATTGTTACAATACGTATTTATACATCACGAAGCAGCCAATATCATGGACCGAAAACCATCGCATCCAAAACCATCGCGTCCAAAAACATGTGCGAAAATTATGCACAAAACCATAGGTGGGTCTACCCAACCTAACATAGAGTGGGGTTACCTGCACCCCTCAAACTCCCTATGACCCCCCCCCCGCTACACAATTGGCGCAACAAAGGGGGGGGCTCCGCCCCGCTTCTAACCCCTCGGTTAACTACGTGGGCTAATCGTGGAAAGAATATAACACAACCCAACACATGGTCCGCGGACCATGGGATTGTATAAAAAGAGATAAGCTCTAAGTAGTTAGAGGACAACATGACGAGAGAGTCATAGATTTAGAGAAGGAATTCTAAGTCTTGGGTTGTAGCGTAGGTAGAGGCTCTACAACTGAGTGCGCAGAGGCCTAGGGTAGAAGTCCGCAGCTGAGTCCACAGACCCTTGCAGCTGAGTGCATAGGGCGGGTTGAGTCTGTAATCGTCTGGAATTATCAATAAAGAGAAGTATTCTACAATTTCTGCATCTTTATTTCCTGTTTATGCATCTTGTTATGTTGCGTATAAATTTCACTTATAATTCTTAAATGATGCGTGAATGTATGTAAATGTGTTGGTTAAATGAACGTAAGTAAGAACATATTTTTACACGGTGATAACATTAATTATTTGAAAAGATAAGTGAATCACTTAGGATAATAGAGGAATCTGCACAGCATGTTGTTATGGCAACGCGAAATTACGTGAGCCACATGTTAAAGCTGTGTGAAGTTTGATCGTGTACTTTTGTGAAGGTATTGAAAGCCATAACAAAGGTTTGTCTTACAAGCCCTAGAGCGAGATCACCTGCATGAAGGCAGGGATAGAAGAGATAAAATGACATCACAACCATATCAAGGGTGCGGAAACTTGGTTCTAGCATCGCCCCATACTGCTTCGGGTGAGACTTCGGTCCGCGCTCTACGGGCTGATGCCGAAAGGGCTAGTAGTGTAGGGATTTTTTTGGCTAATTAACGTTGAACCTAGGTCAGGCCCCGTCAAGCTGTTATTTCATTAATAGCTTGATGTCATATGTGTCATGATAAATTGGATTGGCCTATACAGATGGTTAAGGTTACGAAAATTAGGTATGAGTCGAGTTATTGTGTTGCATTGTGTGTTACTAATCTAGACAGATTGTACATATGTGATTTCTATAGATAAATGATAAATTCTTATGAGTTTATGATGTGAACATGTTATTTAGTTAGTGTTATGGATATTGTGATCTTATTTATGTTTGAGTTGACATGTTGTAAAGTTATAACTTGCTAATGATATTGATTGTGAAGACAATATAGCCTCCCCTGATATACATTAAGGTACGAGCTTTCTTATGTCATCTATTTAGTGTTTGAATGTTTGATTATGTCGTCTATTTGGTGTTTGAGTGTTTGGTGTCTATTATGTTGTCTAGTTGATTTATTTAACATGGTATGTTGCAAGTTTGTTGAATGTTTTATGAATTGCATAATATGAGTATGTGTTTATAAGGCTTCTTGCCAAAATGATCTTGTTTTAAGAGGATTATACTAACACATATGTGTTGAGACAATTGATATGTACTTGAGTATAGCAGGTGACAATTGTAGCATTGTGTCTAAGGACTATGACTCTATGAGTTTACTATGAAATATGACATGATTGTTAGTCTTGGTAGAGGTTGATTTCAAATTGATAGATATGATTGTCTTGATATTTGGAACACATGGTTGACATGTATGAGAAGATGCAGGGCAACATGTTATGTATTAGCGTGACAACGTAACATTTTACATGTTTATATAACTAACAATTGAGTGATATGATGGTACATAGTAAGCCTCGATTGCAACAAGTTAAAAAGGTAAAATAAAGGAATTGGACAAGAATTCATTTGGCTATGTTTGGATATGTGATATAGTCATGAACATGTACTTGACAAGTATATTATCTAGTCTCTAGTTGTAGGAGGATCTTTCAAGGGAATTGGAGTCCGTTGAGAGATGGCGTGGATGTGTTCAGTTGCAAGCAATGTGCTTGGAACAACAAGGTAATGTAACTAGTGTGTTGTTATGTTTATTTATGCACTGATAGTTATGTGGTGATGGCAGTATGATGCAGGGGCTTGCATGGCAAAGAGATTGCCACGAAATATTGAAGAAGGCTCAGGTTGAGATTTCCTTAGGAACCATGGGGATTGAGTCATGGTGTTTGTTTCTAGTCTTGTGCTTTTGGTCTTTTGGTTCTTTCTTGTGCTCGATTGTGGTTTTGTTTGCGTCTTATGCAAGGCCATGCCACTTGGGTTGTGGTGTCGTTATTGGTTTCATGGTTTCCTTATTGGTTGTTTCTTGTCTGGCCTTTTATGTTTTGAGTGTCTTGGGAATTGGTTGGGGAAGACAAAAGTTGATGGAGCTCGGGGAGAGCTGTGTGGCACCCAATAGGTAATGTAAGAACTTAGATGAAGCTCTATGCATGAGTAAGTGCAGTGAAAGGTAAGACTATGACAGTCGGTTGGACTAGTTGGGTCCATTGTGGTAAACAGATGATGGACATGAGAAAGGTAACAGGAAAAGTTAAAGTAAATGGACCTAAGATGTCAGATGGCTTGACTAATTTGGGAATGGTGGTTCTCAATGTTGTGCATGATTCAAGGAAATTCTCTTAACCTTGACCTTGATATCTAGTATTTATGTTGTGATCATGATTTCCTTATGCCAATGATTATATGCATATATGTATATATGTACATTGTTATCTGACAGCATCATCATGAACCATGATTTTCTAATTCTAATTTCTATGTATATGTATGTATGTGTCTATGTATCTATGTCAATATTCGACATGGTCATTAGGAATCATTCTGGTGGAGGAATGATTGCTTACTTGGGAAAATGATATGAAGAGGTTCTTGGTCTGACGAGGAATAAATTGGGAAGATTAATCATGACAAATATATGAGGTCAGTATCAAGTGGTTATGAGTTGATATTATGTGATTATATTATTTCTATTTTATGGACATGTTATACCAAGGGATACATCAACGAAATGAAATAAGTGTGGTCTGTGGCATGCTAGGATAAGCATGAACAAGACACTGGAAGCAACGTTTCTTGGTAAGGATAGTGTGGTATTACTATTGTACATATGCTTTATATGTTGTACATGTTGCATCTGTTATGATTGTGTGCATGTAGTATTATGCATATGTAGTGTGTGTACATGTTGTTTATGCAATATTATGTACATTGTGTTAGTACAGATAGTGTTGTATGAATGTTTCCCATTCAATGCTAGGTATATATATGGTGCTATGTACATGTTGAATATATGGACATGTGTACATATTATACTATGTGCATGATGGATATGCGGTGTTTTATGCATATGGTGTTTTGTGTGTGTTGGATATGCGGTGTTCTGTACAAATGATGTTATGCACATGTTGGATATGAAGTGCTATGTACATATGTTGTTGTGTGCATGTTGTACATGTGGTTCTATGTACATATGGTGTGGTGTGCATGATTGTATAAGTGGTGTTGTGTGCATGTGGTGCTATGTACATGTTGTACAAGTGGCACTGTGTGAAGGTGGTGTTGTGTACATGTTGTGCATATGGCATTGTCTACATGTTGTATGGGTGGCGTCGTATACATGTGATGTTGTGCACACATTGGGCAGATGGTGCGGTGTATAGGTGGTATTGTGTACATGTTGTACATATGGTACTAGTGCACATGTCATATTGTCTACATGTCATACATGTTGTGTTGATGGCATGTGGTACTAGGTATGTGCATTGTGTAGGTGCATGTACTGTGTGGTGTTGTACATCGGGTATATATTTATTGTGTTGCATGTCAGGTGTGTGTGTATGTATTATGTTATGCTCTAGATGTAGAAGTATGTATTGTATTGTATACATTGGGCGTAGGTGTATGTGTTGTATGTAAGGTGTAGGTGCATGTATTACATGGAGTTGAATGTCGTGTGTGGTCGTATGTGTCTTATGCACACTATGTATATGTGCACCTGGTTGAGGAGAAGGCATTGGGTGTTTGTTGGGTTTGGAAACTGATATGGTGTGCATACGAAATAGGAACAAAGGCAGAAGTAGTGATCAATTAAAGGATAAATATCATTATATTATTTCATTTTTATTATGCATGTGATTTATGATTCTGGTATATGATGATTACATGTGAATTATGATTCTAGTTTATGATGGTTACATGTGATTTATGATTTTTATCTATGATGGTTATGTTTTGAGCTAACCTGATGAGATATTTTTATACATGTTGAGTTGGTCAAATATGCTAGTTTGACTTGTTGTGACAGGAAGCGAACATGATTGAAAATGTACCTTATTAATGAGATACCGATGAGGTATGATGTGAATTTATTTCAATTTATTTTAAATCTAATGGAAGTTATGTTTTTGGTATAGGAATGCATGAAGTTCTTGGTTGGGTGGTTGAAATCGATTGCAAGAATTTGCAACAACAAAAGGAATTGGAAAATGCAGCAGTAGGCTAGTAAATAATTCAGGAATAGGGCCATTGTGGGACATTGGTACCCAATAGTGTCCATTGATTTCCATGAGCATGCTATGACCAGTATGATGGTTTTGATTTGGGGATATGCCTTAGTTTTTGTATCTTCTTATGCAAGGAAGCCTTGCCAAGGGATGGACTGCCCAAGATGTGGGTGCCAATGGAACATGGAAGGTGAGTGACTGCATGGAAGGGGTTGACTGAATTTTTAGAGGGACTGTGTAGCAGAGAAGGGAAGACCGAGTATGGATTTTTTTTGGTCATTAGCATTGTTAGATGGAATCAGATGCACATTGGGAGTGTGCCCTAGAACAATGACTTGGTAACTATTTGCTAAGAGGATAAGTGGCGCAGAATTGTAGTGTTGGACATTGGATGCAACTTTGACTTAGACATCGAATTCTGCACTTCCTGGGAAGGAAGTGAATCCTGGTACTACCTTGAGGGTGTAGGTGTGAGCCTCTAGATTCCCTTGTTGAGAATGGAGGCATCGTATCTTTTTATTTGTTGGTTGAGAAAATGTGTATATGTGTATGTTATGGTAAATTTTTTATCGAGATGGATTTATAAAACTCCATAGAGAGTATGGTTATTTGTTGGTTGAAGCAAAGGTGTATGTATATATGTAGTTATTGTAAATACCATAATGAGTTGTGTTATAAAGCTCCAGTAAACGGTATGTTTTTCATGTTTCAACATTGGTAATTGTATATACTATAATGAGTTGTGTTATAAAGCACGATGGGAAGTATGTTTTGTTCTCAACAGTCTTGTTGGTTATATGCGTCATTGAACACTAAGGATGGTGTTCCCCGAAGGTAGAGGGTTCTGTAACAACCCTGGTTAAAAATCCATGTAAAAATATATAAGGCCGTGGTGATGGGACACATATTCCAAGCTAAACGATGGAGGAAACATCCTAATGGGTGTTGATTCGGTTTATTATGGCTAAGGAAATGGCTAACGTTTTGGAAAGGAAAAATGACATTTTTGGCACAATTATTTATGAAAATAATGGAAACTAGGAGAAAAGGGAGGTGAAAGGTCACATGTTGCATGTTAGGAGGAAAATGAAGGAAAATAATGGAAAATGACAAAAATAGAGGCCTCTTAATAAAAAGGCTTCTGAGGATCAGTGGGCAATACTTGATCAATTCAGTGTTGGAGCTCTCTTCTACTCTCTCTCTCTCATACTCTTGGAGACTTAGAGTTTTCTTCGAACACTCTTGGTGGGTGTGGAATACTTGTATTTTTGGAGAATGCAAGCAAAGGAATAGGAGGAAAGCACAAGAAGGCATCGAGATCAGTAGCTACATCAGATTTGATTGTAGGTATCGAGTTGCATGTATGTTTCCTTCAATACTTTTGGCATGCACGACACATCCATGTGGTTTCTTGGTTGTGATCTGTCATTGACATGGAAGATTACCTAGATCGATAGTGGATTGTCTAGCCTTATCATTTCATGGATAGCCATGGTGATTGTGGGTTTACTTTCATTTTTTGTTTTTGGTTGGTTCTCATGTTTCCTTAGCTTGGGTTGAGTTACTAGTTCCCGTAGCCTTGGTTGAACAAATACTTTGGATCCTTGTAACAATGTTATATACCTAGGGGGGATAATATGGGGTACAAAAGGAGGTACCCAAGGTAATAATGTAATAATGGGATGGTCCACAGTAATAAATAAGGTGGTTAACCCATATCATGTAAGGGACCGCAAGTAGTTAGTAATAATATAATGGGCCCATGGTATTAGTTCGATGGTATGAGGGAACCATGGTAATGATCCATGGTATTGTATGTATGAGGCCTACATAGAGGCTAGAGACTCCATATGGAGAGATGTCAAGGAATTATTGTATGAACACGCATATGGCTTGTGGAGTGTTCTCCTTCCTTAAGGAGTGAATGTATGGTGTTGCCCTATCTTAAGGGTTTGATATTAATAAAGTGAATCATTTATACCTATTTCGATCTTGTTATTCTTGGGTTATTTTCTATTCTCATATATCTTTGGATCAGATCTATAACAAGTGGTATCAGAGCACTTTCTTGGGCAAAAAAGTAGAGATTTTGTTTTTATTTTTTGCAGGAACTTTCTGGGGTGGCGAGTTTGTAGATCAAATCTGTATGTTTTGGTGCAAGATATGCAAAATATAATTGCAGATCTAGATTCTTTGTGAAAAAATACCCGATTTCAAAAAACAATCGGCCGAACCGGAGTCCGAGTGAAGGAGATATCGCTGATCTAAAAATCAGTGGTGTTGTAGACAATTTTTCGGGGCAGCGAGTTTGCGGCGTAGATCTGGACATCTTGGTGCAATATCTACCAAATCTAATTGTAGATCTAGATTATTTGTCAAAAAATACCCTATTTCAAAAAAATAATTGGCCGAATTGGAGTCCGGATGAAGGAGATATCATTGATCTAAAAATCAGTGGTATTGCAGACAATTTTTCGGGGCAGCGAGTTTGCGGCACAGATCTAAACGTCTTGGTGCAAGATCTGCAAAATATAATTGCAGATCTGTATTTTTTGTGAAAAATTAACCAATTTCAAAAAAACAATCAGTCGAATCGGAGTCCGGATGAGGGAGATATCGCTGATTTAAAATCAGTTTTATTTATTTATTTATTTATTTTATTTTTTATTTTTATTTTTATTTTTATTTTTTTTCAGAATTTTTGGTGACGGTGGGAGAGTTGCAGCATGGATCAGCAATTATAGTGCCTAGATCAGGATTTCTACCAGATGGGAAGATGCAGAATAGTTGTTCCATTTCCGAAAACAGGTCATAATAGAGATTCTGAGCAATATTAACATAATTGTGGCCATTTCAAATTTTCGCCAAGTAAGTGAATTTTTTTTCATGGCGATTCTATATTTTACAGGAAAAGATAATGGTCCTACTATTGAAGAATACATAAAACAAAATAAGTCAATATGGGGAAAAAATTGGAAGGATTTAGTGTGGTTTAATTTCAGAGATGAGGCTACCAAATGGTGGTTCTCAATTGACAACAAGCAGTTGACCAAACTTTCAGATGCAGAATTTGAAAGAGTCATTTTAGACAAATGGTCTCGAGCTAGAAAAAGGAGAATGACACACGTAAGGGGTTATTTTCTACGGGTGTCTCCTTATTGCAGGTTCATGGATTGATTCAGAAGGAGAAGATCATTGTTTCTATAAATCCTAGTTGCAAGCATAATTTTATCAATGTTAATTTGGCAAAAAAATTGCAAGTTCCAGCAAAACACATTGAAAACACATAGGTTGATGATGTGGATGTTCTAGTTTATAAGGATTTGAAGCTTTCTATGGATAAGTATGTGTTGCATGGTGATTTTTATACCTCAGATATGGATAACATGGATGTTGTTGTGGGATACCCTTAGATGGAATCAGTGGGTACTATTAATATTAGTGTGCAGAGGAAATTCCTGAAGCTGTGGTATAAAAAGAAGAAAATTACATTACAGGATATTTCCATTAATAAACAGGTAGAGTCCAAGGAGGCTGAAGTAGAAGATGTTCCAGGGACTGACATATTAGATGATGAGCTAGTGATGATTGACAATCAAACACAAATAGAGGCTGAAGCAGAAAAGGTTACAGGTACTGATACATCATATGAGGGCTCAGTGTTTGAAGTAATATTGGAATATAAGACACTACAGCAGGCACCACAACATGCACCAGATCAAAGTCAGGCTCCAGTAAGGGGTGAATTAAAGAAAAAGACACCGTGGGTTAAAACTTCAACATATCATCACCCACATCACCCCGCAGGACAACAACCAACAAGATAGAAACCAATTAGCCACAAGGACAACAACCCCCGCATGACAGATAGAGAGGAGCGAAGATCCACCTACTACACATCAACACACAAAAGCTGCCACGGTCAACTTCCATCTCAAGTGAGCGAGGCACCAGTGAGATCGAGGGTACATATTTCTCTTGGATGGCTAGATGCACGTGCATGGTACCAGTGGACTACTCTTTTGAGTAGATCTTATTATTTATGTTCTTCCCATGTTTCGGGGACGAAACATGCTAAGGGGGGTGGAATTTTATATACCTAGGGGGGATAATATGGGGTACAAAGGGAGGTACCCAAGGTAATAATGTAATAATGGGATGGGCCATAGTAATAAATAAGGTGGTTAACCCATATCATGTAAGGGACCATAAGTAGTTAGTAATAATGTAATGGGCCCATGGTATTAGTTCGATGGTATGAGGGAACCATGGTAATGATCCATGGTATTGTATGTATGAGGCCTATATAGAGGCTAGAGACTCCATATGGAGAGATGTCAAGGAATTATTGTATGAACAGGCATATGGCTTGTGGAGTGTTCTCCTTCCTTAAGGAGTGAATGTATGGTGTTGCTCTACACTAAGGGTTTGATATTAATAAAGTGAATCATTTCTACCTATTTCGATATTGTTATTCTTGGGTTATTTTCTATTCTCATATATTTTTGGATCAGATCTATAACAAACAACTTGGGTTTATTTACTAGTCTCGTAGCCTTTGTTGGACAAATGTTCTAGAGCCCTTAATGGGTTAAGTTACTAGTCCTGGAGCCTTGGTTGGAACAAACACTCTAGAGCCCTAGATGGTTGGGATAGAGACCTAAGTGTTGGAAATAATACTGAGAAGGGGGATGAATCAGTATTATCAAATCAATAAATTTTTCATTTCCATAATCAGATTTCTTATTTGCTACTTCAATGAAGGTAACTTGTGTGTACACGCAATTGTATTTAAGGGAACCAATGTATATCCAGCAAACGTATGATTCAGTTAATTCATTATATGTTGATCTTTAGTCAGTGCATTAGTACTTCATTAACCATATAAATAGTAACCATGTGCAGTAATAACAGAACAAATCATCATACATAAGAAACACACATGAACACTGAGATTTAAGGCAGAAACCCAATGCAGGAGAAAACCCACCTACTGTTATCTTCTTTTAATATAAGCAAAACATGTTTACAATCTTGATCCAAAATGGATTTTGGATAGATTTCTATGTCTAAGTGTTCCTCACAGAGGAAAATGAAAGTCCAAGGATTCTCTTCGAAATAGTCCCATTGCAGAGATCTTTTTATTCTGAATCTAATGCAACTTGAATGGGCTAACATGGACTTTGGATGCAGAAGTTATCGCAGAAATAAGTGGCGCTTTGTCCTTTGAAAAAAGAGGCAAAATATTCTAAAAATGGCATAAAAGGCTTTATAAAGGAAAATCACATCAGAAGGGTCAAGTGGAGGACTTAAGGTAAGGGCGAAAGGAACCTCTGACTACAACCTCCGACTTATCGCATCAGAGAGGGGCCTTCGCTCGATGTCGGGACCCCAAGCAGGGCGATGAAGTGATTGCTGATATTGGCATCGACGATCAGCATTGGCATATGCAAATGATATAAGGGAGGGACCCCCGAGCTATGCAATATGTGATATGTCGATCCACGGCGTGAGATCTCAGCCGTTAGATCGAAAATGAGATCAACGGTCCAGATTCAATCGACAATCAGCGATTGATGATCCTCAATAATAGGGCCAATGTGATTTGCGATAGCAATAGGCCGATAAGGGTTGGACATAATAGGGATTATGGACCCGATTGCATAAAATTTGAAATCCAGAAACACAGGATTTCTTTGTATTTCTTATGTATTGGGTTTTGATCATTTCATCCTGCGATAGCAATATTGCAACTAATGGTGGACCCGATAGGGTTATAGGGGCAATTTAATGGAATTTTAAGTATGGATTTCACGCCCGATAGTGTATTTTTTGGTAAATCTCTGTGTAATGGAATTTTGTCCATTTTCAGGTTTTCGCCTGAGGGAAGGCCCTGAATCCATTGTAACTTCCCCTAATCATTGTGCCACATTGCAAGCGGGCGTTTTTGAAGACAATGATGTGTTTGGGAGCCATAGAGCCATAGAGCCAAATGGCCAGTCGAACAGACAAGAAGAAGAGAAGTCACAGAGCCGCAGAGGAATAATGACACGTAAAGAAATGACTGAGGAAGCCATAGAGCCGAAATAATGCTTCAAAGGAGCCAGAGAGCCCAATTGGCGAGGCAGCTGAAGTGAAGAGTAGCTGAGAGAGCTTTGGAATCGATTGGAGTTCGAGCGAAATACCGAGAGCTTAAAGCAGCGGAGCGCAGAGAGTCTTTGGAATTGCTTGGAGGTCGAGCAAAATACCAGAGAGTTGAAAGCAGTAGGGCGCAGAGAGTTTTGGAATCACTTAGAGGTTGAGTGAATCAGAGTGCTCAATTAATAGCAACGAGTTGTTGCTGAAGGTCACTGGAAGGTTGTTGAAGGGTCACTTGGAGGTCAAGAAAATTCCAGAGGCACACAGAGGCCGAGAGAGAATTCCATAGGCACGCAGAGGTTGAGAGAGAATTCCAGAGGCACGCAGAGGCTGAGAGAGAATTCCAAAGGCACACAGGGGCCAAGAGAGAATTCCATACGCACACAGAGGCCGAGAGAGAATTCTAGAGGCACACAGAGGCTAAGAGAGAATTAAAGAGGCACGCAAAGGCCGAGAGATAGAGCTCGAAGAAGCTAGAGCCGAAGAGCTAGAGCCACGAGCTAGAGCTAAGAGCCAGAGCCAAAGCCGAAGAGCCAGAGCCAGAGCCAGAGCCGAGAGCTAGAGCGAGAGTGCAGAGCCAGAAAGTTGAAAGCTTCAGAGCCAGGGATGAGATGGTTTTTTAAACCTATTGTTTCTGTGTAAAACAGTGGAAGTTGAGTTTGGAGCTTGTAAAATAACTGCTGCCATAATCCCAGAGAGCCTAGTTGAGTTGACTAGAGCTCAAGGAGACATAGCCCAAGAGTTTTGGGTGAAGTCCATATTAAATTGCTCTCTTATGTGTTTTTTTTTTGCTGCACTTATTTACTGTTACATGTATTTACATATCAGCATAAGCAACAAAACTCAGAGCACATAAATAGTCAAAAATAAACACCAGCATACACCTACTTTTCAAGCAAATTTTTAATTCCGCAATTGGTTAATCAATAAATCTTTGGTATATTTAAGCTTTGGAAGTGGGAGAGGTTCTTGTAAGCTTGACAAGAAGCCTTTAGTTACCCATTTTTAGATCAGGTGGTATCAGAGCATAGGTTGATTAACCCCACCTTTAAGAAGGTGATATCAAAGCTGGTTATTCCAGAGCAAGTGGTATCAATTCATAATGCTTGATTGGTAGAGAAAAGATTTCTTGTTTGAAAGGTGTTTGGGCAGTCAAGGATTGATTGTCTGATTGATGGTATGCTTGTTTGCAGACCGACTATTGTTTGAGTTTGCAGAGGTGAAGGGAAAGTTATTGCTAGCTCAGTCTAGGAAGGAAAGGAAGGAAGAAAGGTTGAAGGCATTCCTCTATCCCAAAGAACCTCAAGGCAATCCTTGAAGCACAAGAGGTTTGTTGCAAAAGGTTTCTTAGATAATCTCTTTGTTAATCTTGTTTGACATTTTTTTGTTCATTGGCATAATGATAACTTATACAAGTGAGTCCTCAAATTCTTCTTTCTTCACAAGCTTCTTTGATGAAGACATGAAGCAATAATTGCTCATCATGATGGAAATAGTAAGAGAAATGTATGAGGATGGAAGGAAGAGCAACATACTTAGAGAGCAGTTGAATTCCATGGAGGAAGAGAAGCAGTTGCTTTCTGACAAATTGCAGGAAATGGAGAGGCAACGTCATATTGCAAATATGAACCTGAAAAGGATGCATGAGTTGGAGACAAAGCTCTTTGTTGCCAAAGAAGCCTTGAGCTTCAAGAAGAGGTAAACCATTCCAGGTTTTCTTCAAATTCTTCTCAGAATGCTTATATTGGTTCTTTTGAAAAACATACCAAAGGCATCGGTTCCAAGCTAATGTCCAAGATGGGCTATGAGGGAAAAGGCTTGGGTAAACATGCACAAGGTATTTTTGAGCAAATAATGGTTGAGGAAAGGCCTAAGTATTTGGGTCTTGGCTAGGGAGGAAGTTCCAAAGCTGCCATGAAGGCCATTGAAACAGTTCCAAGAAGGAGTTTCCTTGTAGGTCTTCTACCTCAAGAGTATAAAGATTGTATTAAGGAGGAATGCAATAGCTTGAAACATCATTTGCACGATGCAGGTGTTCAGAAGCACACATTTGAACCAGAGAGTTGTGTAAACACTAACAGCCTTGAAGAGATTGATGGTGTTCCAAAGTGAGCCACTCCTTCATTTACTTCACCTCCTCATGAAGGAAATAAAGGTGAAAGAGGCAAGTATAAATCTGGTTCTAATCATCTTCCTTTTGATTATGTTTAGCATGGTAAATTTCCACATAAGTATGGGAAAATAATTGCTTGTTCTTTTTTTGGTTTGGGTAACCATAATGTTTCTATATGTTGGAAGAGAATGGCCACATACAGGAAACTTTTGAAGGAAAAGAAGGAAGCAGCCAAAGGTCCATTGGACAAGGCGAATCATGCTGTCAAGAGGATGCACATGTGTTGCACTTACTGCCATAAGCAAGGGCATCTTGCTGAAAGGTGTTGGACTTTGAATCCAGCGATGCTTCCACAAAAGCTAAAGAAAAAGGTGGAAAGAGAGAATGGCAGAAATGGAAAGGAAGTTTCCATGAATGATCTGTTTCAGGATGATTCACATGTTGATGCTGATGTGCAGACAAAGGAAATACCTTTGAAATGGGTTGGTAAGAAATGGTTAGAGTTCTTATCCAATTAATATTGCATATCTATTTATGCATATGTTTTCATTTCTTTGTTGATGGAATGAAAGTTGCAGGTTTTAATCCAAAGGGTGAATGGAAAAAGGTTAAGTAGGAGACTCACTTTGTTGCTACAACATTATATTTCTTTTCAGATTCGAAAGTATAGTGTGCCTAACCGAAAGTTGAAGGATGAAATGCATGCATAAGCTTGATATGCATGAACACAGGGATGCTAATGATTT
This sequence comes from Pinus tabuliformis, assembly GCA_031772625.1. Lineage (NCBI taxonomy): Eukaryota > Viridiplantae > Streptophyta > Pinopsida > Pinales > Pinaceae > Pinus > Pinus tabuliformis. The sequence goes on from CM062804.1 coordinate 1,117,427,920, forward strand.
CCTTGTTTTGATCATGTATGTGTAATTAACTTGCAGGGTTGATTGCTTTGACATGCATGTGATGTTAATGTTGACTTGGGAGAAGTTAACTTGGTCTCCAAGATGCAGATAATGATGAAGTGTTTCATCTTTTGAAAAAGAGTCCTAATGGTGTTTTTCTACATGCTTGACTTGAAGGGTCAATTGTTTTAAAGGCATGTTTTGTGGGATTCTTATCAAGTCCATCATTTGTATGCAGATGTAAGACCTGGAGGTAATTCACAAGATGTGAAATCTATTTCTTCGTTGAAGCAGCAGGTTAAGCCATCTAGTTGTTGTCTATATTTTTGTTTTTGTTGACAGCTTGTCAAACAGGTACAAATGAAAATTTTGTGGAGCAGGTGTACTTCACATTTGTTTGAGCTGCCTTGGATCAATGATCAAGGCAGAGAAGTTCAAACTACCTTCTGTGACCATCTCAGTAGGAGTTGTGCAGGAAGGAAAGGAGGAAATTAGTTCTTCCCAGGAAGACCAGCACATCCAGTAAGGAGAGTGGTCAAAGCCTTTGGGTCAAAGGCACTATGCAAGGAAAGTGTATGGAGGCTGAAAGAAGAGGGTGTTGTTACTCCCATTTACTGTTCAGATCAATATATCAGTATTTTGGAGACCAAAAGCTCTTTTAGTGGGAAGGCATGATCCAAAATGGATATTGGATAGATTTCTAAGTCTAAGTGTTCCTCACAGAGGAAAATGAAAGTCCAAGGATGCTCTTCGAAATAGTCCCATTGCAGAGATATTTTCATTCTAAATCTACTGCAACTTGAATGGGCTAAAATGGACTTCGGATGCAGAAGTTATCACAGAAAGAAGTTTCCCTTTGTCCTTTGAAAAAGAGGCAAAATCTTCTAAAAATGGCATAAAAGGCTTTATAAAGGAAAATCACATTGGAAGGGTCGAGTGGAGGACTTAAGGCAAGGATGGAAGGAACCTTCAACCGCGACCTCCAACTTATCGCATCAGAGGGAGGCCTTCGCCCGATGTCGGGACCCCAAGCAGGGCGATGAAGCAATTGCCGATATCGGCATTGGTGATCGGCATTGGCATATGCAAATGATATAAGGGAAGTACTGTCGAGCTATGTGATATGTGATACACTGATCCGTGGCATGCGATCTCAACCGTTGGATCGGAAATGAGATCAACGGCCAGGATTTAATTGGCGATCGGGAGGTCGGCGATCCCCAACACAAAGGGTTGATGCGATAGCGATATGAGATATGATCTGGATCGTTCGATCGGGGATTAGATAAATAGTCCAGATTCAATCGGCGATCCCCGATAATAGGGCAAATGCGATTTGCGATAGCGATAGGCCGATAAGGGCTGGACCCGATAGGGATTAGGGACCCGATTGCATAAAATTTGAAATCTGGAAACGCGGGATTTCTTTGTATTTCCTGTGTATTGGGTTTTGATCATTTCATCGTGCAATAGTGATATTGTGATGAATGGTGGACCCGATAGGCTTATAAGGGTGATTTAATAGAATTTGAAGTCCGGATTTCATGCCAGATTGTGTATTTTTCAGTAAATCTCTGTGTAATGGAATTTTGTCCATTTTTAGGTTTTTGCCTGAGGGAAGGCCCCAAATCCTTTGTAACTGCCCCTGATCATTGTGCCATGCTGCAAGCGGGTGTTTTCGCAGACAATGATGCATTTGAGAGCCACAGAGCCAGATGGCCAGTTGAACAGACAAGGAGTAGAGAAGCCGCAGAGCCACAGAGGAATAATGACACGTAGAGAAATGGTTGGGGAAGCCGTACAACCAAAAGAATGCCGCAAAGGAGCCAAAGAGCCCAATTGACGAGGTAGCTGAAGTGGAGAGAAGCTAAGAGAGCTTTCGAATTGCTTGGAGGTCAAGTGAAATACTAGAGAGCTGAAAGCAGCAGAGCGCAGAGAGTCTTTGGAATCACTTGGAGGTTGAGAAAAATACCAAAGAGCTGAAAGAAATAGAGCGTAGAGAGTTTTAGAGTCACTTGGAGGCCAAGTGAATCAGAGTGCTCAATTAACAACAGTGATTTGTTGCTGAAGGTCGCTGGAAGATTGTTGAACAGTCGCTTGGAGGTCAAGCAAATTCCAGAGCCATGTAGAGGCCGAGAGAGAATTCTAAAGGCACGCAGAGGCTGAAAGAGAATTCTAGAGGCACGCAAAGGACAAGAGAGAATTCTAGAGGCACGCAGAGGCTGAGAGAGAATTACAGAGGCACGTAGAGGCTGAGAGAGATCTCAAAGAAGATAGAATCGAAGAGCTAGAGCCACGAGCCAGAGCCAAGCGCTAGAGATAGAGCTAGAGCCAGAGAGCCAGAGCCAGGAGCGAGAGTGAGAGCGCAAAGCCAGAAAGCCGAGAGCTTCAGTGCCAAGGATGAGATGGTGTTCTAATCCTATTGTTTCTATGTAAAACAGTGGAATTTGAGCGTGGAGCTTGTAAAATAACTGTTGCCATAATCCGAGAGAGCCTAGTCGAGTTGACTAGAGCTCAAGGAGATGTAGCCCAAGAGTTTTGGGTGAACTCCATATTAAATTGTTGTCTTATGTGTTTTTTATTTGCTGCACTTAATTACTGTTACATGTATTTACATATCACCATAAGCAACAGAACTCAGAGCACATAAACAGTCAAAAATAAACACCGGCATACACCTACTTTTCAAGCACATTTTTAATTCTGCAACTGGTTAATCAATAAATCTTGGGTATATTTAAGCTTTGGAAGTGGGAGAGGTTCTTGTAAGCTTGAAAATAAGCCTTTAGTGTCCCATTTTCAGATCAAATCTTGTACTAGTGCAGAATCATACTGGTATGCAGGCACCCACCTGTAGAAGGCTATGACCATCTCTTGTTATCTAGCTTCTACTGGGAGGGAGCAACAAACACTTGGCTCTTGTACTAGTCGATCCATTTACTAGTACGTAGGCACCGGCCTACAGAAGGCTATGACCTTCACTCATTTTCCAACTGCGATTGGAAGGGAGCTCCAACCACCTAGCTCTTGCACTAGCTGATATGTTTACCAGTACGTAGGCACCGGCCTATAGAACGCTACGACCTTCTCTCTTCCTCCAGGGACCACGTTTCATAAATTTTCAGACTGGATACACCTAGATCACAATACCACAATTTGAAGGCCACGTTTCATCCAATTTTCATACTGGACCCATCAACAACATTGAAGCTCAAAATCAATCACCACTACAATACAACCATCAAATACATTTGCATCAACCAATCACTGAAACTCAATCATCACTTTCTGAATTAATCAAACTCAATCAATCACTGACAACCTTTGAACCTCTGAAACAACTGAATCAACCATTCGTTCATACTTAACCATCTTCATCCAATCAGCTAGAACAGATAGATCACTGTAACCAGTACACATATTTGAACCCAGATCACTACATCATCATTCAGAATCAGCTGTAACATTAAAACCATGCATTAGAGTGTATACGCTACTTGGCTGAAGCCAACCTGTGTGTATACACTGCTTCCATGAAGCAAACCAACATATAGATCTGCAAATACTTACTTATAACTTTGCTGCACTTTCCGACTTCATACATACCCAGATCATCATATTTATACAATAACACATGTGTCAGTATTCAGAACTAGACTGTACATAATCAAACCACATAATGGTAATTAATTTCAAGCCTTAAGAAAGATCCCTCATCAACTGCTAAGGTTCATCCTTGGTTCAGATCAAGCAAAGCACCATAAGCCAATAACCTGCATGCTAGATCTCACACTTCATTTGATATTCAATACTTGCACACGTAGGCGTAATGAGCTTATCCTCCTTATATAGTTTTAGGCCTTCCTCAATACCATGGACCAGAACCACTTAGGACTAATACCTTGGACCAAAAACCTCAGACCAATGCCTCGGACCAAATACCTTGGGTCAAATACCTTGGACCAAACACTTAGTTTTCAAGATATACGTGCTTTTCCTTCTGTGAAAGTGCGTGTGTACGTATATGCTACTTGTGTTCAATGAACCTGCATGTATACGCTTTTTCGACAAGGTGAACCAGCATATACTTCTTAAATTATTCTCTTTCTTCAATCTCTAGAGTCTGATCAGTAAACCTTTGTTGTTAACCTGTTGCACTACGAACTGTCATCTGAGTGAGTTGCCATTGTACATTACTTCTGAGCTGATTCCTTTGAACTGTCTTGCATTCTGCCATGCTTTCTATCACATCTAATATCTCTTTTGTAGATTCATCTAGTTACCATATGCAATTGAGTTGTTCAGCTACAATTCGGTTGCCATCAAGTACAACTCATGCATCATAATGCCAACAATCTCCCACTTTGGACTTGATGGCAACAATAACACCAAGTCATTCCCCCCCTTTGACATCAAGGTGTTGGCATTATGATACAAGTGTCGTCCATAATGGTAACTCACTCAGATGACAGATCATAGTGCAGCAGGTCAATAGCAAAGATTTAATGATCGGAGAGAGGTATACGTAGGTTCACCTTGACAAAGGAGCGTATACATGCGGGTTAACAGACCAAAAGTAGTGTATAACGTACACACGCAGTTTCACAGAAGGAAAGGCGCGTACATGTTGGAAAACTAAGTTTTGGTCCAAGGTATTTGGTCCATGGTATTTTGATCCATCATATTGGTCCAAGGTATCGGGCCAAAGGTATTGACCCCAGGTATTTGGTTCAAGGTATTGGTCCTAAGTGGTTTTGGTCCATGGTATTTAGAAAGGCCTCAAACTATAAAAGGAGGAGAAGATCATTAGGCCAAGTGTGAAAGTATTGAATATCTGATGAAGTGTGAGATTAAGTATGCAGGTTATGGGTGTGCGATGCTTTGCTTGATATGAACCAAGGATGCACCTATGTGGATGATGATGAATGATGGATCGGGATCTTAAGGCTTGGAATGTATTTTCATTATGTGGTTTGATCATTTATATACTAGATCTAGAATACTGACGTATGTTTATTCTATAAATGTTATGATCTGGGTATGATTGATGTCTGGAATAACTGCAAAGTTATGAGTTAATATTTGCAGATCTGTATGCAGGTTTGATTTGGTAAAGGCGCATATACATGCTGGTTCGGCTCATCAAAGTAGCGTATACATTATGAAATATGATATCTGAATGTGTAGATGGTTCTAGTGGTTGTTGCACAGTTCTGGGTTCTGCTCTGTGTTCTGGTGACAGGTCTTCAGTGATTCAGCATTGGGTGATTCATAATTTAATGATTGGTAGATGCAATGGTTGTATTGTAGTGGTGATTGATTTTGAGCTTCAATGTTGTTGATGGGTCCAGTATGAAAATTGGATGAAACATGGCCTTCAGATTATGATGTTGTGTTCTAGGAGTATCCAGTCTGAAAATTTATGAAACGTGGTCCCCGGAGGAAGAGTGAAGGTTGGAGCCTTCAGTAGGCCCACGCCTACGTACTAGTAAATATATCAGCTAGTACAAGAGCCAGGGGGTTGTAGCTCCCTTCTAGTAGTAGTTGGAGAACAAGAGAAGGTTGTAGCCTTCTGCAAGTGGGTGCCTGCATACTGGTATGAGTCTGCGCCAGTACAAGATGGTAAATAAGTTTTTCTTATATTAAAAGGAAGACATTAGCAGGTGGCTTTTGTCCCGCATTGGGTTTCCACCTTATATCATGGTGTTCATCTGTGTTTCTTATGTGTGATTATCTGTTCTGTTTTTACTGCACCTGGTTATAGTTTATACGGTTAATGAAGTTCTGATGCACTGATTAAAGATCAACATATGATGAATTAACTAAATCATAAGTTTGTTGGATATACGCTAGTTGCATTAAACACAGTTTCATGTACACGCGAGTTCCCTTAATTGAAGTAGCATATATGAATCAGATTACGGAAATGAAAAATTTATTGATTTTCTAATACTGATTCACCCCCCCCCCCCCCTCTCAGTATTATTTCCAATAATTGGTATCAGAGTAGGTCCTTCAGAAGAATATTGATCGCTTGAAGGGAGATCCATCAAAATGAATAATCTAGAGAGCATGGGATCCATCAGACCGCCAATCTTCGATGGGAGAAATTTTGTTTACTAGAAAATAAGAACCACAGCCTATCTACAATCGCTTGAAACAGATATTTGGGAAATTGTGGAAAAATGATATACATTTCCAACAACAATTCCTACAGATACGGCAGGTAAAAAGGATTATGAAACCAATGCCAAAGTTGTCAATATTTTATTGGGAAGTTTGTCAAAATCAAAGTTTTTCAATGTCATGCAGCTCAAATCAGCCAAAGAAATATGGGACACAATCGTTATGAGCTACGAAGGAGATTCTCAAGTAATGTTGAGAATGCAACAAGATGATGGAGCTTAGTGTAAAGGAGTCACCTTCACTAAGTGGGCCCACAAGCAAATTATGGAGCAAGCTCTATTTTTGGATTACAGCAGGTGTGATCACAGCAGGAGTAATCACAGCAGGAGTGATCAAAGTCTATTTTTAGACTGGCTTCCAAAAATAGAAAAGTCAAATATTATTGTCTCATAATAATATTTAGACTATAAACATTATCTTATCCTCTTGGAGCACTTCAGTTTGATCTACAGATGTGGCCCATGTAGCTGACATAAGGAAATACACTTTTCTTATGTGTCAGTTGAGCTATTGCATGCATGACATCAGTTAGAACTCATGTGGTTGAGTTCTGTGGAGTTGGATGTGGAGTTGATGGAGTTGTGTTCAGTTTGACTTTGTTAAACTAGTTGTAATTAGTCTAACTGCAAATAGACTAATGATGAGTTGTATAACTAATTATTAACTCATAATGCAACTGATGAATACATCAGTTAACTCAGTGCATGTACAGTTCAACAGGGACAGGTGTTAGAGGTTGAGATTGCTATCAGTTGTGACTATAGTTGTGCATGAGGATTTGCACAATCAAGGGATTGAGTATGCCAATGAGTATTGCCCAGCATATGCCCAGTAATATAGCCTGTGCTCACGTGATTTCCAGTGTGAGTGATTCTCAGCAGGTAAATACGAGTTTGGTTAATCCATTCTCATTCATTCTTGAGCAGGTGTTGTGCAGTGGAGGCAGGCAAGCAGTGGAGGAGATTTGGAGAGCAGATCTGAGCTGTATTGTGTGTAACAGGTGGAGATAGTACTGAGTACTTGTGAAAAATATTGTGCTATGTAATTTTACATGTTCTCAATCATTAATATATAGATAGTGTGGGGTTTTCAGCTGTATGCTTTCCCCAGGTTACATATTGTGTTAATGTGTGCATGCTCTTGATGTTTTATTGTTATTGATGCTGCTAAATTGATGATCAACGTAGAGGAGGTTATGTATTGTGTATGTATTCCACAATAGTACATGATCAGGATAATCTCTATTGAATATGTGTTAAATTATTCAAAATTTCTACATGGTATCAGAGCTGTTGATCATCAGATCTACTATTCAAGAAGTGTTTACATCTTATTTCTTCAGGCAGAGTCTGTAATCGGGCCAGGTAGCCTCTGGATTCATCCTTCCTTTGGAAGGTGAGATATCCAGTGAATGCCCATAGAGTCAATCTCTGTACGAGAAATAATTTGTTCTCGCAAATCTTAGATCTGAGGCGGTTGAGTTTGGAGCTGGTGGAATTCGAATTTGCAGTAGTGCTTTCTTGGTGTCAAAGAAGCAATGTCTTTCAACGGATTGCGATTGGAGTATGCTCTTGAGGGCAGCTCAAACTATATTGCATGGAAGGACAAGATGGAGGCAGTATTGGATGATAACAGGCTGAAGGAGTTCATAGAGACGGATGTCCCAAAGCCCACTGATGCTACTCAAGCTGATGCTTGGCAAAAGAAGACCGCAAAATGTCGAAGGATTCTGTTGGAGGACGTGAAGGATCACATTGTGTCTAGCCTGCATGGAAAGACTTCTCCATATCTGATGTGGAAGGCTTTAACAGATCTATTCCAAAGCAAGAGCGATCAGAGGAAGTTGGCGCTGAAAGATAAACTCAGAAACATCAAATGCGAGAAGGGTGACAGTATGCCCAAGTATCTCACAAAGTTCACTCAGTGTCGAGATGAGCTGGGAAGTGTGGGGGTTACTGTCGATGATGAGGACTTGGCGAGCTTGGCTCTCCTTGGTTTTCCGAAGAGTTGGCATTCCTATCAGGACTCTGTCAATGGTCGGGAGAAATTGCCAGGATGGGAGAGACTTTGGTCAGATCTTGTGCAAGAGGATCAGATAAGGTGGAATACCAGGGATGAATCTTCATCAAAGGGAACTGATGAAGAAAATTGCGCTTTGGCTGCCAAAGCAAAGAAGGGGAAGAACAAGAAATCTTCTCATTCCGGTGCGAAAGGCAAGAAGCAGGACATGTCCAAGGTGAAGTGCTTTCACTGTCACCAGCTCGGACACTATGCCACTAATTGTCCACAGAAGAAGAAGAACAAGCAAGCTGCTGGATCTGCAGCAGGAGAGGCTCTAGCCTCACAGTTTGAGTTTGATTATTCATTGATCGCATGCTTGGTTTCAAGTGTGATGGGATCGGTGTGGTTCTTGGACAGTGGTGCGTCTTTTCACATGACGGGAGATCGAGATTTGTTTTCTCATCTGGAGGAAAAAGATCTTCGAGTGCACATCGAGATGGGCGATGATGGTACATACAGTGCGGCCGGTATCGGTACCATTTCCTTTGAGAGGGAGTCTAGTAAACCCTTTGTATTGAAGGAAGTGATGCATGTTCCAGGATTGAAGAAGAATCTTAGCTCTGTGGCGATGCTAGAAGACAAGGGATATGATGTTGTTTTTAGCGGGGGAAAGGCTTTCCTGCACAGTAAGACAACTGGAGAAACCCGGAAGATAGGGGTTCGAGTCAGGAACCTTTATCAGTTGCATGTAGATGGTTGTGCAGCAATGGCATGCAAGGTAGAAGGATTGGTGAGCCGGGATGATGGCGAGCTGTGGCACAGGAGATTGGGCCACCTTCACCATGGAGCCTTGAAGATACTATAGCAGATCACTACAGGGCTTCCTAAAGGCACACTTGCGCAGTCAGATCAGTGCAAGGGGTGTACTTTGGGAAAGTTTGTGAAAGCCACCTTTCACGAGAAGGATAGTCGTGCCACGACGATCCTTGAGAGAATTCACACAGACGTGTGTGGACCTTTCTCAGTTGCTTCGACAGCAAAACACAGGTATTATGTGATTTTTGTTGATGATTTCTCTCGTAAGTGTTGCATCTTCTTCATGTAGAAGAAGAGCGAGACATATTCAAAGTTCTGTGAATTCAAAGCACTGGTCGAAAAGGAGTCGGGGAAGAAGGTGAAGGCTCTTAGGAGCGATAATGGTGGTGAATACATCTCTGACGAGTTCAAGGATTTCTGCAAGGAAAAAGGGATTCGAAGAGAGCTCATAGCTCCCCATAACCCGCAACAGAACGGGGTTGCTAAGTAGAAAAACAGAACGATCGTGGGTGCTGCACGGGCGATGTTGCATGATTAGGGCCTACCCCTTCACTTGTGGGCGGAAGCATGAAATACAGCAGTTTATGTGCAGAACCATTGTCCTCACAGGATACTTGGCATGAGTACACCCAAGGAGGCTTATTCTGGTAAGAAGCCTGATCTTTCTCATTTGAGGATTTTTGGTGCTAACATTTACATGCATGTGACGAAGGATGCCAGGAAGAAGTTGGAGCTGACCGCAGAGGTTGGGATATTTTTGGGGTACACTGATACGCCCCACAACTATCGTGTGTATTTGCCAGACAGTGGTAAAACTGTTGTGCGACGGGATATAAAATTTCAGGAGGAGAAAACCATGAAGTGTTTGCTTGAGAGGGAGCTACACTTGCATGCAGATGAGGAGCTATTAGTTCCTAAAGATGAGCTTTAGGACATGGATAAGCCACAAGATGAAGTTCATGGAGTGGAAGAGACCACTCATGCAGCGCCAACCATCAGAGGGTGAAAGGGCTTGACAGAAGCTGAGTGACTGGCTCAAGATGCAGAGAAAGTTGTAGGACCACCTACAGCCCAACGCAGGCAGAGACAGTCACCTGATCGGTACACTAGATACATGGCTCTTATGAGCAAGTTTGTTGTGATGGAGCCATCCTCTTTCGAGGAAGCTGTGGAGGATCCCACATGGCTAGATGCCATGGTGGAAGAGTATGATTCTATTGTCAGAAACAATGCATGGGAGATTGTTCCTAGACCGGAAGGGAAATCAGTGGTCGGTTCGAGATGGATCTACAAATTTAAGCAGGCAGCTGACGGGAGTGTGGAGAAGTACAAGGCAAGATTTGTTGCCAAAGGCTTTTCACAGATAGAGGGGATTGATTATGAGGAGACATTTGCACCTGTCGCAAGGTATTCTTCCATACGGATGATTCTTGCTCTCTCAGCACAGATGGGATGGCACATTCATCAGATGGATGTGAAGACTGCGTTCCTCAACAGAGTCATTGAGGAGGAGGTGTACATTGAGCAGCCCGAAGGTTTTGAGATCTTCAACAGCGAGTCGCATGTGTGCAGGCTCAAGAGAGTGATGTATTGGTTGAAACAAGCACCACGTGCTTGGTACACATGGATAGACAGCTATTTCACCGGACTTGGATTCTCCAAGAGCGAGGCGGATCCTAACCTATACGAGATTGTGGTGGAGGGTAAGTTTCTTATCATTGTACTGTATGTAGATGATTTGATTCTAACGGGTGATGAGTTGTTGATACTTTCATGCAAGGATGATCTTGCTAAGGAGTTTGAAATGAAGGACTTGGGCCTCCTTCATTATTTCCTGGGATTGGAAATTTGGCAGCGTAGTGGTGGACTATTTGTTTCTCAGGGTAAGTATGCTTGGGAGATACTGGAGAAGTTCAACATGCAAGGCTGCAAGCCTGTTGATACTCCTCTTCCTGGTGGTTGGAGGAAGGAGGATGCCACTTTGGCAGAAGAAGTGGATGCCACTGTTTATTGATAGTTGGTGGGGTCGCTTATATATCTGGTCAATACACGACCCGATATATGCTATGTAGTTAACTAGCTTTCACAAGCTATGGTTAAGCTTACCAAAGCTCTTCTGAAAGGCGGGAAAGCATGTATTGCATTATTTGAGAGGCACATCGGGATATGGATTATGGTACAGACATGAGGATGAGGTGAAGCTAAGTGGCTTCAAGGATGTAGATTGGGTAGGAAGCCCAATGGACAGAAAGAGCACATCAGGAGGGGTCTTCAGTATCGGGTCAACAGTAGTTTCTTGGTACAGCAGGAAGCAGAGATCCGTGGCACTCAATTCAGCAGAGGCCGAGTATATGGCAGCAAGTTTGGCTGCATGCAAGACTATATGGATGAGGAAGATCCTGGTCGGTTTATTCGATTCTCACTTGGATCCTACTGTGATTTACTGTGATAACCAAAGTTGCATTAAACTCTCGGCTAATCCTGTATTTCATGATAGATCTAAGCATATCGACATCAGGTACCATCATATCAGAGATTGTGTGTAGCGCAGAATCATGTTACTTTCATACATTCTGTTATCACCCTAAAATCTTTGTCTCTAAGCTTTGGTAAGTTGCCTTGTTTCTAATCATAGTCTTATAAGTTTTAAATCAGCTCATCACAATTAGTGTCATTCTCATTTACAAACCCTTCTTCTAGTCATGGTGTTAAAGGGTCTCTAGGTCATTTCATGCTTTAAGGGTTAGGTCATAAGGTTAGAAGTCTTTTAAGATCATATCTCTTTTCCAAATAATGTTTGACAGCCTCATTCCATGTTTTAGAAGTCTTACCAGGTGTTTATAAGTCATATCCCACATCATTTTGGAGAAATTTTGAAAGTAGCTACGAAATCACTGAACTAGGAGTTTTCGTAGCGCGCTACGAAACCCCTGTAGTAGCCTGTTTTAGCAAAAAAACTGTTTTTACTAGTTAACTTCCAAAAGTTTTCCTGAGCAGCCGAGAACTTAATTTTGCAAACTGAAAAAGGTTTTTCTTCCTAACATGCTGAACTACATAAAACTCTTTCCGTTTATTCAATTCCATTCTGAGGTGGGAGAAATTTATGGTTAAAGTTGCGCTACGAAACTGCTGTAGGTGCGGTTTTTCATCTCCTGTTTGACAACTGTTTTTCAAAGAATTATTTTGGGTAGTAGGAACGATATTTCAAAAAATCAAGAGAGGTTTTTGTTCCGCATGGATTGATTCAAAAAATCCTCCTTCCGTTTCCTCAAATTCATTATGATCTGGGAGAAACGGGTGACCAAAGTTGTGCTACAAAACTGCTGTAGGTGCAGTTTTTCAAAAAATCAAAATTTCATGTTTTACACGTGTTTTTCAAGGATAGTTTCTGGATAGCTGGAGAAATGTTTTAAAAAACCAGGAGAGGTTTTTGTTTTGGACAAAATGGGCTACAAAAACCTCCTTCAGTTTCGTAAAATGTGTCATGAATGAAGAGATAAAGGCTCTGTCACACGTGCCCATTTTCAAGGATCTAAACCTAAAAACAGGGAAACATGTTCCCTAATTTCTAGGGTTTGTCTTCAGCAGTCAGATGACCACGTGGGAGGCTTCATCAAATTCGACTTCTTGAGGTTGCAAGTTGTCAAATAATGCTTTAAATGCTTATATAAGGTTGTTGAATCATGATAAGGAGTTACACTCCTAGTTGTATTAGGTCACTAGCACTCCTAGTTAACAGCTAGTTCTAATTAATGGTTTGTTTTATGGTTAGAATATGTGTCACTGATGGCAAATTCGAATTCTCTTGATGAGGGATGATGGAATCCTAATTGTAAATGCTTTATATATAGCAGAAGAGCTTATGTACAAGGGGGTTGGAGACTTTTTGGCTCAGCTGCTGCTCTATGTGCAGACTGTGTATATTTTTAACCTAATGCAGATTTCTACTTAGACAACTCAAGATTCATGAAGAGTTCTTGTATGTTCTTGTTATGATGGCATCTTCCAATACTTACATTGCAGTGATGTTTACTTATGATACTCAGAACTCATCACTGATGCTCTGACTTCCTTCATAGATAAACTTACTATGTTTCACTGTTTTGTATTGTCATTTCTACACTTGAACTCTATAATGCCTTGACTTCCATGCTAGGTAGAATGCTTTGGCTTCACTACTCAGGATTCATGAAGGATTTCTTATATTCAGAATGTGTAATGTTGTCCTTTCCTTAGTTTTGTTTACAGTGGTATGGATGTATAATCACTCAGAATTCACTGAATGTGCTCTGATTTCCTGTATGCATCTATAAACTGTGTGGTTCCATATGAGTGTATGTTCTGAATATTCAAATGCTGAATGCCCTGACTTCATGTTAAGCTGATCTTGTTGTGGTACTGAAACATACTTTGACTCCATAGCCCAATGGTAGCCAGCCTTCATCTTTCAACCTATAAACATATACAATTACAAACCATAGAGTTAGCCATCTATTCATATCTTTAATCTAAATCATTAACCCTTTGAGAGAGCCCTCTCAAGTTGAGGAGGCTAAGCCTCAGCTAAAAGATTGGTTTGAAATAGTTACACCGAGATAGTCTGATCAACAGCCTATCAGGGTCCTATTTTGGTGATAACATTCCAACGGAGGATGAGGATGCTGATATCTTGACGAAGGCGCTCACTAGGAGCAAATTCGAATACCATAGAGGTAGGATAGGGGTTGCTGATAATCCATATCTTGTTGAGAGGGAGTGTTGAGAATGCAACAAGATGATGGAGCTTAGTGGAAAGGAGTCGCCTTCACTAAGTGGGCCTGTAGGAAAATTATGGCGCAAGGTCTATTTTTGGATTACAGTGGGTGTGATCACAGCAGGAATGATCACAACAGGAGTGATCACAGCAGGAGTGATCAAAGTCTATTTATAGACTGGCTGTCAAAAATAGAAAAGTCAAATATTATTGTCTCATAATAATATTTAGACTATAAACATTATCTTATCCTCTTGGAGCACTTCAGTTTGAGCTACAGATGTGACCCATGCAGCTGACATAAGGAAATACGCTTTTCTTATGTGTCGTTTGAGCTATTGCATGCATGACATCAGTTAGAACTCATGTGGTTGAGTTCTGTGGAGTTGGATGTGGAGTTGATGGAGTTGTGTTCAGTTTGACTTTGTTAAACTAGTTGTAATTAGTCTAACTGCAAATAGACTAATGATGAGTTGTATAACTAATTATTAACTCATAATGCAACTGATGAATACATCAGTTAACTCAGTGCATGTATAGTTCAACAGGTACAGGTGTTAGAGGTTGAGATTGCTATCAGTTGTGACTATAGTTGTGCATGAGGATTTGCACAATCAAGGGATTGACTATGCCAATGAGTATTTCCCAGCATATGCCCAGTAATATAGCCTGTTCTCACGTGATTTCCAGTGTGAGTGATTCTCAGCAGGTAAATACGAGTTTGGTTAATCCATTCTCATTCATTCTTGAGCAGATGTTGTGTAGTGGAGGCAGGCAAGTAGTGGAGGAGATTTGGAGAGAAGATCTGAGTTCTATTGTGTGTAACAGGTGGAGATAGTACTGAGTACTTGTGAGGAGTATTGAGCTATGTAATGTTACATGTTCTCAATCATTAATATACAGATAGTGTTGGGTTTTCAGCTGTAAGCTTTCCCCGAGTTACATACTGTGTTAATGTGTGCATGCTCTTGATGTTTTATTGTTATTAATGCTGCTAAATTTATGATCAACATAAAGGAGCTTATGTATTGTGTATGTATTCTGCAATAGTACATGATCAGGATAATCTCTGTTGAATATGTGTTAAATTATTCAAAATTTCTACAGGTAAAACGTGCTAAGCTTCAAACTCTCAAAATTCTGTATGAAACTCTTAAGATGCATAGTGATGAAAGCATAGCTAGTTAGTTCCTACGTATAGATGAGGTTGTCAATTGTATGAAGAATTTGGGTGAAGAAATTAAGGAAGTTGTCTAAGTTGAGAAAGTTTTGAGATCCTTGTTTGCTAAATTTGAACGCAAAGTGTCTGCCATAGAAGAAAAACAGGATCTACAAAATATCACTATGACGCGGCTTCACGAAATCTTAACTGCCTTTGAGATGAGAAAAGGAAGACCATCAGATATGAGAGAAGATGCATTTAAAGCATTAGCAAATGGAAACGAAAAACTACATGAATCAGGACACATTTCAGAAGAAGAAGATGAGGTAAATTTTGTCAAGCAGCTTCAACGGGGTTCTGGAAGGTTCAAAGGTAAGCTACCTTTCAAATGTTTTTCTTGTGGAAGAGGTGGTCATTACGCTACTAGATTCCCTCATAACAAAGGGAAGATGTCTAAAGAAGGTAATAGAAGTTACTATACTCATGATGATAGTGATGGCTTGTCCAATAGTGATGAAGATGATCAATAAATTAAACTACTCATGGCATATGAAAATAATGAATCAGAAAAGGAAGATTTCCTTAAAGAAATCAGTCAACGTAAAATCAGTTTGGAAAAAAAGGATACAATCATAAACATAGTGACACATAAACTCACTGAAAAGGAAAAACACAATGAAGTGTTAGAATTTGAAGTGGTAAGTCTAAGAAAAGAACTTGAAAAGACAAAGACTCTGAATCTTACATTTGCTAAAGGATCATAAACATTAGATGAAATCCTCAAAGTTCAACATTCGCCCATTATAAAGACTGGTCTTGGTTTTCATGAAGGTGAATCTAGTTCACAAGGTAAGGTAAGAAACTCCAATGAATAATCTAAGATGCTCAACAAGGAAATAGAAAGTCAACCACATCAACAACCAAGGAAAGAGATTCTTTAAAGAAAATCTTTTACTCCTAACTGTGGAAGTAATAGTCGGTTATTTCCTTCAAATAATGATGTTGAATGTTTTATATGTCATAATCTTGGACATGGTGTAGCCAAATGTAGAAGAAAAATGGTTCAAGATCATCACACATAAAAATCATCAAGTTCCAGGTACTTTAAGGGATATTGTTTTGCTTACAATATGTTTGGTCACAAAGCTATTGATTGCAATAAAAGGAATATGAAACATGTAAGATGTTATGCGTGTAACAAGTTTGGACATAATGTAAAGGAATGTAGGAGAAAAATTCGGACACCAAACCAAAAGGAGCATACATCATCTCAATCCTAGGTATTGAAGAAGACAGAATTATTGTCAAAATGATGTGGCATAGCTCAATTTGCAAACATAATAGACCTAGGGGAAGCTGAAAGTTTAAAACTTTAGTATTCCAATTTGCATACGCACCTATTATGAAGAGAAGTCGCATATATACGCGAGTTAGACGCTGCACAGTCGCATATATGGTGTTCTGAGTAAAAAGCAGCAGTACAAACTATAGAAAAGGAGTCTGATATGGTTCAGTCGCTTATCTGCTCTGTTTGATGATGGTATGGCACAGGTTCAGGGGGAGCATATGCTTCAAAT
Organism: Pinus tabuliformis; assembly: GCA_031772625.1. Lineage (NCBI taxonomy): Eukaryota > Viridiplantae > Streptophyta > Pinopsida > Pinales > Pinaceae > Pinus > Pinus tabuliformis. The sequence continues at coordinate 1,117,444,415 of CM062804.1, forward strand.
TGTTGGCATTATGGTTAGAATTCATTGGTGATGATGCTTATGTGGCTAAATGATACATCTTGGTACTTATTGTTGGTTGGTCAAGAGAATGGTATTGTAGGTTACAGATGTTGTTGATAGATTCTTATGGTGTAGATCATATATGGTGTATTATAGTTGTTGATGACTATCATGGTCTTGTTTAGGTATTTGGTCTAAATATCATGTATATCTTTTAAAGACCCATGAGTCATATGATGTAATTTGTAACCCCACTTTGCATGGGAAGGATGATGTAATAATTTCTATTTTCAGTCATGTATAAACATTTGGTATATGCCTGCTTGGTTGGGTGGATGAGTCAAAATGGTGTATCCCCACTTGGTTGGGAGATTGATGTATGTATGAGTAATTGGTGATAGGAAGGTCATATTCACTTAGTTGAGTTGTAGAGTCATGTTATTCTTTCAAAAAATATTTTTGCAGACTCTGCATGTGCTCAGGAGGAGCATGGATGGATTGGCACATCTTAACATGTACAAAGGGGGAGCTCAATCATAGATTTCAGCATGTACTAAGGGGGAGCATGGACAACATAATGTATATCAAGGGAGAGAATATTTTGGTCTGCCCTTTGCCCTTGATGTCAAAGGGGGAGAGTGACTTGGTGTTTTTGTTGCCATCAAGTCCAAAGGGGGGGATTGTTGGCATTATGATACAGGTGTTGTCCTTGATGGCAACTCACTCAGATGACAGATCATAGTGCAATAGGTCAATAGCAAAGATTTAATGATCAGAGAGAGGTATACGCAGGTTCACCTTGACAAAGGAGCGTATACACGCGGGTTAATAGACCAAAAGGAGTGTATAACGTACACACACAGTTTCACAGAAGGAAAGGCACGTACATGTTGGAAAAGTAAGTTTTGGTCTAAGGTATTTGGTCCATGGTATTTTGATCCATGGTATTGGTCTAAGGTATTGGGTCAAAGGTATTGACCCCAGGTATTTGGTTCAAGTTATTGGTCCTAAGTGGTTTTGGACCATGGTATTGAGAAAGGCCTAAAACTATAAAAGGAGGAGAAGATCATTAGGCCAAGTGTGCAAGTATTGAATATCTGATGAAGTGTGAGATTAAGTATGAAGGTTATGGGTGTGTGATGCTTTGCTTGATCTGAACCAAGGATGCAGCTATGTGGATGATGATGAATGATGGATCGGGATCTTAAGGCTTGGAATGTATTATCATTATTTGGTTTGATAATTGATAGACTAGATCTGAAATACTGACACATGTTTATTCTATAAATGTTATGATCTGGGTATGATTGATGTCTGTAATAGCTGCAAAGTTATGAGTTAATATTTGTAGATCTGTATGCAGGTTCGCTTTGGTAAAAGCACGTATACACGCTGATTTGGCTCATCAGAGTAGCGTATACATTATGAAATATGATATCTGAATGTGCAGATGGTTCTAATGGTTGTTGCAGAGTTCTGGGTTCTGCTCTGTGTTCTGGTGATAGGTCTTTAGTGATTCAGTGTTGGGTGATTCAAAATTTAATGATTGGTTGATGCAATGTTGTATTGCGGTGTTGATTGATTTTGAGATTCAATGTTGTTGATGGGTCCAGTATGAAAATTGGATGAAATGTGGCCTTCAGATTATGATATTGTGTTCTAGAAGTATCCAGTTTGAAAATTTATGAAACGTGGTCCCTGGAGGAAGATCGAAGGTTGGAGCCTTTAGTAGGTCGACGCCTACGTACTAGTAAATATATAGGCTAGTACAAGAGGCAGGGGGTTGTAGCTCCCTTCCAGTAGTAGCTGGAGGACGAGAGAAGGTTGTAGCCTTCTACAGGTGGCTGCCTGCGTACTGGTATGAGTCTGCACCAGTACAAGATTGTAAACAAGTTTTTATTATATTAAAAGGAAGACATCAGCAGGTGGTTTTTGTCCTGCATTGGGTTTCCACCTTACATCATGGTGTTCATCTGTGTTTCTTATGTGTGATGATATATTATGTTTTTATTGCACCTGGTTACTGTTTATATGGTTAATGAAGTTCTGATGCACTGGTTAAAGATCAACATATGATGAGTTAACTGAATCATAAGTTTGTTGGATATACGCTAGTTGCATTAAACACAGTTGCGTGTACATGCGAGTTCTCTTAACTGAGGTAGTGTATATGAATCAGATTATGGAAACGAAAAAATTATTGATTTGTTAATACTGATTCACCCCCCCCTCTTAGTATTATTTCCAACACAAGGGCAAAGGGCAGACAAAGATATTCTCCCCTATTGATATACATTATGTTGTCCATGCTTCTGCTGAATACATGTTGAATTCTTTGATTGAGATCCCCCTTTGTACATGCTGAAATGTACTAAACCATCCATGCTCCCCCTGAGCACATGCAGAGTCTGCAAAAATATTTTCCAAAAGAATAATATGACTCTATTACTCAACTAGGTGAGTTTGGCCTTCCTATCACCAATGACTTGTACATACATCAATCTCCCAACCAAGTGGGGATATATCGAATTTGACTCATCCTCCCAACCAAGTGGGGATATCCCAATTTATACATGACTGAAATATAGCAATTATTACATCACCTTTTCCATGCATAGTGGGAGTACAAATTACATCATATGACCAAAAATGACTCATCAAAATACTATGGCAGACAGAGGCAAATTATTACATCATGGGTCTTTATATGACCTTTACATTGAATGATATACATGACATTTATAACAGAGACCAAATATCTAACAAGACCATGGTAGTCATCAGTAACTGTCATACACCATGTATGATCTGCACCATAAGTATCTGTCAACAATATCCAGACCAGCAACCTGTATATGTCCATCATTAGTTCCCAAGATATAATAGTGTAAATATCATCAACCTGTGACATCACTTGGAAACATCTCACATATGATAAGCATCATCACCATTGATAAGAATCATTCGGTACCAAAAACTTCTAAACATAATGCCAACAATGCATTATTAGAAGTATAGCATATTCTCCCCCTGAACCTGTGTCACCTGTTCACTATCAAATCTAATCATTGCATATATCAAGGCATCATCATTAATCAGATATCAACATTTTAACACCTTATGAGCACCAACACATTTCCACATATCATCAGCAGATTGTAACCATCATCACAAGAGTAGATAATTGACTGAACCATATCAGACTCCTGAGTCTGTCTTGTTGTTTTTTCTTCAAAAACAACATATACGCAACTGTGCAGCTTCGAACTCGTGTATATACGAGACTTGTATTTATGTAACTTGCGTATGAGATTTAGAACATTGAAGTTTCAGACTTTCAACTCCCCCTGAGTCTGTTATGTCTATAAACTGTGCTATGCCACATCTTTCTAACTGTACTTCCCTCTTCTTCCATATCTTCGAGTGTGCTGATGTTTTCTCCTTTTGATATGGTGCCCAAAATTTATTCCTGCGTTCCTTTGCTATATGTCCAAACTTGTTACATGCATAACATCTTACATGTTTCATATTCCTTCTGTAGCAGTCAATGGCTTTGTGACCAAACATATTGCAAGAAAAAAATATCCCTTAAAGTACTTGGAAGCTGATGATCTTTTTGTGTGATGGTCTTGAACCATTCTACTTCTGCATCTCGCTGCAACATGTCCAAAATTATGACATATATAACATTCAACATTATTCATCTAAGGAAATAACCGACTATCACTTCCACAGTTAGGAGTAAAAGATTTTCTTTGAAGAATTTCTTTCCTTGGTTGTTGATGGGGTTGACCTCTCATCTCCCTATTGAGCATTTCAGATTTTGCATTTGCCTCACTTTCTGAGCTAGATTCACCTTCAATAGATTCATGAAAACCAAGACCATTTTTGATGGCAGGAGACCTTTGACTACTAAGAATATCATCCAAAATCTTAGTACTATCTTTAAATAGTAAAATCTTATCCTTTTCTTCTAATTTACCTTTTAGGATTTTTACCTCAACCTGATATTACTCTTCCTTTTCAACATACTGCTTCTTCATGATTTCCTTTAGCTTCTATTCCTTCTTCCACTTGTTGCCTTAATTCAAGAACTTTGTTTTATTGTTCTTCAAGATCTTGGAGTAGTTCTTCGTTCTGCTTATTTGATTTTTCAAGATCTCCTTTTAGAGAGAGGATCTTAGCTTCAAGAATTTCATAGTAACTAGATCTATCTTTAAGTTTCTTGATTGTTGTACTCTTTTTACTTACTTCATTTCTCAATGAAGTCACCTCATCCTGTAGCCTTTGAATTTGATCCTCTTTTTCTTTTAACTGAACCTTTAACCTTGTAATTTCTTCTTTGTAGATATACTCCCTTTTGTCTAGTAGATCTTGTTGATCTCTAAATGTGTCTATGAGTTTTTAAATTCTGCCTCTATTTCTCTTTCACCAATAAGAGCGAATTCTGGTGTTTCTTTGTCACTTTCATTATCTTTAAATGAACAACAGAATGTATCATCATAGAACAACAAATTCATACCTGATAATTCTTTTGTTTGTTCATCTTCATTCTGAGGTGATTCTGAATATGAAGAGTTGCTCCAACATAATCCCCAATCGTCTATCCCCCTGTCACGGTTCCTTTGAGATGCCTTCTTCTTTTGAGGTGCTTTCTTCTTTAGCTTCATTCCTATTGTTTCTAATTATCTCCTTCAAGCGATCAAGCTTCTGCCAAAGGACCTGCTCTGATACCAATTGTTGGAAATAATACTGAGAGGGGAGGTGAATCAATATTATCAAATCAATAACTTTTTCATTTCCATAATCTAATTTCTTATATGCTACTTCAATGAAGGTAACTCATGTGTACACGCGACTGTATTTAAGGGAACCAGCGTATATCCAACAAACTTATGATTCAGTTAATTCATCATATTTTCATCTTTAGTCAATGCATCAGTACTTCATTAACGATATAAATAGTAATTATCTGCAGTAACAACAGAAAAAATCATCACACACATGAACATCAAGATTTAAGGTGGAAACCCGATGCAGGACAAAAACCACCTGTTGTTGTCTTCTTTTAATATAAGAAAAACCTCTTTACAATCTTGTACTAGTGCAAACTCGTACCAGTGTGCAGGCACCCACCTGAAGAAGGCTACAACCTTCTGTCATTCTCCAGCTTCTATTGGAAGGGATCTATAACCCCCTGGCTCTTGTACTAGCCGATCTATTTACTAGTACGTAGGCGCAAACCTACAAAAGGCTACGACCTTCACTCGTTTTCCAGCTGCTACTAGAAGGGAGCTCCGACCCCCTGGCTCTTGTACTGGCCGATATGCTTACCAGTATGTAGGCACCGGCCTAGAGAAGGCTACGACCTTATCTCTTCCTCAAGGGACCACGTTTCATAAATTTTCAGACTGGATACACCTGGATCACAAAACCACAATTTGAAGGCCACTTTTCATCCAATTTTCATATTGGACCCATCAACAACATTGAAGCTCAAAATCAATCACCACTGCAATACAACCATCAAATATATTTGCATCAACCAATCACTGAAAATCAATCATCACTTTCTGAAGTAATCAAACTCAATCAATCATTGACAACCTCTGAACCTTTGACACAACTGAATCAACCATTCATTCATACTTAATCATCTTCATCCAATCAACTGGAACATATAGATCACTATAACCAGTACACATATTTGAACCCAGATCACTACATCATCATTCAGAATCAGCTGTGACATAAAAGCCATGCATCAGAGTGTATACGCTACTTGGCTGAAGCCAACCTGTGTGTATACGGTGCTTCCCTAATGCAAACCAGCGTATAGATATACAAATACTTACTTATAACTTTGCTGCACTTTTCAACTTCAGACATACCCAGATCATCCTATTTTCACAATAACACATGCTTCAGTATTCAAATCTAGAATGTACATAATAAAACCACATAATGATAATTCATTTCAAGCCTTAAGATCCCGATCCATCCTTAGATCTTATCCCTCATCAACCACTAAGGTTCATCCTTGGTTCAGATCAAGCAAAGCACCATAAGATGATAACCTGCATGTTAGATCTCACACATCATCAGATATTCAATACTTGCACACCTTGGCCTAATGATCTTCTCCTCCTTATATAGTTTTAGGCCTTTCTCAATACCATGGACCGAAACCACTTAGGACCATTACCTTGGACCAAAAACCTTTAACCAATACCTCGGACCAAATACCTTGGACCAAAAACTTATTTTTCAAGATATACACGCTTTTCCTTCTGTGAAAGTGTGTGCGTACGTATATGCTACTTGTGTTCAGTGAACTTGCATGGATATGCTTTTTTGACAAGGTGAACCAGCGTATACTTCTTAAATTATTCTCTTTCTTCAATCTCTAGAGTCTGATCGGTAAAACTTTTATATTAACCTGCTGCACTGCGAACTGTCATCTGATAGAGTTGCCATTGTACATTACTTTTGAACTAATTCTTTTGAATTGTCTTGCATTCTGCCATGCTTTCTATCACATCTAATATCTCTTTTGTAGATTCATCTAGTTACCATATGCAAGTGAGTTGTTCTGCTACAAGTGGGTTTCCATCAAGTACAACACATGCATCATAATGCCAACACTAAGTGATGATGGTTTTCTGATGTCCGACCATGAGGTGGAATCACTATTTGATGGGTTGAGGTGGATGGCCTCTAGAAGACCTGGATGAGTTTTTATTGATGTGTTCTATGAGTGTCCACATTCATGCTTGGAATATGGCACGGAGATGAATGGCTGAAGAGAGATTTGGCTCAGCCATTCTATGTTCGGGTAGAACATGGAAGTCCCATCCTAGGTTTAGATTTTTCATCATTAATGAAAGGTTATTTCTCCTTGTACTTATATGAGTATTATCATGTATTATATTTGGTTTATATGGTTGTGATTTCATGGATATTTTTGTCCCCACTATGCTCGTTATTTATACATTTTATGGCAACAACTATGCATGGCTCTCATCATGTTTCTACTTGTTTATGAATGAAAAATGTATCTATGACCTAATGGATGGAACGAAAGTTAAATTGATAAGGAAACAATGCTTCATGGCGAATCTAAGAGAAGTATGAGGCACCTATGCTTAGATCTATTATTTACACCTATAGGTTTCATATTTACTAAGTGTTTGAAAAAATTTCTATTATGGCTAGTAGGGGTCGACTCAAGGTCTTGAACAAGTTTTTACTCTAGTTCTATCATTTCCATGTTATTTGACTGATTTGAAGAGATGGTTCAATTTTGGGCAGTGACATGGGCTCTGGGCCTGAAAAAGTGGCTCAAATCTCAGAGTCGTTGGGATAGTACTGACAAGTTGGGTCTCTGGTCACTGGCAGGAAAGCCCGTGAGAGTGATGATAGGGTTATAGTCACGTGCATGCCTTATCATGGGAGTGACGTTGGGTTTAATTCATTTAGATGCTATATTAACTCAGTGGTTTGGCACCTCGAGTGGTGGATTAGCTCCTGTGGGTCCTGAAGCACCTGAGGGAGGTTTTCTTGTTGTGTTTCCATTGATTCTATTTCCTTAATCTTACCTAGGACGTTGAATCACATCATAGTAGCCCCTCATTGCATGTTTACCCCGACTAGTCGATTTCCTGGGTAGATGTGGGAGGAGGGTGTTACAAGTATTTTCCTGAGTTTAAGAAAGCCAAGCCTCCTACATTTGATGCAGAGTTGAAGAAATAGGAATATGCAGAAGCATGGCTACTTGGGATGAGAAAGTCCTTCGAGTTGCATGACTATATAGAGAAATGAAGGCCACGATAACTATTTTCAATTTGAAGGGGAAAACAAACATCTGGTGGGAATATGTGAAGCTTGTCAAAGGTATCAAGATAGAGGAGTTGAGTTGGAAAGAGTTCAAAAGACTTTTTAGAAAGAAGTACTTGTCAGAGAGATACTATGACAGAAAGGCTAAGGATTTCCACCAGTCGAAGATGGGATCTATGATAGATGAATAGTATATAACTAAGTTTTTGGAGTTATTGAGGTATGTACCATATCTTAATGATGAGAAGATGAAGGTTCAAAGATTCGTTAGTGGATTTACATTAGAATTTAAATATCATATTGAGTATGATGAGCCTCAGACATTGGAGGAAGTAAATGGGAAGTTGAAACATTGTTATGAGTAGTCTAAGTGTAAGTCACAGCCTAGGCAAGGCTAGAAACTTAATGAAAGGACTAAGGGAAAATGGTATAAGAAGCGAGTAACACTGTAGGATGCAGGTAACAAGGAGAACGCAACACCGTACAAGAAGTTCAATGTAGTTAACAAAGGACATCAATTTTAGTTTGAGGAGCAGAACAAGGGAGAGGGAAGGAAGACTTTGCAGTGTTAGACTTGTGGTGGAGAGCATCACGAGAGAGATTTTCCATAACATTAGGGTGGCAGGTCTCAGATTTATAGTTCTTAGGAGGCATAAAAATTTGGTGATGTTGAAAATAGTATTCCTCATATGTATGCAACATTTGATAAAAGGCAAGTTGATCATCATTCATCTATATCAACATGGAAGGTCAAATTTGTGATGAAGTTGTTTCTATTTTGATTGACCATGGACCTTAACTATAGTTATATCAATCCTAACCTAGTGGATAAGTGTTGCTTGAATAAACAAGTGCATGTAGAGTCTTGGTTGGTGCAGTTGGCTATAGGTACCAAGAAAAGAGTTCATCATTAGGTAAGATCTTCTGTATTTGAGTTGAACGATATGCCTACATCAGCACATCTAAAAGTGCTTCTATTGGGATCATACAATATGTTGTTGGGTATGGATTGGTTGTACATTCACAATACTAAGTTAGATTGATATGAGAAGCCTATTGAGTATTTGGACGATTATGGAGAGAGGAGAATCTTACATGGAAAGAAGAAACCTTCATTAGTGAGAATGGTTACATCTATCTAGACATAGCATAGTTGCCAGAAAGGGTGTGTATTGTTTGCATTTCATATTTCCAGTGAAAAAGGAAAGGATGTTGATGATGTTGAGTTATTGAAGAGGTATCTAGTTTTGTAGCAGTTTCAGGATGTATTTATAGTAGATACTTCAGAGTTACCGCCTCATAGGGAAGTAGAACTTTATATTGAGTTGATTATGGGAGAAACACCAGCATCAAAGGTACCTTACTGTTGTGCTGCACAACAACCCCCCATTTCAAAAAAATTTATTTAAAAATCATAATATGAAACGGGTCCGTTTTAACTTAGACGTGTGAATAAATTGGTATTTACCCATCATTAGAAAAAAACCCTCATCAAAAGGTTCAATGAAAATGATATATTTTAAAACAAACCTTTTCGAATAAGAATAAAGTAGGTCTTTTAAACAATTATAAAGTTCTTTGTTATGATGATAAATAAATTGCAAGATCGCATATCGCAATGATAAGGAAAACATATACAAAGACCCCTTGACTCACTCCGATCCGAAAAGGGAAATCGTTATCGGATATCGGGAAAAGGCAAATCACATAGCATAAGGAAATAGCCTCCCTCATTTCTCCAATGCGATAAAGTGTATCGCCATCGGCAATCGACGGTAACAACCTAACACATGATTAATGGCACATTCAAATCCTCCGATGCGATAAGGAGTATCGCAATCGCCGATCAGCAAAGTCGCAATGGCATAAGTAAAATGACCCAAACCCATCCCCGATTGCGATGTATCAAATCAAGACACATATCTCGAAAACGTATTTAAAATCCTTGCATGCATGGTATCACCTTTCGGTGATCGGAAGATATTTTGGACAAATATTTAAGCCTTTCCGTTCATGATACCAATTGCCGATTGTGATTTACTGCTGATTATCCGCCAAAAAATCTAAGCCACGGTTGAATGAATCATTCGTCATATAAACGACATAATGGAAATTTAAAAACTCCTTTATCATGACTGACAGGTTAGACAGCTAATCAATGAAGCAGTTATGGGGATATTTTCCTTTGATTGTATCTGCGGCAATTTCACTATAATCCATCATTATCTGCTGATTGACATAATTATTTCATATCGGTCCATACCAGCTATTCTCTGTATCATGTTGGTCTCATTGCTTGTGGAGAATTTTGCTGAAATAATGAATTTGAAACAAATGGGAAAGAGATCAAAGAAATCAATAGCAGCGGCTCCTACAGAAACAATGCAACCAACCAACGATCCAGGACCAAGCAGAAAAGGGTTAATCTCAGATACTACGTGCCTCGGCCTTGGAAATACAAGTTGACAAAGCATCTACAATTTAGTTGAAGCGAAGGAGCCTGAGAAAGTATCGAAAGAAGCTACGGTTGGTTCAACTAGCAAATCCGAGGCATCCCTCAAAGATTTAGCTGATCCATATTTGCATAGAATAGCAACACGCGAGAAAATTATTCCATAGACTGACGTAGTGAGATGGGTGGTAGAAGAAATTCCAGTTTCAGACAGAAAATTTTACACAGTTGATGGGAGGATTTTCGGCTCATTTCAGCCTAATGACTTAAGGAAGATGTATCACTTACCCAAACCTGAAAAGAAATACAACAAAGCCTTCCTTGAGAAGTTCGCAGCTGAGAACGAGATAGAATCGACTCCAATTAAGCAGTGGAGATAGAATCCCGCAAAGCACAAACATGAATCATCAGGTAAGTACTCTGTGGATTCATTGTCTTCTCCTTATTGTTATGTGGGGGCAATGATGTGTAGAATTTGGGGAATGCATGACTCTGCAAAGTTCACTATTGAAATGGTTCCTTTAATGGAGGCAGCTGTCAATAGTTATGTGATGGATTGGGCAAACATATTGTCCGATAAACTAGCCACTGCAATTCTGGAATTTAGGTCAAATTCACTTAAAACCACCAGGACCATCCCTCCTTTTTATTACAGTTCTTATATAATGGATATTCTTTGCTTTAATTCTGAATATCTGGTACTCGGATGGAGATGGACTCCCTAGGACCCTAAGTCAATCCATATTTATCATCAGATGTTATGGAAGACTCACTATAAATACCATTTGTACCAAATCTATAATGGTTTCATGTTGCCTATCTACTATGCTATTTTTGATAAGCCTGCCCCAAGGATTTCCGAGGAAGCAGGGATTGACTTGACTACTGTAGGAAATTGGTTCGGAGAAGACAAATTCACATATAAGGTTTTATGGTAGCCTTACAAGACCTCATGTCCTTCCTCTATATGTACCCGATAAGCTGTTAGCTCGGGAATTGGCATACCAGATAACAACCGCAGGAACATCCAAAACTCTTAGAACTTCTAAAAAGCAGGTATGGCCTACATTTCCTTTGAGATGTGGTGTTTATACTCTCCATGATTACAAACATGCAGAAAAGGAGGAAGTAAAGATAAACATGCTCAATCTTGCAACCATTCCCAACAGGCAATATGATCCAAGGAAAGTTGCTTATAATGTGCTTGAACAAGCCAAACTTACAAAGTTTGATCATGAGAAAGATGAGTTTGATGACCTGTTTTCCTCAGCAGAATCATTGTTTCAGGTAAAAGCATTGGCCAAGATGAGATATAAAGATGAAGAACTGGTAGTATTCAATAGGCTCAGAGAACAGAGGTTGCAAACTCTGCCTCTGGATTTATTAGCAACCACCCCACCAATTCAGTCAAGCGAGCCTGAACAGCAAGTTGTTGACAAACCTCCTACTATGGAGAAGATTCCCGAAAAAGGAAAAGAGCCAGAACATGATACAAAATAGGACAAAGGCAGTGAACATATCGATATAGATACTCAAATCGATCCCAAGCTCCTACAAGAATGGCAACAATTTGATTCCATCATAAGCAACCCTGAAAGTTCACAAGGTTTCAGCACTCCTGAAGTTACAGTTGGTCATGAGACAGTAAAAAATACGGTTCCCATTGAAGGAACCAGCGGCCTACCCACTAGCAAAGATGTGGAAATAATTCCTAAGGATCCATCCGATCAAATTGTTTTGCAGATAGAAGACATACCACCATTAGATGTCTTTTACAGTCCCAAACATAAGGTTGTAGTAAAAAGACAAAGGAAAAGAAGAAGACTTGATCAATATTCCCTTTTACCTACACAAACAAAGATGGCTAATGTGGTATGGAAAGAAGAATTCAATCCTTCCGATGACCTCACAAAACTTTCTCAGTATGTCGGAGCCTACTCGGCAGCTACTATGGATAAAGCATCAGAAGTAAGCAATTTGCTTAAAGAAAAAGACCAAAAAAATGTTTCATTACAGTCACAGGTATCCGAAGCATAGCAAAGAATAGAACAGATGGAACAACAGTTAGCAGCACAACAACAGATAAACAACCAATTAAATGAACAATTGCTCAAAGAGAAGCAGAGGATAGATCAAAGCGCAGTGCAGAAGCAAACAGAATTATCCACAGCATTGGCTAAGCTGAAGACAATGAATGAACAAGTGAGTAAAACAAAAGATGAGCAAATCGCTCAACTATCACAACAGGTAGAAAAGTTCAAGAGTCTTCCTCAACCAGTAGATTTCAGGTCCGAAGCTCTCCAGATCAATAAAGCACTGGTTAAACAACTAAGTTTGCTATGTCATAATATTTCCCTTGTTGAGCCCCTATGTGAGATTACTTCATCAATGATTGACAAATCAGTCGACGCCAGGCATGATTTAGAACAGGCTGATGAGACTTTAACCAACTTTCTTGCTTGGCAAGAAACCAGCGAAGGACAAGCCGCAAATCTGCCTAAAATTCTAGAGTCATACAAAGAGATTCTTTTCCTAGAATGGCAGTCACAATTGATGAAAGAAAAAAGGGAGACTTCAAGATGCAGATTAGCGACCAGTAATTTAATTGAGTTAATCAATGATACTCTTTATCTGTCTAACTTAATTTCATAGTGCACTCCAGGTCAATTGCCATCAACCAAAGTATTGGAGCAGACATGCAATCAAGAATTGGAGAAGAATGAAAGATTAATCGCCAGCATCAAGAGTTTAACTTGGGATACCTTTTGGTTATTCTTAGTTAAACCATATAGTCAGAGGGTAGCACTCAAATGTTTAACCGATGCAATCGGTTACATGATTCCCGAAATCCACGATGCCACATATTTAGCCCAGCTACATTCTCGTCTAAGTCAACCCCCAGAATTGCAACCAATGCTTTCTATCTGCCAGCTTAAGCCAAAAGATAATCATCCGGAATAGTGAACCATGCTACCGACTGCAAACAACCTTATTTTGAGGAGATTTTCATGATTTGATTATACCACTTAGTAGCATTTTTTATTTCATAATTAGTTAGCTTAGATAGTATTTATAGACCCTTTCATTGTTTTGGAAATGGTCCTCAGTTTTTGTATAAACTCAAATCAGTAAGTCACACTATTGTGCTTCTGATATATATTTTTTATGAAGACTGGGCCAATATTCTAAATTTTAACAAAGAAAGCTTTGATGAGACGTGCACTATTGCTTTGTTGTGGAAGTGTTTCTAAGTTAGAAGAAGGAATTTGAATGTGATTGATATCGGGAGTGATCCAAATAATATATGGTACTATTATCTATGCTTTTGCTTCATTCTTTCATGTGAATCAGCATTTATTTAATCTTGCTATCATTGGATATACGTATGTGTTTTAACAACAATTCCTATACTTATCACTATTGAATGTCTAGGGAGTGTTATTCTTTCAATCATATTTATGTCAATGATATATGAAGATTAGTGTAATAACGTTTTAATGATTACTTTGTTCAACTACTTGAACAAAGTAATTATCATATGAATAAATGTCTTTGTTTACTAATAGAGTTATCTATATGCCTGTTTGTAGATAAAGATCATCAAAAGTTACACTAAAGCAGAAATTTCCCGGGATAGATTAGTTGTTTATAATTTTACTTTTTAGATTAAATCATCCATCCATTATCATTATATATTAGAAATGGATCACTTATCCATCCCATCTACAAACAATTGGGAAATTGGTCCCATTATTTCCAGTCGGAGCCACCACACCAAACGGAAAAGGAGCTACCTTTAAGGTCTGGACCGGGTGGTTTTCCCCGATGTTGTTGCAACGATTTTCGAGACATCAACATTTTTGGCACTAGAAGGAGGGCATGAACTATGAATGGCAAGCAAATCCAAACCTATAACCCATTCTGAGAGTAAATCTTCCTCCACCTCACCTCAGGCCTCCGTTTGCATGTTGTAACTCCAGTATTAAAACGAGAGGAAGAGGAGTCAACTAACACTGCTCAAACCCAACATACCCTTAAACGATTAAGTCCTGAGTCTCCTGAAGTTCAGTCTCTCATCCATAAACTTCAAGGATTTTCGATATCACCACAGAAATCTGAGGTATCTCAAGGTAGTGAGACTTCGCAATTCAATCCACCTCACCCTCTCACCAGACTTCAGAGTGGAAAGCTCGGTATTGAACCTACTGAGTTGCCTTTACCCAAAAGGAAAAGGGCAAAAAAGATCACTGAATGATCTGACAGTGAGAATTTCTCATCATCATCCTCCATCGCATCTTCTCTAGTGCGAAGTCAGCCATCCACTCCTCCATTGCACATTTTTGTTCAAAAGGGATCAGGAACTTCAACATCCGAACCTCAAACCTCAACTCCTTTCCAAACATCTGGAATTTCATCGGCAATATCATCTACTATTAATTTTACAATCTCTCAGATCCCATGGATTAATCCTGGTGCGGTCACTATGCCTGCACCATTACATCCATTACCAAATCATCCTAAAAAATGGTTGCCGAAGTTTAACCCAGACGCAGGAACACAAGCCGACGAGCATATTAACAATTTCATGTTATCAGTTAATTTAAAAGGAGTAACAGAAGAAGATGTTGTTGTTAGGCTTTTCCCTTATACCTTACAAGGATCAGCTGGGTCCTAGTATTTTTCCTTGCCCTCTGGATCCATTACAAGTTGGAACATTTTTCAAGAACAATTTCTGACTAAGTATGGCGATGACAGATCCTTAACAACATTAATCAACGATCTCTCCAATCTTAGAATAGAATCTAAAGAACCTATAAAGGAATTCAACTCACGATTTAATAAACTCTTGAATAAGATTCCAACCACCTCTAAACCAAGCGAGAAAATCAGAAGCGAATGGTATATAACAACCCTACCTTCAAATATAGCTATTTTTGTAGACAGACCTGCAAAACCAACTTTAGCTGAAAACATGAAAGAGGCGCTTGCTGTAGAGAAACGCATTATTGCTTTAGAAAAGAAAGCTGCTCTTGAAGATAGAAAATCCAAAAAAGTTTCTTTCAAGGATGATTCAAAGAAGAAAACCCCTAAAGATCCATATGATATGGAGGGCCTCCAAAAAGTTCTCAAGACTATGTCAAATGAAATGGTAGAAATCAAAAAACAAGTAGCTGAGACTTCAACAAAAAGGCCATTTAGAAATTTTAAGAAACCTGAATCAAAACCACCAAATGCTATATCCAATGCAGATTCAGATCCTGAAGAGGAAGAAGAGGATGAAACAGTCTTGTCATCCACAGAACCTGAAGAAGAAGAGACTGTAGAATGTCATGGGATGTGGGACTTTATTTTACCTAATTCCGATACCGAAAATGAACAGGAAGCCTTCCTTGTGACTACCAGGAGTAAGGGTACTCTTGAACCTGTTCAGGTGACTTCAAAGAAAAGGAATGCAGGTACCACTACTACCAAAGAAAAGGTTCCCACAAAGAAAGTTGCGGCGATACCATCCCAAAATCAGCCATCATCTTCAAATTCACCTTCAACATATAAGACATTAGTAGTTACAGATTCTATGGACTACAATATTATCGAAGACATGAAGAAGACAAAGGCAAATATTACTATGTTTGAGCTTAGTAAACTCAAACATAAACAAAAATTACTTCTTAAGGAGCTAAATGTTGTACCTTCTTCTCCTCTTCCTAATGTTGTATTGTCCAAAGCTGCTAATGAGTCAGGCCAACCACCTCCTGATAGAGTGGAAGCTACTGATGTTGTTTTAATTGGAGATAGATTGAATTCCCATACTCCTCCTTTCCTCTTAACCTATGAGATCTATAATAGAAATCTACACAACTGTTTGATTGACTCAGGGGCTTCCTCTAATATAATGTTAGCCTTAGTTTGTTCAAAATGAAACATTGAACCCCAAAAGTCTGTAATTCACATTGTACAGTTGGATAGAACTAAGGTCCAGGTTTTAGGATAAATCAACTCAGTAACTATCAGGTTATCAGCTGATCCAAGAGTGGTTCAGAGAATTGATATTTTAATCGCTGATATACCTGAATTCTATGGTTTGATTTTGAGTAGAGACTGGTCTGAGAAACTCCATGGTTATATTTCCACCGATTGGTCCCATATGTGGCTACCTTATAAAGGAAAGCCAAATCGAATTAAAATCGATCGAGAAAAACACATGACCCATATTGTTACTGAAATCGAGCAAGAAAATCAACCAATAGCATTCAATAACAATATTTTGGGGAATTACTCATCTGAATCATTCTTTGGAAATTTCACTGCTCAACCATCTCCAATCTCAGTTAATAATTTCACATCTCAAATCGAAAATTTTTCACAAACAGATAGATCAATATGTGTTAATATTGTTGAGGAAACTATAAATAAAATTGTTGAGAATTATTTATTTTAGTCACTATATTTTGATGGGTCTAAGTCTAGTGAAGGTGCAGGAGCAGGATGTATTTTTGTTAGTCCTGAGGGAGAAAAAAACCATGTTATCATGCTGATTAGAATTTGAATGCACAAACAATACAGCCGAATATGAGGCCTTAGTTCAAGGACTCTACAAAGACATTGGTCTTAAAGTTCAATAATTGAAAGTGTTCGGTGATTCATAAATTGTTATAAAACAACTTAGAAATACAATTCATTGCCTTTCTAGTAATCTCAAACACTATCATTATTTGGTACAGGAACTCATATCTCAATTTTTAGCATTCAATATTTCTCCCATCCCTAGGTCTCAGAATGCAGCAACAGACCTACTAGCTAATGTTGCCTCCAAGCTCCTTCCATCTGAAGATTACAGCCCAGACAGATTTTCAGTAGAGTTAATTTTTAGACCATCAATCCCTAATAATGTCACCAATTGGCGAGTGTTTAATCATGATGAAGACATTTTAAATTTCTTGACTTCTGACAAGTCCTATGATGATCAAATCATTGATGAAAGTGATCATGACCTTCAAATGAAGGAAAAGCAAGAAGAAAACTCAATACCTAAACCAGTCGTCAAGCTTGAAGATCTTTTTGATATTAAAGACAGGTTTAAACAGGTGACCAATTCTAAGCTTCAGAGTTCGACTTTAAGATTTGAATTGGTAAACCTAGGTACTGAGGAAAATCCTCAAAACATCAATTTGGGATTAGGAATTTCTTCAGAAGAAAGAATTGCATTCATTAGATTATTGCGTAAGAATAAATATGTCTTCGCTTGGAAATATGATGATTTGAAAACATATGATACATCGATCATTCAGCATACTATTCCAATGCTTTCTGAACAAAAACCAGTGCAACAGAAGTTAAGGAAGATTCATCCTAACCTTAAGAGTCAACTAAAGGCTAAGCTAAACAAACTCTTAAAGGCTAAGATAATTTTTCCTATTAGACATTCGAACGGGGTGTCCAATATGGTGCCAGTTAGGAAGAAAAATGGCGACATTAGGATTTGTATCGATTTCAGAAATCTTAACAAGGCAAGCCAAAAATATAACTTCCCTTTACCTACCATGGAGCAGACACTCCATTTAGTAGTTGGTTCTGAGTTAATGTCTTTTTTAGATGGTTTTTCAGGATATAACCAAATTTTGGTCCATCCTGATGACAGGCTTAAAACTACCTTTAGAACCAAGTGGGGAACTTATGCTTACCAAAAAATGCCTTTTGGACTTATCAATGTTGGAGCCACATTCCAAAGAGCAATGGACATAGCATTCAAAGGCTTGATCAATAAATCAGTAGTTGTCTATTTAGATGATATTACTATATTTTCCAAGAAGAGATCAAATCATTTACATGATTTGAAACAAATCTTTGAACGCTGCAAAAGGTATGGTATCTCACTCAATCCAAAGAAGTCCTTTTTTGCTCTTGATCAAGGAAAGATTTTGGGCTTCATTGTTTCAAAGGAAGGTATTTACATTGATCCAAATATAATTAAAGAGATTTCTGATATTCCATTCCCTCATAATAAAAAGTCCATGCAGTCATTTTTAGGTCAAATTAACTTTGTCAAAAGATTTGTCCCAGATTTTTCCCAAATTATTTTGCCCTTACAAACAATGATAAAAAAAAATTTGGTGTTTAAATGGGGACCTGCAGAGAAAGAGGCATTTGATTCCATCAAACCATCAATCATAAATGCCCCTGCTTTAAGCACTCCCAATTTTTCAAATCATTTCATGTTATATACCCTTGCATATGCTTCATCTTATGCAGCAGTGCTGACTCAGATTAACGATCAAAACTTGGAAGCACCAATTTCATTTTACAGTTCAAATCTTTAAGGTGCTGAACTTAATTACTCAGAAGTTGAAAAACAAGCCTTTGCTGTGTACAAAGCCATAAAACATTACAGACCATTTCTCTTAAAAGCTCACACAAAAATTATAGTTCCTTTTTCAGCAGTAAGACAATTACTGGTTCAAAGGGAATTAGGAGAAAAGAGAGCAAATTAGGTCACAACATTACAAGAATATGACTTAGAAATCAAACCAGCAAAGATTGCCAAAGGCCCAGGTTTTTGCAGTTTGTTAGCAGAAGCATCCAATATTCAGGAACATGAAGGTACAGAAGATACTGAAGAAATCAATCAGATAAGTATCACAGATCCTGAATCTCAATATGCAGATCTGATTTTCTATTTAAAAAATGGATACGCTCCTTTTAATCTTTCCTATAAAAAAAAACGTGCCATTAGATTGAAAGCCAAAAAATTCATAATTGTAGATGATGTATTGTTTAGGCAAAATTATGATTCAATTTTATTAAGATGCTTAGAAAAACCTGAAGTGCAAAAGGTTTTGCAGGAGCTACATGACGGACCAGCAGGAGGACATTTTGGAGCTGACACAATAGCTCACAAAATCATTCATGTTGGATATTATTGGCCCACCCTGTTCAGAGATACTCATGAATACGTAAGGAAATGCCAAAGTTGTCAAACCACTAGTGGAAGAAAAAGGAAGCCAGCTTTCCCTTTGCAACCAATTAACATTGAATAACCTTTTGAACAATGGGGATTGGACATAATTGGGGAAATCACTCATCATTCATCCAAACACCATAGGTATATCCTTATAGACACTGATTATTTCACCAAGTGGGTGGAAGAAATTCCTTTGAAGACAACAAACTCTGAGGCAATCATGGAATTCATAGATCAATTCATTATTACCAGGTTTGGTGTCCCAAACACTCTTGTTTCTGATAATGCATCTTATTTCTCTGGAAATTCTATATTTGAGTTTGCTATCAAAAGGGGATTTAAATTGAAGTATTCTGCAAATTACTACCCTCAGGGTAATGGTTTAGCAAAATCCACCAATAAAAATCTTATCAAAATCATTAAGAGAACTATTGAGCAGAATCATAAAAACCAGCATAAATATTTGA
Organism: Pinus tabuliformis; assembly: GCA_031772625.1. NCBI lineage: Eukaryota > Viridiplantae > Streptophyta > Pinopsida > Pinales > Pinaceae > Pinus > Pinus tabuliformis. The sequence continues at coordinate 1,117,464,129 of CM062804.1, forward strand.
TATTTGCACTATGGCTGACAGAATAACAAAGAATGCCTCCATAGGCACTTCTCCATTTAATCTAGTATATGGAAAGGAAGCTATCATACCAGCTAATTTAGTACTTCCATCGCTAGCTTTAGTGCAGTTTATTGAAGAAAGTCCCTCATATTCTATTCAACTTAGACATGATCAAATTCTGAAACTAGAATAAGAAAGGGAAAAATCAAAAATTATACATGCAAAACATCAGCAAATTATCAAGTCATCTTTCGATACGAATTCTACCAGTTTAAAACAATTACAAGTTGGTGATCTAGTTTTGAAATGCGACAAATCTCATGAGGATAAAGGAAAACACACTAAGTTCCAGAAGATGTGGCTTGGACCATTTCAAATCAATGAGAAGATAGGCCCTTCTACATTCATATTGCAAGATCTATCAGGAAAGAGAGATTCTCTTCCTGTTAACGACCTTATCTTGAAAAAATTCTTCAATTGACGAGGTAACCCCTTCTCACTTTGTAAATATTCAATTTTCAGCAAAATTCGTGTGCATAGCTTCTTTTTTTTTTTTTTTTCTTAGGAAAATAAAGTTGTAAGAAACCTCCCATTGGTTTTTGCTATATTAAAAAAGTTTCTCAAAAGAAATAGTTCTGATATTTACTTTTAAGAAATGGAAGCCTTAAATGAAAGGAAAATTTCTAGGAAATTAGGTATATTTAGATTGTGAAAGCCCCATTTTATTCTTGTGAAATATTCTCAAAGCTTAGAAGTACTGTAAATCATTTTAATGTTTTCAAGTAGCCCTAAAACGATTATCAATACAAAATAGAAACTGATTCAATCTTAGCATCTTTAACTCTCACCCTGTCATCCATGTTCTCTTAAGGAGAAAATTGTTCATCCTATTCATCAAAGTTTATAATTACTCAAAGTGTAATTCTAAAATATACTTGATATAAAAGATAAGAGGTCTTATTACAAGCCTGCTTACCATGATCATAGGGGAATAGTTCAACTGACATTACCAATACTGCATACCAAAACAGGGTAATGGCTTATAATTATAAGACAAGGGGTCTCATCACGAGCTAGCTTGTTCAGTTAAATTACAACCAGTGAATGGCATTGTCAAACAGCTGGCCACCAAACCAGGACAATGGCTTTTTATCTTACAGAATAAGAAAAATAAAAAGTGATAAAAAATATGGAGACATATTTTTGGAATCATTCTTTTAATTATACTTTGAATTGAATGTAATAATGAATGATCAAATGGTTAAAAGGTATCCCTGCCGAGACTATAGACGTTTGCTGGCAGCAAAGGCTCTACCTATGACAAAGGAGTAATTATAAAGCTAAGTTGGAAAAGTTTGTTGTTTTATCATTATCAACCAATTAAGGCTAATTTAAAACTTAGAATGTATTTAATTTTAAACAAGAGAAGAAAATAGCAGCGACTGATAAGGCCGCGATCGTGAGCCTGTCGAACTCTCGACCAACGGGCTGCCATCATGCCCCGGCAGGGTGAGGACCGACAGGGTGCGTAAGCACGCGATTGCCTATTTATATTAGAATTTTTCTATCAAATAAGATTTCCAGATTGAAAAATTTTAAGTATTTTAATTAATTTCTCAAAGATCATTATTTCTCCCAGTGAATCGCCAATTGTTGTGCTACACAACAACCCCCCATTTCAAAAAATTTTATTTAAAAATCATAACATGAAACGTGTCCCTTTTAACTTAGACGTGTGAATAAATTGGTATTTACCCATCATTAGAAAAAAACCCTCATCAAAAGGTTCAATGAAAATGATATATTTTAAAATAAACCTTTTCGAATAAGAATAAAGTAGGTCTTTTAAACAATTATAAAGTTCTTTGTTATGACGATAAAGCGATCGCATATCGCAATGATAAGGAAAACATATACAAAGACCCCTTGACTCACTCCGATCCGAAAAGGAAATCGTTATCGGATATCAGGAAAAGGCAAATCACATAGCATAAGGAAATAGCCTCCCTCATTTCTCCGATGCGATAAAGTGTATTGCCATCGGCAATCGGCAGTAACAACCTAACACATGATTAATGGCACATTCAAATCCTCCGATGCGATAAGGAGTATCGCAATCGCCGATCGGCAAAGTCGCAATGGCATAAGTAAAATGACCCAAACCCATCCCCAATTGCGATGTATCAAATCAAGAGACATATCTCAAAAACGTATTTAAAATCCTTACATGCATGGTATCACCTTTCGGTGATCGGAAGATATTTTGGACAAATATTTAAGCCTTTCCATTCATGATACCAATCGCCGATTGTGATTTACTTCTGATTATCCGCCAAAAAATCTAAGCCACGGTTGAATGAATCATTCGTCATATAAACGACATAATGGACATTTAAAAACTCCTTTATCATGACTGACAGGTTAGACGGTTAATCAATGAAGCAGTTATGGGGAGATTTTCCTTTGATTGTATCTGCAGCAATTTCACTATAATCCATCATTATCCACTTATTGACATACTTCTTTCATATCGATCCATACTAGCTATTCTCTGTATCATGTTGGTCTCATTGCTTGTGCAGAATTCCGCTGAAATAACGAATTTGAAACAAATGGGAAAGAGATCAAAGAAATCAGCAGCAGCGGCTCCTACAGCAACAATGCAACCAACCAACGATCTAGGACCAAGCAAAAAAGGGTTAATCTCAGATACTACATGCCTCGTCCTTGGAAATACAAGTTGGAAAAGCATCTACAATTTAGTTGAAGCAGAGGAGCCCGAGGAAGTATCGGAAGAAGCTACGGCTGGTTCAACTAGCAAATCGGAAGCATCCCTCAAAGATTTAGCTGATTCATATTTGCATAGAATAGCAGCACGTGAGAAAATTCTTCCATACACTGACGTAGTGAGATGGGTGGTAGAAGAAATTCTAGTTTCAGACAGAAAATTTTGCACAGTTGACGGGAGGATTTTCGGCTCATTTCAGCCTGATGACTTAAGGAAGATGTATCACTTACCTGAACCTGAAAATAAATACAACAAAGCCTTCCTTGAGAAGTTCGCAGCTGAGAACGAGACAGAATCGGCTCCAATTAAGCAGTGGAGACAGAATCCCGCAAAGCACAAACATGAATCATCAGGTAAGTACTATGTGGATTCATTGTCTTCTCCTTACTGTTATGCCGGGGCAATGATGTTAAAAAGGCGACAAGATGATGGAGCTTAGTGAAAAGAAGTCGCCTTCACTAAGTGGGCCCGCAGGCTATTTTTGGCGCAAAGTCTATTTTTAGACATATGGATCATGATCTATGAGTTGCAGGATGCTATTTATGGATGATTGGTCATGTTGGTGAAAATAGATGGACCTCTATTTTTAGACATATGGACGGAGTCTATTTTTAGACTGCCAGTCAAAAAAGAGAACAGTCGAATATTATTAGCTCCTAATAATATTTGGACTATAAACATTATCTTATCCTCTTGCAGCACTTAAGTTCTAGCTACGGATGTGGCACATGCAACTGCCAGAAGGAAATACGCTTTTCCTATGGGTTAGTTGAGCTATTGCATGATGGACTTCAGTTAGAACTCAAGTGATTGAGTTTGGTGGAGTTGATTGAGGAGTTGATGGAGTTGTGTTCAGTTTGACTTAGTTGAACTAGTTGTATTTAGTCTAACTGCCAAATACAGTAGTGATGAGTGATGTGAATTAATTATTAATTAATTCACTAATTATTAACTCATAAATCAACTAAAGAATACATCAGTTAACTCAGTGCATGGACGTTTCAGTGGAGACAAGTGTTAGAGGTGGGTGAAAGAGTGAGACTACTATTAGTTGTGACTATAGCTGTGCATGAGATTTGCACAATCATTGATTAAGAGTGCCAATGAGGATTGCGCAGTACAAACCAAGGGAATTCGAACTTCGATCTGATCCATTCTCAACTTGGATTGCGTAGTAGAGGCAGGCAAACAGTGGAGGAGATTTGAACTTGTGACTTGTTCAGATCTGAGCTAGTTTGTGTGTAGCATGTAGAGATAGTACTGAGTACTTGTGAGGAGTATTGTACTATGTATTGTTACATGTTCTCTATCATTATAATATACAGATAGTTGGGGGTTTTCATCTGTATTCTTTCCCCATTACATACTGTGTTGATATGTGTGATTGATGTTTCAATGTGCGCATGCGATTGTTTTTAATTCCATAAATTGATGATCAATGGTAGAGGAGGTTATGTATTATGCATGCATTCCACAAATAGTGTATAATCAGGATAATCTCTGTGAATAAGTGTTATATTATTCAAATTTCTACATGGTATTGGAGCGAAGTTGATCATCAGATCTATTATTCAGAAAGTGATTACATTTTATTTCTTCAGGCAGAGTTTGTAATCGTGCCAGGTAGCCTCTGGATTCATCCTTTTTTTGGAAGGTGAGATATCTGGTAAATGCCCATACAGTCAATCTTTGTACGAGAAATACTTTGTTCTCATGAATTTTAGATCAGAAGCGGTTGAGTTTTGAGCTGGTGGAATTCGAATTTGCAGCAGTGTTTTCTTGGTGTCGAAGTTGAAATGTCTTTCAACGGATTGCGATTAGAGTATGCCCTTGAAGGTAGCTCGAATTATATTCCATGGAAAGACACGATGGAGGCGGTGTTATATGACAATGGGTTGAAGGATTTCATAGATGCTGAGGTCCCAAAACCTACTAAATCTGCTCACATTGAGGCTTGGCAAAAGAAGACAGGAAAGTGTCGAAGAATTCTGTTGGAGGGCGTGAAGGATCACATTGTATCCAACGTGCATGGAAAGGCTTCTCCATACTTGATGTGGAAAGCGTTGACAGATTTATTCCAAAGCAAGAGCGACCAGAGGAAGTTGGCGCTCAAGGATAAACTCAGAAACATTAAGTGTGAGAAAGGAGACAGTATGCCCAAGTGTCTCACGAAGTTCACCCAATGCCGGGATGAGCTGGGAAGTGTGGGGGTGACTATCGATGATGAGGACTTGGTGAGCTTGGCTCTCCTTGGTCTTCCAAAGAGTTGGCATTCCTATCAGGACTCTTTCAATGGTCGGGAGAAATTGCTAGGATGGGAGAGACTTTGGTTTGACCTTGTGCAAGAGGAGATCAAGCGGAATACCAGGGATGGATCTTCATCAAAGGCATCTGATGAAGAAAATTGCGCTTTGGCTGCCAAAGCAAAGAATGGGAAGAACAAGAAAGCTTCTCATTCCGGTGCGAAAGGCAAGAAGCAGGACATGTTCAAGGTGAAGTGCTTTCATTGTCACCAGCACGGACATTATGCCACAAATTGTTCGCAGAAGAAGAAAAATAAGCAAGCTGCTGGATCTGCAACGGGAGAGGCCTTAGCCTCTCAGTTTGAACTGGATTTTTCACTAATCGCATGCTTGGTATCAAGTGTGATGGGATCGATATGGTTCTTGGACATTGGTGTGTCTTTTCACATGACAGGAGATCGAGATTTGTTTTCTGATCTGGATGAGAAAGATCTTGGAGTGCACATCGAGATGGGCGATGATGGTAGATACAGTGCGACCGGTATCGGTACCATTTCCTTTAAGAGGGAGTCTGGTAAACCCTTCGTATTGAAGGAAGTGATGCATGTTCCAGGATTGAAGAAGAATCTTATCTCTGTGGCGATGTTAGAATACAAGGGATATGATGTTGTCTTCAGCGAGGGAAAGGCTTTCCTGCGCAGTAAGACAACTGGAGAAACCCGGAAGATAGGGGTTCGAGTCAAGAACCTTTATCAATTGCATGTAGATGGTTGCATAGCAATGGCATGCAAGGTAGAAGGATTGGTGACCCGGGATGATGGCGAGCTGTGGCACCAAAGATTGGGCCACCTTCACCATGGAGCCTTGAAGATACTACAGCAGATTTCTACGGGGATTCCTAAAGGCACTCTTGCGTAGTCAGATCAGTGCAACGGGTGTACTTTGGGAAAATTTGTGAAAGCCACCTTTCATGAGAAGGATAGTCGTGCCACGACGATCCTTGAGAGAATTCACACAGACGTGTGTGGACCTTTCTCAGTAGCTTCGACAGCAAAGCACAAGTAATATGCGATCTTTGTTGATGATTTCTCTCGAAAGTGTTGGATCTTCTTCATGTAGAAGAAGATCGAGACATACTAAAAGTTCTGTGAGTTCAAAGCACTGGTCGAGAAGGAATCGGGGAAGAAGGTGAAGGCTCTTAGGAGCGACAATGGTGGTGAATTCATCTTTGGTGAGTTCAAGGACTTCTGCAGCACAGAAGGGATTCGAAGAGAGCTCATAGCTCCCCATAACCCATAGAAGAACGAGGTTGCTGAGCAGAAGAACAGAACTATCGTGGGTGCTGCACAGGCGATGTTGCATGATCAGGGCCTACCCCTTCAGTTATGGGTGGAGGCATGCAATACTGCAGTATATGTGCAGAACCGTTGTCCTCACAAGATAATTGGCATGAGTACACCCGAGGAGGCTTATTCTGGTAAGAGGCCTGATATTTCCCATTTGAGGATTTTTTGTTCTCCTGTTTACATGCATGTGACGAAGGATGCCAGGAAGAAGCTGGAGCTGACCGCAGAGGTTGGGATATTTGTGGGGTACACTTATACACCCCACAACTATCGTGTGTATTTGCCAGACAGTCCCAAGACTATTGTGCGACGGGATATCAAATTTCAGGAGGAGAAAACCATGAAGTGTTCGCTTGAGAGGGAGCCACACTTGCATGCAGATGAGGAGCTATTAGTTCCTAAGGATGAGCTTCAGGATGTGGATCAGCCACAAGATGAAGTTCATGGAGTGGAAGAGACCACTCATGCAGCGCCAACCATCAGAGGGCGAAAGCGCACTACAGAAGCTGAGTGACTGGCTCAAGATGCAGAGAAGATTGTAGGACCACCTATAGCACAGCGCAGACAGAGACAGTCACCTGATTGGTACACTGGATACATGGCTCTTTTGAGAAAATGTGTCGTGACTAAGCCATCCTCTTTCGAGGAAGCTGTGGAAGATCCCGCATGGGTATATTCCATGGTGAAAGAGTATGATTCAATTGTCAGAAACAGTGCATGGGATATTGTCCCAAGACCAGAGGGGAAATTGGTGGTGGGTTCAAGATGGATCTACAAAGTGAAGCAGGCAGCTGACGGAAGTGTGGAGAAGTACAAGGCAAGATTTGTTGCCCGAGGCTTCTCACAGATAGAGGGGATCGATTATGAGGATACCTTTGCACTTGTCACAAGGTATTCTTCCATACGGACGATTCGTGCTCTCTCAGCACAGATGGGGTGGCACATCCATCAGATGGATGTGAAGACTGCATTCCTCAACAGAGTCATTGAGGAGGAGGTGTACATAGAGTAGCCCGAAGGTTTCGAGATATTCAGCAGCGAGTTTCATGTGTGCAGGCTCAAGAGAGCGTTGTATGGGTTGAAACAAGCACCTCGTGCTTGGTACACACGGATAGACAGTTATTTCACCGGACTTGGATTCTCCAAGAGTGAGGCAGATCCTAACCTATACCAGATTGTGGTTGAGGGTAAGTTGCTGATCATTGTACTTTATGTAGATGATTTGATTTTGACGGGAGATGAGTTGTTGATACTTTCATGCAAGGAGGATCTTGCTAGAGAGTTTGAGATGAAGGACTTGGGCCTCCTTCATTATTTCCTGGGATTGGAAATTTGGCAGCGCGGTGATGGACTATTTGTTTCTCAGGGTAAGTATGCCTGGGAGATATTGGAGAAGTTCAACATGCATGGCTGCAAGCCTGTTGATACTCCTCTTCCTGGAGGTTGGAGGAAGGAGGATGCTACTTCAGCGGAGGTAATGGATGCCACTGTTTATCGACAGCTGGTGGGGTCGCTTATGTATCTAGTCAATACACGACCCGATATATTCTATGCTGTTAACCAGCTTTCACAAGCTATGGTTAAGCCAACCAAGCTCTTCTGGAAGGCAGGCAAGCATGTATTGCGTTATCTCAGAGGCACATCAGGATATGGATTGTGGTATAGACAGGAAGATGAGGTGAAGCTATGTGGCTTCACGGATGCAGATTGGGCAGGGAGCCCAACGGACAGAAAGAGCACATCTAGAGGGATCTTCAGTATCGGGTCGACAACAGTTTCTTGGTACAGCAGGAAGCAGAGATCCGTGGCACTCAGTTCAGCAGAGGCCGAGTATATGGTAGCAAGTTTGGCTGCATGCGAGGCTATATGGATGAGGAAGATCCTGGTCGGGTTGTTCGGGTCACACTTGGAGCCTACTGTGATTTATTTTGATAACCAGAGTTGCATTAAACTCTCGGCTAATCCAGTATTTCATGATAGATCCAAGCACATCGACATCAGGTACCATCATATCAGAGATTGTGTGCAGCGGAGAATCATGTTACTTTCATACATTCCCACGGAGGATCAAGATGCTGATATCTTGACGAAGGCGCTCACTAGGAGCAAATTAGAATACCACAGAGGCAGGATAGGGGTTGTAGATAATCCATATCTTGTTGAGAGGGAGTGTTGAAAATGCAACAAGATGATGGAGCTTAGTGAAAAGAAGTCGCCTTCACTAAGTGGGCCCGCAGGCTATTTTTGGCGCAAAGTCTATTTTTAGACTATGTCTATTTTTAGACATATGGATCATGGTCTATGAGTTGCAGGATGCTATTTATGGATGATTGGTCATGTTGGTGAAAATAGATGGACCTCTATTTTTAGACATATGGGCGAAGTCTATTTTTAGACTGCCAGTCAAAAAATAGAACAGTCAAATATTATTAGCTCTTAATAATATTTGGACTATAAACATTATCTTATCCTCTTGCAGCACCTCAGTTTGAGCTACGGATGTGACACATGCAACTGCCAGAAGGAAATACGCTTTTCTTATGGGTTATTTGAGCTATTGCATGATGGACTTCAGTTAAAACTCAAGTGATTGAGTTTGGAAGAGTTGATTGAGGAGTTGATGGAGTTGTGTTCAGTTTGACTTAGTTGAACTAGTTGTATTTAGTCTAACTACCAAATACACTAGTGATGAGGGATGTGAATTAGTTATTAATTAATTCACTAATTATTAACTCATAAATCAACTAAAGAATACATCAGTTAACTTAGTGCATGGACAGTTCAGTGGAGACAAGTGTTAGAGGTGGGTGAAAGGGTGAGACTACTATCAGTTGTGACTATAGTTGTGCATGAGATTTTCACAATCATTGATTGAGATTGCCAATGAGGATTGCGCAGTACAAACCAAGGGAATTCGAACTTGGATCTAATCCATTCTCAACTTGGATTGTGCAGTAGAGGCAGGCAAACAATGGAGGAGATTTGAACCCGTGACTTGTTCAGATCTGAACTAGTTTGTGTGTAGCATGTGGAGATAGTACTGAGTACTTGTGAGGAGTATTGTACTATGTATTGTTACATGTTCTCTATCATTATAATATACAGATAGTTGGGGGTTTTCAGCTGTATGCTTTCCCCATTACATACCGCGTTGAAATGTGTGATTGATGTTTCAATGTGCGCATGCGATTGTTTTTAATTCCTCAAATTGATGATCAATGGTAGAGGAGGTTATGTATTATGCATGCATTCCGCAAATAGTGTATAATTAGGATAATCTCTGTGAATAAGTTTTATATTATTCAAATTTCTACAAATGATGTGTAGAATTTTGGGAATGCATGACTCTGCAAAGTTCACTATTGAAATGGTTCCTTTAATGGAGCCAGCTGTCAAAAGTTATGTGATGGATTGGGCAAACATATTATCCGATAAACTAGCCACTGCAATTCTGGAATTTAGGTCAAATTCACGTAAAACCACCAGGACCATCCCTCCTTTTTATTACAGTGCTTATATAATGGATATTCTTTTCTTTAATTCCGAATATCTGGTACTCGGATGGAGATGGACTCCCCAGGACCCTAAGCCAATCCATATTTATCATCAGATGTTATGGAAGGCTCACTATAAAGACCATTTGTACCAAATCTGTAATGGTTTCATGTTGCCTATCTACTATGCTATTTTTGATAAGCCTACCCCAAGGATTTCCGAGGAAGCAGGGATTGACTTGACTGCTGTAGGAAATTGGTTCGGAGAAGACAAATTCACATATATAAGGGTTTATGGTAGCCTTACAAGACCTCATGTCCTTCCTCTATATGTACCTGATAAGCTGTTAGCTCGGGAATTGGCATACCAGATAACAACCGCAGGAACATCCAAAACTCTTAGAACTTCTAAAAAGCAGGTATGGCCTACATTTCCTTTGAGATGCAGTGTTTATAATCTCCATGATTACAAACATGCATAAAAGGAAGCAGTGAAGATAAACATGCTCAATCTTGTAACCATTCCCAACAGGCAATATGATCCAAGGAAAGTTGCTTATAATGTGCTTGAACAAGCCAAACCTACAAAGTTTGATCATGACAAAGATGAGTTTGATGACTTATTTTCCTTAGCATAATCATTGTTTCAGGTAAAAGCATTGGCCAAGATGAGATATAAAGATGAAGGACTGGTAGTATTCGATAGGCTCAGAGAATAAAGGTTGCAAACACTGCCTCTGGATATATTAGCAACCACCCCACCAATTCAGTCAAGCGAGCCTGAATAGCAAGTTGTTGACAAACCTCCTACTATGGAGAATATTCCCGAAAAAGGAAAAGAGCCAGAACAGGAGAAAGAACATGACAAAGGCAGCGAACATATCGATATAGATACTCAAATCGATCCCAAGCTCCTACAAGAATGGCAACAATTCGATTCCATCATAAGCAACCCTAAAAGTTCACAAGGTTTCAGCACTCCTGAAGTTACAGTTGGACATGAGACAATAAAAAATGCGATTCCCATTGAATGAACTAGTGGCCTACCCACTAGCAAAGATGTGGAAATAATTCCTAAGGATCCATCCAATCAAATTGTTTTGCAGATAGAAGACATACCACCATTAGATGTCTTTTACAGTCCCAAACATAAGGCTGTAGTAAAAAGACAAAGGAAAAGAAGAAGACTTGATGAATCTTCCCTTTTACCTACACAAACAGAGATGGCTAATGTGGTATGGAAAGAAGAATTCAATCTTTCCGATGACCTCACAAAACTTTCTCATTATGCCAGAGCCTACTCGGCAGCTACTATGGATAAAGCATCGGAAGTAAGAAATTTGCTTAAAGAAAAAGACCAAAAAATTGTTTCATTACAGTCACAGGTATCCGAAGCACAGCAAAGAATAGAACAGATGGAACAGTAGTTAGCAGCACAGCAACAGATAAACAGCCAATTAAATGAACAATTGCTCAAAGAGAAGCAGAGGATAGATCAAAGTGCAGTGCAGAAGCAAACAAAATTATCTGCAGCATTGGCTAAGCTGAAGACAATGAATGAACAAATGAGTAAAACAAAAGATGAGCAAATCAATCAACTATCACAATAGGTAGAAAGGTTCAAGAGTCTTCCTCAACCAGTAGATTTCAGGTCCAAAGCTCTCCAGATCAATAAAGCACTGGTTAAACAACTGAGTTTGCTATGTCATAATATTTCCCTTGTTGAGCCCCTATGTGAGATTACTTCATCAATGATTGACAAATCAGTCGACGCCAGGCATGATTTAGAACATGCCGATGAGACTTTAACCAACTTTCTTGCTTGGCAAGAAACTAGCGAAGGACAAGCCGCAAATCTGCCTAAAATTCTAGAGTCACACAAAGAGATTCTTTTCCTAGAATGGTAGTCACAATTGATGAAAGCAGAAAGGGAGACTTCAAGATGCAAATCTGCGACCAGTAATTTAATTGAGCTAATCAATGATACTCTTTATCTGTCTAACTTAATTTCACAGTGCACTCCAAGTCAATTGCCATCAGCCAAAGTATTGGAACAGACATGCAATCAAGAATTGGAGAAGAACGAAAGATTAATCCCCGGCATCAAGAGTTTAACTTGGGATACCTTTTGGTTATTCTTAGTTAATCCATACAGTCAGAGGGTAGCACTCAAATGTTTAACCGATGTAATCAGTTACACGATTCCCGAAATCCACGATGCCACATATTTAGCCTAGCTACATTCTCATCTGAGTCACCCTCCAGAATTGCAACCAATGCTTGCTATCTGCCAGCTTAAGCCAAAAGATAATCGTCTGGAACAGTGAACCATGCTACTGACTGCAAACAACCCTATTTTGAGGAGATTTTCATGATTTGATTATACCACTTAGTAGCATTTTTTATTTCATAATTAGTTAGCTTAGACAGTATTTATAGACCCTTTCATTGTTTTGGAAAGGGTCCTCCGTTTTTGTATAAACTCAAATCAGTAAGTCACACTATTGTGCTTCTGATATATATTTTTTATGAAGACTGGGCCAATATTCTGAATTTTAACGAAGAAATCTTTGATGAGATGTGCACTATTGCTTTGTTATGGAAGTGTTTCTAAGTTATAAGAAGGAATTTCAATGCGATTGATATCAGGAGTGATCCAAATAACATATGGTACTAATATCTATGCTTTTGCTTCATTCTTTAAAGTGAATCAACATTTATTTAATCTTGCTATCATTGGATATACATATGTGTTTTAACAGCAATTCCTATACTTATCACTATTGAATGTCTAGGGAGTGTTATTCTTTCAATCATATTTATGTCAATGATATATGAAGAATAGTGTAATAACATTTTAATGATTACTTTGTTCAACTACTTGAACAAAGTAATTATCATATGAATAAATGTCTTTGTTTACCAATAGAGTCATCTATATGCCTGTTTGTAGATAAAGATCATCAAAAGTTACACTAAAGCAGAAATTTCATGGCATAGATTAGTTGTTTATAATTTTACTTTTTAGATTAAATCATCCATCCATTATCATTAGATATTAGAAATTGACCACTTATCCATCCCATCTACAAACAATTGGGAAACTAGTCCCATTATTTCCAGTCGGAGCCACCACACCAAATGGAAAAGGAGTTGCCTTTAAGGTCTGGACCGGGTGGTTTTCCCCGATGTTGTTGCAACGATTTTCGAGGCATCAACACTTACATAATGAGCACTCTGGAATTAGTCGAATTCAAGTTGAAAATTAAGGAAATGTTTGATAAGGGATACATTAGGCCAAGTATGTCACCTTGGGGTGAACCAATATTTTTCACGAGGAAGAAGGATGGCACTCTCAGGTTGTTTATTGATTACAAACAATTGAATAAGGTGGCAATCAAGAACAGTTATCCTTTTTCATGGATTGACGACTTGTTTGATCATTTGAAGGGAGAAACAATTTTCTAAAAGATTGACTTGAGATAAGGATATCATTAGGTACACATTAAATAAAAGGACATATACAAGACTACATTACATACTAGTGTTGGGCGCGGGATCCCCCAAGGGAATTTTTGGGGCTTAGATCCCAGATTTTGGTCCAATTTTGTAATTCCAATGTAAAGACTCCACATTTTGTGGGTGCAAAGCACGTATTTGTTAAAGAGTCATAGGTTTGTCCGCCCTTATTCTGATAATGTAATGTCGGCTATAGAAGATCTACCCATGGTTCGCAGACCATGGGATTGTATTACTAGAGCTAAGCTCTAAGTAGTTAGAAGAAGAATCAACAACGTCTAAGAAATGAAGATGTACGTGAGATAGCTCTGAAGTGTAAGTATAATTTTTGGGTCATAGCATAGCTAGAGGCTCTATAGCTGAGTGCGCAGAGGCTTAGTAGGCCGCAGCTAAGTGCGTGGGCCCCTGTAGCTGAGTGCGCAGAGGCCTAGTAGTCTGCAGCTGAGTGCTCGGACCCCTGTAGTTGAGTGCACAGGGCGAGTAGAGTCTGTAACCGTCTGGAATCATTAATAAAGAGAAGCTTTCTATCATTCTGCATAATTATTTCCTGTTTATCCATCTGTTATATTGGGTATGCATTTCACTTCTAATGCTTATATGATGCACGAATGTGTATAAATATATTGGTTAAGTGAACACAAGTAAGAACATATATTTATGTGAAGCTAACTAACATCTGCTAATAAGATAAGTAAGATACTTAACCTAGTTTGACAGACATCGTAGATAGTTGCTCTAGCAGTGTGAAATGATTGCAGCCCCTGGTTAGGGCTGCACAAAATCTGATTGTGACACTTCGTGAAGGTACTAAAGGATAAAGCGAAGAGTGAAGCCACCTGCACGAAGGAAGGTATAGTTGGAATAAAACCAGCATCACAACCATCTCAAGGGTGTGGAAACTTGGTTCCAACATCCCCCCATACTGCTTCGGGAGAGACTTCAGTCCACGCTCTGCGGGCTGATGCCGAAAGGGCCAGTAGTGTAGGGATTTGATTGGCTAACTAACACTGAACCTAGGTCAAGCCCCCTCAAGCCAACAAATGGTTCCATTTCTAGGACTGGAATCTGCATAAGAGATGTGCGATGTCGTATAGTTGGCATCCAACTAAGAAATAAATCAAAGGCTGGTTGGAAAAAAGAGTTCACGAGTTCGCGGCACAGGAAAACAGAAACCCGGGACTGTCAACAGAACAGTGGTTAGATAGCTACATGTATACAAAGATCCACGAAATCTTTTTCGCGTCCTTACCTACTGAGCTATATGAGTGGATCGCGAAGCTAGCAGATAGCCAAGGAAGGTGGAAACTTTATGGTCCTATTGTGTGGACCTTGGAGATAGTGCGAAGATTGGAAGCATCGGAGGATAAGATCATGCGCGCCATCGATCATTTGCTCGATCGCATTATAGGAGGATTTGTTACTAAGTTGGCGGTTGACACCTCAGTTAGCTACAGCAAGGCAGAGTGACGCTTTCTCAAAGGACCACGAGGTAAGTACATAAAGTCTTTGAATTCTTATATTAAAATGTTGTTGTGCGAAAAGAGGGTTATGCAGTTACCTTGATGTTCAGGGCTATGCGAAGAGGAAAGGTTTACAGGAACGAAGGAAATAAGGGTCCAGAAAATAACCCCTTGATTTCACCTTCGCAAGGGGACGAGGAAGAGCTCACGAACGTCTCTCCGCGAAGTGCTATTTATCTAATAAGACAAATAATTCCGTGAATCCCACCTCCACTCACACCCCCACCAGCTTCACCGCCATCACCTCCATCTTCACCCATACCACCTCCACCGCCACCGTGATTCAGTATGGCAAACACGGTGATGTTACCTTTGTTGAAAGGCTTCGGAAATGAGGATTCAAACCAATTTTGGTTCGTAGTGAAGGTTTTATGGGAAGCTCAATGTGTTATAGATTACCATGTAAAGAAAGAAACACTGGTTAGCACCCTACAGGATCATGTATTGACTTGGTACATTATGTACTCCAATGATAACCTGAATGTGAGAGTAGCAGACATCGAAGCAGTACTGAATAGAGAATTTAGCAGGCCTAAATTTAAAGCGTAGTCGATTATTGGATTCAAATAAATCATGATGCTACTAGGCGAGATGACTTGGGAACTAGATCAGAGGCTGAAATGTACGATTTGCGAAGTAAACATGAATCTGACAGATGGACAACATCGCGAGTGGTTTGTAGCTTCGCTACTACCACACTTGAGGAGTGCATTGTCGCAGCAAAAGATAACAACTCAGGCAGAGGCCCTAGAGATTGCCATGAGATTACATGAGACCCTGATGCAAGATCCTAATTTGGGAGTTCAGCAGATTCACGTGCACTTAAAGAATTTGTGCCTTTAGATGCAAAGCTTGAAGCACGATAGGATGGTTCGACCAAAAGTGCGCGAAGAAGTATGGTGTGTGAAATGTAAGAGTTAGGCTGATGACAAAGACCACTGCCCAGTCTTTACACATTACCTTGCAGGAGGAGGACCAATGAATCTAAGGCTAAAAGCTCAAGCAAGACCTAGTGCGGCACCTGCTTTGTGTTGCACTATCTGTCAAGTAGCTGAAAAACATGCCGCGGATAACTGCCACTTGTTCCAGAAGTATACGCAAACTCCGCAACAATTTTTCTGTAACTTTTGTAGGTTGGTGGGACATGATGAACGTACTTGCAGGAGCTATGAAATGATGATGGATAGAACGCCCACCTACAGAGTTCAGGCCGAAACATGGCCCCTTGACTAGAATGCAGGAATGGCACAGACAAGATTTCAGGGGCAAGGAAGAGGTCGAGGTGGAGGAGGACCTGGTAGAGGTCACAAACAATTGATCTTCTACAATTGCGGAGGGCCAAGACACTATGCCCGCGATTGCACCAATCCAACGTGCCCATCTTGCAAGTATTGCACGTTGTTTGATCATGAGACAGAATATTTTCCTACCCTGATAGCTAGGATCTGTGACAAAGGAGTGCTACCACCTCCCCCAACTCAGAACCTACAGATGATGAGGTCTAAGCCATGCGAGGAAGATCTAAATGTAAATATAGTGCTCCGAAGTGGAATCGCGATGGGAGATGACAAGGAGAAAGAGCCAGAAGATAGTACCTGGGTTCGCAAAGTCCCAACGAAAGAAGCTGAGTTTGATTTGGAGCGTGCTCAGGAAACCTTCATGGAAGCTAAGAAGAGCTTCGCTGAGGCCTCCACTTCAGGAAGCAAAGATCATCCTGAGCTGGAAATGGATCCATCCATGTTCACAACTTTCCTGGAAACCTGTATGAAGTTACTACACGATAGTAAGGCTGTGAAAGGGTTACAGGAACTCATCAACATATGTGTTGGGACCACGCCAGGAGAACCATGCGTAGTCTAGAAGATCGGAAAACATAAAACAAAGACGGGGCATGAAATGAGACTCACCACGCAAATCGAAGAATACGAGATGGATCAAGTCATTCTAGATTTGGGATCAGATGTGAATGTTATACTCAAGTAGACATGGGAGTGAATGGGGAGACCCACGCTGCAATGGTCTCCAATTCAGCTGAGAATGGAAAACCAGCAGAAAATCATACTCATGGGGCGATTGCAGGGAGTAACCGTGGATATTGAGGGACCAAGCGCGCTGGCAGATTTTGAAGTAATAGAGATTGTGGATGATAGCAATCCCTACCCTACGCTCTTGGGAACTGACTGGGCCACTGATTTGAATGGGGTAATTAATTTGAAGAAGTGGAAGATGATCTTTGAGAAGAATTCAGTGCGCATAATAGTACCCCTAGATCTTGCAGAAGGATCGCGTTATATGGAACCAGTCCGCGACTATGAGAGTGATCATGATCTAGACTGCATCTACATGATAACAGCGTGAGACCAAGACTGGGTGAATCCAACTTTGGATGGATGGATTACATGGGAGCATGAGAGTTCCAGTGCTTCGGATTCTGAGAAAGAAGCAGAACGATGGCAGAATTGGTTACACGAAGTGACTACGTTGAATTGCAATATGATGACCCAGTCGCTACGCTGCATGTCGACATAAGTAAGAGATCTTCCTACTTATGATGGTCTAAATGAGGTAGATACCTTCTTGGATTCATTTGAAAGGGAGGTGCCGAAAAAGAAACGCATCCAAACCTTCGACTGGGTACTACGCACTACGCCCGCAAGATGGTGGGGTACACACAAAGGAAGCTTTGATTATTGGCGCGAATGTAGGAGAATGATGCGAACACGATTTGGGAAGCTTAAGATGCAATTGATAGACAAGTATGATGGGTAGAATGATCCGCACACATGGATGTAGGTCTAAGAAGAAAAGCCCCAACCTGAGCAGGTGTACCTGTACTCTACGCTAAATTACCTAGTCAATAAGCCTGTGTTGAGGGGCCGAATTTGTAGATGGATTTTATTATTCCAAGAATACGATTTTGAAGTTATCATGAAGCCTAGACGATTGAACACAGGACTGGACCACCTGTCACTCATCAAGACAGGGGAGGAACCTACTAGTTTGGAGGACGGATTACCTGACGCGCAGCTCTTTGTTATGCACGTAGCAGATGGACATTTTGAATACATAATACACTTTCTAACAACTGGAGCTGCGCCAAAAGGATATTTTGCCCAGCAGAAGAAGGAATTAGTGGTACGCATGACACATTTCAATGTCATTGCTGGGCATCTATATAAGATGGGGAATGATGAAATACTGCGAAGGCATGAACCTGAGTTTGAACGAAGTAGCATCCTCACAGATGCTCATGGGGGCACCATAGGAGGACATTATGCAGGAAGAGCAACTGCACAGAAGATTCTACGCACTGGGTTGTAGTTTTTCAGGAGGCTGAAATTCAGAAGTTGTTGGTTAAGTTGGGCCAAAAATTTTGGGTTGATGCTGGGTTAAAGTTTTTAGACAAGATGAGACTATTGAAGGTTGTTGTATCTCATTGAAAAGCTAACTTGGTGGAGGAGGAAGGTATTTTTGTTTAAGGTCTTGGTTGTCTCACTTTCATATTTATTGACTGAAGGAAGAGTTCTTAACTAGGTTTTCCCCTATATAGGGTTTTAGCCCTAGCTATCCACCTACATCTGGTGTCCCTAATCTTCATGTTTTTCTTTTGATAATTTCTTAATGAAACAAACATAAAAGAAGAACATAATAAAGTTAATAAGAACATAAGAATAACACAAATAATTATCAACATAAGAAAATATTTCTACATTTCTGATTTTCTAACACTTTCAACCTATTATTATATTCTCTTATGCATAACGTTTATTCGTTTGATCCTAAAGTTGTTGGTAGGCCATGTTTTGAAGTTTTTATAACACATGATATATATATGGTAAATGAAAAACCTGTGTGATATTCACATTTTCACACGCTTTTTTATATATACAATAATAAAATAAAATCTACAATGTATTTTAGTATCCACCAAAAGGATCACATAATGTAATTATTCTATGAATTAATATAATAATAATAATAATAATAATAATGTATGATGGTGGGTTATAAAATACGTACAAATATATATACATGGTCTCTTATGATTGCTATATGTGTGTGTGTGTGTGTGTGTGTGTGTGTGTTTTTACATATAGTTATATGTTTTACATTAAGTTAACATATAATTGTAAAATGTAATCATTATAATGAGCTAATTAATTTAGGCATATTTACAATTTTGTACATAAATTGATATGGAAGTACACCATATTCCCATGGCGATTAAAGCAGTCGAAATTCAATGTAATCGTGATTTTGAAACTAGGGATCAAGATCAGTGGATTACGAATCATGGGGAGATCTTGGAGAAGTCAATACAAATGGAAGTATGGAAATATTTGAGGAAAACCATTCAAGGACAAACAATGATGGTGACAACCCAAGGATTATGATGAAAGATATGTTAAATCTAGGTTAAACCTTGAGGAAGCAAGAAGTGTAAAATATAGATAATGAAGATAGGTGAAACCATTGACCAATCAAATGCAATTTAAAGCGAGAAATTTCCAACGCTTTTAATGGGCCCCCCTTCATTTTTGCTAAAATGTAGGGGAGTTATTAGCAAGCCTCTCTGTCTATCTCTCTCTCTCTATATATATATATATGAATTTTAAAATTTTCCAATTTTTAGTTTTAACCATTAGTTTGATACATCTCATCCATAATAGGCTCTTATTTTTTTAAAACTATTATATTGGTTATCTCATATCACATGTTACATTAGGGTTAGACACATATGTTACACATGTCTCTCATAGTAGGTTGTGTAGTATTGCACTTGGCTTCTTTTAGTTCAAAGAAGCATTAATGCTTAAAAATATTTGCTAATAAAAACATTGATTACTTCAAGGTGTAATGTCTTGCTGTAAATATTCCCTCACTTTTGTACACACATCATTGACAATTTTATAGTAACGTATTATGGTTCCTCTCTTTCTTATAGTTATTGTTTATGTCATATTTGTAATAGTATATTTTTATGTTAATATTTCACTCCAAATTAGTATGTTATATTGTTATTCTTATTTATAACACAATTTTTTTAACCTAGTGTCGAAAAAGTAACATGTGAAGAGATTGAGAGTGAGATATGAGATATACATAAATAAAGGAAATAGGGGGATTTTTAATGAAGATATAATAAAAAGGAAAACTATAAATTAATAATTATTAAAAACAAAAGGAAAAAAAATGAAGAGAAAGGAATTGTTAATAAAAAAATACTTAAAGCAACACAACAAGATGAAACAATAGGGTCAAGCTATTAACAAACACATCATTATTCATTCAATTTCTTACCATGCACATTAAAACCCAAATTGTCTTACAAGTTTTTCATTAATATAAAAGGAACTTGTTACACTTGTATTGAGAAACAATAAAAAAGGAAATTTAACTAATCGTTTTTGTTTTGTTTTGTTTTGTGAATCAAGATTTTTCTATTAATTCAAAAGATTACATCTTGTTGTGGTGCATCTCAAAATTATGTTGGCCTCACTCTTACTAGATTTATTAGCGAACATATACATACCCATATACATATAAAATTTTCAAAATGACAGTGATTTACATAATTTGACAAGAAAAATGTGCCAAAACATGCATAAAACAAAGAGAGAACAAACAAACATCATACATCGTCAGGATTTACCAAGGTCAGATGATTTGGACCTGATCCAGGGGATGGTAGATGTTTCAATCCATAATGCATGTGCCCCTCTATGTGAGCCAAACAAGTTTCCAAATGATCAAGATGCTCCTGGATGTGCCACGACCTTCTCCAAAGGCTGACCAATATACCATGCATCTCCCACATGTTGTGTTGAATATGATTCATGTAATCAATATAATTACTTTGGTCATCTTTCCAAGCCTAACTGAGTTGGTCTAGTGCATCACTTAGGTACCGAATCACACTATGATTCTCTTCCTCTTAGAAATATGTTTTCATTGACGGAAAAGGTAATGAGGATGAAGGAAAAAGTAGAAATGATTGCAATAAGTATGAAGATAAACTCAAGGTATGTAGAAGGAAAATATGGAGAACCTCTATTGACTTTAAAGCCATTTTCCACTCAAAATATCACTTCAAGTTCTTTTGTGACCCAATCAGATGGAAAGAGATATGAAAGAATTTTCTAATAGTATTTTGAAGTTCAAAAATTCCCTCCTAGATCATAAGTTATTGTCAGTGAAATTTCAAGTACCCTAAAAGTCAAATTACATAGCTAAGTTGTTGGAGGACTATTCAGAGCAAGATAAGTTTGGCAGTTTGTCCAAACATAGAAAAGCTATTAGCGGAGAGCCTAGGTGAAGGTCTGAGGAAAGGTGTCTAGACAACGAAGCAACGAGACAAGTATTTATCAGTTGGTGAAGGTCCCACTATATAGCTCACCCTAGCGGCATTCCCCGGATGGTTTCAAAGTCACCCGAAAAAAGGAAAAACCAAGATGACGTAAGTCTAGGTGGAGGTGGACATTCCAAACAACAATGACAAAGGCTTTCATTAGGAGAGCTCTATAATAGGTCCTCTCCAAATCCATATCACCTTAGGAGGCCTTCTTAGGAAGTGCTAAGGCACACGCATAAGGATTAATTCAGGCTAACTAAGTGTTAGACGTATGTGGTAGTTGTCATAGACAAACCATCTCGACTAGTCATTGACTGGTTCATTGTGTGGTATTGGTTCGCACTGAGACATCTCATCCCTATCCCCATGACATTGGAAGGTTTCAAGTAAGTGCATAAGAGGAGCCTCTGAGCTTATTCAACTCTGGGATAGTTAGAAATAGAGTGGGGAGTACATGACCAATACTAAAGGTGCATGGTATACCCACTTGATATGTCACCCTGGAGGCACTTCCCCAACAGGAAATAAAAATCCATAAGGGAGGTTGCTCCGAGATGAATGGAACAAGAACATGAAGGCATTGCGGTGGAAATTATAGTTCATCGCGACAACCTTTTAATTAGCCGAAGCACATGATTTACGACCCCACAATACAAGTCATTCCGGAGTGAAGGCTGAGGGCTAAAGTCTATCACTAGGACTTGTTTATGTGTAGAGATGTGATTGAGGGAAAATATATTTGGAAACATTTGTTAAGCCCTCATGGATATATTGCAATGGGCCCGCGGTGTAATATTTTGCATCATTTTATTAAGCACCTTGGGTCTATTGTTGAAGGCTTATATGTGAACACATCGGTATATTGGTGCTTTATCAAAAAGGCTTTGGCCTTATGTTAAATAACTTGAGGCTATGTTTTAAGTTTTAAAACATGAACATGTTGGCAACATAAGATTTTCCACCGAATTTGTTGTTTATGCCAAATAAAGTGCAACACTAAAACTTGATATAAAAGGGATGAATGATTTGGAAGCTCAAATGGTGGAAATGGACATATTTGGTAGTTACGTGACAGTTTGGATAAATTTTGCAGTGCACTAAATTTAGAAATTCCTGGCTAAATATTGTATAAAGAATAGAAAAATTAAGCAGTTAAGCTCAACTTTTCTTGCATAAGAAGGTAAGGAGATTTTGAATACCTAGAGAGCAGGTTTAGATGGCTTGATAGAAGAAAGACAAAGAAGAAAATAAAATATTCATGCAAAAATAAAAGTGCAAGATAACTAATCTTTAAAGAACCAAAAATATCAATCCACAATCTCTATAAGCATAATCAAATTTGTAGGATGTGTGAAATTGTATCAGTTGTTAGTGTGTGATGGATTGTTGCTAGTGTGTATTGTGATTTGTTTAGTGATAAGAGATTGTTGAAGGTGTTTGTAATGGTGGTTTTGGTGGGTGGTTGAAGTGAAAGTATTGTTTTGTTTTCTAAAAGGGAATGGATTCATGATTTGAGTAAGAAAATTGCATGAAAGATAAATCATTAAGGTCATGCATGTAGTAGCTTGCACATTAGGGGTTGTAGCTCCTTCTAGTAGTTGTTGGTAAATTCTTAGGGGTTGAAGCTCCTTTCAATATTAGTTGATAAACTTAGGGGTTGTAGCTCTTTCATCTATAGTTGATAAATTAGGTTGTAGTTTCTTCCTTTTGGTTATAGCTAGAGAGCTTTGTAACAACAAGTAGTAGCTTGCCTTGTGAAGAGATTGAAGAAAAGTTTTAAAGAATCTATGTGTGATATCTTGTGTGTCTTCTATTGATTCTCATCATGATCACCTGAATTAATTGTTGAAGTATTAATTCGTGTCCCAATATATTTTGTCAGTAAAATAAAGTTGTAAAATTCCTCCAATGCTTATTCACCCCCACTCTCAGTATTGTCCTAGTTTCTAAAGATTCATATCAGAGGAAACCTCATTACTTAAGATCAATTTAAAGCTAGAAGAAAGATCAAGGACCATGGAAAACCAAGAAGGAGGATTTACCAATAGGGAACCTATGTGTAATGGAACAAAATATGTGTTTTGGAAAGTAAGAATGAAGACCTACATTCAATCAATTGGAGCTGATGTATGGGATGCAATAGAAGAAGAATAACAAAATCCTTTGGTAGTGCTTACTAAAGATAAGAAGATGGAGTTCACATGCAATGCTAAAGCTATGAATTCCTTGCTTGCTAGCCTACCTAAATTAGAACTAGTCACGATTTTTTATTTCTCAACAAAAAAATCTATATGGGACAAGATGAGCATCTGCTATGTAGATGAAAACAAGGTATAGCAAGCTAAACTTAAAGGTTTTGGAATGAAATTTGAGTCTTTAAGGATGCATGATGATGAATATATCATAAAGTACTTCCTAAGGGTTGATGAGGTTCTAAAGACTATAAGAGGCCTTTATGAGAAATTAAAAGAGCCTATAATATTTCAAAAGGTGTTGAGATCACTCCCTGAGAGATTTAATCCAAATGTTTTAGCCATTGAGGAGATGAATAATCTGAAATCTCTCACTTTGGATTAGCTACTTGACACTCTCACTACTTATGAGATGAGAAATTCCAATGGAAATCCTGCAACAAAGGAGTCAAAATTCAAAGTAGATACATAGCCCAAGAAATAACATGATGATTCATGTTGTGAATTAGATGAAGAAGAAGCCATATTAGTGAGGAAGCTCAAGGGAGGCTTAGAAAATTACAAAGGTAAGTTAAATTTTAAATGCTTTAACTGTGGAAAATTCGGTCACTATTCTTCCCAGTGTCCTGAGAAGAAGAAGAAGGAATACGATCCAAGAGAGAAGTTTAGGAAAGTATAAAAGGAAAGAAAGAAGCCTAAGAATGAGAGTTATACATCCAAGATGCCAGTTCCTATGAAAGTGAAGGAAACTAATATTTAGCTGAGGACAACAATGATGAAGGTCCAAAAGGATTCATGCTTATGACTATAGAAAATATTGAAGTAGAAGCTATTAATTCTAATGGTGAAGAGGATAAAGTAGATTTAGAAGGAGAGTTAGCCATTTCTCTTGAAGAGATTGAAAGACTGAGGAAGAAAAATAAAACTCAGAAAGAATTGTTGATCAAGGAAAATGTTGCATATGTTGAACCTCTACTCCTGCAAATTGAAGAAGGTAAGAAGATTCAAGATACTTTAAATTAGCAGCTCATTGAGAATAATAAAGCATGTGAGAGGCTTGAAGGAGAAGTTGTTTTGATAAGGAAATAATTAGAGAAGGAAAAAACTTAGTTGAGCTTTAATTATAATTTTGGAAAGGGGATTGTCGTGGCGGAAAAAGTCGTTTGTGCGGACACAACTGACCTCCCTAGGAGTCTAAACTCTCTAGCGACAAACAAGACAAAATGGAGTGATCTTTCTCTAAATACACCTTTTAAAACACGAAAGCTACAAGTGTTTAGGCTTACCTTATTCCAAAACGCTGTTGTTGTAGTCCGTTCTTGACGATCTAGATGAGCTCCTCTTTCACATCAATTCCTGCAACCACAAACAATCAAACAATTACCAAGCACTTGCATTTCATATAATAAAACATATATCCAACATGCAGACCAAGGAACACATGAAATAACTCATTAACACAAGCTATTGAGAAAAATAAACCAGTTTGTATTAATAACGAAACAAAGGAAACTCTTACAACCTGGCCTTGGTGTTGTGCAAGTTCCTCCCAGGGTCCATCAAGGGTTTTCCTCTACTTTGACAAAGCTCACCCACTTCCAAGTAGAATCAAGCAAAGACAATCTCTCCTCACAAGGTTCTAAATGGGAGTCCTAAATTCTGCAGCATTTACCCAAAGAAAATGTATAGCTCCAACCTCTCCTCCTTCTGGCCCAAGGTCTTTATTTATAGTGCTGTAAAGAGGTTATTCAGGTCCACTATCAATGGGATAATCCCCCTCTTTGGGTGGGATAGCTCCCTTATTGATGGGATAAGCTCCTCCTTAACAGGGGTACATGAACACGCTGGAGGCGCATCCATTTCATCAAACCGACCTCTAGAAAGTTCTAGAAGTAACCACAAGTAACTTTTTTAAGATGAAACTTGCGCATTTTGCCTTTTACAGAAGGATGCACCTGTCCCTTGACATACAGAGCGTCCAAAGACGCAGCTTTTGTGAACATGGTGAGCGTCCCCGCAGGTAAGGCTTGAGAGAACCTGCGACCCCAGAGATAAACATATTTTTTACAAGACTTTCTCTCATTTTTGAGTTTGAGATGGATAGCAGAGGCATAAGACTTGCCTAAGAGGGTAGCATGACTGTTGATTTGAGCCATACTAACTGTAAGTGGTCATGGTGACATTTTTTAGTGTAACAGATTGCCCCCTAAAGTGCGAAGCCTGGAATAGATTATGGTTTGTAATTCTAGGAAGGGTGAAGCGCTTTATCATTTCAAGGATTGTCTTGTGGATGACCTGGTTGGAACCTGCAATTTTCAACACAAAATACATGTATAAAAGTATATCATCACTGAGGTAGGCATTCTCATACTCAGATTCAAAACTTTAACTAATGGACTAACTACTCTGATACAGGAATGATCTTGCAATACATCATTTTTATAGACTTTTGTAGACACAGTATGGACGCAGCCATCTGTTTATGATTAGTCTACATAGATAATGAATACAAAACTCCTCGCAGCCTGGATGGTAGAAACTAGATCCAGGGTCTTCACTTCTACTTCCCGAATTGGTACGATTCTAGCCATGTGATTAAATGATTTGATGTCGAACATGGTAGAAACCACTTGATTACCAGTCAATGATGTAAACTGTTAACAAGCGTGAGAGAGACCACCAGTAATGTCAATGGTTCTCAAAGTACCAAGCACAACCCGTGAAATGTGAATAGATGTTTTGATGTCGAACACTTCACGGAATCCTTTGATCGAAAGTCAATGATGTAAACTGACGTCAAAGGCGAGAAACCTACCATTGATGCATGCAGACTTCAAGGTACTGTCGATTCCTAAGTCATCTTTCTAGATAATGTGTCGATGTCGATAGAAAGCGACCCGTTGCAGGCAAGCCCACAACACGAAATCATTGTTCAAGTTGAAGAAATGTTGCTGTGAGGACTGACTCAGGGATGGTCAAATGGATGACAAGTATTTTTGCAGATGAAAGTTTTGCTCGCAGACCTCTTGAACACATAACGACACAACAGATGGCTTGGTGACGAATAACTCAAAGTGATTCCCGAAACCCGGCTAAAGATTTTCAAAGTGGTTTGGTTAACTGTGAGGTAAAAGATTTCCCAACCCAGGTGAATGAAAAAGTGTCGTGTTCAAGAGTGGTAATAAAGTTTCTTTTGAGACAAAAGGTGACAAATAGGTTCATTTTTCTCTCTTTTCCCCCACCATTTCTGGCAAGTACCTCTTTATTTTTAACAAGCTTGAGGAGGATAACATATGCTTGATTGTAAGCTCATCCTTCGGACGAGTCCAACCTAGTTTAAATTCGAACCCTAGGAAGGAGTGGTTCGTTCCTGTTTGTAATTGAACAGGTCCTCTACTGTAAAAGTTTAACGAGTCCAGTATAGGAGAAACTCGGCGTTTTTCAATTTTAGAGAGTCTGAAAAAACTAAAGGAGACTCCACGTTGAACTTTTTCGTACATTTGTGTCCCTCAAGCCCGAAAAAGTATAAAATAATACCTGGGGGAACCGCTTGATCTTGCGACCAAGGAGTACTTTCATAATAGTGTCGTCGACCTGAAAAGTAAAAAGCGATCAAGGACACGTCGTTTTATTTCCTTATCGAGTTTGAAACGACAAAAACCCGGCAATCTTTTCCTGATTTTACGGTCAGAAAAGAGCTAAAAGGGGACCGTCTTTTAATTCCGTTTTAACGAGTGTAAAAGAAACGCTCGGCGATCTTTTCATGTTTTAGGAGTCAGAAAAGGGCTTAAAAGATGACTCTGATATTTTTGTTTGTGAAAATGACAATTTCCCTTGAAATCCCTTTGTCCTGCACAAAAGCAACACATTACTCATACCTGTTTAAAATAGGCAAAAATACATCGAAAAACATCTTTTCATGGTAAAAAATGAACTAATTCATCCAAAAAACCTATAAAAAGACTTTTTACCATGTCATTTTTACCGTTTCACTGTTGAGGTTGAAAAAGGAGCTTTTGACAAGAAACTTCCCGTGGCTGCTGCGGAAAATCTGACCGTCGGAACTGAACACCGTCTTATCCAGGTATTTTACATATCCTACTCTGCATTTCTATCCGTTTAGAATTAATTTTTAGGTCTTAGTTTCATTTTTTGGAGAGGTTTTGGTTTTGGAATGCGCCTCTCGGCGGACGCGGGTGCCCTTCGGGTGACCTGCGTCCCCCGACTTTTTCCTATACAGGAAAACGGTCGGAAGACGCAGCCCGTCTTCGGAGAATCCGCGTCCGGACGCCCTGTGCTGTAAAGTCGGGGTGCGTCTTCCGTGAAACGCGCATTTCAAAACCCCAACCTCCTCAAAAAACCATAAAAAATTCCCAAATCAATTTCTAATTACTTGTTTTTGATGTGCAGGGCATTAACCATGTTAGATTGGAGAGAAAGAGAGCATGTAGACGATGATGAAGCTGCAATAAATCATCAACCTTCCCTGGATGCCCTAAGAGCATGCGGATTATACAAATATTGGACCATACCGGGCATGAGGGGCCAGGTAAGATTCTTGGAATGGCTGGTTGAGCGATGGAACGTCCAAGAACAATGCTTTTACATAGGAGGGCACCAGCTCGAGATAGAGCCCTCGGATGTATACTTTCTTACTGGCTTGCCAAACAGAGGTGAGCAACTTAGTCTTGCGGGGACTAGGCCGGGTGGCCAATCCCTTGATAGTCTCCGCGACGAGTGGTGCACACCTGGGGCTCACCATGCGAAAGGCATAGAGATAAAACACATCACTCTGCGTGAACTCAAAGTCATAGCGTTCAGGTTACCAGAATTTGCGGTGCGGCTGCTTTACACATTGCTTCCGGATCCCAAATGCGGATGGCAATTGACTGTTACCAAGGCACCATTTTCAACTGGTGTGAAGCTGTGTCGGCTCATATGAAGAGCCAACTGACCAAGGCGAAGAACGGACGACTAAAGACTTTTGGATATGGGCCTCTAGTCGTGAGCTTTGCCTTGGAGAGAGTTCCAATGCTGATCCCTCAGCAACTCACTGTTGATACGTTGGGTCCTCGGGAGCCAAAGCTGATACGATGGGTTGCGGTGATGGCCCGGCATCCTGACGAGGGCGCGACAGTGGTTCGGTTCTCAGATAGTTACTTTCACTGGTTAGAAGACCAGGTTTTTGCGATACAGGACTTTCCGTATGCCGGAGTAGACTTTCGACATGATCCGGACATGATTCTTCCACAGGGAGAACAATGGGATGACAGAGGTACTTTATTTTCCACAAGTTTTCAAATTATGTATTTTTTTATTTTTCATATATATCGTCTCAAAACTAACAGTAAAATTTTCAAAATGCAGATGTTGGTCCACAGCGTCCAGCCAACCTCCGGCCTTTTGATAGACTACATCCAGCTGCACCGGTACCGGTCCCACAGGATGCGGCTACAGAAGTACTAGCTGAGTTGGAGCATGATCTAGAGCGTCTCACGGCAGATATACCTGAGACTACAATGGACGACATTCCTATTCGGCTTCAGCGCTTCGTAGTCGCGGTCCCTGGACCGCTTAGGAGTTTTTTGCGTAAGGTAGCCCGTGCAGTGGTGTATTTCAGAGAGCACCACCAGTGATTGACCAGTCACTTTTGTAGTCACATGTGACATTTTGACTTTTTGTACTATCATTTTGCCGATCATAAGGTGTTTTCAACCTATGATCGAAGACGATGTATATCTTTTTTGACACACTTCTATCTATATATATATCACTATTACCGGCTTATCCTGTTTAACATATGTGATGAAATGTTTTTAAATTTACTTACATGATTATTGTAAATGTCTGTCCAACACTCGAGAAGCAATTGCATCTGCTAATGTATTCAAAGACCTTGGAATATGTTGATATTCAATGTAATCAAATTCACGTTCCAAGAGACGCACTCTCAAAAACAATCTTAACAACACATGATTTCTAATGGCATAAACTCTATTAAGCTGTAATACAACAAGTTCAGAATCTAACCTCACTATCAAACGTCGAATTCCAAATGAAATAGATTCGGATAATAATTCAATCACTGCACTGTATTCTGCAATGTTGTTCGTTGTTTGACCGAGGCTTACCCCATGCATAGAAACTAACTCGTCAGAGGGTGAATAGATAACCCAAGCTGCGGAAGAAACATTCCGTGTACTACGACAAGCACCATCAGCAAATCCAATGTATGTTTGGAGAGGCGTCGACATCTGCAATATCAAGAGTAAAACCAAGATAAGCCAGAATAACGACGAAAAACCACACTCTCTAAGCTAAGCACACTAACTAAATTAACACACTTTGCTAGCTAGAAAGAAAATCTAACCTACTTAAAAATTTCTCCATACCCATCATTTTAAGCGTAATACCTCTTTAGGTAAAGTCCATTTCTGGGTTTACCCAAAGAGTCCCCATCAAAGTCAACTAGCTCATAAGCCCCTTTTGCTAGCTTTCGCTTTACAATGTAGGGCCCATGCCACATGGGAACGAATTTTCCGGCACCTAGCTTATCGTTAGCTTGATCGTATAATAATACTAGGTCTCCTTCCGAAAAACTTCGTGGGGTTACATTTTTATCATACTGAGCTTTCATTCGTTTCGCGTGAGTCTCGATAGCTAATGTAGCGTCACGTCGAGTCTCATCTAATTTAGCCAAGTATAATAACCGTTTCTCCTATTCAGAAGTAGCTGGAAGTAATTCGACAGCCATTTGAAGTGATGGGATCTCGCATTCAATGGGTAACACAGCTTCCAAGCCATAAACTAGCTGGAAAGGAGTGAACCCTGTTGAATTTTTCACTGAAGTTCGATATGCCCATAGTGCCGAAAATAACATGTTGTGCCAATGCGTTCGATGGATACCAATGATCCGTCGAATCATGATGACTAGAACTTTGTTGATTGACTCAACCAAACCGTTGGCTTGCGGATAATAAGGAGTAGAGCTATCGTGGCGCAAACCAAGCTGGCTTGTTAGCTCAGTCATCATGACGTTTCGAAAGTGGCTCCCATGGTCAGTAATAATTGCTTGTGGGACACCAAACCTAGTTATGATATGATTGAATACGAAAACTGCAGCTATCTTGCCGCTTGCGTCGAATGTAGGCATCGCCTCGGCCCATTTAGTAAAATAATCAACCGCGAGGATGATATACGCATGCCCCCCGGCCGAGTGAGGGTTACAAGTAATAAAGTCAATACCCCATTTGGCGAATGGACCAGCGGCAATTATAGGGTGGAGAGGAGCAGGTGGAGCGCGCATCTTGCGATCAAACACTTGACAGTTGTGGCATTTCCTGACGGCAATGATACAATCCTTAAACATAGACGGCCAGAAATAGCCAGCGCGCAACACCTTCTGAGCTGTGGCATACCCAGACATATGACCGCCACATGCTCCAGAGTGACAATCATTCAAAACTCTCTCAGCCTCTTCGTGAGTTAAACAACGTCGAAAAACTAAGTCTGCCCCCCGGCGATAAAGTGTATCTCCAATAATTTTAAATTGCTGGGATTGAAACCGAATTTTTTGACGTTCTTCCTTGGAAGCTTCAGGCCGAAAGGTTTGGGTTTGGAGATAGATGATTATATCCCCGTACCACGGATCTAACGTACTGATAAGAAACAAAGATTCGTCCGCAAAGGACTCCTCTGCCACAGTCTCTGTTTCAGCACTCGGGAAATCACACATCAATTCCGCAAAAACTAAGGATTTCTTAGACTTGGACTTCTCGAACTCCAAGTCGAACTCTTGCAGGATGACAGTCCATTTAGAGTACTTTCCCCCTAGCAGTTGTTTTGTCAAAATATAAATCATAGGGTTGCAATCCGAAATAACTGTAGTCTTGCGGAGAAGAATGTAGTGACGGAAACGCTGGACAGCTTGAACGGCTGCCAAGGCCAATTTCTCCACATGCGAATATTTTAACTCAGTGGGATTTAAGGTCCTACTAAGATAATATATTACATGTTCCGCTCCGAACTCATCTTCTTGAACTAACACCATTCCGATGGTGGAATGCGAAGCTGCGAGGTATAAGAAGTAGTCCTGGTTGTAGTTGGGAGGATGCAACAACGGTGCATGGGTCAACGCGTGTTTAAGTGCATCAAAAGATTGTTGGGCAATCTCGTCCCAAAAGAATTGTGCGTTCTGTTTCAACAACCGTGTAAAACCTTTAGTGACCTCGGCGTAGTTCGGGATGAATCGGCGTAAAAAGTTCGCTTTCCCTTGCAAACTTTGGAGTTGGCGCAAACTCGAAGGAGGAGGCAATTTGATGATAGCTTCGACCTTCGAGGGATCGACGCGAATACCGGTTTTTG
Organism: Pinus tabuliformis; assembly: GCA_031772625.1. Classification (NCBI taxonomy): domain Eukaryota; kingdom Viridiplantae; phylum Streptophyta; class Pinopsida; order Pinales; family Pinaceae; genus Pinus; species Pinus tabuliformis. Next base: position 1,117,495,947 of record CM062804.1, read on the forward strand.
AAACAACAAATCCCAGCAATCGACCTGTTTCTATACAGAAAACACACTTGTGGGGATTCAACCGAATTCGATAATGCCTACACCTCATAAAGATTGCTCGTAGGTGGACAAGGTGTTCAGCTCGATGTAAAGAATGAGCAGGAAAATCATCGAGATAGGGTTGCACAATGTGCTTGATGTCATGAAATGCGTAAGACATCGCCCGCTGAAAAGTGGCCCTGGCATTCTTAAGCCCAAGACGTAAGCGGATGGAATCATAAGAGATAGAATTCGAAGCACACAAGAGGTGGTAAGTCATCACATGATTGGACGGATCCTCTCCAGACTTACCTTCGAACTTGGGTATATCGCTGGGCAACTTATTTGGCATTGGCGGCCAGAACTGAAGATATTGAATTGGATCATTAGTTAGGCGCGTCAAGTCGGGTAAATCCAAAGTTGCGATAAACGGTAACTGCCGGTTAGGATCTCTAAAACTCTGGGTCACAATACCAGCCCCAGGAGGAGGATATCCAGGATAACTAGGAACAGGAGTCGCATTTGGGATATTGTATCCTCCTGGAAAACCAGGATTAACCGGACCGTACTGGGGTTGTTGAGGTTGTTGATAAGTGTACCCAGGATACGGTTGATACTGGTAAACCGGTTGTTGGACAGCTTGCCCAGGTTGGTACTGTCCCTGGTACGGAGGTTGAACAAATTGAGGTTGAGTAGTGACAACCGTACTTATACCAGGCTGACCTACAGGCATCTGGACCGTGGTTTGAATCGTAGATCCAGACAACGGTGAAGATGTCTGAGGTGCGGTAACAGGGACAGTAGAAACTGGAGCCGTCGATACTCCAGAAGTAAGTATGGTAGATGTAGCGGTAGTTGCAGCAGCCGTTTGAGATGGAGTACTAGGTGCAATTGCCAGCTGAGTAACTACCGAAGCTACAGAAGCTTGAACATTGGGCTGGACAGGTTGCGGTTGCTGGGTTGGACCAGAAACTACGGGTTGTCCAGCTTGAGGAAGCATCTGTACACTTGGCTGCAACACCTGTTGACCCTGTGATGGATCCCACACTAACATTCCAGGGTATTGACCCGTAACAGGTTGAGGATACTGAGATCCATAACCAGATTGAGGGTAGGATTGATAATTGTAAGGTGCAGTTCCCATACTTGGAACATATGATTGACCTTGAGGCGGTTGATAACCTTGACCTGAGTATTGACCTTGAGGTTGATAACCTTGAGGTAAATACTGATACTGGGGTTGACCTTGACCTTGAGGTTGGTACCCTTGAGGTTGATAACTTTGGGGTTGATACCCTTGAGGTTGCCATCCTTGGGGTTGCCAGCCTTGAGGTTGATATTGATACTGAGGTTGACCTTGGGGTACATATTGAGGCTGAGGCTGACCTTGAGGCACGTATTGCACCATAGGTACATACTGACTTTGAGGTTGCCCCCCAGACACGATTTGTGTACCTTGAGGTTGTCCCCCAGGCGTTAACTGCGGTTGCCCCCCAGGCGGTAATTGGCCACCTTGAGGTTGGGAAACGGGAACTGAACCTGACATCATGTAAATGTCTCCTACACCCAATGGTACATTACCACTGTTTCCAGCAAATAACCCATGATCAACGGGTTGAGGAGATGCCCCCGCAAAGGTACCAGAAAGTGACTGATACCCAGTGGGAACAGAAGGACCGCCGTGTACAAAAGATTCAGGACTTTGAGTAAACACGGACGACTGACCAGACATATTTACAGGATTATATATACCTCCAGGTGGAAAAGGAGTACGAGGTGTAGAAAAACCTACTGAGTTGTCCAAAAAGTTGGTTAATGCAAGGTACCAAGGAGTACTTCTAGGAGGACTGTAAAAGATGGATTCACGCTCCCTTAGATCAATAGTAAGTTGACCTTCAAGGTAAGAGACACCTATATCCTCTTCTGGAGCAAGTTCTTCTATAGCAATCAAACCAGAGGGAAGATTTTCGGTGATAATTCTTTCTATTCTCGGTGAATCAGGGACACTAGAAGTTGGAGTAACAGGTTCGGAAATTTCAGGTTCTTCGCCTGTTTCACTGGCAGATGAAAAACTACCAGCAAGCTCAGAAACTATAACAGTTTCGGGATTGTAACCTGTTTCTAAACTTTGGTAATCTGGATGGACTACCAAGGCAGACTCTCCTTCTTCAGGCGAACCTACTCTACTGTCACTAGGAGGAGTTACAAGGACCTTTAAACCTTCTAAATTACCCGGGTCGTCTCGAGGAGGTGACCCTCTAAGTCTACGGGATCTTCTCAACAATTTGGCCACAGAAACAACTTCAGGAGACTGGCCCCGAAGTCTACGGGACTGTCTCGGTAATTCCGCCACAATTAAAGATTTTTAACTACAACACATGAAAACAAAGTAAAAATTTCAAATCAAACCACCTAAAGTCTTCTAAGAAGCAAACAAATTTGAAGCACACGCCTAAATAATCTAGAGCGTCAAACCAAACACAAACAGTAGTCTTCCGGACCAAAAGCGCTAGTTGGTGATTAGGCCCAACGTCGCTGGATTCAGTACAGAAATGGCGGTTGGAACAGTTACCCCGGAAACCTGCTTAATGAATAGACTGGCACAAGTTCCTCCACTTTAACCGTCTCGAAGTGAAGTGAACCCCCCGGAAAATCCAAGTGAGTATAACCGACGTCTGCTCCAGGTACAGTGGGACCTTCCCTCCACCGTCACCTCGGTAGAACCCTAAAGATTATGGTCACTAAGGTTACCAATCACAACAACTACACCTGGGGGAACAGTCTAAACTCCGACAGCACGCAAGGGCAGAGTAACAAGCTCCAATCCCCTTACCGGCTCCTTGACAACAATCCAAGGTTTACCGATAAGTGACCTCTGGCTCCTCGACAATGGTTAATCCGAGGTTTACCTTTTGTAATACGTACTGTCTGGCGTCGTTCCCAACGAGGGAGGAATGATCCCCTCACTGGTTCGGACACGAGCTCGTGCTTCTCCTTTAAGAGGAGCTTTCCCAGAGTGTAACTGAAACAATTGGATTTATTCTACTCAAGATAAACTATCTGTTTGGTTTTGTAGTCTTGGAGAGTTAAGTACTCACCTACTCCAAGACCGTAGCCTAAGCTATGTTGGTGTTTCAGAGCCCTAGAAAAATAAAGATTACTAGATTGATTTTAATTTAAGCGTTACTTTTAAGGTTGTTTCTTAAGTCAAAAGGTGATGGAAGTGAAACCGGTGGTGTGTTGACTCGACTCAAAACCACTACAAAATGCACCTAGAATGATTTACCCACTACTTTACTTTTTCGATGAATTGCTTAACTAAAAAGTTGAGAGAATGCAATCTTTATAAAAACAACTTCTTAATTAAAAACAATCAAAGAAACAATTCGTTTGTCTTTTCCAAGCATAAAAACATGACCGCTTTTTACATGCACGAAAAACTCTTTTTCTCTTTTCAAAAACAAAAAGCTACTTGAAACAAGACTTTTTAAAGAAGATGTTTTTGTATTTTTCTTTTAATAAAGCAAATAAATCTAAGGTAACAAAAAATCAATCTTAACAACTATTAAAATCTACGAAAATTCACTCACAAGCAAACTAAAAGGTAAATTTACTCTAAGCAATCTTAACGAGGTCAAAACCAACAATGGTTATTCTAAGGTGTTTTACTTGATCACAATCAAATCAAGGACTAGCTTATTGCAGAACCAAAAACTAGTCAAAACAAAATTCTAATCTTTTTGTTCTTTTGTAAAATGGAAATCAACACTTTATAAACAAGTAATTCGAAATTTGACCCAAAACAACTTAAATGGCAAGCTGCTCACACAAGGAGACTTTACGACAGGCCCGACTTCTAAGAAGGCTGACAAACCAGAGAGATCTAAGGTTGGACAACTTTCTACCGTCAAAATCACTACAGGACCTATGTAAAAATCAAACCCTAGGCCTAAACTTCGTTGAAAACCACTAAAACACTCAAAGCTCACAAAACCAGTTCAGGTGAAAATTTTTGACAGGGTACTAAAGGATCTGGGCAGAAAACACTAAGAAAAATCAAAATCTAAAAGCAATTAAAGCAAAAAATGGAATTTTCCTAAATTTTACAGGAAGACGCAGGCAACCCGTTGTCACAGGTGCGGCCCCGCTCTGTGCAAACGGCAACAGCGCGTCCAAAGACGCACTGTGCAGTACTCAGAGGGTGCGTCCTTCGGGAAAAGTTAAGAAAAACCAAGACTAACCAAATCTAAAGCTAAGCCACCCAAATACTAATTCTCACAGTCAAAAACCAGAAAACAAAAATGATTTTCTCAAAGCAAAGTTCACACAAAGGAAAAGACTCTCTCATTAATGGATTCCCCAGCGGAGTCGCCAATTTGTCGTGGCGGAAAAAGTCGTTTGTGCGGACACAACTGACCTCCCTAGGAGTCTAAACTCTCTAGCGACAAACAAGACAAAATGGAGTGATCTTTCTCTAAATACACCTTTTAAAACACGAAAGCTACAAGTGTTTAGGCTTACCTTATTCCAAAATGCTGTTGTTGTAGTCCGTTCTTGACGATCCAGATGAGCTCCTCTTTCACATCAATTCCTGCAACCACAAACAATCAAACAATTACCAAGCACTTGCATTTCATATAATAAAACATATATCCAACATGCAGACCAAGGAACACATGAAATAACTCATTAACACAAGCTATTGAGAAAAATAAACCAGTTTGTATTAATAACGAAACAAAGGAAACTCTTACAACCTGGCCTTGGTGTTGTGCAAGTTCCTCCCAGGGTCCATCAAGGGTTTTCCTCTACTTTGACAAAGCTCACCCACTTCCAAGTAGAATCAAGCAAAGATAATCTCTCCTCACAAGGTTCTAAATGGGAGTCCTAAATTCTGCAGCATTTACCCAAAGAAAATGTATAGCTCCAACCTCTCCTCCTTCTGGCCCAAGGTCTTTATTTATAGTGTTGTAAAGAGGTTATTCAGGTCCACTATCAATGGGATAATCCCCCTCTTTGGGTGGGATAGCTCCCTTATTGATGGGATAAGCTCCTCCTTAATAGGGGTACATGAACACGCTGGAGGCGCATCCATTTCATCAAACCGACCTCTAGAAAGTTCTAGAAGTAACCACAAGTAACTTTTTTAAGATGAAACTTGCGCATTTTGCCTTTTACAGAAGGAGGCACCTGTCCCTTGACATACAGAGCGTCCAAAGACGCAGCTTTTGTGAACATGGTGAGCGTCCCCGCAGGTAAGGCTTGAGAGAACCTGCGACCCCAGAGATAAACATATTTTTTACAAGACTTTCTCTCATTTTTGAGTTTGAGATGGATAGCAGAGGCATAAGATTTGCCTAAGAGGGTAGCATGACTGTTGATTTGAGCCATACTAACTGTAAGTGGTCATGGTGACATTTTTTAGTGTAACAGGGATTGATAATCTAAATAATTTTTTGGGAGCATAGAGTTCTCCACTAATAGAACTTGCCTGGGATTTGAGGCCAAATCTAGCTAAACAACATAGTGAAATTGAAAGAAGTTGATTACCTTTGTACAAGTAGCAAAAAATTGTGATAGCGATTTTGGCATTATGGCTCAGTTGTTGGTTATAATTGATGTAAGCCTAGTATCATTGGTGCGTTGTTGGTTGGAATTGATGTCAACCTGGTAGCATGTGATGTAGAGTCTTGTCTATGCACATTTTTGGTTGCTTATGCTAGTGAGGTGGTACTTGGTTTGTGCATTGGTTGTAGATGTTAGTGCATGTATTTGGCTTGTGTGTGGATTCCTTGGAAGAGTGTGGAGATGATACACCTAGATGATAGTGATGGAGACTGTCAAGTTATGTTTATGGTACCTCGTGTGTATAGATGAGATTTTAGCTTGTATGATCAAGTGCAGGGTATATCATTGATGGTTTCATATGTTGGAGTAACTTTGGAGAAGCTTGATGGCTTGAGTGTTGGAGCAACATATGGATGGAATTCAATTCAACCTAGTTTGACGCTTGATGATGATGGAGTTGTGATAGTAATTTGTTGGAGTGTTGCAGTGGATAAGTTGCTTTAGGAAGGTTGTCACAATGTCCCAAGAACTCTCCTAAAAATCAACTCCAAGAGTTGTTTGAAACAGGTGCAAAACTTGGATTTCTGAATGTATATGCTACTTTCATGAAGGAAACTAGTGTACATACACTAGTCCTATGAAGGAAAAGAGCTTATTCCACCTGGAGATGATTTTCCCCGCATTCCTCATGCTTGTCAACTATTTTGTGGTTTTTACGGCAATGTTTTTATCGAGATTTTTTATATAAGGACAGAAAAAGGTTATTGTGCTTCTAGAATATGGTTAAAAGAGAATATTTATTAGTAAATGAAATTAATGGCTTGATTGAGTCAAGAATAAATGAAACAAACCACTTTTAGCATATGAACAATGCTCCACTATAGAATTGGAATTAATTGTCTTAACAATTTTAGAAGATTACAAATATATGGAGACTATGAGTCTATTGGGTTGGTTCACTTGAGGAAGAAAATTTGATGGTTGTATGAGCTTGGAGAGGGTGAGTGAGTGAAGAGTAGTGTGTGCAAAATGTGCAGGAATTTAAGCAGAATATCTTCAACAAATCACAGTGATAGAAGATGGAAACAAAACATTATTTCAACCAAGTTCTTATGCAATAGAATGGTAAAGGAGTAGGAAGGATTGTAGATAATTTCCTTCATACTTTCTTATCATGTTTTGAACAAATTATTTTTTATGTATGCTGCATGTATTGTTGATTGGATTGTTGTAGTGATTGAGCGAGTTGTGCAAATTGGTTTTCGGTGGGTTTTCTATATTGTATTGAGTCTATATTGCTAAAGTTTGCTATGTTTTTCTAGTTGAGCAATTTAGATTTATTCTAGTCTAAAATATTGTGAAATGAGGGTCAGATAGAAGAGTGGAGTGGGTGCTCCAACAAATTGAGTGAAGAGAATAGATTTCTTCATAAGTCCAATGGGTGTTGGTCAAGGCTTGTTGACAAGATGGGTGTCCTTAGATTCATAGATAAAGATCATAGTTTTCTCTAATAGTAGCCATTTATATATTCTATGTAATTGAATTGATCGAATATTAATATAATTATTTGAGTAGCGCAATAACAAAAAGGGTGGTTTTTGACCCAAAGGGGATTTTCCACCAGAAAAATATTGTGTCTACTTGTGCATGATTTCTTGATTATCTCTTATAATTCATATGTGTTTTGATATATAATTTATTCTAATAATGGGTAAATGAATATCATGTTGCAGCAATTGAAAAAAAAAGATTTAATAAACACTATCACTACTGATTCAAAAACCCCCTCTTAGTAGTGAATACATTTCCAACAATTTGTTTCAGAGTGGGGTTCTCTCGGTGAATCTTGATCGCTTGAGAGAAGATCGTTGGATTATCGCGAAGAATAAGAAGAAGCAAACTCAGAAAAAAGGAGTTGCAAACAATCCAAGAATGCTGCAAAAATTGGAGAACCTATTTTGCTGGTAAAAGGTATTGCCAACAATGTTTTTAGTCATGGACATTTTCCTTGCCAAACTAGTGATGATGATTTTGGGGTTATTGAAGAAGTTGATGATCAAAGTTTTCAAGTTGATTCCTTAAGGAGTGAGGAAGGTTTATTTCCATTGCAGGAATCCAAAGATGAAGAGATTGAATGAATATTGACCCTTGAAGCCAAAAACAAAGCTCAAGTAAGTTTGATTGAAGATCTTAATATGGAGAACAAATATCTAAAAAAAATTCTTCAGATTCTTGAAGAGAGAGAGCATGCTTTCAAAGAAGAGATTCCTGATTTGAAAACTAAGTTGGAGAAAGTAAAGAAAAATGAAGACAAGATTGGTAGCCATCTCAAGAATCAAATCGACCATTGTGAGAAACTAGAATCTGAATTAGAAAAGAGCATCAAGAGGACAAATGAGGCAACAATTGAAGAGCTCAAAGAAGAATGTTTAAGCAACAGTAAAGGAAACTGCCAACACAATCGACTCCCAAGTCAAGAGTCGAAAAATGTGCCAAGAAAATATTTGAGAAATGTTAAGTGTTTTAGCTATCAAAAATTCAGGCACATTTCAACAAATTGCAGAAGCAAAAAGATAATTCATTTCAAGAAAAATAAGTAGCCAAAGAAGGAGCATCCTCAAATATTAGTCCCATCAATTTCCAGGGATAAAAATTTATTTTATGGGTATGGTTTCTTACGTAATGGTTTTGGTCATAAAAGTGTTGATTGTAGGACATGTGGAGGAAGGAGTAGAAATGATATCAACAAAAGCTTTGAACATTTTCCTATATTTTTTGGGCACATTAGATGTTATGTTTGTGATATTGTGGGCCATAAGGCCAAAGACTGCATGATTCCCATGTGTTTTAGGAAATCAAATCAAAGGAAGAAATTCATGCAAATCCAATCAATCAAGAAACCAAATAAGAATATGCATGCCAAAGACCAACCTCACAAAATTTGGAGAAGAAAGGAGCAGCTAAGAACTCCCACTAAAAAATGAGGTCTACATGGTGTTAGGGGGAGCATATGGTTGCATTATGGATTGCATGTAAATCATTAAGAGTGCGGCCATATTGAAAGTTTGAATGAGAATTAAGTCAATTGATCTTGTAGCATTGACATATTTTTGTTGCAGGAGATTATTTAGAGATGACACATATGCAAGGGGAGCATCTCATGTGCTTTCATTTTCTAGTGGTTTATTGATGGCACCTTGGTCCATGAGATTGTTTGTAGGAGGTTGCTATGTTTCTCATGATGATATATTTATCTAACATTGGCCATTATAGGAGCTCTTAGATGTTGAGGGGAACTACCTTAAATTAATATGTCTTGAGAATTCATGCATTAGTTCAAATGATTTGAAGCTAAAATACATTTGCAGATGAGAAAATTTTTAATTCAGCTAGGTTGATGGTGTTTATGCTTCATATTCATGCCTATGGATATTCTATTGCTGCTATTTTTTTCCTAATATGATGCAATGTATTGGTCACATTATTGCATGATCAATCACCTATATCTTGTTGGTCGGCACCATTGAGGAGTTTAGTTGTTGTTACTATGTTTATTATGCTTCTGGTAGATCTTTTTGTGGATCATTATTGCTGGTCTTTGTATTGACAAATCCTTCTACAAGCTTAATGTTTGTTCAATTTGAATATTAATAGATACTTCTTAATTGTTGGCATTATTCATATATGTCTTGATGGTTACTAGTGACATGATATGCTAGTTGGAGGTTTTTCTGATCAGATTTATTGTTTCATGGATCCATGGTTTGGTTCCATAATAGTTTGAGGCTTATATTATGATGTGAGAAATGTTGATCTAATTTCTGCAACTTTGAGTGGTTAATTTCCTGCTGCTACAAATGATTCACATATTTTTTACATGTTTATTGCTGAAATCATATAGATGCATTGGTTGATGCATTTTGGATGATGTGAGATGATGGTTATATGTTGTTGTTGGAAGTTCATGAGCTATACTTGTGTTGTTGCTACATATTGGATTTTTATGCTACTCAATTGATGTCATTGTTATATGCTATCACTACTCATTATTACATAGTTCATGATTGGTTATTGTTGTTATCACTACATTTGTTGCTAGAAGATGTTGCCTTGATGTAGTTGTATCTATCTTGTGCACATGGATGGTTGTATGCATGATGATATTTATACATTGTTTCTCACTCATCATCTTGTTGAATGGCCTAAATGTTTGTAATGCGGGTCAAGGAACTTATTTGAGTATGTCTTGGTGAGAGGCATCAGTTTTGTTCATATGTAACAACCACATGCTTCATATTGTACTTCATCAGTTTCAATCATGTATCTTGTATATGAAGCCATTTAATCAAGTGTTCATGTCATTGAGTTTATGTTGTCATGAGTTGGTGATAGAAATGTTATGAGTCATGACAAGTTGATGTTGTTATGAGTTGTCGCAACCATCTTTGTCCTATTGTATATCATGCCATAATATTATAGCCTTGTATCTCATTATACAACCATGTACTACATTGTATTTCATATCATTTCTCATGGTCATGTTGGAGAGAGAATTTTGGTGTCTAGCATAAATTGTTGAGGTATGGAGTAGCCATTCATGTGAGATGATGTGTGTTCTTTCAGTCATGTACTATATATCAGTCGTATTGTATAGTCAGTCCCTTGATCCTTGAGTTGTAGCCTTCAACTAGAAGGCATTGGTTATAGGATGATGATGATGCTCAAGGGGAGCGTGTTGCAGTGTTCTGTTGTTGATTAGATATGGTTTGTTGTTGCTTCTACCACAATATGTTGCTATTGTTTTGGATGATATTGAGGTTGATATAGTTGATGTTGATGATTGCATTTATTGCTGCTATGATATATCTATTTGCTAATGTTGAGTTGTGTGATGTTGTTGATGTTTCTTCCTATGATGTGTTGTTGCTCATGTTATATTGGTGCTACATATGGTTATGCTATGCTACATATGGAGAGAGTGTTTCTACTTATGGTATTTTGTTGCTATTGCTCATGTTGTTATTGAGTTGAGTTTTTTTGTTGCTAGTTGAGAGTGGTGTTCATGGAGAGTTTGATGTTGTTGTTTCAGGAGAGAGAGAAATTTATTACTACTATTGTTTTGTTGTCATGCTACCACAAGGAGTGTTGTATTCTATTAATGAGTTATGATCTGACCTAGCTAGTGTCCAAGGGAATTTGTGTCTATTCATCTATGGTTAATTGAATGATCTCAACCCTTTTCCATTGATGTGAAAGGGGAACTGAGTGAGGAGTTTTTCATAGGCCATTTGTCTAGTTTAGCTAGGGTTTCCATCAATGCCAAAAGGGGAGATAGTTGGAATTATGGCTTAGTTTTTGGTTGGAATTAATGTAAGCCTAGTAGAATTTGTATATTATTGGCTGGAATTGATTTCAACCTGGTAGCATGTGATGCAAAGTCTTGTTTATACACATGTTTGGTTTCTTATGGTACTGAGATGGTACTTGGTTTGTGCATTGGTTGGAGATGTTAGTGTAGTTATTTAGCTTGTGTGTGGATGCCTTGGTAGGGTTTGGAACTGATACACCTAGTGATAGTGATGGAGACTATCAAGTTATATTTATGGTACCTGGTGTGTATGGATGATTTTTTATCTTGTATGACCAATTGCAGGGTCTATCATTGATGGTTGCATATGTTGGAGTAGTTGTGGAGAAGCTTGATGGATTGAGTGTTGGAGTAGCTGATGGATGGTATTCAATTCAACCTAGTTTGAGGTGTGATGATGATGGAGTTGTGAGAGTAATTTTTTGGAGTGTTACAGTGGCTAAGTTTCTTTAGGAAGGTTGTCACAACGTCCCAAGAAATCTCCTAAAGATGAACTCTAAGAGGTGTTTGAAACAAGTGAAGAACTTATATTTTTGAATGTATATGTTACTTTCATGAATAAAACTAGCATATATATGCTAGTCCAGTGAAGGAAAAGAGAATATGCCACCTGCAAATGATTTTCCTCGTATTCCTCTGACTTGTGAGCTATTTTGGGGTTTTTTTTGCAGTGCATTTATCAATATTTTTTATATAAGGACAAAAAAATGTTATTGTGATTCTAGAATATGGTTAAAAGAGAATATTAATTAGTAAATGAAGTTAGTGGTTTGATTGAGTCAAGAAGCAATGAACCGAACCACTTTCAACATATGAATAGAGCTCCATTACATAATTGGAATTAATTGTCTTAACCATTTCATAAGATTACAAGTAGTGGAGATTATGAGTCTATTGGGTTGGTTCACATGAGGAAAAAATGTGATGGTTGTGTGAGCTTGGAGAGAGTGAGTGAGTGAAGAGTTGTGTGTGCAAACTGTGGAGGAATTCATGTAGAATATCTTCAGTAGATCACAGTGATAGAAAATGGAAGAAAAACTTTGTTTCAACCAAGGTCTTATGCAGTAATATGGTAAAGGAGTAGGAAGGATTATATATCATTTCCTTCATACTAGCTTATCATGTTTTCAACCGATTATTTTTTATGTATGTGTTGATGGTGTTGGACCCACCAACATTCAGGGGATCACCCCGGTATGAAGTCCAACTAGACCTCACACCGTTTAGTGTGGGAATTCCATTCGGTATGATGGCCTGGTTGCCATTATCGTAAATATTTTCCTCATCTCTTGCTTGGCAGAACATGAGAGTGGTCTTCTTTGTATTCGAGTAGTGAGTTTCACATGCCTAGTGATTGCTAGTGTACTTACGTCAATGGCTCTTTCACTGTAGAGGGAGAGGGTGCGAGTGAGTCCCAAGTTCGATGGGAGGAAGCCCCAACTCTATTAGGAACACACAACACAATAGGACGTGCACACCCTCTGGAAGAGCAGTCCACACGGATGCGACAGTCACAACACACAAGGAAAAATAACACGTACGACACACAACATAGGAGTCTGCGTGTGTGCGACGACTGTTATAGAAAGTTTACTTGAAAGGTTTGTCTGATGTCTGTGGAGGTAACCAACACGGGCAGGACAAAGTTAACAACTTATACAACACATTTTCATTAATGGATATGTATTACAACAATTGAATGAGTTCAAGTGTTAAACACAGGTTAAAGCAACATGCATTACAAGTGTTCAAGATCAGTCTTACAACAGTTACAATACATGTGTGAAAACATGCTGGCCTATAAGCAGGCTTCTAAATTAAGTGAAAGTTCCAAGACACATCGTTACACCATACATCACTAATCCCGTGGGTGGGTAATTGGAGCGACTACTTACTCCTCAAAGAAAATATTATAGACTCTCAAGGCTATGTGGGAGGAGCCGAGGTGAAAAGTCCTTTACATGTACAAATGAGGGGGTATTTATAGCCAAGGGTGAAACTGACACCTTGTGGTTGTTCGACTTCCCTCATGGCCATTTGACTTCCATGGCCATTCGACTTTACATGACTCTTCAGATGACAAGTGGGTCTCTTGGAATTCTACGTTACATTACATTGATTGAAAGTATGGCCCATAGTAGAGATGTGGATGACATGACTCATGATAAGACTCGACATGATAGTGTTGGTACATTCGTGGTGCTGCTAGTGTGAATGTCTAGGTGCAGTGTTGTTGGGTGATGGATGTCCTCATGGTGTATCACAGCTTCACCTCCGCATGGTAAAGTGCGCAAAGTCTTCGATGGTCATTGGATTCGCTTGATGTTGCATTTTCACGTTGCTCCTTGCTTGCATGTTGGCATGCTTGACAGGTTTTCCTATTCGCTAAAAGTGCATGCTCGTCCATATGTCCGTCTGTGAACACATCTTGCATGTTTTCTCGTTCATCCATCGGCAAACACATCTTTGCATGATCATCTGTTCATGAGCACATCTCTTTGCATGCATCATTTATCAGTCTGTTGGCGAACATGTCCTTTTGCATGTACTCCCTTTGGTCATCCCATCTGTTGTCACACCATGTTTTTTCATGTACCTGTATCTGCAGTCACTCATGATGAGACAACATCAAATCCTAAAACCTCCTAGTCTACCATGATGCATGATCGTTTCATATGCATGTGACTGGGAGAGGAGACAAGGTTGCGAGGTGTGAGTTGGGATGAAGGCTCCGAGCACAACTGATGAAAACTGCATAGGAGTCACTGGGTCATGGAGATGGGAATTTCGGATCGACAGTGACTATCCGCGGGGTCTGGATCAGTTGGAGGACAAAGCTGCTTAGTTTTTTAGAGGAGTAGTCTGGGCTGTGGGAAGGTTGGGCAGGCAAAATCAGCATAATTTTTGGAAGGAGTGGGCAGCGAGAGTATGGCACCCAAAACTACACAATTCTAGGAGGGAAATGGCAGCTAGCTGCTGGGACACTGGTAGCAAAAACTACACAATTCCTGGAGGGAACATGTAGTCAGCTGCTGGAGCTTGGCAGCAAAATCTGCGCAATTCCTGGAGGGAACTAGCAGTCAGCTGTTGGGGAGCTGTTGTCGGGAAAAAATGCGCTAATGCTAGGAGGCTGGCCTGCTGATCACCCCTACACAGTTTCTGACCTGAGCAGACTGCTGGGCAACAAAGGGCTTTCTCATGAAATCTACGCAGTTTTTTGGGTGAGCAGCCGTTTGATTGACTGGAGGGTTGGCTGGAAAAACTGCGCAATTTTTTAAGGGAGACAGGGATGGGCGCTAGGTGCTTGTCCGCCTTGTCTGTGCAATTTTCTCAATCAGCAGAGCGGGAAAGGTCTGCAGCCTTTGCAAAATTTTTTACAAGAGTCAGTCTCGAGGTGACTGTTAGGTCAAACTCTCCGGTTGACCAGCATGAAGGTTGATTGATCAGCTTGCGGGAAGCGTAGCTTGAAATGGCTTGCTTGGTGATTTTGTGTTGTTCTAGGTGACAGTCGATCGATTCGATAGCGGGGTGAAGGTCCGGATGTCAGAGGGGAATCTGGTCGTCAAAACTTCAGTAAACTGACTAAGTGTGTGAATGAGTGAAAAGGTGCATACGTGATCTTGTAAAAACATACTCACATGACTTGATGAAGAGATGACTCAAACCATCCAGACACATATGCTCAACATGACTAATCGACAGTGTGAGCAACAAGATCATCGCTTGTGATTGATCGTTCGACGACTACGGCTACACTTGTGTGACAATGAATATGACTTTGTGTGTGAGCACGATAGATGTTTACATAGTGAACACAACATGTACACACGAAGCGAAGACCTTCAGTATGAACAGAACATGGTCGCAAGCATGACATTGACATCAACATGCAAAAGCTGTCGATGGAATGATCAAGAAAGGTGGGTACGAAGACTCACACGAGCTCACAGAGTGAACCCAAGTATGTGCAATCATCAAGTAAAAACTCTCAAGGAGGCTCTGAAATTGGATGCAGGCCAAAATTTTGGAGGGTGTTGCAGCCACTACAACACTTGGTGACACATTGGTCGAACTCTAGCTTCTCTATTTTGGTTCATTGTTAACATAGGGCCTTGGTATTTCAAGGAGTATTGAATCACTGTGCAGGTTACTTCAGCTTCCCCACTTACCCCATGGACATACACGGTTCACCTTTTTCCAACTCAGTTAAACACAATCAAAAGTTCATCTTGATCACAGTTTTTCGAAATCGAGAAGGGTAGTTTAGCTCGCGAGTTGAAGATTTTCAGAGTATAAGTTTTCATCTCTGGTGTTGCTCCACTACCAATAGGCTTAGACAATACCCCGATAGAGTCACGCAGGAACACATGCATTGCTCCACTTCCAGCGAGCCTGGTGAGTACCCCGATGGAGTTGCATGCTTCACCTCTCTGCACAGGAAGCCTTTCTCTTCTTTTGCCTTTGTCTTTTTTAAATGGACTGTGCATAGGCACTTATTTATTTTTGGCATGGAAGATGGATCCCAACTTATTGAAAGTAGAAGAGGTTGTTCCTTTAGAGAAGCATGTAAGATCTCTGACATAGGTTTGCTCGTTTAGATTTTCCCCTTCTCCGTTTCTACTAGTTGGATGAGATTAAACACATGGAGTAGAAGGCTAAGTATAGGCATGGGGCTTCCCAGTGTGGACACAGGTTCATGGTTGGACCAAAACTTCCCTTGCAGACAGCTCATATTTTCCGTCAAGACTTCATCGGCTGAAGGTTATAACCAAGCATAGAGAAGACGGACGCAAGACTGGCCCAGTGCTGCAGTGTCACAAGTCTCTTGATATCTCAGTGACATACTCATTGAAAATCCATAACTTAGTAGTTGGCAACACTTATTTCCGGAAACAAAAATAGCAAGGTATTAAGCAACTCAAACAAACAAAAACAAAAATAGTAAGTAAGGAAAACAAAATGAAAACAAGGAAAGTAAGCAAGGCAAACAAAATGAAAACAACAAGCAGTAAGCAGACTATGTACATGGCGCAGGGCACGGCCCGGCCTACCGGAAGTAGTGCTTGAGATCTTGGTCATTGACAGGAAGGTTGTCAACCCTCCCATCAAGTGATCGCAGACGGTATGTGTTTGGGCCATCTTCTCATGGACTGTGTACAGACCAAACAACAAGGAATGAAACTTTGTATGCTTGCCCTTGTCTTCATGGGACTTATCCCATTTCAGAACCAAGTCACCAACATCAAAGTTAGCTTTCCCTGCAGACTTCTTATCGAACCATCTCTTGATACGGTTCTAGTGGAGTGTTATTTTTTCTTTTGCTTTCATCCTTTCTTTCTGAAGCTTATGGAGAGTATCCATCATACGTTGAACTAGATGACAAGGCTTTCCTTGAGATTCTTCGAATAGCTAAAGTGCAGGTAAGTAGATATTGGGTGGAAGGATGGCTTCTTTACCATAGACTAGGAAGTACAGTGAGGTATTCAGAGAGGGCTTGGGTGTTACGCAATCAGGCCATAATGCATTTGTTAGGGCAGTATGCCAATTGTTCTGCTCAGAGAAAATGGTATCTTTGATTATGCGGATGACGTTTTTATTCATGGATTGTTCTAGACCGTTTCCTTGGGGGTAGTAGTTGGATGAGTGTTTCAGCAAAACACCATTTTGTAATGAAAAATCATAAAGCTTTAAAGACGAAAAGTATGTTTCATTATAAAAAACAAGTGATACCGGAATGTCGAAGTGTGAGATGATGTTCTACTGGAGGAAGCTGATGACCTCCTGGTCGTTCACTTTTTTGAGTGGAACTGCTTCTGTCCACCATGTGAAGTAATCAGTTGTTGTTAGAATGTAGCGGTGTTGTTTTGACAAATGTGGGAAAATTTCCCCAATGATGTCCAGGCCCCATTTTTGGAACGATTCAGTCACTGCAACAGGTTGCAGTGGGGTATTGACCTTCGTACTCTGCTGGTGCATTGCTGACAAACCAGGCACTTGTCGGCATAAGCGTGTGCATCCTTGAATAATGTGGGCCAGTAGAAACCAGATTGCATAACTTTGTGCGCAGTGGTGTTTTCTGCAAAGTGACCCCTGACGGATCGTCATGCAGATCTTGTAATACCTTCTCTGATTCATGTGCCTCCAAGCACCTGAGAAAAACTCTGTTGATGTGCTTCCTGTAAAGAACTCTATGCACTAACTGGTATGCTAAAGGTTTGAGGTGCAATACCCTCTTTTGTCTGATGGAAAAGTGAGAGGGTATGGTGTTGTGATCAAGGTACTGGTGCACATCTGTGTACCAAAGGGGTTCTGTCTTCAGTGGGTGTTGCTTGCCTTATATCATACATCTCAATTTCCTGCTCTTAGCTGGAGCTCTTCTTCACCTTGATCCTGCTTTTGGCAAAAATGTGTCTAAGAAGGTTCCCCTCAGACACTGCAAATACACTCTTCTTAGGGATCAAGGAAATCCTGTATTTTCAGCATCGCTCAAAAAATTTCTTTATATGGCGTATGTGGTCTTCACATCTTCTTGAGAACACAGTCACATCATCAAGGTATACCACTACTCTCTATCCAATGAGTCTATGAAACGTGATGTCCATGGCACGCTGAAAGGTTGTGCCTTCATTTACAAGCCGAAACGACATTCGTCTATAAGCGAACATACCCCACTTGGTACGGAAGGAAGTCTTAAGTCTGTCAGGTTCTACTACCAAAACCTGACTGTATCCTGAAAAACCTTCGAGTAGCGAAAACATATGTGCCCCAGATACTGTTTGCAAAATGTGGTCCATAGACGAAACGGGGTAGTTTTCTTTATTTGAGGCGTGGGTCACGTTCCATAAATCAACACACAAGCGGATTTCCCCAAACTTCTTGTGTACAGGAAAAAGGTTTGAGACCCACATGGAATGACGAAATTTGTATATGATCCGTGCATCGAACAGATTAGTAAGCTCTTTCTGTATGAGGGGTTCAAGTGACGGATGTACTTTTCTCAGCTTCTGCTGATATGGCTTGACCCTTTCTTTGATCAGAATGATGTGTTGGATTATCCGCTTGTCATAATTTTTCAGATCATCGTACGTCCACGTGAAAACATCTCGGTACTGTTTGAACAAGTGGACAAAGGTTTTCTACTCTTGTTGTGTGCAACATGTACCAAGATTGACAAAATTTGAATCTTGTTCTATTCCCAGGTTGATCAGTTCATGCATCATGGTGGAATTATGGGTCTTGCTATTCCTTAGCCCCTGAAAACATTCTTGCAAGTCATAAAGCTTTTCCAATGATGCCACACCCTTCGTGATAAGGTGTCCTTTCCTATTACCATCTTCTTCTTGCAAAGAGTGCTCGTGCTCGTCATCATCTATTGTTGCATCCTTGAAGACGTCAATGTTGGCCATGAAATGCAGTATTTGTTGATCATCATTAAACACACGTAAGTTAGTTATGTTATCCGGGATATATGGTTTGTACAAAATTTCAATTGTAAATATATCCCTAATTGGTGACATTCTAGAAGTTGTGTTTTCTAGAGCATTGGCAGCTGCATTACGTGTACGTGGTACAACAATGATGTTAAATGCTTGGAAGTTAGAGATCAGTTGCCATACCTCATTCTGGTAACTTTTGAGATGTGGTGACAAACAATGAATGGTGTTATGTACCTGCTATACCACTATCTCTGAATCACGTACCACTTTGAGCACAACCACATTGAGGCTGATGGATTTCTGCAAGCCCAACACGAGTACTTCATATTCAGAAACGTTGTTCGTGCACTCGAAATCCAAGCATCTTGAAACCAGATGCTTCCTATTGTATGGGTCGATTAGGACACACCTGGCTCCTGAGCGGTCTTGCGTATTTGATCCATTAAAGTACATGGTCCACAACTTGTCTGTACACAGACCATTTAATGCTCTTGTATTACTGTTACTATTGTTACTACTACTACTGCTATTATTGGTACAATGCAGTATACATGTTTCAACACCATCAGTTAGGCAAGGAAGGAGGCCCAATTGTGTGTCTGGTGGGGTTGGAGCTGGCCATGCAAGATAACACCTCCACGTTATTTCTAGGAGGCAGTTGCCAAACATGAGCTCTACGAAAGGCCAACGGTTCATTCTCGTCATTAAGGGGAGTAACATTGTGCTTCATTTACCTCTCGGATACAACTCAGATTTGATTTTTGTTGCCCTTGTACGGAATCCACATGTGCGACCAATCTGTAGCAAAATATCTGTTCAGCTTGCTGGACCAGTCTCTGCTAAGTAGTAGACTGTATTCTTCTAGTATGTCCATAATGACAATGTTGATGCATTGGTGCTTTCGACCGTCATGAGATAGTCAGATGATCACGTCTCGAAGTTCACCAATGGCTGGTATAGATGTTCGATCAACTTGGATGATTCGCGCAGATGTCTTGCTCCATTGTGCATTGATATTTTTAGCAATGTAGAGCGACATGATGTTGGCTCCCACGCCATAATCAACCAGGTAGTTGTGAACATTATAGTTAAAAAATTCAAATGAGAGAATGAATGGAGGGAAACTTGAGTTTCATTCTTCCATCCGGGGCGTGTTAAGCACAGTGGAAAGTGATCCGGGAGGTGTGCTTGCTCCCTTGCTGGTAGAGGTTGCGTTGTCCATTGTTGTTTGTCCCAATGCGTGCAACGGGATGTCTCGCTGACCTTGGATCTTAGCTAACTCGAACAAACTGATGTTCGTGCGAGTTTTCTTCATGTCACCTACAATGTTGTAGTTCAGAGGTGGTAGACTCACCGAGGTGTCTGAGGTAGGACTAATGTTCATTTTGTTCAACAGAGTGTTATGTAGCTTGCTTCTCATGGATGTACTCATGTCTGTTGTTGTCTTCTCAGACTTATTCTATGTTTTCTTCTTTGGGGCAGTTGTTTCTCAGTGTTTGTCTTCAGAGTTTCTTGTGAGCACTGATACGCGTTCACCACTTGCCCAGAACTTGATGCTTCATCAGGTGCAATACCTTCATCATTATCCATGTCTTCTAGTTGCTCCTACATATTGTTTTCTACACTGAATGTATGACTACATACAGAGCTTGTGACTCGCTTCCAGTCAGAACAAGAGTTCTCGGGGTGATGTTCTTCGTGGAATGAACATAAGTCAGAGTTATGAAGCACACTGATCAAGGTGGAACACAGATCTCTATGTAGTTTTGGTTTAAACCGGTTGCTACCTAATGACACACTTCCTTGTCTCTGTCTAGATGGATGGATGCTTGCAGACATGTCCATTTTCCATTGTTTAAGCTCGGACACTTTGTTGGCATTATGAGATAAGTGTTGTCCTTGATGGCAAACCTCACTGATGACAAATCATAGTACAGAAGGTCAGCAGCAAGGAATTGATGATCAGACTATAAGAAGAAGAGAAAGTTCATACACGCAGGTTCGTTAAGCCCAAGTCGCGTGTGCACGCAGGTTGGCTTCAGAAAAAGCGCGTGTATGTGGAAAAGTACCTTTGGTCCATGGCGGTTATTCCTTGGAAGTTGTGCCTATGGTTTTGGACCTTGGCGTCTCGGCGGACGTGTTGATCCCTAGTTTTGAAGTTGATGGTATTGGATTTCTATGGTTTTGGCTCTTGGTATTGAACAAGGCCTAAGGCTATATAAAGGGAAGGAAATCATTAGGCAAGTGCATCTGAAATGTCTTGAATATCTGATGAAGCATTAGATCCAATATGTAGGGTTATGGGTTGATGATGCATTGCTTGATCTGAGCTAAGGAGAGATCTCATCGGTTGATGGAGAACAAGATCTAAGGAGAGATCGGGATCAAATGGTTTGAAATGAACTATCTTTATGATGCTTATTCTAGATCTACATACTAACGCATGTATTGCTCTATAAGTGTTATGAGTATGACTGATGTCTGGTACAGCTGCAAGTTATGAGAAATTATTTTTAGATCTGTACGCGGGTTGTCTTTGGAAAAAGCGCGTATACACGCGGGTTTGATTCATCGAAGTAGCGTATACATTGTAAAGCTTGATATTTGAAGTTGCAGATGGATCTGATGGTTATTACAGAGTTCTGTGTCTGCTCTGTGTTCTGGTGACTGTTGTTAACAGGGTTTCAGTGATTCAGAGTTTGATAATTGTTTTGAGCTTCAATGATAGTTATGGGTCCAGTATGAAAATTGGATGAAAAGTGGCCTTACAGATTATGTGTTGTGCTTCAGTGTATCCAGTCTGAAAATTGATGAAAAGTGATACCTGAAAGAAAGAAGATTGTAGGCAAGCACCTACGTACTAGTATCTAAGCTAGTACAAAAGCTAAAGGAGATCTTTGGAGCATTGTAGCAGGTAGTAGCCTGCGTACTAGTAAATGGATCGGCTAGTACAAGAGCAAAGGGGGTTGTAGCTCCCGTACTGGTATAAGACTGCACCAGTACAAATATTGTAAAAGGATTTTCTTATTAAGAAGAAGATTGAGATGACTTGCAGCAGGTGGTTTTCACCCACATTGGGTTTCCACCTTATATCTTTGTGTTCATGTGTGTGGCTCTTGTGTGATGTTATGTTCTGTTATTCTGCACCTGTTTACTATTAATATGCTTAATAATGATCTGATGCATTTACTGAAGATTAAGCTAACTGAATTATAAGATCTCTGGATATACGCGAGTTTCATTAGACACAGTAGCGTGTACACGCGGGTTCACTTAATTGAAGTAGCGTATATGTTTCTGAGTATGAAATTGAAAAGTTTGATTGATCTAATAATACTGATTCACCCCCCCTCTCAGTATTATTTCCAACAATTGGTATCGGAGCAGGTCCTTTGGTAGAAGCTTGATCGCTTGAAGGAGATCCGTGGAACAATGGGAAAGAAGCTTAAGAAGAAAGCTCATAAGAAGAAGAAGACATCTCTGAAGGACTATGACAGTGGGAGAGTCGATTGGGGATTAGGTATAAGAAGCTCTTCAGATTCAGAATCAGATTCAGAATCATTATCAGGTATGAATGTGTTATCCTCTGATGTACCTGCTATATTTCCTTGTGAAAGTGATGGAAGTGATAGTGAAACTACTGAACATGCTTTTATGGGTGAGCAAGAAAAGTGTCAAATAGAGGCAGTGTTTAGAAGGCTTGCAGACAAAGTTAAAGATCAACAAGATCTATTGAACAAAAGGGAATGTGCTTTCAAAGAAGAAGTTACCAAACTAAAGGCCCAAATAGAAGAAGGAAACAAGGTAAGAAAGCTACTCAAGGACAAGGAAGACCAATGTCAAAAATTGCAGCATGAAGTGACATCATTAAGAAAAGAAGTCAACGAAAGAAGCACAACCATCAAGAAACTCAAAGATAGATCTAGCTACTATGAAAATCTTGAAGCTACAATCCCCTCACTAAAAGGAGATCTTGAAGAATCAAAGAAGCAGAATACAGATCTACTCCAAGCTATTGCAAAACAAGAAAATGAAGTCACCAGCTTAAAATCTCAACTAGAATGTGCCTTCCGAGTTCGTCAAATGCAGCAGGATCTGAATGAAGAACAAGAAAAGGAGATTCTCAAACTAAGGCATCAGTTGGAAGAAGGAAGGAAACATGGAGAAGACATGAAGAAGCAATGTCTAGAAAAGGAGGAACAACTTCAAGTTGAGGTAAATATCTTGAAAGGTAAAATAGAAGAAAAGGATAAGCTTTTACGATTTCAAGATAGTTCTAAAGTCTTGGATGATATTCTTAGTAGTCAAAGGTCCCCTGCTATAAAGACTGGTCTTGGTTTCCATGAATCTGTTGAAGGTGAATCTAGTTCACAAGGTGAGGCAAGGAACTCTAAAGAGAAATCCAAAATGATCAACAAGGAGATGAAAGGTCAATCTCATCATCAACCAAGGAAAGAAAGTCTTCAAAGAAAATCTTTTACTCCTCCTATGAATAATATTGAATGTTATGTATGTCATAATCTTGGACATGTTGCAGCTAGATGTAGAAGAAGAAGAGTTCAAGACTATTATGCGGACAGGTCATCTCAATCAAGGTACTTTAATGGATATTGCTTTGCTTGCAATATGTATGGTCACAAAGCTGCTGATTGCTACAGAAGGAACATGAAACATGTTAGATGTTATGCATGTAACAAGCTTGGACATATAGCAAAGGAATGCAGGAACAAAGGATGGACATCACACCGAAAGGAGAAAACCTCATCACACTTGAAGATATGGAGGAAGAAGGAAGTACAGTCAGCACAATGTACTGAGACACAACACAACACAGACATATCAGACTCAGGGGGAGCTGAAAGTGTAAACCTTCAGTGTCCTGAATCTCATACGCAAGTTCTTTAAAGGGAAGTCGCGTATATACGCGAGTTCAACACTGCAAAGTCGTGTATATGTCAGTCTGAAGAAAAGCAGTGGGGACAGGCTCAGAAAAGGGATCTGATATGATTCAGTCCATTATTTGCTCTATTGGTTAATAGCTACAGTCTGCTGAGGATGTGTGGAAATGTTTTGTTACTTGTATGATGTCAGAAAGTGTTTTGATCCTAACTTGAGGATGAAGATGTTTTGATGCTTACTGCTGATATATGCATGATCAGATCTAACAAATGGCACTGGTTGAGGGGGAGCATATGCCTTTAGTAATTCATTGTTGGCATTATGGTTAATAATCCTTGGTGATGATTCTTATATGGCTAAATGATATATCTTGTTATGATGTGGTTGTGAGTTGTCTATGATAAACTCTCATATGATTCTCGAAGTTACATAGAAGATGTTCAGATCAGATTTATGGTTGATTCCTTGATGATGCATATATGGTGCTTACATGGTGATCTTCATAAGGACAAGGAGAAGTACAAAGCTTGAATACACATCTTCCTCACTTGATGATGAGTCACTTATATACTGTTGTTGTCATATGCATAAAGATCATACAGTTATGGTGCAGACACTCATGTGGATAAGGATTGTTGCTGTTAATGATATCAAGAAGTTCTGTCAAATAAGCTTGAGCTCAAGATACATAATGCTGATACATGGATGACTACTCAAAGTTGCTTTATTGGAGACATGGTTGCTGATATGGAAATTTGTGTACGCGTGTTGTTTAAAAGATATCCGCGTGCATACGCCGTTTTACAAGGGGATAGTCGTGTATATGGTGTACGCGTTTTGCGTAAGGGATATCCGTGTATATACGCTTGTTTACATGGATGCAGACGCGTATATGGAGTTTTGAAGGAAATCAGCAGGGACAGATGTTGGTTGCAGAAAGTCTAATATGGGTCTGACAGAGATCATCTGGCACAGGTTCAGGGGGAGCAGATAATCTTCCAATGATGCATTGTTGGCATTATCTTAAAGCTTTTGGTTCTAGTTCACATTTGGTGAATCAAAGTCAGAGGAAGAACAAAAGGATCTCTTGGTTGCTGATCTGAATGCTGATTGACAAGATGCTGGCGATATCAGTTATTTGTGACTTTCATAAGTCTTGGTCTAGATCTATTGTCGCTATGTCATGTATCTCATTTGTGATATCTCTTTTATGGTGTCAAGGTCATGTAACGGCCTATTTTGGTTTCCCCACTATGCCTGGGATGATTGATGCAATATGATTGGTTGTCATATGTAAACTTTTGATGTATCCCCACTTGGTTGGGTGGATGAGTCAATTTTTGTATATCCTCACTTAGTTGAGAGATGGATGTATGTATGAGTCTTTGGTGATAGGAAGGTCTTTTATGATGTATAGAGTCATGTTCTTCTTGAAGAACATCTTTTGCAGATCTTGCCTACAGTCAGGAAGAGCATGTACAACACACTTCAGCGGTACAGAGATTCAGCATGTACTCAGGGGGAGCATGGACAGATTGGTACACCTTGGCATATACAAAGGGGGAGACTATTCAGAGATTTCAGCAGGTACTCAGGGGGAGTATGGACAATGGAATGATTCAGCAAAGGAAGAGAATATCTTGGTCCACCCTTTGCCCTTGATGTCAAAGGGGGAGAGTGATTTGGTGTTGTTGCCATCAAGTCCAAAGGGGGAGATTGTTGGCATTATGAGATAAGTGTTGTCCTTGATGGCAAACCTCACTGATGACAAATCATAGTACAGAAGGTCAGCAGCAAGGAATTGATGATCAGACTATAAGAAGAAGAGAAAGTTCATACACGCAGGTTCGTTAAGCCCAAGTCGCGTGTACACGCAGGTTGGCTTCAGAAAAAGCGCGTGTATGTGGAAAAGTACCTTTGGTCCATGGCGGTTATTCCTTGGAAGTTGTGCCTATGGTTTTGGACCTTGGCGTCTCGGCGGACGTGTTGATCCCTAGTTTTGAAGTTGATGGTATTGGATTTCTATGGTTTTGGCTCTTGGTATTGAACAAGGCCTAAGGCTATATAAAGGGAAGGAAATCATTAGGCAAGTGCATCTGAAATGTCTTGAATATCTGATGAAGCATTAGATCCAATATGTAGGGTTATGGGTTGATGATGCATTGCTTGATCTGAGCTAAGGAGAGATCTCATCGGTTGATGGAGAACAAGATCTAAGGAGAGATCGGGATCAAATGGTTTGAAATGAACTATCTTTATGATGCTTATTCTAGATCTACATACTGACGCATGTATTGCTCTATAAGTGTTATGAGTATGACTGATGTCTGGTACAGCTGCAAGTTATGAGAAATTATTTTTAGATCTGTACGCGAGTTGTCTTTGGAAAAAGCGCGTATACACGCGGGTTTGATTCATCGAAGTAGCGTATACATTGTAAAGCTTGATATTTGAAGTTGCAGATGGATCTGATGGTTATTACAGAGTTCTGTGTCTGCTCTGTGTTCTGGTGACTGTTGTTAACAGGGTTTCAGTGATTCAGAGTTTGATAATTGTTTTGAGCTTCAATGATAGTTATGGGTCCAGTATGAAAATTGGATGAAAAGTGGCCTTACAGATTATGTGTTGTGCTTCAGTGTATCCAGTCTGAAAATTGATGAAAAGTGATACCTGAAAGAAAGAAGATTGTAGGCAAGCACCTACGTACTAGTATCTAAGCTAGTACAAAAGCTAAAGGAGATCTTTGGAGCATTGTAGCAGGTAGTAGCCTGCGTACTAGTAAATGGATCGGCTAGTACAAGAGCAAAGGGGGTTGTAGCTCCCGTACTGGTATAAGACTGCACCAGTACAAATATTGTAAAAGGATTTTCTTATTAAGAAGAAGATTGAGATGACTTGCAGCAGGTGGTTTTCACCCACATTGGGTTTCCACCTTATATCTTTGTGTTCATGTGTGTGGCTCTTGTGTGATGTTATGTTCTGTTATTCTGCACCTGTTTACTGTTAATATGCTTAATAATGATCTGATGCATTTACTGAAGATTAAGCTAACTGAATTATAAGATCTCTGGATATACGCGAGTTTCATTAGACACAGTAGCGTGTACACGCGGGTTCACTTAATTGAAGTAGCGTATATGTTTCTGAGTATGAAATTGAAAAATTTGATTGATCTAATAATACTGATTCACCCCCCCTCTCAGTATTATTTCCAACACACTTCTGTTGTCAAGTTCTTGATGAGGCGAGTGATGGTTTCGATATCATTTGTTTCCTTGTCTCTACCTTTGCTCGCCATCGCCTAGGAATTTCTGCTCGCGTCTTTGGAGTCCTTTGTTGGTTCATCATCCTTAATGACCCCAATCACGTGCAGGTCTTTCTCAACAGCAATAGCCTCTTCACAGTTTTCCAATAGAGTTGGTTTCGCAACACGCTTGATGAACTACGCAATGTTGGTCGGCAGAGCGAACGTGTAGTAATCAACAGTGATGGAGTCATGAGGTTTGGCGTCTACTGCAAATTTGTTCAATATGCGTGTAAACCTCTAATTGAAGTATTTTACCTTCTCTTTCCCCTCCATCTTCAGGCTTCCCAATTCCTTGAGTAACAT
Organism: Pinus tabuliformis; assembly: GCA_031772625.1. Classification (NCBI taxonomy): domain Eukaryota; kingdom Viridiplantae; phylum Streptophyta; class Pinopsida; order Pinales; family Pinaceae; genus Pinus; species Pinus tabuliformis. The sequence continues at coordinate 1,117,522,846 of CM062804.1, forward strand.
AGTTGGGGTCTTGTCATCAGTAAACTTTTCAAGAAACATGAGTTTGAATGCACCACAGTTCTGTATGGAGTTTGGTGGAAGGCTATGATACCATTCAGCTACACGACCGTCCAAGGAACATGGAAAAAATCTACATGCTATGTTGTCATACCATACCTCAAGGGTCTATAGCTGCAAGTAGAATTTGTCCAAATGATCTTCTGCCTTCACAGTGCTATCACAGTTGAACTTGGTGTTCATTCTCTTCGTTCAATTCAGCATGTTGTGCAAAGCACCTAGGAGAGCCAATGGTCCCTCAGTCATCCATTCCAGATTTTGGTCAACCATCTCCTCTTCTTCTTCATCCTCCTCCTCTCCTTAAGAATTTGACGGTTCCAACTCTGAGTCTCTTGGTTCATCTCCACCTCCGCCTCCTTCGCTGCCTTCCCCTCCGCCTTCTGTACCAAAGTCTAATTCCAATATCACAAGGGTGTCTTGTTCCCCTTGTCGAAAGACTGGAGGTTCCTCTCCATCTTCAATAGCTTATTCTAGACCTTCAAGTGTGGCAATAACTACTTCTTCCACTGATGATACAACAACCCCTGTGGGAGTGGCTTTTGGCTTCCTTGATGCGTATGGAATATGTTGTATGCCTGGGATCAGTCTGACATCTTTCGTGAACTAATGAGTGATGGGACAAACGGAGCGAAGGTGATTATATGGAATTTTGTGTTCAGTCCTAGGAGGTGAGAAGTAACCAACTGCAGAGTCACTCGTAGGTGAGAGGGAGTGTGAGTTACTTCCTTGACCAGATGATTGATGAGTGAGTGTGAGAGGATATTAGACCATATACAACTAGCGGCCCTCCTTCTAGCACCAGAAATGTTGACGGTGATAGACCCGCCAACATTTAGGGGATCACCCCAATATGAAGTCCAAACTAGGCCTCAAACTATTTGGTGTGTGAGTCCCATCCGGTATGATGGCCTGATGACCATTATCTTAAATATTTGACTCATCTCTTGCTTTTCATCACAAGAGAGTGGTATGTTTTGTCTTTGAGTAGTGAGTTTCACGTTCCTGGCGATTTCTAGTGTACTTGTGTCAATGGTTCTTTCACTATAGAGGAAGAGGGTGGGAGTGACTCCCAAGTTGGATGGGAGGAAGCCCCAACTGTGTTAGGAACACACAACATAGCAGGATGTGCACAAATTTTAGAAGAGAAGTCCACACGGATACGACTGTCACAACACACAAGGAAATATAACACGTAAAACACACAGCAGAGGAGTCTGCCTTAGTGCAACGGTCGTTATAGCAAGTTTACGTGAAAGGTTTGTCTAATGTCTGGGGAGGTAACCAACACAGGCAGGACAATGTTAACAGATTATACAACAAATTTTCATTAATGTATATGTATTACAAAAATTGAATGAGTTCAATTGTTAAACATAGGTTAAAGCAACATGCATTACAAGTGTTCAAGATCAATCTTACAACAGTTACAATACATGTGTGAAAATGTGCTAGCATGTTAGCAGGCTTCTGAATTAAGCGAAAGTTCTAAGACACATTGTTACACCATACATCACTAACCCCATGGACGGGGAGTTGGAGCCACTACTTACTCCTCAAAGAAAATATTACAGACTCTCAAGGCTATGTGGGAGGAGCCGAGGTGAAAATTTACATGTGTAAATGAGGGGGTATTTATAGCCAAGGGTGAAACTGACCCCTTGTGGCCGTTCGAATTCCCTCATGACTGCTTGACTTCAATGACCTTTTGACATTACATCACTCTTCAGATGACAAGTGGGTCTCTTGGACTTCCATGTTACATTACATTGATTGACAGTATGGCCCACAATAGAGATGTGGATGACATGACTCATGAAAAGACTCGACATGACAGTGTTGGTACATTCGTGCTGTTGTTGGTGTGCATGTCGAGCTGCAGTTTTGTTGGGTGATGGATGTCCTCATGGTGTGTCACAGCTTCACCTCCGCATGGAAAAGTGCGCGGAGTCTTCGATGGTTGTTGGATTCACTTGATGTTGCATTTGCACGTTGCTCCTTGCTCACATGTTGGCATGCTTGACAAGTTTTCCCATTCGCAAAAATTGCATGTTCGTTCATCCGTCCATCTGTGAACACATCTTGCATATTCGCTCATTCATCTGTCCATGAACACATCTTTGCATGATCATCCATTTGCGAGCACATCCCTTTGGATGCATCGTTTGTCGATCCATTGGCGAACATGTCCTTCTGCATGTACTCCCTTTGTTCATCCCATCTGTCATCGCGCCATGTTTGTTTGTGTACCTGTATCTACAGTCACTCATGATGAGACGACATCAAATCCATAAACCTCATAGTCTACCATGATGCATGATCGTTTCGGATGCAGGTGAGTCGGAGAGGAGACAAGGTTGCGAGGTGTGAGCTGGGATGGAGGCTCCGGGCATTGCTGATGAAAACTGCACAGGAGTCACTGGGTGATGGAGACAGGCATTCCGGATTGGCAGTGACTGTCTGTAGGGTCTGGCTTAGCTGGAGGACAAAACTGCGCAGTTTTGGAGAGGAGAAGTCTCGGTTGCAAGAAGGCTAGGCAGGAAAAATCTACGCAATTTTTGGAAGTAGCGAGCAGCAGGAGCCTGGCAGCCAAAACTACACGATTCCTGGAGGGAACTGACAGCAAAAACTGTGCAATTCCTGGAGGGAACCAGTAGTCAGCTGTTGGAGCTTGGAAGAAAAAATTGTTCAATTCCTGGAGGGAACTGGTAGTCAGCTACTAGGGAGCTACTGGCAGGAAAAACTACGCTAATTCTGGGAGGCTGGCCTGCTAATCCCCTCTGCGTAGTTTCTGAGTTGAGTGACTGCTGAGCAGTAGAAGACTTGCTCATGAAATCTGCATAGTTTTCCGAGTGAGTAGTTGGTCGACTAACTGGAGGGCTAGCTGGAAAAACTACGCAATTTTCTGAGGGAGACAGGGATGGGCACTGGGTTCTTTTCGTCTTGTCTAAGAAATTTTCTCAATCAGCAGAGCAAGCAAGGTCTACAGCCTCTGCGCAATTTTTTATGGGAGTTAGTCGTAGGGTGACTATTGGGTCAAACTCTCTAGTTGACCAGGATGAAGGTTGATTGACCATCTTGCGGGCATCACAACTTGAAATGGCTTGCTTGGTTCTTCTGCACTGTTCTGGGTGACATTTGATCGAGTCAATGGTGGGGTGAAGGTCCGGCTGTTAGAGTGGAATTCGATAGTCAAAACATTAGGAAAATGACTAAGTGTGTGAACGAGTGAAAAGGTGCATACGTGATCTTGTAAACACACACTTACATGACTTGATGACGAGATGACTCAAACCATCCAGACACATATGATCAACATGACTAACTGACGGTGTGAGGGACAGGAGCAAATCTTGTGATTAATCATTAGATGACTGCGACGACACTTGTATTGTAGGTTTTAACCCCATACAGAAATTACCTGCATACGAATTCTAAGAACAAAAAATAAACAATGTGAGAGCATAACACATAAAACACATATTCACAGAGATTTTCCCCTGGATCCCAAAACCAGGACTACCAACTTTATTTTTCATTATATTCCTTTCATTTGTACAATACATATATATACATGCCAAAGCATCCAATACCATGGACCAAAAACCATCACGCTCAAAACCATGTGTGAAAACCATGCACAAAACCATAGGTAGGTTTGCCCCAAATATCACATAATGAACAGATGTTTACATAGCGAACACAACATGTACACATGAAGCAAAGACCTTGAGTATGACCAGAAGATGGTTGCAAGAATGACATTGACATCAACATGCAAAATCTGTCGGTGGAATGATCAAGCAAGGTGGGTACGAAAAGTCACACGAGCTCACAGAGTGAACCCGGGTGTGTGCAGTCATCAAGTAAAAACTGTCAAGGAGGCTCCAAAATTTGGATGCATGCCAAAATTTTGGAGGGTGTTTGAGCTGCTACAACAATATGTTTCTTGTATTGTTGATTGGATTATTGCAGTGATTGAGTGAGTTGTGTAGATTGGTTTTCAGTGGGTTTACTATATTGTATTGAGCCTATATTGCTAGAGGTTTATGTTTTTTTTTATTTGAGTGATTCAGATTGAGTCCATTCTGAAACATTGTGAAATGAGGGTCAGATGGAAGAGTGGAGTGGGTGCTCTAGCAAGTTTAGTGTAGAGAAAAAATTTCTTCATAAGTCCAATGGGTTTTGAGAAAGGCTTGTTCATCATATGAGTGTCTGTAGACTCGTAGATAAGGATGATAGTTCTCTTTGATAGTATCCATTTATATTTTCTATTTAATTCAATTTATTTATGATTAATACAATTATTTTAGTAGCGCAACAACAAAAAGGGTGGTTTTTTACTCGAAGGGGGTTTTCCACCAAAAAAATCTTGTGTCTAATTGTGCATGATTCGTTGATTATCTCTTATGATCCACATGCATTTTGATATATGATTTATTATAATAATGGGTAAATGAACATTGTGTTGTAGCAATTGAAAATTATTTTAAAATTTAATAAACACTGTCACTATTGATTCCCCCCCCCCCCCCACCCCCTCCCAGTTGTGAATACATTTACAAAAAGCGCAGTAACAAAAGATGGGTCAACATAACCACAAGGAGACAAAAGAAGTGCACAGTCCAATACTTTGTCAAATATATGTCAACAACAATGAAATAAAAGGATCTATTTCATTCAACAAGGAAATAACAACATTGTAGGACAAAATTAAAATACACAGAGAAGCCCAATAAAGCTTTAAAAGTTGATTTTCTCCTAGGTATGATGGAATATTTCCATACTGTTTTTTTACATGCACTAATTATCGACACAAAGAAAAAAAATGTAGGGTGAATTTATCCTATAGATAACTAAAGCCGAGAAGAAGAAATTATGAATCAAATGATCCTCAAATTAGACAAAATATGAGGAGACCCAGGTACAACAATTTATTTTCTCCTTTGAATAATATGATTCAATGCTACAACTGTCAAAATTTTGGGCATATATAATATGATTGTAGATTTAAGAATGAAAGGCCTAATCCAATTATTAAGAAAATAAGCCAAGAGCTCAAGGTCTGAACATAGAAAGAGAATTCAAAGAAAGGTAATATTGTTTTATATGCACCAAAATGAAGGAAATCACTGGTATGTTGACAATGATGTTCTAGGAACATGTCACGAGATAGTTTTTGATATGGAAACTAGTTGAAAAAGGTAACGTGACCTTTGGTAATAATGCACCTGGTAAGATTGTTTATAAAGGATTTATGAGTCTATCAAATGGAAGAGGTAAAGCCAAGAATCTGTTATTTGTTGATGGGATAAATCATAATATAATTAGTGTGTCTTATATGTATGATCAAGGTTATTATGTGATTTTCAAGGCTAAGAATGACCAAATCAAGTCTGTAGGCACCCAAGAAGTTGTAGCTAAATACATAAGGACAAACAAAAATGTGTATTTCTTGAAAGAGAAGATAAAGAGGCACTTCTTGTTGAAGATTTATGAGCGCCGGTTTTGGCATAGGAGACTTGGAAATTTGAATTTTCATCAAATATTTAGATTGGGAAAGATGAATGCTCACAAAGATCTCCCAAAGCTTTCAAAGTCTAAGAATAATATTTTCAAGTTTTGTCAATTGGCTAAGCAAGATCAAATTCCATTCGAGTCCAAGGAGAGCTCATCAACGAAGCCATTGAAACTAGTTCATATGGACTTATGTGGACCATCAAGAATGCAGATACCCACAAGTAAATTGTATTGCATGCTTATTATTGATGATTTTATATTACAAAAATAATTAAATAGAAGATCCATGAGATAAGAAACGTCTTGAGAATCAAATATTTTCATGACATTCTTCCTAAGTTAGGATGAGTCTTCTATCCTCGACAGAGAAACTAAACATTTTGTATCTACAACTAACTTCTTATTTTAGGAACAACTCCGCATGCATCAACCAAGAATCAACCTGGATGCAATTGTCCTGTATTCACCTTCAAAATCCCTATTTATAGTAGGATCTTATCCAACAAATCGTTAGCTCAATTATAATTAAAACAACCTTGCTCATATCATTAAAACAAAATTACATGAATAAATATACTTTTCCAAGATCTTGTTGACAGTTCTAGATGTCGCCAACATTGTAAGGGGATGTCCCCGATGTGAAGTCCCAATTATACATCACACCTTTTGGTGTAGGAGTCCCATCCAGTGATACAATCCAGCCACCATTGAAATGGTTTTCTAGGATATGCCTTCGTTATAATTGGACATAAGAGAATACAATGCCTTTGGGTCAACAAGAATGTGAACTGTGTGGGATACTCAATGTAACTTGTATGAGGGAGGCTTGCATGGATGGTGAGGGAAACAGACCATCAGTTAGAAAAGTAATAGTATTATCCTAAAGGGGGACCCAAGGATAGAGATAAATACTTGTTGAGTTCCTGCATATTAGTCCACTAGTATGTAAATAAAGAAACATATACCATAAACATAACCATAATAGTCCAACTACATATATGATACAGGTATGAAGGAATGTGAGCTCATGGAGCTTCTGATTATAAGTGTAAGATCCCAAGTACATTGTTACAAGAATGAAACACTATATCCAATAGTGGAACAAAAAGCCACGACTTTCTTCTCCAGAGAATAATCTATCTAATATGTAGTACAAGAGAATCGAAGGCTAAGCCTCCCAAAAATACTTTTCCTTGAGTTATGAGGATGTATTTATAACAAACCCACTGAAATTTGAGCTTCCCATGAATATTTTACTTATACGATTGTTCACATTCTAGCATGACTCATTACATTCCAATGTGTGGATTTTCATATTCCACAGGTGCCCCTTAGACTTTGTTATATCACATTTATTACATAATACAATTTACAAATGAGATGATGGCCTAACAAGAAAAAAATTATAAAAGGACAAAGACTCATCAAATGGATAAATCATTTCTTCTTCATGGAGTTCATTTTTTATTTAATTGTGCCATGATTTAAACTCCTTCGCAATTTCTTTTATCTGATCTCGGAAGACCCCTTTGTAGCACATTGTCACCTCCAATGCCTTTGATAGTATGTTATTGAAGCTTGACTGCACATTATTTCCACATCCAGGAAATATTCATGTGCACTTTCAATAGAGCAAAGGCATATTTTTGAATAATGTATTTTGATGCAGGAGCATCAATGACCCAAGTCAAAATCGAATTTTGGAACCTTCCAAAGGAGAATGCGTGGCATGAGGATGAGATTTCCTCCAAATATGATTGAGTTTGTTTGTAATTTGTTATTTTACGTAGATTTTGAGGGATGTGAGTGAAGATAGGGATTGATCAGATCTCACTTGATCCGATCTGTATTGTGTTACTCTATTTAACTATAAGTGTGAGTGTGTAGAAGAGGAGGCCCAATGTTGATGTAAGACCTGGTAGAGGGCCGCCACTCCATGGGGCATATGTAATATTTTTTCTATAATTTCCATTTTGTTGACTAGTTGATTGAAGCATGGTGTGGACGCACTATTCTGGTGTAGATATTCATTTGTAGTTGTGTATCAACGTTCTGGACCCCAATCAGGTATTTTTATCTGTTTAAACATTTTATTTAATATCACAGTCAATTAGTATTAAGAGTTAATAATGATCTTAAGCACTAAACCTTTCCTTAAGCACATTTATTAAAATTATGAATTAATCACATGTGTAGTATTCGGAAAATGGGAAACGGTATCTCGCGCGGACAAAACCTGGTAAATGGTATTTCTAAAATTCACGCGATTAACCTTAGCGGTCAACACGTAGCATGAGAAAACTACTTTTATCATGTGCTCTCGATATGATATCAGTCATGCAATATTTCACCCGAGATTGCATGATAGTCGTTGGATTGAGAGGGGTCACATCGACGGTGGAGATTGTCCGGACTAGTTGGTGAATTGTCTAAAGATGCAGCTTTGTTGTCATCATTTTGGTATCAGAGAAGGGAAAGGTTTCCTGCGAGAAAGAGTTTTTGTGCAGTTGAAAGAGGTGCAAATCTATTGAGGATTTGTAAGCATATGGTCTTTATATTGTCGTACAGGTAGTGACAGAAGAAGGTGAGAAGATTGCAGCAACCTAGAGCTAGGAGTGCTCAAATGGTTCCAAAGAAGAGAGAACCAGAGAGATGTCGAAAGACTAAGCTCAAAGGAGAGAAGCTTGGTGAGGTATCGTGTAGCAGGGAGGACTTGTTACTGCAAAGGTTTTGTTGCAGCTCACGGAAAGATCATAAAGGCAATTCCACAAAGGATGTGGGTAGAATTTCTAAGGGATGAAGGAGACATATGACTAGGAAGTCATAAAAATTTTGTACCTCAGAAGTCTAATGCAGGAGCATCAACGACCCAAGTCAAAATCGAATTTTGGAACCTTCCAAAGGAGAATGTGTGGCATGAGGATGAGACTTACTCCAAATCTAATTGAGTTTGTTTGTAATTTGCTATTTTATGTAGATTTTAAGGAATGTGAGAAAAGATAGGGATTGATTGGATCTCACTTGATCTTATCCATATTGTGTTACTCTATTTAACTGTAAGTGTGAGTGCATAGAAGAGGAGGCCCAGTGTCAATGTAAGACCTAGTAGAGGGAGGCCCAGTGTCAATGTAAGACCTAGTAGAGGGTTGCCACTCCATGGGGCATATGTAATAGTTTTTCTGTAATTTCCATTTTGTTGAATAATTGATTGAAGCATGGTGTGGATGCATTGTTCTGGTGTAGAAATTCATTTGTAGCTGTGTATCGGCATTCTGGACCCTAATCGGGTATTTTTCTCTGTTTAAACATTTTATTGAATATCACAGTCAATTAGTATTAAGAGTTAATATTGAGCTTAAGCGCTAAACCTTTCCTTAAGTGCCTTTATTAAAATTATGAATTAAGCACGTGGGTAGTATTTGGAAAGTGGGAAACGGTATCTCACACGGACAAAACCTGGTAAATGGTATTTCTAAAATTCACACAATTAACCTTAGCGGTCGACACGTAGCATGAGAAAACTACTTTTCTCGTGCGCTCTCGATCTGATATCGGTCGTGCAAGATTTCACACGAGATTGCACGATAGCTATTGGATCGAGCGGGGTCACATCGACGGTGGAGATTGTCGGACTAGTTGGCGAATTGTGTAAAGATGCAGCTTTGCTGTCATCATCTTTGGTTACCTCCAAGCCTTCCCATTCCATTGCTTGCTTGATTTGTTGAATGTATTCCCTGATATCCTAGAATATGATCTCCCTGCCCTTGATTGCTTCGAGATCCGATGGAAGACATCCCATGCTTTTTTGTAAGAGACTCAAACCCATTATGCAGTCGGTAGTAGAAAACCTTACTGTTAACTCACTGTGCTCCCAAATGTGAGTAATTTTGTAGGTGGAGTCTCAACTTAACTATGTCTATTTATATGAAGACTTTATCCCTCTTTCCCAGCTGTGGTGAAGCATCTAGATATTTTTCAGTCCACTACCACATCTCGTCGACTGCTCTGTTTGCTACCTTCAGGAGTCTTACCACTTCTTGTGGATTCTTCTTAATGCTAATGAGAGGAGACAGGACCTGTTGTATAAGTATCATATCATCATATAGTCATGTCATAGTATCCTTCATTGGCCCTAGGCCTTATTGCATGGATGAATTCCATTCTACAGTGTTGCATTTATGTGATGACACTCATTATTCCTCTACTACGAGATGTTCTACATGTTGCTTCACCACAGCAAGTTCTCTTCTCAACCTAGAATTATCATTTAACAAGTACTACTATTTTTTCCTATTTTGTTGTAGTGAATGCAACATTTTACTCCATGACTTCCCTTGGATTTCTTCTACTGTTATAGGTTATCACCTTCTCTGTTAAGACTAAGACTAGATTCTGAGGATCCTTTGGGAAGCATCTATGTCTTTGTTACATGATCCTCTTCTTCAGCTAATCAAACATTACACTGCATGACTCGGTATGCCGGTGGAGGTGTAATCCCCATCTCTCCTAATAGAATATGACCTCATGTGATGTGATGTTCCTTTGGGGTACCTAGCTCATGATCCATGGATTTGATGTTGTCTTATTCCTCAAAATATTCCTCTTGCAACTCTTGAGTCAATTTCTCTTCTTCCACTGACTGCGATGCTTCCTCCTCCTAGGACTACCTCTGCTACTCTTCTTCTATATGTCTCCTCTCTTCTTCTTATGTCTGATACTTCTCAAGCCACTAATCCTTCTTCTTGCTCTCCTCTTCTTCTTATTCTTCTCCTTATTTCCTATCCAGCTATGTTTAAGTATATCTTGTGTTTAAAGGATCGACCTTCCATTTCCCGTCACTCTCACAAGATGAATAATTGATCCTTTTCCTGGGAGCCATATTATTCAATTGAGGTGTTATTTCCTCCTCCTCCTCCTCCTCCTGCAAGTCCTGAGATAGTGGATCATGGGGTGAACTAGTATTCATGGTTGGATGTGTCTCCATTATATCCTTGTACCAGTTATTTATCTTTTCGTATTTGGCTTTGGGCAATGATGAATACCCCATGTTATGATCGATCCTTTGACAATGTTGCCTAATGATCCATGTGGGATAATATGCATGGAAATATTTGGTGGAAAAGTGTAGGTGATCCATCTCTTCTATCTCAGTTGTCATTTCATTGTGAATCTTTAGTTTATATAATTTGATCATTAATGGAAAGATAGACCAAGGGGCTTTCTTCCTCCTGTGGAGAATTCTTGATAATCTCGTCTATCTAATTTGCAACTTCTTGCATGACCACCTTGTTGGTCACATATTGCGGTGTAATATGAAGGGTTTTTTGACATCTAAAGCATCTTATGTATGTTCCCTCGGGAGCTACAAACCAATTTGTAATATCTTGAAGTGACTCGTTCACTTTATTAGCCATGCATGGTGGATCGGTATCAAATATCATACGAAAGTTGGTTAAAAAATGGTTTTCATCCAATATGTCATATGCACCTCTGAAGCTTCCTTCTCATAACACACTACAATGGAAATACACTGGGAAATTCTCTTCAAGAGTTGAGTTCCATTATAGTTTTTAGAATGCATGTTGTGCGCAGATCCCATCTAGGAGAAATGCAGAAGTGTAAAATTTTGGTGCTTAGTTTTCCTATAAAGATGCTTTTCCCTACCCCACCTAATGATGCAATTCATATGATAATATATCTGCCCAATTGAAAATTTTACCAAGTGTCACCACTAGATTTAGAGTATATATCCAATTCTCTTGGAACAACTCAACTTTCTTGCACATAAACATGCAACAATACATAGCCATCAAGCACTGATATGCATCTCTGAGAATCTTCGTCAGATGTACTGCAGACTGCAGATGAGCAATGGAAAAACTTAGCAGGCTCTTGACACCATGATTTGATGACATCGCCTGTGTCGAGGTTATCCCATCTCGTGTAGAAGTTGTCATTTTCATATTCATTGGGCTTAGGCATCTTATAGTATGTCTGTATATCTTCACCATAATAGGTGGTGATCTAACTTCCACTCTCTTTGTGAAGCACAAGATGAGAGCCATTCATGTGTCTGATGATCCTTTCAATATCTTCTACACATGGCATGACCAAGTATATACATGTAATCCTATGCATCCTAGACTTCTTAATGTTGGTGCATGCATACACATATTCTAAGTCGTCAGGAAACTTCTCCTGCATGAATGTTTTGTAGATATTTCTCCATGTGACCTTTGTAGTTTTGTCAATAAAACACTAAGTGTTTGCATATATAGGAATATTGAGCTTTGAAATTTCGATAGGCTCATTAGTGATTTCTTTTAAAAGTTCCTTAAAGGCTAATTAATGAAGCAAAATGTCTCCAAAAACTGATGATAGAATGGAAACACTTGTAACGCAGGAACTTGTTTGTGGAATCACACTCATAACGAAAATATCATCTTAAAACATAACTATGCAACAATACTTATGACCAATGTTTAAAGAGCCATCACAGATGATAGATAATGAAAAGATATGAATGAAAACATAAAATAACTTTCATGCAAGAAAAATACACATGGAAAATGGGAGGGCGCACTTTCAAAGCACAAAGAGAACATGCATGGTCATTCTAGGCTTTGTAGTGCCCTCATGCACTCAATAAAGAGGTAAAAATAAACTAGGATGCATTGTTGCACCTTACAGGGTCGAAGGGGTAGGAGAAAGGGCCTTCAGGTCTTCCCTGTGTGACCATGTGCTCAAGGAGACAAGGATGGAACCATGTCACACTCCGAAGTGATGAAGGATGAAGGAAACAAAGCTTTGGGTCTTCAATGTGCGCGTATGTTCTAAAGGAAAATGAGGGTGCACTGTAGCACTTCAAAAGGTCGAAGGGAAAGGCTTCGTGCATTTGTGATGCACTCATATTCTCTAAGGAAAAGAGGGCACACTGTAGCACTCCGAAGGGTTGAAGCGAAAGGCTTCATTCCTTCATTATTCGCCCATGTGCATAGGAATAAGACTCTTTCACATAGGGGAAAAATTCTGAGGTTGAAGGAGATTTGAGCTCAGGAAGTCCACTATGTCTGCAAAGAGCTCAGAAATAGGTTCAATCAACAGGATTTGATGCTAAGATGAGGAGGAGAATGACCTGTGAGGCTTTATAACTATTTTCTTATGAATTATAGAAGATGAAGGGTTTCAAGAATGTGAAAATTCTCTTGCATGCGACAATGGATTAACACTTGCAAGAAGAAGATTGAGAGAGAACGCCAACAAAAAAACTACAAAAGAAGTGATTGACAACAAGAAAAGAAATATTTGGCAGTTAAATGATGAAAAGAAATGAAAATATTGAGCATGTAAACTTACTTGTTCCACTGGTTGATGAAGATATTCTTGATTGCCAGTTATGTGCTCAACTTTGATGAAATGATTATATAAAGAACGATTATCTGAGTTTATTTAAAGAATGTATCATGAAAATTTGATCCATGCATGAGTGCCAGTTGTTGTTGAATGAAAGGGACTTTAGTTAAGTAGAGTTAAAGGGATCCTATTTTCTAGGAGTGCACCCTCATGCAAAAAACTGGCTCATGCATGCAACTGAACAGGTTGCATGTCTTTTACACGAAGGAGTGCAGCTAGGAAGGGACCACTTTCTCAACATAAATGAATGCACTCAATTAAGGTGCACTTATTTAGCTCGAAGGAGTGCACTCACCTCAAGAGCATGCCTTCATTAACTCAAAGTGCAATTTTGGCCTTTATGAGATATTTTCTTGCTTTTTTCTTTCCTTTTTTTGCTTTTGTATCATTTTTTAGTTTGTACATGGAAAGAAGGAAAGTTTCTAAGTCAAGAAAGATTGTGAATTCACCTAACCATAAACTTACTAACTCAAATTCTTCTTATGGTTAAGTGACGACACTTGAGACACATTGACATAGGAGGATGTGACACTAGGAGAAAACATATAAATAACAAATCAAACCACATGACATCATCAAGGGGCTTGAAACAACACTTAATGTAGGCTCAAAAATCGACACAGTCAAAAATTTTGGAGGGTCGTTGTTGTAGCGACAACATTGGCGACACACTGGGAGAACCCCAACTTCTCTAAAATGGTTTCATTGTAGGTACAAAGTCTCATTCCTCTAGGAAGTATTGATTCAACCAATGAGTTGGCTTTAGCTCACCACTCTACCCGGTTAAAGATATAGTCTTCCATGTTCCATTAATCAGGGTAACATAACATATATAATAAGCCACATCAATATCCTATCGATGTAAGGGTAATATAGTATGGTGAAATAAAAACAATCATAGTGTGATTTTAACATATTTGGCATTGCTCCACTGCCAGCATGCCGGAAATGCATTTCGACAGAGTCGCTTCAAGAACACAAATGTTGCTTTGCTACCAGCCTGCCTGGACAGTACCCTGGAGAATTTTCTTGCTTCACCTCCCTGTGCAGGAAGCCTTTCTCTTTTTTTTCCCTTTTATTTTTTTCTTTTAATTTCATAGGACTATGCATAGGCATTTATTATTTTGAATGGGCGAAAGATGGATCCCGACTTATTGAGAGGAAAAGAAGTTGTTCCTTCAGAGACAAGTTTTATATGTCTAATGCTTTAATCACTAAAAAATTAGCCCTTATCTTATTCTACACAGATAGGTATGCAAGAACATACCATTCATTGAAGGACTAAGTGCGAGAATAGGAATCCTAAATAGATACAGGTTTTATGATTTTCTTATAGCTTCCTAGTTAAAGGATTTTATTTTCGATCAAAAAATCATTGACTTGAAAAATATAAACAAAATCAAGGAAGAGGGTAATAGATAAGCTAAGGGATTTGTGCTGCTACAACTTTCCTTCCACAAATATTGTCCATTAATTGTATCGAAGCTGAAAACCGACTTATTGAAGGACAAATCAAACTGAAAGAATACAATTGCATCATGAAAAATAGAATAACAATGCAATGCATCTAGCTACATGCGACCTAACCTAGCCTAAACTAAATAATTCAAGGCGCGATCATGTAAAGTGGAACTTCCAATGTAACCATACAATCTAGTCAAGACATTTAGACCAAAGGATATGATTGTGAAAAGTGAAAACAAAAAGAATTTTGGTGAACGAGAGAAACTGTGCAAGCATCTCATTGACAAAAAGAAACAAGAATTTCAACCAAAATGGTGTATTACACTCGACTTCTCTATCAAACGGGGAACTTCACAACAACAATAATCACTAGGTCTATGACCGTATATGACTCAGTGGAGTACATGAAAGTACAAGACATGAAACATGGGCCCATATTGGAAATATTATTCTAATGATTCTACAATAGGATCATGGACACAACCTTTAGGGAAAGACATACAAGAAATGCCACACAAGGACAAATCCATGTCATCGGGTTGACCAAAATCTAAGTTGTCATCCATGTAAGATTATTTGATGGATGATTTAATATGTTTGATAATATTCTTCTTTTGTTCCTACATTACATATTAGGGATTTGGTTGAAATGGGATGAAGAGGTGGGATTTCAATGGTCAAATTAAATCTTCTCCCCTGAGGGTTGAAAAATTTTATGTGAAGAAAACAAGCATCCCTCAGGAGGGAGTCAACATCCCATGTGATGACAAGAAAGATAAAATTATGCAAAAAAATCACGAACTCAACGAAATCATGAATATCTTCATGGCGATAGGGACCTGACATAACCATAAGTCTTGGCTAAAGTTCCCTACTCACCTAGCTTAAATTTGAATTCTGAGAAAACACGATCAAATTCTTATGAAAATAGGATTCAATATTTAACTCGTGATATTCAATAGAAGATAGATCTTCAAGGCTACTACAAAAAATATTTATTGATAATCATATCATCTTTTTTATTGAAAGGAGATATACCTAAAAGAAAATCATTGATAATCGCGTCGGTATCCTTTTGAAACTATTGCAAATCCAAATTTTCATGTAGGAACAAAGATCCATCCAGATTACTTGAATGAACATTACCATATAATTCAAAGAGAATAAAATCATCAGGGCCGTGATCATCCAAGTGTTCATCTCGACTAATGGATAAAATATTGACGGGGGAATATCAAGATTTGAAAATGGTTGATTGATGAGGTCAGATGAATCACCATTGGGGGAGAGATGTGAAAGAGATATAAGTTCTTCATCTGCAAGATGGTCTTCTGATTCAATGATTAGTCTATGTCCAACATATGAAACATCAAAGGGAGGAGGACATGGGACATAGAGAAAATCTATTTCTTCCTTCAAATGTTGAAATTATTCATGATCAAGACTCAAGAGGATCTGATTTGAAATATTTCCTTGACATCCAAACTAAGGATCAAAACTTCTCATCCAATAACTACCAATCCACGTCCGCATCTGGAAATTGATAACAAAAGTGAAGGAACCGGTCAACATAATTCTCAAGAGATTCAATCAATTCCATTCTAACTTGATAAATTTCATCAATAACATCCTGATATTCATATTTATCAAAAAGTCAATGAATCTCATTAACCAAGTTATCAAAATATGTGATAGAAGTAATGGATAGAGAATAGAATCATTTCTTCGCATGACCATCTAATGTAAGGGTTAACAACAATGCAAGGATTTATTTTAAATAAACACCATTCAAGAAACAAAATTGAACAAAATAAATAGCATAATCAATGATGGTTGATGTACCCTTGCCATCAAATTTTAATAATGACAAGTTATGTAAAAATTCCACAGGGATTGAAATATCTAAAGCTCTTTTAATACACCTCGGGATTATGATTTGGGTTGAAGCCATTGAAGGTAAGAGATTCAAACAGAATTCACACGTTCAAGTTCTCATATTGATGGTGCTGGATTCCCCAAATATTGTGTGGGGATCTCCTCGATGTGACGTCCCAATTAGACCTCACACCATTTGGTGTAGGATTCCCATCTGGTCATATGGTCTGACCACTATTGAAATGGCTTTCTAGGATATGGCTTGGTTACAATTGGACATAAGAGAATACAATTCCTCTTTGGGTCAACAAGAATGTGAGATTTGTGAGACATTCAATGTAAGGTGTATGAGACAGACTTGCATGGATGGTGAGGGAAACGAGGCACCAGTTAGAAAATTAATACTACTATCCTAGAGGGGGGCCCGAGGATAGAGAGAAAGACTTGTTGAGTACCTGTAGATTAGTCGAAATAATAAACAACAATCGTTAAAGCGTAACAACATTCATTCAATAAAAACCATAACAAAGCAACGAATTATTTCTTTAATTTAGTATGTAAATAAAGAAACATATACCATAAACATAACCAGAATAGTCCAACCAGATCTAAGATGCATGTATGAAGGAATTTAGACTCATTGAGCTTCTGATTATAAGTGTAAGATCCAAAGTACATTATTAAATGAATGAAACATTGTATCCAATAATGGATCATGAAGCCACGACTTGTTTCTCCAAAGAACAACCTATCTCCTATGTAGTACAAGAGAATCCAAGGCTAACCCTCCAAAAAATCCTTTTGCTTAAGTTATGAGGAGCTATTTATAACAAACACAATGGCTTTCAAGCTTCCCATGACTCTTTGACTTCTATTACTATTCACATTCTAGCATGAATCATTACATTCCAATGTGTGGTTTTTCATATTCCACGGGTGTCCCTTAGACTTCATTACATCACATTTATTAGATAAGACAATTTACAAGTGAGACGATTGCCTAATAAGACAAAACTACTAAAAGGACAAAGACTCATCAAATGCATAATAATTCATTTTCTTCTTCATGGAGTTCATTTGTGATGTAATTGTTCCATTATCTAAACTCCTTTTTGATGTCTTCGATCTGACCTGGCAAGTTCCCTTTTTTAGTGCATCTTCACCTCCAACGCCTTCATCAATATGTTCTTGGAGCTTGACTACACATTATTCCACATCCATGAAAGCTTCATGTGTGATTTTACTAATCCAAAGGAAAACTAATGAATAATTTCTTTGGTTATCTGCAAGCCTCCCATTCTGTTGTCTGCTTGATTTTTTTAATGTATTCCATGATCTCCTAGAGGATGATCTCCCCACTTTTGATTGCTTCAAGAGATCTGATGGCACGAATCTGGTGCTTATGTGTAAGAGACTAAAAATTATTATTCAATAGGGTGTAGGAAGCCATAGTGTTAACTGATTGTGCTCCCAAATTCAATTTATTTTATAGGTGGATTCTAAGCTAAAATTTGTCTATGTCTATGGATAATATATCCCTCTTTTCCAGTTCTGGCGTAGCATATAGATATTTGGAAGTCCACTCCTGTATCTAGTCGACTGCTCTGTTTTCTATCTTTAAGCGTTTCACCACTTCATATGCATTCTTCTAAATTCCAATGAGAGGAGTCATGACCTGTTGTATAAGTATCATCTCATCATATAGTGACTCCATAATATCCTCCATTAGACCCAAATCTTCTTGCATGTATAACTACCATTTTGTGGTGTTGAAGTTCCGTGATGACAATTGTTGGTTCTCCACTGTGAGATGTTCTATCTGTTGCTTCACAACAACAATTTCTCTTCTCAACCTATAATTCTCATTTAACAAGTACTTTGAGTTGTTTTGTGCCACTGTAGCGAATGTAACTTTTACCACCATGAATTCCCTTGGATTTCTTTTAGTGTTAGAGGTTATCACCTTTTTTACACGATCCTCTTGTTCACCTAATCAAATGTTATGCTACATACGTCCATGACTCGGTCTTTTGGTGGAGGTGTAATCCCATATCTCTGAATGGAAGATGATCGTCTATGATGGGATGTTCCTCTAGGGTACCTAGCTCATCATTCATGGGTTGGATGGTGTCTTCTTCTTAAAAATGTTCCTCTTCTATTTCTTGTGTCAATTATTCTTCTTCCATCTTCTGTGGTGCTTCCACCTCCTTAGGCTACCTCTGTTGCTCTTCTTCTATCTCTCTCCTCTCTTCTTCTTCTTCTTCTTATTTCTCAAGAAAATCATCTTGCTTCCTTCTCTATTTTTCTTCTTGTTCTCCTCCTTCTTTCTTCTTTGGCTCTATTTGAGTAGCTCCTATGTTTAAAGTATCAACCTTCCACTTCCTGTTTCTCTTGCTACAGGAATACCAAATCTTTTTCCTGGGAGCCATATTCTTTACTTGTGTTATTTCCTCCTCCTCCTCCTGCTGCTCTTGCAAGTTTTGAGTTGGTGGATCATGGAGTGAACTGGTTTTCCTGGTTGTATGTTGGGTAGCAGAGGTCCCGCGTAACAGTTTTGGGTCTGATAGCCTAGAAATTAGGATAAAAATATTGTAAACCTCTGAAATATGTGGAGCGTGAAATGTAAAAGGTCGAGTAAAAGGGTTGCCCGCCCAAGAAATAATATAGAATAATAGGAAGTAAGTCGGTTCGCGGACCATAGAAAGGTATAAATAGAGAGAGGCTCTATGGGTAGAAGGTAGTTTTTGTTGGGTATGAAATATTGTATCTGATATGTAATGGGTTTTTGAGAAGGAAAGTTTGAAAGCGTCTGTAAGTCCAAGTCGAGGGTATTGGATAGTGGATAGAGGCTCTGCAGCTGTGTGCGCAAAGGCCTGGAAGAGTCTACAGCTGTGTGCGCAGACCCCTGCAGCTGAGTGCGCAGGGCGGATCTGGATGTATTGGTGATAAAGTGGGAATAAAGATAAGTTGCTTCTGAAATTCTGTGTTAAATCTGAATTATCGCGGACCTGGCTATTGTATGGTTAATGTAACTATTTGATTTATGCGCATATGCTTATGTTATGAATATATTGTTGGCATTATGACACAGGTTTGGCGCTATGGTACAGGTGTTGTCCTTGATGGCAACTCACTCGGGTGATAGATTACAGTTTAGGCTCTCAAAATGAAAGAAAAATATATATACGCAGGATCACTTTGACCAAGTCGCGTATACACACGGGTTAGACGAGGCAAAGTCACGTATTCGTATACACACACTTTCATGCAAGGAAAAGCGCGTACATGTGGGAGAACTTATTTTTTTTCCGTGGTATTTAGCCCTTGGTATTTCAACCTATGGTTTTGGACCATGGTATCACGTCCGAAGTATTGATCCCAAGTATTGGGTCCTTGGTATTGATTTGTTATGGTTTTGGACCATGGTATTGTGAAAGGCCTAAGACTATAAAAGAGGAAGGAGATCATTAGGCAAGGATCATCTGAATAATGAAATATCTGATAAAGTGCTAGATCTGGAATACTGGTGATTGGGTTATGGTGCAGAGCTGAATCTGAATGAAGGAGGAACCTAAGCGCAAGGAGAAGGATAAGTTCTATTGATGGGTCAAAATCTTAAGGCTTGAATAATAGTATCTTGTATGATTTTCGTGGCGCACGCTTGATCTATAAATCTGATAATCTGGGTTAACTAATGTCTGAATATTTGAAAGAGTGAATTTTCTTTTATAGATCTGTACGTAAGTTTAGTGAAGCGAAGGCGCGTATACACGTCGTTTATGTAACTCAAAAGTGCGTATACGCAGGTTGGTCTTAACACAGAAGCGTATGCACGCAGGTTTCTGAATATTGAAGTAGCATACGTCTCTTGAATCATGTTCTAGCTGCTTATGTTTATTGCTGATGTGTTCTAGGTTCAGAATTGGTGTGTGGTTACTGTTACTGTGTTATGGGTTCAGCTGTCAGAGAAGTGTCTATTTGATTTAGTTTTTGATTGGTGAAAAGGAGATTGTTTGATGCATAAATTCTTGATGTTTGATTGATGATATTCATGGATACAGTTTGAAAATTTATGAAACGAGGTCCCTGGAAGAAAGAGAAGGTTGTAGCCTTCTGTAGGTCAGCACCTACGTACTAGTACCTCAGCTAGTACAAGAGCTAAGGAGTTTGTAGCTCCATTCCAAGAGAAGCTGGAGAACAAGAGAAGGTTGTAGCCTTCTGCAGGTAGAAGCCTGCATACTAGTATAAGTCTGCACCAGTACAGAAACATTGTAAAAATATGTTTCTAATTAAAAGAAGATAGAGACGAATTGCAGCAAGTGGTTTTCACCCACATTGGGTTTCCACCTTATATCTTGTGTCCTTTTGTGTGATTGTCTTCTGCTCTGTTTTACTGTTCTTGGTTACTATTTATATGGTACTGATGCACAGATTAATGATCAACATCTGTAGAATGAATTAAATTATAAGTCTGCATGGTATACACTGGTTTCCTTATCTGTAGTTGCGTATATACGCGGTTTTTAATAACTCAAGTAGCGTATATGATCTGGGTGTGAAATGAAAAATAATTGACTTGATAATACTGATTCACCCCCCCTCTCAGTGTTATTTCCAACAATTGGTATCAGAGCAGGTCCTTCAGAAGAAGCTTGATCGCTTGAAGGAATATCTATCATCATGAGCAACTACGAGAGAGAAGCATCGATCAGGCCACCAATTTTTGATGGGACAAATTTCGTATATTGGAAGGTAAGAATCACAACTTATCTTTAATCTCTTGGTACAGAAGTCTGGGATATCATAGAAACAGGGTACACATTTCCAGTAGCAACACCTACAGATCTGGCTGGCAAGAAGCAGTATGAAACAAATGCAAAGGTTGTCAATACTCTATTAGGGGGTCTCTCTCAATCAGAATTGTCAAGGTTATGCATCTCAAAACTGCAAAAGAAATATGGGACAAGATCGTTCTGAGCTATGAAGGAGATGAATAGGTAAAACGAGCAAAACTTCAAACTCTCAGAATTCAATATGAAAATCTCAGAATGCACAGTGATGAAAGTGTGGCTAACTATTTTTTACGTATAGATGAGATTGTCAATTGTATGAAAAACTTGGGTGAAGAAATAAAAGAGGTGGTTTTGGTTGAAAAGGTTCTAAGATCTTTGTCTTCTAAGTTTGAATCAAAAGTTTCTGCCATAGAAGAGAAACAAGATCTACAGAGCATTACCATGTCACAGCTACACGGAATTCTAACTGCTTACGAAATGAGGAAAGGGGGACCATCAGACAGGAGAGAAGCCGCATTCATGGCCTCAGGAAAAGGAGATTCCAATGACTCAGGACATATGTCAGAAGAAGAGGAAGAATCAAATTTTGTCAAGAATCTTCAACGGGGTTCTGGAAGATTCAGAGGTAAGTTACCTTTCAAATGCTTTGCTTGTGGAAGAGTCGGTCACTATGCTGCCAAGTGTCCTCATAAAGATAAGCTTGACAAAGGTAAGGAACAAGTTAGATGGAACAGAAAATAGAATGTAAATAAGAAAAGCTATTACACTCATGAAGACAGTGATGGACTTTCAAATAGTGATGAAGATGAACAAGGTAATAATTATAGACTTTTAATGGCTTTTGAAGATGATGATTTCTTGGATGCTATAGATGAAGAAGGTCTTTATGAAGAGATTTATAAACTCAAAGTTTGTTTAGAAGAAAAGAATATGATTATAGATACTCTGCAATTCCAACTTGCTGAAAGGGAAAAACATCATGAAAAGCTAGAATGTGAAATTGTGGGACTTAGAAAAGAGATTGAGAAAACAAAAGCTCTTAATCTTAGATTTGTTAAAGGATCTGAAACTTTAGATGAGATTATCAAAATGCAGCGTTCTCCACTAATCAAGACAGGTCTGGGATATAATGAAGAAGCATCTCAAGCGCATAAGCCATCCACCTCCAAAAGTTATCTTGATGCAGCAAGGAGAAGTGAACAGGTTGACAATCGACAGCGAAGGCACAATGCTGCTCACCAGGTAAATCAGGGACATTTTACTTCAATAATGAATAGAGATCACCAAGTAAATCGGGGGCAATCTACTTCAAGGATAAACAGAAGCTACAACAAACCACAGGTAAATCATTCTCAATCTGTCTAAAGAATGGATGTCAATGAAAACTACAATCATTTGGTTTGCAGGGTTGATAATCGCAGGAATTTCTTCAATGGCCAATGTTTCTCTTGTCATAACTTTGGACACAAAGCAGCTCAATATGTTGCCTACAAAACTATCATGACTAGAGAAGCTCAAAAATAGAGGAGTATGACTAGGATCATGAAAAGGACCTACAATAACTTTTCTGCTCTTGAAAATGAAATAGAATGTTCTATTTGTAACAACTTCGGTCATGAAGATTCTGAATGCAGGAGTAGGTTTCGGCAGACAACTCAGAAGGAGCAAGCCTCAAGTGCCAAAACATGGAGAATGAAAGAACCACAACCAGAAAGGTGTGGTATAGCCTTATATGCGAAAGGGCAAGAAAATGAATGGTACATCGACAGTGGATGTTCAAAACATATGACAGGTGATAAAGAAAAACTTCAGTCATATAGTGCCTTAGAAAAGGAGAAGAAGGTCTCATTTGGAAATGACACCCCTGCACTCATAAAAGGTAAAGGTTCTGTTCTTTTAAAAGAAAAGGTCAAAGAAGGAAATGTTATGTATGTTGATGGCTTAAAGCATAATCTATTGAGTGTCAGTCAAATGTGTGATCAAGGAAATGAGATGATATTTCGATCAAATGGATGTATTGTTCGTGAGCTTGATATAGGAGAAACAGTGATCAAAGGCATAAGGACTCCAAATAATCTACACATTCTCAAGGGAGGACAACAACAATGCTACCTAAGCAAGAATGATGAACACTAGCTATGGCACAGAAGATTGGGGCATCTAAGCTTCTCTCAGATAAGGAAGGCATGCAAATACCAGGAAATTCGTGGTCTTCTAGACATCAGAATTTCAGACAATACAATATGAAAATCATGTTAGTTTGGTAAGAAAACCAGAACTAACTTCCCTGAAAAGGAAGGATTAGCTAGCAGGCCACTTGAACTTGTCCACATTGATGTATGTGGTCCATCTAGGAAAAGGTCGCCTTGAGGAGAAGAATACTTTATACTATTCATTGACGATTTTTCTAGGATGTGTTGGATAGGACTTATGAAGCACAAAGACGAAGCCTTCGAAAAATTCAAATCTTTCAAAGACTTGGTTGAAAACGAATCAGATCACAAAATCAAATGTCTCAGGTCTGATAGAGGTGGGGAGTTTACCTCAAATGAATTTTTCGATTTTTGTGAAGAACATGGAATAAGAAGAGAATTCTCTACTGCAAGGACCCCTCAGCAAAATAAAGTAGTGGAAAGGATGAACAGAATGGTTCAACAAATGGCTCGTGGTATGATGGATGAGTCTGGAACTCCCGCAACTTTCTGGGGTGAAGCTGCATTTGATGCAGCTACTATTCTCAACAAGACAAACATCCAGGTGAACAGCACTCAAACTCCTCATGAGCTCTGGTATGGTAAGACTCCTACAGTAAAATATTTCAAAATTTTTGGAAGAAAATGCTATATCAAAAAGACTGATGAAAATCTTGGCAAGTTTGAACCTAGAGCAGATGAAGGCATTCTCCTTGGGTACTCTCCCCACAGCAAAGCATACAAGTGTTACAATAAAAGACTTGGAAGAATTGTTGACAGCATTGATGTAGTGGTTGATGAAGAAGGAAACATTCCTAGGCAAGTAAATTCCGAAAATTTTGAAGATGATGAGGACTATCCTTCAACATCAAATCAGACTTATGATGAAGAAGAAGCTCAAGAGGCACCAGAAGAACAGATAAGGATAGAAGAGAAGACTCCATCCAGGTACATTCAAAAGAATCATCCAGAAACTCAAATTCTGGGGCAGAAAGAGGCAGGTATACAAACAAGAAGAACAATTTCAGAAGCTTCAAGCTATTTAGCATTGCTCTCCTCCACTGAACCACAAAATGTAAGAGAGGCATGCAAAGATGAATGCTGGGTCAAGGCAATGGATGAAGAACTTGAGCAGATCGAAAAGAATAACACTTGGGAGTTGGTTCCTAGACCAAAAGATAAGAATGTCACAGGGACAAAATGGATATCCAAAAACAAGTTGAATGAAAATGGGGAAGTTATTAGAAACAAGGCCAGACTTGTTTGTAAAGGGTATGCTCAACAAGAAGGAATATTCTTTGAAGAAACTTTTGCTCCCGTTGCTAGGCTTGAGGCCATCAGAATGTTCCTTGCTCTCTCTAGCTTTCAGAAGTTCAAAGTATTTCAAATGGCTGTGAAATTTGTGTTTCTGAATGGAGACTTAGAAGAAGAAGTGTATATTGAGAAACTAGATGGATTCATCCTTGGAAATGATCCAAAACTTGTATGCAGACTTAAGAAGGCTCTCTATGGTCTTAAACAAGCTCCAAGGGCTTGGTATTATCGTTTGGACAAATACCTTCATCAACAAGGCTTTTCAAAAGGATCAGCAGATAGCAATCTTTATATAAAAATTGAAAATAACAAATTGCTAATACTTGTTGTGTATGTTGATGATATCATCTTTGGCAGCAATGAAGAAGCCATGAGTCAAAACTTTGCCTTGGTGATGCAGAAAGAATTCGAAATGTCCTTGCTTGGTGAGCTGACATATTTTCTTGGTTTACAAATCCAATAAAATGAAGACGGTATCTTTTTATCTCAAACCAAGTCCCTCAAGCAGATCTTGAAGAAGTATGGCATGGAAGATTCGAAACTAGTATGTACCCCTATGGTTACAGGATGCAGCCTCAGTGCAAATGATGAATCAGCAGCAGTGCATCAACCAACCTATAGATCCATGATTGGAAGTTTTCTCTATTTAACAGGTACCCAACTAGACATCATGCATGCAGTGGGAATGGTTGGAAGATTTCAGGCAAATCCAAAGGAAACTCATCTTCAGGCAGTAAAGAGAATTTTCAAGTATCTTCAAGGAACTCAAAACTATGGCTTATGGTATCCTAGAGATACAGATCTCACACTTCATGCTTATATAGATGCAGATTGGGCTGGAAGCGTGGATGATAGAAAAAGCAGTAGTGGTGGTGCATTCTTTATGGGTTCCAGATTAGTATCTTGGTTCAGCAAGAAACAAAGTTCAATTGTATTATCTACAGTTGAAGTAGAATATGTGGCTGCTGCATCTTGTTACACACAACTCCTTTGGATGATGCAAACTTTGCAGGATTTTCAAATCACTTGTACTCCACATATCTCCATCTTATGTGATAATACAAGTGCAATCAGAATTTCAAAGAACCCAGTCATGCATTCAAAGACCAAGCACATACCTATCAAATATCATTTTCTCTGGGAACAAGTGCTTGAACAAAAGGTCAAGTTGGAGTATGTTCCCTCTACGGAACAAGTTGCTGACATACTCACCAAACCACTGCCCAGGGAAACATTTGAATACCTCAGACAGAAGTTGGGAGTAGTTGATGCATCATCTTGCTGTTGATACCTGTCTGTTTTAGAGAAAAGTGGTTGTACGCGAGTTGCATAAAGAGGACCCGTGTACATACGCCGGTTTATGTAAATACAGTCGCGTATATGTTGGTTTGCAGGAAATCAATGGGACAGACTCTGGTTGAAGAGAGTCTAATATGGGTCTGATAGAGACCATCTAGCACAGGTTCACGGGGATCAGATAAAATTCTAATAATGCATTGTTGGCATTATTTTAGAAGCTCTTGGTTCAAGTATACAGCTGTTGTTGGTTTCAGGTGGAACAAGTGCAAAGGGAGAACAGAAGGAGAACATGGTTGCTGATCTGAATAGTGATTAACAGATGTTGCTGATATTAGTTATTGGTGACTTTCATAGTCATGCTACAGATATTTCATCTCTATATCATGTATATCTTTTATTATCTAGGTCATGTAATGGCCTATTTTGGTTTCCCCGCTATGCCTGGGATGAATGATGTAATGTACTTGATTGTCATATGTAAATTTTTTTATGTATCCCCACTTGGTTGGGTGGATGATCCCCACTTGGTTGGGTGATGGATGTATGTATAGAGTCTTTTGGTGATAGAAAGGTCATTTAAGATGTATAAGTCATGGTTCTTCTTGAAGAACATCTTTTTGAAGATCTTGCCTATAGTCAGGGGGAGCATGGTCAGCACAGCACAGCAGATATTTCAGCATATACTCAGGGGGAGCATAACCCTTTGCCCTTGATGACAAAGGGGGAGAATGACTTTGAGGATCTTGGGGTTGCCATCAAGTCTAAAGGGGGAGATTGTTGGCATTATGACACAGGTTTGGCGGTATGGCACAGGTGTTGTCCTTGACGGCAACTCATTCTGGTGACAGATCATAGTTCAGGCTCTCAAAATGAAAGAAAAAGATATATACACAGGATCACTTTGACCAAGTCGCATATACACGTGGGTTATACGAGGTAAAGTTGCGTATACGTATACACGCACTTTCATGCAAGGAAAATCACATACATGTGGGAGAACTTATTTTTGGTCCATGGTATTTAGTCCTTGGAATTTGAACCTATGGTTTTGGACCATGGTATCACATCCGAAGTATTGATCCCAAGTATTGGGTCCTTGGTATCGATTTGTTATGGTTTTGGACCGTGGTATTGTGAAAGGCCTAAGACTATAAAAGAGGAAGGAGATCATTAGGCAAGGATCATTTGAATAATGAAATATCTGATAAAGTGCTAGATCTGGAATATTGGTGATTGGGTTATGGTGTAGAGCTGAATCTAAATGAAGGAGGAACCTAAGCACAAGGAGAAGGATAAGTTCTATTGATGGATCAAAATCTTAAGGCTTGAATAATAGTATCTTTGTATGATTTTTGTGGCGCACGCTTGATCTATAAATCTGATAATCTGGGTTAACTAATGTCTGAATATTTGAAAGAGTGAATTATCTTTTATAGATCTGTATGTAGGTTCAGTGAAGCGAAGGCACGTATACACGTTGTTTCTGTAACTCAAAAGTGTGTATACGCAGGTTGGTCTTAACACAAAAGCGTATGCACGCAGGTTTCTGAATATTGAAGTAGCGTACGTCTCTTGAATTATGTTCTAGCTGCTTCTATTTATTGCTGCTATGTTCTGGGTTCAGAATTGGTGTGTGGTTACTATTACTGTGTTATGGGTTCAGCTATCAGAGAAGTTTCTATTTGATTCAGTTTTTGATTGGTGAAAAGGAGATTGTTTGATGCAGAAATTCTTGATTTTTGATTGATGATATTCATGGATCCAGTTTGAAAATTTATGAAACGAGGTCCCTGGAAGGAAGAGAAGGTTGTAGCCTTCTCTAGGTCAGCACCTATGTACTAGTACCTCAGCTAGTACAAGATCTAAGGGGGTTGTAGCTCCCTTCCAGGAGAAACTGGAGAACGAGAGAAGGTTGTAGCCTTCTGCAGGTAGAAGCCTGCGTACTGGTATAAGTCTGCACCAACATAGAAACATTGTAAAAAGAAGTTTCTAATTAAAAGAAGATAGAGATGAATTACAGCAGGTGGTTTTCACCCACATTGGGTTTCCACCTTATATTTTGTGTTCTTGTGTGTGATTGTCTTCTGCTCTGTTTTACTGTTCCTAGTTACTGTTTATATGGTACTGATGCACAGATTAATGATCAACATCTGTAGAATGAATTAAATTATAAGTCTGCATGGTATACGCTAGTTGCCTTATCTGTAGTTGCATATATACGCGGTTTTTACTAACTGAAGTAGCGTATATGATCTGAGTGTGAAATGAAAAATAATTGACATGATAATACTGATTCAACCCCCCCCCTCTCAGTATTATTTCCAACATATATACGAATCTGTGGGTACTCTGAATGCGCGAACTGGTTAACTCTGATAAATGTTTGCTTAAAGACCCTAAAAGTAGATTGAATCTATAAACAACGCATTAATAAGTAGTGAGGATTATCCTGGGCCCGGATCTGCGCAAAGCAGAGTAGCACGAAACTACGGAACGGTGCACGAAACCTCCAGACCACATCTAGACATCCCCAGCGTGTGGAAACCTGGTTCCAGCACCCTCCCCTACTACCTCGGGTGAGACCTCAGTCCGCGCTCCACGGGCTGTTGCAGAAAGGGTCGGTAGCTGCGGGATTTGTTTGGCTAAATACTTCTTCTGAACCTGGGTCAGGCCCATATAAGCCAACAAATGGTTCTGTTGCCGGGAGCCAGAAGAAACTATGCAGCCCCACTGGTCGCAACAGCTGAGCCAGGCCCTCGAATGTTACAATGTCTAGGTAGAAGATGATGAGGACGACCCACGAAACATCAATATTCCGGAATCAGAGGGGAGCCGTGAGGTGCGCGAACCCAAAATCTAAGATCTAGATATCATGGCGCCATTGAAAATGAAACAAGTAAATATTGGAACAGAAGAAGAAACAGTGTAAATGTTGAAACGGGAAGTGATACTATTACCCGTTTCGTAGAGATAGCAAAAAAGTGACTTGATTTTGAAAAGGGGTGATGCAGAACACACATGTTTTTTTAGAGCATAGTTTTTGGCACTTTAATTATTTTTTTATGTACATTGCGTTTTAGAATGGTAGTGATTTTCATGCTCATTTAAAAAAGTGGGCATTCTGCATCACACCATTTTTTTAAAAGACCTGTTTTTTGGCTTTAAATTTTCTAATGTATAAAATGTAAATAATTATTTTGTAAATTTGATCATTTTTGAGGTGGTCGTTTTCTTCATATTTTCTTGTTTTTTATTTTAATTTTAATTTTTTTGTATCTAGGTTTTTATTGTTTTGCATTTTTAAATTAGAAAGTCGATATTTTGAATTTTCGATATTCCACATATTTATACATCCTTAATTAATTTTTCAATCCACATGAAATAATTGTTTCTAAAAAACAATATTTTTTAACAATGGACATAAAAATAACCATTTTTAACATAAATATAACTAAAAAACTACACGTTTTGATAATTTTTTGCTAGAATTAACATGTCAAAATCACAATTTTTATACGAAAATTTTAACTAAAAATGGTTAAATAATAGTTTTTTTTTTTATGAATTTCATGTCAAAAAAATAATAATAATCACTTTTTTTTTCACAAAATAATGATTAACTTAAAAATCAATGTGAAAATCACATATTACAAATATTGGACGCATAACAACCCTAATTGAGTGTTTATTCTTCTCATAAAATGTCAAAATCAAAACATTACAAAGCTTGATTTCCAAGCATAACTTAAATTTAATCAACAATGTCACGTAATCCAAACTCTTCGTCCTCTAGAGTTTCATCATTCTCTTCTTCCACAATATTTTCTGTTTCCTTTTGCTCATTTTCCTCTTCTAATGGATCTTTGATGTCTGCGAATCTCCCAATGTATGTCTTTCCAAACATTCCATGTAATGGTGGTTGGGGTTCCTTTGCCTTTTTTGCCACACATGATTCACTAAAGTCCCATTTCTTCAACCCAATTTCTTGCATTGCATCTGGAAGAAATTAAAGAGCATTAATTCTTTGTTGAATGAAATTGCACTGTACTGGATCTTTTTCAATTGCAATGCAATTTCTTCCTTTTTGAAGGCAACATGCTAGTGTTGTACCTAATTATCAAGCACAAAAGAAATAATGAACTAACTTAGTACAATGACATATTAATTAAAAAATAACATATTGAAATTCAATTCCATATAATAAAACTTACCTGAGCCAAAAAATAAATCCAGAATCCAATCTCCTTCATTTGAACATATGTCTATAAGATAGTTAATCAATAATTGTGGTTTTTGATAAATGTTAACTATCTCTCATTTTGCTTTTTTGTCTTCATATGTTAGTTTTCTCACAACAGCATCATAAATTAGTATTTGGCTATGACTTTTTCCGTCTACCCGATTAAAAATCATAGACATATGGCTATCATCTTTTGCCCAACTATCAATATGAATGAACTCACAATTATTTATAAATTGTTGATCTTCATTCTTAAAAAGATTTGACTTTTTCCTGTAACATGAAATAGTAGAAGTACAATTAACTTGTACATAAATAAATTTTTCAACATTAATCAAATATACATTTTAAACGTCTTACCATGTAAGCTGCATCCTTGAATTTGTTTTCCCCTTGAAGCTTGACAATATCATTTCCAATTGTGTGTCTGAATGAAATGTCACAAATCTCCATAATGGTGATGACGTGACTTCTACAAATCCCGCAACCACTTTACTAAGAGCTTGATAAGTATAAGGGTCACTATCATAGTCAATGTTTGGAATATTGAAACCATGGGGAATATCTGCAATGACTAGGGCATAATCCCTTTTAGGTATGAGTTTAGCAATGTCTTCATAGTCGCCTTGTATTACTTGATATTGAATAGTGTCTAGCCCATTCCAAATGAAATGATTAAGAGTTGGATCAAGTTGAACATTCTTAATACGTTGCTTCCTCAGTCTTTCGATCTTTATTTTTTCAATAAAGGTTTTGAAACTATCTGGCACTCCATTATCATCCTTCCTCATCTTTTATAAAATAAACAAATATATGTGTAAGTTATAAATCAAAAATAGTACATAGGTGAATAAAAATGAATGTATAAATCAAGATACCTTTTTAAATGCAAGATAAAAAGCTTTTAATGTTGATGTAGAACTTGAATCTGGATAGTTTCATACAACATCATCCCAACTATCTTCATTCAACAATCTAACCATTTCTTCTTGAATTTTCATGTAAACTTTGTGACTGCATAGATAAAGTAACAAAAAGTTAATATAATGATATGTATAACAAATACTACCAAGAACAACATGTTTTATTTAAAATATAATTACAATCTAGAAATAAATAAAAATAATTCAACAAACTTACTTTTGAAATTCTTCAAACATTTCCTCCAATGATAATTCCCCTGACCTCACACGAGATAATATTTTTTTGACAATTTTTTCATCTTTCATTCCTTGCATCACCCTCCAAGGTGTGATAGTCATATCGTCTAGAAGCTTCTTCATTTCAAGAGCTGATTTTCTGTTGCTACATATCAATGGCTTAGACTTTTTGACCCTCTGGTTTTTAATGGTAATGTCTTCCCACATGCTAAAAATCTCATCAATCAACTTCCAAACATCTCCAGTTCTAAATGCCAATTGGAAAATGTTATCAACACCTTTGAATAAATCATTATTTTTGTTGCCTTTTCCACCTTTTGAATTGGTTTTCTCTTCAATTTGATAGCCTATTTCCATACAACATTCCTTTCGGAAATCTGCAGTAACATTTATCCTATCCCCACCACATTTTTCTTCAAATTCACTATGAATAAATCTAACCCTTTGGATGAAAGTCATAGACATCCTATATTCATTATCTGAATTATGATCCCATGCCACTAACTTTGCTTCTGTATCTGATAAACCAGCGTAAATGATACATTTCATTGTTTCAAAACGTGGGTTATTAGGATATTCCTCCATCAATTGTCTTTGAGCTTCTACAGAATGGTTTCCCCCAAGCACATAATAATTGTATTCAAAACATTTTGACTTGTCAAATGCTTCTTTATTGGGAACTTGAAGTGGATCAACAAGAAGCACATAACTAACCACATGAGCATATGGATTGTACCTCATCAATGTCTTTAAGTTGTGAACATGCAGATGATGTGGCTTTCAAACTTGATATTGACATTGTCCTTCACCTGCCTTATAGGTTTGCCTGACATTAAGCTGAAATGTATGACCACCATCAATTAAGTTTCTCTTTGTCAAATTCTCTCAAATAGCATTTTGTTTTCTTTTGATAATGCCATCCTTTAAATCAGCTCCTGGTGTAATGATTTCTCTACTTTCTTTTGTAGTTTCACTAGGTTCTTGACTGCTTGTAATGAGTGCTTCAAAATATTCAACTTTACTTTTCTTCGTCATAACATTCCCAATAGATTTATTCTTGGGCATTGTTACTTTTGGTCTTTTATGGCTCTTCTCAGTTCCAATGTCATCTTCAGTAATGGCAACATATGCTTCACTGTCAGTTTCAACTTCATCATCCTCAAAAGTAACTTGTTTACCTTTGCTAGATTTATCCACCAGAGGCCTTTTTTTCTGATTCTTTGGATGTAGTTTTGTAGCATCATCAATTACTACATTTTGCTTGTTTTCCATATCTTCTTCTGACACTGAGTAAAAACTGCTGACAACTTTCATGATATCATGCTCTATGAAATGAATGCCTCCCAACCTAATTGAACAACTTTCAACAAAATTCTGCCAAACAAAATATCATATGTCAATAAAAAACAAAGTTAAAAAAATATAGCGAGACACTTTCAAGAACACAAAATACAAATATAAATAACAATACTTACGATGTTTTGTGTCATCTCATTTACGATTTGTTTACCCAATTTTGTAAATACCTCTCTCGTGTCAGACAATGAATATGATAGTCGGTATTTAATCCTTTCATGTGACTTGGGAGCTTTTGTAAGTATGTAAACAACTTTAGTGTTCGGTACCGAACACATATCTATGACTCTTCCCATCACCTCAAAGATTCCATTATCATTCGGTATATCAATATATAGATATATATTCACATTTGTGCTTTCTCTTTCTTTCACATACCATATTTTTGATGGAAATTTCACCTCTTTTGAATTCTTCCAGTCTGAAATCATCTTCTTATCACTTGAGGCACTTGAAATATTTGTAGCCATGAGCTTAGGTGGAGTTCGTTCACCAATGTTTCTTGAAGATGCACCTTTAAGAGTCTTTGGTCTAGAAAGATTCACAGAAATTTTCTTTGATGCTATTTTCCTGAAAAATAGAAACACATAAATCAGTGAATAACAAAAACATATTAACTTAAATTAACAACGAAAATATATCATAAATTTTTTATTTGTATAATCAGAATCGCCCAACCACCCCTAACGGGTGGGTGTGCGGGCGGGTCGGTGGGCAGGCGAGAGGTCGGGTGAGGGATGGCAGGGCAGGGTGGGTAGCCGGGCGGGTGAGGACAGGCAGGGTCGGTGGGCGGGGCGGGTGGGTGTGGGCGAGAGGGGTGCGCGGGTGTGGACGGGCAGGCAGTGGGTGGGGGCGAGCGTGCAAGGGGGGTCGGGCGGGGTGGGCCGGCCCCCAACCTCCCCATCCTCAACCGCACGTGGCCCCCTTGACCCGCCAACCTCCCGATCCCCACCCGCACCTAGCCCCCTTCCACCCCCATGCACCCACGCTGACCCTCTTCCCTCACACCCACCCGCCTCTCCCACACCCCTCTCGCCCCCCCTCACACACTCCCTCACCCCCTCACACAAACCCGCCTCTTCCGCACCCCTCTCGCCCCCTCACCTACCCGACCCCTCCCACACCCCCTCACACACTAGGCACTCCCGCGCACCCTCGCCCACCCGACATCCCCACACAGCCCCACCCACGGCCTCCACCTCCCTGCCCACCCTTCCACCCGCCCTCGCCCTCCCTTGCCCTCCCCTTCTCTGCCCGCCCCCTCACTCGCACGCCCTCCTCGCCCACGCCTGCCAACACCGACCCCCTCACCCGCATGCCCTGCGCCCACCCTTCCAGGCGCCCACGCCCTCCCCCTCACCTGCACGCCCCCCTCCTCCCTCACCCTCCGCCCCCCCTCCTCACATTCTAAAATGGTATGCATTAACATTCTAATGTAGAAAAAGTAAATCATGAATAAAACATTCCAAAATTAACTATGTATATATTATATGAAAGTAGTGATAATAATAAAATTCTTACATTTTATTATTTTTTTAGTCGAAACCTTCATAGATCTATCTTGATTCTATATCTAATAAAAATGTAGAAGAATAAAAAATCATGTAAACATTTTTTAAACTTTACGCTCAAAATGATATTTACATCTTGATATCTACTAAACCCAAAAATCTAATATTTTCAAATTTAAAACAATTTATTTTAATATTTCATTTAATATATGTCTGATTTTTTTAATAAGTACAAAAAAAATATATGTAATGAATAAAAAAAATTGAAAATAAAAAATATTTGACCGAAAGTAATTATAATATACCGCCAAAGATTTTAAATAAAAAATATATCACCCAGTCAGGCACGAAACAAAATGAACCGTGCACATTAAAAATCTTTGAAAACTTAACCATGAAAGAAGTGAATAAAATTGTTTGTAAACAGAAGGTGTATAACAGAAGTTTCCATTAATTCAAAATGAGTAACAACCATCGTGTGTGAAAACCTTCCACCGCTCTTCCCCTCGCCCGCACACCTTCACCCCCACCCACGCTCTCACCCACGCTCCCCCTTCCTCCCCCTCACCCGGCCCCCTCCCCCCCTCCGCGCCCTCCCCATCACCCACGCTCCCCCGCCCTCCCCCTCACCCGGCCCCCTCCCCCCCTCATGCTCCCCCCCCCCCGCGCTCCACCATCCTCCCCTCCCCGGCTTCCCCTCCCTCTCCCTCACCCACCCCGCGACCTCCCCCCCACCCACACTCACCCCCCGCCCCCCCCCCCCCCCCCCTCCCGCGCCCTCCCCATCTTTCACCCTCTCCCCTCCCTCATCCCCCCCACCTCCTCCCCCTCTGCCTCCCCACCCTCCCTCCCTCCCGTTGCCCACCCTTGGCCGGTGCCACCCCGGCAGCCCGGCCCCTCGCTCGACCAGTGACCGAGCGATTACGGGAATCGCCCTACCACCGGTCAGGTGGGGGGGCGGCCCGGACTCCGCCACCTCGGTGGCCTTCCCCCCCTGCCCGACTGGTGGCAGGGCAATTCTCAGCCGTGCCACCCCGGCGACCTGACCGCCCTTCCGACTGGCGGCCGGACGATTCCGGGAATCGCCCAGCCGCCGGTCGGGCCAGGGGTTGGGCCGCCAGGGTGGCACCGGCCGAGGGCGGGCCATGGGAGGGAGGGTGGGGATCGGGAGGGGGAGGAGGAGGGGAGAGGGCGCGGGGTGGGGGAGAGGGATGAGGGAGGGGAGAGGGCGCAAGGAGGGGGGTGGAGGGAGGGAGCGGGGGTGGGAGAGGGGGAGGGGGAGGGGATGTGTGGATGAGGGAGGGGGAGGAGGAGGTGGAGTGGAGAGGGGGAGGAGGGCGTGGGGGGGGCGAGGGAGGGGGAAAGGGGTGCACGGGGTGGGCGAGGGGGAGGGTGCGGGGTGGAAGTGGATGGTGAGCGATGGGGCGTGGGAGGTGGGAAGTTGGAGGGCGCGCGAGGGTAGGACGTGCGGGTGAGGGGGTGGCAAGGGTAGGTTAGGGGGAGGACACGTGGGTCGGAAGGAGGTGAGGGGGAGGGCGTGCAGGTCAGGTGGTGGAGAGAGCGTGGGTGGGAAGGGTGCATGAGGGGGAGGGTGTGCGGGTGAGGGGGCGTGGTTGGGGTGGTTGGTGTGGGGTGCGGTCGGGTGGGTGTGGGGGGATGAGGGTGAGGGGAGCGCGAGTGGGTGTGGGTGAGGGGATAGGGGTGACGTGAGCACGTGGAGGTGGAATGGGGTGGAGCGGGTGGGCATGGGAGGGTTAGCGAATCATGTGGGGATGTGAGGGTGAGGGGTCTGGGGGGTTGGTGGTAGGGGATGAGGGTGTCGTTGACGGGGCGGAATGTGGAGGGGGGGTTAAGGGGGCAGGGGCGCGGGGTGTGGGTGAATGGAGTGAGGGTGTCGGGAGAGGGGGTGGAAGGTAGAGGGCGAGTCGGACTACGACGCCCACCTTGGTAGCTCGCCCGCCCACCGCAAGGGTTGGGCAATTCTCATAATCGCCCAACCCTGTGATAGGCGGGTAAGCTGTCGGGCCGCCCTACACCCCCTACCACTCCCCCACGCCCTCACACCCCACCCGCTCGCCCGACCTCCTCGCCCACCCCTCAACACCACGGCGACCCACCCATGGCTATTGGGCGATTGAGTTTGATCGGGCCCACCATGCTCACGATGGACGTAATTGTTATTTTGGCTCAGAAAAATTATTAATTTAAAAAAAAAAAAAAAAAAATCTTTTTCATTAAACTAATTTAATATGAAAATTTTCAAGGAAAAAAATTTAACTTACCTTTCAATTGTGAGAATTCTTCGTTGAATATGTTGTTGATAGCAATGTAGCTACTCCACAAATTCACAAGTCTTTCAATGATTTTCAAAAAACCTGGATGTGATGTGAGTAATAGTGATAATGAAATTTTAATATATAAGCGAAATTACGAAGATGTTTTACCGTACGGTTAATGTGGGATCATTTGTTTTAAAATATTATAAAGTGAAATTGTAGAATTGTTTTACAATGGGTTGAATGTGGGATTAATTTGTCTTAGAATATATTATAAAAAATTTAAAAAAAATCAATTGTTTAGTAAATATTATATACTTTAAATATTAAAATAATTAATGTAGAAGTTGTAGTTTACAATTTTAATTTTAATTATTTATTTCATAAAAAAATTTAGTTTACATTTTTCAATAAATTGTAGAATAAAATAATGAAGGTAAATAAATCTAACAAACTTTTTGGAAGGAAATATTTTCGTGAAAATTTTTGGAGGGAAATATTTTCGCGAAAATTTTTGGAGGGAAATATTTTCGTGAAACTTTTTGGAGGGAAATTTTTTGCGAAAATTTTTGGAGGGAAATATTTTCACGAAACTTTTTGGAGGGAAAATTTCATTCTTTAAGCTATATAATATCTTTAGGAGACTCTCCATTTGTATCATTCAACATCTTCTATTTGAAAGGGATGGATTGTTCTGATAGTGAAGTTTCGATTTATACACCATCAACATCTTCATCGCGTAACAACTCTATTCATATTGATGAATATAGCAGGAATTCTTCCACTATGAATAGAAAGTCAATTCTTCCACTTAGTCCTAATTCTAAGGACTATGAGAGCAGCACTGATGAAAGAGGCGATGGAGAATTTCAAATAAATAAAGAGTCACAGATTCCACTTAGTCCTACTTCTAAGGACTATGAAAGCAGCAGTGATGAAGAGCATGATGGTGAAGTTCAAAAGAATGGAGTGTCACGATGTCCACTTAGTCCTAATTCTAAGGACTATGAGAGCAACAGTTTTGAAGAGCATGATGGTGAAGTTCAAAACAATGGAGTGTCATGGTGTCCACTTAGTCCTAATTCTGAGGACTATGAGAGCAACAGTTTTGAAGAGCATGATGGCGAATTTCAAAAGAATGGAGTGTCACGGTGTCCATTCAGTCCTAATTCTAAGGACTATGAGAGCAACAATGATGAAGAGCGTGATAACGAATTTCAAAAGAATAGAGTGTCAAAGTGTCCACTTAGTCCTAATTCTAAGGACTATGAGAGCAGTAGTGATGAAGAGCATGATGATGAATTTCAAAAGTATGGAGTGTCACGGTGTCTAGTTAGTCCTAATTCTAAGGACTAAGAGAGCAGCAGTGATGAAGAGAGGGATGATCAATTTCAAAAGATTGGAGTGTCACGATGTCCACTTAGTCCTAATTCTAAGGACTATGAGAGCAACAGTTATGAAGAGCATGATGATGAATTTCCAAAGAATGGAGTGTCACTGTGTCCTCTTAGTCCTAATTCTAAGGACTATGAGAGCAAAAGTGATGAAGGACAGGATGATGCACTTAGTCCTAATTCTAATGAGTATAAAGGTAGCAGTGACAAAGGACAGGATGTAGCATCTTCAATAAGTAAACAGTCACATTTTCGACGTAGTCCTAACTCTATGGACTATGAGAGTAGCACTAACAATGCACATGAGGAAGAATATCCATTAAACATCGAGTCAGATTTTCCATTCAGTCTGAATTCTAAGGACTACGACAATAGCACTAAAGAAGGGGAAGATGAAGAATATCCTCCAAGTCAAAATTTGAAAAGCAGAGCTGATCATAGTGTGGATAACATTCCTCTTAATGATGATGAAAATCCTTATACAAATGATGATCCAATGATGGAGATGTTGCCAAGAAATATTGTATCGAGGAGTAGGAGCAGACCTTTTCGTATAAATTCAAGTTGTTCTAGTTATACAAGGGGTAGAGCAAAATATCTGACGAGAAGAAGTTCTATCAGCGCTCTCATTTCAAGTGAATGTTTCCAAAAAGATTGCTTGAAACATATGGATTTCAAATTTGCATTAGAAAGCAGGAAGAGATTTTTGTCATTGAATAAAAGCATGCAAAATTCTTATTTAGTTGGGTGCATGCAATCTACATTTTCAGGTTATGATTATCATATTGGGACTTTATTTATCTTTAGAAAAGCTTTCAAAAAGTTTCATTCGATTGGGAATTTTCGTCTCTCGAGAATTCAAGAAAATTTGGAAAAGGATTCCACATTTTATTCAGAAATACATCATAAAAGACAGTTTGGGCCATTATCAAATACTGCAATGTCATGGATGAAAGATTTCTTTTCAAAGCATGGAGAGTGTATGCCAAATAGAGAGACAATACATATTCCAGATAATTTTTCAAGACGGGAAATCTACAACTTATACAAAGAATATGCAGAAGGTGTTGAGGGACATGGTTGGTTTATTACATATCAATATTTTTTGAAAGTATGTGTTATCACTCAGGTTGTCTTTCTGGTCAGATCAAAAGGATACGGCCGAGGTAACCACAGACCAATCTTTGGACTGCAGGTTCTAGCCCACCTACAATCAGAGAGGGCTCTCTCTTTCTGATTTAGCTTTGTGGATAAGGTTTTTAGGCTAGTTATTGAGTTCAAGGGGTTTTGTTTTTATTTTGATGGGAAGGATGATGCTTTCAAGTAAAGAGGCAGAGATAGCATGAAAGTTTTAGAACCATTGGGCGTGGAGTCAAGGAGTAGGACTGCTGGTGCGTTTTCTTGGTCACAAGAGGGAATTATGGAGCAAGACAGCTACATATGAAACAATCGTTCAAGGTAAAAGAGATGGATTAAAGGCTAAGGAATGAGGGGCAATTAAGAATCTCTCTTTCAGGTTAGCAGAAGGAAGATAAATGAGCCCTATCTAGGAGCAGCTAAGAATTCCTAGATAACATTCATTCATATGTGAAATAGATCAAACATGAGCCATAACAGAATTCATATTTATGCCTAAATCAAGAGGAAAACATTAAGAAGCCATAGACACTGAGTATAGAGTGCAGATAAGCAAATTCTAAACCAATCCTTTGTTCAGTGACTTGAGCATATGTGAAATTGAAATAACAGAGGTAAGGAACACTTATTGATTCATACTGCAGCACAAGAATTCCACATTCAATTCTTCAAACCATTAGACACAGAGCAGACAGTCATTCCTCCAAAGATTTTCAGCAATCTTTGATTAAGTAAAACATCTCAGATATCCAGTGCGAGTCTCTAATGAAGATTATCAACCAACCAACCCTTTTTACAATGCAGAGGGTCGTATAAATAGGGAAAATTATCAAAAATTAATCTATTAAAGCCGACCTAAACAGGTCTAAAAGAAAATGATTACTTTAACCTAATCTTATCCAGAAATAAATGCATGAAAATATCTTTGAGCTGCGCTGAGGGTAGCTGTATCAAATTGAGTTAATGTCTGTCCTAGGTGGCTCGGTGCGGTCCTTCTGTAATAACTGTGATTTGTCTTTTATCTCCACCTCTAACTTGGTCCTGCTGCTGTTCGGTGCCATTAATGTGCACTAATCCCGACCAGATAAGCTTTTAAATGGCCTTAATTGCTTTGCTGACTTTGATGGAGGTTTTTAATTTTCACCTACTTTGACGTTGTTGAACTGATACTCTTTGCCGCTTCATCTTTCCTCTGATACACTTTGGCGCTGAACCTGGCCTCTTTAATGTCTTCTGAGTGCTTTAGACTGTCCCATCGACCTTTTATGGCTGCTGTTCAGCCCTCTGCTACTTTAAAAATTGTGTTTTCCCCTTTCTGTATGCTTCGCGAAGAAATTCTGGTCATTTTGCGCCTTTTGGGCCTACTGGAGGCCGAGCGGTGAGGGGCTTTCCATTTCGGCCTATTTCTCATAGCCATGCGCGATTAGCGCTAGGCGCTAATCGCGCATGAAAAACTGCCTCAGATTCTGATTTCGGGCTTCCTAGGCTGCGATTTGCGCCTTTCGCGCTTTTTGATGGTGACGTTAGCGGTGGGTCCTAGTACAGCGGTGACGTGGCAAGGTGACGTCAGCAGTACGGCTGGGTGACGTGGCGATACGGCAGAGGAGGTGACGTGGTGGTACGGTGGCAGCTACGTGGCAGGTACGTGGCAAGGACACGGTGGCAGGAGGCCGACGCGGGATGGTGACATGGCAGGATGACGTCACGCTGACGCAGGAGGGGGAGGGGAGAGTGGTATCCGGTTTCGGGCGCACCGCCTTTCCGCATAGGTGGTTTCGGTAGAGGGGGCTCCGCCACAGCCGAGAGGGCGACGCGTGGCAGGAGTACGGCGGGAAAACCGCCGATCTCCCGGACGCTAACCTTCGGCACGTCGGGGCATGAAAACACCCGCCCACCGTAGATCTGTGGTGCGGGCGATCGGACGGTCGGCGGCACAAACAAGGCGGCGGAGGGATAGTGGACGGGGCCCGCGGCGCATTTAAATAATTTATTAGCTGGCGGGGGGGGTTTTAAACATTAGGAAAGTGGGTTTAAGGGGTTATAACAGATTTTAAAGGCATCGGAAGGGGTCCGAAAGCCCAGAAAGATGGATTTTATGCAGTTTGAGAAGGGTTTTAAGGCAAAACAAGGGGTTTATGCCTTGGGAGAGTGAAAACAAGTTAAATAAGATGGTTTTTATACACATGAAAGGAATTTTATGCTGTGTGATGGAGTAAAATGCATGAAAAGATAGTTTGAGGGTGGAAATGAGGGCTCTTGCTGAGTTTCAGATAAACTTAGCAATTCCCAATGAACTTATGGTTATGTTTCAACCAGGGGGAGGGGATAAGTATATAGGGGAGCTATTAACATAATTTTAGTAGGGGAAGGGGAAAACCGATAGGGATTTACATAATAGAGTCAGTAGTTAATATGAAAGTGTGAAGAAAGAGCTAAGTATCTGAATATTAGGCTATTAGGGGGGATAGAACTTGTAGAAGAGATATCAGCACTCCTAAGTAAAGCAGATCTCTACTTAGGCAAATGTTTTATGAAACATGATGAAACTAAGAGGCTCAAGTAGATCTTGACCTCTTCAGGGAAGTTAGTGAGTGATTCAGGGAATTAGAAGAAGGGGGAGTTAGACATGCCTCGCTTGACCTGCTCCAAATGAAAATTGCCTTGTACTTGTGATCTGAAGTTACAATATCACTTTAAAACGCAAAAATTGATCCAATTCAACATTCTGCAACCTCAAAAGTACCTACCCAGCCTACTTACCTAACATTTTTTCTTCTTTTGGTTTGGGTGCACTTAGACTTACAGACCTTGCTTTACAATTTTTATTTTGACTGCCCTCCTATCTAAATCTGCACTTATTTCTGCCAAGGGCCCAGATTAAGCAGTTGGGCTTCTTTGATTCTCTACCTATCTACAAATCTGCCAAGATTAAGCTGTTTGGACAGATATTGATTCTCTATATTCTAAAGCAAGAAATTGAAACCTAGGGAAGCCAAGATTAAGCTATTTGGACTTCCCTTAACAGAACATTCTTCAAAAATGGTTAAGTCATCAAAATTGGAATACAGCAGTGGCATTTACACTGGCACACTTTCATGGCCTCTTCTTTGACCTCTTTCTGGAAATATGGAGCATTGCAGCATGCAAAGTATGACATATTTGGCATGTAAAAATGTCAATCATGAAAGATGAACACCTGTTGCAACAGGAGGCTAACAGTATGGAAGAAAGAATTCAACAATTTCTGTATTCGTAAGAAGACAAGGATGGGGATTTGCAGTATATGTGTTTCTCTTAAATAAAAAAGGGACAAATGTGAAGGGTGAGAAAGAGGTAAGCATTCATAACTTTAACTTTTAAAATTGTATAGTCATCAACTATAAAAACATATTTCTTAATGAATTTCTTTTATGTTGTGTAGATTTAATTGTCAAAGAACTTCAGGATCATCGCAAACAACAAACAAATGAAAGGAAGAAGTTGTACAAGCATCAAAAGAAGTGTTATGATAATCCAAGTAAATATTTGGGTTTGATAATTGATGGTATGGACCAGAAGAAAACACTTTTACCACATTTTGTTCGCACACCCAAAAATTTACAGGAGAAAATTTTATTCAGTTTCACTTGGTCGGTTGTATGGTCTTCAATGGGAAAATGTTGCCAAGGGTGTACTTCACAGCTCCAAATATTCATAATGATACAAATCTGACCATAACCATAATTCATGATGTGATTTCTCATTGGTCTGGTAATCTTCCTGAAGTTTTGTATCTACAATTGGACAACACTTGCTGTGAAAACAAAAATCAGGTTGTTTTGGGATATCTAAACATGCTTGTTGAATTGAGAATTTTTCAAAAGGTAAAGGTTGGTTTCCTTCTTGTTGGGCACACTCATGACCATATTGATCAGATGTTCAGTCGTTTTTCAATCACATTGAGGAGGAAGGAAGTTGGGAGCTTGCCATCACTAATTGAATGTATTAAGAAATCATACATGCCAGAGCCTACTTTTGATGTGTTGGAAGAAACTGTTGACATGCGAAGGTTTATTCTGGGATCATATGGTGAGGGGAAATGCATTGAACAACTTAATGACATTAGCTTCCAACATCAATTTCGTATCAAAAAAATTGATCGGAAAACACTAATATGGGGCAAGAAGTATTCAACTACTACAAAATGGTCACCGTCATCAGGTTTGCAATTTTTGAAGTTCATTCCAGATCATCCAATATTTGCATCAAAAATATTGTTATTACAATCAGTTGGTGAAGTTCAGAATGCACGCAGACAGAATAGAAATATAAATTATTCTGATTGCCTGGAAGAAATTAAAAAATGTATTAGATATACATATGAGTACTTTGACATTGTTGATTCAGTTTGGTGGGAGTCATTTTTCAATAATCAAAGTGATATCATTTCAACAACAACAAATGAAGATATACCTTTGAAAAATCCATTTATCTAGCCACAAAATGTGTCAAATGAACACGAGGAAATAAACATTGTTGAACAGCAACAATCTCAAGGTATTATTAATTCTTCACAGGTAGCGGAAAGAGAGATGTATATTGGTTCTAGAAGATCTCGTGCACAACGTGAAGCCATGGAAGACCTTTACAGGGGTTCAGTACAGGATATTAAGGAGGGTTGCATGATTGCAGTGCCAGCAGATGGAGATCCCAATGGCTATCCATTCTAGGTTGCTAAAGTTATAAAGGTCGTTACAGAAAATGAGGATGTTACAAGTGTTGAAGTACATTGGTATGCCACAAATACACACC
Organism: Pinus tabuliformis; assembly: GCA_031772625.1. Taxonomy (NCBI): domain Eukaryota; kingdom Viridiplantae; phylum Streptophyta; class Pinopsida; order Pinales; family Pinaceae; genus Pinus; species Pinus tabuliformis. The sequence goes on from CM062804.1 coordinate 1,117,566,635, forward strand.
CATTCAATGGTGTGTATAATAGAGAGATGGTAGTTGACAAAAAAAATGGTGGAAAGAGAAAAATAAAGGGTACAAATATAAATCGCCGCCGCACAGACATATTAAAATTGGAGGATGTTGACATACTTGTTTATGACTTCAATTTAACAAAGAGAGGAACTCTTCGCTTCAAGACAATAGAGATTCTGAAAAGGTTGTTACCAGAAGGAACAGTGTTGAGATGGCAGTCTGCTGAAACCAGTCGTAGATCTAGAAGAATTTTGGAACCCGAAATGTTGGGCATGCATGTGGACTCAGATGGGGAACTAGTTGATGAAAGAGAAGAATATGGAACATCTTCGTCAACATCTAGTCACTCATCTGAAGATGTGAATTCTGATGGTGTGCAAGGAAATATGAGTGATTTTGAATAATTGTTTAAGACAGTTTATATAACTGATGTATGCATCGTATCTTCAAATAAAATTAATGATTTCCATATGTTGTTAAATGAGAAGTTATGAGGCATTTTTATGTTGTTGGATTATATGTCTTAATTATGATAAATTTTATTATTTAAAATATCTACAATGCAATATTAAATTAGAGATATAATGTATGTTTTATTCAATATACAAATAATGACTTTTGAATTCATTTAGTAATGTAATTTGTTCATAATGTCATGGTTTTTTAATTTTATAGTTGAAAAAAATTCAATTTCTTTTGTATCTAGCATGTTATGGTTGAAAACATGTTGAATTTATACTTAGGAAAGAAAAATGATATTCTACCAAAAATATTAATGTGCTTTTTTCCTCATAAACAACTTTGTTTGGCACATAAAAATTTGGTTTAACTAGCATTTTTTAAAATTTTTGAAAATTGACCCTAAAAAAAAAATCATCATTCCAGTATCATCACTTTTGTTTTGAAGCTATATTTTCCACGAAAATTTCATAGTAAATTTCGTAGTCACTGCCATTTTTAAAACATGTTCAAAATTGACGCCTAAAAAATAAAAACATCCTTCCAGTATACACACTTTTCGTTTTTAGCACTGTTTTTTATGTTTTTTCGGGGTTTTTTGGCCAAAGTTCCCATTTTGAGTTTATAGTTCCCATTTCAAAGTTTACATTGTTAAGAGCCGAAATATGCAACGCTTGGGGACTATTGGGATGACGCCACAGTGGAGAAGGTCATCGAATTGCTTCGGGAATATCGAGATTTATTCCCAAAAAAAATCACGGAGCTAAAAGGGATCCTAGGAGACCTGGGAATGATGAAGATAACATTGAAGCCAGACGTGAAACCAGTTAAGCAGCGACCCTACCGATTGAATCCAAAATATAAAGCAAAGGTCCGCGAAGAACTGGACAAGATGCTGGCAGTAGGAATCATTGAACCAGTCGAGGAGTCCGACTAGGTAAGTGCGATGGTTGTGCAGGAGAAGAAACATAAGGGTGAGATTTTCATTTGCGTGGATCTCAGGAAGCTCAATGATGCTTGTGTTAACGATCCGTTTCCAACACCATTTACAGATGAGGTACTGGAAAATGTGGGTGGGCAGGAAGCCTACTCCTTCACGGATGGGTTCTCAGGATACCACCAGATCAAGATCGCACCAGAGGACAGGAGTAAAACAACGTTCGCCACTGAATGGGGTTGTTTTCAGTACATGGTGATGCCCTTTGGACTGAAGAATGTGCCAGTGATATTTTCACGAATAGTGGTAGCGGCATTCAAGGAATTTATACACAAGTTCTTAGAGGTCTATCTTGATGACTGGACCGTGTTCGGACTAGTTAAGAAACATGTAGCGAGCTTACGGTTAATGCTGGATACTTGCCGCCGACACCAGATTGTGCTAAACCTAAAGAAGTGTACTTTCCTCGTCCCATTCGGGAACCTGCTAGGCCATGTGGTCTGTAAGCAAGGCCTAATGGTCGATCTGGCAAAGATCATTGTCATACTCAATCTGCAAGCGTCACGAAGTGTCAAACAACTATGTGCCACACTGGGACACACGGGCTACTATCGGAAATTCATCAAAATCTATGCCCAGATCACGGCTCCAATGGAATAGTTGCTGAAGAAGGATGCTACTTATTGCTGGAATGAGGAATGCAACAAAAGTCTGGAGACGCTTAAGGAAAAGATGGCATCTGCCCCTATATTGGTCTTTCCAAAATGGGACGTCGAATTTCATGTGCATGTCGACGCGTCATGTATCGCGTTAGGGGCGGTAATTACTCAACCAAGAGCGGAGGGAATTGATCATCCAATTGCGTTCGCAAGTCACCATTTATCAAAAGCTTAGAAGAATTACTCCACTACCAAGCGAGAGGGATTAGCGATGGTATATGCACTTCAAAAATACCGCCATTATCTGTATACCAATCACTCTGCGCTAAAATACCTAGTGAATAAGCCTATGTTGGGGGGGCCCATTTGTAGGTGGTTGCTGTTATTCCAGGAATATGACTTCGAGGTCGTCGTAAAGCCGGGACGTCTAAACGCAGGCCTAGATCACCTATCCCGAATTGAGATAGCGAAGAACCCACAAATTTAGAGGACGGACTCCTGAATGGTATGTAGTGCACGTAGCGGATGGCCACTTTGAGGATATAATCCATTTCTTAACTACAGGAACCACGCCACAGGGATATTTTGTTCAGCAGAAGAAGGAATTGGTGATACGCGCAACAGACTTTACCATGATTGCAGGGCACCTCTACAAGATGGGCAACGATGAAATATTACACAGGTATGTTTTGGAGTTTGAGCGAGGACAGATCCTGACTGAAGCACATGGGGGGGTTGCTGGCAGACGTTATGAGGGTCGTGCCACAGCCCAGAATATTTTTCTCACAGGACTATGGTGGCCAACCCTACATCAGGACTTGAAAGCGTACTGTCGGGCCTGCGACGTCTGTCAATGGACCGGGAAACCATCATGGAGAGATGAAATGCCACTCCAGCCACAGATGACGCTACAACCATTCGAGAAGTGGGAAATCAACTTCGTAGGACCTATCGCACTGCGAGGGAAGACGGGCGCACGCTATATCATCACCGCGACAGAATATTTGACTCGATGGGTAGAGGCATAGCCGGTTAAGGACTGCATGGCTATGACAGCTGCGAATTTTTTGTTCAAGAACGTACTGACAAGGTTTGGATGTCCCAAAATTCTCATGAGCGATCGGGGAATGCATTTTCTGAATGAAACGATCAGCACACTCACTGAGGAATTCCAGATATATCACCAACAGAGTACGCCATACCACCCGCAAGCGAATGGGACCATTGAAGCATTCAACAAAATCTTGGAGACTGCGTTGACCAAGGTTTGTAATGCGCAGTGAAATGACTAGGACTTGTGCATCCCTGCTGTGATATGGGCATACCGAACCACGTGCAAGAAGTTGACAGGCTAGATGCCATTTCGGTTAGTCTATGGCAAGGAGGCCATTATGCCTATGGAATATATTGTGCCTAGTCTACGGATAGCGGCAATAACAGGTATGGCAGACTGCGGGGCTTTGGAGGAACGGCTCACGCAGCTAGAGGAACTGGAGGAGGAATGGTTTTTGGCTGGATTCCATCAGCAAGTACAGAAACAGTGAGAGAAAGCCTGGCATGATCGCCATATCAAGCTGCGCACCTTCAAGGAGAATGATCTAGTATTGCTATACAATAGTAAGTTCGAGAAATTCCCTGGCAAACTCTGAATGCATTGGTTGGGACCCTATGTCGTCAAAGAAGTTACCGATGGGGGCGCGGTTCAGCTTGCCAAACTCAATGGAGACCCCTTCCTGGGAAGAGTGAATGGCAGTCGCCTGAAGCTCTACATGGGTGGGCCGACCGCTTGACTAACCGTTCGAGGGACAATCTCACCGCTCCAGCCAGTTGAAAGAGAGTGCGGGACGGTAAAGCAGTCTGGGGGACAGAGGCGCGATTGCCAAGATACGCGTAGATTTGGCCCATCACCAAGATCGCGATTGCACGGAAAGGAGTGCGCTGATGCGTTGCTAAGAGGAGAGGTGACCATTGCTGTCATTATTCATGAAAAGATGTTTGCATTACGGCAAAAGGGAGCGGGCGGTGGGCAATTAAGAGAAGGAGTACGAGCCAGATATGGAACGAACTGCCACAAGTTTTACACGAGGATGCCAGAACAAGCAGGAGCCAATGAATTTGAAATTCGAAACACTTATAAATCACTAAGGGGCATCCACCAGGCAACCTACAATTCTGGAAAACACAAGCTAGTTACTGATATGGAACTTCTCATTATCTTTGTGCAAGGAGTAAGCCCGAGGATGGTGATATGGCCGATGGAAAGGCAGGACTCTCTGAGGAACATCGTGTTGACAGCTGCAGGCATCCCGCAGAGTTCAGCATCAATAGGGGATGTACCGGAAAATGGGAGACACGAAGCAAAATTGGTCTGGATGTCACCGCCTCGCGCGGGGGCAGGCCGGCGACATACAACAGAAAAGAGAAAGGATGGAAAGATGGAGACCACTGGTAGAAATGCAGTTAATAAGCCGTCTCTAATGTACCTTGAGGATTGGGATCTCGCGGACAGTAGCAAAGGTCTTGCAAAATTGAAACACAAGCTGCAGCAGACAGTGCGAAGAGAAGATATGAAGGTAGGAAGTGGCTACGGTGGTACAAGGAGGTCCCGTATGCGGCTCCCCCACTCGAGCTAAAATCCTATGAGGGGGTGTTCTGTGTTAACCGAGCAGAGCAGAATGAGCATTATCGGTCGCAAGAATTGGTAGAAACAACGAAGCAGGAGCCGAACGAAGCATTGTAGGAGACAACAGAGTAGCAAGACGACGAGCGTCACTCAGAGGGAGGTGAACCGCGAAGCCAAGGTAGCGCATCTCGCCGCACTGACGAGTGACTTGGGATGAGTCACAATGATTGTGTTGGGGGACTGTTGGGTAGCAGAGGTCCCGCGTAATAGTTTTGGGTCTGATAGCCTAGAAATTAGGATAAAAATATTGTAAACCTCCGAAATATGTGGAGCGCGAAATGTAAAAGGTCGAGTCAAAGGGTTGCCCGCCCAAGAAATAATATAGAATAATAGGAAGTAAGTTGGTCCGCGGACCATAGAAAGGTATAAATAGAGCGAGGCTCTATGGGTAGAAGGCAGCTTTTGTTGGGTATGAAATATTGTATCTGATATGTAATGGGTTTTTGAGAAGGAAAGTCTGAAAGCGTCTGTAAGTCTGAGTTGAGGGTATTGGGTAGTGAATAGAGGCTCTGCAACTGTGTGCGCAGAGACCTAGAAGAGTCTGCAGCTATGTGCGTGGACCCCTGCAGCTGAGTGTGCAGGGTGGATCTGGATGTATTGGTGATAAAGTTGGAATAAAGATAAGTTGCTTCTGAAATTATGTGTTAAATTTGAATTATTGCGGACCTGGTTGTTGTATGGTTAATGTAACTGTTTGATTTATGCGCATATGCTTATGTTATGAATATATATGAATCTGTGAGTACTCTGAATGTGCGAACTAGTTAACTCTGATAAATGTTTGCTTAAAGACCCTAAAATTAGAGTGAATCTATAAACAACGCATTAATAAGTAGTAAGAATTATCCTGGGCCCGGATCTGCGTGAAGCAGAGCAGCGCGAAGCTACGGAACGGTGTGCGAAACCTCCAGACCACATCTAGACATCCCCAGGGTGCGGAAACCTGGTTCCAGCACCCTCCCCTGGTACCTCGGGTGAGACCTCAGTCTGCGCTCTGTGGGCTATTGCCGAAAGGGCCGGTAGCTGCGGGATTTTTTTGGCTAAATACTTCTTCCGAACCTGGGTCAGGCCCATATAAGCCAACATTGTATATGTCTTGATTCTAGAATTGTACTAGTTATTTATATTTTCATCTTCGTCTTTGGAAAAGGATGAATACCCCATGTTATGACTGATCCCTTGACAATGCTTCCTAACAATCTTCCTGGGATCATATGCATGGAAATATTTGGTGGTGAAGTGTAGGAAATCCAAATATTTTATCTCGGTTGTTGTTTCCTTGTGACTTTCTAAATCATACAATCTGATTCGCAATGGAAGGATAGGCCAAGGGGTTTTCTTCCTCATATGGAGAATTCCTTATAGTCCCTTGTCCAACTAATTTGCAACTTCTTGCATGACCACTTTGTGGGTCACATATTGCAGCATAAGATGAGGGGTTGTATGACATTTGAAACATCTGATGTATGTTCCCTCGGGAGCTGCAAAATAGTCCAAAATATCCTCAAGTGAATCCTTCACTTGATCATTCATGCATGGTGGATCGGTCTCAATTTGTGGTGCAAAATCGTGTCAAACGAGTATAAACCTTGCCCCTTTCTGACACCGTCAAACTATGGACCCTCATGAATCTTGAAGATTCTCCCAAAGATTCCTTCTTGAAGATGGCTGAAAAATTTGCTTCTCGGATGAAGATTATGAGCACACCACTATGCTCCCTACGAGATTCTTTGAAACATGACTATAAAGTTAGCACCATTCTTCCTTGGTAAAAAATTAGCCTCTAAGAAAATATTTTAGATTCCACACAATTCTGCAAAGATTCCTTGCTGCTAGACACCTGAATGTTTGTTTCTCATATGGGGAAATATAATACACAATTGGACTGCTGGCAAGAAAATGTGCAAAAATGACTATGAAGTTGTCAAATTCTGACACTGGCAAATGTGGCCCTCTAAGGGAATATTTTGAGCATCTTGGAATATTCCTTACTCATGGTTCCACCCCTAATTCTCTCATGGTTCTGTCATCCTCCACTACCCTTCCCCCCGGTCGCATGGCAAATCAAGCATTTATATAGTTTTTCAGACAGACTTGCCAAGGCATGGGTCGTTGACCCAACAGTGGCAGAGTGTGTTTAGCATGGGGGAAGTTGAGGGTTCAAACCCCGCCGCACCACACATAACATATAATAGTTTTGGCATATATTATTTTAGTCCGTCGTTTGTTAAAACCGTCGGCATCCATGGTATATATATGGAGCGTCATTAGATTTTATTGGAACCATCATTTTAAATTTCAATATAATATGGTTTTGGGGTCGCCCGATGGGGGTCGACCCAAGTTGGTCGGGCAGGTTTGAGCCTCGCCAGCCCCGACAATGGCCATGCATTGTATTTTGGGTGCGTTCTACGACACGTACCCTGACCCTTTGGATGTTTCATTATATATACTATGGTCCAAGGTTGGGGCGGGTCTTCCAGGGGTGGCCAACTAACCCCACTTTAGTATGAATGCAACATTGCAACGCGGGGGTGGCAGGGGTGGAAGCCCGCCACCCCTATTATTATATTTTTTTGTTTTATATAACAATATGACCATTTTTAAATTTTCCAAAAATAAGGATCACCTGTATTTTTAAGTATTTGATAAATTCGTTGATTCCAGTGGCCAGATTTTGTGCATCAGGTCTTTGTCAATTTGTTGCCTCCTTAAGCCTTCCATTTGGCCAAGTTTGACCAAAACTTTAACCAACTATAACTTGAACATACGAACTCAGATTTGAGTGTTGTTCACACCATTGGAATCAGGGCGACGAGCACTATGATATGGTCCTCATTTTAGTTCAATCTGAGGACTTTAATGTTTGAGCTTTCCCATAGCCACTCTTGAATTATTAGTGTGTCTAGAACCACCTCAGTCATTCCTCCTCACTGAGGAGCTTTTGGTCCTCCAAAATCATGACCATAATTTGCAAATTTTTTGTTACATTGTCTACACCACAAGTGTCCTAACAGGTGACGAGCCTCAATATTGTAGCAAGGATGTTGCAACTCCTAGGGCTACCAACTTTACTTTATCAACCGGGGGTTTCGTACAATCTTGGAGGTGACAATGCTATATGCACAGTAGATGCACCAATCTACTCTTGTCTCTTTTCAATTGGGGCGATAGACCACTGGGGTTTTTAAACCAGTCTTATATCAACTAGAAGGAGCCTAACTACTAACAATGAATGTACAACTAATCAAGAAATTAAATGCTTGCCTATTTAGGAAATGAAACTTACTGAAGGGAAAATTCTATGAAATGCCATGAAATCATCTAGCTAGGAAATGTCATAATCTACGTGCAAAAGAGAACTAATCTAACCTTGCATTTTATCATCTACTTATTTGGACTAACTGGACATGGAAAGTTATTCTACCACTCTATGATTTATATATGCATGCACTAACTATCTCATGTTGAAATTGCAGAAATAGAGTCTTTTGATTTTTTATTTAGAAATGTAAATGCTAAGTTAAATAATCTGATCTTTGCAGGGGAAAAGGAATGGAAGAGTTGGTCTAGAATAGCACTGAGAGGCATGGAAGTCAAGTGGAGGGCCTACCCTATGTTCAGACTATCATTTCTTCTCAAAACAGGTTGCTACAGGAGATCTTGTAGCTTCTACAGGAACTGCTACAAGATGTCCTGGTTTACTATAGGGTGTCTTGGATTTATACAGGGAGTTAGCTGAAGGCCATAAGAAGGTAGGCAAGGTGAAATGAAGTGCTCGGAAGATGTATGATGGTGAAATAGGGTGTAGGGTAGGTGCACACTACCCAAGGCTTTGTCCAACACTTTAGGATGGTTGGATTTGGCCAAGGTGGTTGTCCACGATGGCTACAACACAGAAATTTGGATTAGGGGTTGGTAGGCCTTGGCAGAAGGTGAATAAGACTTCATTGTTGGCATTATGATACAAGTGTTTTCCTTGATGGAAACTCACCCACAGGTCAATTCAGTTTTGATAAAAGAAACTCACAGTACAACAAGGATATTCAGAGGTAACATGGCAGTGGTACAGAAGAACATGAAGATAGAACTAAGGTCTATTGATCAGAATAAAGAAGGTAAAGGAAAAGGTTGATGTAAAGCAGTTTAAGAAGTATATGTAGGTCCACTTAGTCAAAACAACATATACATGCTGGTCCACAGAACAAAAAGAGAGTATACATATACACGCACTCTCATAAGAGGAAAAGCGCGTGCAGATTGGAATATCAAGGTGTTAGTCCAAGGTATTTGGTCTGAGGTATTGGTCCGAGGTATTTGGTCGAAGGTATTGGTCCTAAGCGGTTTTGGTCCGAGGTATTGAGAAAGGCCTAAAACTATATAAGGAGGAGAAGATCATTAGGCCAAGGTGTGCAAGTGAATGGTATTCTAAGGAATACTTCTATCTGAAGTATATTTTATGTTGCAGGGGTTATGTTTGTGATTTTGATCAGGATCATGAGACTTGAAATGACATATCATTGAATGATCTGATATTGGTTGGGCTAGATTTGATTATGTACACATGTTTTATTCTTTAAATTTCATGATCTGAGTTTGTCGGAAGTTCGGAATAGCAACGACGTTATGAGTTAATATTTGTAGATCTATATGTTGGTTCATCTCGGTAAAAGCGCGTGTACACACAAGTTCTACTCTTCCAAGTAGTGTAGACAAAAGAAAAGCCTTTGCTTCAAATCTAACTGATCTATCTGATCAGTTCTGTTTTTTTACTGTTGTCTGCCAATGAAGTCTTCTTAGATCTAAATGTAAAACTGAATGCATAAGGAATTTGGTATATAATTGATTGATTGTATAAGTGAGAAGGGTGACCTTTGCTATTTCCTGTGCAAAGCTCTGTAAATTGACAGTAGATGCTCAGTATATTGTTGATTGGTACAGACTTGAATCAGAAGTTTTTGTTTCAATAGTTTTGAAGGTATACGTAGGTTTTATTAAAGGAAGTACCGTATACACGCAGGTTGGGTTCAGTAAAGAAGTGTATACATTATGATGCATGATTTCTGAGGTTATAGCTAGTTCTGAATGATGATGTAGGTTTCTGGGTTCAACACAGTGGTCTGGTGACAATGATATGATTGTTCAGATTAACTGAATGTTGGTTGATGCAGTTTAAGTTTCAAAGTTTCTGATGAGTCCAATATGAAAATTTGATGAAACGAGGCCTTCATATGTATTGTTGTGTACAAGCAGCATCCAGTCTGAAAATTTAATCTATGTAAACTTTGAAACGGGAACTGATATTGTTACTCGTTTCGTAGAGATAACAAAAAAGTGACCTGATTTTGAAAAGGGGTGATGCAGAACGCACATGTTTTTTTAGAGCATAGTTTTTGGATGGTAGTGATTTTCATGCTGATTTAAAAAAGTTAGTATTCTGCATCACCCCCTTTTTTTAAAAGACCTATTTTTTGGCTTTAAATTCTCTAATGTATAAAATGTAAATAATTAATTTGTAGATTTGATCATTTTTGAAGTGGTTGTTTTCTTCACATTTTCTTGTTTCTTATTTTAATTTTAACTTTTTTTTTAGTAAGGTTTTTATTGTTTTTCATTTTTAAATTAGGAGGTCGATATTTAGAATTTTCGATATTCTACATATTTATACATCCTTAATTAATTTTTCACTCCACAGGAAATAATTGTTTCTAAAAAACAATATTTTTTAACGATGGACATAAAAATAACCATTTTTAACATAAATATAACTAAAAAACTACACGTTTTGATAATTTTTTGCTAGAATTGACATGTCAAAATCACAATTTTTATACGATAATTTTAACAAAAAATGGTTAAATAATAGCTTTTTTTATGAATTTCATGTCAAAAAAAATAATAATAACCACTTTTTTTTTCAAAAAATAATGATTAACTTAAAAATCAATGCAAAAATCACATATTACAAATATTGAACGTATAACAACCCTAATTGAGTGTTTATTCTTCTCATAAAATGTCAAAGTCAAAACATTGCAAAGCTTGATTTCCAAGCATAACTTAAATTTAATCAACAATGTCACGTAATCCAAACTCTTCGTCCTCTAGAGTTTCATCATTGTCTTCTTCCGTAATATTTTATGTTTCCTTTTGCTCATTTTCCTCTTCTAATGGGTTTTTGATGTCTGTGAATCTCCCAATGTATGTATTTCCAAACATTCCATGTAATGGTGGCTGGGGTTCCTTTGTCTTTTTTGCCACACGTGATTCACTAAAGTCCCCTTTCTTCAACCCAATTTCTTGCATTGCATCTGGAAGAAATTGAAGAGCATTAATTCTTTGCTGAATGAAAGGCTGAAATGTTTAGAAATTTTCTTGAATAACTATTTCAAATACCATTTAAGAAAAGATGGTAATGCAAGCACATACTCAACGCCCATGTCACTTTTATAAAACAGAATGTATTTATCATTTTACTCAACATTCATTTTTATCAAAATTCAATATTTTCACAAACATGAAATCACTTTAAAACATTTTATATCAATTTTATACCAATTTTCAAAATTAATAAAACAAACTCAACTATTTAATAATGGTGAATTGTAATATATAAAAAGAACACCTACCAATGTTAATCAAGTGAAGAAAAAAACACTAAAATTCATCCAAACACAATTAATTTTATATTTATTAAAAAAAATCAAAATTATATATGTTCAAGTCTACATGTGAAATTCATTTATATGATTAAGACTTGCTTACACACTTGTTTCCCTTGTAATCAATTCATCTCAACAGAATTATCAGCGAAAACAAATCTTATCTATGCAAAGAGATAAAAGATAAGCTTCTTCGAAAAACTTTTTTATTTCCACCAAGTGATTTGTCTATTTATCAATTTAATAATGATGTGTGGAATTAAACCATATCAATTTATTAGAAATTATTGAAATTTTTATTTATTAACACCAATCTAGTCAAAACGATCCCAAATCTCCCAAAAACGATTGTTTTAACCTCATGCATTCAAACAAAATGAGCCTAACAGACCCTAAACAAAATGAATTAAGTGAGTTGTTGACTCAGCCTAACAAACCCTAACTGACATAGCCTGATCACATTCCAACTTCAAGTCATTAACTAAAATAGTCGAAAGACCCTCACCCTATATCTCAAGTCTTGAAGCACTTGGTTGCCTTCATTTACCAAACATTGCTTGCGTACGTTTGGACTTGATTTGGTTTATAACAATTTTCTTAGCCAAAGAGAGCAGGGAATCCATTTGTGATTATTTACAGATTTGCAAATGGAAAATGCAAACTATTTTATGCAATCAACGAAGAATTGCAAATTGCAAATTACAGATTTGCAAATGAAAAATATAAACTATTTTATCTCATCAGAACAGAATTGCTCAAATTAAAGTCATCTATTATGATCAATTTATCAAAAAGTTGTGTCATCCATTATGTTTAATCTATCAAGAAGTTTCAAAATTTTAAACTCAAGTCATACATCATGTTCAATCTATCAAAAGTTGTTTACTTCAAAATTTATAATTTATGTATCAATTTTCCCTATGTTTATTTTTTATATAACATAACATATAAGAATATTTTACAAAGCTCCCAAAATCCAGGTCTGACTACTTTGATTATTAATCAAATGTAAAACCAAAATATATTGTTTTGTTTAAAACTCGATCTCGTAGCAGATGTTTCCATCAGAATCGACCTTAATTTCTCGAATACACTCATCGAATTCTGACGGCTCCAGCTTCTCCCCGACGCTGGTAAGAATATGACGGAGTTCCCTGGCAGAAATCTTGTCAGTGCCCTCTTTATCGAGGGCTTTAAAGGCATCCCTGAGTTGAACATGGAAGCTCCCTCCCTTCAAGTTCCATTTCATCACGTCCACGAAGCGAGGGAAGTCGATGGTGTCGTTGATCTCTTCACGTTTAATGATCTCTTTAAGCTCCGCCTGAGTGGGATTCTCCCCCAGGGATCGCATCACGGTTCCCAGTTCAGCCCATCATGGTCGATGTCGAATAGGCTGAACGCCTCCCGCATTGGAGCGATCTGCTCTTCACTCCAGATCAAAACTGAACTTTTACTAAAAAACTATTTTGTTTGTTCCTGCCAAAATTAATTAACATCAAAATTCCCTCTGAAATCCGCTTAATATCGTATTGGATGCCCAGTAAGCATTGTTTGGGGCGATTCGTAGCAGATGGGGTGATTTTGAGAATCGCCGGGTGGTGGGGCGATTCTGAGAATCGCCCCGCCCCATCTACTACGAATCACCCCAAACAATGCTTATTGGGCATCCAATACGATATTAAGCGGAGAAATCCTAGCCCTGCGAAAGATCTGCGGTGATGGCACTGCTGGGAATTGAACTGGGGTCGCCTTGGGTGTTATTGCAATAGGGGGCGATGTCAGTGCTGGTGCCAGAGAGGCTAAGCCCATCAATACCGTGACCAAAATGAATATGACTCTAACCCTAATGACTTCACAACACACCTTATTACCAACTATCTTATATCTGACATTTAGTCAGTAATTTGATCTTATATCTATCATTTAGTCATTAATTTGATTATTTTCTTATTATTCAGTTATATAATTATATCATATTATGTTTGATCCTAAATCAAATATTTATCAGAGTGAGGAAAATCGGTCAGTAAAAGATATATTACTTAGTTTTTTAAATTGACGACAGGATTATCCATTAATTCAATGTAAAAGATATATTACTTGATTTTTTAAATTGACTTCCGCTTAATATTCATTCGCAGTTTCCGTAAAGAAAAACTTGGCAGAAGTACCTACAACAAGTGGTGAATTGTGAGAAGAATATGTACAAGATCTGCGGGAGTCTTATCTTGCTGAACGGACACACCGTAAGATGTATCACACCTCATCTCTTTTCTCATTGAACGTCATTGTCAGTATTAATATGAAAACAACATACAAACAATTATATCCACAAACAATCAAACTGTCGGCCACATACTGCCATGTCATTTCCCGAATATTATTACTGTGATACCATTTCTGCCTCAACTTTATGCTTAAAAATTCCATGGCATTTCCCCAATATTATTGATATGATACCATTTCTGCCTCAAATTTAAAGGCACACACTACAAAATATCCACCTCAGTCACCCTTTCCCACAACAGGCCCATGATTGTTACGTATTAGCTTTGGTCATTCAATTCCATACGATTTGATTTCAAATTCATAACGTGCCAAATGACACCAGCAGTAACGTGCACTTGTTAACTGGTTCAATTTCCACATTGTAATGAGCTTTCAAATTGATCACTAAATTCTTAAGTCTAAAATTCCAAACCAAGAGAATAATAATGAATCTTGAGCAAAATATTATCTCCTACTGGAAACAACAATCACATTTCCACTGCAGAAGACAGCAGTCTTGCTAAAAAACTGACAAATGAACCAAGTAAACAGAAGACCAACTGCAACTTCTTTAATCTGCTCGTGACTGGCCAGCTATAATACCAACTATAAGGCCGTAGAGTGCAAGTGCTTCTGCAAAGATCAATATGAGGATCATACCAACAAAGAGCTTTGGCTGCTGTGCATTTTCTCTGACACCGGCATCACCAACAATACCAATAGCCATTCCCGCAGCAAGACCCGAGAGCCCGCAAGCCAGTCCCGATGACAGATGCGCGTAACCATCAAATAGATAATAGGACTTTGCCTTGGGGTTAATTCATGTGCTGATAATCACAGCAATAATCAAACCATAAATACCCAACACTCCAGCCATGACGATTGGAACAATCGATTTCATCACAAGCTCCGGCCTCATCACACCCATGGAGGCCACGCCCACGCCACTCTTCGCAGTTCCATATGCAGCTCCCATGCAGGAGAACACGAGCACTGCGGCGGCCCCAAGGAAGCCGAAGAATGGAGCAGTCTCATCGCCGCTGAATACGTCCACCATTTTAACTGAGATCTGGGACGAGATTCAAGCTAGAACTTCGAAGGTTTTTTAGAGTTTCAGAGCCTCCAAAGAGATCGAACCTCGAAGCTGGAACCTGCAAGTGCCTAGCCCAATCCAGATGCAATCTCAGAGCATTAAAAAAAGTCATTCAATTCCATGTCAAACTTGTAAATGGAATTAGGTATTAGGAAATGGATTCTGAACTGCACATTGAATTAATGGATAATCCTGTTGTCAATTTAAAAAACTAACGTGGTGGGGCGATTCTGAGAATCGCCCCACCACCCGACGATTCTCAGAATCACCCCATCTGCTACGAATCGCCCCAAACAATGCTTACTGGGCATCCAATACGATATTAAGTGGAGAAATCCTAGCCCTGCGAAAGATCTGCGGTGATGGCACTGCTGGGAATTGAGCTGGGGTTGCCTTGGGTGTTATTGCAATAGGGGGCGATGTTAGTGTTGGTGCCGGAGAGGCTAAGCCCATCAATACCGTGACGAAAATGAATATGACTCTAACCTATGTTGTTGCACATTCTAATGCGTAAAGACAATGAACCTGTGTTGCTGCACATATAATTTCGTACTGACGAGTCATGACAGTGAACTCCATTGTTTGTTCGCCGAGTCTTCCCATAGAAAACATGTTTCTTTATCCCTCTTATGCAAAGTTTTTGACATTAATTTCCGACATTTCTTTGGCATTGTCCATGATTTTCTGCAAATATCCTTGTTGTTAATAGTTCGTCAATCTGGACTACCACGTCCACTATTAGTAATTTTCATCTACAACATTCACAATACTATGTGACATATTTTGTTTTTCTCATCAAATCTGAAAAACAAGTGCAGAACGAAGTCACTAAAGCTCTAGAATGGAATTTGCTTACATGGTAATGAAATAAGTCTAGAAATGGTTAGTGAGTAGATCTATAGGTCTACCTACTCGACCCTCTCCAGGTTGTCTCATTAAATCTGAAAGTGGTGGGAGTTCTGGTGCCATTTGAGGAACTGGTGCATGAAGGTACATTCCTTTCTTCCCGTGACCTACTAGAAGAGGCCTCCCCAGTGTTACAACTACGTTGAATCTACTACCTTCCATTGCAAGGGAAAGTTCTTCGTGTGGCTACCTACTTGAAGAGGCGAACAGTCAAGATTTCCAAAAAGAGAAATGATAATGAGAGATATTGAGAAATCAGTAGGTGTTAAGAAAATGAGGAATTGTTAAAGGATAAGAAATAAATTAAAATTGGCCATTAGAGGAGATGTAGGAATGAAGGTAATTAAAATTATTATAGAGAAAGTTGTCATGAGGCGCCTTATCAAAAAATAGGTTAAATGAGAATCTTTATGAAGGTGGTCAGAAGATAATTCATTTGATGTCCTCGAATATGTCCAAAAATTCCACATTATAATGTAAGAATGACTCTCATTCAAATTCAAAAGTAAGAAGGATATTGAAATTATTCTAATAACTTGTTGGTTTGGGGGTCTATTATGATATTTCTAAAATGTTGGAGGTCAATGTTCAATCCTCAAACTAGACCCTTCTTCATATGACTGGTTTGGATGTTGTTTCTTGGTCTCTCGATGGAGCTTTAGATGAGAGATATATTGGAAATTATTGGAAATGGACTTCATTGGAATACATAAACCTTGAATAAGAGTATTGAACCATGGTGGATAGGATATTTATTCAACTATTAGTTGATTTGGAACTCCATCCAAAGGACATATCCATGTAATGGGGAAAATAAATATTCAATCAACATTTGGACTATTGGAAAGTTCCTTTTAGATGATTGATATTCCATGGCACAATATTTTAAGAGGTGTATTGAGAAAATAAGGAAATATGGGTATGATAAAATAAGGGGGTGGAAGCCTAAGAAAACCTAGAAGTGCTAATATCTAAGGAGAAAAAAGAGGATGGGACAAAACCAATGTTCAAGATTCAAAAAGAAGGTAATGAAATAAGAATAGAGGAGGGCAGAAATTTGATTGTCATAAATGGTGAAAATGTCAAATATTTATTTATTCAAGAGAAAAGAATTTGAAGAGCCCATAAGCATCTTAAAAGGAAGCTAGATACAATAAATCAATGAAACACAATATGATTTATTAGTCTCGTAAATCCATTCTTTGTCGATTTTGGAATATGGTGAGAATTTCATGGATAAACCCATAGATTATACAACATGGGAAATTGATTTGGATATTTTAAAGATTACACATACACCTACTGATTTCTCAGTAAGTGTAGTCTCAATCTAATTGCAAGGTAGTTTTGTTTTATTTTGATGAGTTAAATTGCATTGTAGTTTTATTTTATTTTGATCAATTAAATTGCATTGTAGTTTTGTTTTATTCATGTAGGTTTCCCATTTATTTACTGTAGTTTCTGGTGAGTATAGTTTGGAGTATCTTTTCCTCACTCTGATAAATATTTGATTTAGGATCAAACATAATATGATATAATTATATAACTGAATAATAAGAAAATAATCAAATTAATGACTAAATGATAGATATAAGATCAAATTAATGACTAAATGTCAGATATAAGATAGTTGGTAATAGGGTGTGTTATGAAGTCAATGTCCGATATAAGATAGTTGGTAATAGGGTGTGTTGTGAAGTCATTAGGGTTATTATTGACTCCTTAAATATGACTCAAGGATTTATAAAAGTATTCTTCCAATATTAATGAGTTTCTATGTCTACAATGTAATCAGCACAATGAAATAATAAGCATTTACTACCAACTAGATGTTCATAGTCCCATAAAAGGTTTTTATATCCCTCGTTACTTCCCCCATTGGGGTGCTTTTCATTTATTTTATTTCTCCCTTTTCTTTTATTTAGATATGAGGATGGGTAACATCTAATTGATAATAGTGGGGGAAGCAACACACTGAATAACCATATTAATAGGGGTGTCTCCTTATATTGGGTGTAAATTCTTGACCTAATTGACTTTTTAGAATTGTTGCCAAGGGAGATGTTTTTATGCTGTTGTTAATATATTCGCAGTGAATTTGATAAATGTAATCCTTTCTCAGTGGTAATTGATGTTAATGGAGGTCCAAACTTAGTTTGCTCATTTTGGTTGTGTTTCCCATTGTGGTATTAGTGTCCATGTGCTCCTCATGAGTCACCTGCAACAAAATAAGACAAACACAAAATACCATGTAACTATATTTAAAACGCCATCAAAGTTCATAAGATGACAATGACAGTGACCTTCCTTTAAAGGTTTGGAAAGAAATTAAAATAGATTATTATTATGGCCTTAGATACTCTAATCAAAGTAAATCGAATGGTCGTAGGTAGCTCATTGTATTCTCCATATATGTCGGGTATGATTTCACTGATGATGCATTATTAGGATTTTGATTCACACTAGAGTTATCTTCTGGGAACTTGCTTGTTTTTTCCAATTATTTCATTCTTGAGAGAAAATCCTCTGGCATCTAGGTTTGGGATTTATTGATAGCAAATGAAGTTATCCTACCTTCATTTCTCGGGAACACATTTATGAGGGAGTAATAAGGTTCTTGAGGTGTAACTGAGTTTCTTTAGAACAAGAAACTTGCTTCTGGGATTCCTTGTGAACTTTTTGTGAACATATTTTATGGAGAGGGTGATAATTTTAGCGAGGGTCATTAGAGGAGATTCACTGTAATCTGACTCCAGTTCCTCTTTTTAGCGAAATCTTGGCCTCCTATGAATTTGTCATGCTCGAAATTAAAATAAGGATAATCAGGAAAATGTGCTTGATGTGATATGGTAAATTTTTCCATATATGTTTAGGTGTAATAACCATGGCATGTAATGGTTGAAAACATGTTGAATTTATACTTAGGAAAGAAAAATGATATTCTACCAAAAACATTAATGTGTTTTTTTCCTCATAAACAACTTTGTTTGGCACATAAAAATTTGGTTTTACTAGCATTTTTTAAAAAGTTTGAAAATTGACCCTAAAAAAAAAAAATCATCGTTCCAGTATCATCACATTTTCGTTTTGAAGCTATATTTTGCACGAAAATTTCATATAAATTTCGTATTCACTGCCATTTTTAAAACATGTTCAAAATTTACCCCTAAAAAATAAAATCATCATTCCAGTATACACACTTTTCGTTTTTAGCACTGTTTTTGATGTTTTTTTGGGATTTTTTGGCCATAGTTCCCGTTTTGAGTTTATAGTTCCCGTTTCAAAGTTTACATTGTTTTTATGAAACATGGTCCCTGGAGAAAGAGAGAAGGTCGTAGCCTTCTGTAGGTCGGTGCCTACGTACTAGTAAATACTTGGCTAGTATAATAGCTAGGGGTTTTAGCTCCGTTCTAGTAGAAGCTGGAAAATGAGAGAAGGTTGTAGCCTTCTACAAGTGGGTACCTATGTACTGTTATGAGTCTACACCAGTACAAGGTTGTCAACAGATTTTCTTATTGTTAACAGAAGATAGAGATGACAGCAGCAGGTGGTTTTCACCCACATTGGATTTCCACCTTAAATCTTGGTTTTCATGTGTGTTTCTTATGTGTGATGATGTATTCTATTTTTACTGCACTGTTTAATAAGATATTGATGCACTTCTTAAAGATTAACACATGATAAATTGACTATATCACCAGTTCTCTGTGTATACGCTAGTTTCTATAACCACAGTAGTGTGTACATGCTAGTTAGCTTCACAGAAGTAGCGTATATAAATCTGTTTGGGAAATGAAAAATTATTGATCTGATAATACTAATTCACCCCCCCTCTCAGTATTATTTCCAATAATTAGTATCAGAGTGGGTCCTTTAGAAGAAGCTTGATTGCTTGAAGGTAGATCTTTCAAGATGAATAATCACGAAGGCATGGGATCCATCAGACCACCAATCTTCAATGGGAGAAACTTAGTATATTGGAAAATAAGAACCAGAGCCTATCTACAATCGCTTGGAGCTAATGTTTGGGAAATTTTGCAAGGAGGATATCAATTTCCAGCAACAATTCCTACAGACTCTGTAGGTAAGAAGCTATACAAAACCAATACCAAAGTTGTCAATACATTATTGGGAAGTCTGTCAAAATCAGAATTGGTCAAGGTCATGCAGCTCAATACAGCCAAAGAGATATGGGACAAAATCATTCAGAGCTATGAAGGAGAATCTCAGTTAAAACGTGCTAAGCTTCAAACTCTCAGAATTCAGTATGAAACTCTTAAGATTCATAGTGATGAGAGTGTTTCTAGTTACTTTTTACATATAAATGAGATTTTTAATTGTATGAAGAATTTGGGTGAAGAGATAAAGGAAGCTACTTTAGTTGAGAAAATTTTGAGATCTTTGTCTTCTAAATTTGAGTCAAAAGTTTCTGCCATAGAAGAAAAATAGGATCTTCAAACTATTACTATGACTCAACTCCATGGAATCCTAACTGCCTTTGAAATGGGAAAAGGGGGTCCATCAGATATGAGAGAAGTTTCTTTTAAATCATCAACAAAGGGAAAAGAAAAATAAGAGCGCAATGAATCAGGACACATTTCAGAAGAAGATGATGAAGTAAATTTTGTCAAGAAGCTTCAACGGGGTTCCGAAAGATTCAGAGGTAAGCTACCTTTCAAATGATTTGCTTGTGGTAGAGTCGGCCACTATGCTGCCAAATGTCCTCATAAAGATAAATATGAAAAAGGAAAGGAATATGCAAAAGGCAATAGAAAACAGGTTGTGAATAGAAGGAGTTACTATACGCATGAAGATAGTGATGGCTTATCTAATAGTGATGAAGATGAAACTGAACAAGATTATAGACTACTCATGGCTTATGACAATGATGATTTTTTGGATGCATTAGAAGAGAAAGACTTTCTTGAAGAAATCACTAAAACCAAAATATGTTTAGAAGAAAAGAATATGATCATAGATACTTTGACACACCAACTCACTGAAAGAGAAAAACACAATGAAAATCTAGAATGTGAAATTGTGGGTTTAAGAAAAGATCATAAGAAGGAAAAATCCCTTAATCTTAGATTTTCTAAAGGATCAGAAACTTTAAATGAAATAATCAAAGTTCAACGTTCTCCTATGATAAAGACAGGTCTTGGATATACTGAAGAATCATCTCAATCACAGAAGCCACCATCCTCCACTAGAAGCTATCTTGAAGCACCAAAGACCAGTGAACAGTATGTCAATCGTCAGCAAAGGCCTAAAATTACTCATCAGGTAAATCATACTCAATTTACTCCAAGGATGAATATCAGTAGAAGCCACAACCAACAGGTAAACAATATCAAAAGATTATATGATCACAACAATTTATTTAATGGGCAATGTTTTTCATGTCATAACTTTGGGCACAAGGCTACTCAATGTGTTGCTTACAAAACCATCATGACTAGAGAAGCACAAAATCAAAGGAGTGTAACAAGAATCAAGAAAAGTTCCTATAATAACTTTTCTCTTCTTGAAAATGAAATAGAATGTTCAATTTGTAACAACTTTTGTCATGAAGAATCTGAATGTAGGAGCAAATTTCGGCCAACACTTCAAAAGGAGAAAACACCATTAAATCCCAAGATATGGAAAAGGAAGGAATCTCAATAAGAAAGATGTGGCATAGCTCTGTATGCAGAAGGACAAGAAAATCAGTGGTACATCGACAATGGATTCTCCAAACACATGACAGGTGACAAAGAGAAACTTCATTCATATAATTCTTTAAAAAGGGAAAAGAATGTGTCATTTGGAAATGACACTCCAGCTGTCATTAAAGGTAAAGGTTTTATTTTCTTGAAAGAAAAGGTTAAAGATGGAAATGTCATGTATGTAGATGGTTTAAATCATAACCTGTTGAGTTTCAATCAAATGTGTGATCAAGGAAATGAAGTGGTGTTTCGATCAAACGGATGTGTGGATCATGAGCTTGATATAGGAAAGACCGTGATCAAAGGTATAAGAACTCCAAACAACTTATACATACTCAAAGGAGGACAACAACAATGTTATCTAAGCAAAATAGATGAAAACTGGCTATGGCATAGAACATTGGGACATCTAAGCTTTTCTCAAATAAGAAAAGCATGCAGGCTCAAGGCAGTTCGTGATCTTCCAGATATCAGCATCCCAGAAAATACCATATCCAAACCATGTTAAATTGGTAAGAAAACTAGAGTTCACTTCATTGAAAAAGAAGGATCAACAAATAAGCCTCTTGAACTCATCCATACTGATTTATGTGGACCAACAAGGAAAAAGTCACCTCATGGAGAAGAATACTTTAATTTATTTATTGATGATTTTTCTAGGATGTGTTGGATAGGTCTACCAAATTATAAATATGAAGCATTTGAAAAGTTTAAAGCCTTAAAATCTTTTGTTGACAAAATGAATCAGATCGAAAAATCAAATGTCTCAGATCTGATCGATGGGGAGAATTTATATGAGATGAATTTTTTGACTTTTGTGAACAACATGGAATAAAAAGGCAATTCTCTGTCACAAGAACTCCTCAGCAAAATGGTGTCGTGGAAAGGATGAACAGAACAGTTCAACAAATGGCTCAAGCTATACTAGATGAATCTGGAACTCCTGCAATATTTTGGGACGAAGCTCCATTTTCTTCCGTGACTATTCTCAATAAAGTGAATGTTCGATTAAATAGCAATCAAACTCCATATGAACTTTGGTGTGATAAGCCTCCTACTGTAAAACACTATAGAGTTTTTGGAAGCAAATGTTTTATCAAAAGGACTGATGA
Organism: Pinus tabuliformis; assembly: GCA_031772625.1. Taxonomy (NCBI): domain Eukaryota; kingdom Viridiplantae; phylum Streptophyta; class Pinopsida; order Pinales; family Pinaceae; genus Pinus; species Pinus tabuliformis. Next base: position 1,117,589,128 of record CM062804.1, read on the forward strand.
AAAACTTGGTAAGTTTGAACCCAGAGCAGACGAAGGTATTCTTCTTAGTTATTCATCCAAAAGTAAAGGATACAAATGTTATAATAAAAGACTTCAAAAAATTGTTGAAAGCATTGATGTTGTAATTGATGAAGCAAGCAGAAATCTGGAACAGATGAAATCAACAAAGGAATATGACAATGAGGAATATGGGGAATGCTTTCCTGCATCAAATCAAAATGATATAGAAGAAGAAACCAATGAAGCACCAGAAGAAGATACAACAGACAGGGAAAAGACTCCATCCAGGCATGTTTAGAAAAATCATCCAGAATCTCAAATTCTAGGTGAAAAAGGGTCTGGAGTACAGACAAGAAGAACTCTTATAGGGACCACAAGTTATCTAGCATTACTATCCTCCACAGAACCTTAGAATGTAAATGAAGCCTGCAAAGATGAATGTTGGGTCAAGGCCATGGATGAAGAACTAGAACAAATTGAAAAGAATGATACTTGGGAATTAGTTCCTATACCTCATGATAAAAATGTTATAGGAACAAAATGGATATTTAATAATAAGCTGAATGAAAATGGAGAAGTTATTAGAAACAAGGCAAGACTTGTTTGCAAAGGGTATGCTCAACAAGAAGGTATAGATTTTGAAGAAAATTTTGCATCTATTTCCAGACTTGAAGCCATAAGGATGTTTCTTTCTCTTTTTAGTTCTCAAAAATTCAAAGTATATCAAATGGATGTAAAATCAGCCTTTCTTAATGGAGATTTAGAAGAAGAAGTTTATATTGAACAACCAGAAGGATTCATTCTTTGAAATGATGCAAAACTTGTATGCAAGCTCAAAAAGGCTCTCTATGGTGTGAAACAAGCTCTAACAGCTTGGTATTACCATCTTGACAAATATCTACAACAACAAGGTTTTATAAAAGTTTCCTTAGATAGAAATTTATACACAAAGATTGAAAATGATAAACTTCTAATTATTGTTGTTTATGTTGATGATATCATTTTTGGTAGCAATGAAGAATCCATGAGTCAGAATTTTGCTTCAGTAATGCAGCAAGAATTTGAAATGTCCTTACTTGGTGAACTTACTTATTTTCTTGGTCCACAAGTACAACAAACAAAATATGGTATCTTTATTTCACAAACCAAATATGTCAAGTAGATCTTGAAGAAGTATGGAATGGAAGATTCTAAACGAGTATTTACTCCAATGGTAATAGGATGCAGTCTCAGTTCGAACGATGAATCGCTAGCAGTAAACTAACCAACTTACAGATCTATGATTGGAAGTCTGCTTTATCTAACACGCACCAGACCTGATATCATGCATGCAGTAGGAATTGTTGGAAGGTTCCAAGAAAATCCAAAGGATTCACATCTCCAGGCAGTCAAAAGAATTTTCAAATATCTTCAAGGAACTCAGGACTTTGGAGTATGGTATCCCAAAGATACAGACCTTACTCTTCATGCATATACAGATGCAGATTGGGCAGGAAATGTTGATGATAGAAAGAGCACTAGTGGAGGTGCATTCTATATGGGTTCTTGGTTGGTGTCTTGGTTCAACAAGAAACAAAGTTCGATTGCCTTATCTACAGCTGAAGCAGAATATGTGGTTGTTGCATCTTGCTGCACACCAGGGAAAATTTTAAGAACCCCCCCAAATTTATATGTATAATAAATGGGCGAATCTCCATGGTATATAGGAAAAATGGAAGGCGCTTTTATCAATAATATAATATGTATATATAATTTTTTGGCGAATCTCTCACCAGGCATGGCGAATATTTTACTCAATTATAAAATCTTGTAAGATCTTGGTGAGTCTTTCACTAAATAATAAAACTTTGTAAGGTCCTAGTGAATCTTAGCATTGTGAACTCTTAGAGAATTTTTTGAAAAAGTATAAAACCATATATGACAAGAGCCACATGGTGGCAATATCATTATTTTTTTCACATTTCCACGAAATGGAACTTGTTTATAAAATTATGAAAAAGCCAACCAAGTCCCTTATAATATGCAGGTAAGCTTATAACAGAGTCTGATACATCTACTATGCTTGTCTTCATTCAAGTGTCATAGTTGTTATACTTAACACTGTGAATCACAACTCTCTCAGAACTCAACTCTATAGTGTAATTAAAACCTTTGGAAATTGAATCTGACAACTCTATAAAAAGGATTAGTGAAATAGAAGCTTTTGTGAATGAGCCCACTAATTATCACTGCTAAACAATCAATCCAGACTATGAAGTCTTCCATCTTGATCACAATCGTGCTCACGATCAAGGGAGTGCGACCACCTAGCCTGACATAATGGCCATCATAGCTTCCAATAATCAACAACCACCTTGCAAGGACATCCTAGCTCATGTCTCATGAATTTTATTCATCAATCTTAACTGATATAAATCTTATAAATATAATATTAGAATCCTCTCCGGATTCACTGTTAATACAAGGGTAAAGGAAATTTTTTAGCTCAAGGCACTAGCCAATACCAACTTTGGTATTTGTGACCCCTTTGTGGGGATGCACCTACCCTGCCCCGTTGGGTTTTTGCCTTGTAACATAGTTCAAGGATCACAAGACTTTCCAATATTCCTACTCCATTAGACACACTTTATATGCTATACATAGTGAATGGAAAAGAAGCATTATAGAACACACAATTTCACAGAAGGAAGAAAAATCTTAGACAGTTCAATATCAAAATCTTAACCATTGATTAATAAAGAATAGCAAGTAGTGTAATGAATTGTTCCGAGTTATTTATTTACAAGCTATAAAGAATGTAGTGGAATGGAAAATATTACTTAGGCAACCCTTCAATATTTTCTACTAATATGTCTGTGCATGTACATATGAAATTAAGAGCATTGTTGAATACAAAGTTTCCTTTTCTCTTGCCTCCATTTTGGCAAATCAGTGTGAAATCAGTGTCACTTTGAATCTCCTTTCCTATGTGGATGTTTTGACAAATCAATGTGAAATAAAAGTCACTTTTAATTTCCTTTCCTGCAAGGGATCACATCCACAGTTGATTAGTAAAATATAATCTACTATATGTTATGTTCAAGAATCTGACTGCAATCTACAATGGAAACGAGACCTCAATTCTTATTCTGAATTTGAATATCTCAAGACAACATAAGAGATAAAAATGCATATGGCCTTAGTAGCTAGAAAACAATCACTCCATCATTACAAGACCACCTAGATTTCGGCACTTAATCTAAATAATGGCACTAGTTGTAGTTGTTATTTGCATTAACACCATGGAAAAGCAACAACAATGTTTCAAAGTACACTTACTAGAAAAGTTGTAACGTTTTGAGAATATTTAATGATAGCATCTGAACCTCATAGATATGGTGGGGAAACTAGGGAACCCAAATATTGGAAGATATCTCATACCAAATCTGAGAAAAAAATAAAAAAGGGAAAAAATCAAAATCTATAAATCAAGCAATGAATTGTTTACAAATCAAATACAATTCTTTTAACTAACAGTTAAATTGTGGTGATATATTTAAATATTTAGTAAGAGGGTAACTTCAAACCATGGAATATTACCTTTGTCATTACTGTCATCCCTCAGTGACTGAGATTACAAATCAATACTTATGGAAAGATTGTAAGAAATTCTGTGAAATAGTAAAGCGTAACCTCTATTTTCAAGCAACAAAATCAAGACATTGTTACATCAAGAGCCATAATTGATACATAATCAATGAATCAAGTCCTTGTATGGCACAAGCTTCTTTCACAACCTCTATTTTCTCAATAACAAAATCAAGACATTGTATGTGGTTATTGCCAAAAGGAAACTGCGTTCTAATTTGGAAGAGGATCTTATCAAAAGACATGGATTTATTCAAAGCTACAAAGCCTAATGGGTTACTGAAAAATAAGTTGGAATATGGGATCATGATACTTAAATTGAAAAAATATGCTTTCCTTTTAGAAACATTACAGTTATACAATGTCTTTTGAAAGCATTAGAATTTGAAATTGGGCCTTTCTATCAAGACAAATTTTCATTAACAGAATGTACTTTCCTACCTGAAACATTGTAGATATCCAAGAAAAACTTGAAAAGCATAAGAGAACTTAGAATAATGTACTTTCTTTCCTTCCTTAACATTCTTAAAGAATTGAGGTTCCCCAAGTCATCAGGTAACTTTCGAAGGAAATGACAGTTAGTAATAGTCCAATTCACAACTGAAGATGTGTCACAAATATGAGGGGGCATCTCCTCCAAATCACAAAAGTGCTCCAGGTTAAAATCTAGCATTATTGGAAGCTTAATGCTTGACTGGTTGTTATTGAACCCAGACATTTTTCCATTCTTCACTAAAATCTTAAAGATAGCTTCTCTAAGTTCTACATGACTTTACTATGCTCTTGAAGTGGGGGCACATGCAGGCTCTCCAAGTGAATAGTCTTAAACTAAGTGAAGATAAGGCCGATAGATCATTCAGTGTGGATCTCTTTAACCCATAATTGAATACTATGTCTCTCTTGAACCCATAATTGAATACTATTAGGACTTTCAAATTTTTCATGGAACTCAAAAATGTTGGAAGAAAGTATTTGCTTCCAAAAAGAGTAAAACTAAAGCCTCTGCTTGAGGACAATTGATGTCACACCACTAACACTTCTCCATGGAATCTATATAGATAAACCACAAATGCAGAATTCCATTAGAATATTGTGTTTATTGAATACACAAATGAAATCATTGCATTTCTTTAAAATATCTTTTGAAATCAAAATTACTGAAATTACATATCGATAACCTAGTGGGTGTAGGATTAAATTCACCCGTTTCATTCACAGAAAGCATGAGAAAAAACCATACTATATATAAAACCAAGAAAAATTAAAATTCATCACTTATAGGGACCTCGTAACAACCCTGCCAATACACAAGTATGTTCCTGTTTGCAGTTAGAAAAATTACCCAAATTACAATTTGTTTACTCCAGCATATGTTGCAAACTTATAGAAGGATGACTAGTGCAATCATTCCATTCCTTTTAGCCCTGGATTTGTTTCAGTTTAAAACAGAATTATAGAAATATACTTGTCCAATGTCTATGCTTTAACCATTCACCTTAAGATGTTTTTACAATATAATTTCCTAAGTCTATTTAATATCTTCATTATCATAAAAACCAACCTATATCCATCTTAACTCCACATCTACCACTCTTAGGGGGATGAAATCTATTTATCCCTCTGAGCACTTGTTAGACCCAGAATTAAGATGGATCTAAGATGATAGAATTTCCCCTTTAAATAGTCTATGCTCACATGAATACCATGGTATTACCATGGGTTATCATAAACCTGGAGCTTAAAAATTACTATTAGTAATTTATAAAAATTAATAAAATTAATAGTTGAATTTTATTTTATTTTTTATTTTGACCAAGCTAAAATGTTTAACATACATTAAATTACAACATCCATTTTTACTCTTGATCCACCAAGCCCTGAGAGGGATCAAATATTTTTTCACTCTATGCTAGTTTGCATATCACGATATTTGATACCTCTCGGGGGTTAGTAGATCCAGAGTAAAGATGGATCTATGCTGGTTTAATTCCCCCATTTAAATAGGCTACATTCCAGGTGAATACCATGGGTCACTACCATGTGCCATTTTGGTGAATACCATGGGTCAATACCATGTGCCATTTTTATTTTTATTAGAACTAATATTAGGGTTAATAATGTTTTTTTGCATGGTATTAATAACAATCTAGTCCATGGTATTTGTCCCATAGTATTTTTCCCATAGGTTTCACCTAAATATAACACATTTTTTAAGTGTTCATAAATATAAGGTGACTTATGGAGTAAATATAAAAAAATGTTTTATTTGTTTACCATACCTCTCGTTTATTTATATTTTTATTAATTTACCATACCTCTTTTACAAATATGGTATTTGGCCCATAGGATTCACTTAAATAAAACCTCTTTCTTGAACCTTCATAAATAGAACGAGGGTTATGGACTAAATATAAAAAGAGGTTTTATTTATTTAACATACGTCTAGTTTATTTATATTTTTATTTATTTACCATACCTTTTGAGTAAGTATTAAAAGACGTTTATTTATTTACCATACCTCCACTTTACTTATATTTTTATTTGTTTACACCCTTGCACATGTATATAAGGTGACTTATGGAGTAAATATAAAAAATGTTTTATTTATTTACCATACCTCTCATTTATCTATATTTTTATTAATTTACCATACCTCTTTTATAAATATGGTATTTGGCCCATAGGATTCACTTAAATAAAAACTATTCTTGAAAATGGGCGAATGGATTCACTTAAATAAAACCTATTCTTGAAAATGGGCGAATGGAAGGTTGTAACTCCTAGTTTCAAGGGCTAAATTTACCTTTTTTACCCTCTCCCTTAAAATAAGGTGGGCTATTTGAGGTGATTTGTAAAAATGTGCTATGATACAAAATATTCGCCCACTAAAAATTTAAAACCCCTTAATTTTGCCAAAGGGCGAAAATTCACCCCTAAAATTTTCTATGTTGCACACAACTACTTTGAATGATGCAAACATTGCAATACATTCAAATCACATGTACTCCACCCATATCCATTCTATGTGATAATACAAGTGCCATCAGTATTTCAAAAAATCCAGTCATGCACTCCAAGACCAAGCACATACCCATTAAGTACCATTTTTTACGAGAACAAGTGCTTGAACAAAACTTTAAATTAGAGTATGTTACCTCCAAAGAACAGGTTGTTGATATATTCACCAAACCACTTCCCAGAGAAACATTTGATTATCTCAGACAAAAGTTGGCAGTAGTTGTTGCACCATCCTGATGTTAAATCTAGTTTTCAGAGGAAGGTTCTCACACACGAGTTTCATGAAGTATAGTCGCGTATGCATGCGGGTTTTTGTGGCTTAAGGAGCATATATGTTTTTTTGACAGAAAAACAGTGGTTCAAACTCTGATATGGGTGCTCTATCTAATATTGATGATTACAATCTGATGATATACTTTGTTCATTGATTTTTATCTGACTGACAAAGATGCCTTGATGAATGACTTGTTGACCATGCATAGGTAGCACAGGTTCAGGGGGAGCATTAGCCTTCACACGCATTCTGCATTGTGGGCATTATGGTTGCTGAATTTAGCTATGGCTTCAGATATTTATATCATTTGTTGTTTAAGTCATGTAAAGGTCTAGGGTGTGATATGACTTCTTTTGTCATAGTCTATATTTGAATGAGTCCTATTGGACAAATGATGTAATTTGTATCCCCACTTTGCATGGGATGGATGATGTAATATTTGTTGTATTTCTGTCATGTATAAACAATTGGTATATCCCCACTTGGTTGGGTGGATGAATCAAATGTGGTGTATCCCCACTTGGTTGGGTGATTGATGTATGTATGAGTCATTGGTAATGAGGTCATACTCACTTAGTTGAGTTATAGAGTCATGTTATTCCTTTGAATCATATCTCTGTAGACTCGGCATGTACTCAGGGGGGGCATGGATAGAATAATGTATATCAAAGGAGGAAAGTTGCTTGGTCCACCCTTTGCCCTTGATGTCAAAGGGGGAGAGTATTTTGGTGTTGCATGTTATCTCTAACAATTTCTACAGCTTGTAGTAATCAACACCATCATGGTTGCCATCAAGTCCAAAGGGGGAGATTGTTGGCATTATGATACAAGTGTTGTCCTTGATAGAAACTCACTCACAGGTCAATTCAGTTTTGATAAAAGGAAACTCACAGTACAATAGGAATATTCAAAGGTAATAGGGCAGTGGTACAGAAGAACATGAAGATGGAACTAAGGTCTACTGATCAGAATAAAGAAGGTAAAGGTAAAGGTTTATGTAAAGCAGTTTAAGAAGTATACGCAGGTCCACTTAGTCAAAACAACGTATACACACAGGTCCACAGAACAAAAAGAGCGTATACGTATACACGCACTCTCACAAGAGGAAAGGTGCGTACATATTGGAAAATCAAGGTTTTGGTCCAAGGTGCTGGTCCAAGGTATTTGGTCTGAGGTATTGGTCCGAGGTATTTGGTCCAAGGTATTTTTCCTAAGTGATTTTGGTCTGAGGTATTGAGAAAGGCCTAAAACTATATAAGGAGGAGAAGATCATTAGGCGAGCGCATGCAAGTGAATGGTTTTCTAAGGGATACTTCTATTTGAAGTATATTTTATGTGGCAGGGGCTATGTTTGTGATTTGATCTAAAATGTTTTGTGCACCTTGAATTCTATGTTGGATCAGGATCATGAGACTTGAAATGACTTATCAATGAATGATTTGATATTGGTTGGGCTAGGTCTGATTATGTACACTTGTTTTATTCTTTAAATGTCATGATCTGGGTTTTTCTAAAGTCTGGAATAGCAACGAATTTTTGAGTTAATATTTTCAAATCTATATGCTGGTTCATCTCGATAAAAGCGCGTGTACACGCAGGTTCTACTCTTCCAAGTAGTGTATATAAAAGAAAAGCCTTTGCTTCAAATATGACTAATCTATCTGATCAGTTCTGTTGTTTTACTATTGTCTGTCAATGAAGTATTCTTATATCTTAATGTAAAACGGAATGCATAAGTAATTTGGTATCTGATTGATTGATTGATTGTATAAGTGAGAAGGGTGATCTCTGCTACTGCCTGTGTAAAGATCTGTAAATTTACAGTGGATGCTCAGTATATTGCTGGTTGGTACGGACTTGAATCAGAAGTTTTTGTTTCAATAGTTTTGAAGGTATACACAGGTTTGATTAAAGGAAGTTTCGTATACATGCAGGTTGGGTTCAATAAAGAAGCGTATACATTATGATGCATGATTTCTAAGGTTGCAACTGGTTCTGAATGATGATGCAAGTTTCTGGGTTCAGCACAGTGGTCTGCTGACAGTGATATGATTGTTCAGATTAACTGAATGTTGGATGGTGCAGTTTAAGTTTCAAAGTTTTTGATGGTTCCAGTATGAAAATTTGATGAAACGAGGCATTCATGCATATTGTTGTGTACCAGGATCATCAAGTCTGGAAATTTATGAAACGTGGTCCCTGGAGGAAGAGAGAAGGTCGTAGCCTTATGTAGGTCGGTGCCTGCGTACTAGTAAACACATTGGCTAGTACAAGAGCTAGGGGGTTGCAGCTCCCTTCCAGTAGAAGCTGGAAAATGAGAGAAGGTTGCAGCCTTCTGTAGGTGGGTGCCTGCGTACTGGTATGAGTCTGCACCAGTACAAGATTGTAAATAGATTTTCTTATTATTAAAAGAAGACAGAGATGACAACAGCAAGTGGTTTTCACCCACATTAGGTTTCCACCTTAAATCTTGGTGTTCATGTGTGTTTCTTATGTGTGATGGTTTATTCTATTTTTATTGCACTGTTTAATAAGATACCAATGCACTGGTTAAAGATTAAGACATGATAAATTGACTATATCACTAGTTCTCTGGGTATACATGGGTTTCTCTAACCACAGTAGCATGTACATGCTAGTTAGCTTCACAGAAGTAGCATATATAAATCTGTTTTGGAAATAAAAAATTATTGATCTGATAATACCGATTCATCCCCCCTCTCAGTATTATTTCCAACTTTCATAACTTCATATAAATAGTGAAAAGATGAAACTGACTTATTGATGGCTAATGACGAGATCTATGAAATGAAATTCCTTCTTAAACTCTAGAAAAATCAAGAAACAAAATGACAACTGCAGGTGCTTCTAAGAAATCATAAACAATGATTTATTCACTAATGAACCCTAAGTTATGCAATGATCAAAAGATAAATCTGTTTTTGGGGCTGTGAGAGTGGGGCCCTCAAACCATGATCCCATTAGGGAGATTAGGAAGAGGCTTGTCACAAGATTTTCTGAAGTACACTTTTTCACTATTGTACCACTGATCTACTTCTTCAACTAATGGAAACAAGACTAAATAATCATTCAAATACTTGTTAAACTAAACATAGTAGAAATAACTTCAGCAACTAACTATGATTTTAATCTAAGAATACATGTACAAAAAGAGAAACCTTTGCTGCTAGGGTTGGGACCTAACCCAAGATCTTCAACCCTCTAAGTCAACTCAGTGTTGGATCAAGGTAAACCTTCTCATTATCATTAAAATTTCAAATACAACACAAAATTAATAGTCACAATGCTTTAGCTCTAAATTGCCTCTTGGCTACAATAAAAGTTTGAATCCTAATGAGGCCCTTGGCCTTCTTATTTATACAAACTAAAGCTACCAACAAATTCCTAAAAATTAGGGAGACTTGGCTCCTGAACTCGAGAATGACTTGTCTTCACTATCATTGTCTTAGCTGCCAATGAACTTGTTTGGCTTGGCTGGTTGTAACTCCAAGCTGATGAGATATGGTGGAGGAATATTTGAATGATTTGAGGAGTTAAGGAGGGAGACAAATCTCCTACAATCCCTCTTGATTTTCCACTTCGCGTTCCTGCACTTAAATTAGCCCAAAATTGCTCCAATTCCTACAAGTAATACATATTAGTTCACATGACATAACATCTCACCTTTACCCTTCTCACTAAGACAAATATAATAAAATATGTAGGTAAATGTGAGAAACATTGTTTTTAATAAGTTGGAGAGTGGCATTAAGACCCATATAGTTTACCTATTGATGAGCCTCATCATCACCCCCCTACTGAAGGTGATTCTCATCCTCTGAGAAACTTATTCTATGTCTATATCTTTCATATCTCTTGTGGCCTCTCTGACATCCCATACCTCTGTTGATGGAATTTCCTCTTGAGGATTGAACCTTGGATGCTTCTCTATTTCTTCCCACTTAATTCTTTCCTCCTCTTCCTTCCTACCTTCTAACATACCCAACAACAAGGGTGGATTGAGTTTCAAACCAATCCAACTGACTTTTAGTCTCTACATGGCATTCTTATATAGTTAGGTCCTTTTTAGTGCATTCAACCTCTCAAGGGAATGGTACTCTCCGATCCTTAGTTTTTGTGGTAGGTTGCTCCATCTCCTTTGGAATGCTTGCTAGCTTTCATTTCCCAACAACCTGAAGGTGTTTCCAAAGTGGTTGATGGCCTTTTCTTGTGTAGCTAGGTATCTTGTTGCAAGTTGGGCATCATTGGAGATGATGTTGTGGCTGCTAACCACAACCATGTAATTTATCTGTTCTTCTCTGATGTAAAGGGGCTCCCCTTCCTCTTTTTCCAATATTCCCTTCACCTCCTTACCCCTGGCCTCATCATGACTCATCCATGATGAAAGGGCCATTAGTTGTAAATACCCCAAATTTGCATTGGGGTCCCACACATTCAAATCTGTTAAGGCCAAGTTGTGTAGGTAAAATTCAAATATCTTGGCCTTATATTCCAGGGTGCTTTTGTCACATACTTCAATGAACTATCTATAGTCTTGGAAAGGAATAGTCCCCTATTGTGCTAGTGTCTTGGTCTGAAATTGCGGCAGTTGATCTTTGAGGTATAGTGCATATGATCTTGATGGCATCTTGCACAGAAGTGCCTCCATGGAGAGGCTTGCCATGGTGGCCAATTGGCTCTCTTTTTCCTGCAACTGCCTCCTTAGCCATGCGTTTTCTTCCTGTAGTTGAGATCTCATAATTTGTTCCTTGTCTCTCATCTCACTCAACTCCCTGCCCATATCTAGGAGTTTCTCTTCCATATGGCCCACATATTCTACCTTATTTGACTTGGCAATTTTCATCTAGTGATGTGTCCTTCCTCTCTCCTTCTCAATCTCAAAGAAGAGAGGGATTGAAAATTTCTATGGTATTACTCTCCCTCCCTCAATGAACTTGTAGTAAGAGCCCAGATTTGGATGTGGGCTAAGCTCCTGCAGCTCCTAGAATTCCCCCTCAGATATTTTTGAAGATTCCCCTTCCTGCACTTTTGGTGTTGCTTCCTTGCCTTCCCTCTGCCCATGTTTTCCTTCTTGTAGCTTTTTTGTGTGTTTCCTATAGGACTGATAGAGTTTCCTGTAGAAGGATTTTCCCTCTCTGTAATGGTGTCACATGTGCCTTCTCTTGCTTTGCTGATGTTGACCTAGTGATAGGCTTCCTAACATAGGTGATGGGAGCCTTTGGGGTAGCTTGTTTTGATGTTCCCTCTTCAACTCTCATTCCCAAGGAAACTAACTCTTCCTGCTTTTTTGGTGACTCCTCAATTATGATGGGAGTCCTTGTGGGTGTTTGTGGCCTCCCTTGCTTCATCCTGGTGCTTCTTCTTATTTTGAAATAGAGGAGAGTCTGCCTCTGCCTTTTCCATTTTGACTTGATGGATGTGCTTAGGGAAGTCAACGTAGCAGATGCCTCCTTCTCAGTAGGCTCAGGTGTCAACCTTGGAGATTTCTTCCCTTCTTTGGTATGTTTCCCAGTGCTTCCCTCTTCCTTCTTCTCTCCCTCTTCTTCTTCTTCTTCCTCCTCTTCTTCTTCTGCCTCTTCTTCTTCTTCTTCTTCTTCTTCTTCTTCTTCTGCCTCTTCTTCTTCTTCTTCTTTTTCCTCCTCTTCACCACTCTAGGTCGGTTTCCTATCATATTCAAGGGCTTGGATTTCAATTATAGCCTGTCTGTCCATGTCTCTAAATGTGGACCATAGAATAGGAATTCTTAATTGGCTCAAGGCATCCCCTAGTATTAGCTTAATGCATCCATGATGTGTTAATTGCTGATGTTTCCCTTCTTGTACCTTTTGGCTCATGTATATCATTGACTGCAACAAGAAATGAGGCACATTGAGCCTTTGGTTCATGGGTAGCTCCTCTCCAAATATCAACTCATGGAGGAGTCAAAATTGGTAGCCATAGACTATACTGAGCCTCCCTTCACAAGAAATTTATTTGAGAATGTGATAGCTCACCTCATTCCAAGGATAGGGAAGGCTCTCCCTTCTAACCCCAATTTTGTCCACAATTGACTCTTCATCATGTAGGAAAAAAAAAATTTAGCAAAAGTGTTTCCAACCTTATCCTTCATTCTCCATTGCACCCCTTGAGGAAGTGTGGTGACTCTGTTGATCACCTCAGGGTTGATTGTGCTTTACAACCCCCTCACCACAGTAGTAGCACTGGTTCTAGCCTGAGGGTTGAGTGCCATGGAAATTTCCAGAGATATATCATCATAATACCCTTTGAGAAACTCAAAGAATGCCAACCAATGATGCCTCCTAAATATATCTACCATAGGGGGATGGAGGTGGATCCTCGATGTGTCTGTGGGTTCCCTTATGTTGAATCCTGCTACCATTTCTCTTCTCTGGTTAGCTAACTGTAGGAGGTTTTGTAGTCTAGCCTTAGTGTGAGTTCAGGGCAACTGAGAGTTTAGAATTTTTGGTGGATGAATGCAATGTTTACCCTTTCCTATATCCACACAATTTTCTTTAAACTTCAAAAAATTATGTCTAAACCCCAGGCCCACTGTAATTACTACAAAATTTTAGACTTGTCCCTTTCTTTCTTCCCTAGCTATCAAGTCAAAAACACAGGAGAGATGGGCCACCTACCTTTTATTGTGATGCTCTGGATGATGAGAATTGCTGACCAACTGGACCCTCGGCACCCCCTTTCATACTTCTGGTGAAATTCTAATGCTTCGTGTAGCTCCCCGAGTTTCATGTAGTATCATGTAGCTCTATTTCCTGTAGGGTGGCGAAAACAGGGTTCGCTTCCTCTATGGATCTCCAAGGTAGTCCTAGTCTCTCTGATCTCAAAATGAACAATGGTCCATGAAAGTTTGGAATTTTTGTTATTTATGGTCGATTCCTTGGAGCGTTGTGTTGGCTAGCAGTAGTATGAGATTTCTTCATTGGGACTGTTGGCCCATCGATGGTGATCATGTAGTCTCCCCTCGTAATTATGACCCACTCTCACATAACTAAATCGACCACCTTTTCGATTGATGCTCCTTGATGTGACATTTCAATGTGGCATGCTAACTAGGAGTTTAATTTTTGTCTTCGAGCTGAGGATGGCCATGTTAACTGGCCACCTCCAGCTTATAAAAAAGAAAATTTTCACATTCCTACACTTTTATCATATTGTTACTTGGGGAAGAGTTTAGATGAGGTGCCATACCTATGCCTACCTTTGTTGGTCGATGCATGTTGGAGGATGACCTTGTTGTGCTTCTTGTTTAGGTAAGTGCTCTCCTTTGGTCACTTTTTTGTTGATTTCTTCTTGTTGATGTAGTTGTTTGCTTGTTGTTTCCTATGTGCAGATGCTTGGTAACCTTGTTGCTACTGCTGAGCTCTGGACAGGAGTAAAAAGTGATGTTGGATATCCCTATTTGCATTGGTGGTGAAGGAGATTGTATCTTAGTATTGTTGCAGTCATAACACAGGCTGCTACAGGAGATTCTATAGTTGCTACAGGAAACCCTGTAGCTGTCTTTCCTTCATTACTTTTTTGTTTTTCTCACTTAGAGAGAGGTTGGGTGGTGGTGTAGGAGTTGATAAATGGTGGTGAAGTATATAGAGTTATGGATAGGTAAGGCCAATGATGACATGTCCTCTATATTCTCTTATTTTTTTTGTATTTTTTTTGCTTACATTTTCCTCTTTTTTTTTGTTTTGATGGACACAAGGGTAGATATAGACATGAGTTGATGTTGGGTGAGAGATGGTGAGGTGTAGGGTCCTTTTTTTTAACCTATAATAGGCATGCATCATTGTTTTCCAATTGGGACCCCTTTCCTATAGTATTTGAATACATCTTGTAGTACTACAGTATCTTCTTGTAGTAGCTACATGACATCTTGTAGAAAGCTAGAAAACTGCTCACAAATTGGTTTTTGATGCCTGAAAGTGGAGATGGATGATGGGGACATGGTAAGAATGCATGAGATGAAGTGGATGGAGGAAGAATTGAGGTCATGCTTGTCTTTTTTTCCCTGGAACTCTGAGTCCTTTGTTGTCTTTAAAAACCTATAAAATCACAAAATTTTATTAGTGGGTAGGTTTGAGGTCCTTGCCATGGAATTTTTTCTTTTTATGCTTTTTGTTTTTGAAAGACACGCAGGTCACCCCAATGGAGGTTTTCAACTTGTATGCCTTCCCTAGGTGCCCCAAGGGAGGTTTTCACCCAAGGATTTTTTTATTTTCCTTTTTTCACCCCTGGGCTGCCTCAAGGAGCTTTTCAACCCAAGAGTTGGCCTCAAGTGCCTCATAGAGGTTTTCACCTAGGTCCCTTATTATTTTTCCTTTTTTTCTTTTCTTTTTCAAAAACAAAAATAGTCTTCAAGAATTGGGTGAGCTAGAAGCGGAGACACCTCCAATCTGTTATGCTCTTGACCTGCGAGAAGACACCAGAATACCAAATATGCGAAGAAATATACCGAGAACACAGAACAATGAGAAATAACAGCATGTATTTTATTATTCAGAAAGGAAAGCAATGTTCACTTGCCTCTTCGAGGGGGCAACCTCCAATAGAGCTGGGCTCGATTACAAAATAAGACACGACCCCCCTCAAGGGGAGTCTCTATCCTTTATATAGGATTCATACATGCAACACCATGGATTAGTACCATGGTTCTTATTAATACCATCTATCTAATGCCATGGCACATTTGCAACTAACTGTGGTCCCTTCTTTAAATGCGAGTCAACCACTTACAATTATTAATATGGGATTTATTGAATCTTTAACTAACTATAACTATGACTCGACCCTATTACATAAATAATGGGGTTAGGGTTGGACCCTAACATGCCCTCCCCCATAAAAAATAGCCTTGTCCTCAAGGCTGACGCTGTGGAAACTGCTGACGAACAATGTTGGTTCCCAGGTCGCATCTTCAAGAGATGTGTCTTTCCACTTGACGAGGACTTCATTAATCGTGCAGCCATGCAAGTGTTGTTCTCGCGTGTCAAGAACCTGTTCAGGTTGGAGTCAGATTAAACCTTCTTCATCCAATTCCGGTAGACTGGTTTGAATTCTCCAATGGTTTCCAACAACTTTCTTGAGGCGTGAGACATGGAAGACGGGATGGATTTTTGCAGTGGGTGGCAAGGCTAGCTTGTAGGCTACTTCTCCGATGCGCTGAAGTATATGATATGATCCGTAAAATTTTGGAGATAATTTTTGACAACCCTTGTCTTTGAGTGATGTTTGCTTATATGGTTGCAGCCTCAAGAATAACTGATCCCCTTCTTGAAATTTGTGCTCTGAACGATGTTGGTCTGCCTGTTGCTTCATGCGATTTTGAGCTTGATGGAGATTCTCTTTGAGGTGGGCCAGCATGGTTGCACGGTTCTGTAGGAGTTGATCCACTACTTGTACCTTCGGGCATCCCTAGATATAAGAAGTAAATGAAGGAGGGAGTTGACCATAAACTGCTTCATATGGAATCATTTTGGTGGTGGCATGATAGTTAGTATTATACAACCATTCAGATAGAGGTAACCATTGTACCCATAGATGTTGCTTTTCTGAAGTGAAACACCTGAGGTAGGTCTCTAGACAATTGTTGACTGCTTCAGTTTGACCATCAGTTTGGGGATGATAGGAAGTACTTAGTTGTAGTTGGGTACCTTGTAGCCTGAAGAGTTCCTGCCAAAAGTTACTAGTGAAGATCAGGTCACGATTAGACACAATGGAAGTGGGCATGCCATGCAATTTAAAGATCTGGTCCATGAAATATTGAGCCACCAAAGCTGGTGTAAAAGGGTGGGGTAGGGCGCAAAGATGAGCATACTTAGAAAGTTTTTCCACAACCACCATGATGACTAACTTGTTTCCTGAATTCGAAAGACCCGTAATGAAATCCATAGAAACCTCCATCCAGATTGAGGTAGGGATGGGCAATGGTTGTAATGTGCCTGGGGATTTGATTGTTTCTCCTTTGTGGTGCTGACACACATCACACTCAGCTACAAAAGTAAGAATGTCCTTTTTCATGCGTGTCCAAAAGAATGAACGTTGAGTGCGAGCATAAGTCTTCTAAAAGCCCGAATGGCCTACAGTAGGAGATGAGTGCAACTCTGCCAAAATGCGACTTTTGAGGGTGGATGTTGGTGATATCACTACTTTGTCCTTGTAGCGAAGAATCTCATCTTGCCAAGAGTAGACCACTATGGAATTTGGATCCGCTTGCAATTTATTAATGAGTTGGGAGAGAAAAGGATGTGAAGTCCATTCCTTGTGAGCCTCTTCAATCCACTCTGGAATGGGAAGAGAGATTGCTAGCAGGGTGCTTTCCTCCTCAAATTGGCATGATAAAGCATCTGCTACAACATTTTTGCACCCTTTCTTGTAAATTATCTCATAATCATATCCCAACATTTTGGCTAGCCATTTATTTTGTTGTGGCGAGGATAGGTGTTGCTCCAAAAAATATTTAAGGCTTTGATGGTCTGTGCAGATTTGGAAAGCCACCCCAATAAGTATGGTCGCCAGGTTTCCACTGCATGTAAGATGGCCATCATCTTGTTCTCATAGGTAGATTGTCCCAGATTTCTCCCACTTAGTTGTTTGTCTAGTGAAGGCCAAGGGTCAACGTTCCTGCATTAAGACAACCCCAATACCCATACCTGAAGCATCACATTCAATAACAAAAGATTTGGTGAAGTTGGGTAGTGCCAATACGGGAGTGGAACACATGGCATGTTTGAGAGCTATAAATGCCTATTGTGCTTCATCATTCCAAAGGATTGAACTTTTCTTGAGAAGGTGAGTGAGGGGTCTAGCAATGCGACCATAATTGCGGATAAATTTGCGATAGTAGCCATTGAGACCCAAAAATCCTCTCAAGCTATTCAAGGTCTTTGGTTGAGGCCAATCCTGCATTGCCTAGATCTTTTTGGGATCCACCCTGACACCTTCACGCCCCACAATGTGGCCCAAATACTCAACTTCTTCCATGCCAAAAGAGCACTTGGACAATTTGACAAATAATTTATGCTTCCGGAGCAGTTGCAAGAGCAGATCTACATGCTGAAGATGTTTTTCCCAGGTGAGGCTGTAGATGAGGATGTCATCAAAGAAAACAAGGACAAATTTTCTGAGATATGGTTTGAGAAGGTGATTCATGAGGCTCTGAAAAGTGGATGGGGCATTACAGAGACCAAATGGCATGACCACGAATTCATAATGGCCTTCATGAGTTTGGAAATCAGTCTTTAGAATGTCTACTTCTTTCATGCGAATTTGGTGATAGCCCGAGCGAAAGTCGAGCTTAGTAAAGAATTGAGCCCCATTTAGTTCATCCAACAAATCATCAACAACCAAGACGGGAAATTTATCTTTGAGCGTCATCTTGTTGAGGGCCCTGAAGTCTAGACACATACGCCATTCCCCATATTTCTTGAGCACCATGACCATAGGCGATGAATAAGGACTAATGCTAGGACAAATGACACTGGCTTCCAAGAGTTCCTTGATGATTTTTTCAATTTCATTCTTTTGGGCGAAAGGATATCTATATGAGCGCACATCTGGTGGTTGTGCCCCTGGGACCAAAGTAATGCTATGATCATGTTCCCCTCTCGAGGGTGGAAGCTCATGAGGCTTTTCAAAGACCTGCAGGTGGTTGTTTAAGACTTGTTGCATCTCAGGATGAATATGAAGAGAAGTTGCTTCGAAGGCCTGGATGGCATTAAATTGTGCTATAACTCCATGATGGCCCTTTTTTAACAATTTTTGCATCCAATACGAGCTGATGATAGAAGGAGCACCTGCCTGGAGTCCGCGGAGGGCATGTGTGTGGTTATTCTGCTTAAAGCTCATATATAACTCCTGGAAATTCATTGTGATTGGGCCAAGTGTGCATAGCCATTCAACACCCAAGACAATGTCAACCCACCCATGTTGATGGCAAACATGTGGGTCTTTAGGTGATAATCCTCCATTTTAAGTTTGACATTTTCACTGCGGCCTTCACATTTTATTGTCCCCCCATCAACAATCTGGACCTGGAAATTAGAGACTGCTCTGACAAAACAATGCACTGCTTCCACGACTCTTTGATGGATAAAGTTATGCGTATTGCCACTATCAAACAAGACTACTACAGGGCGATGCTTAATAAAACCTCTTATTTTGAGAGTTTGGGGAGAAGAAATTCCTGCCAAAGCATGAAGCGAGATAACTGGTTTTGTAGGTGTAGCTGGGAGCTCATTGTCCAGCTGGTTGTCCTCATCTTCCTCCTCTGGTCCCTCAAATGGTGGGGCTTTCTCAGATGAATTGTGATCAGTAGCATCAATTTGAAAGAATTTGGGTTCCTTTCATTTATGCCCCAGGGATTATTTCTCATCACAGTAGTAACATAATCCTTGCTTTCTTCTTTCCTCCATTTCTGCTGGTGACACCATTTGAGCCTTAAGTGTTTGGGTAGTGCTCGGAGCCTAGGTGGGGCGTCCCTTGGCTATGAAATTTGGATGAGTTGACTGGGCTGCTAACGCACGTTCTACTTCATGAGCTGTCTTGCAAGCTGCCAGCCATGAGACTGGGTGTTGCATTCGAACGTGGGCTTGTATGGCGTCTTTGAGACCACTGATAAAACATTCCAAGTAGAATTCATCTGCTAGACCTCTTGTGCGGAAGGCTAATGCTTCAAAGGTTTAATATATTCTTGCACTGTGCATGTCTATCGGAGCTTAGTAAGATGACCCAAAAAGTTAGATTCATGGTCAAAGTGATCAGAAAGGGCTTTTGAGAATATCTGCCAAGTCATTGGCCTTTCATAGCAGCGTTGATGCCACTGCCACCATTGCCATCTTTCTTGGTCCAAGTACAGGCTTCCCACACTTAGCTCAGTCGCATCATCTCTGATGTGATTCAATGTGAAATATTGCTCCATTTATGCTAGCCATATGGCCGAATGAGAGCCATCAAATTTATACATGTCCAGCTTGGGTGGTCAAGGCTGGGACTGTTGGTGGTTTCCATAAAAGTGAAGAGAATGGCTAGACTCGCCCTCAAGGTTTTCATTAAAATCATATGCCTCCGATTGTTCCCCCGACTTGCCCTTTGTGATTGTGTCATTTAAGGTCTGGATCTGCTTCGTTAATGCCTCCAACTTTTGTTCAAGGGTGTCTATCTTCTCATTGTCAATAGCTTGAGCTCTAGTTTGTACCATGCACAGATCCGATGCACTTGTCGTTACTATGAAAAAAAAATTGGACCACCTGAAATTTTGATGCTAACAAGTGAATTGTACCACCTTTCTCAGCCCATCGAACTGATTCTTATGGGCTAAGTCTCCCAACAATGACTGGTGTATCTTCTTGCATCTTGGTGGATGGTGGGCCAGTAGTAGTCAACTTGCAGTGCCTTGAAGGTTGTCCTCTTAGCTATAAATTGACCTCCAAAAGGCCCATCATGACTGGCCAAAAGTATGTCAAATACTTCCTCCTCCTTCACACATCTACTCAAAATTTGATCTGGGCCTAACCTGAAGAGATTTTACCCAATCCAAGTGAACGAGGCACTCTTTCTTACAATTCTTCTTTTTTCCTTGGAGAACAGATTTGGAGGGAACTTTGCAATGACTAGGTAGTTGGATATGTCAGTAAACCATGGAGAGAGAACTAAAATAGAAAATAAATGCTCATCTAGCAACTGATCATCAACCATTCCTTCCTCACCTGCAAGCAAAGAAATTCTAGACAAAAAATTTGCAACTACATTTTCTTTAACGGGCTTATCAACGATAGTTAGATCAAACTATTGTAATAAAAGAAACTATCTAATAATTATGGCATTCACATCAGGACTTTTCATCAAATATTTGATAGCAGTATGGTGAGTGTGTACAAAGTTTTGCTAACCAGTGATGTAGTGTCTAAATTTTTTCAAGGAATGGACAACAGCTAGGAGCTCTTTTTCAGTCACAGTATAGTTCAATTCATCCTTGGACAGATTTTTGATAATGAAGTAAATGGCATAAGGAAACTTATCATGTATCTATCCTAGAGCTGCTCCTATAGATTTGTAAGAGGCATCAACATGTATGTGGAAAGGAAGAGCCCAATTTGGGCCTCAGAGTATGGGTGCATTAGTCAATTTTCCCTTCAAGGTTTCTGGGGACTCTTGGCAGCTTTCTGACCAAGAAAAGTCAAAGTCCTTGGCCAGTAGTCCAAACAATGGTGAGGCTACTTTGCTGAAGTCATTTATGAATCTCCCATAGTGTCCAGCTAAGCCCAAGAAACTTTTGACATCCCTATGCTTTTGAGGAGTAGGGACCCTCTTTATGATATCAATTTTATTTTGGTCCACTTGTAGTCCTTCCTGTGATATTGAGTGACTTAGAACAATCCATGCATTCATCAATAAATCACACTTCTTGGGACTAAGCGATAGGTTCATTTCAATGGTATTATTTAATACTTTCCCCAAGTTAGAGAGAACCTCCAGGAAACCACACCCATAGGGAGTGAAATCATCCATCTAGATTTCTACCGAGTTATGTACTAGCTCAAAAAAATGCTAAGAGCTTCCCTTTGAAAAGTGGCAAGGGTATTACATAATCCAAAAGGAAGGACCCTATAATCAAAGGTACCCCAAGGACAAGTGAATGTGGTTATATCTTGGTCCTTTGGGCTGATATAGATCTTATTCTAACCACCGAATCAATCCATGAAAGAGAAGAACATCTTTCCTGCAAGACCTTCCAAGACTTGATCAATTGTAAGGTAGAGGGAAATGGTTTTTTTAGTGTCCTTCTTTAACTCTCTATAGTCCACACAGATCCTCCATTTTCCATTATTCTTTGGGACCAAAACTAGAGGAGACACCCAATCACTATCTGAGATGGGGTAAATGAATAATGCATCCAACAACTTTTGCAGTTCTTCTTTAACTATGTCTTTGAGGGTTAGGTTCATTCTCCTCTAAGGTTGGTGCACTAGCTTGCATCCTTCCTTGATGTAAATGTGGTGAGTACACACCGAAGGGTGCACTCCCTTCATTTCCTTATAACTCCAGGAAAAGGCATCCAGGTGCTCTCTTAGCATGTCACATAACTCCTTTTCCTGATGTGCAGAGAGAGAGGGGTTGATTTTCAATTTTTTAGCTAGACCAAATTCTATCATTTTAACATGAGTAGGAATTGAGTCAGCTAGGCACAAATCAATCCAAGGGTTATCTTCATATTTCTTTACTAACTCATCAAGGGACATGGTGTTCAGGGGTTGATTCTGGAGGATTTGATCAATCAGGTTGTCTTCATCAGGTTTTCCCCCTCCTATAATAGGATCTAGGGTACAGATTGGATAAGATGTGGCATGGTATACTTCATATTCCTCCCCCTCTTCCAACCATAAGGGTAATTCATGCTCTATAGATGGTTGAGTAGGAGGGTACAAGACCAGTTTTTTAGACAAATGCCCATTTTTAATGGTCATATTCCCAGCCCTGCAACTTATGTAAGAATAAGCAGTGGCTAGCCATGGCCTTCCAAGGATGATAGGATAACCATTGAATTTGTTATTAGATTGAAGAACTAAGAATTCAGAAGGGTATTCCCAGGAATAAATGGAGACCATCACATCCTCAACAACTCCCTCAGAAGCTACTGTGGATCTGTCTACAAGATACAAGACTATTGTTGTCTTCCTTAATGATCCTTGGAGATTTAGTTTAAGCATGGTATCCTTATTCATCACATTGATGACACCCCCAAGATCAATCAAGGTATCAGAGACAATGATGCCATCAATTGGCACATCTACCAAAGGACTTCCAGGGTCTAGATACTTCGAGAAAATCACTCTCCCCAACATTAAGTCGAGCATTTTTCCAATGACATTAATGGTAGGGGTGTCTTTATATCTCCTCCCAGGATGTTTGAAGCATTTCTCCCTGGCTAACTTCTTGTAGATGGGGATGCCCTTGATAGCATGGAGGTGTGGGATTTTAACACACAAGTTTTTCAATTCAGCAAGAAGTTCAGTCTCTTCTAGGGTGTGATGGCTAAGATGGATTAGGCTCTCAAGAAAAGAAGGTGGACTATCTTGAGGAAAACTCTCTTCCTTTTCCTCTTCAAGCTCCTCAAGTGGAGATGGAGGTTATTTATCTAGGAGCACTCTTCTAGACCTGAGGTTGATTTCTTGAATTTCCATAGCATAAGCAAGGTAGGATGCCTCTCTACTATAGATCTATTGTGTCTTCTTGTTGTTCTGGTTCGGATATGGATGAGTAGACATATGAGGTTTCTTAGGTGGAGCAGGGTGAAGGAGTTGTTGTCAAGATGGGGGTGGAGGCAGTAAGGCTAGAGATTAGTTGAATGGCGGCCTCCACCCTTGTGATGGGGTATTCCACTTAGTTCGTGGAGGAGCATATGGCTGAAATGATTGATTGGAAGGTTGGGAATGGTATTGAGGTGTATAAGACCAAGGAGAAGGTGTGGAACATGAAGGATGAGCAGGAGGACACAAAGGGGGAATGGATGCATTCTGATTGGGGTTGTAATATGAATACGATGCCCCTTGCATGCCTTACTGGTATGGTTGAGGTCCTTGAAGCCTCCTTTGGTTGATATAGCATAGTTGTTTAGTCACACGTTCAGTGCCTTGATACACAACTTTCAATCCAGGAAGAGAAGGGCACTTGTCTATGGAGTGGTTTTCTTCATAGATCGAGTATATCTCTATAAGATTCAATGAACATTCATTTTTGGGGTGCCTTCTGGTGCATCTAGGGCAAAAGACAGTTAAGGCTCTCTCTGCTTCTTCCTGCTTCCTCTTGATTTCCATGGTATCCATTTTTAGAGAAAGGGTATGCAAAATTTCACTCTTAAAGTCCTCCAACATGTTCCCAGTTTCACTTTTGATTGATGTGTTGGAGGAGGATGAACTGGCCAAAGCTCGACTAGCCCTACCCTTCTTTCTGGCTACACTGGAATCATTTTTTAAAACTTTCTTTATATCATCATAGGATAGTTGATAAATGTCCCCTCTAGACAACATGTTTAGGGTTTCTAGGATATCTTCTCTGATCCCTCCAAGGAGGACTAACTTGAGTGATTCAGGATCAAGGGTGCATCTGGCAGTTTTGTAACTGAGTTTGAACCTTTCCTCATAATCTTCCAAGGATTCATCATGTCCCAAGGTCATTCTGAAGAACTCTTATTTGGTATCCTTGAACCTATAGTAGTCCCTATACTTGTCATTTAAGGATTGTTGCATCTCAGCCCAGGTAGTGATGTTTTCCATAGGTAAACCCATGAACCAGTGCAAGGTTGCATCCTTAAGGGTGGATGGGAATAACTTCAACTTCTGGTCATCAGAGGTATAATCATAAGTTCTGCAGATGAAAACAAACTCAAACAAGAAGGTATCACGATATTTTGAATTTAAGCCATGGAAGTGAGGAAGGGCATAGGAGCTTATGCTTTTCATCCTAACATCTCCATTGGTTTCTCTAATGGGAAAATCACTATCATTTCTATTTTTAGCCATGTTGTAAGTGTGTGGAAGGTTTTCTTCTTCTTCCTCCCCAATAGGCTCTCTAAAGATCTTTGGTTGTTCCCCTAATGGGTCCTCCAACTCCCCTGTAGTCAGAGAGGGAAGCTGACAGCCACCGAAGAAGAGGGAAGGTTGGTTGTCTCATGGTGTGGGGGTATTTGGCAATTTTTTCCTAAATTGTCTCTACTCCTACAAGGCATGAAAGAATTTATCTCTCTTTTTTTTAGGTTTTCAGAACTACTTTCAAAATAGAAAGAAAGCAGAATTGAAACTATCTATTGAATGCAAAACATAAAGAAAGCAACAATTGCAACTATTTACTGAATGAAAAACAAAAAGAAAGCAAAAATTGCAACTATTTACTGAATGTCAAATAGAAAGGAAAGCAAACATTACATCTACCTAAACACCTCCCTAGTAACGACGCCAAAAAGTGATGAGCCTCAGTTAATTCATATTAATAATTATTTATTATAATAATAATTATTTATTTATTATAATGAATAAATAAGTAATTATTATTAAATAAATATTAAATTATTATTAATAATTAATTATTATCATTATTTGAGTTCATTGAAAATTTAGGTTTTTAGTCGGATCTTTTTATTAATATTGTTCTTTTTTGTATTTATTCATTTTTCATTTTGGTCGTTTGACTCTTCTTCCATTCATCCCTATCCTGAAGATGGATCCCTGTTGGGATTTGAAACGTTGACAAAATTCAAACTACACAATGGAGAATCTGAGTCATCTTTTTATAGAAAAACATAGCATAAATTTGAAATCAAACTTTACCTTATCAACCCGGGGTTTCGTACAAACTTGGAGGTGACAGTGTTATATGCACAGTAGATGCAACAGTCTACCCTTGTCACTTTTCAACTGGGGCGGTAGACCACTAGGGTTTTCAAACCAGTCTTCTATTGACTAGGAGGAGTCTGAATATTGTTAGTGAATTTACAGCTACTCAAGAAAGTAAATGCTTTCCTATTTAGGAAATGAAAGTTAATGAAGGGAAAATGATATGAAATGCGATGAAATCATCTAGATAGGAAATGACATAAAATACCTAAAATCTAACCTTGCACTTTCTCATCTTGTTATTTGGACTAACTAGACATGGAAAGTTATTTTATCACTCTATGATTATATATGCATGCACTAACTATCTCATGTTGAAATTTAGAAATGGAGTCTTTTGATTTTTAATTTAGAAATGTAAATGCTAAGTTAAAAAATCTTATATTTTCAGGGGAGAAAGGCATAGAAGTGATGGTCTAGAATTACACTAAGAGGCATGGAAGTCAAGTGGAGGGCCTGCCCTATGCTCAGACTATCATTTCTTCTCAAAATAGTTTTAAACAGGCTGCTACAGGAGATCCTGTAGCTGCTACAGGATGTCCTGGTTTACTACAGGGTGTCTTGCTTTTCTATAGGAAGTTAGCTGAAAGCCATAGGAAGGTAGATAAGGTGACATGAAATTTTGGGAATATGTATGATGGTGAAATACGGTGTAGGTAAGGTGACCATTACCCAAGGCTTCACCCAACACTTGAGGATGGTTGGATTTGCAAAAGGTGGTTGTCCACAGTGGCTACAACACGGAAATTTGGATTAGGGGTTGGTATGTCTTGGAAAAAGGTGGAGAAGACTTAGATGTGGCTGGTGGGATAATTTCCTCCCGATAGATCAACAATCCTTGCAAAAAAAATGTTCTTCTCTTCATTTATTCATAACTTCATATAAACAGGGAAAATATGAGTTGAATTTGAAAAAATTGATTTATTGATGGATAATGACGAGATATATGAAATGAAATGCCTTCTTAAACTACAAAAAACTCAAGAAACAAAATGACAACTGCATGTGCTTCCAAGAAATCATAAACAATGATCTATTCACTAATGAACCCTAAGTTATGGCATTGATCAAAGATAAATATGTTTTTTGGACTGTGAGAGTGCGGCCCTCAAACCATGATCCCATGAGGGATTTGAGGAAGAGGTCACTGTCACAAGGTTTTCTTAAGTACTCTTCCTCACTATTGTACCACTGATCTACTTCTTCAACTAATGGAAACAAGACTAAACATTCATTCAAATACTTGTTAAACTAAACAAAGAAGAAATAATTTCAGCAGCTAATTATGATTTTAATCTAAGAATACTTGCACAAAAAGAGGAACCTCTACTACTAGGGTTGGGCCCTAACCCAAGATCTTCAGCCCTCCAAG
This sequence comes from Pinus tabuliformis, assembly GCA_031772625.1. Classification (NCBI taxonomy): domain Eukaryota; kingdom Viridiplantae; phylum Streptophyta; class Pinopsida; order Pinales; family Pinaceae; genus Pinus; species Pinus tabuliformis. The sequence goes on from CM062804.1 coordinate 1,117,615,838, forward strand.
TCAACTCAGTTCTAGATCAAGGTAAACCTTCTCATTATCATCAAAATTTCAAATACAACACAAAATTAATAGTCATATTGTTTTGGCTCTAAATTGCCTCTTGGCTACAATAAAAAGTTGAATCCTAATGAGGACCTTAGCCTTATTATTTATACCAATTGAATCTACCAACAGCTTCCTAAAAATTAGGGAGACTTGGCTCCCAAAGTCGAGAATGACTTGTCTTCACTGTCACTGGTTTGGCTACCAGTGAACTCGGTTGGCTTGGATGCTTGTAACTCTGAGCTGATGAGATACGGTGGAGGAATCTTCAAATTATTTGAGGAGTTAAGGAGGGAGACAAATCTCCTACAATCCCTCTTTCTCGTCCACTTCAATTTCTTACACTTAAATTAACCCCAAAACTACTCCAATTCGTGCAATTAATGCATATTAGGCCACATGACATAACATCTCACTTTTACCCTTCTCACTAAGAAAAATATAATAAAATATGTAAGAAAATGTGATAAAAAAATGATTTTAATAAGCTAGAGAGTGGAATTAATATCTATATAGTTTACCTATTGATGAGCCTCATCAACAGGTCACCCTTCCTTCTCGTTCACCCTTGTTCTTCATAGCCATAAGTGATGAACCAACACCTGCATCTTGTGCAAACCTATAGTACATATTTGCAAATTACATGCTCAATTACATGGACAATAATACCCCAAGCATCTCCATACTTGCCAAGATTTTATAAGACACAATTTTTGTTCAAGTTTACATCAGAATAGAATCCAATACCCCAGCTATCAATAAAAGCCCAAAACATCATCGTTGTTTTAATAAGCAATAGAAAACACATCGTCACTTTTACATTTATATCGCAACACATGATTTACAAAATTGTGGCCATGAGAAGCTACCATATCTAGTAAAACCATCTCTTACTCAACAAAGTTAACCACGAAGAGTGTGGCGGATTTGCTTGTTGAACATCTTCACCAATTGGTTTCTTCAAGGGCACGTTGTCCTTAAGACGCTGCTCTGGATGGAGCCTCCAACATGTGGCTCTTTGATGTCCACCTATGTTGCAATAGATAAAAAAACTCTTCTTCCTCTAGACCTACTTAACCTACTTCCTTCTTTGATGGGGAGAAGGCCTTTCATGCCTCATCCTCCTTCTTGCTGCCATTATATTCCAGCATTCAACAACCACATGGTTATGTAAACCACAAAAAATACATAGTTTTCTATGTTATTATTTATGTTTATCATTAACATGCTTATAATCAAAATGAACTTCAGAGTACTGAGACTATTTATACCTCTCGTGGCTATCCTTTTTGCAATTCTGGCAATAAGAGATTTCCTTAGCTCTTCCTCTGCAATCTGCACTGTCATGGGAGGATGGTGATGTGTTCCCATCATTCTCTTTCCTTGACGGATTCAACAATATCTTGGAAGCTTCTGACACCTTTGAGCAGTCTCCTTTAGTGTATCCCAAATCTACGAATCAAGGTCTTTGTACCACCTCCAATGGTTGAGTCATTTCTTGTCCATTAACACCAAGTCCTCCTTTATATCCCATCTTGCAAAGGAGTCTCATGCCAGTTCTTGAAATAGGTACCTCCATGTTTCCAACAGAAATAGTGTCATGTGAAAAAGGAACTGAAGAACGATCAACATTTTTTACCTCAGTTTTCAATTCTAAAATACGTGATGATGACTTTGCTAAGCCTTTGTTGCACTTCAATATTTCCAAGGCCTCTTCTATGGCTCGTAACTAAAGTTGCAGTCTCTACTTCTCCTCTTTTTCTTCTCGTAGAAGTCTCCTCAATTTATCATTCTCTACTCGAAGACTCTGATTGATATCCTCATCTGAATGATGAGAAGGTGATGAAGAAGATGAATGTCCACTGGAGGGGGTAGATGGAGCATCGACATGGGCTTTTTCTTTCTCTCATTCCTCTCTTTCCATCTTCTCCTCATAATCTGCATACATTATGTCCACCATTTTTTACATCCTATAGAAGGCCTCGTACATATCTCTGTCATCCTCCATTTCTCTTATTGTTACATGTTTAATCATTCACACTTGCAATTCACATCAGCGAGAAGACTGCTATGATACCAAATGTGATCTGAATCTCTTCAGCTACCAGAATTATCCAAGATATTTTATTTCTGTGATGTTAGAAGAATTTCATTCAAAAGAGCATGAGAAACGACATGTGCATACTATAAAGAAGATGAAACATAATAACAAACATCAAATTGAAGAACACACACACATTCATAATGAAGTTCACCCAGTTTCGGTTACATCTTTGGGCCCTGGTGTCAAGAGTGGGGAGGTCAATTCATTAAATGCTACAAATGATGATGGTGTACATGGTATCTTATTTTTCATTACAATGATAGATTCCCTCAATTGGAGTGGCATGTCTCTCCATGATACATTCTCAGAAAATCTCACTCATATGGACAAATTCCCTCAACAAGAGTGACATGTCTCTCCATAAGACATCCTCCCATAGGAAGTCTCACTCAAATGAGCATTCCTTCAGCATCACAAGCTACTAAAATCTCACGTGATGTGACATACAAGTATTCCTCAAGATAATGATAATCAGAGATCTCAACAAAAAAAATCATCTCAGCAAATCAAAATAAAAACATGACATAACTGCATCATATATCTCCACTTTTGGGGATGGAAAAAAAACTAAAAACTCAGTTGCTGACAAGAACACCACCTCTGAATTCGTGGCGCGAAATCATGTCAAACGACTATAAACTTTTCCCCTTTCTAACACTGTCAAATTCTAGACCTTGGGGAATCTTGAAGATTCGCACAAAGATTATTTCATTAAGATGGCCAAAACATTGTTGCTCGGGTAAATATTCTAAGCACACCACTGCGTTCCCTATGAAATTTTGTGAAAAATGACTAAAAAGTTAGCACCATTCTACCTCAGTAAAAAATCAACCTCTAAGGGAATCTTTTAGATTCCACAAGATTTTGCAAAGATTCCTTGTTGTTGGACCACTGAATTTCTATTGCTCAGATGGGGAAAATGATTGCACAGTTGGAATCTTGGCAAGAAAATGTGAAAAAATAACTATGAACTTGTCAAATTCTGACACTATCACCTATGGCGCTCTAACGCAATATTTTCAGCATCTTGGCATATTCCCTGCTCATGGTTCCACACCTGATTCGCTCATGGTTCTGTCGTCCTCCGCTGCCCTACCCCTTGGTCAAATGATGAATTGAACATTTATATAGTTTTTCGGGCATATTTGCCAAGGCGCAGGTCATTGTCCCAATGGTGGCAGAGTATATTTAGCGCACCCCACATAGCATATAAAAGTTTTGGCGTATGTTATTTTAGTTCGTCATTTTTTGGAATCGTCAGCAGTCCCGATATATATATGGTGCACGGTTAGATTTTATCTGAACCGCCCTTTTAAATTTGTATATAATATGGTTTTGGGGCCGCCTGATGGGGGCTGACCATGACAACGGTCATGTGTTGTATTTTGGGCGGAGTCCACGGCACGTGCCCCAACCCTTTGGTTGTTGCGTTATATATAGTGTGGTCTGGGGTTGGAACAAGTCTGCCAGGGGTGGCCTGTCCACCCTACTTTAGTACTAATGCAACATTGCAATGCGTGGGTGGCAACCCGAGGCCCCTATTATTATATTTTTTGTTTTATATAAAAATATGGCCATTTTTAAATTTGCCGAAAATAAGGGTCACCAGTTGTTTTAAGTATTCAATAAATTCGTCGATTTCGATGTCCAAATGCTATGGGTTGGGTCTCTGCCAATTTGTTGCCTTGTTAAGTCTATCACTTTGCAAGTTTGACCAAAAAATTGACTAGCTATAACATGACCATACGAACTCGGATTTGAGTGTCATTCATACCATTGGAATCAGGGCAACGCGCACTACGATTTTCTCCTAGTTCCACTTCAACTTGAAGACTTTTATTTTTGAGTTTTCCCATAGCCACTACTGAATTTTGAGCGTGTCTAGGGCCACATGTATCACTGAGCATCATGTGTCACAAACAAACAGTTCCTGTAAACTCTGTAGATCGGAAGAAAGATACTGTCCCAAGACCTGCAAAATTCCTTGGCCTCTACAACTTGTCATAGTCTCTAATAAGCTCGGCTTGATAGATTATTTTAGCTTATCATTGAAATACCTCTATGATTCCTTAATGCGTTATTTAACACAAGTCATTTTGAATATCGGTTTATGTTTTAGAGCTCATAAAATGTTTTGCGAAAGTTGTCTTTGTAATATATATATATATATATATATATCTTCGATGGCAGTGGTGATAACACAATACATATGAAAGTAAAGATTTTGATGTTTCCTGTATGTTTTTTATTTTTGTGATAACACTGTACATGCTTTACAATATCACCATAACTAGGATCAATGAATTTGGATGCCACATTTACTGTGATCTATGGTATCTTCTAATCTTGTGAGATCTATCACCTTCCGGGCTAAAATCCCTAGACTCGGGTTTGACTAAACCTTCCCGAAAAATCTCTTTTAATTGTTATTATTTACATAATAATATTTGATGTGGACTATCGCCTATACCTCGGTGGGTGAGATTAGTTAAAAAAAATCCTCGACGGTACTCTGTATTTTCAGTGAAACAGTTATCATAATCACCTTCCCAGCTATAAACCCTAGTTTAAAGTTATATTTACATAAATAATAATCAATTCCTCTTCATATTCAATAATATTTAATTTCGACCTCCTGTATGTTTGTGGGTGCTGGATGATCTTCATTGTGATTGTGGAGTTTTTGTGTTCGACCTTTTCCTAACTAACGTTTTCTCTCGATCCCACACTGAAGTTGTCAGATCTAAAAAAATCAATTAAATGGTCAAGGTAATTTCTTTCCAAACAATAACCACGAGCCCGGGTTCGACTCCCAGCATATGCAAATATCAATCGAACATTTCAAAATCTTAATCCATGTATTTTTGGAAAAGTTTAAAGGATATTATTAATAATTTGTTAGAAATTTTTTCATAATTATTTTTCAAGAGACTTGTTTAAACTTAAAACTGTGTATTTAAGAAGTAAAGAGTAGGAAGAAAGTAAGATGACATGCATTTTTAGATGGCATTTTTTCGAAAAACAAATCGGAAGAAAGAAATCTGTATCATTTTCAATATTTCATTATAAGTATTATGTAATTCATAATGATTTGAATTTAGGTTAAGAGTTCTAAGTATTTTTTTTTAATGTAATTCATAATGATTTGAATTTAGGTTAAGAGTTCTAAGTTTTTTTTTTTTTTTCAATTTACCATGTTATTTATAGGGATTGGAATTTATGTTTAATGTATGTTTGCAGAAGTATTTTATAATATTTTTATATTATAAAAAATCAAAATCAGTTATTTCATTATTATTGTATCTTTAAATAATTAAATTTGAGTTGATAGATTTAGAAGAACTTTATTAATTATAATTGATTTTATTTTCTATCTATATTACATTTGAACATAAAATTTTAACTTTTATTTATAAAATTTTAATTTAAAATTTAATTTAAATATGAATATTTACTTATAAAATTTGAATCCAAAAATTAATTTAAATAAGAAAAATTCATTAAATATATTAAAACAAAAATAAAGTGAGATTAATTAATAATTTATATTATTGATTAATTCATAATTTCTATTATTTATTAATCATTCATTAATTATTAATATTTTTATTGTTTACATTTTAATACATAATATATGTTAACATAATGATAGATTGAAACAACCTAAATCCATAGTCAACCCATAGTCAATGTTTAAAAATGCTAAAATATAAATTATTATTTATTATTTATTATTAATGAATTAATAATTCATTATTATTTTTACTATTAATTATTTAATTAATAAATTATTGTTATTATTAGTTATTATGATTATTATTATTAACTAGAGTCAACATGATTACAAAGCCAAACCATGAAAATCCAAGATCAATGTTAAAAATATTAATATGGTTTAAAACACATTGATTTACTAATGTGATTAACTATGCTCAGTTCTGTTTAACTATGTGTGATAGTCAACACTCTTCAATGCCAATCAAACAAAATCACATGTTATTATTATTGATTGATAGTAATAATGGAACATAGTCAATAACATTAGTCAATGAAAGACAAACTTTATAGTCATTGTCTAAATTGCTAATCATGATCAAACTTGCCAATCCTTATGTATACCATATTTAACAATAGTCAACCTTAATCGACTCGGTTTATAATATTAATAGTGCCTTGGGTTTATTGATCCCTTGGATTTATGATATTAATCCGTTGGGTTTATCACTCCCTTAGGTTTATAATATTAATCACTTGAGTTTAATGTTATTCCCCTTGGTTTATAATATAATCAGTTTATAATATTGATTCTTTGGGTTTATTAATCCCGTGGATTTAGAGTATTAATCTCTTTGGCTTATAATATTGATCATGAGGTTTATAACAGTAATCTTATGGTTTATATTCTTAGTGTTTAATATTAATACTAGGGTTTAATGTTATTCCCTTGTATTTTTAATATTAATCTATTGGGTTTATTACCCTTGGGTTTATAATATTTATCCTAGAGTTTCTAATATTGATCATAGGGTTTGTTGTCCTAAGGTTTAATATTAAGCATAGGGTTTATAATATTAATCTTAGGGTTTAATATTAATCCCTTCAGTTTATAATACCTTAGGTTTATAATAATAATCCCTTTGGTTTATTAATCTTAGGGTTTATATTCCTATGGTTTAATATTAATGCTAGGGTTCAATGTCATTTCCTTGTCCTTTGGTTTAATATTAATGTTAGGGTTCACTGATATTCCCTTGGGTTTATCATCCATTGGTTTTGAATATTAATCTCTTGGGTTTATAATATTAATCGAGATGTATATAATAGTAATGTTAGGGTTTATATCCCTTGGGTTAAGAATATTAATCCCTTAGGTTTGTGACATAGATTTTCTGAATATAAAAATCAATCATGGTCAACCATGGCCAACGATAGTCAATCATAGTCAACATTAGTCAAACATGGTCAAACATGGATAATTATGAACAACCATGTTTCAATGCCACATTGTCACAAAGATTGTGTCAATATGAGAATCAACCATCGTCAACCATTGTTCGACATTGCATTGTGAGAAAGATTGTCTCAATATGAAAATTAATCATTGTCAACCATGGTCAATAATCATCGTCACATTGTGACAAAGATTGTCTCATGACCCAACATTGCATTGTGATAAAGATTGTCTTAGTATGAAAATCGACCATGATCAACCATGGTCCAACGTCTTGTTGTGACAAATATTGTCTTGATATGAAAATAATGCATGGTCAACCATGGTCCAATGTCACATTTTGACAAATATTGTCAACCATGGTCAATCATGATCTAACATCGCATTGTGCTAAATATTGGCTCATTTTGAAAATCAATCATGGTCAACCATGGTCCAACGCATAATGTGACAAAGATAGGCTCAATATGAAAATCAACCATGGTCAAACATCGTCAACCATGGTCAATCATGGTCAACCATGCTCCAACGTGGCATTGTGAGAAAGATTGTCTCAATGTAAAAATCAACCATGATCACATTATGACAAAGATTGTCTCATAGTCCAATATCACATTTTGAAAACCATGGTTAAGCATGATCAACCATGGCCTAACGTTTGCATTGCAACAAAGATTATCTCACTATGAAAATCAACCATGGTCAACCATGTTCCTAGTATTAATCCTTTGGGTTTATTGGTGCCTTGGGTTTATAATATCAATCTCTTAAGTTTATTAATCTAAGGGTTGATATTCCTAGAGCATGATATTATTGATAGAATTTATAATATTAATCCTAGGGTTTAATATAAATCCATTAATTTTACAATCCATTAGGGTTATCTCAAAAGTTTATAATATTAATCTCTTAAATTCTCAATATTAATCCCTTAAGTTTTTAATATTAATCTCTTGAGTTTATAATATTAATCCTTTATGTTTAATATTATTTCCTAAATTTTATAAGAGCGTGAATTTATAATATTAATAATCTCTTTAATTAATAAAAAGTGAATTTTATAAGAACGTGAATTTATAATATTAATAATCTCTTTAATTAATAAAATTATTATCGATGGTCATGATAATATATTATTATTAACTATATTTATTAATATCCATATTAATATTATATCAATCACATAGTTGTGCCAATTTCATATTAATATTCTAGAGCATCTTTATCTTGTCTATATTTTAAGAACGCAAGTAGACGAGGTCACGTATATATTTTAAGAGCTCATCTTATCTTTGTCTATATTTTAAGAATGTTCCACTGTGGAAGTCAAGATGCCGCCCAGACTCTTTGACGAACTTATTGTTGCATCACATGCTGTATTTATCGTGCTAGAGTTGGACCCACTCTCATTAAGAATCCAAATAGACGGGGCAGGTCAAGACGTGGTGCCAGGGGTTAAATTTGACGGGTGACCCTACCCGTCAAGGAATTTTTTTATGACGTTTTTATTTTTAAACTGCCCATCATATGACTTTTAAAATTTATTTGTACAAGTTTTATCTAATTTCAAATTGTACTCATAATTGTTCAAATTTTTCATTTTTTGTTGTACAATTTGGCTCAAGTCTCATTGCTACACTTTGTTTTGAGACCTGCTGATCAAATTTTTCTGCAAATTTTCCAGATTGTTCAAATGTTCTGAGTTTTTTTGTTTAAAATAGAAATACTGATAAAATAGATGGGAAATATATATAGAAACAACAAAAAATAATATTATGAAATGAAAAAATATATATTCATAATTATATTTATGCATACACTACTAGCCAAAATTCAATTCAAGAAAATAGTAATGCACGTTAACAGAAACAAGGTAATTTACAGTACCATTTTGGTCCGAACTAGGTTCTGGGCAGACGTTGACAGCAGTAATTGGAACCACATTCATCACCGGAAAGGGAAATGTGCATCCATCCCGCTCAATTTCGGGCTTTTTCAGCTCACCGCTTGTCTGGCAATCATCAAGCCCCTTACTACTCTCATCGATCTCTTCAACAATGGGAGTACCGAAACAACCACCATAATTATATTTTTCCAAATCTTCAGTGACCTCAATTTTCGGCTTTTTCAAAACACTGGTGGCCGGAGGCAGGACGAAAGGTGGTGGCTCGCAGGCAACTCTCTTCCCTCTCCCTTCAATCTCATTTTCGCAGGTAATTCTCTTCCCTCTCCCTTCAATCTCAATCTCGTTTTCGCAGGCAATTCGCTTCCCTCTCCCTTCAATCTCATTTTCGTTTTGAAGCCGTGAACTAACTCGTTGGCCGCTGGCAGAGGCAGAGGCAGACACAGAGGAAGCGAAAGAGCCAATTCTGTGCCTGGAACTTCTACGGGGAGGGGAAGAGGGAGCCTCTGCTGCTTCCTCCTCAATGGACACACCATTTCCACCATGGAAACCCTCCTCTACGTCTACGATTTCCTCATTTTTGGGTTTATTAACCAAAGCACTGCGAGCTCGAGTCAAGGGAGGCACAAATTCATATTCACATTCATGCTCACTCTCAGTATCACCGTAATCATCATCAAATTCTTCAACTGTCCGTTTACCCCGCCTCTTTCCTTCTTTTCTCTTGTGCTGAAACAAAAAGCCCAATTACTTACATGCAAGTAAAGAAACTATCTATATATACATAAAGACAGCACATACTTCTACCTCCAGCTCTTCTTCCCGCGACTCGAACTGTTCTTCCCGCGATTCGAACACAGCATCTGCCAAAACTCTGTAGCTTTCGGCCTCTATGAGAGGCCACTCATTGTCATATACCTGTACCAGAACGCCCAAAATCAAAAAAAAAAATCAAAATGCAATAACTATCATACATGGAATTATACAGCTGAAAATGCAAGTATACCTTCAGCAAACGCTTCAGGACTGGAGATACATCATTACTCGTAAGGCCTAGAGGCTTCATGGCCTTCAGAGCTCTCACGAATTTCTCGTTCCCCATTTTTTCCCAGCTCAAATATGTTAGCTTTCTCAACCTCTATGCAGAGACGGGTAAAATTCAAAGCGAAAAACAGACATACACGTGCCGCGCGGCCGGAAGATCGATGCCTCTGTGAAGTCCATTTCTTGTGGTCCGCCTAAAAGGTCATGCATGTGTTCACTGACGAATCATCCAGGTTCTTTCCGTTGTAGTCTCCATAGAAATAGTAATAAATCCTCCTCTTCTACTATGATGGCACTGCAGACACAGGCCAACACCAACACAAACCTGAAACTTTGGATGAAAGAGAGCATGTCGTCCGATAACAAGGCGCAACAAGATATTTCAAAACAAAGCGGGAAATCAAATTTGAAATTCGAATGAGTGCGGACTCCGGAGTGCCATCACTGCAGTATGCGGTGTATATATAAAATAATATATATATAAAAGTTAAAACTTGTTAATTTTCGACATACCCGGTGTATATATAAAATAATATATATATAAAAGTTAAAACCTGTTAATTTTCGATATACCCGGTGTATATATAAAATAATATATATATATATAAGTTAAAACTTGTTAATTTTCCATATACCCGTCAATATGACTTTTTCAAATATTATTGGCCAGTCAGCGATTACGTGCAGATTTGGAAACCAATCGTATTTAACGTGTAAAAACTCAAAAAACGGGCATACGGGCGTCAAATTTAACCCCTGCGTGGTGCAATGTGAATATTGCATCACATGAAAAATTTAAGATAGAAAAATAGCTAATCACAGGGCACTCGGATAAAATAATCATACAAAGCTACAAATAATGATCTGACTTACTATCTAGCGAGTTTGCCGGTCCTTTCTATTGCGAGTGCTGACATCATATCAATGACGTGGTGGTGTGGACGCAAGAAGGTGTCCTTTCTATTGCGAGTGCTGACATCATATCAATGACGTGGTGGTGTGGACGCAAGAAGGTGGGGTTGGGGCTTGAAGGTAGGTTGCCATTCTACATTCACATGTAGTGAAGTTTTGTTGAAATTTTTTATAAGTATTTTGTCAGGCCATGCTGTTTTTTAGTTTAATATTATATTTCAAGATTTATTTATTTTTTTTAATTTAATTGTTTGGATTGTTAATGGTAATGGAGGAATCATTTTTCAGCACGGGTATTGGAGGAATCATTATATAAAACGTTGTTCACATTCATGCCATTGAAAAAGTGGATCCAAATAATACATGATGTTTACATCAATTAACTTTTATATGGGGGTGGTTAGAATTTTTTTAGATAAAGTGTTGTTCAAGCTATTGAGGAGGTGGACTCAAACTAATTAAATAAATGATATAGTGTTAATAATTAATTTGTAGTCAATGAGTATGGGTTTTGTAATGGGTATTTTATGGGTGTTTTTAAGTTAAATGAACTCTTGGGTATGTGTACAGAAAAATGCATGTGAAAGAAAAATGCATGTGAAGGAGTTATGTATGGAAAGTGATATCATTTTTTATTCATTAAAATAATGTAATTATTTTAATTAAAAAAAATTATGTTATTCTGAGTGTTTGGAATGAAAAAAATATTTTTTTTCTTACTCAAATTTAATTCCCACAAATAAACACAATATTAATCATATAACATTGAATCTCTGAAAAATAAAAATGTTATAACTTACAATGGCCTTTCTCCGAGACACCAAAATGCAGCCAGAGATCTTATTAAGGCATCACACGATATGGAACAACAATGCTATCTCCTTTGTCAGCTCCAAAAGGGTCTCAAGTGGTTTGTGCCTCAAATGGTTACTGGTTTGTGCACTTTGTGGGTTCCTGCTAACTTCAATTTCTAAACTCTCTCAAGATGACACATTGGATAACCACCTCTTTCCAGAACCTCTCCACAAATCAAGTATGTGGTGTCATGAGATGATATATATATATATATATATATATATATTCATTTTAGAGAGACGAAGGATTGTTGGAACTCCCTCATGGGTCTTAAATATTCTGAATTTGGCACTAATTGTATATTAGGTGGGAATTTCAACACCACAGTAATATTAAAATAATATTGGCGAGTCATGAAGTTTTGTGATAAAATGTATTAAATTCAACCTTTCTTATCTGATCTATATTTTAAGAATGCAAGTTGATTGGGGCATGTCTCCATTCCAATCCATTGGGAATGTCACGATGCAACCCAGTGTCTGATCCGAGAAGCGCAATGTTAATGTTGCATCACATGAAATGTATTGTGAAGGTCGTATTTATCACATGGAGACCGGACGACGTCTTGACATGTCCATATATATATATATATATAGCACACCTCCATTCATAGCTACATAAGTAAACAATAAACATAATGGACATCGATTCTGTGTTTGACTTGCCTCAAAATTTAAGATAGCAAAATTCCTAATCACAGAGAACTCGGATAAAATAATCATATATAATAGCTACATAATTAAACAATAAACGTAATGGACGTCGATTATGTTTTTGACTTGCCTCAAAATTTAATATAGAAAAATACCTAATCACAAAGAACTTCGATAAAATAATCATATATAATAGCTACATAATTAAACAATATACATAATGGACGTCAATTATGTATTTGACTTGCCTCAAAATTTAAGATAGAAAAATACCTAATCACAGAGAACTCAGATAAAATAATCATATATAATAGCTACATAATGGACGTCGATTCTGTGTTTGACTGGCCTCAAAATTTAAAATAGCAAACTACCTAATCACAAAGAACTCGGATAAAATAACCATATATAATGATCCTTATTGCGTTTACATGCCACACTACTTCAAAGTACCCGTTCACACCACCATCATCGCTAGAAAGCTGTAATTGAGAAATGTGCCACCTTTTTCTATCATAAAAATACATTTCTTAATGCTTTATTTCACTTTCGGATACCAATTTCTATATTTTAAGAAATGCATGTAGACTAGGATACATCTCCATTTTTCACCACCAGGGCTTAGGTAAGGGAATGGATACATCTCCATTGCCCCCAATGGGATTAGATAATGCAATGGATCTATAGAAGATTTGTATATTTGATCAAAATAATTTTCTAATGAAGATTCATTTATTATTATAGAATTTTATTTTGTGAATTTTTTTTATATTATATTTGCAAAAGATTAATATATTTCTTAGATTTTTAGGTAGATCATGTATAAAACTATAAAATATTGAAAGATAGACATGATGTTTGTTGAAATTGTACAATATTAGAAATTGAAATTATGAGTTTACAATTACTATAATTATTTGTGTCTTTCATTGATTCTTTGTAGTGTATATTCACTATCTTTAAGTTTGGATAAAAACTGAAACATTCATTATATTTCTACTATAATTTTAATTATTTAAATTAAAATGCATAAATAGAACTCATGTCTTCAAAATCTCATTAGTGAACTAGATTGTCTTCAACTCAATTTGGCAATTCAAAAAAAAATGTGTTGAATCTTGAAAAGGAACCAAAATGTAGGAGAATGGGGATACACTAAAATGTTTTACTCGTGAAAAATTATTCGTTTAAATTGCTTTGTATAAAAAAAAAAATTTCATATATATATAGATATATTGTCAACATTAAAACATTTCTAGTTATTATATGTTTTTAAATACATGTCAATATTATTTAACCATGAACATTGAAATAATTTATTTATCACCCACATTGATATTTGAAATTTGGAAGACAAAAAATTCTTATGAATGAATCACTCAACTCTTGGGTGAGACTAGCTACACCTAGACGCCACCCAAAAAAACTTTGTCACTTCATTTCATAATCAATCAAAGATACATGGATTTAAATTTGTACTCCATTATTTCTAAGTCTCCCCCTTAATGGAGAAAGGATTTGTTTCCACACCTAGTATCTCCAAGGATAATTTTAGGGGCGAATGTTCGCCCTTTGGCGAAATTAAGGAGTTTTAAATTTTTAGTGGGCGAATATTTTGTATCATAGTACATTTTTAAAAATCACCTCAAATAGCCCACCTTATTTTAAGGGAGAGGGTAAAAAAGGTAAATTTAGCCCTTGAAATTAGGACTTACAACCTTCCATTCGCCCATTTTCAAGAATAGGTTTTATTTAAGTGAATCCATTCGCCCATTTTCAAGAATAGGTTTTATTTAAGTGAATCCTATGGGCCAAATACCATATTTATAAAAGAGATATGGTAAATTAATAAAAATATAAATAAATGAGAGGTATGGTAAATAAATATTTACTCCATAAGTCACCTTATATACATGTAACGGTGTAAACAAATAAAAATATATGTAAAGTGGAGGTATGGTAAATAAATAAAACGTCTTTTTATACTTACTCAAACGGTATGGTAAATAAATAAAAATATAAATAAACTAGACATATCGTAAATAAATAAAACCTCTTTTTTTATTTAGTCCATAACCCTCGTTCTATTTATGAAGGATCAAGAAAGAGGTTTTATTTAAGTGAATCCTATGGGCCAAATACCATATTTGTAAAAGAGGTATAGTAAATTAATAAAAATATAAATAAACGAGAGGTATGGTAAACAAATAAAACATTTTTTTAGATTTACTCCATAAGTCACCTTATATTTACGAACACTCAAAAAATGGGTTATATTTAGGTGAAACCTATGGCCAAAATACTATGGGACAAATACCATGTTATTAATACCATGCAAAAAACCATTATTAACCCTAATATTAGAATTAATAAAAATAAAAATGGCACATGGTATTGACCCATGGTATTCACCAAAATGGCACATGGTATTCACCCATGGTATTCACTTGGAATGTAGCCTATTTAAATGGGGGAATTAAACTAGCATGTAGCGTATGCTAAGATTCACTAGGACTTTACAAAGTTTTATTATTTAGTGAAAGACTCGCCAAGCTCTTACAAGATTTTATAATTGAGTAAAATATTCGCCATGCCTGGTGAGAGATTCGCAAAAAAATTATATATACATATTATATTATTGATAAAATTGCCTTCCATTTTTCCTATATACCATGGAGATTCGCCCATTTATTATATTTATAAATTTAGGGGGGGTTCTTAAAATTTTCCCTGAGTATCTCCCTAAACAATTCAAATTTCATCTTCTTAAGAGGCTTAGTGAAAATATCAACAACATTTTCACAAGAACTACAATATTCAAGAAAAAATTCTTTAGACTGTATCTTCTCTCCAAACAAATGAAATTGAGCATCAACATGCTTTGTTCTAGCATGATGAACTAGATTACTTGCCAACTTGATTGAGCTTTGGTTGTCACATTTGATCATTGTAGTCTTCTTTTGTTCTTCCTCAACATCTTGATGATCTCTCCTCAACCAAAAAACTTCACAATTTGTTGCACACAAAGCTTTATACTATGCCTCAGTGGATGAAAAATATACAATAGGGTACTTCTTACTACTCCATGAAACAATCTTGGATCCAATACTAAAAGCATAACCTGTAGTAGATCTCTTATCATCTAGATTACTAGCCCAATCTAAATTTGAGTAACCTGTCAACTCAACATCAAATTAATCAATATACTTAATACCAAAATTAATTGTTCATTTAAGATACAGCATGCCCCTTTTCAATAAATTTGGTATCCATATTTGGGTCACTTTGACTCCCCGTATGATCCGAGTTGACTCAACTCCCGGATTTAACCAAGATCTTTTACTTTCGTGATGTGATTAGAATTGCATTTAAAATAGCATAATTGAACATATATGAATGTTGTAAAGAAGAAGGAACATGACAAGAATCAACCACATAAAAAATACAAAACGTTGATAACGGAGTTCGTTTAGGAGGGACTACGTCTCCAGGCCCTGGTGTCAAGATGGTGTAGGCCACTGCATTAAGTGTTGTCAATAGAGATGATGTACACATGTGATGATGTCACTATCATACAAGGAAAATGCCCTCATGCAGGAGTGGCTCCAAGAGATGTTCCACCGCAGGAACTCTCATTCAAAAGGACTCCTATCAGTATGACCTAAACTCATGCATGATGATAATGAGCATCCCGCCAACATGGCATCAGAGGGATCTCAATGCAAACATACATGGCGACACATGAGTATCCCATCAACATGACGACAAAGGGATCTCAAACAAAATATGACGAATCATGACAAAAATTACATCCCACAGATGATTCCATGTCACATCAAGCAGGAATCATGAAACAAGTAAGAAAACAAGATCCCACATCAAACATCAAATAGGGATCTGTGCAGCACAATGCATCTCATAGCAAAAAGAAGTACATGAACACACTGCATATACCTCACATCCTGGGGCCATCTGAAGAAAAGGATGTTAAACTGCTGAAGTTGGTCGTACCATCAATCTCGCGGCGTCGAATCACATGGAAATGGTTGTTCACACATGAATGTTGACACCTGCACTCCACTTTGAAAAGTGGCCAAAAAATGAAATGATCAAATGAGAAACCTGAACGCACCATCAGATTTGTGGCGTCGAATAGGGTAAAATTGACTGTCAAATTTCTAAATTATGAGAAAGTGGAAATCTGGGGCTTAAGGAATCTTTTAGATTCCCCCCCAGATTCCTCAAAGATTCCCTCCTCCGAGTCATGTGAAGATCTCCTACTCACATCAAAATTCTGAATGCGCCATCAAGTTCGTGTCACTGAGAGGTGTAGGATCGACATAAAGTTTGTCCAATTTTGACACTAGCAAAATTTCTCCCTCCTGGAAATTTGGCTCAATCATGGTTCCGCCTGTGCTTTTCCAAAATTATGGTTCCACCTGCAACAAATTAATTAAAATGTTGTCTCAATTTCCGTGCATGCTCCTCGCTTCTCCATGTTGAACAAATGATAGGGTTATATGTAAAAAGGTTGGGTGGATAAAACAAGGAAATTATTTGGCACATTGTTGAAATATGGAAATTGGTTAAGGAGAGGTCGAGGGATCGAATCCCACCTCCCCACAAAATCCACATATATATAATTTTGTTAGGTTGTATGGTTTATAACTGTTAAACTAGCACGTTTTGGTTGGAACCATTTACATATACAGTTCGTGCATTAAAGTTTAGGTTGGTGGTATTATGGGGCCGCCCAGTGGGGGCCGGCTCACGTGGGCCAGGTGGGATCGATCCCCACTGACCTCACATTTAATTATGGCATATGTGTTTGTTGGTGTTGGGGTGTGGGCCAGGTCCACTGGAGGTGGCCCGCCCACCCCTTTAATATTGTTAACGTATATGGTGGATGGATGGGGGGTCCAGCAAGGTCATGGTTGTTAGCCCATAAATTTTGTTATGTAATGCGGTTGGGTCGGTGGGGGTCATGGCCTGTCGGCCCTTTAATAATTGGAATTTGTTTTTGGGTTCCGGTGGGGGTGGCGGGGGTCATGGCCTGCCACCCATTTTATAATATTATTTTTGATTTTATAATATTAATGGTTATTTTCAAATTTTTCGAATATAAGGGATATTGGGAAATTTAAAGAGGCCACAATTTCGCTCATTTTTGGGAGCCAGGTTCCCACGCCAATTGACGGTGAATTTTTAGGACCATTAAACCTGGCCCACAGCCCAACTTTGACCAAAATTTTGACTGGCTCGTTCTCCCTCATACGAGCTGGGATTGACGAACCGTTCGCACCGTTGTGATCAAGATGACAAGATCTATGGTCTAGTCCTAGTTCGAAAGCATTCTGATCACTTTTATTTTGAGCTTCCATAAGCCATCTTTGTCCTCTGTGTGTCTCTGGAGCCACCTCGATCACCGTAAAATCTTGTTGAAGAAACAAGGAATATATCTTCTCATACCAAGACCTAGATACCTGCTTCAGCACAAAAAATCTTTCTTTAATATGTGAACTAAATTTTCCTATACCTTTTTCACAAACCCTTCAGGTTTTGTCAAATAAACCTCCTCCTTTAAATCACCATTCAAAAAAGAAAATTTTACATCTAGTTGGTGCAAATTCCAATGGTACTTTGTAGCTAATAAAATTAACAATCTAATAGTATTTAGTTTAGCTACAGGTGAAATTTTTTCTGTGTAGTCAATTCCCTCTTTTCATGAGTATCCTTTTGCCACCAATCTGGCCTTGTATTTATCTATACTACCATCTTCTTTAAATTTTGGTTTGTACAACCATTTACATCCTGTGGGCTCTTTATATTTTTTTCAGTTTAGTTAATTCCCATGTTTTTTTTTAGTTATAGAGTCATATTCTTCCTTTGTTACTTTTCTCCACTCTTCATATTCATTAGTTTCATTAAAACTCATGGGTTCTATGACATTCAAAACATTACTCATAAGGGAAGATTCCTTATACATTTCAAGTAGGTGAATCTATCAAGTAGATATCCTTGGAACTTGACTACCTTCATCCCTGTTCTCTGAAGGTCCTTCTCCAACTCTGGGTGAACCCCAACTACTAGTTGTATCCATATCATTGGATTCTTCCTCAAGCTTTTGTTCCTCTTTGTCATGAGCTTCTTCTATAGTGTCTTCAACTTCAGGAAGTATGTGCCACCTTTCATAGTTATTGTCCTTGATGTCTTCATTTGCCTTCTCATGGAGAATTACATCTCTTCTTATCCTATCAATATTAGAGGGGAATTCATCTCTGTGATTTTTTCCTAATGCACAACCTTCACTAGAGGCATACTCATTCTTTAACAAAGGGAGTCCTTCAACCATTCTCTATTTTTGTAACAACAAAATATCATCATAATTGATATGACCATACCTCTAGTGCCAAATACATTATATTGACACATATGTAAAATTCAATGTTTGATGACTCTTGCTAGCGACATCAAGTTTGTACATGACTCCTACTCTGAATTGTGAAGAAACATGTTTGCAGTGATCCACCAAGTCCTTTACTATGCAGAGTGTTTTGAAGAATTCAACCTTCATATTATGATATGTGATTATGGACATGGATATCATATTTTTCTTGATCCGAGGCACATACATAACATTATTAGTGTGTCATATGTTGTCATTTTGTAAAGTCATTGGAATATCTCCATATCCCTTGATATTATGTGCATGATCATATCTAAGATAAATGTTTCCACCATTTCTTATTTCCTTGGAGTTCTCATATCAGTCCTTGTTACATGTCATGTGGATTGAAGCTACAAAATCCAAAAACCATGCATCGACATCATCGGTTTCAGCAGACAACACAGCATTAAACACAAACAACTTAAGATTATTAAGATCAGAATTCAAGGCTTCTTCTGCAAAGTGTCATGAATGTGTTTTATGTTTATGCCTCGCTTCATCACTTTTCTTGTTGTAACAATCTCTAGAAAGATGCCCACTTCTACCATAATAATAATAATAAAAAAATTATAATCGTTTCTAGCAAGTGACATACCTTGATTTGGTGTTCGATATGACCTTCTCTGAAATGTACTTCCATCTTTACTTCTTTCTCCCTATTTTCCTTTGAATAATTTCTTCTTCTCCACAAGTGTAAAGTATGGATTTTGAGACCTAAAATTCATTAACCTCTCTTCTTCCTGCATTAGTATACCTATCAATTCCTCTAAAGTGGGAGCTTTCTCCCTTACTGCAAGACTTGTAATAAACATATGATAGTCCTTTGACATTCCATTCAAAGTGATTGTCACAAGATTAGTACTAGGTACTAATTCTCCTATGTCTCCTAGCTTATCTTTCAAGTCTTTGATTCTTGAAACAAAATCACTATCATATTCATTTTCTTCCATTTTAATATAAAGGAGCTTACTTTCCAGGAAGAGGACTGTAACAACCACGGGTTAAAAGTTCATGTAATAAATGTTAATAAAGGTAAAATAAGACCAAGGTTATGGGACGTGTATTCCAAGCTGAATGTTTGGAAGAACATCCAAATGGGTGGTAATTTTGGTTTATTATGGCTAAGAGCATTGGAAAAGGCGTTGAAAAGGGATTTGAAAAGGAAAATAGGCATTAATTGGCATTTTATTTATGAAAATAAAGGAAATTGGGAGAAAAGGGAGATGAAAGGTCATAATTTTGCATGAGAATTAAATTGAAGGAAAAATACAGTAAATTGAATAAAATAGAGGCCTCAATGATAAAAAGGCTTCTAAGGATCAATTCATAACTTTTTTCTAGTTTTTTATGTTGACAACTTAGTTTTGGATCTCTCTCTATTCTGTCTATTCTCTCATACTCTTACACACTTAGAGAATCGTTGGAGCACTCTAGCACTTGGGAAAGAAAGCAAAGAAAGACAAGGGAAGGACAAGGAAGACAAGGGACAAGCAAGGAAAATTTGGATAAGGCAGCTTCAGCAAGAATACTTGTAGGTAATATGTTGCATGTGTGATTTCCTAGCTGGTTTGTGAATGCATGGCACATGCATCTATGCATTTGGTTCCCTTGTTGTCATTGGCATGGGTTTTTCCTTGTACGATAGTGGTTTCAATCATTCCATGCCATTTCCGAATAGACATGTTATGGTGGGGTTATTTTATTTCTTTGAGCTTTGGATTGTTGGATTATTTTGTGATTGGGTGAAGTGGTCTCAAGAAAATTCCTGAAGGCCTACGAATCCCCTAATTGGTTTTGGCAGGATTGTGATAAATCCTGACAGTGGAGATGAGAAAATTCCTCAAGGTATTGGTGAATAAATCTAAACGCATCCAAGTTTTTTTGGACCTAGTGATCCCTTAACTAATTTTGGTGGGATTGGGGTAAATACTGGTGGTTTATGCTTTTTTTTTTGCTTAGGAATCCATTGACCGATTTTGGTGGGATTGCGATAAATCCTGAGGGTGGAGGTGGTTTGATCTCTAGGAAGTCCTGGTAGATTTGGTCTTGAGTCCCACATTCATTCTCGATAAATGACATGGGGTGATTAGCTTAAAAAAAGATTTGGTTCAGCCTAATCTATGGTTGGGTGGTATGTGGAAGTCCCTAACTTGGTTAGTTTTCGCATATGTTAAAAATGATTCTTTTCTTGTTGTATTTCATGAGTATTTGTACTTGTTATTATGTGGATTTGATGGTTGTTCTATCATGGTTATTATTCTGGTTATATGCTCGTTATAAGCATGGTTTCATAACAGGTACTAGTTATGGCTCTCTATATGTTTTATTTATTGATGAATGGTTAATGAATGCATGTCATAATAGATCTTCTTGTGACTATTATGAGAGGTAATTATACCTTCTTGATGATTCTTAGATAAGTATCAGACCCATATGTTTAGATATGAATTCATGACCTGTAGATTACATGTTCTCAATGTGTTTGACAAAATGATTATCATCGTTAGGCCTGGTGAGGTCAAGTATGTGGTTCAAATTTGTATATTTATCTTTTTCATTGAGTTACTTATCATATTGGAAAGTATCACTAAGTTATGAGCAATGGTCTGGAGGCTAACCTGGAATTTAGGCTCAGAATCCAGGAATACACCCTATCAACCGAACATTTTAGGTCACAATTGCTAGCATTTAGGCTTGTGATTGTATATGAAGGCTCTGAACTGCATCGAGGCCTTGTCATACATGTGGTTGGGAGCCCAATTCAGTAAAAAGTCATTCCAACTCAAGATTTGGGCACTCAAAGTAGTTGGTTGGCTCCTGGGCATCCTACAACTCTTAAGGAAGTTTAGTATGGTTATAGTTTGTTGGTTCCACTTCCTTAAATGTACTTAGGAGGTTTAGTCATGTCATAGTAGCCCTAAGCTCATGTTTACCCCATTAGGCTAGTGAAAGTGGCTAAATGTAGGAGGTGACGGTATAGGGTGGTATCAGAGCACAGTTCAATACTTGGACTGAATGGGAAGAATGTGTTTTTCGTGCATGTATGTTAGTTTTGTATATGGTTATTATTATGCATGCATTATAGTGGCTATGATTAGTGTGTATCTAGAGGTTTTTATTGTTTGTGACATCATGCATGGTAACTGGGATGATTATTTAGATGATGTCAGTATATTGATATGATTATGTATATACATGTATCATGCTAATCTGGACTAATTTTGTAGATGAGATAGCCTCTCCTAAACTTCACTTAGGTATGTTGGATTATTTTTTTATCTGGTTATTTGACATAGTATGCTTGAAGGAAGAAGAGGATCATAGATGACTAGAAAAATAGTGGATTATAGTTCACGAGACTCTTCATACAAATCATATGAGCAGCTAAGAGACGGGTACTCTCTTGACATACCAAACACTTTAAGAAGTTTAGAGGCATAAATCATAATTTGCAAAGCAGAAAATGACATGATCATTCAGTCGAAGGAAATACTTGCCAAGGAATAGGAGAAACAAGAAAAATTATAGATTTGAGGCTTCTGCGATCTTCATTTTTTGTAGTGATGTCTTCCGAAGTCATCACATTCATGATTTATTGTAGTGACGTTTCGAACCAACCTCTATGGTTCATCATCAGGTTCGGATGATGAACCACAAAGGTTGGTTAGAAACGTTGATACAATAAAATCATGAATGCGATGACTTCGGAAGACATCACGACACAAGAAACATTTTATGTAGTTATCATTTAGAGTTTATTAGACTTGCAGAGACATAGACAACCATGGATCAGTTATGGACAGGATGATTGGAATGATGGGGCATATGCCAGTAGGTCTCATGGTGGGCATAGATTAGACATGGATGATACAATCATAGATGGCAGGTTCTTAGATACACTTAACAGGAGAGGTGATGGTTATGGGTTCTAATCTAGTTCTAGTTCAGATAGGTATCATGGTCATCTTCATCATCATCCTTAAAAGAAGAGTGACAGGGGATATTTTCCATATGAGCTCACGAAAGCCAAGCCACCTAAGTTTTATGCATAGTTGAAGAAGTAGGAAGATGCAAAGGCATGGTTACTTTGTATTAAGAAATTATTTGAGCTACATGATTACACAAAGAACATGAAGGCCAAGATAGTTATTTTTAGTCTCAAAGGGAAAGTAGATATATGGTGGGAAGATGTGAAGTGCATCAGTGACATCACAATAGAGGAGTTGAGTTGGCATGAATTCAAGAGACTCTTCAGGAAGAAGTACTTTTCAGATATATTTACTAGGATGGAAAGGTCAAGGAGTTGTATGAGTTGAATATGGGATCGATGACAGATGAGGAATACACAACTTTGTTCCTAGAGTTGTTGAGGTATGTGTCATACCTTAAGGATGAGAAAACCAAAGTTCATATATTTATCAGTGGATTTCCATTAGCATTTAAATATTGGATTGAGTATGATGAGACTTGATCACTGGAAGAAGTCATTGGGAAGTTGACATTAGAAAATTATATATTACAGAGCAATGGAACACATAAAATATTGCAAAAATATAAACATAGAAAACACATAAAACAAGAGAGACATAGATATGCGTGGTTCACCTAGTTTGGGCTACTTCCACGGAGAAATAGCCAGTCCTTCGATTTATATTATCCAACAAACTGATGAGATACAACATACAACATATCCGCTGCAATTCCCTCTTCGCTCTCAATCTCCTCTCTCTTCCTCACTCAGAATACGGATCTACATAGACGCAATACAATTCCCTCATATATAGCGAGGGGTTGCCTTCTAGGGAAAAAAAACCTAAATTAAACATAACTTCTACCGTCAGATCTCTGCCTAATGAATGGCCCAGATTGACTATGAAATTACAACATTTTACAAGGCAATTTTAAATCTATTCTTAGCTTCGAGGGCACTGCCCCTGATCCCCCTGCCAAGGGGGCAGCTCCCAAAAGGTCGTAGCTGCCCCCCTGGACCCCCCCTGCAGCGAATATTTTACGGGCGGTGTTGCCGCCCCATTTCGAACTGGAGTCCAATGCAGCGATAGCTTTGAATATAGAAGATAATCAGGCTCCACACCCAACAATCTCCTACTTGGAGACTGATTATAGCAACTCCACCGTTGCTTCATTTGTTGGACAATGGCTCCACTTTGGACCTGGTTGTTTCTCATCTTCTTCATCATACTTGAAGACCAATTGAAACTGAGCAGATTCTCAGTTTCTCCTCGGTTACAAATTTTGTTAACATATCTGCAGGATTCTGGCTAGTGTGTATCTTTTCCAGCTTCAACTTTCCATCTTCCAATGCTGATCGTATGAAATGGTACTTGAGCTGTATATGTTTAGTCTTGGAATGAAATGCAAAGTTTTTTGCAAGATGTATGGCACTCTGGCTGTCACTGTATAACCTACCCAACTCCTACTTCTTATTCAATTCATCTAGAAACCTTTGTAACCAAATCATTTCTTTACTAGCCTCTGTAGCACCAACATACTCTCCTTCTATTGTTGAGAGTACAACAACACTTTGCAGTTTTGAGACCAAACTAATAGTTGTTCCACCTACAGTAAACACATACCCTGTTGTTCTCCTCTTGTTATCTCTATCACCCACCATATCTGCATCAATGTATCCCTGTAGAGCAATGTTTGAACCACCAAAGCATAATGATTGATTTGTGGTACCTCTCAAATACCTGAGAATCCACTTCACTGCCATCCAATGTTCTTTTCCTGGATTGTTCATGTACCTGCTTACAACTCCCATTGCATGTGCAATATCAGGCCTTGTGCAAACCATTGCATACATTAAGCTTCGAACAGCTGATGCATATGGAACTTTAGACATATGAGCCATTTCTTCCTGAGTCTTGGGACACTCCTTACTTAATTTGAAATGGCTAGCCAAAGGTATACTAACTGGTTTTGCATTCTGCATATTAAACCTTTCAACACCTTTTCTATGTACTCACTTTGAGACAATGTTAATTTGCGATTCTTCCTGTCTCTAGTTATTCTCATACCAAGGATTTATTTTGCAGCACCCAAATCCTTCATTGCAAATGAGTTTCCCAATTTTATTTTGAGCACATTTATTTCCTGCATATTAGAACTTACAACAAGCATGTCATCTACATACAATAACAATATAATATAGTTGCCATCATTTTGTCTTTTGAGATAAACACGATGATCGAAGTGACATCTAGTATAACCTTGTTCAGACATAAACCTGTCAAATTTTAGATACCACTGCCTTGGCACCTATTTTAAGCCATACGAGCTCTTCTTCAACCTGCACACTAGTTTCTCCTTCCCTTTTACCTCATATCCTTGTGGACGCTGCATATATATCTCTTCCTCAAAATCCCCATGGAGAAAGGTTGTCTTTACATCTAACTGCTCAAGATGCAAATCTTCAACTGCTACTAGACTTAAAATAGTTCTGATTGAAGTCATTTTAACAACAGGAGAAAATATCTCATCAAAATCTATACCCGTTTTCTGTGCAAATCCTTTCACCACAAGTCTAGCTTTATACCTTTTTCTACCTCCATCTTCTTCCTTCAACTTGTAAACCCATTTATTCTGCGATGTTGTTTTACCTGCAGGCAACGTGACTAAGTCCCAAGTCTGGTTATGTGCTAAGGAGTCCATCTCTTCTTTCATGGCTTGCTCCCACTTCCTCCTGGTTTCTACCTGTACTACTTCTTCATAACATTCTGGTTCACCAGAATCAGTCAACAATAGGTAATATAATGAAGGAGAGTATCGTTCAGGGGGTCTACTTATCCTAGTAGATCTTCTAAAACCACCTTCAGGTGCTTGAGGTGCTTGTTGCTGTTGTGGTTATTGTTCTGGATGTTGATCATTATGATTTTCAGGCACCATCACTTTTTCTGTGATCTCGTCAAGCACTGTGTATTCTCTGTTTTCTTTTTCCTGTTTCTTTTCCTGCAACTGGTCCTTATACAAAACCTTTTCATTGAATATGACATCTCTACTCCTAATGATTTTGTGTTTTTCATAATCATAAAAGCGATAACCAAAATCATTAACACCATATCCAATAAAGGTACATTTCTTTTATTTTGCCTCAAGCTTTGTTCTATTTTCTTTATTAATGTGGACAAAGGCTTCACAACCAAAAGTCTTTAAAAAAGAGTAGTTTACCTTTTACCTCCCATGCCTCCTCTAGAATACCACCATCCAAGGAACTTGAAGGCCCTCTGTTTATTAGATAAACAGCAGTATCTACAACATCTGCCCAAAATTGTAAAGGCAATCCTACATGCAATCTCATGCACCTTGCATGCTCCATGATTGTCCTGTTCATCCTTTCTGACACACCATTTTCTTGTGGTGTTCCCGAAACAGTCTTCTCTTTGTGAATTCCATTCTCAGAACAATACCTATCAAACTCTTTGCTGCAATATTCACCTCCATTGTCTGATCTGAGACACTTCAACCTTTTTCCTGTCTCATTTTCAACCAAAGCTTTCCATTTCTTGAAAGTATCAAATACATCAAATTTATTTCGAATACAATAAATCCAGGTTTTTTTGGTTACATCATCAATAAAAGTAACATAATAATGAGATCCACCAAGAGATGATACCTGAACAGGTCCCCATACATATGTATGCACAAGCTCTAATTTTTCGCTCTTCTTTTCTTTTCCAACTCTGAGGAATCTGACTCTCTTATGTTTTCCATAAACACAATTCTCACATAATTTTAAATCAACATGCTTCAAACCTGGAAAAAAAATTCTTGAGTTAATAATCTACATCCCCTTCTCACTCATATGCCCGAGCCTATGATGCCACAATGCTGTATCTTCTCCTATAGAGGTTAAAGCATTAACAGAATTAGAAATACCATTGCATAAATACAATGTACCAACCTTTTCCCCTTTTGATAACCAAGGATCCTTTTGTGACCTTCCAAGTTTTATCTATAAAAGTAGTCACACGGCCTTCACCTCCCAACCACCCTATTGAAATCAAATTTTTCTTCAGTTCTGGGACATGCCTTACCTCCTTTAATAGCCACTGACTTCCATTCTGCTGTTTTATGAAAACTATACCTGTTCTAACGATTTTACAGGGTTTATCATCACCCAATCGAACCTGTCCAAAATCTCCTTTAACATAATCATGAAAATGTTTCCTATCAGGTGTGGCATGGAATGAGGCCCCTGAATATACCACCAAGGCATCAATAATATTTTCTAAAGAAAGAATCAAAGCATCTTGCAACACATCACCTGTCACATTCTCTTCATGATTGTTTTCTTGTTGCGCGTCTCCTTCTTTTCCCTTCCAAGACTTGCAGTCTTTCTTCAGGTGTCCTTTCTTCCTACATTTCCAGCACACTATCCCCGATCTAGACTTGGATCTGCCTTTTCTTGACTTACTACGATATCCTGGGCTCTTTCCTCTTTCCATTTTTCTTCCCCTAATCTCTGTTTTCAAAGCATTACCTGATGTCTCATCGGAGCTTTTCTGATGCATTTCCTCACTAAGGATTGCACTGACAACATCATCAACCTTTAAAGTACTAGATCCAGAGACAGAGTTACTAATGGCCATAACTAAACCATTCCAAGTTTCTGGCAATGAACACAGAAATAACATAGCCCTAACTTCATCATCAAAAGTTACCCCTACAAAACTTAACTGGCTGCTAACTGTATTAAATTCATTTAAATGATCAACAACAGATCCACCTTCTGACATCTTCATATTAAATAAACGCTTCATAAGAAATACCTTATTTGAGGCCAAGGGTTTTTCATATAGTTTGGCCAATGTTGACATTAAACCCTATGTTGTCGTTTCCTTTGAAATATTAAATGCTGCCGACACCGCTAGGCATAGCCGTATTGTTCTAAGTGCCTCTCTGTCGAGAATATCCCATTCTGTGTCTGTCATACTCGTCGACTTCTTTGTCTTTCCACTCAATGGTTGGTACAGATCTCTCTGATACAGATAATCTTCCATCTTCATCTTCCACAGTTGGTAGTTTTGGCCGTTGAATTTTTCGACCCTAAACCTACCATCTTCCGCCATTGCTCCCACTCGAACTAGGAACCCTTCTCTCTTGTGAGTTTTTCAGCGAAATAGACCTTCAGCTCTGATACCAATTGTTAGAAAATTATATATTACAGAGCAATGGACACATAAAATATTGCAGAAATATAAATAAAGAAAATGCATAAAACAATAGAGACACAGATAAATGTGTTTCACCCAGTTTGGGCTACGTCCACAGAGAAACAGCCAGTCCTTCGATTTATATTATCCAGCAAATTGAAGAGATACAACCTACAGCAGATCTGAGTAACTCCCTCTTTGCTCTCAATCTCCTCTCTCTTCCTCACTCAGAATACAGATACTCAGATCTACATAGACGAAATACAATTCCCTCATATATAGCGAGGGGTTGCCTTCTAGGGAAAAAAACTCTAAATTAAACATAACTTCTACCGTCAGATCTCTGCCTAATGAACGACCCAGATTGACTATGAAATTACAACATTTTACAAGGCAATTTTACATCTATTCTTAGCTTCGGGGGCACTGCCCCCAATCCCCCTGCTAGGGGGGGGCTCCCAAAAGGTCACAGCTATCCCCCCCTCCCCCCCAAGACCCCCCCCCTGCAACGAATATTTTACGGGCGGCAAATTTCAAACTGGGGTCCAATGCAGCAATACCTTTGAATACAGAAGATAATCAGGCTCCACACCCAACAGTTGAAGCACTATTATGAGAAATCAAAGTGTAAGACAAAATCTAAGCAGGGTTGGAAAGGGAATGACAAGATTAGATTAAAATGTCCACCAAAGAAAATAAGACCTGAGGATGTAGGTGAGAAAGAGAATGTTGTTCCTTACAAGAAGTCTAATGCAATAGAGAAGGGACATGACTCTCAGCCTAGAGAGCAGTAGAATAAAGGTGATGTTAAGATATATTTGCAATGTTAGATATGTAACAAGGAGAATCTCAAGAAAGATTGCCTATCGTATCATGCCGCCAAGTCTCAGATATACAGTGATGAGGAGGTGCAGACGGTTGGGGATGTTGGAAAGATTATTCCTCGGATCTATGCAGCATTAAATAACATCCAAGCGGTACACCAAGCATCTATTTTTGAGATAGAAGGTAAGCTTCATGAATGCATTGTTTCTATATTGATTGACACCGGAACTAATTATAGTGATGTTAATATTGACCTTGTGGATAAGTGTGGTTTGAGAAAATAAGTGCATGTAGAGTCTTGGTTGGTGCAGTGCGCTAGAGGTACTAAGAAAAGAGTTCATCATTGGGTAAAGGCTTGTGCATTTGAGATGAATTGTATGCTTGAATCAGAGCATCTAAATCTACTTTCATTGGCTTTGTACAATATGATTTTGGGTATGGATTGGTTGTATCTTCATAGAACTAAGGTGGATTATTATGAAAAGGCCATTGAGTTCTTGGATGACAATGGAGAACAGAGAATATTTCAGGGTAAGTAGAGGGTGACATCAATTAGAATGTTTACACCTGTCACGAAAAGCGCAGTCACAGGGAAGGGTGTGGATTGTTTGTAGTGCATATTTCCAGTGATAATGGTAAGGATGTTGACGGTGAAATTTTCTTGAAGAGGTATCTAGTTTTGCAATAATTTCAGGATGTATTTCCAACAAAGATTTCAGAATTCTCGCTTCACATGGAAGTGGACATTTTTATTGACTTGGTACTAGGAGAAATACCATCATCATAGGAACAATAGAGGATGAGCACTCCAGAGTTATTGGAACTGAAGTTGTAGCTGAACGAAATACTTGACAAGAGATAAATTAGGCCAAGTGTGTCACCTTGGGGTGTACAAATGTTGTTTGTGAAGAATAAGGACAATACTCTTTCGTTGTGTATCAATTATAGGCGATTAAACAAGGCAACAATCAAGAATACGTAACCTTTTACAAGGATCGATGACTTGTTTGACCAGTTGAAGAGAGAAATAGTGTTCTCGAACATTGATCTAAGATCAGGATATCATCAGGTACACATCAAAGAAGGAAACATCTACAACACTTCTTTCCGGACCAGGTATGGGCATTATGAGTTTGTTTTGGTTCCTTTTGGTTTAACTAATTGTGTAGTAGGTAAATCTCCTCTGTGGACAGAGGTGAACCCTCTAGCCCAAGAGTGGGTCTAGTGCCAAATAGAACAATCTAATGTAAATTTCCTTAGATTAGAATCGAATAAGAGGGCCTACCTCTTATAGTGCTAATCCACTTGATGTTGATCTTGCCTCCTTGCTCCATATTTCTTTCGTTCCTTTCACTCAAATACCCGAAACAAACATGCAAGAGACAACAACAAACATGATAACACAAAATCAAATTCAATCTACTTAAAAAGTCAAGGAGTTTTAAGCTATCAAATGTAATATTACGCATGATATAGGAAATAAACCATTACTTGTATTAATAAAGCTTCAAAGAGAAATACAACCAGATCCTTGACGTTGCAGGTTCCCTTTGGCATGTCCAGGTTCCAGCACCACTAGAAGCATCTCATGATTCACCCTCAAAGCAATGAAAGTTCAAGGCCTCTTTCCTTTTGCTCCAAACTAAACACAACAAGCTTATTCTCCCTTCACACACAAACTAGAAGGCTAAGGTTCTCAATATGGCTCTCAAGATTTGCAGATTATTTCAACCCTTCCATTAGCTAGCCAAGGGTGTGAAATGGGGAGTTTATATAGCTTTGATGGAGGGGAAATGGATCCTCTTATTGTGGGAGAGCCCTTATCCCTTTTGGTTTGTTCCATTTTAATAGGGGAAAGGAGCCCAAACAATCTCTCTCGGCTCTATCTTGCTCAACCATTTACCATAATTCTGTTCATGAAGCTTCTAGAGCTGGAAGCTTCGACTACATTTTTAAAAGTTTGCCAAAAGAGGGTCGGCGCAGGTGATGAATGGCTCACTTGCGTCGTTCGACACTATTCCTTCTTTTAAACTCTGCAACTCAGTGCAGGGGAAGAATTGATCACTAGCGCCGGTCTTGAAAAATGGGTTTGAAGGAAGATTCTTGGGAAATGATGTAAGAGGGAAATGTTCTGCAGATGAAGAGGGATGTACAGACATGTTCTTCATGGTAGGGAAGTGAGGGTCATTATAGAGGTCCTCCCGGATTGAGGAACGGGGAGTACAGGGCAGCAAAAAAATGTTGTGTAACAGATGCCCCCGTAAAGCATGAAGGTCGAACATGAGTTAGGGGTGAAATGATTTACGAGTAGATGCATGGAACCGAAGGCCACCATCGAAAAACCTGCAAGAAAGCATAGATACATATACATCACAAAAATCTCTGATACATGAATTGTGGTATGGATGCAGCCATCCAGAAGAAGAACATGTAAATGGATCCAAGGTATGGGTGCAACCATCCAATAAGAAGAATCATATCAAACCCAAGGTATGGTCGCAACCATCCAATAAGAATGATCACATATAATAGACTCATGGTATCATCACAGCCATCCATCTGAAAGAGACATGTATGTAAGAATTATCATGTCACACCACCCTGCAACCTGGACTTTTGTAATTTGGGCCCAGGGTCATGCACTCCAACATGACCTGATCAAAGTACAATTTCTAGCATGTGAATAGATGTGTTGATGTTGAACATGCTAGAAAATCACTTGATTACCAATCAATAATGTGAACTATTAACAAGTGCGAGAGAAACCACTAATAATGATAATGGCTCTCAAGGTACCAGCAACATAATTCATGGACTGTGAATAAGGAAATGAAGTCAAACACCTGTGAAGTCACTCGATCCAAGGCCAATGATGTGAACCTGTCATCGAGTGCGAAGAACTTGCCATTAAGGCATGCAAGCTCTAAGGTACTGAAAGGGAGCATAATAGCCAACTTCTTAGATGATGAGATGAAGTCGACAGGAAGTGACCTTGTCGAAGGAGGGCCATGATGTATCCCACATCATCGACATGATACAAGGGATGCAATCATTATGAATGATACAGAGAATCAGGAATGAGTGTAAACTATAGAAGGCTTAACTATTTAACATATCAGCGACATGACTCCGGAGTTTGGCAGCTTTTGGATCCATAGGCTCGAAAGTCATGATGACATGGTAGAGATCAAATGGAAAGGAAAAAAATGGTGGCCCAAACCTAGGAAGGACAATGATGAAGTGGGTATATCCCAACCCGACACGAAGCATAAGAGTGTCATGTTCGAGAGCAACTAGTTGCCGACACAACTGGTAAAATTTCCCATTTTCTCCACCATTTCTGGCAGGTACCCCAATTATTTTTTATCGCAAGCTTGAAGGGGATAACATGTTCTTGCACTGTAAGTCCATCCTTCGGATGAATCCAACCTAGTAAGATCAATGAGCCCTAGGAAGGATAAGCGCATGTCCATAATGGTGACGAATCCGATGTCATTTAATATTTTAACGAGTATGACAAAGGTGTAACTTAGTATCTTTTTCATGTTTGGAGAGTTTGAAAAAGACACGGAAAAGAAAACTCCAAAAGGTCCCTTTTCATATATTTGTTTCTCTCGAGCCCGAAAAGGTAGAAAACAATACTTGAGAGAACCTCCTAGTCATGTTTGACTAAGGTGTACCTTTTTCATAAGTAGTTTATCCCAACCCGAAAAAGGTATAAATCTATATTGGGTAAACGATGTTTCATAGCCTTTAATGAGGTCAAAATCACAAGATCTCGACCATCTTTTCATGTTTTGAAAGTCGAAAAAGAGATTAAAGTGAACTCCCCATTTTTATTTACTTTAATGAGTATAAAAGGGGAAAATACTCAACAATAATTTCATTTTTTATGATTCAGAAAAGAACTTAAAGGTGACTCGTCCTAGAGGAATGAGTAGTATAAAGGGTAGCAATAGGTTTTGGTTAAGAAGGTAACTTCTCGAAACTATGAAAGGTCAAGAGCTAGCTAGTAAAACCACTCATCACTGCGGTTCCTTAGGAAAGGAAAACACAACCAAGTGAAAGCATATGATCGGCCAAAGAGATGGTGGTGATGGAATGAAACAACCAAAGGCTCATCTAGCAGAAATTAGATGACAAAAAATGCAATCACGAGATGTAAATTGGGCATGGGTTCATCTTTACACAAGCTTGAACCATGGGGAAATTTTCTTGAATTCAGTTACATGTTTACACAAGCTTGAAACGAAAAACTATTCTTGAGTTTGGTTTCATTTTTACACAAGCTTGAAACGAAAAAACTATGCTTGAGTTAAGTTTGCATGCTCCTAGCATAACAACTCAATTCGAGGTACATGCCCCTCAAGCTTCATTTCATTCAACTAGGTGGATGGAATGAAGGTTCACTTTCAAGATCCAGGAAAAACTCGACTGGGATTTTACGAGATCTTAACCAAAGACTCGATTTGGAAAAGGGAGTTGTTTCATTTTTTAACGAGGTTGACATAGTAAAAGAACTATCCTCATATATTTGTTTCATTTTTTAACGACGTAGATATAGGAAGAAACTATCCTCGAACCCTTGTTTCATTTTTTAACGAGCTTGACACAAGACAAGGAACTATGCTCGCCCCTTGTTTCATTTTCTAATGAGTTAGACACAAGACAAGGAACTATGCTCGCATTCCTTGTTTCATTTTTTAACGAGCTTGATACAAGACAAGGAACTATGCTTGTAATCTGTTTCATTTTTTAATAAGGTTGATACAGAAAAAAAACTATCCTCTCAATCTGTTTCATTTTTTGAGGTTGATACAGGAACAAACTATCCTCGCACATTGTTTCATTTTTTTAAGAGGTTGACATAGAAAAATAACTATCCTCATAATAGTTGATCATGGACTATATGAGAACATGGTCCCCAAGAGGTCCTCACTAGAGGAGATAACTATGCTCTGGGAGGAACACATGTCAACTGGTACAAATGACAGATTAGGTTCCAATGCCCCCAGTACATAATGTACTATACCATTTGTGTGATCATCAGAAGATGAGGAGACAGAATGAGTAGCCAAATTATTGACCTGTGGTGGTGAAGGTACTGCATGAAAAAATAACAAATAGGGGAATATGGTTGTATAGGAGACACCTGGTGACCAATGAATGAAAATTGATCAATGGTCACTATTCTCCCTTCGTATGGAAATTAAACCACACGAAAAAGTGAAGAAACAAGAGCTCCCATGACATAAACATAGTCGCGTCCAATGAGAATATTGAAATCTAAGGGACCTTGGACTACCATGACATCTATATAGACAGTCTTTACTCCCAAAGTAATAAGGAACTTCAAAAGAATCCCTAAGGGTTGACTGGTTCCTTTGTTGAAAGCCAACAGATTCAGGGTGACAGTCACAAGATGTGGGGAACCCAAATCTTTCCAAGTAGTAGAAGACATGATGCTAATATGTGCGCCTTCATATAATATAGTGCCATGTACTACCACATTATGGGCTTTTACTGTGATATGGAAAGGCACATAAGATGGGAGTCAGAAAGTAGTCAATTGAATGCAATCAAAAGAAACACCAGAACTACTTGGTGGGGGTAACATATGATTGCCCCCATGACCTGTAGGAGAAGGAGAAGGACTCTCCTGAACAACTGGGCTGGGAGGGCCACTCTTCGATTCATGAGAATCTGAGGAGACGCGAAGAACATGAGCAATATGATCACTACTCTCTTCGGGAACAGAGTTAACAACTGGAGGCAGAACCAAGTCAACACTCTTTTCGACCAATGGCTGGTCGAGAAAAGATACAAGAGATTCATGCTCAGGCAGACAAGGATGGGAAATAGATGAATCTGAGTCAATCTCTTTACCAACTAGGAGAGGGTTAGAAGAAAGCCTTTGATAACCAACAGGAAGTTGGGGTTAAGGAGCTGTAAGGTTTTCCAAAAATTTGGAAGCTTTATCCATAAGAGGACAAAAGTGAAGAAGATGCTCTCCTTCACATAACCTAGAGGAGAATTTAATTTTTCCCTTCTTCTTACCATCGCTAGCCGAAGGTGTAGCATCGACATGATCTCCAAAGGTCGACAGGGATGGTCGATTCATATCTTGAGACCATACCTCTAAGACTCTGGGAATGCCAGGAGAGTATCGAAGGAGATGGTCACCCTTACATAGCTTGAAACGGAATCTGATCTTCCGTGAAGGATCGGAAGGTTTTCCTTTAAGAGGTTCATTTGAGGTAACAACTGTACGGTTGGCCTCTTACTTATCTGACTTCTTCTTCTGCATCTTCTTCTTGTTCTTCTTAGCCTTCTTGTTACTAGATTTCAAACTTTCACCAAGTGAAGTAGAAGAGGAAGGTGAAGAAATAGGGGAAGAAGGTGAAAGGTCAACCTTAGAATCAACGTGATGTGGTTCAAATGAAGGAGATGGTTGGGCAGGAGTCGAGACACTCGGTACCACCGAGGTCGAAATAACCAGATAGGAAAACCAATGGTTAATCTAAGGAGGGACAACATTGTCATATAAGGAGCACCAACATTTCCAAAAGAAGGAAAAGGACTAGGATTCCCATCTGAGCGGAATCCTTGATTGGTAGACTCTGGAAATGTTGCCATTGGAATCGAACCTAAGGAATCACTAAGGAAGATAACTTTAACCAAGAATATTTCGTGGGTAGTTAATTTTTAGACACTAAAACAAAACTTTGCTTTTTCATATTTTAAGAGTCGAGAAAAGGGCGAAAGGTGACTCTAGTCGCTTTCATAGTTAACGAGCTCAAAAGGACAAGTTCTCGATGATATTTTCAAATTTAAAGACTAAAAAAGGATCAAAATGACTTCTTAGGATAATCTAGGCGAAAGGATTAACAGGTAATCATGAACTGCAGAATACCTCCCGGCGAACCGAAAAGTATGAGTAGGAAAACTCCCCGAATGCTGTGTTTGGTGAATCATGTTTACAAGGCGACAGACTCAGCTTTCTAGAGATAAAGGATTGCAAACCTAGTGGGGTCTCCCTTTATATACGTGATGGTACAAGGAGCACTAGTCCGTACTAGTCCTCTCTAGTGCCGAAGTGAATGACATATGCTAGGTTTAAAGATGCGGAACACATCTCTAGCCTAGTCCTCTAAATGTGAGCATTTAGTTTCAAATGCGCCTTTGGTTAATTGAATATATTTTAGAAGTTTATCTTGAAATTAATTCTCAGTTTTGAGGCCCTATCGATGTCACTTGAAAAAATCCTATATGCAGCTATATGATACAAAAACCTTTCAATTCAATGAATGTTTACACTAATTGAGAGTAGAGAAAACAATCAATGCAACAAGCAAGAAACTGAAAGCAAGATGACTTTTCACTACTTCCCTTTCCGAAACAAAATAATGAAAATACTTTCCACTTCCTACCTTTTCTATCAAATGCACTTAAACTAGTCCTTCCAACAGTAAAAGAAGTTCATTTCATTTCAAATGCTCATGATGATGCAATTATAGCTTTTCAATGATGCTACTTAATGCAACATATCAACTTAGGAAACTAGAATGATGTATTTTTTCAATGGAATGATAAAATTAATCTTTCACATGACATTTCAATGAAAATTCTCAAACAACGAGCATCAATCATATACCAAGAAAGATAAAAAGAACTCTCAAACCAAGTATGTGAAGACTCAATCGAAACAAAGTGAGCAATGTAATCTATGTTGGAAAAGAGAAGTTCAATCAAGAGAAGAAAAAACAAAACTTTTAGACTAGTTCAATCGAAAACAAATCAATACAAGGACTAAAACATGAAATGCATAGGGCTTCTAACCAACAACTTGTCTTGATGAGCAAAAAAATAGTTGAATGGATGATGACCTAGCTACCCTAGGGACGCATACCATCCAAAAAATAAAAAAATCAGGTAAGGCAAACTTAAACCAATCAAGCAAAAAAATCAAGCTAACGAAGCTTTCTATCCATGGAGAATACAGAGAAACAAACTAAGAAACATAACTTATGAGGGTAGGACACACGGGAAATGATTAAGGAGAAACCCTGATATTAACCTACCGAAATCAGCGCGAGTGCTTAACTGACAAAAAGTTCCACAAGGGGGTAATATGCGACTATTTAAGAGTAAATCATGCTGGTCAGAACGACTTTCAAAAAATAAACAACGCTGATTGAGGATTTCAAGGAAAAAATAAAAATTTTCAGAGATCAAAACTAGACTTGTCACTCTAAATTAAAGACTCTATGCAACAAACAGTGTAAATCACAAAAAACCAAAAATAAAGAATGATACAAGAAAAGTCAACACAAACCATGAAATGAAAACAATCCAAAGAGAAGGATGGTTCCCCAGTATCGTCGCCAATTTGTGGAGTAGGTAAATCTCCTCCGTGGATAGAGCTGATCCCTCCAGCCCAAGAGTGCGTCTAGCTGCAAACAGAACAATCTAATGTAAATTTCCTTAGATTAGAATCGAATAAGAGGGCCTACCTCTTATAGAGCTAATCCACTTGATGTTGATCTTGCCTCCTTGCTCCAGCTTCCTTTCATTCCTTTCACTCAAATACCCAAAAAAAACATGCAAGAGACGACAAAAAACATGATAGCATAAAATCGAATTCAATCTACTTAAAAGGTCAAGGATTTTTAAGCTATCAAATGTAATATTACACACGATATAGTAAATAAACCATTAGTTGTATTAATAAAACTTCAAAGAGAAATACAACAAGAGCCTTAACATTGCAGGTTCCCTTTGGCATGCCTGGGTTCTAGCACCACTAGAACAATCTCATGATTCACGGTAAAAGAAATGGAATTTCAAGGCCTCTTTCCTTTTTCTCCAAGCCAAACACAACAAGCTTATTCTCCCTTTACACACAAACTAGAAGGATAAGGTTCTGAATATGGCTCTCAATATTTGCAAATTATTTCAGCACTTTCATTAGTTAGATGAGGGTGTGAAATGGGGAGTTTATATAGCTTTGATGGAGCGGATATGGATCCTCTTATGGTAGGAGAGCCCTTATCCCTTTTGGTTTCTTCCATTTTAATAGGGGAAAGGAGCCCAAACAGTCTCTCTCAGCTCTATCTTGCTCAACCATTTACCAGACTTCTATTCACGAAGCTTCTAGACCTAGAAGCTTCGACTCCATTTTTTAAAACTTTCCAAAAGAGGGTCGGCACAGGTGATGAATGGCTCACTTGCATCGTTCGGCGCTAGTCCTAGTTTTAAACTCTGCAAATCAGTGCAGGGGAAGAACTGAGCACTAGCGCCGGTCTTGAAAACTGGGTTTGAAGGAAGATTCTTGGGAAATGATGTAAGAGGGAAATGTTCTGCAGATGAAGAGGGATGTAGGGACATGTTCTTCATGGCAGGGAAACATGTGAGGGTCACTGTAGAGGTCCTCCAAGATCGAGGAACGAGGAGTACAGGGACAGTGAAAAAATGTTGTGTAATAGATGCCCCCTAAAGCATGAAAGCTGAACAAGAGTGAGGGGTGAAATGATTTACAAGTAGATGCATGGAAATGGAGGCTGCCTCTAGAAAACCTGCAAGAAAGCATAGATACATATACATCTCTGAAATCTTTGATACATGAATCATGGTATGGACACAACCATCCAGAAGAAGATCATGTAAATAGATCCAAGGTATGGGCATAGCCATCCAATAAGAAGGATCTTATCAAACCCAAGGTATGGTCACAACCATCCAATATGAAGGATCGCATATAACAGACTCATGGTTTGATCGGAGCCATCCATCTAAAAGAGACATGTATGTAAGAATGATCATGTCACATCACCCTACAACCTAGACATGTGTAATCTGAGCCCAGGGTCTTGCGCTCCAACACGACCCAATCAAAGTACAATTTTTAGCATGTGAATAGATGTGTTGATGTCGAACATGCTATAAAATCACTTGATTACCAGTCAATGATGTGAATTGTTAACGAGCGTGAGAGAAAGAACCAATAATGACAATGACTCTCAAGGCACCAACAACACAATTCACAAAGTGTGAATAAGGAACTGGAGTTGAACACCCACGAAGTCACCCGATCGAAGGCCAATCATGTGAACCTGTGATCGAGTGCGAAGAACTTGTCATTAAGGCATGCAAGCTCTAAGGTACTGAAAGGGAGTCTCTCGGCCAACTTCCCCGATGATGAGCTGAAGTCGACAGGAAGTGACCTTGTCGAAGGAGGGCCATGATGTATCCCACATCATCGACACAAGACAAGGGATGCAATGATTATGAATGATACAGAGAATTAGGAATGAGTGTAAACTACAGAAGGCTTAACTCTTGAACATATTGGCAACATGACTCCGGAGTTTGGCAGCTTTTGGATCCATAGAATTGGAAGTCATGATGATATGGTAGAGATAAAATCGAAAGGCAAAAAACGGTAGCCCAAACCCAAGAAGGTCAATGATGAAGTGGGGATATCCCAACCCGACATGAAGCAGAAGAGTGTCATGTTCAAGATCAACTAGCTGCCGACACAACTGGTAAAAATTCCCATTTTCTCCCACCATTTCTGCCAGGTACCCCAATTATTTTTTATCGCAAGCTTGAAGGGGATAGCATGTGCTTGCACTGAAAGTCCATCCTTCGGATGAATCCGACCTAGTAAGATTAATGAGCCCTAGGAAGGAGAAGCTCATCTCCATCATGGTGAAGAATCCGATGTCATTTAATATTTTAACGAGTCTGAAAAAGGTGTAACTCGATATCTTTTTCATGTTTAGAGATTTTGAAAAAGACACGGAAAAGAAAACTCCAAAATGTCCCTTTTCATACAGTTGTGTCTCTCAAGCCCGAAAAGGTAGAAAAGAATACTTGAGAGAACCTCCTAGTCATGCTTGACTAAGGTGTACCTTTTTCATAAATAGTTTATCCCAGCTCGAAAAAGGTGTAACGTATACTGGGTAAAAAGAGGTCAAAACAACAAGAGCTCAACCATCTTTTCGTGTTTTGAGAGTCGGAAGAGAGCTTAAAGCAGAGTCTCCATTTTTATTTACTTTAACTAGTCTAAAAGGGGAAAATACTTGGCAATATTTTCATTTTTTACGAGTCAGAAAAGAGCTTAAAGGTGACTCGTCCTGGAGGAATGAGTGGTATAAAGGGTAGCAACAGGTTCTAGTTAAGTGGGGAATTGCTCGAAACACTGAAAGGTCAAGACCCTGGCTAGTAAAACCACTCATTGTTGCAGTTCCTCAGGAAAGGAAAACACAACCAAGTGAAATCATATGATCGGCCAAAGAGATGGTGGCGATGAAATGAAACAACCAAGGCTCATCTAGCACAAATTAGTTGATAAAAGCAATAATCACGAGATGTAAATTGGGCATGGGTTAATTTTTACACAAGCTTGAACCATGGGGAACTCTGCTTGAATCCGATCTCATGTTTACATAAGCTTGAAACGAAAAACTATGCTTGAGTTTGGTTTCATTTTAACACAAGCTTGGAACTAAAAAACTATGCTTGAGTTAAGTTTGCATGCACCCAGCATAACAACTCGATTCAAGGTACATGCCCCCCAAGCTTCATTTCATTTAGTTAGGTGGATGGAGTGAAGGTTCACTTTCAATATCCATGAAAGACTCGAGTGGGATTTTACGAGATCTTAATCAAAGACTCAATTTGGAAAAGGGATTTGTTTAATTTTTTAACGAGGTTGACACAGTAAAAGAACTATCCTCAAACATCTGTTTCATTTTTTAACGAGGTAGATACAGGAAGAAACTACCCTTGGACCCTTGTTTCATTTTTTAATGAACTTGACACAAGACAAGGAACTATCCTCGCCCCTTGTTTCATTTTTTAACGAGTTTGACACAAGACAAGGAACTATGCTCACCTTGCTTGTTTCATTTTTTAATGAGCTTGACACAAGAGAAGGAACTATGCTCACAATCTGTTTCATTTTCTAATGAGGTTGATACAGGAACAAACTATCCTCGCAATATGTTTCATTTTTTAAGGAGGTTGATACAGGAACGAACTATCCTCGCATGTTATTTCATTTTTTAACAAGGTTGACACAGAAAAAGAACTATCCTCATAACAGCTGATCATGGAACTATACGAGAACATGGCCCCCAAGAGGTCCTCACTGGATGAGAGAACTACGCTTTGGGAGGAACACATGTCAACTGGTACAAATGACAGATCAAGTTCCAATGCCCCCAGTACATAATGTTCTATACCATCTGTGTGATCATTAGCTGATGAGGAGATGAAATAGGTAGCCACATAATTGACATGTGGTGGGGAAGGTACTTCTTGCAAACAAGAACCAATAGGGGAAGATGGTTACATAGGAGACACCTGGTGAGCAATGAATGACAATTGATTAATGGTCACTATTCTCCCTTAATTTGGAAAACAAACCACACGAAAATGTGAAGAAACAAGATCTCCCATGACATAAACATAATCACGTCCAAGGAGAAGATTGAAATCTAAGGGACCTTGGAATACCATCATGTATATATAGATGTTCTTTCCTCCCAAAGTAATTGGGAACTTCAGAAGGATCCCTAAGGGTTGAATGGTTCCTCCATTGAAAGCCAACAGATTCTGAGTGACAGGCACAAGCTGTGGGGAACCCAAAGCTTGCCAAGTAGTAGAAGACATGATGCTAACATATGTGCCTTCATCTAATATAGTGCCATATACTACCATATTATAGGCTTGTATTGTTATTTGGAAAGGCACATAAGATGGGAGGCGGAAAGCAGTCAATTGACTCCAATCAAAATAAAT
Source organism: Pinus tabuliformis (assembly GCA_031772625.1). Lineage (NCBI taxonomy): Eukaryota > Viridiplantae > Streptophyta > Pinopsida > Pinales > Pinaceae > Pinus > Pinus tabuliformis. The sequence continues at coordinate 1,117,657,555 of CM062804.1, forward strand.
GGAAAAACTACTTGGTGAGGGTATCATATGATTGCCCCCATGCCCTACAGGAGAAGGAGAAGGAATCTCCTGAAAAACTGGGATGTGAGGGCCACTCTTCGATTCATGAGAATCTGAGGAGACAAGAAGAACATGAGCAGTATGATCACTACTCTTTTCGAGAACAAAGTGAACAAATGAAGGTGGAGCCAAGTCAATACTCTTTTTGACGAATGGTTGGTTAGGAATAGATACAAGAGAGTCATGCTCAGGAAGAGCAGGATGGGAAAGAGATGAATCCAAGTCAATCTCTTTACCAACTAGGAGAGGGTTAGAAGAAAGCCTCTAATAACCAACATGAAGTTGGGGTTGAGGAGCTGTAAGGTTTTCCAAAACTTTGGAAGCTTTATCCATAAGAGGACAAAGGTGAAAAAGATGTTCTCCTTCACATAACCTACAGGGGAATTTATTTTTTCCCTTCTTCTTACCATTGCTAGCCGAAGGTGTAGCATCGACATGATCTCCAGAGGCCGACGAGGACGGTCGATCTTGGTCTTGAGACCATACCTCTAAGACTTTGGGAATGCCAGGATAGTCTCAAAGGAGATGGTAACCCTTACATAGCTTACAAGGGAATCTGACCTTCTGTGGAGGATCGAAAGGTTTGTCTATAGGAGGTGAATTTGGAGTAACAACCGCACAGTTGGCCTCTCGCTTATCTGACTTCTTCTTCTTCGTATTCTTCTTCTTCTTCTTAGCCTCCTGGTTACTAGATTTCAAACTTTCACCAGGCGAAGTAGAAGAGGAAGGTGAAGAAATAGGGGAAGAAGGTGAGAGGTCAACCTTAGAATCAACATGATGTGGTTCAAATGAAGGAGATGGCTGGGCAAGAGTTAGGACACTCGGGACCACCGAGGTCGAAAATAACCAAATAGGTAAACCAATGGTTAACCCAGGGAGGGACAACGTTGCCATATAAGGAGAACCAGCATTTCCAAAAGAAGGAAAAGGAACAGGATTCCCATCCAAGGGAAATCCTTGACTGGTAGACTATGGAAATGTTGCCATTGGAATCGACCCTAAAGAATCACTAAGGAAGGTAACTTTAACCAGGAATATTTTGTGGGTAGTTAATTTTTAGACACTGAAACAAAACTTTTCCTTTTCATATTTTAAGTGTCGAGAAAAGGGTGAAAGGTGACTCTAGTAGCTTTCAAAGTTAACGAGATCGAAAGGACAAGTGCTCGATGATATTTTCAAATTTAAAGAGTAAAAAAATATCAAAAATGTCTTCTCAGGATAATCTAGGCAAAAGGATTACCAGGTAACCGTGAACTATAGAATACCTCCCGTCGAACCGAAAAGTACGAGCAGACAATCTCCTCGAATGTTGTGTTCGATGTATCACATTTACAAGGAGACAGACTCAACTACCTATAGATAAACAATTGCAAACCAAGTGGGGTCTCCCTTTATATACGTGACGGTACGGGGAGCAGAAGTCTGTACTAGAGATGTCTAGTGCTGAAGCGAACAACAATTGTTAGGTTTAAAGACACATGGAACACGTCTCTAGCCTAGACCTCTAAATGTGAGCATTTAGTTCCAAATGCACTTTAGGTTAATTGAGTATATTCTAGAAGTTTATATTGAAATTAAGTCTCAGTTTTCGGGCCCTATCAATGTCACTTGAAAAACTCCTATATGTAGCTATATGAGACAAAACCCTTTCAATTTGATGAATGTTTACACTAATTGAGAGTAGAGAAAACAATCAATGCAACAAACAAGCAACTGAAAGCAAGATGAATTTTCACTACTTCGCTTTCCAAAACAAAATAATGAAAATTCTTTCCACTTCCTATCCTTTCTATCAAATGCACTTCAACTAGTCCTTTCAAAAGTAAAAGAAGTTCATTTCATTTCAAATTCTCATGATGATGCAATTCTATTTTTTCAATGATGCTACTTAATGCAACATATCAATTTAGCAAACTAGAATGATGTAATTTTTCAATGGAATTATAAAATGAATCTTTCACATGACATTTCAATGAAAATTCTAAAACAACGAGCATCAATCATATACCAAGCAAGATAAGAAGAAATCCTCCCAAACCAAGTATGTAAAGACTCAATCAAAACAAAGAAAGTAATGTAATATATGCTTGAAAAGAGACGTTCAATCAAGAGAAGAAAAAACTAAACTTTTACAATTGCTCAATCGAAAACAAAGATATACAAGGACTAAAACAAAAAATGCATAGGGTAGCTAACCAACAACTTGACTTGATGAGTAGACAAACAGCTGAATGGACAATGACGTATATTCCCTAGGGACACAAACCATCCAAAAACTCAAGAAATCAAGTAAGGGAAATTAAAACCAATCAAGCAAACAAATCAAGCTAATGAAGCTTTTTAGCCAGGGAGAATACAGGAAAATAAGCCAAGAAACAAAACTTATGAGGGCAGGACACATTGGAAATAATTCAAGAGAAACCCTGATCTTAACCTACAGAAGTCAACGCAAGTTCTTAACTGAAAAAAGCGGCACAAGGGGGTACGGCGTGACTATTTAAGAGTAAATCGCACTGGTCGACGTGACTGTCAAAAAATAAATAGCGCTAATCGAGGATTTCAAGGAAAAAATAATAATTTCCAGAGATCAAAACCAAACCTGTCACTCTAAATTCAAGACTCTAGGTAGCAGACAATGTAAAGCACAGAAAACCAAAAAGAAAGAGTGATATGACAAAAATCAACACAAATCATGAAATGCAAACAATACAAAGAGAAGGATGGTTCCCCAGTATGGTCACCAATTTCTGGAGTAGGTAAATCTCCTCTTCGGACAAAGGTGATCCCTCTAGCCCAAGAGTGGGTCTAGCCGCAAACAGAACAATCTAATGTAAATTTCCTTAGATTAGAATCAAATAAGAGGACCTACCTCTTATAAATCTAATCCACTTGATGTTGATCTTGCCTCCTTGCTCCAGCTTCCTTTCATTCCTTTCACTCAAATACCTACAACAAACATGCAAGAGACAGCAACAAACATGATAGTATAAAATCGATTTCAATCTACTTAAAAGTTCAAGGAGTTTTAAGCTATCAAATGTAATATTACACACGATATAGGAAATAAACCATTAGTTGTATTAATAATACTTCAAAGAGAAATACAACCAGAGCATTGACGTTGTAGGTTCCCTTTGGCATGTCTGAGTTCCAGCACCACTAGAAGCATGTCATGATTCACCCTTAAAGCAATGGAACTTCAATACCTCTTTGCTTTTGCCCCAAACCAAACACAAAAAGCTTATTCTCCCTTTACACACAAACTAGAAGGCTCAGGTTCTCAATATGGCTCTCAAGATTTGCAGATTATTTTAGCCCTTTCATTAGCTAGTTGAGGATGTGAAACGGGGAGTTTATATAGCTTTGATGGAGGGGAAATGGATCCCGTTATGGTGGGAGAGGCCTTATCCCTTTTGGTTTCTTCCATTTTAATAGGAGAAAGGAGCACAAACAGTCTCTCTCAACTCTATCTTGCTCTCGACTCTATCTTTCTCAACCATTTACCAGAATTTTGTTCACTAAGCTTCTAGACCTGGAAGCTTCGACTCCATTTTTAAAAACTTACCAAAAGAGGGTCAGCTCAGGCGATGAATGGCTCACTTATGTCATTCAGTGCTAGTTCTGGTTTTAAACTCTTCAAATCAGTGTAGGGGAAGAACTGAGCACTAGAGTTGGTCTTGAAAACTGGGTTTGAAGGAAGATTCTTGGGAAATGATGTAAGAGGGAAATGTTCTGAAGATGAAGATGGATGTAGGGACATGTTCTTCATGGCATGGAAACATGTGAGGGTCACTGTAGAGGTCCTCCAGGATCGAGGAACAGGGAGTACAGGGATAGTGACAAAATGTTGTGTAACACTAATGCATGAGCTAATTTCGTTTGTTTGATGAATAAAGTGTTACGTCCTTATCTGGAAACGTTTGTGACTGTATTCATTGATGATATATTTTTATATTCTAAGAATGAGGAAGATCACGCCGAACAATTAGAAGCATTATTGAGATTGCTAACATAGCATCAGTTATATGCTAAGCTTAGTAAATGTAGTTTCTTTTAGATAGAGGTACATTACTTGGGACATGTTGTTTTTAGGAAAGGCATAGCAGTGGATCTAGAAACGATCAGGGCTATAATGGAATGGGAAGCTCCTAGGAATGTTGATGACATCATATCATTCATGGGGTTAGCAGGTTACTACAGGAGTTTCATTAGGAAATTCTCATGGATTTCCTACCATTTTACATCTTTGCAGAGAAAGGGAAAGAATTTTTAATGGACATAGGAATGTGCAACGAGTTTTAAGCAGCTGATGTAATTGCTTACAAATTCTCAAGTTCTAAATATGGTAGATCTAGATCAAGAGTTTGTGGTATGTATAGATGCTTGCAAGAGAGGACTTGGTGGAGTCATGATGCAAGAGGGACAAGTGGTATGCTACGAGTCAAGGAAACTGAATGAGCACGAGCAGAACTATGTGATTCATGATCTTGATCTAGCAGCGATCATTCACACATTGAATATGTAGAGACATTATCTTCTTAGCGGAAGTTTTATCTTGATGAGTGATCATAGTGGATTGAGATACTTGTTTGAAAAACCTAATATGAATTCCAAGAAAGATAGATGGTTGGCTACAATCAGTGAGTTTGACTTTGAGATTAGTTATATTAAGGATAAATGGAATAGGGTTTTATATGCTCTTAGCATAAGAGTACAAGTAAATCACATAACAACTATGAGTTCATATGGGACAAATTTATAGGATCGGGTCTTACAAGCATGACAACAACATGATAGGTATAGGGACCTTAGGTCCAAGTTGTAGCAACAGGTTATAGGTTAACAAGGTCTGGATTATCATATTACAACAAATGGTATGGTTAGATTTAGGGACACGATCTATGTTCCAGACAATAGTGAACTCAAGAAGCTTATCTTTTGGGAATTTCATGTCAAGTCATATTCAGGTCATGTGGGATACCAAAAGACTCTAACAACTGTGAAGAAGTTCTATTATTAGTCGATTCTAAAGAAAGAGGTAGATGCGTTTGTCGCTAGGTGTTTGGATTGCCAATGGGTAAAAGAAGAGTGCAAGCATCCTGGTTATCTATTGCAGCTGATTTTGATTCCAGAGTGGAAATGGGAGGTCATTTCTATGGATTTCATCACAATTTTACCAAGGACATCTAGACAACATAATTATATCATGGTTTTGTTTGACAGGTTGACAAAGGTAGCTCACTTCATAATAGTTAAGTCTACTTATTTAACTAGTATAACACAGATCTTCATCAGAGAGAGTGAGATTGCATGGTATTCTTAAGAAGATTGTATTCGACAGAGATTCCAAGTTCACTTTCATTATTTGGAAGGAGTTATTTATAGGTTTAAGTAAAAATATGTCCTTTATTATAGATTATCATCCGTATATAGATGGACAATTAGAGAGGGTGAACAAGATTCTAGAGTAGATGTTGAGAATGTATGTTATGCACCAACAAAGGAAGTGGGAGGAGTATCTTCCACTAGTTGTGTTTGCTTACAAAAATGGGTATCAGGAGTCACTGAGGATGAGTATGTTTGAGGCACTTTATGGGTGGATTTGTAATACTCGTATTAGTTGAAGTGATCCAGTGAACATGGTATTGATCAGACCCGAAATGTTAGAAAAAATGGAACATGAAATGTAGGTTATTAAGAAGAATTTAAAGGCAACACAACATATAGAGAAGAGTTATGCAGATCAATACAGGGCATTTAAGTCATTTCAGGATGGGGATCATGTGCTAAGTCGACACCTTGGTATTGCGGGCCTTTGGATATCCTTTAGAGGATTGGACCAGTGGCCTACAAACTTGCATTGTCATTGACAATGAAATTCCATGATGTTTTCCATGTTTCAATGCTTAAGAATTATGTGAAGTATGTTGATCATGTGATTGATTGGTCTATATTGCAGGTGGAACGAGAAGGAGAATTCCAGTTAGAACCTTAGTGCATTTTGTAGTGGAAATAACTCTTGATCTGAAACTGTGAAATCAAGAAAGTTAAAGTGTAGTGGGGGCTGATGAAGCTACATGGGGGATGGTTGATCAAATGTAAGCTATATATCCTTCATTGTTTGTCGGCTGAGGCAAAGGAGTTTTGGTATATGTATATATATGGATGTAGATACCACAATGGTTTTTGTTATAAATATTCAATAAGCTGTATGGTTGTCATGCTGTCATTTTTTCATGATCGTTTTGATTTCAGCAAGTTAATCATTGTAAATACTACTTTGAGCTGAGTTATAAACCTCCATGGGAAGTATGTTTTGGTTTTCAGTGGTCTTACTGGTCATAGGTGTCATTGAACACCGAGGACAGTGTTCCCCTAAGGGAAGGGGGTTTGTATCGGACTTGGGTTAGAATTTCATTTAATAAAGTTTAATAAAGGTAAAATAAGACCAAGGTAATGGGGCATGTATTCCAAGTTGAATATTGGGAAAAAAATCATAACATGTTTTCATTCTGGTTTATTATGGCTAAGGGAATTGGCAAAGGCATTGGAAAATGCTTTGAAAAGGAAAAGATGAATTAATTGGCATTTTATTTATGAAAATAAAGTAAATTAAGACAAAAGGGAGATGAAAGGTCACAAGTTTACATGAGAAGTAAATTGAAGGAAAACTAGAGGAAATTGAAGAAAATAGAGGCCTCAATGATAAAAATGCCTCTGAGGATCAATTCACAGCTTTTTGCTAGTTTTGGCTTTTGACAGTTCTGTTTTATAGCTCTCTTTATTCTCTCTATTCTCTCATACTCTTGCACACTTACAAAATTCTTGGAGCACTCTATCACTTGGGAAAGAAAGCAGCAAAAGGAAAGGGAAGGACAAGTAAGGCAAGGGAAATGAAAGGAAAAGTTGGATCAAGTAGCTTCAGCAGGAATATTTAACAGTCGTAATGAAAAGTTCATGTAATAAAAGTTAATAAATGAAAAATGAGACCACAGTTAAGGGACACTTATTCCAAGCTGAATGTTGGGCAAATATATCCTAGTGGGCATCATTGGATGTGTTTTTGGCTAAGGAAAATTAGCAAAGCCTAAGGAAAAGGAATTAAAAGGAAAAAAGGCAAATTTTGGCACATTTATTTATGAAAATAAAGGAAATTAGGAGAAAAGTAAGGTGAAAGGTCATAGGTTTCATGTGAGGAGGAAAATGAAGGTAAATAATGGAAAATAAAGAAAATAGAGGCCTCATTAATAAAAAGGCTTCTTAGGGTTAGTTGGTAAACTTTTCTTAGTTCAAGTTTGGAGCTCTCTCATTATTCTCTCTCTCTCTCTCACTCTTGGTCACATAGAGTTTTCTTGGAGCACTCTAGCTATGGATCAAGGAAGGAAAAGAAAGCAAAGGAAAATGAAGGAAATAAATGACCAAGGAAGAAGAGTAGGATCAGGCAGCTTCAATAGGAATACTAGGCAACTTCAGCTGGAATACTTGTAGGTAACATATTGCTTGTGTGATTTCCTAGCTGGTTTGGACATGCATGGCTTTGCATGTTGGTGTATTGTTCTCTTGTTGTCGGTTGCATGGATTTACCGAGTTATGATAGTGGTTTTCAACCTAGCCTTACCTTTTTTTGGATGCCATGTTGTGTTCATATGTTTATTTCAGTTTTGAGCTTTGTTTTTCCAGATGGATTTTGGAATCCGGGGTAGAGGTGGTCTCAAGGTTCATTTGCAAAGGGTTAGGAATAACTTGACTAATTTTGGCAGGATATACAGTAAATCCAGAGAGAGTAGTCTCAGTTTCGGGCCTAGTGATGTTGGTTTGGATTGAGTTAAAGCCTGAGAGACTAGTCTCAGTTTAGGGCCTAGTGATTTGGGATTGGATTGCAGTAAAGCCCAAGAGACAAGGAGATGGAAAATTCATCAAGGATAGTGATGGATTTTGGATGGCATTCCAAGTTCGGTTCATTTGTGATCGGAGCACCATTTTGGTGTGATCACATTTTAGTGAGGGTGGAGGTGGTTTAAGCTCTGGATTCCCTTGGTTGTTTTTGGATTGGTTTTTCCATGAGATACCACATTCATTCTTGGAGTATGGCATGGGGGTGACTAGGTGAAAGAAACATTTGGTTCATCCATGTCTATGGTCGGGTGGTATGTGGAAGTCCTGAACTTGGTTGGATTTTCCTATGATTAATGAAAGCTAAGTTATCTTTCTTTTCCACTTGTTTATATGTGGATTTAATGGCTGTTATATCTATGATATTTACATTGTTGTATGCAAGTTATAACCATGGTTATTTGACTAGTTCATGTCATGGTTATTTCATGTATTTACTTGTGAATGTTAAAATGATGGATGCAAGAGCTAATTGATGTTATAGTTGTTCAATGGAGAAGGTGGTGATCCTTCTTGTCATGTTTCATAAGTGTTTTCAGTCATTCATGCTTAGTCTCGTATCCTAGACCCGTAGGTTGCATTGATGTCAAGTGTTTGACAAAATGTCAGTCATGGTTTGGGATAGTTAGGCTTAGTCCTAAGGTTGATTTATAGTTTATTAGCTTTATCATCATGTCTCTAATGGATTCTAGAAGTTATAACAAGTTCGTGGTAGTCCAGAATTCTGGGCAAGAAAAGGGCTATGAATTATGTGGACGTTGGCATAGGTATGATGGGAAAAGTACCTGAACGTTGTCTTATAGGCTTTTGAGAGAGTCCAGAGGTCCTATTGATGGTACCAAACCCGCCAACATGTTAGGGGATGTCCCTGGTAAGAAGTCCCAAGTAGACCTCAGACTGTTTGGTGTAGGAGTCCCAACAGTGGGTCGTACGATATCACCTTGACCGCTGTTTCGCACAGAGGCAAGTAAGATGTCCCTATTGGTAGCAAGGGTGTGACATATGTAGTAAGTCAAGCAAGGTGCATGAGTGGTTCTAACACATGGAGGGTGAGGTGAGTGCACCCCTTGGAAAACTATGAAAGGACGGGGTTAAGAAGGGAACACATGAGCTAAGATACATCACAAACAAGAAGGCAAGTGAGCTAGCAATCCAAAGTGATGGTTAAACCAAAAACACATTTCAGTAAGATTCATACATACTTATATAGGAAAACCATATATGCATACATAAGTAAACATATACATATATCATTTAGAGTAAACAAGATAGATGAAATACAATACGACATATGCATGAAACATGATGGCTCTGTTATATTAAGAAGTGAAAGTTCCAGTCATACAATACAACCATGACCAACCACTAGTTCCGACAGTGGAACATTACAGTCACTGCCGCCTACTCCTCCAAAGAGATATACTAGCTCTGCATAGTGGAGAAGCCAAGGCTTGTTACAATATTGTCCAAGCTTTCTCTAAGATACTCCTATTGGAAGCTTGGCTGACCAAAAGCCTTTACAATGAGTTATGAGGGACTATTTATAGCAAAGGGTGGGGTGACCCTTGACATTCCCCTTTGTGACCGTTCATCTATCCTCATGACTCTTCAACTACTCTATGACTGTTACATTCAACTATTGACACTTGAACTTCCACTTGACAAGATGTTACATATAATCTGCACATGTACCCATGTGAGACAAAATGGCTTGAGCAAGCCATGCAAGACATCACTAACACTCGGACCATTGTGGTAAGACCAACTCTTCAACATCCTCATGATGGTTGACGGTGACAAACTGATGCCAAGCTCGGTCGTCCATGATGGTGTTCGTGCGCTCAATGGTGACATCCCATTGAAAGTGAACTCTTGCCTCCGATGCATCTAGGTAGACTGATATGGCTCCTCTGTCCAACTCATCTGATATTATGTGCATGGTCGTCTTGGGTGCAGCCGGACCGACAACATACTGATGCATAGTGTCTGCACTGATCTCCAAGCATGTGTTGGTGGTCGTGTGCATCAACTTGTTCGCATACATGTTTACCTCCAGTCGGACTTGCTTCTTGTCTTTGGTTCAGTGAGTGTGCCAAATGGGTGGGATCGCATGCGTGTGCACAATGACATGCATGCAGCTGAATTCCCTTGCATGCGATCAACAACACTGCTCACCTTGTCTGCTCTGTGCCAACTTCTCGGATGGATCTATAACTTGTACGGTTGCAGTTTCATCCGTCTGTGCATGTTACACCCCTTGTTGTACCTATTCCTACTGCAACTCATTCTCTCGTCTGTGCATCTTCTATTCTTCCTTGAGTTGCCACTTCAGCAAATGAAAATCCTTCTCTATTTCTCTCGTTGCCTTCGTGTGAGCTTCATGTCACGCCGTCACCTCATAGCCTCAATCTCCAAAGCTTCTTTTGTCATGTGTGGATCTGCTTTGGACTTACATCTTTGCTCCGCCTCTATGTTGTCAACACCATTCCTCTTACATTCGTCGTGTGCAGGTGTGTTGCCTTATGCTTCCGCTGATGGTGCTTCTCTTTGTGATGTCATTGCCATTCAAAATTGATATCCTTTTCCATGAATAACTTGATGTCTTCGTGGATAGGCAAGCTCATCGACACTTGATCGACTGCATCCCCAGTTGCGATCTTAATGGTGTCTTTGACTCTGCTCTCCTGGAAGCCATTATGCCTATGCTGCTGGGAGGCAGATGACACATGTGAAACCTGGAGACATAGAAACACTCATGGAAAGAAATTTTTCAGTTGAAAACCAAAACAAACTAGAGTGCTGACATGCAACATACATGTTTGACTGTTTGTGAAGATTGCACAATTTTCACCAGGAGGCTGGGAGACTAACTGCCAAGACTGTGGGCGACACAGTTCGGGCTATCGAGAGGCTGATTGACTGTTGGAACTATGCAATGGACCAAAGACCAAATACGTATTGCCCATATGGACCAAAATTATCCAAAAATCAAAATATGTCCCACAATCATCATTAAGCACTCATATTACCCGGACTTGGGACATCGGGTCCTCCACCCCCAGGATGGTGAAATGCTTCATGTATAGGAGCCTCAATGTGTCCCATTCTCCATTCAAAGTTGTCTAGCCACTTCTGACCTCTGCGAAGGGAGACTAACCAATCTAAATTATGCCACTAGCTATGCTGAATATGATTAAGGAAACTAATGACCTCATCATGGTCATTGTGGCGATCTTGAGCTAGTTGTTTTATTGCCACTGTCACTTGATCAATTTTGGCTTCCAAGGAATCAAAGGGTAGAGGGAGGGCCACATGTCCATAGGAGGCATCGTGTTGCTTCTCTAATTCCTCCCCATCACCTCGCGGGCCCATAGATGCACAACTCCATGTCCGCGAGGGCTTGCCCCTCTTAGAGCCCAACCTCACTAATGGAGCATTGACCTTCTGATGAAAGCTTTGCTAGACCCACACCACCCCTGCCGGCCAAATCCCCAGGTGCCTGTACAATTGAAACTCCCCCATGTCCAAGGGTCTACAATCGATGACATGCTTGCGCCCCACTCCAAAGACCCACAAGCCAGACTTTCCCTAGCTACCCAAAGTGTGCCCTTCATAAGCCTAGAGATGATCAACCACCAACCCTGTGTTGCATGGACATCCCTCCAGCAACTAGACCACCACTCACTCACCCATCCATAAACTTGCTCGACGAGATAGTTGCTGTCAACTGTAGCCATAGGGATAAGGATACCTTATACACCTACCTGATTCCACATCTCCCCTCCACAGACAAAATACACCACCCAATAACTCCCCCACCCCTTAAGGCTTTTACTTCTCAAATTTCCCACCCCGTCCTAGCCCCTGGACTCATTGCACTTCCAACACTTCCCTCTAGGAACATAAAATGGCTGAAACCAAGGTTTAAAAAGAAGACAACAAGAATATGAGATTGACGAAACCAAATGAAAAGAGTCTGAAGAGACTCCTTCACCCACACCAGAACTGATAATAGGGCCCAACCCACACAACGCAAACCAAAAAATGAAACCAACAATGCACAGACTAGACAAAATTACCTACACAAGCGCAAGGGATGTTGTCCCAAAAATCAGGTTGATGACAATCCCACCTTCAAGCACCACCACACACCTCACCCATGCGTAATTTTCCATGTTCTCAGCAAACCACCTCGAACTAGGGTCCCATATGGCATTCTGCATTACCTACGGATCCAGTTCAACTGCAACCTTACCCCATACATTGCTCTCGGTAATCAATGTCTGGCTAGGAGTAGGGATTGGCTTAACCAGAAAGCCTCCCTTTGCACCTGGAAAGACTACACCCCGAACAATCCCATCCCTCATCTTCCAACACCTGCAAATGATTTCTACCATCAAGCTCAAACCCATTATACCCAAGATCATCTCGAGAATCTTCACCCACGAAGCACCAAGCGAAACTTGCCAAACACGATTTTGCTTCATTGATGATGTGTGTAATTCACATTAATGCCCATGTCTTGGGCTTCTATTCGACCATGAGACACCCCCATCGGGGAGTCTTGTTATGTTATGTTATCTAAACATTTTGACTTTATTAAATTACATAAAAGTAAAAAAAAATAAAAAATAACAAATTTACTATTGGCAGTTTTGAGTTTTTTTTTTCAATGGTATTCTTGTGTAAGAATATTTCTTTATTTGAAACTAGCCTAAATTCATCTTAATTCCAAATCTACTAAGTTATGAAAGAGATCCAATCTCTTTACATTCTAAAAGAAATTTGGTTCCTCTCGACACTAAATCCAAAATTAAAATAAATATTATAAAACCCAAATTTTAAAAACATCATGGTTACACCTACCCTATGTATCACATGACGTTTGATTGTTGTGGAAGGTTAGGATTTGGACATATAATATCAGTTGTTGACAAATTTTAAATGCAAATTCCCATAATGGTCACCCGTTGACGTTAATATTTGAAATTCTCAACCCTCCGTGACAAGAAACCAAAAGCAATAATAAAATAAAATAATGAATCCATTATCGATCCAGAGCCAAACCCTTATCAACATTATTGAGGAGATTAAATGAGCTCGCATAGGCCACGTAGGAATGAAACCCTCCTTAAAAGTACACGCTCGCCATGTCATCAAGCCCCTCATGACTTGGCCTGCCTAAATGGCATATATGGCGGGAGAAGGAAAATGAGTGCAGAGTTTCTCGAGTTTTCTTCCATTATTTTTTTATTATCACCTTTGGATTATGGTTGGGGTTTTGCTACTCGGATGATATATCCCATTTCTGAAGCTCCAATGCATTTACATATCATTTTTCTCTAGATCCTCGAATTCTCCCACGCCAACAACAGGTTTCCAAGTTTCGTTTTCTCAAATTCGCAAAGGGCAAAGACGAAGAGTTGTTTTAAAATGATTTGAGGAAAAAAAGGGAAAACCCCTCCTAAAAATGGATGAGTGAATATTATATATTGAAGGTTTAATACAGAGGTGAAGGGTAAAGATAGAGATCAATGCCAAGAGCCTCTTTTTTCTAAGTTTAGTTTTGTTCATCTCTTGTAGCCGAACAACAGAGATTTGGATGTAAACTCAATCATGGATGTAGGTCGAGAGCTCGACAACTAACTGTCCCAAATTTCATTTGTTGGACTTTTCCAAGGCAGGAGCAGGAAAATGAGCACAGAGTTTCTCAGCTTTTCTTCCATTATTTTTTATTGTCGCCTTTGGATTATGACTAGGGTTTCGTTGCTTGAATGATCTATCCTATTTCTGAAGCTCCAATGCATTTACATATCATTTTTCTCTGGATCCTCAGATGCTCCCATGCCAACAACAGGTTTCCAAGTTTTCATTTTCTCAAATTTGTAGAGGGAAAAGGCCAAGAGTTGTTTTAAAACGCTTTGAGGAAAAAAAAGGGAAAAGTCCCCCAAAAAATGGATGAATGAAGATTAGCTATGGAAGGTTTAAGATGGAGGTGAAGGGTAAAGCTAGAGATCAATGCCAAGAGCCTCCTCCTTCTGAGTTTATTTTTGTTCATCTCTTATAGTCAAACAACAAACATTTGACTGCAAACTCGACCTTGGATTTAGGTCAAGAGCTCGAAAACTAATTGTCCCAACTTTCAGTTGCTGCACTTTTCCAAGATGGGACTTCTCTCCATTTTTCTCAAGGTATGTTCGATTTCTCTTTGGATTTTTCATTTTTCTCATATGGAGACTGAGCTTGTGGTTGGGGTTACCCTTGTTTTAGATACACACCTTTCTTCTCTCTGGAGAATAAAACAGGATAAATTAGGTTTAAGTCAGATAAATACAAGTCTCAGCCCCACTTTGTTGGGGAGTTTGGGCTAATAACAACAAATTATTTAGAGGGATACTTTACTTTTGTGTAGTTTGGAAAAAGTGAGTCTCATTACAAACTTCATGTTAGAAGACTAGGCACCGTAATCCGAATCACTGTTGTACTTTCCAAGATAAAACCCTTTGCAGCCAGTTGTAGTGCAAGTTTTCCCATCAACCCATGAAATGAAAAACTTCCATATGAACACTTTAGTTACCTTTAAAGTTTCCCTTTATTTTGGAAGTGTGGCTTTTCCATATCTCTTTGGAAGGGCAACTCATCATATTGCCTTGTCCTGTTTTTCCATCCTCTTCTCTTGAGGGTAAATTGTTCTTGGAGACTCAACTTTATGTGAAGAAATTTACCAGCCCTTCTAGTCATATTACTAATTCTGTCTCGGAGAAGGGATTTTATACAATGACATTAGTCAAATTAAATTAGTTCTCTCCTTGCATAGATGAAATGATGTACTTTCTATGGGAAAACCCCTTAGCAGGTGTTGGGCCATTAATATGTCATTATTATTATCACTTTTGAATGCTTATTCCACCCATATCTACCATTTTTTATCATGCCATTTATCATAATTTATCATATAATTCTATTTTATAATTATTTATGCTCTTATGGATGTTGAAAATGCAACAAGATGATGGAGCTTAGTGGAAAGGAGTCGCCTTCACTAAGTGGGCCCGCAGGTTATTTTTGGCGCAAAGTCTATTTTTAGACTATGTCTATTTTTTAGACATATGGATCATGGTCTATGAGTTGCAGGATGCTATTTGTGGATGATTGGTCATGTTGGTAAAAATAGATGGACTTCTATTTTTAGACATATGGGCGGAGTCTATTTTTATACTGCCAGTCAAAAAATAGAACAGTCGAATATTATTAGCTCTTAATAATATTTGGACTATAAACATTATATTATCCTCTTGCATCACTTCAGTTCGAGCTACGGATGTGGCACATGCAACTGCCAGAAGGAAATATACTTTTCCTATGGGATAGTTGGGCTATTGCATGATGGACTTCAGTTAGAACTCAAGTGATTGAGTTTGGTGGAGTTGATTGAGGAGTTGATGGAGTTGTGTCCAGTTTGACTTAGTTGAACTAGTTGTATTTAGTCTAACTGCCAAATACACTAGTGATGAGTGATGTGAATTAATTATTAATTAATTCACTAATTATTAACTCATAAAGCAACTAAAGAATACATCAGTTAACTCAGTGCATGGACAGTTCAGTGGAGATATGTGTTAGAGGTGGAGACTACTATCAGTTGTGACTATAGCTATGCATGAGATTTGCACAATCAATGATTGAGATTGCCAATGAGGATTGCGCAGTAAAAGCCAAGGAAATTCGAACTTGGATCAGATCCATTCTCACTTTGGATTGCGCATTAGAGGCAGGCAAACAGTGGAGGAGATTTGAACCTGTGACTTGATTCAGATCTGAGTTAGTTTGTGTGTAGCAGGTGGAGATAGTACTGAGTACTTATGAGGAGTATTGTACTATGTATTGTTACATGTTCTCTATCATTATAATATACAAATAGTTGGGGGTTTTCATTTGTATGCTTTCCCCAGTACATACTGTGTTGATATGTGTGATTCATGTTTCAATGTGTGCATGCGATTGTTTTTTATTCTGCAAATTGTTGATCAACGTAGAGGAGGTTATGTATTATGCATGCATTTCGCAAATAGTGTATAATTGGGATAATCTCTGTGAATAATTGTTATATTATTCAAAATTTCTACATGGTATCAGAGCGAAGTTGATCATCAGATCTATTATTTAGAAAGTGATTACATTTTATTTCTTCAGGCAGAGTCTGTAATCGGGCCAGGTAGCCTCTGGATTCATCCTTCTTTTGGAAGGTGAGATATCCGGTGAATGCCCATATAGTCAATCTCTATACGAGAAATACTTTGTTCTCATGAATTTTAGATCAGAAGCGGTTGAGTTTTGAGCTGGTGGAATTCGAATTTGCAGCAGTGTTTTCTTGGTGTCAAAGTTGAAATGTCTTTCAACGGATTGCGATTGGAGTATGCCCTTGAAGGCAGCTCGAATTATATTGCATGGAAAGACAGGATGGAGGCGGTGTTAGATGACAATGGGTTGAAGGAGTTCATAGATGCTGAGGTCCCAAAGCCTACTGATGCTGCTCACGTTGAGGCTTGGCAAAAGAAGACAGCAAAGTCTTGAAGGATTCTGTTGGAGGGTGTGAAGGATCACATTGTATCCAGCCTACATGGAAAGGCTTCTCCATAATTGATGTGGAAAGCGTTGACAGATTTATTCCAAAGCAAGAGTGACCAGAGGAAGTTGGTGCTCAAGGATAAACTCAGAAACATTAAGTGTGAGAATGGAGACAGTATGCCCAAGTATCTCACGAAGTTCACCCAATGTCGGGATGAGCTAAGAAGTGTGGGGGTGGCTGTCGATGATGAGGACTTGGTGAGCTTGGATCTCCTTGGTCTTCCGAAGAGTTGGAATTCCTATCAGGACTCTGTCAATGGTCGGGAGAAATTGCCAGGATGGGAGAGACTTTGGTCTGATCTTGTGCAAGAGGAGATCAGGCGGAATACCAGGGACGGATCTTCATCAAAGGCATCTGATGAAGAAAATTGCACTTTGGCTGCCAAAGCAAAGAAGGAGAAGGAGAAGGTTTCTCTTTCCGAATCCAGTTCTTCCAATGATGGGAAGAAGGTTGACAAATCGAAAGTGCGATGCTTTCGTTGTCATGAGGTGGGACATTATGCTGCAAATTGTCCACGGAGGGAATCCAAGAAGGGATCCGGGGAAGGATCTGAAGATGAGGCACTTGCTTCACAGTTTGAGTTGGATTTCACACTCTTTGCATGCATGATTTCGTCCATGGTGGGAAGTGTTTGGTTTCTTGATAGTGGAGCTTCTTTCCACATGACCGGTGACAAGAGTTTGTTCAGTACTTTGGAGGAGAAAGATCTCCAGATATTCATAGCGATGGGTTATGATGAGAAGTATAGTGTCTCAGGTGTAGGCACTGTTATTTTTCAGAGGGAGCATGGAGCTTGCCTTACCTTGACCAATGTCAAGTATGTACCAGGACTGAAGAGAAACTTGGTGTCGATCGCAATGCTAGAAGACAGAGGCTATGATGTAGTCTTCAGTAAGGGAAAGGTTTTCCTTGGACACATCATCACTAGACAGGTGAAGCAGATTGGTTCACGGGTCAAGAACCTGTATGATCTTGAGGTTCAAGATGCATGCAAAGCCTTAAGCAGCGAGGCAACTAATGGAGACTTGGTGGTTGAGAGGGAGCGTATATTACCTCTCAACATGCAGAGCCAGAAGAAGTCTCAGACGATTGTGGAGGAGCCACGATTGGTGCAGCAGCTTCAGGAGGTTGTGGAGCAGCCACAACAAGGAAAGCTAAGAGGAGATCAAGTAGAGACATCTACTCATGTAGATACCTCCAGTAGGGGGAAACTTCAAGCCAGGTGGGCTGAGGGATCACATGCAGCCAT
Source organism: Pinus tabuliformis (assembly GCA_031772625.1). Taxonomy (NCBI): domain Eukaryota; kingdom Viridiplantae; phylum Streptophyta; class Pinopsida; order Pinales; family Pinaceae; genus Pinus; species Pinus tabuliformis. The sequence continues at coordinate 1,117,675,386 of CM062804.1, forward strand.
ACCTCCAGGTAGGAGGTGGGGAGATATAGAGTGATTGTCCCAAGGAGGAGGGGCAAGATCCTTGAGGTACCCAACCTCTTGGATGAGACCTTGCTACGGGAGCCCCGATGTGGAGTAGCAGGAACTGACTGATTGGGTAGAGACAGATGCAGATGGAGCAGCAGAGAGAGTGACAGTGTAGGGAATCCCAGGACAGTGCATAGCTAGCAGGCTGCAGCAATGCGAGAGGCACAAGTGTTTTGCACAGTGCTAGGTGGCACAGAGAGGTGTGCAATGGTGCGAGATGCATGGAGATGTTGTAGTAGCGCAGATGTTAGAGAGGGAGCACTTGTCAGCAGTAAGTAGAGCTTCAGCATCAGAGTATGTTCCTAGCCCAACAGAGTGGTCAGTTGGGAGTGTTTTTGTTCCAAGTGTTGTTGGAGCAAGTGGACCGGGCAAATGTGTTGCATGCAGAACATTCCAGAGTTGCAGGATAAGGGTTACAGATAATCCATATCTTGTTGAGAGGGAGTGTTGAAAATGCAACAAGATGATGGCGCTTAGTGGAAAGGAGTCGCCTTCACTAAGTGGGCCCGCAGGCTATTTTTGGCGCAAAGTCTATTTTTAGACTATGTCTATTTTTAGACATATGTATCATGGTCTATGAGTTACAGGATGCTATTTGTGGATGATTGGTCATGTTGTTAAAAATAGATGGACTTCTATTTTTAGACATATGGGCGGAGTCTATTTTTAGACTGCTAGTCAAAAAATAAAACAGTCGAATATTATTAGCTCTTGATAATATTTGGACTATAAACATTATCTTATCCTCTTGCAACACTTTAGTTCGAGCTACGGATGTGGCACATGCAACTGCCAAAAGGAAATACGCTTTTCTTATGGGTTAGTTGGGCGATTGCATGATGGACTTCAGTTAGAACTCAAGTGATTGAGTTTGGTGGAGTTGATTGAGGAATTGATGGAGTTGTGTTCAGCTTGACTTAGTTGAACTAGTTGTATTTAGTCTAACTGCCAAATACACTAGTGATGAGTGATGTGAATTAATTATTAATTAATTCACTAATTATTAACTCATAAAGCAACTAAAGAATACATCACTTAACTCAATGCATGGACAGTTCAGTGGAGACAGGTGTTAGAGGTGGAGACTACTATCAGTTGTGACTATAGCTGTGCATGAGATTTGCACAATCAATGATTGAGATTGCCTATGAGGATTGCACAGTACAAGCCAAGGAAATTCGAACTTGGATCAGATCCATTCTCACTTTGGATTGCGCAGTAGAGGCAGGAAAACAGTGGAGGAGATTTGAACTTGTGACTTGATTCAGATCTGAGCTAGTTTGTGTGTAGCAGGTGGAGATAGTACTGAGTACTTTTGAGGAGTATTGTACGATGTATTGCTACATGTTCTCTATCATTATAATATACAGATAGTTGGGGGTTTTCAGCTGTATGCTTTCCCCAGTACATACTGTGTTGATATGTGTGATTGATGTTTCAATGTGCACATGCGATTGTTTTTGATTCCGCAAATTGATGATCAACGTAGAGGAGGTTATGTATTATGCATGCATTCCGCAAATAGTGTATAATCAGGATAACCTCAGTGAATAAGTGTTATATTATTCAAAATTTCTACAATGGATAAATATTATTTCTTCTCCTTTATTTTTAATAGATTTATTATTATGCATATTTTTATCAATAATGGTTTATTAATAAATTTGTTCACCATTTTAGCCTCTAAGATATTTTCCAGATTGAAGATTTGATCATTAAATGTGCCAACTCAGAAATTCACTAGAATAAGAAGTGACAATTTTGTATTGAACGGTTCGAGTAAATGGAAAAGAATCTGGAAAATCCAAAACATGGGTTTTGTTCAAAACGGACCAAATTAGTTCTGTAGTGAGTAGTTTTCCCAAATTCGGTCTGTACTAAGAGAAACAGAAGGTTATATGAAGACATTTTTCTCAGATTCACTGTTGTGGCCATTTTCCAAATTATCCCAGTTGCAATGCCAAATTCGACCTGTTCCTGTTGAATGATTGATGGAAAGATATTTCAAATATGATCTTGCTTATCAATTTGTTGAGAACAATCCAATTTTGTAATAGAAATCATATTGTAATCATATTTGTTGTAACTTCTCTCTGCTCTCTATGTATTTAAATGAAAACAGAGATCAAAGAAGGGGATGATGGGGATTCATGATGGATGATTAGAGAGAGAATTAAATGGGTCAGTAGATTAGAGATAGGATAGGATAGGATAGGAGGAAAGGGGATGGATCTCTATTATTTCAAATTGTAATTCTGATTTACAGACTTGTGGTGCCAAGAGAACGCGATCATATTGTAATGTCACTCAAGTTCAATGATTAATATATAATTTGGAGGTTGTTGTTCATTCGCCTTATCATAAGTAGCCCAGTAGAATTCGTTGGCGGCTAAGGGCCCAGCCTCTGGTGGATTATGCTACTGCTCTGTATTATATCTTTCTAATTTTTGCAAGTGTGGTTTGTTTAATGATTACCTTCTGCAATTGAATCGCGTTGCCATTTTCTTCCATCATAACAAGATTATTATTCATTACAACTTAAATTGTGATGCTATTAATTTTGGTTATAAATCTTCGTTGTTCACTTCAAATTTTATTGTGCATTACAGGTTGTTGCTTATTTAGTATTGCTGCTCATTTCTATTAATTTCGTAGTGCTATTCATTTAGCTTTGCGGTTCATTTCCATTTAGCGTTGTTGTTCATCTTCAATAATTTAGTATTACTGTTTCTTTCCATTAATATTTCATTTCTGTAAGATGAGCTTTGCTGTTCAATTCATTTCTACTTAATTAGCTTTACTGTCTCATTATATTTCATATTGTTGTTCATTTCCATTAATTTAGCTTTGTTGTTCATTTCCATTAATTTAGTGTTGCTATTCAAATAGGCTTTGTTGTTATCTCTTTCATGCAAGGATTTGATTTCATCTTTTAATTGATATTGCAGTAAGTGTGTTTTAGTAAGCATTTCCAATTAAATTTCCATTTCCAGTTATTTGCTTTAGTGTGGATTGAAAGATCAACAACTGTAAAGGACATTGACTACCGCTGTCTAAGTTCTCAGATTGGAGATCTTGCCTATGATTGATTTTCATTTGCATCAGTTTACAAGGGAGAGAGTTATCATTACTGAGTCCTCGACTGATGATTGTTTGAGTAAATGATTTAGTTGCAGAGCATTTGAGTTTCTTGCCATTCCAATTAGGTTTTGTTTCCAGCATCCATTTACTTTTGCATTTTAAGCACTATACTACAAAACATTACTCTTGAGTAAATAGCCACCTCAGACTTAGTACACTCTTGAGATAAAAAATTGTCCTTGGGTTGACAATTAATGTGAAGATAATTAGGAGTTAAAAAGACACCTTTTATCACTCAACATTTTGGCGCTGTTGTTGGGGAGAGTGTAGCCATTTCTAAGGAGTAGTGTGCATCTGATGAGTGTCTGTTAGGAGAGAATTGGGTATTAAAAACGGAAGGTAAGAACCTGCATACGAAGCATGTAAAAGCCCTACTCCCCCGCTCGCTTTCCAACAGAATTGTTAAATAACTTAGGGTAGAAATAAATGTTTGAATTTCTGTGTGAATGACTAAGAAAAAAATAGAAATTTTGAAAAACAAATCTCATGATTTCACTCAAGTGGTGATGTAAGCACCACCCATTTCACTAACCAATTGACAGGAACATTTGAAGAAGGAGCCTCAAATAAACACATGAAGAACATCTTATATTATGGTAAGAAATGACTCACATTTCTACTTTTGAATTCCCTATCAAAGATCTAGGAGTGACACAAATGCACATAATTCCCCTATCTTCTCTACCAAATTTTCGTGGCTTGAAAAATGAAGATCTAGATAAATTCTTATTTGAGTTCGAAATATTTTGTATAGGATATGATTATTGTACTAATGATCAAAGGTTGAAAGTGTTTCCTCTTACTCTAAAAGGAATAGCTCTCCGATGGTTCATGAGCCTAGGTGGGAACTGCATCCAAACATGGGAGGACATGAAGAACATATTCTTGAAGAAGTACCAAGACTACTGCAAATCCAATGAAGATATTTTCGATATGATACAAGGGGAAGATGAAAGCTTGGAGGACTATGTAGAGCGATTTCATTACAACCTTCAAAAATCAAAGCATAAGTATTTGGAAAAAGAGATCTTAAAAACACTCCTTCTTAAAGGAATCAAAGATGAATTTTTAGAACTCTTAAATCTGATAGGAAAAGATGATGTTTTTTAGTTGTCATATGATGATGTTTGTGAATTGTGCATAAGGTATTCAAGAGGAATCTTCAAGGCTGGTAAGAATTCTAGAGACATTTGTTCTTTCTTTTCCAAATCTGCTACAAGAACAAGAGACATAAGAGCTAAAATCAATGATTTATTTGAACATTTTAAAATTGATTTTATTAGCTCTCTAAATTCACAATTGGATGTTTTGCAGGTTCAGAAAAATCAAGAATTTGATGAAGTGTTTTGCCCTCATTACCGAAAGGAGCATCCCATAGATAGTTGTTCTTCCTTATCTAGGATGGAAGTATCATTTCAAAGAGATGAGGAAGCTGCAACAAGGTCAAAACCATGGAAATCATGGCCTACAGGTATGGTTCAAAACACTTCTTCTCCATTCTCTTACTTGCATAATCCATTATGGAATACTAATGTGTTAGGGCAGCCATGTCAATCTCAATATAACCACCACCAATCTTGTCTACAAGTTTGACATGGTTCACCTTATGATTGCATGACTACTCTCCCTCATCTTGTAGCACAAACACATTCTCCATATTATTCACCAACTCTTCCACAACATCCTACTTACATATCAAAATCATCCACTCAACCCAATCATCTACATCATCAAAATGCTCCATTCTGTACACAATTTCCTGCTCAACTCATTCCACACCCTCACCATAATAAACTAGTACAACATTCTTACAGTGTTGAACTGCAAAATTTACCTACCCTTCCCACCCATTCTATCTCATATGCGCCATTAGAGAAAACTTACAATGAGATTCAAAATGTTTCAAATTCAAAAATTGTAGAAGTTATGGAAAAAAATGAGGTTTCTTTTAGTTTGCATCAACAAGCCATTTTAAAATCTCAAGAACTTCATGGTATGATGGCTATGGGAAATCAAGAAAGTAAAGGATATATTGAAGATTGGTTTCACTCCATCACTTCTTTGCAGCATCACTCCATACTTCAACAATTTTTGACACCATCTTTTCAAGGGAAGTTGGCTTCTCATACCCTAATATTCATTAATATGCATTTTTCAAATTTGGGTATGTGCATACATAAGCCTTATTTCGAAAATTGTTTCATTGTAAGTACTCCTATATGTAATCATATTCATTTTTCAAATCAAAGTAGATTAGTGTAGAAAATAAATAAATAAGGACATAAATAAATACATTTTATTTGATGTAAAAATAGTTGTTTTTGTTGTAACACGCTGTGGAAATCAACATCGGTGATAATTTTTTTAATTCATTTGTGTATTTAGATGAATTATAATGGAAATAATAGTTCTACAAACACTCATTTTCATTTTTATCGCCAACTTGGAAAAAATGCTTGAATATCATATTTTTTAGCTTGTGGGCTTGATGAAATTTCTTAAAACACAGTTGGGACTGTCATGTTTTGAGGGGCCAAAGGGGAATATTTTTAAAACCTGTTTCTATCCTAAGTGGCCCTTGATGTCTACTTTCCAACCCAATTTTAATCACTCAATTTGGATTTGAAACGAAAAAGTTAGAACCAAAACATTGACAGGGTGTCTAGCGGGCAGCTCAGGAATAGAGTTGGGACAATCAGTTTTTGGAGGCCCAAATGACTATATTTTTAAAACTTGTTTCTATTCTAATTATCCCTTGATGTCTACTTTCCAACCCAGTTTTAATCACTCAATTTGGATTTGAAACGAAAAATTTAGAACCAAAACATTGACAGGGTGTCTAGCAGGCAGCTCAGGAACAGAGTTGGGACAGTCCGTTTTTGAAGGCCTAAATGACTAAATTTTTAAAACCTGTCTCTCTGATAGATTCCCCTATTAAGCTAGTTTACAAGGCTATTTGAATCATTCATTTTCGATATCATATGAGGAAGTTATGACCAAAATACTGACTGTCTATTGTAAATCAACACTCTTAAAACTTTGTCTTTCCGACTGTTCCTTAGAGTATTTGACCTATCAATTCTTCTTGTCTTCAAAACCTGTTTCTATTGGAGATAAATAAATGAATCTAATTTCATTTCCAATTTGAATCATTCGAATCCGACATCAAACGAAAAATATATGCTTAAAATATCCATTGTTGTTCTAAGTGGGGTAATCGAAAATGACTCTGTTATGCAGGTTGTTCTAAGTAAAATTGACATATCATATCATTGAATTTTTAAAACCTATTTCTATTGGAGATATACCTTTGAATTAGCTCTCATCTGGCTTTGGAATCACTCAATTTGGACAAAAAACAAATAAGTTGTGATTAAAACACTGCTGGTTAGTATGGTCGACCACTGCTCTCCCGCAGGTGACAAATAAATTTTACTTTGTTATTTTCTTAGTGGATTTGTTATACAGAGTAACTACTTGTTGTTTTTTTTGCATAATTCTTGGATTAGGGGAGCCTGATCACCTCTCTTTCTCAATGATTTAATGTTTTATTGCAGGTCCTAGGAGAATAAAGAAGGTCAATTTATGGACGAGCAATTCTTGAAAGAAATTTTAATGAAACAAGGGAATTTCATCCAACTCATTACCCAACGGATTCATAACAGAAGAAATGAAGAATTGATTTCCATTTGAAGATTCATGTCATGTCTCTGCTGCCAAAACATTTTTCAAAGAGATCATTTTTTTCCTTGCCTTAAGAAATAACATCATAGCTGTTATAACTTAATTTATTTATTTACAAACTGTTTTTAAATAAAATGTTGTTTCTTTTCTGATTTCTCTTATATTTTTTTATTTCAGGTGTTGCTTCCTTCAAATTGTAACCCATCCTCAGCATCAATGCAGTGAACAACTAATTCGTTTTTTGCGTGCCTACATTTTATGATTGTGCATTTTTATTGTTCCTTTCAAAAGGAACAACACTTTCGCATTTCTGTTGTTCCTTTCAAAGGAACAACACTTTCACATTTCTTCTGTTCTTTTGAAAGGAACATCACTTTCGCATTTCTGTTGTTCCTTTCAAAGGAACAACATTTTTTCATTTCTGTTGTTCCTTTCAAAGGAACAACAAAGTGATGTTCCTTTCAAAGGAACAACACTTCCACATTTTCGTTGTTCCTTTCAAAGGAACAACACTTCTGCATTTTTGTTGTTCCTTTCAAAAGAACAACACTTTCACATTTCTATTATTCCTTTCAAAGGAATATCACTTTCGCATTTCTGCTGTTCCTTTCAAAGGAATAGCACTTTCGCATTTTTGTTGTTCCTTTCAAAGGAACAACACTTTTTGGGCAAACTGGTAAAAACTGTAGTGCTTTTTTCCACCTGATTTTGGAGGCCTTTCCCTTAGCCAAATTTAGTGCACAATAGCTTTTTGGAAATCTTGTCAAGTCTACTTTCTAGAACATCTTGAATTTTGCAATTTGGAATTCATTTGCCCTGTCAAAAGTCCAATATCCCAAGACTGATCAAAATTAGCAGAATGAGGCTGCCAAAATGCATAGTGATGTTGCAGTCAACTTTTTAAGGCCTTTCTCAACTCCAAATTGAGCTCAGAATAGATCATTGGAAAGCTATTTGTGTCTAAATATTAGTTGACTCATCAAGAAAGTCATTTGGGCATCACATATAGGAGAAACATTGATTTTACCAAGGTCACTCCAAAGGTGCACTAACCCTTCTGAGGCAAATGATGCTTTCGACATTTCTCCCAAACCATGAAACCTGTGTCAAAAATAAAAGAGTTTTTTTTTGTAAGTCAATTATGGACAAAAACCTCTCTCACTTTTCTCAAATTCATCTTTTCTTTCCCAGAAACATAGTTTGAAGAAAATTGTCCCTTATGTGTGGTGAATGGCTTGTTCCTTGGAATGACTTCTCGACAAATGATGGAGACCTGATGTTTGATGATATGAAATGGCCTCATAACTTCTGATATCCATCATACCTCCTCTGCTCAGATATATCTGAACAACACTTCTGCGTGTATTTTCCTTTGCTGTTCCCTACAAGGAACAACACTTTTTTGAGTGTTTTTGTTGTTCCTTCAAAGGAGCAACACTTTGGGAGTATTTTCGAGAACAACCCTTCCTTCCTCTTGTGGGATTATTCCTAGTTCATCTCAACCACATTTTACTGATTCCCTTTCATGGCATGAAGTACACTACTTTTATGAGGACAAGAACTATGGAGTCTATTGAGGCAGGTGAATACCCTTAACGTTATGATCTTTAACAAGAAAACTTCTGGATAAGAGATTATTTTTAAGAAAATGGACATAGTTATTTATATACTACTTTACTGCATCATTTCCCGCTATACATGATACTGATTGATCATCTTAAAACCATGCTAGTTCCACCCTTCCTGGTTATAATCTTCTCTATCTGTAATAAATGAGATTATGGGTATATTTTTTTCTATTGACATGTTCAACTTCTTCCACCATCCTTGCTCTTAAGGAGTATTGAGCCTCCCTCTTTTTATCATAAGAATGTGTAATAACAACAAAATTTTGTTCGCAGATGGAGGATAGGGGGTCTCATTACGAGCCTACCTACCATGTTCATAAGGTTGTAACGAAGTGACATTCCCATTATGGACACCACACTAGGGTTATGATCCATTGGATAGCCAAATTATCCTTGGAACAGGAGGTCTCATCACGAGTTGGCCTGATCACTTTTGCTACATCCCAATGAATGGCAGTGTATTTATCTGGTTACCACGCCAGCACACTGATCTCTTCTGTAGAACAGAACTGGAACTCTCCATTTCTAAATTGAGGATCCTGGCTCATACGGGTTAAAAAGCAACCCTGTCGAGGCTATGGACGCCTACTGGCAGCAAAGGCTTTGCTTATGGTATTGAAGTTATATCTTATCGTCAATTATTACTATAATACCCTTTTTTTATTTTCTCTTTTTATCGGAGAAGTTATTTCCTTAATTTTTTTCCCTGTTTTGAACCTTTACGCATGAGAAATTGTTTTCTGATCAATCGCATCATTTTTTAGCTAGAATACCGTCAGCAAAGCATCTTTTTGGCATATTGTTGTCCCTTTTCTCTTTTTCATAACTTATCATCAATCCAAAGCGTCCTATCTCTTATTCATAACTATGTTTACCAACTATGCTCTCATTATAACCATACATCTTGTCGTCCTATCATTGATATATGTACTCTGCTTCATTCACTGTCGTATTGTTCATTCCCTTGCCTTGTCATTAGCACAACACCTTTCATATGCTTTATGGTCATGGAATCCCTTTTCCAATTGGAGGGGGGAATGTATGCATTATGGGATAGCATGTGATATAATTACTGCACTCTGCCATAACTTGTTGATTTGACAAAATATTAGTATTGCATGTATACAAAAGTTTTTCTTATTGAAATTTTTGCATGCATCTTATCTGTTGCTATTCAAAACTAACACTGTGGATTCAAGAACATTGTATGCAAAATAGTGATTTGTTTACAGGAGAACAACAAGTATGGGGGGGAACTCTATTCGTAGCATGAGCACACTATTGCAACTAACAGAGGAGGCTCGAGCAACTCGCGAACGTGAACAATTCTTCGAACATGATGTGCTTACCTAGATTCCACCTTTTGCATCACTTTCAACACCAACTCTGCCTACATCAGCTTCAACAAATGCTAGTCCATACATGTCATTCTACATTTTTTTTTTTGAAGTAAAACTTGAGGTAAACTAGTATAATTTTCTGATTTATTACAAATTTAGGAGAATTTCATGAAAATCCATTGAGCATTATTTATCATCATTCATTCCACATCTTTACCATTTTTCAGAGACATATCATCTTTCAGTTTGGGGGAGTGTTGCTTTCATTCATTTCTTTCTTATGACCATGTCATTAATATTCTTTATCATCCATTGATATTCTTATTCATTCTCAACACCTCCCTTATTCCATGTTGTTTTACACCAAGCATAGAATTCAACAGATGGTAGCAACCACCTCAATTTGTTTTCTAGCATTGCATGAGGGCATGCTAATTCTTCAGTTTGGGGGAGGAATTGCTATGCATGATGGATGTTTTCTATTTTCTTTCTCATTTAAAGCATACAATTTCATTTTTATACAGTGCAGAAATTGATTTCCACATATTTTTAAAACTATGAACTCAATTCTTGTGATTTCTGGAAAACACAGACGTATCATTAAAATACACAAACCCAGATAATTTCAAGTTAAATTAGTTCATAAAATTTCGGAAATCATGCACTATCACCTACAACCATTTTGTTTATATCTCATGATCCATGCATCAAAACGATCTGATTTTTGGATCATAGAAGCATTAATATATTATAAATCTACTTGCAACATTTCAGCAAAATCTGGTTTGTAGTTTTTGAGAAAATGGTTAATGAAGTTGTTGTTACTTATATCATATTTTGCTGCAACTTCATATACACATAACTTGAACGTCAATGTAAAAATTGTTACGCCTTCATCAAGATTGCTAAAATTGAATATTCATTAATTGAGGAAGAATTCATTTGTTCTATCCATTTCATGAGCTAGGATGAACAATTTTTTATTGCTTGGTTAACACAGAGTCTTTGGGTTGCATGAGGACATGCAATATATTCAGTTTGGGGGTATGTTGGGCCATTAATATGTCATTATTATTATCACTTTTGAACGCTTATTCCACCCATTTCTACCATTCTTTATCACGTCATTTATCATAATTTATCATATAATTCTATTTTATAATTATTTATGCTCTTATGGATAAATATTATTTCTTCTCCTTTATTTTTAATAAATTGATTATTATGCATGTTTTTACCAATGATGGTTTATTAATAAATTTGTTCACCATTTTAGCCTCCAAGATATTTTCCAGATTGAAGATTTGATCATTAAATGTGCCAACTTAGAAATTCGCTGGAATAAGAAGTGACAATTTTGTATTGAACGGTTCGGGCAAATGGAGAAGAATCTGCAAAATCTGAAACAAGGGTTTTGATTAGAATGGACCAAATTAGTACCATAATAAATAGTTTTCCCAAATTCGGCCTGTACTAAGAGAAACGGAAGGTTCTCTGAAGACGTTTTTCTCAGATTCGTTGTTGTGGTCGTTTTCCAAATTATCCCAGTTGCAATGCCAAATTCGACTTGTTCCCGTTGAATGGTTGATGGAAAGATATTTCAGATATGATCTTGTTTATCAATTTGTTGAGAACAATCCAATTTTGTAACAGAAATCATATATGTTGTAACTTCTCTCTCATCTCTATGTATTTAAATGAGAATAGAGATCAGAGAAGGGGATGATGGGGATTCACGATGGATGATTAGAGAGAGAATTAAATGCGTCAGTGGATTAGAGATAGGATAGGATAGAATAGGAGGAAAGGGGATGGATCTCTATTATTTCAAATTGTAATTCTGATTTACAGACTTGTGGTGCCAAGAGAACGTGATCATATTGTAATGTCACTCAAGTTCAATGATTAATATATAATTTGGAGGTTGTTGTTCGTTCGCCTTATCGTAAGTAGCTCAGTAGCATTCGCTAGTGGCTAAGGGCCCAACCTCTGGTGGATTAAGAGTTGCTCTGTATTATATCTTTCTGATTTCTGCAAGTGTGGTTTGTTTAATGATTACCTTCTGTAATTGAATCGCGTTGTCATTTTCTTCCATCATAACAAGATTATTATTCATTACAACTTAAATTGTTATGTTGTTCATTTTGGTTATAAAGCTTCGTTGTTCACTTCAGATTCTGTCGTGCATTACAAGTTGCTGCTTATTTAGTATTGCTCCTCATTTCTATTAATTTCGTAGTGTTGTTCATTTCACTTTGCGGTTCATTTCCATTTGGCGTTGTTGTTCATCTTCAATAATTTAGTATTACTGTTTCTTTCCATTAATATTTCATTTCTGTAAGATGAATTTTGTTGTTCAATTCATTTCCACTTAATTAGCTTTATTGTTCTGTTATATTTCAGATTGTTGTTCATTTCCATTAATTTAGCTTTGTTGTTCATTTCCATTAATTTAGTGTTGGTATTCAAATAGGCTTTGTTGTTATCTCTTTCATGCAAGGATTTGATTTCGTCTTTTAATTGATATTGCAGCAAGTGTGTTTTAGTAAGCATTTCCAATTGAATTGCTATTTCCAGTTATTTCCTTTAGTGCGGATTGAAAGATCAACAACTGTAAAGGACACTAACTACCGTTGTCTAAGTTCTCAGATTGGAGATCTTGCCTATGATTGATTTTCATTTGCATCAGTTTACAGGGGAGAGATTTATCATTACTGAGTCCTTGACTGATGATTGTTTGAATAAATGATTTAGTGCAAAGTATTTGATTTTCTTGCCATTTCAATTAGGTTTTGTTTCCAGCATGCATTTACTTTTGCATTTTAAGCACTATACTACAAAACATTACTCTTGAGTAAATAGCCACCTCATACTAAGTACACTCTTGAGATAAAAAATCGTCCCTGGGTTGACAATTAATGTGAAGATAATTAGGAGTTAAAAAGACACCTTTTATCACTCAACAGCAGGCACGTGTATTCTAAGCTAAGTCATTAGTCTATGGAACACAGAACTTACATATGAACACTTTTAATCTTCAAAACTTATTTTTCTTTGGTAGTATGGCTTTGTCAGATCTCTTTGGAAGAACAACTTATCACAATGTTGTGTCTTCTTTTTTTAACTTTCTGCACGAGACTCTGGAGGGAAATCTTTCTTGAAAACCTAGCTCTATGTGCAGAAATTTACCAACCCCTTTGATCGTGTTATTAATTATGTCCTGGAGGTGGCTCATTTATCCACCAACACCGATCAATTTAAATCAATATGCTCCTTTATCAAGATGCAACAATGAATTTTTAACAACAAAACCCTTAGCAGCTACTGAAATTGCAAACTAACTTATTAGCCTATGGAACACAAAACTTCCACATGAACACTTGCTAACTTCAAAACTCTCATAACTATTGGGAGTGTGGCTTTTTATCCAACCATGCCAATGGAATGAAATCATCGCGAATCTTTCTTAAATGCAAATATAGTATTAACTAGCTTGCTCAAGGTCTCCTAGGTATGATGGCTGAGGGTGAAAATTTTATTTTCATTTACCAGACCCTTGTTGCCTTGTCCTTTGGATTTTCTTGCCACATAAGTCATTCCTTTGTCAAGGTTCCCATAATCTTTGAATATATAACTTTCATGAGATTGTCCTCAATCCACAACCTCAATAAGTTCTTGTTGTGAGCTCCCCACCTTGCCTCTTCCCTACTTTGTTTTCATTTTTGACAAACTGTCTCTATGAGAAGTCATTTAACTACCATCCTTATGATACTTGCAAACTGTGATGTTACCAAACCCTCCAAGGATCTCAAAATGGTAAAATATAATGCATGCATTCTTTGGGCATGCTAGTTATTACTTTGTATCTACTCAAGGAAAATTTCATCCACATATTTCTAGCATTTCCATTTCCCTCTTGTAATCATTGTTCTAACTAGTTTCGCCTCATGGTTCGGTGGTTGTGGTTTTAGGATTTTTCTTTTTCGTCTAACATTTTTTTGTGGAAAATATGTGTTCTTATAAAATGCTCATGTTGTAAAATTGCATTACTGATACAAGGATCAACACAGATATACAACAGAAAGGTCAAATACCTGTATGCTCTTGTCCTACAGGCTTAGGAGTTCATAGCCCAAAAGAAGTGAGTGGTCCCTAAACTTTAAATTGTTACTTCTTATATGATGTGTAATGGTGATGCCCTGCAAGATTGATATGCATGCCTTCATACCCTAGAAATATTAAATTGTTTGTTTCTCCTAGCTACTGGTTAATGTGAAATGCATCTCAAGGAAAGGTTGCATACAAGAGTATATTTTGCAAGATAACATCCCAACTTATTAACATCTTGGTAATTTTGAGATGAAACCTTATGGTTTTCAATGATACAGCCAAAGTGATAAGTGAACTGTTTAATGAAAATACAAATATAATGTTTATATGAAATGCATAAGGGTATATTTTGCAAGATCACATCCCAACCTATTAGCATCTTGGTAATTTTGAGATGAAAGTTTATGGTTGTCAATGATACAACCAAAGTGATAAGTGAACAGTTAATTCAAATACAAATATAATGTTTATATGAAATGCTATAGAATTTCTTAAAATATTGGTCTTAGCTTTAATCATAATACCTGAACAAGTTTTCTAGATCTGTGTAGAACAAAAATAAATGTTGAAGGATTTTCGAGTGCTTAAAACTGAACAATCACATGAAAATTCATTTCTTTGATGAATAAATGGGCTCTTATTCAAGAATATTTTGTTGGAACTGCATCAAGAAATATAGGGGCTGCACTACAAATAATATACTTTTGTCAACTTAAAAGGCTAGGTTTTTGTGGCATTTGTTCTGCCAAAGCAACTTGTGTGTTTCTCCTGGTTTCATCCCTTCTTGAACTCAGCCAATTAAGGTGGGTAATGTTGAATTTCCATGATCTTGGGTCTAGGATAGAATCTTAAAACCTCTAATTCTACCAAACCAAGAATCTCAACATAACTACTTTGCACATCGAAATATAAACAACAGTAAATCACACATGCTTAGAATATGGGCAACTTTTTACATTTTCAACCCAACTTCGTTATATTAAACAACATATAATACAACGGTCTAGGGTCCTGGTACTAGGGATAATGAAACTCATAGATCCACTAGTACAAGAATATAAGCTGGGGCTTGGTGTCAGTACATCGAAAACCAATCTTCCCTCAATAAGATACTAAGAACATCTAGCTGTTGCATGCTCTCTTAACTCCTCTTGGTCATACCATGTACCTTCTCGGTCCTTCGGCTCCCGATTTGCAACTCCTGCCTCTATCAATGCTCCAAGTCCATCTAGCCACTGAACCTCGGCTATTAACCTACTCACTATTTGTGCCTTAGTCCATCAAGGGCACAACACATTGAGACTCCTATCGATTTCTTCACAACTCCACTTGTGAACAACTCTTGATCTGCCCATTGTTTCTCCTCAGCTACTCAAGGACTTCAACCCACTATGGTCTTCCTTCACTGCATCGATGAAGACCAACTTAGGGCATGGAGGGCTACCACCTATCATTATAGGATGTTCATCTCCCACAATGAACACGAGTTAGGAGGGTTTCCCATCATCTATTGTAGGAGCCATTCTCCACACACAAGCCTCGGCCTTCACGAACTGCTCTTAGTTGATCAGACCCATGAGCTCATCAAATGCCTCTCTCGCAACTACCTTTGTCAATCAAGGTGTTTCTCACTGAGCTCTAACTTGGACACTAAGACGCTATCCTCCAGCATACCATAATTTCCCAATCCATGTTCACACTTGGTCTAGTCTCACACTGCCCTATAACATTCCAAGAGTGGCTAATCCACAATGTAGCATCTGCACCTAGCTAGGGCATCCTCACACTTAGGAGACCCTTCTATTGGCTGCCAAAAGACTTCTCCATATCTGCCCTTTTCTATTGATTAGAGGATCTATTGCGCAAATCAAGGCTTCATATGTATTGCTCTTCATTGTTATTTGTGGACTGAGTTCTGATCACTAGTTAGAGCTTCCACTAAAACCTACAACAACCCACTAACCCAACTAGAACTCACCTAATTTGTTGGGGCTTCTTCTCTTTACCAAGTCTAGAAACTTGCTTTCCTATATGACAGCTCCTGCAACCATTTTAAGCTTGTTTGGCCCTCTAAAATGTTCATTAAGGACTGCGACTAGTTCACCATAGGTCTATCACCTTCTTGGACTAATTCACATGCCACATCTAGCCCAAAAAAACTCTTCTTCTAATGCAGCCTCTCAGTAGATTACACCTTCAAACTGATCCCTCACTGTAGAATCTATCACCTCATTAGGGCATCTAACCATGAAGTCTGCCCCTCCTATTTGACTTCCAAAGGCTACCCAAATTATCCACACTTGGAAAACACCCACTCGGCAACAATTCACCATAGAAAAATACCAACTTACCTGTACATATGGGTTGGTGTACTACTGTAGGGTAACGTTCTGGTTAGGGAAACATAGCAAACCAAAAAACCTTCACAAAATCCAGCAACAGTGTCCTCATTCACTGCAGTTTCCCCTCCTTCTTAAGCCCTATACCCACTCTATCTATTGCTCTAGTCCAACACTATGCAATATCCCTTACGACCCTCCTAACCAGCCCAAAATAGATTTGTGGTGCCTCTCATGTGACCACAGGGCCTGCGAGTTAACAAAGAGGGATAAACCACCCCTTAATCAACACCAAAATGACCCAGACTTGCTCGGATTCCTCTTATGCTCCTCAACCTCCATAAAAGGTCTCACATCTTCACAATATCCTCCTCGGCCTTCTCTCCTTGAGTTGCGGCTTCCACAGGTATTATTTTCGCTATGAATGTTGCTCCAATGGATGACTAAATGAATGCTCCCTCACCTTGTATTTATACCAAATCCAAGGGCTCCACGAATTTTTTGAAGAGACATGTCTCTTCAACCAAGCCTACATGACTTGACTATCCATAATTAATTGTCAACTTCAAAAATTCATATCTCAAGTTCTAGAGCTCTGATTTAGGTGATTTTTGAAGCGTTGGAATCGACACACCAAAATCTATCACCTCAAATTTTCTCATGCTCAAATTATTCATGGTTTTTTCCCAAACCCTGATCGGTGAAAAACCCCATGCATGGGTTCCAAATCCACAAGCTTACTTGTGGCGCTTTTCCCTCCAAACCCCGAACACTAGGGCTTGGAGTACCTCCCAAGCTACCAAAAATCAACAGGTAAAACACAACACCCATGAAACCTTGGTAAATGGCCTGACACTCTGTCAACCTCATAAGTGAAACCAACTCATCGTTGGAAATTTGTATAATTAAATTAAAACTTAATATATAACTCTTGTGCAAGTTTTTGGCCACCTATTGGTCATGAAGTGACCCACAATTATGGGGTTGATTAACTTCGTTATATTTATTAATAAACCAACTTCATTAAACTTACTAATAAACAACAAAAGTGGTATGAGTGAGGCATCCTTAGTGTTTGAGCATGAATAAATACACATTTGAATGTAGGTTTGGAAATAATAGAAAAGACAAAGAAGCTACTTATATGTAATGAGTTGTTAAAATAACAAAATGATTATGACCAAACACTTATAATTTGTTGAATGATACAAATATTAAGTGATCACAATTAATTTGATATTTATGTTACATATTCTTTCTTTTCAAGATCAATGTACTCCTTGTTCTCTTAGGATCACGGGGTAGATGGGTAAACTTAGGGCACTTTCTTGTTCTCCTCTCTTCGTAGCAGCCACACCTTTCTAGCTTTCCTTCACTTTCTAGACGTTTCCTTCTTGAAATAACTTATTTGTATGCCTGTTTTTATCTCATTTCATTTCATTTTTCATTTCTTCTTACTCTAGGGGTGTTTTTTCTTGTTTGTTTCACCCCTCTTTTACTTTACTCTTTATTGCTGGTAGTAATCACTAGTCACCTTGTCTTATTTTGGTCTTCAGACATTAATACAAATTTCAATTTCATTCCATTTAATGTGTTCGAGTACATTTGTATTTGAAGTATGAGAGTGTAAGAATTTTACTATTCCTACCTCAGCAGGTTGGCTTCTTACTTCATCTGTTATTTTTTAGGAACAATGATGTATGTTAAATCAATATTTATATAGAAATTACATTTGACTATAAACTAATACAGATTCTTATATGCAACATGTTTGTTATTTTTGCTTGTCTTCTTTAATATTTAAAAGTTAAGATTTTGTGGCTTTCTATTATCATTTAAAAAAAACAAGATTTTATGTTATATTTACATATAACTAAATTGGTGCCTTATCTGTACTTGTAGGAGGATTTCTCTATAAAATTCCAATAGTGCTTTCAAAACTTTGGTCAAGTCTACAAAATTTTAGTCTCGTGTATATTCTTAGACAATATTTTTCTTTAAATAACTCTCTTGGAAAAAAAAGAAAGTATAATTGTTGCTTTTACTGAAATCCAGTTACACCGAAGGTGTCTCTTTTTGAAATTGGTCAGGCTAGGCATTGTCTACCTTTTTCATCTCCTTTTGACATCTTCCCCTCTATTGTTTAGCCCACTAAATGACATATGTTCCATCACTCTTTGAAAAATTGAGAGCTAGGGAAGGTGGTGCTAACTATTGAGAAAAATTCATCAAAGAGAAAGAAGATTCTTTACACATCCAAAGTGATAAGAATATAACTAATATATCTCTGCATTACTAGTTGTAGCAGAGGGTCTAACTCTGTAAATTGTAGAATTATTTATTATTCCTAGGTGCTGACATTTCTGGCGGTGGGGGGTGGGAATGCAAGTTAAGAATTTATCTTTTTCCCATATTTTGTATTTGTACCTACATAAGAAGTCACAAGAGATGCACTAAGAGTGGTTGTGATCTTGTGGAATGCCATGGTGACAGAATATTCACAGAATAGGCTTGTTGAGGCTGAGTTTTTCAGGAAAATGTGAGTGGAATGTGTGGAATTGAATCAATTTGCATTCTCCAGTGCTATAAAGGCATGCACTCCTATGGCAGGTTTGGAAGAGGGTAGGCAGGTTCATTTCCATATTGTTAAAACTGAGTTTGATTCTGACGTCTTTGTAGGAATCTCCCTTGTTGATATGTATGCAAAATGTGCAAAGCTAGAGTAT
This sequence comes from Pinus tabuliformis, assembly GCA_031772625.1. NCBI lineage: Eukaryota > Viridiplantae > Streptophyta > Pinopsida > Pinales > Pinaceae > Pinus > Pinus tabuliformis. The sequence continues at coordinate 1,117,694,420 of CM062804.1, forward strand.
GCACGTCAAGTGTTTGATAGGATACCTGAACCAAATGTGGTGACTTGGACCATCATGATTTTTGGGTATGTGCAGAGGAATGGTTTCGAGGATGCCTTGAAGCTTTATTTATAGCTACCCTTTCATGGCATCAAACTTGATCAGTTTGTGTTCTCCAACATTCTCAATGCATGTGCCAGTCTCTCATCCTTGGAACAAGGAATGCGGATCCATGCCCACATTGTGAAAACTAGATTTGAATCATAGAAATATGTACGGAATTATCTTATCGAAATGTATTCGAAGAGTGGGTGCCTGAAGTATTCCCGTCAAATACATGATTTGATGCCAGCAAAGGATGTGGTCTCATGGGCTGCCATTGTTGTAGGATATGCACAGCATGGGGATGGAAGTCAATCCCTTCAAGTTTTCAAACAAATGCAATAGGCAGGAGTAAAGAGAAATAACATTACCTTTGTTTGTGTATTGTCTTCTTGTAGCCATGGTTACTTAGTGGATGAAGGTCGTCGTTACTTCAATGCTATGTTTTGTGATCGTCGCGTAATGTCACGTCTGAGCACTGTGCCTACATGGTGGACCTCCTTGGTCGTGTTGGGAGAATCAAGGAAGCTGAAGAATTGCTTAACAAGATTCCTATTGAACCTAGTGCTTCTATCTGGGGGGCATTGCTTGGTGCCTGTAGAGTCCATGGTGACATGGCACTAGGAAAAAAAGAAAATGAAAACCTTCTTAAGTTGGAACCAAAATGTGCGGGAACTCATGTTCTTCTCTCAAACATTTATGTTGCAGCTAGTAGGTGGGATGATGTGGAAAGAGTGCAGAAATTGATGAAAGACAGGGGAGTGAAAAAGGAGACTGGAGTCAACAGGATTGAGGTAAGGAACACAATCCATGCATTTTCTATTAGTGACTCATTGTACTGATATTCATAAAGGATCTATGCAATGTTAGAAAAAATAAATCAAAAATTGAAGGATGAAGGATACTCACATGATACTAACTGTGTGCTACAAGATGTTGAGGAGTAGAAGGAGCGCATCCTCCAACACCACAGTGAAAAGTTGGCCCTTGCTTTTGGGCTTATTACCTCACCTCTTGGAGCAACCATCCGAATAAAAAAGAACCTCCATGTTTGTGATGACTACCACAGTAGCATCAAGTTCATTTCCAAGATTGTTGGGAGGGAGCTAATTGTGAGGGATACTCATCGCTTCCATGTTTTCAGTGGCGGGCTTTGTTCCTGCAAGAGTCATGGAAGGCGTTGGATGGAGTATGTTCAAGCTGAAATCCACGGACAATATGTACTATGTTTACAGGAAGGTTGATTTCAAGTGTCCGCTTTAGTGGGACAGTTCGAACCCTACACCTGCTCCTATGTTCAGAGCCTAGACGACTGCCGGAATTGAATCTTACCAGTGCTCCAACTGAGATCTTGGAATATGTTGAGTCTCATGACAGATGATCTTTTCTATCTCAACCACAAACTCCCTTGTGCTTCCTCCAGAAGAAGAGGCAACTTTCCTTCTTGTAAAACATAAAGCTAATTTATCATTAGCATTGCGGCTAAAGGTCCATGGCTTCTTAAACAGATATATAAATATATCTATATTGTATTCAATGTTCATCAATTGGGATGATTCGTCTTTGTACAGGTGCATTGTATATTTATCTTCAGTGCATCTAATGAAAAGGATCCAAATCAAGATTTTTTAACGACATGCTTTTGTTCCTCTCTTATTCTACTATTTTATTGTACTTTCTCATGCTGAAGAGTGAATATGATTGTGAATTTAACAACATTTCTTGCATGCCATTTGTTTTCTTCCAATATGTTTATTCATTTTGGGCTTTTTAATCCTTACTATGGATTTGAATTTCACCCTTGAATCCCTGAATGGTGAATGTGCTTATGAATTTAATAGTAGAGAATCTAGATTGCATGGCAGTTGTGTTCCTCCAATATGTTTATTAATTTTGGGATTTTTAATCCTTAATATGGATTTAAATTTCACCCTTCAATCGTTGAAAGGTGAATGTGCTTGCGGATTTAACAACATTTATTTCATTCCATTGGTTTTCTTCCAAAATTTTGGGTTTTTGATTCCTTAAAATAGATTTGAATTCCCTCACATGCCAGGCTTTCAAAATATGGAGCTCGTTTGATCAGAAATTGTGGGCCAATTTTTTAAACAACTCCTGTGTTCAATTTAAACCCCGGAAAACTGAATTGGAGTTTTAAAGACTGCACCTCTGTTTCTGTTGATCAATTTGAGATCTATAATTTCATTCCTTTTTTAAGATATCTTATTAAACTACAGATGTGGACCTCTCAAGCTATGGTGAGAATGTGGATGCCTAATAACCATGAGTTTTGTTTGAGCCCTGAGTTGAGTCAGCTCAAAATAAAAATAAATATTGTGAAGGAGTTATGGTTCCACTTCAGGAATCTGGATTCTGAAGTAGGACAGGGAACTAATCTAGCCTAGAGCCATCTAATCCTAGATCTGATATGCACCTTTAGGTTGCATACCTGAGTTACAGTATTTGATATATCAATTATTTGTTTGTATGAGCTCAAGATCCATTGGTTTTTACGAACTCAAGAGATGTAGCATCAAGCTTCACATGGTGCTTATTGAATATGGGTTTAGATGTGTCTAGGTTTGTGTGCATATTCAATAGTTCCCAGTGTACCATCAAAATTAAATGAATTATTCCACAAGTTCAAAGAGTTGATGTATCACCACACTCACTCAGGTTGTAGAATGCACCTTGCTTCTGTCTGTGCAAATAGGCTCCTCTATGATTAGATCTACATTGCATAACATTTTGTTAATGCTGTCAGTTAGGAGCAATGTCAAGTAAACCAAAGTTGTGCAAATTTCAACACTCTTAAAGTTGCTCATGAGTCACTCTAAGAAACTTATTATTCCTTGTTTTATTTAATTTGTTGCAGTGCTCTGACATATCAGTCTATCTGAAATTCAGTTGAGACAACCAAGATCTCGTAGCCTACTGTATTGTTCATTCCAAATGTAGTGATATCTATTCTAGACTCTAAGGAAAGCCAGTGTTCAGAATCTCACCTTAAACAGTAAGCCTTAGCTTGCTTGGTGATCTCGATACTGACTTCACCCATATGGGGATTTTTTTATGCCATTATTGAAATTCAATTCAATTCCAAGAGCAACAGAGAATGCTCCTGGGGCCCATCCAAAAATGTTTGAAAGAATGCACCATGCCCTTTGAGAGGTTGATGACTTGATCATTTGTGCCAAGCAACATCCATGGTGTCTCGGCTGCTATTCCCTCCACAATCCCAAGTTTTCTACCTAAATTAGAGATTGGAAGATGAGATTTGATTGATTCTTTGAAGAGCTTGAAAGGGTATTTTCAATCTCAGTGAATACTCAATAGATTGTGTCCAACCTGTTCCGGACTCCGACTTCATAGGGTCGACCATTGAATCCGCTCAAATGCACCTACATTGATGTTAGTACATCTCTGTTTTTGAGCACTGGTGGGTCTCAGTTGAGGTGGAGCGATTATATGTTGGCTCGATTCAAAATTTATATCACACAATGCATTATCAGTTAAGATTTGAATTTATTTACTTTTAATCTTTATGCACCATCAGCATCGAATTGAACCATTTCAGACTATATGAGCATATTCTACCGCTAGTTATTACTTTTTAATAATATTATTTGCTTCTGTTATTTTTTTTTTTTCTCGGTAAAGACTAAATCTATTAAGTAAAATATAGTACAGACAGGAAAAGCAAAAGACCGTCAGACCGGAAATGATGGATTCATCAACCTCGGTCCCGGAGGAAAGATACAATCACAGAGCTACAGGAAAAGCAAAAGACCGACAGACCGGAAATGATGGATTCATCAACCTCGGTCTCGGAGGGAAGATACAATCTCAGCTACATCAGAAGATTCGAGAGCAAATACTAACTATCAGGCTATTACCCCAGCGGGACAGTAACTACACCACAATGTTTTTTCCCTTTCTTTTTGTTAACTTTTGTCCAGCCATCATGGGGAGGATGGGCTAGAACAACTTGAAGACTGGAGTTCTCTATCTTCGGGGACTCCTTCTCTGATTCAGAGGATGAAGTCTCATGGGGACGTTTCTGGGAGCTTGCTGAGACATGGGTGTGCCCCATATTGTCCGTGGGCGGTTCCATCGGCTGAGGCGTCTGATCTGGTTCTGACTCTCTTTCCTCCTTTTCCATACTTGGGGGGCTGGAGCTTCCAGCTGGCGGCGGTGGACAGGGAGCCCAACGCTTGGGCTTAGAATGTGCGAAGAGGCCCTTTTTCGTTCTTGCTGTCAGCGATGGGCAGGAGTTATGCAGGTGCCCTGTTAGGTGACAATGGCGGCATCTGAAGGCAGTGTTTTCGTACTCTAGAAACTGGGTCCAGACAAAGTCCTTGATCTTGAGATTGATGTACTCTGGCAATCCCTTGCTTAAATCAAGCTCCACACAAACTCTAGCGTATGTATAGAGACCTTGCCGCTCTCTCTTGTAATCTCCCATTAGAAAGCTACCCAAGGCATTGCCTATTTGCCTGTATACTTCTGTACGCCACAGGTGAACTGGGAGATTTGGAAGTCTGATCCATACCGGGGCTTTGGTGATGACTGCTGAAGCTGGGTCAAAGTCTGGAAACCATGGAGTTAGGAAAAGGCCAGCTGAACCCATGAACCAAGGGCCTTCGTCTAGGGCATTGTAGCAGTGCTCGAGGTCATCGAACAGCACTATAAAATATCCCTTTGCACAGAAATAAACCTTGCAACGGTCAGTCCAGTTTTCCTTGATCCAGTCATAAAGATCCTGTGAGCGCGGCCAGAGCCCATTGAATCTGCAGATGATGGCCCTTTCAGCAAATTTTTGGGTGTCGTCTTCAAGATCAGGGTAGGAGATCTCAACTGAGGGAACCTCCTCCACTTTGTCAACCAAAAAAGGCTTGGGTGAAGTCTGCACTGGTGGATCTGTCTTTTCAGTCTTCTTGGCATGGACTGCATCTTTATACGAAAACGCCTTAGCTGAGGATGGCTCTCCCACAGCTCCTCCTCTCAAACGAAGGGTTAAGATAATAGATGCGTCTTTCTCAATGCCATAAAAAGAAATAGGAAAGAGATCCTCAAGATGTTTACCTTCGTAGAGAAGCCGTTGAGCTGCAGAGGGGATCCCCAGTTTGATGTCCAGTGCATGCTTGAGATTCTGCACTAGATCCGTCTGGCAAACCCATTGTAGCATAGTTTTGCCTGTAAGGAGCCTGATTTGTATCTGGAATGATGAGGAAGATTCTGAAAGCCTCTTTCCCCAACCGATCTGTGGAGAGGGTAGGCAAATGCCTTGATAGATTTTCGATTCCTGTATTTGTCTCATGAGCAGGGGCGGCGTGCATCTGTTTGGTGCCGTCCCTTCCTTTCTGGAAGCCATGGTCAGAGGAAAAGCTAAGGGATCTGCAAGATCTTTCTTGTCCGCTGCTCCATCAATCGGAAGGGGGCTGCAAAGGCACGCCGTGGAAGCAGGGGGTCGGGGCCAGGCTTTCCCTGAGCTCTCGGCTAAGAGGTTTGCAGGCCCTTTTAGATCTGCGGCACCAGTGTTGCTTCTGTTATTAATGTCAACTACATATAGAGTTATAATCTAGAATGAAAATGGTCTTTGTATCATAAAGTGGATTTAGGTCAATGTTCACATCATGATTACTATTTTTGATGGCACACCCATTGAAATATTTGTTTGATATCAATCTCAACTTCTTACAAAAGCTAATCTTATTCTGAATGCCTTTTTTTTTCTACTCTTTAAATTCAAGTCCATGAAATGAGTATTATATATTTTTCATTTAGTTATTAAAATCATTATAGTACATGGAAATGCTATTAAGAGGCAGGCTTAAAAACATATGGGTCTTGAGACACTGTATGAAGTTTTTTGAGTTCTTTAAGTTTGTTTCTGGGAAATTTAATTTTATTTATTGACAATATATTATTGATTATGACCATATGGAAGACAAGCTTCTTCGATAAGGTCTTTTATTAAATGATGAATTACAAAGCACGCTTGAAAAACATGACGCTACAACCTCAGAGTCTCCTTTACCACAACATCTTGTGATTTCCAGCTCTCAAACACCATCTTCCAGTGCCCCTTATGAGGAAGATGAGGCTGAAGATGATTTTGGCCAATTGATCTGCAGGTAATTTTAAGATGTTTTCTATTTTACGTTGCTAGAGATAGTTGAAATAAATATTTCATTGTTGTCTTAAAATGAAATATAGTTGTGGAAAACAATAGCAAGGGCTTTGAATCTGTCAAATTTTGGCAGAACGTCCTTTTCCAAGTCTTATCTATCCTTGCATTGAAGCTCTACACATTTCAACCCTAATAGTGCTAATTCCAAAGCCTCACAAAGAGGCCAATCTCCAACATTTTTATCTAGGATCTCCTGAAATGAACCATCCTCAATGGTTGCTTCAACTGCATCTGTTACAGCCATGGGTGGTCTTCCTATCAGCAATTGCAGAATGATTATTCCCATAGCATACAAATCAGACTTGGGGCCAAGAATACCAGTCCTTTGGTACTCAGGATCAATATAAAAAAATGTGCCTGCAGGGACTGTGCTATTGTACTGGGTTAGCATGGTTGTGGTCATTGCAGGCACAAGCCTGGCAAGACCTGCATCCAGGGAAAATTTTAAGGATGGAATTGTATATTAAAGTTTGGAAACCTTGGCGAATATTCCTAGGCCATAATATGCAAATTATAAAATGTTTGCTAATATTTTTGTAAAAATATTTAAATCTCTATTGATTTTATGTTAGTCTATATAAACTTTTAGCGATTTTTGAGGTTAAATATTTTTTTACTATAAAATTTGGGCGAATCATCTTTAGAAAAAAATGAAAATTGGCGAATATTGTTTTTGGAAAAAGCATGAAAAATTAGCCCACTTACGAATATTAGCCCCTAAAATTTTCCTTGGCTGCATCATCAATTTTGCTAACAAAGTTGTGATCCAGTAAGATATTTGTAGGCTTCAAGTCACGGTGAACAATTGGCTCTGGCTTTGCACTGTGAAGAAAAAGCAATGCATATGCCACTTCCCAAATGATTCTGATCACTATTTCCCTTGCAGAGAAAATGGTCTTCTAGACTACCATTTTCCATATATTCATATACCAAACACCCATGCTCAGGGCACGCTCCAAGAAAAAGTACCATGTGAGGGTGACGAACTCGGCTCAAAATCTCAAGTTGAACAATTTAGGAAAAGAAAAACACCCAACCAAATATTTAAAAACAAAATAAGCAACCCAAGTATTAAAAATCTTCTGCAGATTCATTATTGAGTTTTAGATTTTAAGAGCATTAACCATAGGTAGTGCTTTGAAGATTTAATACCTCGTTGAAATTCTTGTATTCCTTGAGTTGCTTCATTTTTAAGAATCTTGACTGCCACTATGGTATGTTGCAAAGTGCACATGTAGACAGCACCATAACCTCCCTCTCCTATCTTGAGTGAATCAGAGAAGAAATCTGTGGCAGTTTGAATTTCTTCTATTGAGTATCTTCTGTATCCTTGATGGGTAGATGCAAGCTCTTCCTGTGCTTTCTTTCTCTCTTCTGCTTCTATTGTGGCTCTTAGTTCTGCATCTCTTCTTTCTTGGGCCTCCTTTTTAGCAAGTTGTCTAGTTTTTTCAACCATCCTAATGACCATTTCACTCTTTTCTTTCTCTTATGCAGTGATTGTTTTCGCTATCTCTTCTCTTTTCTTTGCTTCCTCGACTTTTCTCACATCTTTCATCACTTGGAGAGATAGTTCATTAGCCTGTCACCGGCATTGAGCTCCTAAACATCAACCCTCCAATGTACTACCTAGTACCCACAACTACATATCTGATATTCAACCTACATTCAACTCGACTAGAAATTTTAAAGCAAGATAGACAGATAAAACTCACCATGATTTTCTCTTTCACTATGTCTTCCCTCTCTACAACAAACATGCCTAGAGTATGATTTAGCTCATGCTTCAACCTTTCTAGCTCAATCATTATGTCGTGTTGAACAAATAAAGAAAGAAATCATATTAGCTCAGAACAAACCCATTACATGGCTCACCCTTCCAACCACATTACATTCAACGTATTGCTGGATGACATTCTGATAAACAAGGTAGTAGACTTTGGACTTTTGAAATTCATTATTGATGGTGGTACCGATAAAGTGGGAAAAGGCCATGTATCCCCCCAAGGAGAGGAAACATTTTGTTTCATGGTCATTGTGAAAACTCATTTGAGACACGTTCCTTTTGATAGTTTTCTCTTAAGTTACTTACTAACATTCTAAATTTTTTCTTGGTTCTAAAAGTTGTGGGCCTTTTTGCAGCACTAACAACAGGTAGACATAAAGGTGCTGAAGAATGTTGACCTAGGTTGTAATTGATGTCAATATGGCAATATTCTAGATACTAGATGATGATATGAAGCCAAGGGGAAGCAGAGCAAATCAATGAAGAAACAGGAGCAAGGCCATCAGGAAAGCCAAGCCATGAGTAAGAGTCTGTTAACGAAGGAGTTAACAAAGGAGGCATATCAAAGCTATCACTTATGCTTAGGAGTATTGCATAATATCAGAGCAAGAGAGGCATATCGAAAAACACAGAAGCCATCAAAGTATGAAGGTATCAGAGAAGACATTGGAGCAAGAGGAGCCACATCGGAGGAGCATCGCATGTGATACATGCCCAAGAAGAACCGAGAGGAAGAAGGCAGGGAACAGAGGAGCAAACAGAGCTATCAAAGGAGCAAAACAGAGCTATCAGAGGCTATTGGGAGCTATCAGAGGCTATCGGGAGTATCAGAGTAAACGTCGGAGGAGAAAAACAGAGCTATCGAAGGCTATCGGAGGCTATCAGAGGAGCAAAACAGTGCTATCAGGAGATATCGGGAGTATCAGAGCAATGTATGCCAAAGAAGGACTATCGAGAGAAATGGATGCCAAATAAGTAAAGAACGAATACATATATATACTGACCTTCCTAGCCTTTTACAATGCCAAAATTATAGTGAACTCGGGAGGCTTCTCTCCAAGCTTTTTGAGCATAGGAATAAAATCTTAAATCAAAATAAATAATTTGTCTTTTTAGGTCCGATAGATCATTATTTGGTCTCAGCGGACGTTAACCATCATCATCATATAAGCGGAGCATAAAGAAGAGCGGAAGAGCAGTATAATATATATATGTGTGTGTGTGTGTGTGTGTGTGTGTGTGTGTGTGTGCACAATATACACTATCGGAGGCAGAGTGTACATATATCAGAATACACTATCGGAGGTGGAATTCACATATATATCGGAATACACTATCGGAAGCGGAATATACATATATATCGGATAAATCATATCGGTGGGTTCTATTATGAGCCACTACCTGCAACCCTTGACAGTGATATATATGTGTAGACCCGACGAGACATATATGTTTGGGTGTATAAACAGCAGAACTCCGAGTAAGTGCTTCAAAGCGGGTTTTAAGTTTATTTCATATATATCGTTATATTTGGGCTCTAAGCCTTGCCACATTAACACTTGTGAATTGCAACACACACACACACACACACACACATATATATATAATAGCGATATGTTGCGGACCCGCTTAAATATTAGAATATGACTTTATTGTATGTCGCATCTGCCATATCGCAAGAGCTTAAGGCCTTGCCGCTTCGAAAGTGCCGATTGCGATATATGCCGCGGACCCAATGGTCCAATTTTAACACATCTCAATACTATATCGCGTCCAGTAGGGCCATCGGCCATCAACGATGTTATGGGTTCAACTTATACAAGACCTCCGGAAGCTGTGACTGCCGATTGCGACTACACAGCGAACCTAATAAATTTTATAGATGTGGGCGTAAGGAATTTGAAGTCTGGCCTTAAGCATTCAGTCGGGTTTTCCCACATATTCCTATGTATTTCAAATAATTGTATTGCACAGGGTTTTAAGGCCAAAACACATAAAAAACGCTCTCGATAGTTCAGTAGACCTGAACAAAGTCGATTGCGATTGCGATGGTGACATGGCATGTGGGGCCCTCCTGATTAAGACAATCTCTCCATATCAGTAAAGTCCTGTGTATGAACGTTATTAAAGAAAAAAAGGGACTCTCTCTGATATTGTCTAATAAGCATAATTTCCTGTGCAAGCCAATTCCAATGCATATACATTCTTACAATTTTTTGTTATCAAGGAAGCCAATTCCAATTATACAAGGGTATTGAAATTGTGGAGCTAACCACTGGATATGAATTTAATTTTCCACCATTTAATGTGATTCAAGCTTTGGATTTATATGTTAGAGAGTAAACTCTCTTGTAGGATGGAGAAATCTTAAACATTTTTCTTTTGCCTCATAATATGTCATAAAATGAAGTTCCAACTGAGGATCTTGCATGTTCAAATTCAATGACATGAATGTATTTTCAGAAAATATAAGTGTGTTGCCTTATTATTTTCAATGTTTCTTTCTAGAATTGTTAAGTTTTGGAAATTGTTTTTTCATTTAGATTTAAAATGAATTTGTTGTTATCCATGGGGTCTTGGATAGATGTTGATTAGGTGCTTTGTTAAGACACTCCTTGATGTGAATTCATCTGTTAAATTCTCTGCCCCGATCAAGATGATATATTGGACATGTTGAAGATGTAGTCCTGCCAAGCTTACAAAAAAAAAGTCTACATTTTTTTAAGACCCTGATCGGGGTGCGAGTTGGCATTGAAGCACTCAGCTAAGGGAGTAATGGTTTGTACAACAGTGTACAATAACACCGACCCCCACACGCTCGAGGTGATGGGTGCGGTGTCCCTTTGCATGATGGCATGTAGTATATATGGGAAAGGTGGCAGCAGGAGTAAAGACAGAGTTGGTTTTAGTAACAGGGAAGGAGGGAACATTGGTGCTGATTGAAATGTTTACGGGCATGGAGACCGGTGGAACAGGTGGGGTCTCTGGCACCACCAACTACAACAAGTCTATCGACTGTGCACAAAGGGTAACAGATATGTACTCAGATATAACTCTGCTCTCGTAATTTTGACCTTCTCTGGTTTTCGTTTGGGGGAGAGGGGAGGAATTATGGGGGAGACCTGCAAAATTGAGAAGCATTGGGGGCATAGGCTGGTGGCATATTCTTGGTTCTGTGTCTATCTCTAGTACCTTTTTGGAATACTATCTATTTCTCTTTGCTTTGAAGTTCTCCTTTCCCGTATGGGAATTCTATTTGCACTGGATAAAGGGCCTAGTTTTGTAGTTCATATGAGTCCTACTATTAAAGCTAGGGAGATGAGCCTTGGGGGTAGAGTTGGCCATCCCATCTGCATGTTGGGTGGTAGCCACCGCTTTAGGTCCATGCGTAGTCGCAGAGGTAGGTTGCAACCTCGGAATGAGGGAGAAGGCCGTGAATCATGGGCGAGAAGTCTGACAAGGAGTGGCATTGGCTATGGCAGACAGATTGGTCATGGAAGCTTCATGGGGCTCAGGGATGGGTGGTTGATTGGGTCGGGTCCTCCTCTTGCATCCTAGGTAGAGGGTAAAGGGTATGCCATCCAAGTTTGGCAGAGAGCTACTAAGTGGCGATGTTTAGAAACTCATAACTGAGGAGAAGAAACAAATTGAATTGAGGTTGAGAGGAGGTGTCTTAAGAGAATTGTATCCATTGGTGTTGGTTGTGGGTTGGCCTCCTCCAGGGAACTGACCTGTGACCCCGAAAGGCCGGGCACTGCAACTAGCAGGGGAGGGTATGAGGAAGGTGGGATTGTGCACAGTAATACTAGCACCTGTGTGAAAGCTCCTTGTAGTATTTTGTTGAATTGTAACTGGATTATGGTTTGTTGCAATGAACAGGGTTGGGTCAGAAAAACCATGATATGTCCTGCAAAAAATCATGGCTGTGGAAGGAGAGCCCAAGCAACCAGGAAGGACACGAAACCGGGGAGGTCTAATGGATGCAAAGGCAGAAAATCTGTTGAAAAGCTTATAAGTGGAGTGACAGTTGCCTACCGTGAAGGCACTAATGAGGAAATTCATAAACTACTAGCGGATTGGGAAAAGGAAGTGAAATAGGAGAGTGAGACAGACACAAAAATGGAGGATTGGATAACCCTTGTCCTAGATCCTAGAAACACAAGGGGTAGAATCACTCAATCCAAGGAAATCCTCTACCTATATTGGTTGATGAAACGTCTGTTGGGTAAGTCTATGGAACAAATTTCGGTGGGCATGGCTGTCACTGTCTAGGGCATGCCAAATTACAAACAGGAATTCTAGAAGGTGTAGTTCCAACTACACAAACATGATGTTCGACTTGGCCGAATTGAGAGAAACATGCCTTGTATCCTGGTCTAAACAGAGATGCTGGGGATGAATTCCAAAGATCTAGCGACTGTGGAATCTGCTTCTGCTGAGTAACATAACTAACTAGTCTACTTTTATGGTTTCATTTATATATGCGAATAACCTTTACATTTCCTTATGCAAATATATATGTATGTAGATCTCTAGAGTATGGACAAGAATCTGAGACTTATATAGCTTGTATAGAAACACTGAAATTCTTTTGTTTCTGGATGGAATACAATGCGGATAGGTGGCCAACAAACTTGGTTTCTCGCCGAGCAAGTTGAGGCCACCTAGCCAGTGTATGTGGTGTAAATTTGCTTCATAACTAATGGAAAAGGAGGATCTACCAAGCTTAAAAAAAATTGACTTTGCTATTAGCTTTAAAAATAATGGAATTTTTTTTTTCCATAAAGAACAGAGGTTTAAGGTAATTAAAATCACTATTTTGGAACTTTGAATGTTGAAACCACCTTAAAAGAACATTTAAAATGATTTTGTTTATTTTTTTTAAATAATTTTTCATATCGTCTTTAAAGAGACAATAGTTGGAATCAAGGACATATGGTCTATATAGAGACAATATGTTTTTAATCTCAGCTATTGTCCCTAAAGAGACAAAAATGAAAGTGTCTCTACAGAGAAAAATGAAATTGTCTATAGAGAGGCAAATGAAATTGTCTCTTAAGAGAAAATAATTCCTATGTCTTTATAGAGACAGTAATAATGTGTTCTATATTGTCTTTATAGAGAAAAAATTTTAAGATAATAATTTTGAGACACTGATTTTGAGACACCCGCTTAAAGAAAATATTTAAGACAATACACAAGTTTATTTTTGTCTCAAGTTAAGACAATTGACTTGAAAATTGGCTTAAATATTGTCTTAAAACCCCCCTATATGTAGTAGTGTACAGTGGCCCTTCTCCACGAGATGAGAATGGAATAACCAAATATCTTATTAAGGAATCATAAAATATGGAACAACAATGATATCTCCTTTGTCAACTCCAGAGTGCCCTCAAGTGGTTTGTGCCCTTTCTGGGATCCCTGCCAACTTCAACTTCTAAATTTTCTCAAGATGAAACATTAGATAGCCACCTCCTTCCTGATCCTCTCCATAAATCAGATATGTGCTATCATCTCATGATATATATATATATATATATATATATGCTTGCCCATTTTAGAGAGAAATCAAGATTGTTGGAACTTCCTCATGGGTCTTAAATATTTTGAATTCGGCACTCATTGTATATTCGGAAGGAATTTCAACACCACATCAATATTAAAATAATATTATCTAGTGTTGAAGCATTTGTGATGAGATGTATTAAATAAAAAATTTCTCTTCTTATCTATATTTTATGAATGCAATTAGATTGGAGCTCGTCTCCATTCCGCTCCATTGGGGAAGTCAAGATGTAGTCCATGTCTGATCTGAGAAGGACAATGTTAATGTTGCATGACATGAAATGTATTGTGAAGGTCGTCTTTATCGCATGGAGACTAGACCCGGTCTTGACATGTCCATATATATATATATATATATTAAAAATGAAAGTAGCATGTCTCTTTATGACTAAATTCTCTCTTCCCTGTCCTAGACTTATGTAACTTCTCTCATTTATATAATGAAGAAGGTCTGTTTTTTTCTTCCAAAAAAATATCATGTCTCCATTCATAGCTACATCATTAAATAATAAACGTAATGGACGTAGATTCTATGTTTGACTTCCCTCAAATTAATTTAAAATAGAAAAGTCACAGAGAACTTCGATAAAATAATCCTATGTAATGATCCTCATAGCGTTTACAGGCCACACTACTTCAAAGTACCCATTCACACAACCATCATCGCTAAAAATCTGTAATTGAGAAATGTGCCACCATTTTGTATCATAAAAGTAATTTTCTTAATGGTTTATTTCACTTTTGGAGACCAATTTCTATATTTTAAGAAATGCATGTAGATTGGGATACATCTCCATTGTGACCCATTAGGTCTTAGGTAACAGAAGTTAATGCAATGGATATACAGAGGATTTATCTAATTTAAGGTCGTGAAGGATCAAATTTTTAGGGGTGGAAATTTTACTTTTGGAGTGTAGAATTTTAGGGAAGGTTTGCACCTCAAGGGATTTGATCTATTTCCACCTATGATAGATCTGGGGTTAGATGGATATAAGCTAATTCCAATTGGGGACAACAATGTCACATTTACAGATTATCAATATTATTTATATGCTTGAGATTAATGTCATACTTTGATATTTATATGTTTATTATTATGTCTTTGTTTGAGGATTTAAAGTGATGACATGTAGATACAATCTTAGTTTGACTTGGATTGAGAATGGTGAGTTCATAAATTTGGATCTGGCCACTATACACAAATCTTGTAGTAACTTTTTCTACATTAGGTCGTTGTTGAAAAGATTTGTGGCGGTCTTATGGCTTTATATCATATTTTGTTTTTTTACATTTGTTCATTTTTAAAAAGCTAAGTGGTGGATTTACATCATCACGTTTTTCTTTTCTTGTGTTTGACAATTGTTAAAAAGTCCTTTCGTGGGTTTACACTATGTTGCATTCTCCTAAGCTAACCTTATCACTCCTTTAATCGTCAGATGCGTTGAATTGTTTGTGAGTGGTTTGTGTGTATGGATTTGGATGGTAATGTTTGTGGATATTATAGTCCCTCTGTTGTATTTCTATATGTATATGTAATTGTCTATCTTGATCCAGAAGTGAGATATTTTGTTTTAATTCTTAATAGTTTCCCTCAAGGTATTATTATACATACCTTGAGGAGAGTTTTTAATAATTTACTTCCTTAAGAATATTCCTGAAATAATTTTCCTCCAAATTACATGTGAAATAATATGTTTCTTTGCAAAATTTTGAAACAATTGATTTCCTTCAAGAATATTTTGGTGAAATTTTTTATCATTATTTTTCAAAGTCAAGAAATAATATAATTTTTTTCATGAGTGGCCAATATTACAAATTCTCTATATTATCTACTTTTTCAAACAACTATAATAGATTTGAAAGGTTAGGAACAATTATAAACAATTTTTGATAAGCCTTGAGAAAGAAGACAAAACATGTTTATTGGTGTTGTTAATTTTTTGATAAAAAATTACTGCAAGGATTTATTAGTCAAGTTATTGTCATGTTATGATTTTTTATGGAACCATTTTTATAAAATAAAAACTAATCTATATTTTTTATTTTATCACACCTCCATTTTCTATATCTCTTAATAATGGATCTTGAATAGCATTTTAATGAAAGGTTTATAAATATATCTTTCCGTGAGATAAACATATTGAATATATTGTTGTATGCAATACTTTTTAATCTTTTATATTTGATTAAATTTTGGGTCAAGGTTAAGGAAAAATGATAAATGATGTTAAAATTTCGACTAAAATGATAAATCATAAATCATAAAATTTTAAATTAAATTGTTTATTTATGCCAATTTAAAAAAATATATTCATCTTCATTGGGATGTTGAAATAATTTTATTTTATTGTTCATGAAAGAGTTCTGGTCATTTTATGTGAAAATAAAACTATAAACTAGAATGATGTAGTTTAGGGACAAAATATTTTTTATTCTCGTTCATTGGGATGAAGAATTAATTTCATTTTATTGTTTATGAAAGAGTGTTGGTAGTTTTATGAGAAAATTAAACTGTAAACTAGAATAAGGGACACTTTAATTTTAATTTGTATATTTGATCAAAATAATTTTCTAATGAATATCCATTCATTTTGGTAGAATTTTATTTTGTTAATTTTATTATATTATATTTGCAAAAGATAAATTTATTTCTTAGATAGCTAGGTAGTTGATGTATAAAACTGTAAAATATTTACAAATAGACATGATATTAGTTGAAATTGTACAATGTTCGCAACTCAAATTATGTGTGTACAATTAATTTAATTATTTATCTCTTTCCTTCAATGTTCTTTGTAGTGTATATTCACTATATTTAAGCGTAGATAAAAACTTAAGCATTCATTATATTTATACTATAATTTTAATTATTTAAATTAAAATGTATAAATAGAACTAAAAGATGACAACACACTATTTTTTTTTCTTTTTAAAACGGACACACACACACACACACATATATATCACTTACATTGATTTTATTATTAATAATATTTTTAAATATCACATAATTGAATGAATTATGCATCCCTCTCTTATTACTTTTATTAGAAAATAATTGAAATTTTGAGCAAGAAGTTCATTACTTTTTATTCCATTAACACGTGTTAAAATAAAAATAAAAGTATTATTTAAATTAAAAAATAATATCAATTGTAAAAGTATTATAAAACGTAGTACCATTGGCATGTGTAAATAAAAATAAAAGTATTATTTAAATTAAAAAATAATATCAATTGTAAAAGTATTATAAAACGTAGTACCACTCGCATGTGTTATGGATTGTTGATATTGCAAGTCAATACAAAGGAGATATAATAAAAATATTTCATTCTTACTCAATTAAAAATAAAATATTTCCATATCCATATAAAATAAGGTAATTTTATATGAACTTTAAAAAAATTTGAAGCAATTAAAACAAAAAACAAAAAAAAATTATATTATTTATATTTTAATATTTCAATTGGATAATTAAATAAACTATTTTAATATCTATATCAATTGTTTTATTTTAATACTAACTTCAGAAAAAACATAAACATATATGTATGTATATGAACTACAATAAAATATTTCAATGTGCAAAGTAAAAAAGTAATTGAAATAAAAAGATTGAAAATAATATTGATATGTATTTAAAAATATATTAATAGAAAAAAAAGCTTGAATATGAACAATATAATCCACAATTAAAATATCTCAATAATCATGTTAGCTTACTTATTTCAATGTCAACAATGGTTTAACATAATAATAATATTACAATGTTTATATATATATATTGCATTTTAAGCATCATTATTTTACATTTTGATCTTTTTATTAAGGGTTAATTTTGAATATGGCCAATATTTTGCTCCAATTGTCAATTTAAGTCTTCTTTTTTTTTTTCCATATATTCAAGCAATTTATCCATTTATACATTCAAAAATACAATCTAAGAAATGACTATATATATAGAGATAGAGATAGAGAGGGGGGTTCATCTTAACTATCATCTACATAGCTTTTGTAAGTTTTCCACTATAAAACGGGCTAAATTTGTAGTTAACAAGAATCTATATTGATTTCTTATTTACTTCTTCTCTATGTACATTAAATTTTTTTTGATAATTAACATTAATATACATTAAAAAAATTTTGATAATTAACATTAAAATATTATTGTGTTAATTTAAAATATATATATAGATTGAAATATTTTATGGTACATTAAAATATATTTAATTTCTTAAAAAAAAAAAAAAACTAATATATTTGTTGGTCTGGGAAAAAATAGCACGTTTCAAGTTTAAAATGATATCTTAATCTATCTTCCTTAAGATTTATTAATACTATGAATAAAATTTATCAAAATTGATTTTTTTAAATATTTATACTAATAAAAATGGTTGAATTTTAAAAAATTTAATAAATAATAATGAATTAAAAATTACGATAAATTTATGTTAATTATAATTTCATTAATTTTTTATTTTTCAAAATATATATTTTTATTAAAAAATATAACCTTTTATAATTATATAAGCAAGTTTATCTCTTAAATATTTCATCTGATATGAATGCAAAATACAACTCATCAACAATTTCAAACCATTGTTCGACAATATCCATCCGCATTCATTTGCATGATCCACGTGTCAAATTTTCCATCACATACCTTTTTGTTTTTCTTCACTTCTGGTTCACGGATACCTAGGTCAATACCCGGGTCAATGGGTAGCCGCTACATCCAGGGTTGTTCAACACTGAGTGGACGCACCCGAAGGCATCAACACCCCTCGGCACCTAACCCCAAGAGCTTTCGGGATTCGACCCTGTGACCTCCCATTGGAGAGGCACTTGATTTGACCGATTGAGCTAACTCTTGGGGCTTTCCATCACATACCTTATGAAGAGAGCACTTAAATTTTTTGACAATATTCGTACAGAAAGTCTAAGATGAATATGGCATACAAATTGGAGATATAGATCATTTCTCAATTGTGAAACTTACAAAATATTAAGTCAAATTAAGTGAGTAGTTTATCAACACATTACTTAATTTCTTAATATATTTTTAATTTTCTTTTCTAACTAAAGATGAGTAATTAACATGTTACTTAATTTTTTTCCAGCTCAACACCAGTAAGTCTGATTTTGAATTTCTGTATCAGGAAAGCCCTTCAAGCAAGACATGATTCCATCTCCAAAAATTATAAAACTCAACCAAAGCCAAATTATTTTATTTTTTGGCAAGTTAATTTATTACATAAATTAAAAAATATATATTATATAATTGTTTAATTTTTAAAAATGTATTAAAATTTAGTTAAATAATTTTTTTATTATTTAAAATATATTTTTAAACTCTTAAATAAAAATAACATCTTATTCTAATTACTTAAAGATCACGGTCCAAATTTAACCAATAAATATATCCAAAAAAAACCTTAGACTTTAAGCTCAAAAATCCTTCAAAGGAAACCCCACTCCATTGCAAAATTTTATTCCAAACAAAAACACTCAACGGGGCCGGGGTTAAATTTGACGCCCGTATACTTGTATTTAGCTTTTTTACATGTAAAATACTTTCTCGTTTCAAATCTCCACGTCATGTGTAACTGGCTAAATCTCCACGTCATGCGTAACTGGCTATGACCGTCATATTTAAAAATGAAAAGTTTTAAATTTTTTAAAACCGTCATATTTAAAAATGAAAAGTTTTAATTTTTTATATATATATATATATATTTAAAAGCCAAAATTTTAAATTTTTTTTTTTATATATATATTTAACCTTGTGAATAGTGATTCATTAACATTTTTAATATCTAATTTAATAATCCTTGCCCTGAATCATTGTGAATAGTGATTCATTAACATTTTTAATATCTAATTTAATAATCCTTGACATGTATAGGAATGTTAATATCTAATTTAATAATCCGTGACACCTATAGCAATTTGCCGAGTGATTGCTATCCGGATTCCGGAGTAAGTCTGGAATATCAATTTCTAATTTTTAACAAGTAAATGGTATCAGGTATGCTATTATTGGTAATTAATTGCCATCTACTCATTGCGCAGTATGTTACTGATTTATGGTGATTCAGACAAAGTCATAAATATCAATTTCTACCCACGGCCGAGTTTTGGTACGTTCCAGCTACCCACTTCCGAGTTGTGTCAAATTCAATGAACAACAATCTGTAAGTTACTCATTGCTGAATGTGGCGACTTCGGTGAGTTTTGTTACGTCCCAGCTACCCACTTCCGAGTTGTGTCAGATTCCAATGAACAACAATCTGTAAGTTTATGGTGATTCAGACTAAGTCATAAATATCAATTTCTACCCACTGCCGAGTTTTGGTACGTTCAAGCTACCCACTTCCGAGTTGTGTCAAATTCCAATGAACAACAAGCTGTAAGTTATTCATTGCTGAATGTGGTGACTTTGGTGAGTTTTGTACGTCCCAGCTACCCACTTCCGAGTTGTTTCAAATTCCAATAAACAACAATCTGTAAGTTTATGGTGATTCAGACTAAGTCATAAATATCAATTTCTACCCACTTCCGAGTTTTGGTACGTCCCAGCTACCCACTTCCGAGTTGTGTCAAATTCCAGTGAACAACAATCTGTAAGTTATTTATTGCTGAATGTGGTGACTTTGGTGAATTTGTTACGTCCCAGCGACCCACTTCCGAGTTGTGTCAAATTCCAAATGACCAACAATCTGTAAGTTATTCATTGGTCAATGTGGTGACTTTGGTGAGGAGCAGGGCAAACTCTGGAACTTCGAATGTTACAAAATCAGAACTCAGCCGACCAAGTAACCAGTAAGTGATAGACTATTATGCATAAATAGTGAGAGATGCTCTGCTCTATTCGTTTTTCTATGCATGCTTGTTGGATATCTATATTCGTTTTTCTATGTATATATTCGACATATTCAACTCGTTAAATTTTTTCGCTGCCTTTGGAATCTCCATTACCTGCAGAAAAACCAAGTTCAGTTTGCTGTTTTATCTACAGAAAAACCACAAAGTTTGAATTTGTTGTTTTATCTATAGAAAGTAAACAGTTTGGCAAGACTGTTATGAAAAACTTACCTCGTTTGGGTGCATGTTTCCCCAGTCCACAGTTTGGCAAGACTGTTATGAAAAACTTGCCTCGTTTGGGTGCTTGCTTCCCCAGTCCACGGCAAACTGTATAGAGCCACTTTTTTTTATCGACTCTTAAAGGCTAGTAATGGTGTTGGGGAACAAGCCCTCCGCTATAAAAGTCATAGTATTGTGGTGTTACCAAACGAGTTGCTGAGTCATAAATTGGCTACTATAAAATAAATTGGCTGGGTTGTAAAGTCCGTGGCTGGAGACTATTACTTTATGTTGAATTGGTAAATGCATCGTTCTTCTTTGGGAGAGATGCAAGCTTCAAAATTTCGTGTGAAGTTAGGGTTTACAGGTCTGCAGAGATCAATTAAAAGCTTATTGATTAAATAACTAAAAGCTTAATACAGACCTTAAGAATCCTATTTTAATATACTTTACCGAGAATTATTTGCAACTCTTACAGCGCTTAATGTCGCTTACATATCAGTCGCTGCTTGGCAGAGACCCTATATCTTGTTATAAACAACCTTAGGACTTCGAAATGGATGAAATTATAGTTACATGCCAAAGCTTGAAACTTGAAACTTGAAAGTAGTTACTATGCCAAAGCCTGTGTGAAATGTATAGTTACTCCAATAACATCTAGTTTAATAAGCAGCAAAAAATGGCTCCACCAGATTAGCCTGTGTGAAATGTATAGTTACTCCGATAACATCTAGTTTAATAAGCAGCGAAAAATGGCTCCACCAGATTTCAGCTTTCAGATTGCACAAGTATAATACACCGGCCAAAGCAAATAGACAGAGAGGCAACAATGTGAAGGAGAATCTGAATAATTGTTACCAACATTTTCAGGGATGGCTCTTGATCCAACTTAAATAAAAACACACATTAATACAGTACCTGTAAGCCACCCAAAATGAGGACCACAAAGAATACAGGCATATTCTCCAGACAGTTCTGATGTCCTTGCTGTAACCAAACAATGGAGTTGTCTATAATGCGACTTTTTGGAGATTCCCGTGACGGAATCTGGTTGAAGAAATTGAGGTTAAATCTTGATTTGTTGCAGTTAAAATTGGTTTTTTAACTGCATATTTGGATCAGCACCCTCGAAAACCCCTGGGACGCTTTCATTGTGCAGAAACTAGCTATCAAACTTGCCATTCCAATAAATTCCTGCCGGATTTCTATCGGAAAAACCCGCCAGAAAAGCTTTCAAAAAATTGTGTTATAGACTATTTCCCAAACAATCAATAATTGGTCAAACATAAAAATATACGGTTAATATTAACATTATCCAGCCCTAAGAATTATCTGATATCCTCGCTTAAGAATTGTAACTTGCCCCGTTAATAGAGTATTTTTAGCCGGCTCTTCCTTCAAAGTTTGGGCATCAACAGGGCCGAATTTTCTGTCACTGGCTTTATGAATTCTGTTAATAGCCCTTTTACCTACCTCGGGAAACGATGCGTCATGGCGTTTGGTCTTCAAGGGCCGTTTCTTCTCAGGATTTTCACCCCTAACCTTAGACTTCTGAGGAGAAAAGCCATGAGCGTGACCAGATTTCCTATTGAACTGCGGATGTTGGTGTGATTTCTTGGGATAAATCAAACGCTTGAAATTACCGTTCGGATAGCTCTGATAATGAGCCAGAAAACCCGGGGTTGGAAGGAGAGCAGATCCCATATCTATCCAGCGCCTCAAAACTAAGCAAAATGAAGGTAAGAACTGAGAAGGAAGCGAAAGCTTGCAGAACGATGTGAAGGGAGGGCAAAGAGGTAAAGAATTAGGTGTCGTGTCACTACACTATGGTGAAGAGGTCACATGTTAAAATACTATGGGCAAAAATACAACCATGATAAGGGCTGGTGTAGTCTAGACCAATAAGATCTTGATAATTTTGATGGCTTCAATACCCTTTGGTTGAGTTCAAATGACACTATTCTAGTCATATCATGTTTAGACTCACATTACCTAAAAAAACACAAAAATATTAATTTAGTAATAAAAATTTATAACTAGACTCACATTACCTAAAAAACACACAAAAATATTAATTTAGTAATAAAAATTCAATATATAATAATATAGTGAAATTTATTTCACATAATATAAATATGTTGTTTTTTTTAATGTTATAATTTACTTTATACATTTTAAAGTTTTTATAATCAAATTTGTTCTAAATTTAACAAACTTTAAAATCACAAATTTAAGTCCTAAATTCATATAGAGTTAAAAAAGACACTTTAAGTAACAAAAATCATAATTTAAACCAAAAAATGTAACTCCATCGAAAACCTAAAATAATCCGAAGTTTAATTATAAATTTTGCAAACTTTGAAATCACAAATTTAAGTCCTAAATTCATATAGAATAAAAAGTTTAGTTAACAAAAATCATAATTTAAACCTTAAAAAATGTAACTCCATCGAAAACCTAAAAACCTAAAATAGTCAGAAGTTTAATTATAAATTTTCAAAAGTGGAGTTTAAATAATTAAAAATTAAAATTACAACAAAAATCAAATTTGAAAGAAAAAGAAACACATAAAACAGTAACATTCTCTCAAGTCTCAATCGCGTGAATACTATACCGGGATATAATATATTAGTGACTCATACATCTCATACATTTCAATTTGGAGGAGATGGATACAACTGAATTGGATTCTGCATAGTTTCAGGAATAATTTCCATCGTCTGAATCCACCTCCGGCAGCCGGTCGTGCCCAATACTGTCATCTACTGTTCCTCCTTTGGAATAGAACGGGATGGCAGAATCGTCCGAAGATATAGAGTCCGGCTCTCATCGACTGAAATCTGCTTTGTCCGGTGAAATTGGATCGATAAACCGCCCCCTCAAAGTATTTCTTGATGCATTTCAATTTGGCTTCAAGCTAGCTTATCGACCGATGAAATTTGCAAAATCCGGCTCTCATCGACTGAACTCTGCTTTGCGCAGTAAAAAGGAGGCCTCTCCGGACAAGATATTGAGAAACATCGCCTTCATCCTAGCTGTTATCGAGAAGGCAGCGAGCACGCTTGGAACGATGAACTTCATTTGGGCTACTGTCGTTCTGCTGGGAGGCTTCTCACAATCATTAAAAAGTATAGACTTCTGGTTCGTCAACGTAATATTAGTGGTAGAGGGTCTTCGCATCTTATGCCGACAAGGCGAGCTGAAGACCCAGGCGATGACGTGGCGGTGGTCGTCTCCCGATTTCATGCTCGAATTGATACATCAGTATTCGCTTGCGATACAAGAATATTCGGCTATTGCATGCATCGTGTTGTCTAGCCTTCGTATACATGAGCAACAGTACGGGGGCGACGATAATCGGAATCGGAATCGAAATCGGGCTCTCAATCTTTTCTACTGGCTGTCCCTCGTGGAATCGTCTCTGACTCTGTTCGGATTTGTTGACAGATTGATCCTCTCGAACCCTTCAATTCCCAGATTCCCCACCGGGTCTGATGGACTTATGCGCGAGAATGGTTTTGGACAAAGTTTGAACTACTCGGCTTTAAAAGAAGTTGGCTTCGGCTATTCTAAGCGATTTTTGTATAATACATATTGTCGGTGCATGAATGGAAGCGTTTTCGACGGGCTGAAGATGGATTTTGTGTCATACAGCGTGGAGCTGCTGCAGTCCATCGATGATAATAAACAACTGGAGGGTGCTCGACTACTATCCGTGCTTGTGAAATCAGATTGGCTTCCTTCAGAGAAGTTGAGGTTGATCGGAACAACGCCAGGCGTGCTGGAGAGGCTGATCGAGTTGCTGAGTTGGGAGAAACCTGAGGAGCAGGAGATTCGAAGAGTGGCTGGAGAGATCATCTGCAAATTGGTGGAGATACCCCGAAATCGCATTCGGGTGATGGCCATTCCTGAGTCCATGGAATCCATAACCTCCATGCTGTACGATAGCAATCAGATTGAAATCCATTCGAGCAAGTACCCGGGTCAGTCTCCAGACGAGTATAATTACTCAGATTTCAGTGTGCTGGGGAAACGGATATTGAAAATCCTGGCCAACGGCCCCGACAACCGCGCTAAGATGGGAACCAGCAAAGAGCTACTTAGCAAAATTACCGAACTCCCAAAACTAAATTCCGACGCGTCGGAAATCGTAAGGCATTTGGAAATCACGCCGATGGAGACGCCGGTAAGTCTTGCTCGCCAACAGGACGTCCGTGAGAATATCACCGGTACCGGTGGCTTTGGAGCTGAGCATTCCGATGATCCGAATTCACAATCGGTTGATAGTCAGGTTTAGATCTCTCTACTTTTTAATTAATGAAAATAAAGTACTGTAATAATGGATTATATCGCGCTGTAATTGTGAAATCTTCTATTAGGCCTGAATCTACAAACAATTTATAGTCATAGTTCAAATTTCCGCATAAGTTGTTTTCTATTTTTCAATCCAATGGAGCAGTCTGATAGTTAGAGTATGAGTTTTTCAATTTGTGAAAACAAAACGTTGTAATCACCAAGTTTATGGCGCTATGGTTTTTCTTTTTTCTAATTGAATAAATTGGGTTGAGAGCCGCTCTCAGATACATATATGGTCTTGCTCAGAATTCGACTTTAAGAACTGTGGAAACCAAATTTCCACCTAATCCTTAAATCACATCCATAAAACTAAATTTATGGGTCTGTGGTTATGGTTCTGGATTTAGTATTACTTCAATTTTCATTGTATTGCATTTTGTAATAACAGTTCTGTCGTTTAAAATACAGTTGTTTGATCCGCGGTAAATGAGGCTGGTCTGCTTACGACATTTACATTTAGCTGCGATGCGAAATTTATTTTGTCGTTTTAATATCCTGTAATTTATTTTAATGGGAGAAAAAAAAATTTACATGAAACTTTTACCAGAATTGTCACAAAGGCAACATTATCTCCATTTTAGCAACGAATGCTATCTCCATTTTAGCAAAGAATGCTATATTTGCATTTATGTGTTTTAAAATTTGTGATACTCACATTATTTGTTCTCTTGCTTGCAAGTATATATAGGGTTTCTATTTTTCATTTGGAGTTTATTTATCCAATAACACCATTGTCCATGATTACTGGACGAGGGTATTCCAGGATTCTTCTTGCTAATTGCAAGGTATTGATGAAGTTATAATTCAAATCTATTTGGCATTTCTTAATATTATTTTTATATATTGTTTTACCAAGGTTTAACTCCTGTTTTTCCATTGTAAGTATTCTTAAAAAATTCTTGTGGTCGCTTCCATGGTTGAATTTAGCGTTTAAATTGCTAGTGAGTCTTTAATTACTCGTTG
The DNA here is from genome assembly GCA_031772625.1 of Pinus tabuliformis. Lineage (NCBI taxonomy): Eukaryota > Viridiplantae > Streptophyta > Pinopsida > Pinales > Pinaceae > Pinus > Pinus tabuliformis. The sequence goes on from CM062804.1 coordinate 1,117,720,444, forward strand.
TCTTGGCTCTTTGAAAAAGATTTTTTTTATCTATTGTTTTACCAAGGTTTAACTCCTCTGTTTTTCCATTGTAGGTATTCTTAAAAAATTCTTGTGGTCGCTTCCACGGTTGAATTTAGCGTTTAAATTAATTAGTCGTTGTCTTGGCTCTTTGAAAAGATAACATGCGTCTTGTTTTTTTGGTAATTTCTTGGACAATAATATTGCTCCTATCTTGGGTTAGCTTATTTTTCTATAGTTATTCCTCTCGACATTATTACATCAGGGTTTTTAAAATAAAAATCCTAACCCTGTATATTTCTTTTTACGTTAATTACTTGGATTTCAAAACTAGGGTTTTATTTATTTGCCTGTTCTTGTGAGAACAACTATTGACCCTTTGTATATTGTAGGTTCTTATGGGTTTCTATTATAATCGTAGTTTAGGGTGTTTATATATATATATATATATATTATTTATAATTTTTCTTCCAGTTTTGTTATATGAATCTATATAGGGGTTTAAACCCTCTCTATGTTACAATACTTTTATCTATTTTAATTTTGCGTTATAGGTTTTAATCCAAAATAGGTAATTTCTTTCCAATGTCAATAATTTATTTGTAATTTACGTAGTTCTTCACTACACCATTAAGGATATATTTCTTGGTAAAACCTTTTTCTGGGATACTATTCACATTACAAGAACTAATTTAGCCCACTTAGACATTGAAGTATAAATACTAATTTGTATTTCACTACTCTTCACAGGTAATAACATCTTCAGAGTGGAATTTTGAAACTTTTCTTTATATAAGCACTTTGGAGCTTTTATTTTTGCTCATAAAGACTTCAGGTTCCTCCCCTTGGAATGTTCTTCTTTATGTCTTCATGAATCTATGTTTGAGGAAATTCATTTCTATCATTTGTCTATAACTTATGGACTAAAGTTGTTAATTTTATTTCATTTCTTTTATGGAAGCTTTCTTAGTCTACTATCTTTCATGCCTAACATTGTATGTATTTTTAGGTTTCCCCAGCTTAGAACTATTGTCAGTTGTAATTCGTTGAGGTCAATATCGACTTATACTATTTATTTAGTATATTTATATTTTTGTTAATAAAATGTTGATAACTATATACAAAATGACATCTATTTTATGTTACTACTCTATTTCTCAACTTTGATTATAAATAAATAAGACTTACTAGCCTTTCTATATACAATATATACTTTACCTTAACATACAATCTTTTTTATATCATTCTTACATATATACTTTACTAAATACCATATAATTGTTACCTTTCATATCTATCAAGCTATAATTACCATTTATATATAACTATGACTAGGTTAATTTAAAAAGAATTAACTATCACAATATTTAACACTAGTACGTTATAATTTACCGCACTTCAAACACTTAGAACTTTCTGTAAACTCATCCGCACTTCAAACACTCACATATGCAAACTCATCCTATTTTTCTAATTCCCCGGCTCTTTTAGTGGCATTTAGTTTATTACTAATGTCAAGAAGTTTTAAACATGCAATCTATTTTTTTATACCACTCCTTGCCCTTTCAAAAACACAACTATTTATTAAGAGGTTATCTTTCTTCTTTCTTTTTTTACAAAATCGGTTGCTTGATATATTCAAAAAAGTTGGAGGAGTCTAAGCACCGATTTTACAAGAGATGGAGTTACAGTAGTTGCTTGTGTTTGTATTTCATTGTGGCAATACACATGAATGCCTTTACTGTTCACTTGTAAGATCCTAGAACAAGTATAGATTCTTATGAATTGGGACAGCAGAAGACTGGTTTTGCAGTACATCTAATCAATAGTGATATATCTGATATGTCGGTCGATGGAGGCCTCAGGTTGGCTGTCAAAGGTCACGAGTTCTGCTGAATAAGATCCAATTTGATTTTTTAAAATCTTCAAGAATGAGAATAAACTGCGTAGACAGAGATTGCTGCAGATGGAGATTTGGTCAGACTCCTTGATAATAGAAGCGCAGTTCCTTGGAGAGTGGCGATTTGGGGCAATCATGTGGATCAAGGGATGAATTGGTGCAGGCTCGCTTGATTGCATAAGAGGCTTCCTTTTTCCCGTGAGCTGGCATGACTAGCTCTCTTATCCGCTTCCTGGTTGTTGGATCGAAGGACATGAAAAAATTGGTACTCCAAGCCCTGAGACAACAGATTTTTACAACGACTGATGATTTGATGGAGAAAGAGATTGGATGCTTGTCTGTTGCTATTCATTAAACTGATTATTATAGCCGAGTCGCCGAAGATGAGGGCTTTGTTAATCCCTTGGTTCTGAAGCTGCAAGATACCTTGGTACAGACCCAGAGCTTCAGCTCGGTTGTTGCTTAGCCTTCCCAAACCCCATTCAAAGGAGGACACAGGTGCGCCTGAAGGATCCAGAATGATGCCCCCTGCGCTGACAGCTCCCGGATTAGATTTGGAAGCTCCGTCAAAAAATAAAGAGTGAGAATTCTTTGAAAGGAGCCATTTACCGAAATCATCTTTTGTGAGGCGGATTTTCCATTCTGGGTTGTCGGCTTTGCCACTGAACTTACTGATCTTTGTTGCTGAAATGGTGCTGGACCTGTCTATAAGATTCCAAATAAAGTTTCTCTCCTCTGTCCATAGGCTGACGGGATCGATTCTCTTTGTTATCTTAGATGCTATAGTTTCCGATGCAAGACTTGAAGCTTTAAGGAGTATGTGCCTGATTGTAGTTGCTTTGTCTCGGAAGATCATACTGTTTCGGGCGATCCATATGCGCCACAGAAGAACAAAAGGAATGGCGTTCCAAACTCTTTTAGCTGGATTTTGATTCGCTGAATGCCAAGGATAGCTTCTCCTCCAGTTGTTTAAGGCTTCGACAATATAATGTTGGGGATTCCAAATGGAGGGAGTAGAAGGGATGATGTTGTTCCAGCATGAGGCAACAAAGGGACAAGAGATAAATAAGTGTTGTATGGTTTCCTCCGCCGCTTGACAGTTGGGACACCTAGAGGGTCCGAAAATGCCTCTTTTCCTGAGGTTCTCTGCAGTTAAAATTTTACCATGGAGAAGTGTCCACATGAAAAATTTGATCTTTGGAATTGCTTCAGCTCTTTTTAAAATCTTCCCGTGAGCCCAAACAACAGTGGGGTATTCCTTGCTACTCAAGTAGTTGTATCCTGCTTTGATGGAATAATTTGTTCCTGAAGGGTCCCAACGAAACTCGTCCTTTGCACCTTTGATGGTGGGTGCAATACTGTGCAGACAGTTACAAAGAGAGTCAAAGCTACCTTTGAGATGGTGGGGTATGGGTGGGAATTCCCATTGAACCCAGGCATTAGATGATTCATTCCATTGAGAGATTTGACTCAGATTAGATATGCCTTTACTTTGGAGATAATGAAGAATAGGGTCGATACCTGGAAGACTGTTTATGGGAGGGTTCCCCATGATTTTGTCCGAACCAAAGTTCACCGTTTCACCTCCTTTTGGCACTTTAGAAACATTTTGCGCCATGAAGACGATGGCTTTTTTACAAAATTTCCATATCTTTGTACAGTGTCTGTTGGGGATTTCAGCATTGAGAATTTTTTATCTTGGCTGATTAAGATATTTTGATTCTAGGACTTTTTTCCACCATGCAGGTTGATTGTCCATTAGTCTCCAAATCAATTTCCCACCGAATGCTAAATTCATAAGAGATGGGGACCTGATGCCCAGACCTCCATTCTCAAGGCTTTGTATAACCTGTTTCCAGTTTACTAGGTTGTATTTTTTCTTTTCATTCTTGCCCCCTTGCCAAAGAAAAAATCTGAGGATGCTATCCATTTTTCGGTGGAATGAAGCTGGAGCTTGGGCCAGAGAAAACTGATATAAAGGTAGGGAGGAGAGCCCTGATTTTAGTAGAACCTGTCGCCCAGCTGGATTGAGCCACAAAGTTCCCCATCTCTGAATTTTCCTTTTCATTTTGTCTAGCGTTAAGTCCCAGGCTCCAGTCTTTGCTTTCCCTATGGTTACCGACATTCCCAAATAACTGAAACAGTCCCAATCTAACTTGCAGGGGACACCAAAAATATTGGCAATATTATGTATCATTGATGAAACATTCCATCCATAAATACAACTCTTAAGGTAATTTATTTTACCTCCTGAATATCTCATGAACTTATCAAGCAGGGACTTGAATCTTCTTGCAATAATGGTGGTTGCCCCCCCTAGCAGAAGGGTGTCATCGGCAAATTGAGAGTGATTTATATTTTTAATGCCATCTTCAAACTTGATGCCCGTAATGAGGCCTGACTGTCTCTTTTGATCAAGGGCACAGCTAAATGATTCTGCCATGAGGATGAAGAGATAATGGGATAAGGGGCAACCTTGCCTTAGTCCTCTTGAGGATTGGAAGGAAGGTCCGAGTCTTCCGTTGATGAGGGGGGCGATCCAACGTCCAGAAATGCAACCTCTTATGACATTAATAAGAAGAGGTGAGAAGCCCATCCTTTGAAGAACTGCAAATAAAAAAGAATGCCTTACCTTGTCAAAGGCATTGGCCAGATCTAGTTTTAGAATGAAGCCTTTTTCATTCCTTGCATGACTTGAGTGTATGGCCTCTTGAACTAAAAGAATAGAATCTGAAATTTGTCTGTTTGCCATAAAGCCTCCTTGGTTTTCTAAGATCAGCATCGGTAGAAGAGGTTTGAGCCGAGAGGCTATGATTTTAGTGAAGATTTTGTAAGATGAATTGCATAAAGATATAGGCCTGAAGCGAGAAAAATTGGATGGCCGGTTCTCCTTCGGAATGAGAGCCAAGTGGGTAGAATTTGTATATCCACCTATTTTGCCTTTTTTTTGGATCCACTTGATGTATTTTATGAGGTCCTTCTTTATCAACTCCCAGTAATCCCTGTAAAAGCAAATTGGGAACCCATCCGGACCAGGTGCCTTGTTGGGATGGAGGTTCCAGATTGCTTCAACTATTTCTTCCTCTTTTATTTCTGCTGTCAAGTTTTTGTTCAGATCATCTGTGACTTTAGAATGCAAATGTTGTAACAAGTCATCATAAGATTCTTCCTCCTGTGCTTCGGTTAAAAGGTCCTTGAAATGTTCTGTAGCTGCTTCTTTAATATCTGTTTGTTCCACATGTTGAGTCCCTGCGCTGTCCGAGATGGCAGTTATGGTGTTTCTGACTTGTCTTGCGGTGGCTTGTTTATGAAAGAATGATGTGTTCTTATCCCCACTTTCCAGCCATATTTGTCTTGATTTGATGCGCCACTTTTCTTCCTCCTGCCTTTTAATTTTGCTCAATTTATTGTACAGCTCTTCTTCTTGGATTTTTTCGCTGTGGCAGTAATCCTTTTGTTCTATTGTGCATTGGAGTTCAGCGATTTGAAGTTTTAGCTCATGTTTTTCCTGTTCTGGCTCCTTATAGTGCGATTTGGCCCATTGTCTAAGCGCTTTTTGCACATTCTTTAGTTTGCTCTCCCATATGTAGCCCGGGGAACCTTCAATATGTTGTCCCCAGGTGAGTTGGATGATGTTTCGGGCAGCTTGTTGATCACTCCATATATGATTATATTTAAAAGGTATCGGACCAGGGGCGCAGTGAGTATTCAAGGCGAGGGTGATTGGATAGTGGTCTGAAGCAGCAAAGGGCAAAATGGTGGAGGTAACAGTTGAAAAGGTTGACAGGAGTGAGATATTAACCAAGAATCGATCCAGCCTCTCCATGATATTGTGGTTGCCCAGCCTTCGATTACTCCATGTGAACTTGCGATTTTTTGGAGCTATATCTATCAGATCACCAATGTGCATTATATTTTCCATTTGATTCCTGAAAGGATCTGGCAGAAAATTCCCCCCTCGCTTTTCATTAGCATGCAGGATTAAGTTGAAGTCGCCGCCTACTATGATGTTGCTATTGTCTCCTTCCATGATGTGATTGCTAAGAGCTTCCCAGCATTTTCCTTTATCCCTATAGTGATTGGGAACATATACATTGAAGATGACAATCTGTTGATTGCTGATATTATTTCTCAGGACTGTTTTTATCCAATGTTGATCGATTAACTCAGCTTCACTTTGCCAATCATTTTGATTCCAGATGGTGGTAATTCCTCCAGAAGCTCCTCTTGCTTCGCATATGCTTCCTTTGTAATTTTTATACTTCCCAATGATTTTGCTGATTTCTGATTCTCTTTGCTTTGTTTCCTGTAATAATATGATGGATGGTTTCTCCTGCACTATAATGTCTGTTAGAGCATTGATTTTAGAGGGGTGCCCAAGTCCCCTGCTGTTCCAAGAAAGTATTTTAATCATTTCAGACCTGTGGTTCGAGGAGGTGCTCTGCCTCCCTTGTCTTTGCTTGCTACTTCTTGATCTTTTGTGGCCTGAATGTAAGATTCTATTGGATTCTGTAGACCAAGGGCTATGTCTTTCTGCGCGTTTTCATCCCTATGCTTCTTTGTAGTCTTTCTCCCCGGCTTCTTTTGACCATCAAAGGAAGAGCCCTAGTCCTTGGAATTGCTTCGGGTGATTCTAGGGGGGAGTGGTTCAAGTAAGAGGGGAGGAAGGGCACTCATAGAATGAGGGGAAGAGGGCTGATCAGGAGGGTTCGAAGGAGAAGGGTCACCTTCAGGGAGGGAAAGAACATGGAAAGGGTTGGAGGATGGAGGAGAATGAAGGGGTTTCCCAAGTCCAGGGGAATGAGATTGATGAGGAGGGGAAGGCGGAGGAGATGGGATTTGGGCAGAGGTTTTATTAGAGGAGGGTCCAGGTTCACTGGGTAAAGAGGGACTAGGGGCTGATTTTTTTTTTTTTACCACTTTCCATTGCTGATCTTGAGTATTATTATCCACATTAATAATCTTAGTGTAGCGATTGGCAAAATGACCATACTCGTGACATACCTTACATTTGAAGGGGATCTGTTCGTAATCAAGCTGTTGTATGTGCGACCATTCATTGACTATGATCTTGATAGCTTCTGGAAGTCCTTTGCTCAGGTCGACCTCGACGCAGATACGGGCGCATGCTTGCATGTTGTCTCTTGGTTCGCTTCTGTCAATATATTTGCCGACTGCATTTCTAATGGCTCGCACAGATTCATCTCCCCAGCAGTGTAATGGGAGATGTGGGAGACGTACCCAAATAGGAACTGCATTAGGAATGTCAAGCTCTAGATCGAAATCTGGCGTCCACTTGTTTAAGTACAGATCTCTGGAGTCCATAAAATAAGGTCCATTGCGAAAAATCAGATCCTTGTCATTCTTTATCTCGAAGTGAAAGGTAAAGTAGCCCTTCTCACAGAATGTAATAGCAATTTTTCCTTGGATTTTGTCCGACCAATTTCTTTCCACCCACCTTTGAACAGTTTTAGGTGAGGGCCAAAGACCAGTGAATTTCCCTATCAGACCCTTTTCGGCCAAAGCAAGAGCAGCCATTCTAGGCGGAGTAGGAGGAAGGGAAACCTCTTGAAGTCCTCCTATTTTTTTTTACAAATTTTGAAATGGCTGGGCAATCTCGTTGAGGCGGCAGGGAACTAACAAGGGCTGAGAATGCCAGCTGCTGAGCGGCCTCCTCCGGTGGAGCCTCCAGAGGGGCCATCAGGAAGGATGGGGGCGCGAACCAGAGATCTGAACGCGGCAGGTAGGTGTGCGCGCGCTAGGGTTCACAGGAGCGCGGGGGAGATTAGAAAAATAGAAGTCAATTTCCATATTAAGAGGTTATCTTTTATTATATAATACTGAATTGATATGTTTGGAAGAAAGTTCACGAGAACTACCTAAATTCAATCATTTTCTGATATTGTTATTTAGCTTTTCATATATCTTATATATAAAAGAAATTGTGTTATTTTTGTGCCAGATTGATAACAAAACTAAATAGTTATATGAGTTCTTATTTTGGTATTCATATATAGATATTAGTGAATATGGACTCACGAAATTTTTATATTTAAGAATATTTTCTTTGAGAGAATCATAACCATTTTATGCTAAACAATAAAAATATATATATATAGGTTTACTACATTAATTCTGAGATAGAAATAATATAATGTATTTTCACTTATATTATCAATCTAATATTTTTTTCTCTTTTAATAAGAAAGAAAGAAAAAAAATACTAAATAATTATAATACTTTTCTATCACATAAAATTCATAGATTTATATTTCAAAATACCAACTTGAGCGTTTGAGTCTATAACTAATATACCCAACCCTTAAAACTTTGTCCTCCAAAGTATCCCCTTGAGAATAGAGCTACTTCTTTTTTTTTACTTTCTCTTCCCATCCATATTTCAACACTCCATATCTTTCCTCAATAAGAAGACAAAGGTAATTACCCCTTACCAATCATTTGGTACTTGGTAACTACCTCCACCTCACCCAACATGTGGTAGGTAATTGCTAGCTCATTTATGATATCTACTTCCCACTCCCAGCTCATTTATGATCTCTACTTCCCACTCCCAAAGATAGCATCATGTCTCTTAGGGAAGTTATGCATCACTCATATCCACAATCATAATTGCTCCAATGATTCATATTATAAACCTAGGAGATAATGAATGGATAATTAATAACCATCATTAACTTGAATCCTTTACCTCTTTCATCCATATATAGCTTCTGTAATAATTTCCAAACACTTTATTTTTATTAACAACATAATAATAATTACAAATTTACACTTAACCATTATCAATTTTATCATACTGAAAGCTCTTTCCAAATAATTCTTTTAAGTTAAAGCACAAGCACACTTAACCATATATACAAATATACAACATAAAATCCAAGTGAAGGGATATCATAACCTTGTTGAGAATTTTAAGTGATGTTTGAAAAACTTCTCCCCATAACGTATGTGGCACCTTTGATTCAATGTTCATAGCTTGGGCCATTTCCTAGATTGTCATGCTCATTCTTTCAACTACCCTACTTTGCTGAGTAGTTTTAGCTATTGAGAATTGTATCTTAATCCCATGTTCTTCACAGAGATCATAAAAATCATTAGATGTGTACTCTCCTCCTCTATTTTATCTTAGGAACTTAATTTTAAGATACATTTTGTTTTCCACTAGTGCTTTGAATATTTTGAATCTTTCAAAAGCTTCATATTTATATTTCAACAAACTAATCCAACACATTCAACAACATAATTATTATTGAACTCATGGAGATCTCTTTCTTATGGGCCCATGTATGTTTATATGGATAAATTCCAAAGGCATTTCAATAGAGTGTTCCATTTCTTTGAAATGAACTCTTATTCGTTTTCCAAATTGACATGTCTTGTAGACATTATTTTCAAGTTCGATGATTTTTGACATGTTTCACCTAATTTAACCAACTACTAAAAAGTGAGGTTCCCTAATATCTTGTGCCACAACAAACTCTCATCAGTTTCACCCAAATAGTAGCTTTCTTTGTCTCCTTCTAGCACATATACATTACTTGGAGTCCTAACTGCTTTATTTATAGTTTCTCCTATGTAAAACTCTTTGACCACATACCCATTTGACCTGAAGTTACCTCAAGTCCTTGCTCACACATTTAACTTACACTTGAAAGGTTATGCTTAAGACCGTCTACATAAAACACATTTTGAGTCTTAGTCTTTCCCTTTTCTAAGACGAATGTCCCTTCCCAGTATTCCTGTTGGTACATTGTTACCATAACATTTCCACCTCTCTTCATCGAAGGAGATAAATGTACTTCTATCACCTATGATTTGCTTTGAACATAGACTATCAATGTGGCACTGATTTCCTTCATTCGTTGCATATAAAAATAATCCACACTCTTTAGGGTGTATAGTCTTCTTATTTTTCCATATTTTGATAAACTATTCATTTCTATATTGCTAATAGGAAGATAAAAAATTGCTTCTACATTCTTTTGCCTTATGTGGCTAGAGAAGGCTTGGTCTTGATATTGTTTTGACTTTCTTGATAACTTAAAAACAACTTCTTTGATTTCTTGTTTATTCTTCTTCGATCTCATCTCATACGGTTTAAGTATTCCACGAAGTTGAATATTCTATTGTTGAGACTTTGGCATCAAATCTAGGAGAAAGCTATCTTACCACCTTTTGGACTATAGTAGAATCATTTATTTTATCACCTAGTTTTTTCATTGTGTTTACAATCTCATCCATTTTGAGAAAGGAACTACTTATACTTTCATCCTCATTCATTTTTAGATTTTCATATTGTATCATGTATGTTTGTAGTTTTCCATTTTTGACTTTGGCGTCTCCTTCATAACTATTTATAAGTTTATCCCACATTTCTTTGGTTGTCTAATGTTGTATTACTTTGACAAATTCTCATGGTGCAAGTCAAAGCAAAATTGCATTCATAGCCTCAGCATTGCTTTCATACCTTTTTTTAGGAGCCTCATATGTTGGAGAAGCTTCTTGGTTAAGATACCCATTTATCAGAATTTTATAAATATCCATTCCAAGTGACATCATATATGTTTCATTCCAATTTTCCAAAATGTAAAGTTTGTCCAATTGAATAGTGGACGTCTTCTTGAGAAAAAATCATCCCAACTTGTCATTTTGTGTAAGATCTTATTTCTTGCAATTAGGTTGTTACTAAAGGAACCTAGATTTAATACCAATTGTTGATTATTGAGAAAAAGGAGGAGGGTTAATCAATAATCTTATTTCCCAAAATAGTTTTCAATCAAATTTTTATTTCTTATTTTAAGAAATAAATAGAAAATCATCACATAACTAAATGATCACATAGGACACCACATATGAACGTGAAGACTCATAAAAAGAGAAAACCACAAAAACTTCTTCTTTTCTTTAAATGATTATAGTAGAAATCCACGTATAGTGAGTTTGCAAGTACTTACTTGTAAGAGAATTCTAATTTTTCAAGCTTCGACCCACTAAAGGCACATGTCGCCAAAATCTAGTAGGAACCCACCTATTTAAAAGACTGGTCCGTGGTTAGTGTTGTTCAATTTCTCATCTGTCTCTTTTCTTCACTTTGTACTTGTACCAGCAACAACCATATATGAAAATGCATTGTCTATATTACCTACACTACTCTTTGTACTCACCACCTAATAATTTTCAGGTTAGACCTTTTCTCCTTTACTTCACACCATCAACAACGTCCATAATTGTTTCTCTTCTATATTTTTGGTTTAGGTCCTTGCTTACTATGGGTATTGGTCCATGGACATTAGACACGTGGTGAGAACAACAACCTTAACAAAATTTAATAAAGTTCGCCTAGTGTCAAAATTCCATTAGATTTAAAAGCACACAAAGTGATCTTATTGATATCGAGGGTAAGTAAGTCAATTTAGGGCCCTCACCCAATCTGAAATTTTAATGAGGGGTGAGCCACATCTTTTTAAAGTGCACTCCACAATCCTTTGCAATGATTAGAATGGATGGTGGTGAGGTCACTTCAAGGCTCCCTGAACTTTCTAAACTTGGGTTGAAAGTTTTTTTTGGTTTTTTTTTTTTTTTTTTGCTCTTTGTGGTATACTTTCGTGTAAAGTGTGATAATCAAATCCACTACATGAAATTAATATATTATCTAATTTTCTACCATTTATCAATTATTTAATTAGACTAGTATATATTATTTATTTATATGGTTTCAATAAATAAACATGTTAGCATCACTTTATATAATAATTCTAAATTTCAAAAAAACATATATCTTGAAATAAAATATTAAACTATGAAAAGGCAGCATGTTTCTCTATTATGAGTTTATAGTTGACACAAGCCGAGTGATCTGTAAACGAGATTATATGTTGTCCTGCTCGTCTCAGACACTGGACCTGTCTTGACTTGTCTATACATCCATTTCATTACTTAAGCCTCCAGTGGGGCTCAATGGAAATGTACCCCATCTACTTGCATTTTTTAAAACTAGCAATTGTCCCAAAAGGTACAAAGAGAGGCCGATAGGATTATTAAATTGGAATTGTAGTTAATTGGTTTGTGGAAAACCTTGTTTTCTTGGACTGGATCATTGTGCAATTACTTTTCTTTAGATGTTTTGTTTATATCTATATTACAAGGAACACATTCAATGTCTTATTTCATTTATGCTATCCTTACTAATATCCCTTCCGTTCTTTTTTCTTGATCAATTTGATGAAATATTCCATTATCCTTTGGTCAAAGTCCTCACTTGCATATTAGTGTACATCCCGGTAAGTTCAAAGCTCGAAAGCCAACCAAAAAAGTCAATGATAACCACCATGCACGTATTCAAATTCGTAATGTAAAACTGCCAGACAGAGTTCAGACAGATTACCTCCAAGATGGGTATCACCATTTGTAGCCAAAACCTCAAAAACTCCGTTGTCAATAGTTAGAACATTGACATCAAACGTGCCACCACCAAGATCAAAAACAACAATATTTTTCTCTCCACCCTTCTTGTCCAAGCCATAAGCTATTGTTGCAGTTGTGGGTTCGTTGATAATACGAGCTACATTCAAGCCAACAATAACACCAACATCCTTCGTTGCTTGGCGCTGTGCATCAGTAAAATAAGCTGCGCAAGCCCACAAGTTAACAGTCACAATGCAGTCAACAATTGGTTAACACTTTTACCCTGAACCATTTGTAAGACCATAATTTATTATTTCTTGGCATGCAATGTTAAAACTTATGAAACTTTCCTGCTTGGTCTAGCTGATCGAAAAAAGTAAATCCCATTCCTCATTCTACAAAAAGAAAAGAATATGTAGAATAAAATTCAGTCGAGTCCTCTTCATTGAAAAAACTCGACAGTTTATCTAGCACCAACTTAACTGTAAAACCTGGCTTTCATTTACCAAAAAGAATTTAGTCCCAATTAACAAGTCTGTTTATGATTTACCTAAAAGTCAAAATGTGCAACAAACGTTTTCTTGCAACAAATTACCTTTCGTAGTGAAGAAAAACCACTTAATGTTTCCAATGTCTTATTATTACATTCAAGATTTAGACAATGTGAATCTTTATGCAGAAATCAATCGAGAGCCCAATTAATGAAATGGAGATACCTTTATGTGTTCGACAGACAACATACCCACAAGAATACCCAGGCAGGCTTGATAGCCACAGTTATCAACTATGTAAACCAATTTCAGAGTTAAAATAAATCCTCAGACATAGCTAGAATTTTCAGAGAAAGTTTTAACAAGCCATAATATATTACAAGCAACAATCATCACAACTAGAATCCCCCCCAATAGTACACAACGAAAGGCACTTGAGCATTCTTGAAATATTTGAAGAGTACAAAAAGTTCTTCTGCAAAATGTGCAAGAGTATATAACGGAAAAAACTGTCTTAGCATATAAAAATAGCTCTGTAATGGAGTTGAACTAAGATAGCTTAGCCAACTCCACCGATGAAAACATCTGCACAGTACCCAAATCACATATAGATAGATGTGATAATGCTACTCTAAGCCCCAAATACAAATCAGAATTAAATGTCGGAGCTCAAGAGCAAACTCCAATGACACAAAACTAATTGAATCCGCCCATCCCTAAATATGCGAAAGCATATTAACAAAGCTATTCAAAAGCATCATCATCGTCATTTGGAAGGGGTTGGGCCGCAGCTGCTACAAGTTCTGCCTCGTACCTGACAACATAAAAGATTGTAAGCCAAAGTTTCAATCTTTTAGAAATGGAACAAATTATTTCAATAAAAGTTAACAAAAAAATAAGAAAATAGCATTCTAATTACTGCTGCTGGGTTGCAAGGTCTATCTGAACCTCGGGAGGAGCAAGAGCAGGTGACTCCACAAAATGAAGGTTTGGATCCCTATAAAAATAACCCATTATAGAATCAATGCAATTTTTTTAATATAACATTTATATTAGGGAGCATCAGAAACTAGATTAAAGGCTCACCCTGAGAGCTTCCGTGCCAAGTACAGGAATGGCTTCTCAAAGTTGTAGTTACTTTTTGCAAATATCTCATAGTATTGAAGATTCTTCTTTCTATGAAAAGTAACTTGCTTAGCTTTCACTTGCCTGTTCTTCACATCAACCTTGTTTCCACAAAGAACAATAGGAATGTTCTCACACACCCTAAAATTCACAAAGATATTTAGCTAATCGGTTCAGGCAGTTGTGCCACCACACAATCAAGGAACCTTCATTTCTTCTTAGATATCCAACCCCTCTGCAAAATAGATACCTGCAAAGATCTCTGTGCCATGTTGGGACATTCTTGTAAGTCAATCGTGCAGTAACATCAAACATGATAACTGCACATTGCCCATGAATACTGCAACAAACAAAATCCCAATCAGTAAATAAGAAGGAAACAAATAAATAGAAGTGGAAAAATACGGAACCCTCGCCAATTCAATCAGGAAAATGCCAACAGAAACAGGAAAAGCAAACCAGTATTGATCAAAACAACCAATAACACAGTCTGTCTATAAATTCAAAATTAAACTAAATTCAAATTCAAATAAATATAAGTGGAAAAATACAGAACCCTCGCCAATTCAACGAGGAAAATGCCAACAGAAACAGGAAAAGCAAACCAATATTGATCAAAACAACCAATAACACAGTCTGTCTATAAATTCAAAATTAAATTAAATTAAAATTCAAAATAAAGAGACATAAACGAGTAAAACAGAGCGCTGATAAAAAGGAACCAAAAAAGGGCTCATAGTTGCTCCATTGTCATTGATATTGAGGTTAAAAGGTGTTGCTACTGAGCCCACACTACATACATATCAACACGGGAAAATAGAATTGATAAGTCAAAAGTTCTCTTGGGATCGATCCAAGTTTAAATCCATGTAGGACCTTTTTAAACAAAAAGTTGAAAAGGCACCCCAAAAGCTCAAATGTACAGTGCTCCAATCAACAGGTGTCTACTACACCTGCAGAGGATGACAAAAAACACTACTTTCGTAAAGTCCCAAGAGACCGCTCCTCTACCAAAGGATCCAACAAAGAGAATTATGACAAGGCATGATTAAGATTCTTCATATCAAGGAAAAGATTCAGTTACTAGAATCCCAAAAAATAAGTATATGCAATTAATGGTGGTTGAATCTCCTAGAGTGATTTAATCAGAAAACTGATTGTAAGAAGGTAAGGAGAAAGAAAGGGGAAATGGCAAGATTTTCCTTAAGGCTTAAGGCATTATATTATCTTTCTAATTTACACAACCCAAGATCTGCCTGCTGATGAAGAAAATCATATTTGAAGTTTTGTCCATGGGCATATTTATGGTAAAGACTGTAGATCAAACTGCAGAACCACTAAAAATAGGATCTGATATTTGTAATTTTTTGTTGGGCCGCAAACTGGAAAACACAACCCAGTAAACCCTGAAACGAAGAGGGACATGACTGAAAACCTTTACAACACCGATCCATGGGGCGACCTAGTGACACTGTTTATATCAAATCTAAAAGCCAACCACATCAATATAAATTGTGATGGGGATTCAAATGTGTCCAAGAACAAAAAAATGGAAAAAACCTCCAAACAAAATACCATTTATTGCAGAAGACAGCGCATACAGAAGCTTTGTAATTATAAAAACAAATCATATTGTACTCACGCTCGTATTTCTTCTCAAACTCCCCGGTAAGATGACGCTTCACGAAGGTTGTCTTCCCTGATTCACAAAATATATTACAGTCAATCTAACCGATTTAAAAAGAAAACAGACAAAACTGAACATAAACCCTATTTATAGCGCACCAGTTCCTCCATCGCCAACAATAACGAGCTTAAAGCTAGGGCAATCAGCATGCTGACTGGGTAGAGCCTAAATATAAGAGAAAGCCAAACAAATAAGCACAAAATAAACATACTAATGTTATCAGAATCCAACCCAACAAATAAAGGGTTTAAAAACAAGCACGATGAACCATGAAGATCTGTGGCATACCATTTAACAAGATTAAGAGCACTTCAGACACCCAATTAGAGGACGAGACCACTGAAGGTGAGGCCCTGACGATATGAGGAAAACAAAAGTTGCACGCGAAGAATGCAGAGCGCCCACGGAAAGAAAGCGGAAACAGGAGGAATAGAAATGGTCGTGGAAGAAAACAGGAAGAGCAAAAAGCTGAAGAGGAGAAACAGAAATGAATTGCACGACAGATGTCAACCATATGGCAGTTGAAAGTGCACGCCACCTGTCAAGCATAGAAACAAAATGTAGACGAAAAGCTCACTCAAAGGAAGGCCTATCGGCCTAATTATAGAAATTTGTCTCCGAAAGTGAAATAAAACATTATGAAATGTATTTTTATGATAAAAAAACGTTGCATATTTCTCTATTACAACTTTATATGTGTGGAGAGGTACTTTGAAGTAGTGTGGTCTGTAAACACTATAAATATAATTATTTGTAGCTGTGTGTGATTATTTTATCCGAGTGCTCTCTGAGCAAGTGGCACGTTTCTCTATTACCAGATTTTAGTTGACGACGAGGGTGTGTAGTTTATAGTATATACTTCACACCTTCATCGTCAACTATAAACTGGTAATAGAGGAACGTACCACCAGTTTGATCATAAAATACATTTCATAATGCATTATTACACTTTTGAAGGCCAACTTTTTAAATGCTATCAAGCTCTGCAATTTTGAAATATGCAATTTTTTTTAAGTTTCGAGTGTGATCGAGATACTATATTTAATGTCGAGCATGCAGTCTATGCAATGTGGATATTTTCGTTGATTTAAGATAGAGATTGCATGGTTAAAATATTATTAACCAGTGTGGAAGCATTTGTGATAAAATTTATTAAACACAGCCTCAATCGAGATAAGCTCAGGGGTGTTGACTTGCCCAGTCTATTTGCCTTCACAATACATTGCATGTGATGCAACAATAACTAGGCGACGTCTTGACTTCCACAGGACTTAAAATATAGACCAGATAAGATGAGCTCTTAAAATATAGATGTGCCCCACTCTATTTGCGTTCTTAAAACATAGACGTGCCCCAGTGTACTTGCGTGGGGTCACGTACATATTTTAAGCGCGTAGTCTAACGAGTGGAGGAGTTGCTTGGAAAGTTATGGAAATTTTCATTGAGAAAATCCGGCAAGGATTTTTGTAAATCTAAGTTATAGGTGTTAAACTTCAAAATTTTAGGTGTCTTAGATATTTTTGATTGTGCTGAATCCATTTCCACCATAAAAACACAATTCAAACCTATGTTACCAGAAACGGTATGGGAGCATTCGTTTCCAAAGAAAAATGCAAAGAAAACAGAACGGTACGGAAAACGCCGTTTTGTACGGTCGTTTTTGTTTTTCAATACATGAAACCGGTTTCTCTGGAAACGAATGGTTTTTTGACACGGTTTTCATAAAAACGTTTATTCTGGTTCGTTCCAATTGGACGTTGAGCAGAATTAAAAAAAGGCAAAGGTTGGTTTACGTTACTCTGGTTTGTTTGTAAGGTTGGTTTCATTGTAACGTTGAGTCTAATTTAAAAAAATGAAGGTTGGTTTTGTGGATAGTTTTTAGTGTAAAATTTCTTTAACAACATTGTTTATTTAGGGATTTTGTTTGTTAAAATTATATCATTGGGATGTGTTGCTTTAATGTTTTAATTATTTTTTCTTAATTTTTGTGTTGGTTTTATTTAAAAGTGTATTTAGTGTAGAATTTCTTATATAATTTTATTGTATTTAATATTTAAAAATTGTCTCTTTATACAAAACTATCAATTTAAATACACAGTGTTACAAAATATATTATTTTTATTATTATAAAGATTAATTACTATTATAATTATAAAAATTAATTACTATTATAATGGATTAACGATAAAGTTTTGAAAGTTTGATGGTATTTTTTTTAGGTTTTGTCTAGTTGTAGCATTTCTGGTTTTCAAACCTTCTGCTTTTTCTATGCAAAATGTCAGTGGAGGGAGCAACACTTCTTCCTATAGCAAGATAGTTGAAGGTAGTAGTAGTTCTAAACAACCCTCTACTTTTGGCTCAATTCCCTAATCCCAATGGAGCTCAATTCAATCTTCACCATCCTATTACCCAACTAGGGAAACTACAACCTAGTAGTTGCTTACCAAATACTACAATATAGCCCAAATTTGAGGTCCGCTCAAATAATATAGGAGAATATACACATGATATGCCAAATCATGTACTCATCAGGGAATTTCTAGGGATATGGCCTTCAAAAAAATCCCACTCTCACTAGGTCCAAATCAAGTGGAAATGGAAAGGTCAAATCAAGCTTGAATTCAATGCCAAAGGTTTCTTCACTATTAAAGGATCAAACATGGGTATTTGCGAATGACCTATGTAAGCAACACAAGCCTTGTTTTCCTATGAATATTCGAGAATGGTCTATGTGAGCACATTATTGGAGAATGCGGATGATGTATGCTTTGTTTTATGTTTTTCACATTTTTCTTGTTTTTTTCTCTCTCCTCGTTTCTTGAATGCGAAACCTCCAAACTTCGTTTCTCGTCTCGTTGTCGTTTCTCGTTTCGTTTCCCGTTTCTCGTTTCTGGTAACATAGATTCAAACACTGCCTCTACAATATTTTTTGAAACTTTTTTGCCCAGATTCCAACCACTTTTAACCGTCGCCGCAATTTCTCCGCCAGGCAATTTCTCTGACTAGTTAGAGGACTCCTATTTTAAGAGCTCATCTTATCTTGTGTATATTTTAAGAATGTTCCACTGTGGAAGTCAAGACGCCACCCAGACTCTTTGACGAACTTATTGTTGCATCACATGCTCTAGAGTTGGACCCACTCTCATTAAGAATGCAAATAGACGGGGCAGGTCATGGCGTGGTCCAATGTGAATATTGCATCACATGAAATGTATCGTGAAGATCGTTTTTATCGCATCCAGACCGGACCCCGACTTGACATGTCCATATATATAAAGAATGCAAGTACGTCTCCATTCAGCGCAAAATTAAACAATAAACGTATTGGACACTCTATAGTTTTAATGCAGTTCGTGGATTCAGTGTTTGACTTGCCTCCTAATTTAAGATAGAAAAATAGCTAATCACAGGGCACTCGAATAAAATAACCATACACAGCTACAAATAATGATCCGAGTCACTAGCTAGCAAGTTTGCTGGTCTTTCTATTGCGAGTGCTGACATCATATCAATGACGTGAGTGTGGACTTCGAATAGATCAGTTTAGTGTTACAGTCGAGGCAAGAAGGTTGGGTTGGGACTTGAAGGTATGTTGCCATTCTACATTCAAATGGAGTAAAGCATCCATGAATTTTTTTTTGTAAGTATTTTGTCACGGCATGTTGCCATTCTACATTCACATGGAGTAAAGAATCCATGAATTTTTTTTTTGTAAGTATTTTGTCGCGGCATGTTGTTTTGGCAACCACGCCAAGTCCCATGGTAGTCTATGCACCGGGACCAGAGTTAAGGAGACCAGATCAAAGGGATCCGAGCCCTGTATATTTGTTTATAGTGGAAGATTAGAGAACTATTAATATTATTTTTAAATGATTAATTCACTTGCATAGATCTACCAATATAAGGCCAATAAGTTGGATCAATCAAACTATGTTATTTAGAAATTTAAGTTCCAAGTGTTGATGGAAGGTTATTGAGTATGGGCTATCACAAAGGGAGAAAAAGCAAAGCGAAGGGTAGTTGGACGTTTGACAACAACATCAATCGAAGGCTTTATGGACTATCATAAATGGAGAAAAAGCAAAGCCAAGTGTAACTGGAGGTTCAACAACAACATCAATCTAAGACTTGGAGAAGCAGGGAAATAAAGCAAAAGTATTGTTAGGGATGTCTATGATAGATAGCATAATTCTTCACATTCTTGATACCAAGACTTCCAATAAAACTTGAACTACATTGAAGGATTTGTATGAGACTAAAAATACAATCCGTGTGATTATTTTTTGAAGAGTAAGCTCCTTTACATTAAAATGGAAGAAAATGAAATTGTTAGTAATTTTATTTCAAGAATTAAAGAGGTGAAGGATAAGTTGGGAGACAAATTTGGGAGACACAGGAGAATCAATAGCTAATATTGATATTTGTATAGTTAATTAAAATTGAATGTTAGAGGGCTATCAAATGTTCATTACAGGTCTTGCAGCAAGGAAGAAAGCAACCACTCTTGATGAATTGACATATACTCATGCAACAAGAAGAGAGGTGCAGGAATTTGAAGCCTCAAAATCCATACTTAGAACTTTTAGCGAAGAAGAAATTCTTCAAAGGGAAACAGAGAGAAGGAAGTAAAGGTGGATGTCCATCTCAGAAAAGGCTATCTCCAAAGTCAAATCAAGGTAAGTCACCTGCTAGAAATGATTCTAAAATTAAATGTTTTTATTGTGGTAAGATTGGGCATCTTGCCAGAGAATGTTACAAGAAGAAAAGTGATGAATCTGGGCATAAACCCATAAGACATTTAAGGCATTTTGCAGGAAAAGCCCTAAATTTTGATCTCAAGAATCTTAAGTTGTTTGTGTCTAATGTTGTGTTGTGTGTTGAAACCGATGATGTTAATGCACAATTTGTGGATTTTGTAGCCTCAATTCACATGACATGCAATAGGAGCCGGTATGTGAACTTTAAGGAAATAAGAAATGGTGCCAACATTTATATTAGAAATGATCATGCATTTCAGATCAAGGGATATGGAGACATTCCAATAACACTACCAAATGGCAGTGTCAGACACATTCATAATGTTATGTATGTGCATGTGATCAAGAAAAATCTGAACTTTGCGTCCATAATCACAGATCATAATCTAAAGGTTGAATTTTTCAAAACATATTGCATAGTAAAGGACATGTTTGATCACTGCAAACTCGTTACTTTAGGAGTTAAGTTGGAGGCATGCTCAAACTTGATGTCTCCAGCAAGAGTCATCAAGCACTAACTTCTGCAACTATGTCAATAGAAATTTTTTGGCACGAGAGGTATGGTCATATCAATTATCATGATTTGTTGTTGTTGCATAAAAAAGAAATGGTTGAAGGACTTCTGACGTTAAAGAATGAGTATGTTGCATGTGAAGGTTGTGCATTAGGAAAAATACATAGAGATGAACTCCCCTCTAATTTGGATAGGAGAAGAAGATATGTATTAGAACTTGTGCATACTAATTTTTGTGGACCAATGCATATGAGATTCCCAAGAGGTGCTTATTACTTTTCATTGTTTATTGATGATTGCACAAGGTATACTTGGGTTTACTTCCTTAGGAGAAAGAGTGGTGTTTTTGAGTATTTCAAAGAATTCAAAAAAATAGTAGAGAAAGAAATAGATAAGTTCATAAAAATCCTCTATTTAAACTAAGGGGGAGAGTACAGGTGGGGAACTTCATCAAATACTGCAAATATCATGGAATAGAACATCAATTTACATTACCCTACCTCCACAACGGAATGGTGTGGCAGAAAGAAAAACCAAAACATTGGTGGAGTGTGCATAGAGTATGATTAAAGGTAAGAATCTTTGAAATGCTTTTTAGGATGAGGCCATTAGCACTGTTATTTATTTAAATAATAGAAATCCAACAACGTATCTTGATCTCAAGACCCGAAGCCTTGTATCATGTTTTAAACTAGCAATTCATCATTTGAGGATATTTGGGTGTAAGGCATTTGTAGATATTCCAAAGAAGAATAAAAAGAAACTTGATGCGAAAGCCATCAAATGTATTTTTTTAGGGTACTGTTCATAATTTAAAGCTTATAAAATGTTTGATCCCTCTACTCATAAAGTATTTGCAAGTAGAGATGTAATTTTCCATAGGAAATTAGATGAAGGCAACAAGGATAATAACTATGAAAGGTGGCACATACTTCCTGAAGTTGAAGACACTACAGAAGAAGCTTAAGACAAAGAGGAATATAAGCTTGAGGAAGAATCTAGTGATATGGATACTACCAATAGCCGGAGCTCACTTAGAGGTGGATAAGGACCTTCAGAGAGCAGGGATGAAGACATCAAAGTGCCCAGGAGATCTACTTGACAGATTCACCTACCTAAAAGGTATAAGAACTATGCCCTAAAGAATATTGTTTTAAATGTCATAGAACCCATGAGTTTTAGTGAATCTAATGAACATGAAGAGTCAATAAAAACAATCAAGGAAGAATATGACTCTATAATGAAAAAGAAAACCTGAGAATTTACTGAATTGCCTAAAGATAAAAGAGACCATAGGATGTAAATGGTTGTACAAACCCAAATTTAAAGCATATGGTAGTATAGCTAAATATAAGGTCATATTTCTGACAAAAGGGTACTCACAAAAAGAGGGCATTGACTATGCAGAAACATTTGCACCTATACCTAAGTTGAACACTATTGGATTGCTAATTGCATTATCTACAAAGTACCATTGGAATCTTCACTAGTTAGATGTAAAATATGTTTTTCTGAATGGTGATTTAAAGGAGGAGGTGTATTTGACACAACCTGAAGGGTTTGTGAAAAAGGATCAAGAACATATAGTTTGGAGATTAAAGAAAGCTTTGTATGGGCTGAAGCACGCACCCAGTTCATGCTATGAGAATATAGATTCCTTATTTCTTCAACGGGGTTTTATGAGGACCCAAAATGACCCAAATATGTATACCAGATTTGATTCAAAGGAGCATGTTGTACATATTTCCTTGCATGTTCATGATTTAATGATTAAAAGGAATTATGGTAAACTAATTGATGGAATTAAGGTGCATAAGTCAAAATTATTTGAGATGAAAGATCTTGGAGAGCTACATTATTGTCTAGGCCTTGAAGTTTGGAGAGACGTCGGTCATAACCTTGTTTCTCACAGTAAGTATGTCAGAGAATTTCTTAGGAAGTTTAAAATGGATCAATGTAAAGTTTCTTTCGTTCCGATGCAACAGAATGTGAAACTTCACATTGATGATGGCTCAAAGAAGGTAGATGGTACATTGTAATTACCTTAATAAAAACAGACTTGATATAGCATGATTTGTTAGTGTGTTAAGTCAGTTTATGGTGAGACCTCTAGAAAGCCATTGGAAAGCAGCGAAAGGTGTACTCACGTATCTTAAAGAAACAATTAATTTTTTTATTAAGTATATTCATTCATATGATGTTGAGATGACATGTTAGTCATACTTAGATTAGGCTGGTAATTTGGATGATAGGTGATCTACTGTAGATTATGATTTTAGCATTGGATGCAAGATTGTTTCATCGAGTACTAAGAAACAACCTATTGTATCCTTTTCATCCAGTGAGGCATTGTATGAAGCTTTGTGTGCAACAACTTGTGAAGTTATTTGGTTGAGGAGAGTTCTTCAAGTTGTTAGAGAAGAACGAAAGAAGGTTGCAATAATCAAATGTGATAACCAAAGGCTCGATCAAGTTGGAAAATAATTCAGTTTATCATGCAAGAACAAAGCATGTTGATGCTCAGTTTCATTTTTTTAGAGAGAAGATAGAATCCAAAGATATTTTTCTTGAATATTGTAATACTTGTGAAAATTCTACTGATATCTTCACTAAGCTTCTTGGGAAGATGAGATTTTATTTGTTTAGGGAGATTTTAAGTGTGGAAATAATCATTTCTCCATTAAAAGGGAGACTTAGAAATAATGAAGAAAGTATTCGTTAGGCTATTTTGATTGTGTTTTTATTTAGGACTTAGATCCTATTTTCGAGGAGTTTGCTTGATCTCCTTAATTGAATGTAATCATATAAATGCATGTACCTTTAATTGTTTAATCAATGAGGAATTAACAACGTTGTTTTGGTAGCCTCCACATGTAGCTCGTCTCACCTGTGAGATGTAGGTTCATTCATTAAGTTTTGTCTTCCATTTTCAAATAATTATATAGTGTTAATAATTAATCTGTAGTCAATTAGTATGGCGTTATGTAACAGGGATTTTATGGGTGTTTATAAGTGAGATGAACTCTTAGGTGAGTGGTACAGAAAAATGTACCCCAAAGAGATATGTATGGAAAGCCATGTAACATTTGATTTGCCGAAATAATACAATTTCTCAATTCAAAAAAGAAAATGTTAACTTGAGTGATTGGGATGAAGGAATGGAATCCTCCCCACCTAGGTTTAGTTCCCACAAATGACATGACAATATTGATAATATAGCATTGTACCTCTTAAAAATAAAATTATTATAACCTATAATAGACCTTCTCTCGTAGACGAGAATGGAGTAACCAAATATCTTATTAAGGAATCATAAAATATGGAACAACAATGCTATATCCTTTGTTAGCTCTAGAGGGGCCTCAAGTGGTTTGTGCACTTTATGGGATCCATGCCAACTTCAACTTCTAAATTCTCTCAAGATGACACATTGGATAGCCACCTCCTTCTTGAACCTCTCCACAAATCAGGTATGTGATATCATCTGATGATATATATATATATGCTTGTTAATTTTAGAGAGAAGCAAGATTGTTAGAATTCCCTCATGGGTCTTCAATATTTTGAATTTGGCACTAGTTGTATATTCGGTGGGAATTTCAACACCACATTAACATTAAAATAATATTAGCCAGTGTTGAAGCATTTGTGATAAAATGTATTAAATAAAACCTTTCTTATCTTATCTATATTTTATGAATGAAATTAAATTGGAGCACGACTCCATTCCGCTCCAATACATTCTAAATGCAGTCCATGTCTGATACGAGAAGGACAATGTTAATGTTGCATGACATAAATGTATTGTGATTGTCGTATTTATCGCATGGAGACCAGACCACGTCCTGATATGTACATATATATATTTTAAAAATGAAAGTAGCATTTCTCTTTGTGATTAGATTCGCTCTTCCCTGTCCTGGACTTATGTAACTTCTTTCATTTATATAATGAATAAACTTTGGTTTTTTTCTTCAGGAAAAAAAATAGCATGTCTCCATTCATAGCTATATATTTAAACAATAAATGTAGACGTATTGCCTCAAACTTTAAAATATAAAAATACCTAATCACAGAGAACTTGGATAAAATAACATATATAATGATCCTTATAGCGTTTACAGGCCACAATACTTCAAAGTACCCATTCACACCACCATAATCGGTATAAATTTTGTAATTAAGAAATGTGCCACCATTTTTTATCATAAAAATACATTTCTTAATACTTTATTTCACTTTCGGAGACCAATTTCTATATTTTAAGAAATGCATGTAGACTGGGATACATCTCCATTATGAACCAGTACGCCTTAGGTAATGCAATGGGTATATTGAAGAATTATTTAATTTATGTTTGTCAGGGATCAAATCTTTAGAGGTGGAAATTATATTTTTGGAGTGTAGAATTCTAGGAAAGGTTTTCACCTCAAGGGATTTGATCTCTTTTCACCTATGATAGATCCAGAGTTAGATGGATATAGGCTAATTCCAATTAGGGACAACAATGTCACATTTATAGATTATCATTATTACGTATATGTTTGAGATAAATGAAACACTAAATGATATTTATATGTTTATTATTATGTCTTTGTTTGAGGACTTAAAGTGATGACATGAAGATACAATCTTAGTTTGACTTGGATTGAGAATAGTGAGTTAATAAATTTGAATCTGACCATCATACACAAATCTTGTAGGAGAATTTTCTACATTAGGTCGTTGTTGAAAAGCTTTGTGGTGATCCTGTGGCTTTAAATCATATTTTGATTTTTCTACATGTGGTCATTGGTGACTTGGATTGAGAATGGTGAGTTCATAAATTTGAATCTAACCACTATACACAAATTTTGTAGGAGAATTTTCTACATTAGGTCGTTGTTGAAAATATTTGTGGTGATCCTGTGGCTTGAAATCATATTTGGTTTTTTCTACACTTAGCCATTGTTAAAAATCTCACTCATGGATTTACATCATCTTGTTTTTGTTTTCTTGTGTTTTACAATTGTTAAAAAGTCCTTTTCTGGGTTTACATTATGTTGCATTTTCCTAAGTTGGCCTTATCATTTTTTTCTTTAATCATTAGATGCCTTGAATTGTTTGTGAGTGGTTTGTGTGTTTATGTGTATGGATTTGGATGGTAATTTTTGTGGATATTATAGTTCTTGTGTTGTATTTCTATATGTATATGTAATTGTTTATGTTGATCCAAAAGTGAGATATTTTTTCAATAATTAATTTAATTCTTAATAGTTTCCCTCAAGATATTACTAAACATATCTTGAGGAGAATTTTTAATAATTTACTTCCTCAAGAATATTCCCGAAACAAATAATTTGTTTCTTTGTAAAATTTTGAAACAATTGATTTCCTTCAAGAATATTTTGGTGAATTTTTTTATCATTATTTTTCAAAGTCAAGAAATAATATAATTTTGATTTTTTTTAAATGAGTAGCCAATATTAGAAATTCTATATATTATCTATTCCTTTGAACAACTATAATATATTTGAAGGGTTATGAACAATTACAAATAATTTTTGATAAGTATTGAGAAAGAAAACAAGACATGTTTATGGATGGTGTTGTTAAAATTTTGATAAATAATTAATGCAGTGATTTATTATGAAAAATATTTTCATGTTATGATTCTTTATGTAACCATTTTTATAAAATAAAAACTAATCTATATTTTTTATTTTATCACATCTCCGTTTTCTATATCTCTTAAAAATGGATTTTGAATAGCATTTTAATGAAAGGTTTATAAATATATATTTTCCTCAAATAAACATTTTGAATATAAATATTTTATATTTGATTAAATTTTGAGTCAAGGTTAAGAAAAATTGATAAATGAGAAATGATGTTAAAATTTCGATTAAATGATAAATGATAAATCATAAAATTTTAAATTAAATTGTTCATTTATTCCAATCTTTAAAAAAACAAAAATTTATTCATCTTCATTGGGATGTTGAAATAATTTAATTTTATTGTTCATGAAAGAGTGTTGGTAGTTTTATGTGAAAATGAAACTATATACTGGAATGATGTATTCTAGGGACACATTTTTTTTATTCTCATTCATTGGGACGAAGAATTAACTTAATTTTATTGTTTATGAAAGCTTGTTGGTCATTTTTTTGAGAAACTGAAACTATAAACTGGAATAATGTAGTTTAGGGGCGCTTTAATTTTAATTTGTATATTTGATCAAAATAATTTTCTAATGAATATTTATTCATTCTCATAGAATTTTAATTTGCGAATTTTATTATATTATATTTGCAAAAGATTAATTTATTTCCTAGTTTGCTAAGTAGATGGTGTATAAAACTATAAAATATTAAAAGATAGACATAATATTAGTTTAAATTGTACAATATTAGAAATTGAAAATATGAGTGTACAATTACTTTAATTATTTATCTCTTTTATTCAATGTTCTTTGTAGTGTATATTCACTATATTTAAGCTGGGATAGAAATTTAAACATTCATTATATTTCTACTATAATTTTAGTTATTTAAATTAAAATGCATAAATAGAACTAACGTCTTTAAAATCTTATTAGGCAACTAGATTGTCTTTAACTTAAATTTACAATTCCAACAAATATGTGTTAAATCTTTGAAATAATTTATTTATCCCCTGCATTGATTTTATAATTAATAATATTTTTAAAATATCACATAATTGAATGAATTATGCATCTCCCTCTTATCACTGTTATTAGAAAATAATTGAAAATTTGAGCAAGAGGTTTATTACTTTTTAGATTAAAAACTAATTTGCATTATAAAAATATTATAACATGTGTTATGGATTGTTGATATTGCAAGCCAATACAAAGGAGGTATAATAAAAATATTTCATTCTTACTCTCAATTAAAGATAAAATATTATAGTGTCCATATAAAATAAGATAATTTTATATCAACTTTTAAAAATAATTGAATTAATTAAAACAAAAAACAAATAAAATTGATATTATTTATATTTTCATATTTCAATTGGATAATTAAATAAACCACTTTAATTCCCATATTAATATTAAATTTAGAAAAAAACATAAACATGTACTACAATAAAATATTTCAAAATTAATTGAAATAAAAAGATTAAAATATTTCAAAATTAATTGAAATAAAAAGATTAAAAGTAATATTGATATGTATTTAAAAATATATTAATAGCAAAAGAAAGCTTTAATGTAGACAATATAGTCTATAAATAAAATATGTCAATAATCATGTTAACTAACTTATTTCAATGTGTTTTAACATCATAATTAATTATATATATATATATATATATAATTTCAAGTATCATTATTATTAAGGGTTAGATTTGAATATAGCGAATATTTGTTGCAATTTCCTATTTAAGTTATTTGTTTCCATATATTTACACAATTTATCCATTAATGCATTCAAAACTATAATTTAAGAAATGAATATATATATACATATATACATAGAGAGAGATCTTAACTATTATCTATCAAGTGTTTAGAGGGATGCAATCTTTAGATATGTAACTTTTGTAATTTTTTTACTATACAAAAAGTTTGCAACTCAATATATTTGATCCCTCTAAACTCTCACTAAATATGTGGTTAAGATGTATCTATATTAGTTTCTCATTTACTTTTTTCTATATATATTGAAATTTATATAGAAATATTTTATGATAATTAACGTTAAAATATATTTGTTCTAATTTTAATATATATATAAAATCGAAATCGAAGCTAATATTTTTGCTAGCTTGGAAAAATAGCACACTTCAAATTTAAAATGGTACCTTAAAATGTTATATGATCTATCTTCCCTTAGATTCGTATTTACCAATATTGAAAAAAATAAAATCTCTCAAACTGAATTTTGTTTTAAACGTTAATACTAATAAAAATGTTTGTATTTTAAGAAATTCGATGAATAATGGTACATTAAAAATTAAAACCGATTTATATTAATTATAGTTTCATTAATTTTTATGTTTTAAAATAAATATTTTTATAAAATAATATAAATATTTATTAAATAATATATATTTATATTAATTATAGTTTCATTAATTTTTATGTTTTAAGATAAATATTTTTATAAAATAATATAAATATTTATTAAATAATATAATTTTTATTAGTTATATAAGAAAATTTATCACTTAAATATTTCATGTGGTCTGAATGAAAAATACAATATCATCAACAATTCCAAACCATTGTTTGACAATATCCATCAACATCCATTTCAATCTTCCATCACATACCTTATGAAGGGAGCACTTAAATTTTTTTCCATGATCCACGTGTCAAATATTTCGTCACATACCTTATGAAGAGAGCACTTAAAAACTTTTCCCATGATCCATGTGTCAAATCTTCCATCACATACCTTATGAATAGAGCACTTAAAAAACTTTGACAATATTAGTACAGAAAGTCCAAGATGAATATGACAACAAATTGGAGTTATTAATCATTTCTCAACTGTGGATTACAAATGTTAAGCCAAATTGGAAAATTCCATTGGACATTAACTTAATTTCTTAACACATTATTAGTCCCTGTTGCAGGGTAGGCAGGGACTATAGTAATCGATATGATGTTCATTAATATTAATTTGAGTTGTTTAAGATTCTCAATAACCAAAGTTTTAAGACTCATGACATATTTTTCATAGTGAAATCTTTTTCGTCATCTTAGTTGGCCTCTTCCTAAGGCATGGAGGCCAGAACCATATGTTATTCTCATGTTTCTTTCATGTGTTTCCTTCGCATTTTCAATTGTGAGACTAATGTTGGCATTAACTCATTTCGATTAAATTTTTGGGTGTTTGGATTATTTAGTTTCTTAGTAATATATATGTTAGGCGACATGCACACTACATGCAACCAGACTAGATACCACATGGCTACACATGGCTACTACATGTACTACCCATGTGTCTTTGATACCAGTTAACGGTTCTTCAAGTGTGGTCCTTGTCCTTCATTGAAAGGTACCTCATACTTCTTTTGCTAGCTTTACTTCTTTTGTTGGCTTTTGTTGTTGTTGGCTTTTGCTAGCTATGATGTGGGATATTCGCAGAGATTGGTAGTGGAAGATGGGCGAGAAATTGAAAGGTACCTCATACTTCTTTTGCTGGATTTTGTTGTTGCTGGCTTTTTCTAGCTATGATGTGGGATATTTGCAGAGACCGGTAGCGGAAGATGGGCGAGAAAGGACGGGGAAGAGGTTGTTGTATCCCGGATAGATTCATTGATTCATGAGTCAAAAATGCAAGAACGTTAGTAAAGATAGGTCCTAGAGACTTATGCCCAAGCCACATTACCCTTCTCTTAAAAGCACTCATCGAGACCTGCTTTCACCGTTTACTTACTACCTCTTCACCCAACGGAGTCTAGCCCTTACTATCACTGAAGATGGGAATAACAGTAGCGTAGGCACTATCGTCGTGAACCTTTCACCCCTGACTTCCATTTCTTTCTTGGACCAACCGGGGGTAATTCTCCTAGCCTACCTATAATGAAATGTAAGTAAAAGCGAGCAAGCAAGAGCTCAGCTTAAAATCCATTGATCCCATCAAGCTGTAGCAGCCAGCCCAGACCATCAATCTATGCAATCGTAGCATTTTTATCCTTCCTAGCTGCCCATGTGAAATGTCTTCAAAAGCCATTCTCAAAAGAGAAAAAGTGACTTTCATTGTGAAGTTGGGGTTCCACATATTAGGTCAAAAAAGTGCATTTACAGCGTGCTCAAATGGCTATTGAACCAGTTTATATCTAATCTGGTGCACCATCAGTCAAGGTCAAAGATATAGCTTCTATGAAGGCAAGTGGGTTATACGGGTAACAGTTAAGGAAAATAAGCTGGTGCGTAGTGGCACGTGAGCCTTAATGGCTAGGTTTAAGGCGAATAAGCAGGGGCATGGTGGCACGTGAGCCTTATTGGTGAGGTTCGAGATAGCTATTACACTTCACGACGACACTAGAACTGTCTATCGTTTCCCACGTCTTGATACGAGGTTGAGACAAGTCCTAGAGAGTGGAGAGGCGATACATGGGCTACACACAAGTCCTAGAGTGTGGAGAGGCGATACGTGGGCTACATGCAAGCCTTGCATGCCCACTTCCAAGTTTCCTTTCCTATATTTAATTTAATTTATATCTATTTTTTTAATGATTTTTCTATATCAGTGGCTCTGCAAATTTAATATAAAACATTATACCACCTTTTCATGCAACATGTTTATACATTCACATATGTATACACTATATCATATTGGTCTTCATTATGTTGAAGTTCACATATGTATACACTATATCATCTTGGTCTTCATTACACTGAAACTCTGAATCAAGGCCACCATCAAGGTATGAATTGGGTGAATTACGCTGAAACTGTGAATCAAGGCCACCATTAAGGTAAAGGCCACCATCAAGATAAGCGCTGGGTGAATTAGAGAAGCTTTTTTCATTTTTTAAAGGTGTTTGCTAGCTAAGAAGCCTATATGAGCTTTCACAAGGATGTTTGTTGGTCATGGGACCTAGAGATAAATAAGCCTCGACTCCCTGCGATGCGTAACTGTGCATACTAGGTGTTAGGACTGCTTACTTGAAGGTTATCAACTGGTTCAAATAGGTCCTTCTAGAAGAAGCCTGGTTAGATGGGCCATCCCCATCACTAGTTCAAATAGGTCCTTCCAAAAGAAGCCTTATTATATGGGCCATCCCTGTCCATGCAAAGGAAAGTTGGTTCATCGAAAGAATCAACTGCTTCAACAACTTGCTAAGCTAGGACATCATCTTTTGGGCAGTGGTGATCAAGCTTCTAATCATTGTATTTTTTCAAATCTTCCTGAAGCTAGCGTAATTACTGTATATGCCCAAATCTTCCTGAGTGAGAGCCTATGCGATGGGTAGATAGATGCCAAAGCTGGCATTATGACTGAGTGGGAGCTTTTTTTCCCACATTGAGGTCCTGTCCTTGAGCTCCTTAGCCATGGAAACTCTTATGGGTCTTCCCCATTGAAGCCAAAAATATATGCATTATGCCCATTTCTTCTTTTGGGGTTTCACATAAATTGTGGGGTTTTGCAGAAATTGTATCAGTTGGACAACCTCGACAATGCGCCTGATAGCCGAAATCTCTACTTGCCACTTTCATCCTCATGCAGCACACCTGTTTTCACCTACACGGGCCACTTGTGGATGCAATCCACTTGTTTTTGTTTTCATGCTCGCCACTTGTTAATGAAATTTTCTTTTTTTTGTTGAAGCAAGAGACTTTCCTTCTATTTCAAAAACCCAAAGGTAGAATTACAATAAATATAAAGGGCCTGAAAATTTCAAGGCCTACAAAACCAACTATATCGTACTATCAAAGATGTGCCCCACTAAACTAACTAAAGTGCAATATGACCGATCAAATTGTCCCCACAAATAAAATATTACCCAAAGTCAAAGTCCTCGATACCTCCCATAATAACCTCACAAAGATTGAACAAACCCGCTTCCCCACAAACTAGCCCAACCAGATCTAACCGTTGATTGGCATCACAAAAAAGGATGGCTCGGAGAGATATCAGAGAGCCAAGAAGCAAGGTCTTTAAGGCGCGATGAAGGGTGGTAAGATGACTCCCACCCCTGCCACGTGTTGAGAGCTGAGTGGAATCGCTCTCAACGAGCCAAAACCACTTACCATTTGAGAGCCTTGCGATCAAAAGAAAACCGCTTAATGCCGTGGAATATCCTTTGTGGGAGCGATCCATCCTTTCAACTTGTTGAAACTGACAATGGAGCTCACCGCCGAAACATTCTGAGACTGTAAATGAAACCTTGTGTCGCCATTCAAGAAACAAAGGAGATAAGTTCCCTTACCCCAAAGGAAGTTATCACCATGCAGAGAAAGCCCTTTTTCAAAGAGTCGACCACCGAAATGAGTAAGAACAGGCATAAAGAGCTTTAATCATAGCCTACCCCTCGAGCCCAATAATCAAAAATTTCCTTGTCCTCTGCGGCTTGAGCATCGCAGAGAGATTTTAGCCTGCTTGGAGGCATCTCCTGCCATTTCATTTCGATCCTGCAATCTAGATTAGTCACTCCTTGGTTGGCCAGGAGATCTGCAAGTTTATTGGCCTTCCTCTGAACATGATTGAAGCTAACCATTCGTAGACTCTGGAGATGTTTTTGGATTCTCTGGTACACTTGTATAAGTCTCCATTGTTTTGAGACCCTTTCAGGCATTGTTCCATAGCTGATTTTCTTAACTGCATTTATAGAAATCTCAGAGTCTGCTTCGATGAGAACATTTGAGCTGTGATTGAGTTTAAGAAGCTCTAGACATTGTTCCAAAGCCATTAATTCAGCCATGTTGTTGGTGGCTTTGCCTAAATGACAGTGGAAAGTGAAAATTATTTTTCCTTCTTCATCTCTTAACACACCTCCATAACCTGTAGTCCCCAGGTTGCTTTTTGAAGCCCCATCAATGTTGCATTTCAGATAACCTTTTGGTGGAGGATGCCAGAACTCCTTTTCCATTTCCAACACTCTTTCTTTTTTGCTAAGACCCTTGAGGATGATCCCCTGCATTCCCAGCTGCTTGAGAGTTCTCAATTCAAGCGCAGTGGGAGGATTCGAGGGATAGCTGTGTACAGTGGTGGAAACGGTCTCCTTAATCTGCTTTAAGATCAAATCCATCAGGCAAAGAGGAGTAGTTTTTTCATCCTTGAAGATTCTTTTATTCCTTTCCTTCCAAACATTCCAGATAATGAAGCTTGGTGTCAAGGTCCAGGCCAAATTAAGGATCTCATACTCTGAAAAGTTTTTTCTCCACTTGTTCAGGGTGTTAATAATGTTGCCTTTGTCTCTGTCTATCTGTTGAAAAATGATGTTGAAAGAATCCCACAACCAGGTGGTATAGGTGCAATTGTTGAGAATATGCTCCATAGTCTCCTCTTGAGCCTCACATAATTGGCATCTAGAAGGCCCCATAACCCCCCTCTTCTGAATTTTTTCCCAAGTTAATATTTTCTTGTGATGAACTAACCACATAAACAGTTTGATCTTCATCCATCCTTGGTGGCTCCAGAGTTTTTTCCAGGACTTAGCCAAAACGCAGGGGTCCAGGTTAAGGGTAATTTTTTTTTCTTCTTTGATATTAAAGATGCCTTCTTTGTTTTGGCCCCATCTTAACTGATCCTGCCCATCTGTAACCAAGATCTTCCTCTGTTCTAATATTTTCATGAGTTCTTCTATTTTTGCTTTTATGGGGCCGTCCTCTCTGCATTCTATTTTCCTCCAGCTTCTCCATTTCTAAGTGTCTTGAGGAAGATTCCAGAAATCCCTAACTTTTATTAGTCCTTGGAAATCAGTTTCCTTCTTGATGCTCATGAAGTCCTCCTTTAACAACATTGGTTCTTGTTGCCATTTATCTTCCCAGAAGAGAGCTTGTTCTCCTGCTCTGATTTCCCAGAAGCTATTGTTTTGTACTAGGCTTCTATTATCCCAGGCTTTATTCCAGATGTGAGAGCCTTTTATGTTCCCTAACATTCTGATAAGATCACTTGTTTGCAAGGTCTTGTTAATGAAATTTTCATGCTCGCCACTCGTTAACGAAATATAGGGATATATATGTCTTAATGATATCTTAGACATTAAATGCTTAATAACTAATGCTAACATTATGCTAACATTATGTGAGTTCTTTTTATCTTTTATTATGCGGATATGCTAGGAGTTCATGTTATTGTTATTATACTAGTAGGATCATTACTCGAAAAGAGAAACTACCTAACTGTTTGATTTATTAATATAACCCTACCCTTTTATAACGTTTCCCTCTAAGATTCTCTTGAATGCATGCATCCTGAAATGGTTCCATGCCTAAATGTAAAACTCCTTTTCACCCTTATTTATTCTTTCCTGAAGAGTGGGTAGTCCAAGACAAGCACAGTGACGAGGCAGGGCTTGCTATAATGGCTACCTTACATGTGAAACAAGTTCAAGTTTGTGTTCTTTCCCTTTCCTAACTATTGTACCTTTCAAAGTGTATATGTTTGGGTTAGGTGTGATAGGTGTTGTAGTAAGTTCCCTTAGTTCATAATGATAGGGTGAGTCATGGGTGTTGGGTCTTCGGAGGTAAGGCATTGAGGCATCGGTTGCTTTGCGGTGGTTTTGGGGAATCCACAACCACTAAATACAAAAGTGATCGGGTGTGTATGTAGCCAAGTAAAGATGAGAAGTCTAGCCAACACTATTTCGCCCCACTACCCAACAATTCCTAACTGTGTTACTCAACAATGATGAATAACTGCTTGTCCCCACTCACTCCACTAAGCAGCTAGTAATAAATTCAAGTAAGAAGCATGTGTCCCAGAAGCTCTAAATTAAAGTATGAGCGTAATAAGAACTAAATCCAAGGAAGGAGCTAAATGGTTCTGAGAGAAATAAAAAGGGTTTGTCACGAGGCTCCCTCCTATGCTCTATCTACCTCGGCCTCTGCCCCTGCCCTTGTCACCTATGCTACTGGTACCGGTGCTTAAACTACTGTCATTAATGCTACTTCTCTAGCTACTGGTGGATAAGCTTCAGTGCGTCTAATAAGCTTCTTCTAATACGGTCAATGTACTTGTTGGGCCATGGATGGGAGCCCCCTCTACCAGCTGCACAAAATCCCGCTTATAGCCCTTTGCCTTAACTTCGAAGTCAACCTACTCAACAACCCACTCCCTGCTTGTCCCCCTCAAGGCAGGGACTAGCTGTCGTGCAGCGCTCCTTGTTTAATTTGTTTCAAGCTCGACACAAGTAACTCCATTTTGAATTTTTTTATTAAAAAAGCCCTTAAAGAAAGACATGACTCCATCTCAAAAAATTATGAAACTCAACCCAAGTCAAATTAATATTTTTGGCAAGTTAATTTGATTATATGAACTTTAAAAAGAAGGGATTGTATAACTATTTAATTTATAGATTTTGAATTTCTTTATTAGAAAAGCCCTTAAAGCAAGACATGATTCCATCTCGAAAAATTATAAAACTTAACCCAAGTCAAATTAGTTAATATGATTTTATAAATTTAAAAAACAAAGAGATTGTATAATTATTTAATTTTTAAAAATATGTTAAATTTTAGTTAAACAAATTTTTTATTATTTAAAATATATTTTTAAATGCATAAATAAAAATAATATATTTAAAAATTAAATATTCCAATTACTTAGAGATCACA
Source organism: Pinus tabuliformis (assembly GCA_031772625.1). NCBI lineage: Eukaryota > Viridiplantae > Streptophyta > Pinopsida > Pinales > Pinaceae > Pinus > Pinus tabuliformis. The sequence continues at coordinate 1,117,756,587 of CM062804.1, forward strand.
GTTAAAATTTAACCAATAAAAATGTCCCAAAAAAAAAAGCCTTAAATTAAAGCTCGGAAATCCTTGAAAGAAGACCCCACTCCATTGGAAAAATTTATTCCAAACAAAAACATTCAACACGGGGCCTCCATCAACACCTTCTACGATCTTGATCTCGACCTAGGTCATATTCATCACCTGCCCATGACCACAAACAAAGCCTATTTGGCCTAACAGCTCCATTGTACAGCCCGAGGATTTTAACAATGGTAAAGATGCTTCTAATATTAAATATATTTTGTTTATATATATAATTAGTTAAAACTGACTTTTTTTTATTAATTAAATTTTAAATTTTCAAAAAACATGTTTCAACTCCTTCTCAAACACAAAATTCACCCCCCCTTAACGCAATAAATCAAGACGAATCCAATATCTGACAACATAGAGATTTAACCTATTGAATGGTAACATATCAAAATTAAATAGTAATATTTAATTAAATATGATGTAATATTTTAAATTTTTAATTATATAGTGATAGGGTGTTTTTCTAAAATATTTTATGCTAAAAAAGTTATTATTTTTAAAATTTATGGGTAAAATCCAGCCATGCTAAAATTGGTGTGGCACAAAGTGGGTGTGATCTGCAATTGATTTTGACATATTAGATTAGATGCCTTTAGTGGATGCCACTTAAAGGTTAAGTGTGTCAATCATCTAGGCACTCACATTAAGGCACTCTCGTGAAGAGGTCACAGGTTCAAACACTATGGGAAAAAATGCAGCCATGCTAAGGACTGGTGTAGCCTAGAACAATGTAATCCAAGGGTAATTTTCATAGCTTAGATACCCCTTGATTGAGATCAAGCCACACTATAACAGTCATATCATGTCTAGACTCACATTACCTAACAAGAAAAAAAAATTAATAAAAATTCAATAATATAGTGAAATTTATTTTGTTTTAAATAGTTTTTTTTTAATGTTATAACTTACCTTTTATACATTTTCAAGTTTTTATAATCTAATTTGCTCTGAATTTTGCAAACTTTGTGTGATGTCCCCAGAAAACTATAGTTATTTTATTTTACCACAATAAAAACAAAACTAAATATTATGGATATTGTTTGAATTAAGTAGGTAAATTTGATAATTATAAAGGAAAACTATTTTGGAGTGTTAACAAATCTTGTAACTTTTCATATCAAGAAAATTAGGATAGGCAGTTGCCTAACCCTAACTACCTCCCTGATTATGAATTCTCCAAAGAAAGGACTCAAGAGGGTAGACAGGGATACTTGAGAGTAAAAGAGGAGAAAGGGAGAGAATATTTTGGATCGTGTTGAAAGGTCAGACGAGAAAAGAGGCTAAGTCTAGTGGTGACCAGATAGATGAGGCACCGTATGTGAAGCCTTGCAAGAAGACATCGGTCTTGTGAGAAAGCTCAGGGGGAGACTTGGACCTGAAGGCAAGTCTCATGGTTGGGAGGATTGAAATCTGTTAAATTATAGAGGTGACTTCAACAGTTGATTTTTCTTTTAAAACTGATTTCCAATAAGTAAATCAACTTGGAGAAATTATTTTAATTATGAGTATGCATAGTAGAATGAGCAGTTCTGGAAAATGCTATTATTGAAATCTTGGAATTTTAAACCGTCAAATGAGTAGTTTCTAGTTAAAACATAGATCCAAGAAACACAAATATTCATAAGTACAGACTCAGAAACATACTTATGAAGGAAAGAATAAACTAAACAAAACCAGTATTACCATAAAGGAACAATGCTTACTTTTTGTTAACAACAAGGAGATACATAATATTTATTTATTAGAATTAAATCCATACAATAAATATTTATGAAAAACTAGGGCCGAACCCTGTTCATTTGTTATCTATGAACCTAAAATGAAACAATTTATATCATTGGCAAAGAAACCCTCTAACCATACGACAGTGCTGTACTGTAAAAATCAAGATGCACCACAGACATAAAGAGTGCCAGCAAATGATTAAGGAATAAAAATTGGACCCTTAGGACCAGATACACCCATGGGCCAGGACAAGAATCCATGCCCTAGTTCACATTTCCGCGAATGAAAAAAACACACACACACACACACACACACACACACACATATATATATCGATAAAACACAGAAATTGTGGATAGTATTCATCAATTCCAGACACTCACTGTAGAAAAATTAAAATAACAGAACCCAGAACGTGATGAGGGCATCGGAAGATCATACATGAGAAATCGAGCTAGATTCATCTTTGAACAAAAGAAAAAGAAGGTAAACATCAAGCATCATTACTCAGACAACCAAAGAGTTGATAAATCTCGATGAGTATTGCATAAGAACTATACTAAACAAATTGTTGAACTAACGTTCCGATAGCATTATATATCAAATTGGACTAGTCAAGAGGAATTACAGAATGCATTCATTACGGTTCGATAAAGTTCCAAGACAAACAAGATAATCAAACACTATCGAGTAGGACTTGGGATCTTCCAGCCCAACCCTAAGGGTTCGCTGGATAAACCCAGGACTTGGAATAGCCACCTGAACGAATGTATTGGCTTTCCCTTTAACCAAAGATATAACTTAAAAACAACCACAACGACGAGTCTCAAGGGAATATCCCCTTTCGTTCAGAAATATATATATATATATATATATATATATATATATATAGATATATTGTACATTAAATAAATATCACAACTGAACCGAAATCCTTCCGAGGGATAATCCGAAGAACTAGAGACTGTCTGTCTCTCTCCCTGGTCATCAGAAGACCTCAAACCATACTATAAACATACTCATAAACTCATTGAAGACCTGGGCATGTAGATGTGCCAGAAACTGGTTGAATCTACCTCGGAGGATCCTTGGAGCACCGGGACTTCACCAGGAGAACCTGCAAATCAATTTTAGAAAAGAAAACAAGTCACTAGATAACTTTAAACTGCAAACTATGGAAACTCAGGGGAAATGCAAGATCGATTAAGTGATTACCTAATAAGGGTCGCGTATGGTTGATGGAAACATCTGCTCAGAACCCTCACAGCTTGCCAAACCATAACCATTACTTAATAAACCCCCTGAGAATGAAACCCTGGTATCATAACGCAAAATCTTGAGAGCTAAGAGCTAAGATGATGAATGTAAAGCAAGACCTCCAAAATTCCCAGCTGAAGTTAATAGAGGATCCATCAGTTGTCAGACGAGCGCAGAGGAGTGTACATTGTTGATGCAGCGAGAAGAACGAGGTGGAAGGGACAGCTGGAGGGCAACCGACAAGAGATTTGAGGCCTACTCCCACCATGACTCAGAAGCAGAGCAATTTAACATTAATACCTCCGTATAAACTATGTATTAAATTAATCAATAAAGGTACTCAGACTTAAATGAAACGTATTGAAATGTATGAGAAATGTATTGTGTATTAGTTCTAGGGTATATGAATATTAAACGACAGACTTAATATGTATAATAGGTAAGTGGAATGATATATATGGTAATGATCTATGGTAAGTTTTGTTAATTTTTTTTATTTTGAGTTATATAGAGATGTGACAAGTTGTATTCTTGAAATTTTTCGAATACTTCATCCTTGGACTTCAACAAATAGATCCAAGTTTTCCTTGAGTGGTCATCAATGAACATTACATAATATAGAAGATCTCCAAGAGACTTTGTAGACATAGGACCACAGACATCAGAGTGAATGAGATCTAGAATTTCTTTTGACCTTGAAGCACTGCTTCCAAATGGTTTCTTAACATTTTTCCCTAATGCATATCCCTTGGACAGTTCTTCATGATCCTCTTTGAGTTTAGGGATGCCATTCACCATTGAACTTAGAGTTGGTAAGATTTTGTAGTGAAGGTGTCCAAACCTTCGATGCCAAAGTTCACATGGACTTACTTCAATGTGAACCAATGCTTGAGAGAGAGGTGTCAGCAACTTGTAGAGTCTTCCTTCACGAATCCCAATGACTTTTGCATTGTTGATGCTAGAGTCTTTATCCCATACCACAACCTTTCCATCTATGAAAGCGACTCTATCTCCCTTATCTTCTTAACATTAAATAGAAAGAAAATTCTTTTGCAACCTGGTATGAATAGAATGTTGTTGAGATGAATGTTTCCTCCATTCTCTAGCTCTAGCGAGGTTGATCCAATTCCTCTTACAGGATAGCTCTTCTTGTCACCAAGTTCAACAAAGTAGGAATATTTTCCTCTTAATAAGGTCTTCAGTTGTTTGTGCTCACCTGTCATATGCCTAGGTGATCCACTGTTGATTACCCATATATTTTCATCTTCAAATGTACCTGTAAGTGTCGAGAATAAGCCTTTGTCCTTTTCTAGAAGTCTTGGTCATAAGATTCTTGATAGACAATAGAAGATTCCAAAATGCTTTGATGCCTTGCTTGAGATGACTTGCCACCATGGAAAACTGCTTCGATGACTTCTTCAACGATGTAGTGATCTTCATTATGCCCTTAGTCAACCTTAGCTCTAATACCATGCCGAGAAATCTAGAGGGCTATAATTAGGATGATTTCTCCTATACTTGATAACTACTTGTGATATATTTTTACTTTTTCTACTTGTTGAGAAGGATGAATAAGGCACCCCATAGAACCATGACAGGCTTAGGACCTACAACTTTTCTTGAGACCAACCCTGAAGTATGGGTACAATTGGGAGAAGAACCACGTAGCACCAATCCTACAATATTGGAGATTGTGCAAGAATTAAAGAGCGAGATGGCTCGATTACGGGCTAACAATGAAAGGTTAATGCTAGAATAGGAGAAGATTATGAAAAGTATTTCAGATAAGCAAAATCAGTGTCAGCCGATTCCCAGCCCAGAACACGGGCACATGTCAGGAGAGCAAGAATATCGGATAGAGTATGTGGAAACAGAAGGAGGGGAAGAAAATCAAGAGGAAAAGTCTGATAATGCCTCAGAGCATAAAACAAAAAAGAGGCAGAGGACAGAACTACAAGGAGAATTCCGGAAAATAAAACCGCCCCTCTTTGACGTGAACAAGAAGAGGCAGCTGAAGCCTGGCTTATTAATATGAATAAGTACTTTCAGCTATATGAATATGACCATAATTTAAAGGCTCGCTTGGCCATTTTCCAGCTGCAAGGGAAAGCGACCTTGTGGTGGGAAGATGTAAAGACTGTGCAAGGGGTGAATGAATAGAACATAACATGGGAAAAGTTTCAAATATGTTTTAAAGAAGGATATTTAACTAAACGGTTCTACGACGAAAAAGAAAAAGAATTTCACGACCTACGACTAGGACAACTAACAATGGATGAGTTCATTTCAAATTTTATCTCCTTACTTCGGTATGTTCCCTACATACGAGAAGATAAGGCAAAGGTGTAGCGATTTATCAGTAGTTTACTGATGTTCATGAAAGAGCGTATCGTGTTCGATAACCCGAAAACAATGGATGAGGTCATATGGAAGGCTCGGATATGTTATTATAAAAGCAAGCAGAAATGAGAAGTGATGGGAAAAAATGGATTGACAAAAAGGGAAATAAGTTTTCTATTGCCAACAAAGGGAAGAAGAGAAACATCAATAGAGGACCACCCAGAGGACAGATAAACAAAAATCGAAATAGGAATCAGTCCAGATTTAGACTTCCCAATGAACCCAAATCCAATGAGCAATCAAGTAGAACTGAAGTTGAAGCAACAAAAAGACCCCCAATACAATGTTGGGGATGTGGAGGGCCACATTACATTAAGAATTGTCCCAACTGCAAGGGCGCTGAACAGATTTTGCAGATTCAAGAGGCATCCACAGTAGGAGAAGTAGCTAGGAGTATTCCAAAGATCAATGTCACCCTTGAAGACCATCAGACAATACCAGCCAACTATGGTGGAATTCGAAGGTAAAACCTTTGATCACACTATATCTATTTTAATTGACTTAGGAGCTACGTTAAGTTATGTTAGTCCCGAAAATCGTTGATCAATGTGGTTTACAAGCTGTCAAGTTGATGCAGGAGCATCATCTCTGAAAAACACCTTGTATTTTACCTAAGCTAGGGGGTTTCATGTTTTGAAGAAATATTAAAATTTCATGTAAATATTAATATTATTTTGAGTGATTAATTAATTATTTGTGAGAAATTGTAAATGTGAGAGAAATTACTTTCTAGATTATTTAGAATTAATGAGGGAGCCTAAGTTGGAATTAGTTTCTAAGTTTTAGGGATGAGAATATATCTTTTAGGGATGTTGTGAGATTTAGGGATTTGTTGAGATATTAAGGGGATTGAGCATTTAACTAGATCATTTTTTAAAATTGCATAAATAGGAAGGGGTTTGAGAGTAAAATACATTGAGATTGTGAGAGAATGTGAGATCGAGAGTAGGCTTGGACAGCAAGGCTGTGAGCCTTCAGCAAATTGTAAGGCCACGACTGTTGAATATTTGGCCACGAAGAAAGTTTGTAAGTATTTATTTGCATTCGTTAATGTAAAAACAGTGTGTTTTCAGAATTGTGGGGTTCGATTCATTAAGTGGTGGAACATTTTTGTAACTAGATTTTAAGTTGAATACACGTTTCATATAATTTGGTTGTGAAGACATCGAATCGAACGCGGTGTGAATGACTGTTTGTTTTATATGAAATTGTGTGAAATCGTGGAGTTAACAAATTAGACTGCGCCTTAATTGAAATCGTGGAGTTAACAAATCGATTTCAATTAATCGATTCCAAGGAGACAGAATTCTGTATAAGTAAATTGCAAGTGAATGTTTGAAAGAGGGCGCTATTGCATATTTTTGTCAAAAGTTCTATCTGGAATGTTTTTGTTTACCCATCTCTGAAAATGTAGTACGCTGTCATTGAAAGGAATGATCTTCACAATTTCAGAATGAACACATGGTTTGGAGCGTTAATGAAACGTTGTTCACTTTAAATGGAAATGAAACATAACTTAGTTGCAAGCTGGAGTGGTTTTGTGTATGCAGGGAAGTGTGTTAACACCATAGCAGATTGCGTATTGAGAAATCGATGGATGGCATAAGTAACATAGCGCAGTATTAAAATCGATCTGTGGATGCAAGGAACCAGATTTTAAACTGTTTGATAAAGTCAACCGAATCAATTAAGCTCGATCTTCAATTGATAGCTACGCTGGCAGGGAGAGAGTATTCTCACCTTTCTGGGTTCGATTGGTCTATATATTCTGGGTAAGAGAAACGAAATTGATTCATGAATTTGTAATGAATTGCATGGAAGGGAGATTCGATTTGATATAGCACTGTCAAGTTTTATAATTTCAGATTCAATTCAGAAAAAGGAATGTTGAATGAGAATTATGGATCGATTCTTATTTCTGTTGTGAATTGAGCGCTAGTGTAAAAAGGGAGTAAATGTATTTTGACTTTGCTGTATGGAGGATCGGTAACATTTATTAATGATGTGTGTCATTACTGATATAGACAGTGTTGAACTGATTTATTGTCGCGGTGGAAAAAGTTGAGAATCATGAATATTGAGTGCGGTTATGTTCAACTGCTGTAGTTCACAATGAACCTGTAGCGATGTTATTGTTTGAAGTCATTTTGTTATATTGTTGGAGACCGGTAGCCATGACGTATTGACAGAGTGTAACTTGTTGTTGTAGAAGGTAAAGGGATACCATAACCGATCCACATAAATGTACACCCGCTAACACATCTTTTTTATATTTGAGTTCTGGAGCTGTCATTCAAAGGGATTCATCCTTTGAAGAATTTCGTTACACAAATTGTGTGCCAAATTGAAACTGTTGAAACAAGGTTGCATTGTTTCATCAACCTCTGATCATAAGAAATCTGCAACTCGGGAAGAGTTCCACACAATTTAGACAGAGACATAAAATTGATATTTGTGCAGGAATGATATGCCAGAAGGCGCTGTCCACAATCTGAAGGCGCGATCCAGAGATTATTACAAGAAATCGAACAGGTAAGTTATATTGGTGATGGGCGCATTGTTTATGGAGATTTGTTGGAAACAATGAAATGTTTAAGATTTAAATCCAAAATTAATGTGTTTACAATTAGTTGGAAAACGTATGGAATTAAATTATATAAGTTGCCAAATTGAATATAACAGTAAGGGTGCACTCTTGAATTGAACCCAGCATATGAGAACGTAATTGTAATGGTGGGACCATTGAATGTTAATTGGATTGGGAATGAAAAAGGTGCATGTAAAATTCAAGCTTTGGTTATTGGATTGAGTAGTGTTTGTTACACTTTTACATCAAAGTAGAAATTGAGATTGTATTGGGTTGAAAAGGAAATTTAAGTTGTTGAATTTGCCGGCGATTGAAAGATAAAGTTGAGATTGCAATGGGTCAAATTGTTTTAAATTGGAGGTTTTGATTGGGCATTTACTGAAATGGAATTTTTCATGGACAAATTTATGGAGATCCTGGGTATTGCAGGCTAGCCCTGCATCATTTTGGTATTAGAGCTGGAATGCTCTGTTGAAGATGTTTGTTTTTGAATGAGTACAGTTGAGAACAGAAATGTATTTTTGAATGTGTGATGAATGATTGAAAGATCAGATTTTTAAATATGATATGCAAACTACACAAATGCAGTGAACAGGATGGTAGAAATGAAAGGAGGACAAGATCATGCAAGATCTTAAGAGGTGAGATGATTTTTCTGATTTGAAATTTGTAAATGAAATTTATGGTTGCAGAGAAGATGATGGCAGTGAACCTAGCATTCAGCTAAAGGCTGGATAAGAGGACAATTGCAGTGTCCTGAAGAAGAAGGTGAGTTGAAGAGATAACCCAGAGAGAGAGTAGAGGAAAGTGCTCAAAAGGTTCCAGAGGCAGTGAACCAAGTACTTACCAAAAGACTGAGTGAGGAGAGCTTGGTGAGGTAAGTGACAACAAAAGAGATTGATGTCGTAAAGGCTAGTACAACTCATGGTGAGTGAGAAACTCATGGAGAAAGATGATCATGGAGGATCAGAGAAGAGGTTCAGAGGAATGCCACAGAGATGAGATGACTGCAGAAGTTCGAGAAAGAGAGATTGCAGTAATAAAGGTATAATTGCAAGTACTAGAAGAATGGCTGCAAGAGCAGGAAAACCAGAATAGACGATGGATCTTTCCACTGAAGGGAAAGAAAGTGAAGTGGCAGAAGTTACAACAGAAAAGAGATCGACAGATAAACATGCAGTTAATGGAAGAGCTGAAGAAGCTCGAGCAGATGATGGATGTACAACTGAAGTGTACGCAACTCAGAGTAGCTGAGTTGGAAGAGGAGGTTTCCATTGATCAAATAGAGGAGGAGATCATTGATGATTTCTTGAATTACTGGGCAGATCCAGATCAGCTGGATAATGTGAACTCTTGTGTTTTTATAGCTGACAGTTGTGATGTGATTACAGGTTTTGTTGAAGAGGATGCGCAATCTTGTGAAACTGTCATAAGCATGGAAAAGAATCTCTCGGGAGATAAGTACTTTAAAGAAGAAAGCAGTGATGCTTTTGCTGTTACAGTACAAGAGGAAGTTCATGTGAATGAAGAAGATGATCAGCTGGAAGAGCTGGTATATGAACTGACGATTAAAGTTGTTGAGACTTGTAGTTTTCAAACTGACAAGTTGTGTATGAATGCAGGGATTGTAAGTGATGGTGATGTTATGCTTCAACAATGTCATAGATAAATTGCATTGCTAGAATATTTGTTGAAAAATTCGGAGTATGACAGGGAGATGGCAGAAGAAAGAGTTCAGTACAGTGAACGAGTGCTGAAAGATATCATGGAAGCAGATGATGTGAGAGAAAGATTGGTTGACAGTCTTGAGAATTCTTCAGAGGATTCTTTGGGCAAAGAGAATCAGCATATTGATGTGCTGATAGTGGAGGAGAATTCAGAACAACATACTGAAGTGCTGGCAAAGGAGGACAAGGCACTGATGCCTTCTGATTTTTATTCTAACAAGTGTTTTGTGAATGCAGGTATTGTTGCAGAACATTTGACTCAGTTGAGCAGTCAAATGAAGGAAGAAGAAGTTTTCTGTTCCAGAAGACAAGAGGGTATGGATGATCGGGTGGCAGTCAGAACAGAAACAAGCATAGAAGCAAGAAGTCAGCAAGTGACAGTACAGATAGAGAAAGTAAAAACTGAGCAAGCTGTCTTAGCTCAGCAGGCAGCAAGAAATCAACAACCGAGAGATTATTTGGACCGAGAGATTGAAAGTATCAGAAGACTGATGACAAAATAATCCCGGAAGAGACCAACAACAGAAAAAAGAAAAAGAAAAGGAAAGACAACAATAGAAAGACAACGAAAGATTGCAAGAGCAGAGAAAATGGAGCACTGCAGCACAAAATATGGAAGCCTGGAGGACAACAACAGTTAACAACAACAGTAAAGCAATTGACAAGCAAAGAAAGATTACAAAATAAAATTTGGGAGGAAATATCCAGACTTATGACCAGGTGGTCATGAATTTTATTACATGGGGAGTCTGATGCAGGAGCATCATCTTCGAAAAACACCTTGTATTTTACCTAAGCTAGGGGGTTTCATGTTTTGAAGAAATATTAAAATTTCATGTAAATATTAATATTATTTTGAGTGATTAATTAATTATTTGTGAGAAATTGTAAATGTGAGAGAAATTAGTTTCTAGATTATTTAGAATTAATGAGGGAGCCTAAGTTGGAATTAGTTTCTAAGTTTTAGGGATGACAATCTATCTTTTAGGGATGTTGTGAGATTTAGGGATTTGTTGAGATATTAAGGGGACTGAGCATTTAATTAGATCATTTTTTAAAATTGTATAAATAGTAAGGGGTTTGAGAGGAAAATACATTGAGATTGTGAGAGAATGTGAGATCGAGAGTAGGCTTGGACAGCAAGGCTGTGAGCCTTCAGCAAATTGTAAGGCCACGACTGTTGAATATTTGGCCACGAAGAAAGTTTGTAAGTATTTATTTGCATTTGTTAACGTAAAAACAGTGTGTTTTCAGAATTGTGGGGTTCGATTCATTAAGTGGTGGAATATTTTTGTAACTAGATTTTAAGTTGAATACACGTTTCATATAATTTGGTTGTGAAGACATCGAATCGAATGCGGTGTTAATGACTGTTTGTTTTATATGAAATTGTGTGAAATTGTGGAGTTAACAAATTAGACTGCACCTTAATTGAAATCATGGAGTTAACAAATCGATTTCAATGAATCGATTCCAAGGAGACATAATTCTGTATAAGTAAATTGCAAGTGAATGTTTGAAAGAGGGCGCTATTGCATATTTTTGTCAAAAGTTCTGTCTGGAATGTTTTTGTTTATCCATCTCTGAAAATGCAGTACGCTGTCATTGAAAGTAATGATCTTCACAATTTCAGAATGAACATGATCCGGATTTAGACAGGAACGCAATAGATTACAAAGATAACCATAAATATAGAGATGCAATAACCATAAACACAGAGATGCAGCGGAAATAATGCTTCATTTCATTAATGGAAAATACTGAAATATGCTTACAACCAGAAATGGAAATAAACCAGCAAGGGCGATGGTAGCTTATCTCTGAGAAGAGATGTGCGGCTACATGCCTCTGAACTGTGTTACAATGAGGCTCGAAGGCCTATTTATTGTTGAGAAACAATGGAAAACCCTTCACATCCCGAAACCTAACCCTAGAAGATGAAACGCCAAATTGTGGGCCCCGTTTGGGTAAATTGGTACATCAATTTCCCGGGGTCGTAACTTTGGCATACGATCTCCGTTTGACGCGTACGATAGCTCGTTAGAAAGATCTATCCGAGTACTACCACTTTGGGAGGCAACATTTGTCCATGGACCCATGTTGCCCCAGATTCCCAAAAAAACATCGTTTAGGGCCTCAAAACGGCTCTGGAAGTTTAGGACCCGAAAAACTGCTAAAAATAGTAAACTGTGCTACAATTTAGGAAACTGAAAAAGCTGAAAGAGACAGTTGTGGGGGTCCAAATGGGATAGGTGGGTGGCCACCAACATCCACCTGGATCATTCCTCCCCCCTTAGGAAGCAATGGTCCCCATTGCGTTGAGTTCCTCCCTGAGATGAGGAAGCTTCTGCTGATCTGGTTCTCTGGTGAGCTGTTCTGCAATCTCTGATATGTCCAGAAATGGTGGGAAGCATGGTCAACAATGGTCCACATTGAACACTCGGTGCAAGCGAAGAAATGGAGGAATGTTGTACTTCAAAGCATTGTTGCCCGTAGCCTTGGTACTGGTGTGAGGACCATGTTGGAGTGGTCGAAGCTTCTGATGGGCTCTTGTAAGGTGTTCTTTCTGCAGATGTAACCAAACTTTGTTGCCCACCTGAAACTTATGTGGTACCCTTGTGGGTGAGGAGAAGTTGTTCCTGTGTTCTGTCATGACTGTATCCCTTTGCCGCTGCTGTTGCGTGGAGGAACCCTTTGCAGGGGTCAAGGATGTAGCAACGATCTTCCCCTTACTTTGGGAGTGAACCAGACATATGAATTTCCTAGTCTAGGAGATGAGCACGTCTTGGTCCCTTCCCTGCCGCAACGTGGTCCACTTTATGTATTCATCCTCATAGCTTCCGACAGGGTAGTACTGCTCCTTGATGGCATCCCAGAATGAATTCCAGGTGGTTGCAGCTGAACATAGTGAGCCAGTACTTTCATCCTTCTGCTCGCAGTAGGTTTCCCACCAGTCCTTGACATGGGGGGCTGCTTTGAGAAGAGCGAAAACAATCTTTTCTCGACTCGAAAATTCATGAACAGAAAAATAACCCTCTAGTAGATTTAACCATTTATCTACGGCATCTGCATCTATCTGACCCTCAAATATGGGGATTTCAAAATTAACTTGTACCTTAAAGGGCGTGGCGTTTCCAGAGTAGCTGTTGGAAGCCGATGCGTCGCTTCTGGGTAGCCGCTGAAGGATCTGGGCAAAGCTGTCTATCATCGCGTTCCGTTGTCACTCGAGGGCTTCTTCGAGCAAGATTTTGATGGGATCTCCTGCCCCCTCGTCTTTCTTCTCATCCGCCATGGGAGGCCGTCGGGATTTGCGAGGCTGGTCTTGCAAAGGTTCAACCAGTTCAAGACCTAACTCCTTATATCCCGACCTTGTTGGGGACATGCAAAGAAAAACAGAGAAAAAGCAGACCGCTCTGATACCACTGATCCGGATTTAGACAGGAACGCAATAGATTACAGAGATAACCATAAATATAGAGATGCAATAACCATAAACACAGAGATGCAGCGGAAAATATGCTTCATTTCATTAATGGAAAATACTGAAATATGCTTACAACCAGAAATGGAAATAAACCAGCTAGGGCGATGGTAGCTTATCTCTGAGAAGAGATGTGCGGCTACATGCCTCTGAACTGTGTTACAATGAGGCTCGAAGGCCTATTTATTGTTGAGAAACAATGGAAAACCCTTCACATCCTGAAACCTAACCCTAGAAGATGAAACGCCAAATTGTGGGCCCCGTTTGGGTAAATTGGTACATCAATTTCCCGGGGTCGTAACTTTGGCATACGATCTCCGTTTGACGCGTACGATAGCTCGTTAGAAAGATCTATCCGAGTACTACCACTTTGGGAGGCAACATTCGTCCATGGACCCATGTTTACCCCGATTCCCAAAAAAACGTCGTTTAGGGCCTCAAAACGGCTCTGGAAGTTTAGGACCCGAAAAACTGCTAAAAATAGTAAACTGTGCTACAATTTAGGAAATTGAAAAAGCTGAAAGAGACAGTTGTGGGGGTCCAAATGGGATAGGTGGGTGGCCACCAACATCCACCTGGATCAGAATACATGGTTTGGAGCGTTAATGAAACGTTGTTCACTTTAAATGGAAATGAAACATAACTTAGTTGCAGGCTGGAGTGGTTTTGTGTATGCAGGGAAGTGTGTTAACACCATAGCAGATTGCGTGTTGAGAAATCGATGGATGGCATAAGTAACATAGCGCAGTATTAAAAGCGATCTGTGGATGCAAGGAACCAGATTTTAAACTGTTTGATAAAGTCAACTGAATCAATTAAGTTCGATCTTCAATTGATAGCTACGCTGGTAGGGAGAGAGTATTCTCACCTTTCTGGGTTCGATTGGTCTATATATTCTGGGTAAGAGAAACGAAATTGATTCATGAATTTGTAATGAATTGCATGGAAGGGAGATTCGATTTGATATAGCACTGTCAAGTTTTATAATTTCAAATTCAATTCAGAAAAACGAATGTTGAATGAGAATTATGGATCGAGTCTTATTTCTGTTGTGAATTGAGCGCTAGTGTAAAAGGGGAATAAATGTGTTTTGACTCTGTTGTATGGACGATCGGTTACATTTATTAATGATGTGTGTCATTACTGATATAGACAACGTTGAACTGATTTGTTATCGCAGTGGAAAAAGTTGAGAATCATGAATATTGAGTGCGGTTATGTTCAACTGCTGTAGTTCACAATGAGCCTGTAGCGATGTTATTGTTTGAAGTCATTTTGTTATATTGTTGGAGACCGATAGCCATGACGTATTGACAGAGTGTAACCTACTGTTGTAGAAGGTAAAGGGATACCATAATCGATCCACATAAATGTATGCCCGCTAACACATATTTGTTATATTTGAGTTCTGGAGCTGTCATTCAAAGGGATTCATCCTTTGAAGAATTTCGTTACACAGATTGTGTGCCAAATTGAAACTGTTGGAACAAGATTGCATTGTTTCATCAACCTCTGATCATAAGAAATCTGCAACTTGGGAAGAGTTCCACACAATTTAGACAGAGACATAAAATTGATATTTGTGCAGGAATGATATGCCAGAAGGCGCTGTCCACAATCTGAAGGCGTGATCCAGAGATTATTACAGGAAATCGAATAGGTAAGTTATATTGGTGATGGGTGCATTGTTTATGGAGATTTGTTGGAAACAGTGAAATGTTTAAGATTTAAATCCAAAAGTAATGTGTTTAAAATTAGTTGGCAAACATATGGAATTAAATTATATAAGTTGCCAAATTGAATATAACAGTAAGGGCGCACTCTTTAATTGAACCCAGCATATGAGAACGTAATTGTAATGGTGGGACCATTGAATGTTAATTGGATTGGGAATGAAAAAGGTGCATGTAAAATTCAAGCTTTGGTTATTGGATTGAGTAGTGTTTGTTACACTTTTACATCAAAGTAGAAATTGAGATTGTATTGGGTTGAAAAGGAAATTTAAGTTGTTGAATTTGCCAGCGATTGAAAGATAAAGTTGAGATTGCAGTGGGTCAAATTGTTTTAAATTGGAGGTTTTGATTGGGCATTTACTGAAATGGAATTTGTCATGGACAAATTTATGGCGATCCTGGGTATTGCAGGCTAGCCCTGCATCACAAGTTCAAAAATCCCTGGTTACTACAGCTAGCAACAGGGGCAAAAAGACGTGTCTTGGCCAAAGTCAACAATTGTCCATTAGAAATAGCAGGTCAGCCTTTGGTGTCAGATCTAAATGTATTACCCCTAGGGTTGTATGATGTTCTAATAGGCATGGATTGGCTGGAAAAGCACTGGTCCCTTATAAACTGTAAAACAAAAGCTATTTGCTACATGGATGAGCAGGGAAACAAACAGGAAATTCAAGGCATTTTGAGACCACTAAACTTACGACCAATAACCACCTCTCAATTAGCAAAGTGCATTAGAAAAGGATGCCAAATTTATGCGATTCAAGTGGGTTATGCCAACTCAAAAGACAAGTCTGTTTCCTTGGAAAGTATACCTATGATACAGAATTTTCCAAACGTATTTCCTAAAGAAATTCCAGGACTACCTCCAAAAATAGACATAGACTTCACCATTGAACTGGTACCAGGAGCAGCCCCGGTGTCCCGAGCTCCTTATCGTATGAGTATACCAGAGCTGACGGAATTAAAAATGCAATTACAGGAGCTGTTGGATAAAAATTATATCCGCCCAAGCGTATCACCTTGGGGAGCCCCCGTACTGTTTTTCAAAAAGAAGGATGGAACCCTGCGTATGTGTATGGATTACCGTCAGCTAAATAAGCTGACCATTAAGAACAAGTACCCTTTACCTCGCATAGATGAGCTATTTGATCAGGTGAAGGGTGCGACAGTGTTTTCAAAGATTGATCTACGTTCAGGATACCATCAGATCAGAATCAAGGAAGAGGACATAGCTAAAACAACCTTTAGGACTCGCTATGGACATTATGAGTTTGTGGTGTTACCCTTCGAGCTGACCAATGCCCCCACAACCTTTATGTGTCTAATGAACAATATATTCCATCAGTATTTAGATAAATTTTTATTAATTTTTATTGATGATATACTAATTTATTCCCGAAGTATAGAAGAACATAAAGAGCATCTCAGAATAGTGCTGCAGACTCTCAGGGAACATCAATTGTATGAAAAATTTAGCAAGTGTGATTTCTTTAAAGAGTAGATTCAGTATTTAGGCCACATCATTACCAAAGACAAAATCGTTGTGGACCCCGAAAAGATAAAGACCATAATGGAATGGCCAGTACCAAAGGATGTGGCAGATATAAGATCTTTTATGGGACTGGCAAGGTACTACAGATGATTTGTTGAAGGATTCTCCAGAGTGGCCTATCCCATTACCTCCCTACAGAAGAAGGGAAAAACCTTTAAATGGACAGTCGAATGCCAAAAGAGCTTTGAGCAGCTCAAGCATTTACTTACCACCACACCAATCTTAAGCATTGCAGATCCAAATAAGGACTATGTGGTGTGTACGGACGCTAGCAAAGAAGGGGTTGGTGGTGTTTTAATGCAAGAAGGTAGAGTAATTTCCTATGAATCTAGAAATCTGAAGGAACACGAACAAAAATACTCAGCCTATGACTTAGAATTAACAGTTGTTATTCATGCACTAAAAATGTGGCGCACTATTTGATGGGTAAGAAATTTCTTTTAATGACGACCATCACAACTTGACTAATTATTTTAAGATGCCCACTTTGAATGTTAGGCAAGCCAGATGGGTAGAACTTTTAAGTGGATTTGATTTTGAAATCAAGCACTTGAAAGGAAAGGAGAACTAGGTTGCAGATGCCTTAAGTCGAAAGGTACACTGTCTTTATGAAATTTCTTACAGTGAGGTGAGGACCACCTTCAATGAGATGATTAAAGAAGCAGACGAGCGGGATCCAAAATACCAGTTTTTAGGACAGCAAGCTCAAATTACAAACAACCATGAACATCAGCTAGGATATGAAATAAATCCTGCAGGTATGCTGATTTATAAGAAAAGAATGTATGTGCCTAACCAAAACAACATTAAAGATTTAATTTTGGATGAATATCATAAGTGTCCCTATGCGGGACACCCAGGATACCAAAAATTAATTATTGCACTTTGAAAAGAAAAAGAATGTAGCAGAATATTTGACTCGCTGTCTAGAATGTCAGCAAGTAAAAACAGAGCACCAACATCCTGCTGGATTACTGCATCCACTACCAATCCCGGAATGGAAATGGGACACCATCTCCCTCGACTTCATCATGGGACTACCCAAGTCTAAAAAGAAAAATGACTCGATAATGGTGGTAGTGGAAAAATTAAGAAAATCGGCCCATTTCATACCAGTACAATCCACCTACAAGGCAGTACAAATTTCCAACATATTCATGCAGAGTATTTTCAGATTACATGGACTACCAAAAATTATAATTTTTGATCGTGATGTAAAGTTTACATCAACCTTCTGGAAAGCTCTGTTTGAAGGGTTAGGTACGCAGTTAAATTTCAGCACCGCCTACCACCCTCAGATGGATGGGAAGACAGAGCAGGTAAATCAGGTGGTGGAAGACATGTTGCGAACTTATGTGATGCAACAGCCCTCCAAATGGGAAGATTACCTACATTTGGTCGAATTTCCTTACAACAATGACTATCATACATCACTACAAATGAGCCCGTTTGAAGTTTTGTATGGATGCAAGTGCTGCACACCTTCTAGTTGGGGAGGACCAGAGGATAAGTTGATGTTGGGACCCGAAATGTTAAAGGAAATGGAAGAAATGGTTAAGAAGGTTCGTTCCAATTTAAGGGCTGCTCAAGATCAACAAAAGAACTTTTTCAATCGAAAAAGGAATTTTAGGGAATTCCAAGTAGGGGATCATGTGTATGTAAGGGTACGTGCCAAAATGAGTACCTTACAATGGAGTGTGTGTGATAAGTTAGCACCCCGATTTGTGGCCCATTTCATATTTTGGTACGGATCGGGCTAGCCACATTCGGGTGCACAATGTTTTCAATGTATCTGTAATAAAAAGCTATTTTTATGATCCTAAACATATAATCAATTGGAAAGCTATACAGGTAAAAGGATTTTCGCTAATAAAGTCATACAAGATATTAATTGAAGTAAAAGCTGACTAAAATTTTCTGCTTTTGTAGGTCAAGCCGGAAGGAGAATTCTTGGTCGAACCTCTGGTTATACTCGATCGAAGAGAAGTAATGCTGTGGAAACAAGTTATCACCCAGGTTAAAGTGTAATGGCATCACTTTGGGCCGGATGAGGCCATCTGGGAGGATGAGCAACTCATGAAGGAAGCTTTTCTGGGTCTGTTTGCAGCAGAAAAACATCGAGATGATGTTTGATTTCAAGGGGGGAAGATGTGATGTCCCCAGAAAACTGTAATTATTTTAATTTACCGCAGTAAAAACAAAACTGGATATTATGGTTATTGTTTGAATTAAGTATTTAAATTTGATAATTATAAAGAAAAACTATTTTGGAGTGTTAACAAATCTTGTAACTTTTCATATCAAGAAAATTAGGATAGGCAGTTTCCTAACCCTAACTACCTCCCTGATTATGAATTCTCCAAAGAAAGGACTCAAGAGGGTAGACATGGATACCTGAGAGTAAAAGAGGAGAAAGGGAGAGAATATTTTGGACTGTGCTGAGAGGTCAGACAGGAAAAGAGGCTAAGTCTGGTGGTGACCAGATAGCTGAGGCACTGTATGTGAAGCCTTGCAAGAAGACATCAGTCTTGTGAGAAAGCTCGGGGGGAGACTTGGACCTGAAGGCAAGTCTCATGGTTGGGAGGATTGAAATTTGTTAAATTACAGAGGTGACTTCAACAGTTGATTTTTCTTTTAAGACTGATTTCAGGTAAGTAAATCAACTTGGAGAAATTCTTTTAGTTATGAGTTTGTATAGTAGAATGAGCAGTTTTGGAAAATGCTATTATTGAAATCTTGGAATTTTAATACTGTACAGTAATATCTGGAAAAGTAGGAGAATAAATAATCCAGTAAACCGTCAAATGAGTAGTTTCTAGTTAAAACATAGATCCAAGAAACACAAATATTCATAAGTACAGACTCAGAAACATACTTATGAAGGAAAGAATAAACTGAACAAAACCAGTATTACTAGAAAGGAACAATGCTTACTTTTTGTTAACAAGAAGGAGGTACGTAGTATTTCTTTATCAGAATTAAACCCATAAAATAAATATAGATGAAAAACTCGGGCCGAAGCCTGTTCATTTGTTATCTATGAACCTAAAATGAAACAATTTATATCATTGGCAAAGAAACCCTCTAACCATACGACAGTGTTGTACTGTAAAAATCAAGATGCACCGTAGACATAGAGAGTGCCAGCAAATGATTAAGGAATAAAAATCAGACCCTTAGGACCAGATACGCCCATGGGCCAGGGCAAGAATCCAAGCCCTAGTTCACATTTCCGCGAATGAAAAACATATATATATATATATATATATATATATATATATATATATATATATATATATATATATATATATATATATAACGATAAAACACAGAAATTGCGGATAGTATTCATCAATTCTAGACATTCACTGTAGAAAAAAGTAAAATAACAAAACCCAGAATGTGATGAGGGCACCGAAAGATCATACATGAGAAACTGAGCCAGATTCATATTTGAACAAAAGAAAAAGAAGGTAAACAACAAGCATCATTACTCAGACAACTAGAGAGATGCTAAAGCTCGATGAATACCGCATAAGAACTATACTAAACAAATTGTTGAACTAACATTCCGATAGCATTATATATCAAATTGGACCAATCAAGAGGAATTAAAGAATGCATTCATTACGGTTCGATAAAGTTCCAAGACAAATAGGATAATCAAACGCTGTCGAGTAGGACTTGGGATCTTCCAGCCTAACCCTAAGGGTTTGCTGGATAAACCCAGGACCCGGAACAACCACCTAAACGGATGTATAGGCATTCCCTTTAACCAAAGATATAACTTAAAAACAACCACAACGATGAGTCTCAAGGGCATAGCCCCTTTCGTTCAGACATATATATATATATATATATATATATATATATATATATATATATATATATACATCTTGTGCATTAAATAAATATCACAACTGAAACCGAAATCCTTCTGAGGGATAATCCGAAGAACTAGAGACTGTCAGTCTCTCTACCTGGTCATCAAAAGACCGCGAACCAGACTATAAACATACCCGTAAAATCATTGAAGACCTGGGCATGTAGATGTGCCAGAAACTGGTTGAATCTACCTCGGAGGATCCTTGGAGCACCGACACTTCACGAGGAGAACCTGCAAATCAATTTTAGAAAATAAAACAAGTCATCGGATAACTTTAAACTACAAACTATAGAAACTCAGGGGAAATGCAAGATCGATTAAGTGATTACTTGATAAGGGTCGCGTATGGGTGATGGAACCATTTGCTCAGAACCCTCACGGCTTGCCAAGCCATAACCATTACTACACAAACCACCTGAGAACGAAACCCTGGTATCATAACCCAAAAGCCTGAGAGTCGAGAGATGAGGCGATGAATGTAAAACAAGACCTCCAAAATTCCCAGCTGAAGTTAATAGAAGACCCATCAGCTGTCAGATGAGCATGGAGGAGTGTACACCGTTGATGCAGCGAGAAGAATGAGGTAGGAGGGACAACTGGAGGGCAATCGATGAGAGAGTCGAGGCCTGCTCCCGCCACAACTCGGAAGCAAAGCAGTTTGACATTAATACCTCCGTATAAACTATGTATTAAATTAATCAATAAAGGTACTCAGACTTAAATGAAACGTATTGAAACGTATGTGAAATGTATTGTGTATTAGTTCTCGGGTATATGAATATTAAACGACAGACTTAATATGTATAATAGGTAAGTGGAATGATATATATGGTAAAGATCTATGGTAAGTTTTGTTAATTTTTTTATTTTATTTTGAGTTATATAGAGATGTGACAAGTGGTATCAGAGCCAAGGTTACCAAACTAAGGCCTCTGGAAAAACTAATGACTGATAGTGTTGTGATTACTCAGCAAAAGAAGCAGGAGCAACTAACATGAGAAGGATGGATAACACACCCCATAGAACCATGACAGGCTTAGGACCTGCAACTTTTCCTAAGACCAACCCTGAAGTACGGGTACAATTGGGAGAAGAACCACGTAACAACAAGCCTACAATATTGGAAACTGTGCAATAATTAAAGAGCGAGATGGCCCGATTTTGGGTTGACAATGAAAGGTTAATGTTAGAACAAGAGAAGATTATGAAAAGTCTGTCAGATAAGCAAAATCGGCATCAACCGATTCCCAGCCTAGAACATGGGCACATGTCGGGAGAGCAAGAATATCAGACAGAGTATGTGGAAACAAAAGGAGGGGAAGAAAATCAAGAGGAAAAGTCTGATAATTCCTCATAGCATAAAACACAAAAGAGGTAAAGGACAGAACTGCAAGGACAATTCCGGAAAATAAAACCGCCCCTCTTTGATGTGAACAAGAAGAGGCAGCTGAAGCCTAGCTTATTAATATGAATAAGTACTTTCAGCTGTATGAATATGACCACAATTTAAAGGCTCGGTTGGCCATTTTCCAGTTGCAAGGGAAAGCCACCCTGTTGTGGGAAGAGGTAAAGACTGTGCGAGGGGTGAATGAATAGAACATAACATGGGAAAAGTTTCAAATATATTTTAAAGAAAGATATTTAACTGAACGGTTCTACGACGAAAAAGAAAAGTAGTTTCACGACCTACGACTAGGACAACTAACAATGGATGAGTTCATTACAAAATTTACCTCCTTACTTCGGTATGTTCCCTACATACGAGAAGAGAAGTCAAAGGTGCAACGATTTATCAGTAGTTTACCATTGTTCATGAAAGAGCGTATCAAGTTCGATAACCCGAAAACAATGGATGAGGTGATACGAAAGGCTCAGATATGCTATCAACAAAGCAAGCAGAAAGGAGAAGTGATGGGAAAAAAATGGATTGACAAAAAGGGAAATAAGTTTTCTGTTGGCAACAAAGGGAACAAGAGCAACATCAATAGAGGACCTTCGAGAGGATAGATAAATAGAAATATGAATAGGAATCAGTCTAGATTTTGACTTCCCAATGAACCCAAATCCAATGAGGAATCAGGAAGAACTGAAGTTGAAGCAACAGTAACACCCCCAGTACAATGTTGGGGATGTGGAGGGGCACATTACATTAAGAACTGTCCCAACCGCAAGGGCGCTGAATAGATTTTGCAGATTCAGGAGGCATCCACAGTAGGAGAAGTGGCCAGGAGTATTCTAAAGATCAATGCCACCCTTGAAGACCATCAGGTAGAATACCAACCAACTATGGTGGAATTCAAAGGTAAAATTTTTTATCACACTATATCTATTTTAATTGACCCAGGAGCTACGTTAAGTTATGTTAGTCCTAAAATAGTTGATCAATGTGGTTTACAAGCTATCAAGTTCAAAAATCCTTGGTTAGTACAACTAGCAACAGGGGCAAAAAGACGTGTGTTGGCCAAAGTCAACAACTGTCCATTAAAAATAGCAGGTCAGCCTTTGGTGGAAGATCTAAATGTATTACCCCTAGGGTCATATGATGTTATAATAGGCATGGACTGGCTGGAAAAGCACTGGTCCCTTATAAACTGTAAAACAAAAGCGATTTGCTACATGGATGAGCAGGGAAAGAAAGAGGAAATTCAAGGCATTTTGAGACCACCAAAATTACGACCAATAACTGCCTCTCAATTAGCAAAGTGCATCAAAAAAGGATAGATCCATCTAATCTAGTCTCTGGTCTCTGTGTGGTCTAGTGGTCTGGTGGTATGTTTGTGGAGTGCCACATAATTTGTAAAGACATATATGTCTAAACCATAAACAAACCAAACATTTCATGATGGGGAACTAATGCTAGCATTAGTTTACGCTCGAGAAATATATGAACGAAAATTCACGAAAAAATCCACATAATATATGGTCTGCCTCGGGAAAAGGCCAAATAAGATGATGAAGTTGCAAAATTCATCAAAACTATAGTCGAAGCTATGTTGGCTACAGGGCAGGGAAGAGACTAACTAGCTTAACATAATGTTAACGTCACCATTTTGATTACAATAGTCTCGGTCGTGCGTGCGACAGAGACTAAAAATATAAGTGGCCACCATAACAATTTGAATTAAATAATTTCTATAAGATTTTCCAGATAAAAAGATCATTTCTCTCTTGACACATTGTTAATTATAGTTAATTTTAAAAGGCAATGTTTGA
The DNA here is from genome assembly GCA_031772625.1 of Pinus tabuliformis. NCBI lineage: Eukaryota > Viridiplantae > Streptophyta > Pinopsida > Pinales > Pinaceae > Pinus > Pinus tabuliformis. Next base: position 1,117,780,217 of record CM062804.1, read on the forward strand.
AGCAATGGTTCACAATGAAAAGAAGCCTAGGAAGTGGGAGTAGTAAAATTCAATAGAGACCACTTTCCCAACTAGTACTTGGAACTGTATATATTGTATTTTTTCATGTCCCACCCTTTTGTGGGAGACTATTATTATCCTTCCTAATATTAAGTGGTGTGCTTACCCTTTTGTGGGAGACTATTATTATCCTTCCTAATATTAAGTGGTGTGCTTTGGAACATTTTGGGCCTCCGACAATTGGATTTCCTTATGGTTGCAATGTTCTAAGTCAATAGAGGAGGTTATTCTAATTTCCATCACTTTCACAGTTTTGTTATTGTTAATGATTCCTAATGTTTCTCTTGCATGAATATATAGTAGTGAGTTATGTAACTTATTGTGCTTTCTTTAAAGATAACTAACTTCAATTTTATCTTTTCATTTTTATAAAAAAATTGCATATATCAACACTAAAAAAATGATACTAAAAAATCTACATAAAAAGTAAAGTGACAGATATCAAAATCAAATGATTGTCATCAAATTTCCACAGGAAAAATTAGATAAATTTGAAATTCCAAACCGATTCCAAAGAAAAACACAGAGACAGTAATTCAAAAATAATAACATATAAGACATAATAGTAATGATTATTTAAATAATTACAAATGTTCACTTGAAAAATTAGATAAATTTGAAATTCCAAGCAGGGTCGAAAGGAAAGCACACAGACAATAATCCAAAAATCAAAAAATTATAACATATAAGACATAATAATAAGGATTATTTAAATAATTACATATAAAACAAAACATTAATGGTTGTTTCCCTACATATGTGTATGGTTTTTTTTTTTATAACCTTGGTAATGTAGAAATTCCCACTTTAGATCAACAGATTATGCAACAGACTAAAGAAAAATACAAGATCTACTTCTACAATAAACTTTGCGGAGGCTTAATCAATTTGAGCACGAACAATGAGAACACATATAACTGAGAATAAAAAATCAATCACACATAACACAGAAGAATAACTCGGGGAATCCTCAGCCTAAAACCCCAACTCTGTATTATCATACAAGTGGAAAATAGTCACAGAATTACACAAAGGCTTAGCTTGGAAGCCAACCAGCTCTCAATATAATCCCTCTGCTACTCATAGACAGTCAAAGGCCTCTCACAAACCTTCTCCTCTGCCCTCCAAGCCTCCTATTTCATTGCGCAATTTTTCTTGGGGTCCAGTGCTTCCACACATGTGAATTCCCACCTCACGCTGCTCACTTGGCCAAGTAGTAACTACGCAATCCCAAAGGAGATAAATCCTTCTGCATAGATGAGTTTCCTTTATAGGAAAAATCCATCCAACTGATACTACATTATCCCTCCTCTGATCCCAACTGGGTCTATGTCTGAACTGACATGCATGAGTTATTTATGAGAGAATACCCAGTTATCTGAAGCGCAGTAGTTACATGCATGCAAGCATTAACTAACTGAACTTAAATTAATTCAACAAACTGTTTGAATTAATCTAACTAGACTTGAATCAGTTAACTGAGCCAACTAATTACAACTCATAATTACAACTCATCCTTATCCTTTAACTGATGGATAAATTCCTCAATCAATGGAGAAACTGTTGCATGTCCCCACATAGACTTCATGTTTGATTTCCTTAACTAATTCACTCAAGATGAATTAATTAATTATTTTACAAACCGCTGCTAAGATCAAATTTGAATTTTACTTCACTATCTTAGTTCAAGGACTAACTAAAATAGGAATCTATCCCAAACTGCTAAAAATAGAAATGTTATTTTTAGCACTTCCATTTTTCATTCCTTGTTGCTTAGTCGAGCACTGGTACCTGAACTGCTATTTGTAGTAGTGCTATTTTTAGCACTTCTATTTTTAGCATTTCTTGTTGTCATTTTCAACACTCCCTCTCAACAAGAAGGGCATTCAACTTGAACCCGATCTTGAACCTTTGGAATGTTCTACATGCAACACTTCTCCCAAGTGTTATTGCTCCAGCAACTCTAGAAACAAAGAAACTCCCAACTGACCTCTCTGTTGGGCTAGAAACATACTCTGATGCCGAAGCTCCCTCTACTACTGACAAGTGCTCCCTCTCTAACCTCTAAGCTGCTGCAACATCTCCATGCATCTTGCACCGTTGCACACCCCTTTGTGCCATCCTGTACTGGTGTAACACTCCTGTGCCTCTCGCATTGCTGCAGCCTACTAGCTCTACACAGTCTTGGGACTCCTGCATTGTAGCTCTCTCTGTTGCTCCATCCGCATTTGTCTCTACCCACTTAGCCAGTCCTGCTACTTCTCATCGGGGCTCTCGTAGCAAAGTCGAATCAAAGAGGTTGGGTACCTCAAGGATCCTACCCCTATTCCAGCCTTCTTAGGACCGTCACTCCACATCGACCCACCTCCTACCTGGAGGTATGGATGCATGTGATCCCTCTGCCCACCTAGCTCAAAATTTCCCCCTACTGGAGGTCTCTGCATGAGTGGATGCCTCCACTCTATCTCCTCTCGGCTTCCTCAGTTGTGGCTGCTCCACAACTTCGTGAAGCTGCTTCACCAATCATGGCTCCTCCACCATCGTTTGAGAGGTAATGTACTCTCCCTCTCAACCACCAAGTCTCCATCAATTGCCTTGCTCCTCAAGGCTTTGCATGCATTTTGAACCTCAAGAGCATATAGGTTCTTGAATCGTGAACGAATCTGCTTCACCTGTCTAGTGATGATGTGTCTAAGGAAAACATTTCCCTTACTAAAGACCACATCATAGCCTCTGTCTTCCAGCATTGCAATCGACACCAAGTTTTTTTTCAACCCTGGTACATACTTGACATTGGTCAAGGTAATGCGAGGTCCATGCTCCCTTTGAAAAAGAACTGTGCCTACACCTGAGACACCATACTTTTCTTCATTACCCATCGCGATCCGCATTTGGAGATCCTTCTCCTCCAAGATACTGAACAAACTCTTGTCACCGGTCATGTGGAAAGAAGCTCCACTATCAAGAAACCAACCACTTCCCACCATGGATGAAACCATGCATGCGAAAAGTGTGAAATCCAACTCAAACTGTGAGGCCAGTGCCTCACCTTCTGATCCTTCCATGGATCCCTTCTTGGATTTCCTCAGTGGAAAATTTGTAGCAAAATGGCCCACCTCATGACAACGGAAGCATCGCACTTTCAATTTTTCAAACTTCTTCCCACCACGGGAAGAACTCGAATTGGAATGAGAATCCTTCTCCTTCCCTTTCTTTTCCTTAATCGCTAAGGCACAATTTTCTTCATCCTCCTTGGATGAAGAAGATCCATCTTTGGTGCTTCTTCTTATCTCCTCCTGCATCAGATCCAACCAAAGTCGTTCCAATCTGGCAGTTTTTCTCTTGCATTAACCGAGTCTTGGTAGCTATGCCTCCTCTTAGGAAGATCGAGGAGTGCAAGAGTCACCATGTCATCATCAGTGGTAGTGATCCCTACACTTCCAAGCTCATTGCTGTAGGTGATGAGCTTGTTCAGATATGTCGAGATCGTGCCGCCCTTCTCACTCTTGATCTTACGAAGCTTGTCTTTCAGCGTGAGCTTCCTCTAATCGCTGCTATTATGATATAGATCTTTCAATGTTTTCCACATCGAAAATGGTGTCTCCTTCCCATGGAGGCTCAAGACAATGTGGTCTCGAACTCCCTCTAGGAGGATTATCCTTGCTCTAGCCACACATTTCTTCCATTCCACCAGTTGAGTAGCATCAGTCGGCTTGGGGACTTCTTGATCAATGAAGTCCTTTAGACTATTATCCTCTAATACTGCCTCCATGCGATCCTTCCAGGCTATATAATCCAAGTTTCCATCAAGGGCATACTCGAGTCTTAAACCACTGAACGCCATTGGTGAAATTGAGATGTGATAAGAACTCGATTTCTATATTCAGGAACACAAACTTCGAACTTCTCCTTATGTATATTGTTCTTCACCTTGATCACCTTTGCTCTGATACCATGTAGAAATTCCCACTATAGATCAACAGATTATGCAATAGACTAAAGCAAAATACAAGATCTACTTCTACACTAAACTTTGCGGAAGCTTAATCAATTTGAGCACGATCAATGAGAACACATATAACCGAGAATGAGAAATCAATCACACATAACACAGAAGAATAACTTGGGGAAAGCCTCAGCCTAAAACCCCAACTCTGTATTATCATACAAGTGGAAAATAGTCACAGAATTACACAAAGGCTTAGCTTGGAAGCCAACCAACTCTCAGTATAATCCCTCTGCTGCTCATAGACAGTCAAAGGACTCTCACAAACCTTCTCCTCTGCCCTCCAAGCCTCCTATTTCATTGCGCATTTTTTCTTGGGGTCCAGTTCTTCCACGCATGTGAATTCCCACCTCACACTGCTCACTTGGCCCAGTAGTAACTGCACAATCTTGAAGGAGATAAATCCTTCTGCATAGATGAGTTTCCTTTATAGGAAAAATCCATCCAACTGATAGTACACTGTCCCTCCTCTGATCTCAACTAGGTCTCTGTCTGAACTGACATGCATGAGTTATTTATGAGAGAATACTCAGTTATCTGAAGTGCAGTAATTACATGCATGCAAGTATTAACTAACTGAACTTACATTAATTCAACAAACTATTTGAATTAATCTAATTGGACTTGACTCGGTTAACTGAGCTAACTAATTACAACTCATCCTTATTTTTTAACTGATGGATAAATTCCTCAATCAATGGAGAAACTATTGCATGTCCCCACATAGACTTCATGTTTGATTTTCCTTAACTAATTAACTCAAGATGAATTAATTAGTTATTTTACAAACAACTGCTAAGATCAAATTCGAATTTTATTTCACTATTTTAGTTCAGAGACTAACTAAAATAGGAATATATTCCGAACTACTAAAAATAACAATGCTATTTTTAGCATTTCCATTTTTCATTCCTTGTTGCTTAGTTTGTACTGAACCGCTATTTATAGCAGTGCTATTTTTAACACTTCTATTTTTAGCATTTCTTGTTGCCATTTTCAACAGGTAAGACTCTCTGATTTTCGAGTTTACCTATCCATTATTCACCCCGCTATGGGAGGGTAGTACAAGATTTGAACCCAAGATATAAGGTTTGTTAAACTACCCCAGACAAGCATATGTGCATGGGTTTTGGTTATGACAAAAATTTCAAATTTATTTTATATACGAAATTAAAATTTGATAAGAGTGGTTTGTTTTTCATACTAATCATTTCACGTTAAAATTTGATTACCCTTGTTTTTTTTTTCTTTCATGCTAGTCATTTCAAGCTTTATAAATATTCACTAGTGTCAATTTTTTTTATTTTATTTTGTTAAACCACTTCGCATATTCAAGGTTTATAAATATTCACTAGTATCAATTTTTTTCTTATTTTGTTAAACCACTTCACATATTTAACATAACACTTACATGTTTGTGCTTAAGTGAAAGACATCCATTTTTCTTAGGAATTCCCACTGCTTTCTTATCTTAAAAGTGAATATTAATGTTTCAATTTATTTTCTTTTGTTAAACAATTTCAGATATTTAAAAGAAATGGTTATGGTTAAGTGAATGACGTTTATTTTTCTTAGTAATTCACCATTGCTTTTTTATCTTAAAATTTTTGAAATCTTAACGGCGAAGAAACACTAAAAAGCTCTGGTGGGAATGAAACATAAGGGGAAAATTAAATATAGTTCAAAATCTAGGAAATGAGAAATCCAAATTTATAAATAGAAGAGTTTTTTCCATTAATATCTAAGAGAATTTTTTGGGTTACTCTATAACAATGGATAGATAAAGCTTGAAAAGAGAAATTAAAAAAAATATAATAGACTATCCCCATAAGATGACTCCATATCATAACAAAGAATAATACTTGGCTAGGTTCAGGAGAGGAGACTTGCCTCGTAAAAAGTAATAAAATAATGCACCATTCCCACAAGATGACTCATTATCCCAACATAAAAACAATGCTGGGCTGGGCTAGGTTGAGGAGAGGAGGCATGCTTGGCTCGTTTTTTTATTAGACATGTAGCTGTATATTCTGTAAACCATTAACACATAAGAAATCTCACTTCTTTCAAAGTTTAACTATACTTTACATGTAAGGTAAATATGTGGATACAAAGTTTAACTATCTTCTACATGTAAATATGAAAATCCAACTCAACCCTCATGCCAAGCCCATTAAAAAGGGTCCTCAAAGAACAACGTCAAAACTATTTTCTTTTGGAGGTAAACAACTAGCTCTCGCTTCATGTCGAACCAACGGCAGTTAACTAGATTAGTGGCAGGCTTGCACCTTTTTCTGGACTGATATCTCAATCACTAACCTAATTTACTTTTCCTCACTCTGTAGGTTGTCTATTGAGTCCTCTTACATGGGACAATAGCAAATGTAAAAATGAGACAGGTAATCAATTAAGTCATAAAAATGATAATGTGATGTTGTCTATTGAATCCTTTTACATGAGAAAATAGGAAATGTAAAAATGAGACAGGTAATCACTTAAGTCATAGAAATGATCATGAACAAGAAAGGACAGAAACAAATAATAGCAACGAATTCTTTAAAATGGGATACACAATTACAAACATTTCAAAGTGTAGAATAGTTTGACAAAGTTAAAGTTAAATAAATAAGTTTGGAAAAGTCACACAAATATAGAATATCGTACTCGTCACAATTTAATAACAGAGTCTAGTAAATGGGGGGGGACAGATTGTCACTCATGAATACCGCCTTTTTATTGTTTCGTCGTTGGATTTTGGAATATAATAAAGATGAATAATTTTAATTAAAGAAAACTTATAATAAAATTAAACTTATAACTTATAATAAAATTAAAGAAAACGCAAATTTATGGTTTTCATGGATGACATTGGACAATTTCCATGGGCTGAAAACAACTCTGGCTGCCCGTCATGCCAAATACTGTCATCGCTTATAGATGTTGCTGTTCCTCCTCTGGGAAAGAACGAGGTGGCAGAATCTCCAGCTTCCGAAATGATATAAAGTCTCCCGACAAGCAATTTATTCCTTTTTCCTTTTTTTATATTTTATTATTTAATGGTTCACATGTTAAATAATTTAGGTTAACGAAAAAATTCCTTTAAATTTATTAAATGTAATTATGTAATATAATATTGTTATCAAATATTTTATAAAGAAGCTTATGGTAGTATTAAAGCATTTATACTAATAATAATCTTTTTAAATGTATGGATTTTTTAATATTAAAACAATATACTAAGTAAATTATTTATTTAAATTTAATAAATTAGTTACAACCAGATTTTTTTTTTATGTGTACAATACATATATGATATGCAAAACCCGTTAAATAAAAAATATTATCAAAAAAATATTTTTTTATATTATAAAATTGTTTTGATGTTAATTTTATTTTAAAAATATATAATTTTTTAATCCATATAAATAAAGGTAAAACATTATATATAATCATCTTTTACTAATAAATACTTTAATAGAGTGTTGAAATGTGTGTAAAATGAGAAAAGGAAGTGGCTTCCATCTCGTTGCTGTTAGGGATGGCATGGCTACATGCTTCCACGGAATCACATATTCTAACGAGTAATGACAATGCACAACATTATCTCTTTTCATCATTATGTCACTGGGTTTCTTATGGGATGTTTCTTTGACATCCACTGTACTTGTGGTTAGTTTAATAATTTAGAAATTCGAGACCCTCCTAGTCTGGCTTTTTGTCATTCACTCATTATCATTGTCTCGACTCTCTGCAATTTCCATGCATCTCCACTTCAATTTCGAATTTCCATGCATCTTGGGCTACATAAAATAAACTCGCATACCGTCAGTAGGAGGATTAGGGTATTAAGGTAATACGATCATTATTTCATTTTATAAAAATAAATAAAAAATCCTATCTCTGCTAAAAAAAATTATATTATAAAACTATTTTCTCATTAAATATAACAATTTTTATATCATTTTTATATAGAATATTAATTTTATGTGAAAATTATATATATATATATATATATTTAAATAAATATAATTACGGGTGAGATTAGCCCTTTGCCTCCCCTGCGCTTGTGATTTATCTATTTTGTCATTCACTCCATATCATTGTGTGGACTCTGCAATTTCCACGTGTCATTCATTCATTCCATATCATTGTCTAGACTTTGCAATTTCTATGTGTTTGTGGGGGGTTACTTTTGGGTATTCCAGTATAATGATCATTATTTCATTTTCTAAAAATAAATAATTAAATATTATAAATTAAAAAAAAATTATTTTAAATAAAAAAATTTGTATTATAATTTATTTATTTTTCTGAATTAAATATATTAATTTTTTTGTATGATATCAATTTTATTTTAAACTTATATAATTTTTTAAACAAATATAAATAAATGTAAAACATATATATATAAGAAATACTTTGATATGGTGTTGAAATGTGTGTCATGCAGGGAGCGAAGTGACTTCCATCTCGTCATCGCCTAAGCATTAAAGAGTGGATGGCATGGTTAACCACTTTAATGGAATCACACCCGGCAATGAATAATGACAATGCACAACATTAACTCTGAAACTTTCAAGACATCCTCGATTTCCTTGAATTGCTTGAGGCGCATTACAAATATCTCTTGCCATCACTATGTTATGGGGTTTCTTGTGGGATTTTTTCTTTGTGTCCCTTGCACTTGGGGTTTAACTATTAGGGAACGTCCAAACCCTCATAGTATGTCCTTTTGTCTTTCACTCCATATCACTGCCCAAACTCTTTGCAATTTTATGCCCCAGTGGCGTTACATGCAGTTAACTCGCACATACGACAGTGGAAGGATTTGCATCAAAATTCTTTTGGGGTATTCAGGTTCTTGTCTCCCCTAAGTATGATGGTATTGCTTCTACTTTCAACTTCTTATAGATGGATTTTTAGTTACAATTCCATTTCTCTAGTTTATTTGGTTCGATATTTTTTGGTGGAGGCTCAATGTGGTTTCTCGGGTAAGGTGACCTAGCCCTCCTCCTACCCAAGAAGGACCTTATCGTTGTTAGAAAATTATATATTACGGAGCAATGGAACACATAAAATATTGCAGAAATATAAACACAGAAAACGCACAAAACAAGAGAGACACAGATATACGTGGTTCACCCAGTTTGGGCTACGTCCACCCCGAACAGCCAGTCCTTCCTTTCTATTATCCAACAAAATAAAGAGACACAACCTACAACAAATCCGCTGTAATATCCTCTGTTTTCTCTCACAGTCTCACCTCTCTGTTTCTCGCTCACAGAATACACATCTATCTCACAGCCTCAAATACAATACCCTCATACAAAGAGAGGGGTTGCCTTCTAGGGCAAAAAACCCTAAACTAAACATAAGTTCTACAGTCAGATCATCCGCCTAATGAACGGCCCAGATTGACTAGAAATTACTATACTTTTACAAGGCAATTTTACAGTTGTTTTTAGCTTCGGGGGCGCTGCCCCCGAAACCCCCCGCCAGGGGGTGGCTCCCAAAGGTTGCAGCCACCCCCCCCTGAACCCCCCCTTCAACGAATATTTTACGGGCAGCGTTGCCGCCCCCATTTCGAACTAGGGTCCTATGTGGCGATACCTTTGAATATAGAAGATAATCAGGCTCCACACCCAACAATCTCCCACTTGGAGACTGATTGTATCAACTCCACCGTTGCTCCATTTGCTGGACAATGACTCATCTTTGGACCTGGCTGTTTCTCATCTTCATCTTCATCCTTGAAGACCAACTGAAACTGATCATATTCTTAGTTTCTCCCTGGTTACAACTTTTGTTAGCATATCTGCAGGATTCTGGCTAGTGTGTATCTTTTCCAGCTTCAACTCTCCATCTTCTAACACTGATCGTATGAAATGGTACTTGAGTTGTATGTGTTTAGTCCTGGAATGAAATGCTGAGTTCTTTGCAAGATGAATGGCACTTTGGCTATCACTATATAACGTGCCCATATCATGCTCCTTACCCAATTCACCCATAAACCTTTGTAACCAAATCATTTCTTTACTAGCCTCTGTAGTAGCAACATACTCTGCTTCTGTTGTTGAAAGTGCAACAACACTTTGGATTTTTGAAACCCAACTGACAGCTGTTCCTCCAATAGTAAATACATATCCTGTAGTGCTCCTCCTGTTATCTCTGTCACCTGCCATATCTGCATCAACATATCCTTGTAGGGAGATGTTTGAACCACCAAAGCATAATGCTTGATTTGTGGTACCTTTCAAATATCTGAGAATCCATTTCACTGCCATCCAATGTTCCTTTCCTGGATTGTTCATGTACCTGCTTACAACTCCCACTGCATGTGCAATATCAGGCCTTGTACAGACCATTGCATACATTAAGCTTCCAACTGCTGATGCATATGGAACTTTAGACATATAATCCATGTCTTCTTGGGTATTTTGGCACATTTCCTTGCTAAGTTTGAAATGGCTAGCAAAAGGTGTACTAACTGGTTTTGCATTGTGTATGTTAAATATTTTCAACACCTTTTGTATGTACTCATTCTGAGACAATGTTAATTTACGATTTTTCTTGTCTCTAGTTATTCTCATACCAAGGATTTGTTTTGCAGCTCCCAAATCCTTCATTGCAAATGAATTTGCCAATTTTCTTTTGAGCACATTTATTTCCTGCATGTTAGATCCTGCAACAAGCATGTCATCTACATACAGTAACAATATAATATAGCTGCCATCATTTTGCTTTTTCAAATAAACACAATGATCAGAGTGACATCTAGTATAACCTTGTTTAGACATAAACTTGTCAAATTTTAGATACCACTGCCTTGGAGCCTGTTTTAAGCCATACAAGCTCTTCTTCAACCTGCACACTAGTTTCTCCTTCCCTTTCACCTCATATCCTTGTGGCTTCTACATATATATCTCTTCCTCCAAATCCCCATGGAGAAAGGCTGTCTTTACATCTAACTGCTCAAGATGCAAATCTTCAGCTGCTACAAGACTTAAAATAGTTCTGATTGAAGTCATTTTAACAACAGGAGAAAATATTTCATCAAAATCAATACCATTCTTCTGTGCAAACCCCTTCACCACAAGTCTAGCTTTATACCTTTGTTTTCCTCCATCTTCTTCCTTCAGCTTGTAAACCCATTTATTCTTTAATGTAGTTTTTCCTACAGGCAACCTGACTAAATCCCAAGTCTGGTTATGCATTAAGGAGTCCATCTCTTCTTCCATGGCTACCTCCCACTTCTTCCTGCTTTCAACCTGGATTTCTTCTTCATAACATTCGGGTTCACCGGAATCAATCAACAATAAATAATATAATGAAGAAGAGTATCGTTCAGGGGGTCTACCTATCCTGGTAGATCTTCTAACACCACTTTCAGGTGTTTGGGGTGCCTGTTGTTGTTGTGGTGGTTGCTGTTGTTGTGGTTGTTGATTATTATTATTTTCAGGCATCTTTACTTTTTCAGTGATTTCATCAAGAACTGCGTATTGCTTGTTTTCCTTTTCCTGTTTCTTTTCCTGCAACTGATTCTTATACAAGACCTTTTCATTGAATATTACATCTCTGCTCCTAATGATTTTGTGATTTTCGTAATCATATAAGCGATAACCAAAATCATTAACACCATATCCAATAAAGGTACATTTCTTTGACTTTGCCTCAAGCTTTGTTCTATTTTCTTTATCAATATGGACAAAGGCCTCACAACCAAAAGGCTTTAAAATAGAGTAGTTTACCTTTTTACCTGTCCATGCTTCCTCTGGAACACCACCATCCAAGGAACTTGAAGGCCCTCTGTTTATCAGATAAACAGCAGTATCTACAGCATTTGCCCAAAACTGTAAAGGAAATCCTGCATGCAATCACATGCACCTTGCACGCTCCATGATTGTTCTATTCATCCTTTCTAACACACCATTTTCTTGTGGTGTTCTTGGAACTGTCTTCTCTCTGCGAATTCCATGCTCTGAACAATACCTATCAAACTCTTTGCTGCAATATTCAACTCCATTGTCTGATCTAAGACACTTCAATTTCTTTCCTGTCTTAATCTCAACCAAAGCTTTCCATTTCTTGAATGTATCAAATACATCATATTTATTCTTAATGCAATCAATCCAAGTTTTTCTAGTTGCATCATCAATAAAAGTAGCATAATAATGAGATCCACCGAGAGATGATACCTGAGCAGGTCCCCATACATCTGTATGCACAAGCTCTAATTTTTCATTCTTCTTTTCTTTCCCAACTCTGAGAAATCTGACTTTCTTCTGTTTTCCATAAATGCAATTCTCACAGAAGTCCAAATCAACATTCTTCAAACCTAGCAACAAATTCCTTGAGTGAAGAATCTTCATCCCCTTTCACTCATGTGTCTGAGCCTATGATGCCATTATGCTGCATCTGCTCCTTTGGAAGTTAAAGCATTAACAAAGTTAGAAATACCATTGCATAAATACAATGTACCAACCTTTTCACCTTTTGCTAAAAACCAGGGCTCCTTTGGTGACCTTCCAAGCTTTATCTGTGAAAGTTGTCACACAACCTTCACTGCCTAACTGCCCTGTTGAAATCAGATTTTTCTTTAGATCTGGAACATGCCTTACCTCCTTTAGTAGTCATTGGTTTCCATTCTGCTATTTTACAATAACCTTACCCATTCCAACAATTTTACAGGGTTTATCATCACCCAGACGAACTTGTCCAAAATCTCCTTGAACATAGTCATGAAAGTATTTCTTATCAGGTGTGGCATGGAATGAAGCCCCTGAATCTACCACCCAGGAATCAGTAATATTTTCGAAGGAAAGAATCAGAGCATCTTGTAACACCTCACCTGTCACATTTGCTTCATGATTGTTTTCTTGCTGTGCATCTCCTTCTTTTCTCTTCTGAGATCTACAGTCTTTCTTTAGGTGTCCTTTCTTTCCACATTTCTAGCACACTATCCCCGATCTGGACTTGGATATGCCTTTCCTTGATTTACTGCAATATCCTGAGCTCTTTCCTCTTTCCATTTTTCTTCCTCTAGACTCTGCACTCAAAGCATTTCCCGATGTCTCACCGGAGCTTTTCCGTTGCATTTCCTCGCTAAGGATAGCACCGACAACATCATCAAACTTTAAAGTACTAGATCCAGAAACGGAGTTACTAATGGCCATTACCAAACCATTCCAACTTTCTAGTAATGAGCACAAGAATAACAGAGCTCTAACTTCATCATCAAAGTTTACCCCTACTAAACTTAACTGACTTGTAACTGTATTAAAATCATTTAAATGGTTTGCAACAGATCCACCTTCTGACATATTCATATTAAATAACCGTTTCATAAGAAATACCTTGCTTGAGGCCGAGGGTTTTTCATATAGTTTCGACAACGTCTGCATCAAACCCTCTGTCGTGGTTTCCTTCGAAATGTTGAAGGCGACTAACGCAGCAAGGCACAACTGTATTGTTCCGAGTGCCTTTCTATCGAGAAGGTTCCATTCTTCGTCTTTCATACCCGTCGGCATCTTTGTTTTTCCGCCCAATGGTAGGTATAGATATTTCTAATACAGATAATCTTCCATATGCATCTTCCACAGCGAGATGTTTTGGCCGTTAAATTTCTCGACCATAAACTTACCATCTTCCGCCATTGCTCCCACTCGAACTAGGAACCCTTCTTTCCTACGAGTTTATCAGCCAAATAGACCTTCGGCTCTGATACCAGTTGTTAGAAAATTATATATTATGGAGCAATGGAACACATAATTTATTGCAGAAATATAAACACAAAAAACGCACAAAACAAGAGAGACACAGATATACGTGGTTCACCCAGTTTGGGCTACGTCCACCCCGAACAGCCAGTCCTTCCTTTCTATTATCCAGCAAAATGAAGAGACACAACCTACAACAAATCTGTTGTAATATCCTTTGTTTTCTCTCACAGTCTCACCTCTCTCTTTCTCGCTCACAGAATACACATCTATCTCACAGCCTCAAATACAATACCCTCATACAAAGAGAGGGGTTGCCTTCTAGGGCAAAAAACCCTAAACTAAATATAAGTTCTACCGTCAGATCATCTGCCTAATGAACGGCCCAGATTGACTAGAAATTACTATACTTTTACAAGGCAATTTTACAACTGTTTTTAGCTTCGGAGGCGCTGCCCCCGAAATCCCCCGCCAGGGGGGGGCTCCCAAAGGTCGCAGCTGCCCCCCCTGCAGCGAATATTTTACGGGCGGCGTTGTAGCTCCCATTTCGAACTAGGGTCCTATGTGGCGATACCTTTGAATATAGAAGATAATCAGGCTCCACACCCAACAATCATACCTTTTCTTGTTAATACTACTCCCATGTTGCTCTTATAGCCTCTGACATACTTACCACCCATGTCCTTGAAGTTGTCCACTCTACATATTATGCATTGGTCTCACCTTGGTTTCCAATCCTTCGAACTCCTTTTTTCTCATTGGGTTTCTCTAATTGGGTTTTCTCACCTAATTATCATCATGTGTTGGAAAAAAATGTGTCCAAGGCATGGCTCAGGTAGTTGTGGCCCCTCTAGCAGGCCTTAAGCCTAGTCACAAGCCCAAATTAATTCTTATCTCGACCATGCGGCTACTACCCTGGAAGTTTAGAATGAAATTTGGTTACTTGAAGCTTAAGCATTCCATTATAAGAACACTCAATATGAATCTAAGATTCAAACTGGCGTTGTTGATTGGGTTCTAGATATTTGACACAACAAGGGTTGCAGGAATCATTACCTCCACTCTATCACTTTGTATTAGCAAATGAAAATGAAAATGGTGAGAGTCATTCAGGAAAAGCAAGAAGACCACAATGAGATAATTGTCCATCTTAATGTTATTTAATAGGTACAAAAGCATTTGTGATAATATCTAGTTAGTCTAAACGCTTGGTTGATGCATAGAAAGATGCATCGTCAATGCAGGAAACAAACACCACCAATACCAAGCACTCATGATCCTACCTTTGCAAATTCTTCTAATGAAGGATGAAGAGCCAAGTTTATAATATTTTTATGCCTATATTTTCTGAATTGCACATTATTGTTTTATATATTACACAAATGTGAATAATATTCTATATCGAGCCATTTTTTGTAACCTATATGCTTTTGTGGACAACCATGCGTTATTTTTTAGTGTTGGTTATGTGACGAGTCTATATTCGGTAATTTTGATAAAAAGACGAACTTTGCAACATCTCTATTGTTGATGATCTAGTTTCCTTTATAGCAAGTCATGGCAGTAAAAATGCTATTTTGTATATTTGAATTATAAAGTAATTAAAATCGATAAATTACCAAAAATAAATAAATTGTTTAATAAAAAAATATTCAAATGAACTATGGATGCTTGGGGGAAACTAAGCAATGCGATAAGGAAATAAATAGGGTCGGAAAGAAACTGATATTCAAGCTCTGCAACTTGAAGTAGGGTTAGGGTTTTGACGTTGGGCACCATGGCGGGACGCGCGGGTGGGAGTGCTGCTCCCTCCTACAGTCAAGTAGTTACGTGTAGAAGCAAGGACGTAGGAAAGCAACGTTTCAAGAAGCCTCTGCAGATGGCAACTGGAGCAAGTAACACGGACACATTGGGAGGAAACAAACCTCATGAACAAGAAGAGGAGAAGCAGGAAGCTAGGAAGGAAAAGGAGAAAGGGGATAGCAGTCAAAAGCCTACTTCTATAAGAACATCTGGGGTCTACAAACCTAAGTTGAACACCATCTTCTTGAGCGACCCTACGCTGCAAGTGCATAGGGATCATATGACAGAACATGCGATTATCTGCAAATTCATGGAAATATGGCCGACGGAGAGGGAACATGTGTGGATAAAGAGCCACTGGAAGCCAAAGAAGAACATCAAATTCTAAGGCTGGCTCCGATTCGAAAAAGTTGAAGTCCAAAAAAGCGTCATGAACAAGAAAGAATAACACAAACAAATAATAGCAATGAATTCTTTAAAATAGGATACACAATTACAATAATTTCAAAGTGTAGAATAGTTTCAAAAAGTTAAAGTTCAATAAATAAGTTTGAAAAGTTCACACAAATAGAATATCGTACTCGTCACAATTTAATAACAGAGTCTAATTATCTTGCAAATGGGAGGAGACAGACTTTCACTCATGAATACCGACTTTTTATTGTTTCGTCGTTGGATTTTGGAATATAATAAAGATGAATACTTTTAATTAAATTTAAAAATACTTTGTTATCACTAAAATTTTAAATATTTAAAAAACATATAATAAAAATAAAGAAAACGCAAATTTATGGTTTTCATGGAAGACTTTGGACAATTTGCATGGGCTGAAAACAACTCTGGTTACCCGTCCTGCCAAATACTGTGATCGGTTATAGATGCTGCTGTTCCTCCTTTTGGAAAGAACGAGGTGGCATAATCTCAAGCTTCCGAAATGATATAAAGTCTCCCGACAAGAAATTTATTCGTTTTTCCTTTTTTATATTTTATTATTTAATGGTTCACATGTTAAATAATTTATGTTAACGAAAAAAATTCCTTTAAATTTATGAAATGTAATTATGTAATATAATATTGTTAACAAATATTTTATAAAGAAGCTAATGGTAGTATTAAAGCATTTATAATAATAATAATTTTTTTAAATTTATGAATTTTTTAATATTAAAACAATATATTAAGTAAAATATTTATTTAAATTTAATAAGTTAATTACAATCAGATTCTTTTATTTGTACAATGATGATGATGACGATGGTTAACGTCCACTGAGACCTAACTTTGGTCTATCGGACCTAAAGAAACAAATTATTTAGTTTGATTTAAGATTTTATTCCTATGCTCAAAAAGCTTGGAGAGAAGCCTCCCAAGATCACTATAATTTTGACATCGTAAAAGGCTAGAAAGGTTAGTATTATGGCAAAGATTATGAAAATGAGATCTAATGTGGTTGTACGCGGGGCACTCTAAGAGGAAGTGGTTTTCATCCTTGATGTTCCTATTCTCACATAGGTGGCAGATCCTTTCCATCCATGGTGTTTTAGGAACTGCCCAACACCCTGTTTCACTATGGAGCTCATGAGAATTTGTTCTAATCTTCGTTATATTAATTTTCTTCTTTGAGCTAAAACCCCTTAAATAAAAAATATTAAGTATTATAACTAGTATCATTATTTCATTTTATAAAAAGAAATAAAAAATATTATCGATTTTTTTTATATTATAAAAATATTTTATTATATTAATTTTTATATATGATATTAATTTTACTTTAAAAATATATAATTTTTTAACCCATATAAATTAATGTAAAACATTTTATAATTATCTTTTATCTAATAAATACTCCAATAGAGTGTCGAAATGTGTGTCAATGAGGAAGGGAGTGGCTTCCATCTCGTTGTTGTTAGGGATGGCATGCCTAAATGCTTCCATGGAATCACATATCCTCACGAGTAATGATAATACACAACATTATATACCCGTATATGCTTGAATATGTGAAAATCGCTCCAACAATGGCGCTCGTAACCTAATCTAAGCATTGGCACTCTTCGTAGCCTCCTCTAGCGCGTCTGGTCAGGGCCACGTTGTGCCTCGACCGTCATGGAGGAACCGCACTTGAACCTTGGTGCCCACTCATTCAAAGACATGGTCATTGGTCGGCTTCTAGACGAGGAATCTTTCTTCACTAAGTTTTCCTCCAGCTCGGCCTTCCACCCCCTAGGAGGAAACTTTGATAATGGAGAAACTAGATACTCTCAGCAAAAGGAACCGCCTCAGAGAAACAGAGAGACAGAGAAAGGGAAAAACAAAGAAACTCGCTCAGCAAATGGAAAGGCCTCGGACATCCCCTCCTCCACAGACACAAACTCAACAAAGATTCAGGAGCAGATGCAAGAACAGAGGAAAAAGACAAAGAATAATTGCAACCCCATAGCCAAGAAAATCCTGGAACTGGAAATCCAGGACCCAGGAGTTGTAGTCTATAGAGAATACATGCAAGAACATGCAAATTTATGGGTGTATCGCCAATCGAAAAAGCCTTGAACTGGTGGATACAAAGCAAATGGACACCCAAGGGGGAGATAAGACTTCATCTGGGATCCAAAGGATTCTTCACAATAATCTTTGACCTCCTAGAAGACAGAGATAGAATATTTGAAGGAGGTCCCTATTTCTATAACTCAACTGGACTATACATGAGATTTTGGAAGGACAACTTCACACCAGAAAAGGAGGATTTCACAAGAGTTCCAGTCTGGGTACGCCTCTACTCCTTACCAACTGATTACTGGGCTCCTTTGGTTTTAAAAGGCATAGGAGACCAGCTGGGGGAGTACATCAAAATGTTTGAAGGAACTAGAAATGGACATTACGTTTCCTATGCCCGAATTTGCGTATACATAGATGTCTCTGGAGCCCTTCCAAATGCAATAAAATTAATCTTTAGGGATGAAGTCTGGCTTCAAAGTATAGACTATGAACACATCCCCTTTAGATGCAGGAAGTTCCATGAGCACGGTCATCTCTTCTGAGACTGTCCTCTAAACAAAGCCCCTCAACCTCCCGAGCAGGAAAGCAAAAAAAAGACAGTGAAGGATACACTAAAGTCAACTCCAGGAACAAGAACAACAGGAAAAAGGCTATCCCCAAGAAGAATCAACATAAGGAGGCAAGTCAGAACCCGTTCGATGCCTTGAACATCACTCAGGAACAAATGGATCCAAACTATCCGACAGGAGATGAAGCAGGAGAAGAGGAGCAGACCCAAGCAGACAGAGAACACGATGACAGGGATACAATCAATAGTAATAGAGAAAAGGAGCACTCAAAAGAGGACACAAAAATGGAGCAAATAGCATTAGAAGAAACACCAGAGGAGAGAACCATAGAAGAAGCTATGGAGGGTGTAGACCTAGCAACCATTATAGAGGAATGGAAGTTAAATGGAATAAAATCTATACCAATATTGTTATGTAACCAACTCACAAAATAGAAGAAAAGATAGATCAACGACTTCAAAATAAGCCTCTTCGAGGGGGAATCCTCCTTTACATTACACAAATGAATAATTCTTGGATGATACAAATGACAAAACCTCCTTTCTATATATAGGAGTCTATGGGGTCATAATATAATCAAAGCCGGCATAACAATAATAATATAAGGCCACAACAATAACAATATGGGGACAATAGGGACACTCATCTAGAAATAATGGAACAACATAGCAATATGTCTTCCATAATTCCAGAAGAATAATATATATATATATATATATATATATATATATATATATATATATATATATATATATATTATAAAAAATAAAATAAATTTGCTTGTGAAAATCCAGGAAACTGGCACAAAGCAAACTCGAATTCATATAGGAAAACCAACTAGTTTGGCTTGTATGAATTCTTTACCTTGTTTTACTCTTACTTCTGTTTGATTTTGCAGAAATAATCCTCCAAGAAATACAAGACTTGAGGACAAGTCTTAACATAAGCAAGGGGGAAGTTGTAATAAAACCATGCAAATAGTTTGCGCAGTTGAATTGTAGAAGGAACCTGAATTACATGTTAGAAGGGACCTGATACATCATTGAAAATATTGTGCAGAAGGGACCTAAGATATCATTATGCAGAAGAAACATGTATTATATGATAGATGCAACATACAAAAATTGTTGAAAAATACGTGTCAGAAGGGACCCGAAACATCAATTACAAACTGCAGAAAGGACCTGAACAACATCAACATTCAAAAATATTGAATCAAGGTCATATGCGAAAGTGTGAAGCATAAATAAGTCTCTACATTTCAATATATCCAAGAAGAGCCATCAAAGACATTGTCAACTATCATTTGAACAAAAGACATCATTAACATCAAATATTTTATGGGAGTACAAATACAGTAAGTAAAAAGAAAATCTCTTAAAATTTCATTTTTTTAGAAGTTGTTTTGACTAATTTAGTGCTTGATAAGCATTCTATTATTACCTTCATTATTATCACCACTAATATCATCACCTATTCATTACCCTTTCCTACATTTCATACCATAAAAAAACCCATCACATTAATCCCGCATTCCCTATACCATCATTCCATATCATAAAAAAACCTATCACATTAATCCTAGTTATTTTCTTAAAGCATATGGATAAAAAATTGAGAGCTTAATATTCAAACCCTTGATTGACCTACAAAAACATAACAAAGGTTAGTGTCATAGAAATTTAATTTTAAACATGACCATTCTAGGGTCATTTTAAAATTAAATTAAAAACAATGAAAATGCAAAGTGTAATATGCCTATGTTATGATTAAGGACCAAGCGCATAATGAAAAACATGATGCAACGAAATGCCAAATCAAAATGATGCAATGAAATGCAAGGTTGAAATGATGCAACTAAATGCAAAGGGACAAAGGTATGCAGTGGTATCATGATGCATTTCGAATGGGCATGAAGGTAAGTAATGAAGTAATAATGCATTTCGATGGGCACGAAGGTATGCAATGAAGCCATGATGCATTTCGATGGGCATACAAATGCATGACGATTAATGATGCAACGAAATGGTTGATTGCATGGTTTACAAATGAATGGAGGTTTAAGCATACGAAAACATGAGTAGAACAACAAATACCATTTACGGTGATAATACAAGCATGAACATCGTGGAGGAAAGGACGGAAAGGAAGCGTTGTCAACAGGACACATGGTAGCCAAAGGTAAGCAGTGAGACTATGAGCTGGAAGGTAGAAACTGTGTAAAAGCTTTAAACAAACATACAAACATTTCAAATTATGCTATTTGCTCATTGTAAGCTACTGAACTGTAATTAAAACATTTTTTCCCACCATCGTAGCCGAATTCCACTAAGGTTGAGGTGCCAAATGTTGTGCATTCATGTGCAACCATACAACACTCTTGTGGAAGGAGGAATAAGAGGAAAAATGAAAACAAAGAAGGAGAGAGGGCTGCATAAAGCAAGAACCCTAAACTGAGGAAGCAACACAGAATATATAGGAAATTGTGGAAGGAAGAAATCATCGGTTTAAGAAGGTAGGAGACCATGATTTTCTCAATGTTAAGGTTAGTTGAGCACTCCACGAGACTCAAGGAATCTTGTAAAGGAAGTTAAGAGATCAACTCTGGATCTTCATAAGTTTTTAGCAGATTTCAAGGAACAAAACATGTATTAAGTATTGTATCGTGTCATGTCACAAACGAGTTAAAACTCCAGTTTACAAACCTGAACGATTGCGATCGAGTAGCTTAAATCTTCCATCTAATAAACACTTGAGGATTATGAGTTAATTGAATGAGAGTTTAATAGCAGTGATGTTGTGAAAACGTAGGGAAACAAGGCTAAAACTCAGAGAAAATCTCGGCATTGATCTGAAGCAGGTAAACAAAATCAAATCTTCCACATTCAGCCACGAAATTGTCAAATTTTGTTTGAGAAAACAGAGTGTTGCACAGTGAATAAATTTCGAAAGAAACAGTGAGCCATTTGTTAATTAATTTTACAAACAGTGATTCTAAAATCACTTCAGTTTGATGTACAATGAATTTGTCAATATAGAGGAAGAATTCGAAGGGTATAATGACACTGTGGCACACATCTTTTTCTTAACGATTTTAACATAGTATTCTACACCAAAACAGGGTTTTCAATTTTGATTTTGAAAACAAAATTCTTTTCCTTTTTTTATATATACAGTGGACATAATTCATGTATGGTTTGTATGGAAATTCATTTCATTCACATGCACAGTGAGAATTGTTGAAACAAAGCAGGGATTTTTTATGAGTTTGGCAAAAACAGAGGTTGATTTGTGAATCAAGGAGCAAGAAAAACATCATCAAAATGTTTTTATGATTTCCATATACATAGAACAACGTTTTGAATAATAGTGAATCATTTTTTTGCACTAGAACAGAGGTTGAACAAGCTTGATTTCATTGTTTTTAAAGAGCATCAGAGAGGAGGTAAGCCCTATTACCATAATGCATGAATGAATCAAGAAAGATCTATATGTATGCATAATTTTTATTTTCAAAATGAGAATGATGACAGTGGAAGGTTATATAAATTGGTTTTTAGAACATATGGCTACTAGGATAGAACCAAAAGAATTCCAGATTGAGCATTGGGAAAAAGAAACAATAGAGAAACTTTATCAGGCTGGTCTTAGAAGACTCCTCCAAAAGCTTAATGGGCACAATGAAAGCATCATCAGGGAATTTATAAACAATTATGCACAAGACAAAACCATGGTGGGAAACCTAGCTAACCCATTGACTCCAGAATTCATTTCTCAGGCCTTAGATCTACCATTGTCAGGAGAACACTATCATAAGGGCTTACACTTTAAAGAAAAGGCATGGAACTTCTTTTTAGAGAAAAATAGGAAGGGAACATTTGATAGAACCAAGGGCATACCTAGGGAATGGTTGAATTAGCCTTGAGGAGAATTGGTTTTAATCATTCAGAAGTTTTTCACATGTCATAGAGGGCATAGTCTTGTGCATCTTTATCATGTCAGATTGCTCCAACATATCAACGGAGAGGTGAAAATTAATTTGCCATATTTCTTCTCTAAGAATTTGATTAAAATGATAGAGAATGTGAAAAATGAGAATAAACCCAAGGAATCCAAAATCTATCACCAATGACTCATCAAAATTCTTGTAGAATATTAAGTGAAAGCCAAGGGTGTATTTTGGAAAGAATTTTTAGTTCAAAATCTTCTTAAAGAATAGGCCATAGAAGAGAAGTATAAACTAGTTCAGGAAACAAGAAGCATAATGAACTCACCTCTCTATCCAAGGACAAGGTCCAAAAAGAAACAAAATAATATCATGGTTGAGAGAGAAGCATCCTTCATATCCACTCCTAGGAGGCATATGAGAAAAGTTCTAGCAGAGACAAGTAGTAAAGACCCTAAAGTATAGATTGTTGAGACACCTTCTATAGAAAAAAGATATGATGAAATCATTGAAAGATTGGAAAAAGAAGCATTAGAGAAAGATTCATACTTTGACAATGTTGAAGCCACTTCATTTGCCAAAGGCACACAAGAATTAGAGAAAGAACTGCAACTTAGAAAAATAAAAGAGTTGACAGATCAATTGGAGATAAGCAGAATTCTAGAGAGGCATTTGAAGAAGGAGAACAAAACATACAAGAAAAACAATGCAAAATTGGTCAAGGAAAATGAAAAGCTAAATGAGGAAGTTGGAAAACTGAAAACAAAGAATGATCTTCTTTGCAAGCAAGCTTTCAGGTGGCTCAAAGACAAAAACTTATGGAAGAACAAGTATGAAAAACAAAAGGTCAAGGCTACAATCTACAAGGAAGAGAAGTACAAGGGAATTGACTATCTACTGCAAGCAGCACAACAGGAAGCATCTAGATCAGGTACAGGGTTTACATCAGAGCTTAGAAGGTCCAAGAGAAGGAAGCAAGCATGAGGACATGCTTGTACATCAACAAGGGGGAGATGTTGGCCCTCGTTTTTGATCCAATTTTTCTTAATTAAATACACTTAATTTCCATGTTATCCATCCATTTACCATCATATACACCCCATTTTGACCAATTTATACATATTCAGGTATATAAATTAAGCTTTGCAATTTTTAGATGTTTTTATAAAATTTGGATTTTAAGTGCATTTTTTGACAAGATCAGAAATTCCCGTAATGGCTTCATTGATGTCATACTTGCAGGACACCTGGGCACGAGCTGAGCACATTTCTAGAAACCTTGGGAACTAATATTGAATGAATTCCTATTGCTTTCAATTTTTCTTCTCCAACTTGAACCTCTTCTTCATTTCTTCCGTGAGGGCCAACTCGCCACCTTTTCCCTCTGATATGTTTGCTAGATCCTCCCCTGAGTAGGGCAGCCGTGTAATTCGATGAATCAGATGGTCTGTGATGGGGATGGGATCCTCCAGCCATAAGCACTAATCATGCACCAAGAAGAGTAGTTTCCGGGTGACGAAGACGGTCACTGAGTGCGGTGGTAATGCAGCACCCACAGTAGGTTTAGCAATCCTGCTTTCTCTACACCTCTGAGCCATGTGCACAGCTCTAATTGAATTGTTCTAGCAGTCTCATCAATCCTCTGGCGCATTAGCTTCGTGGTCGCTAAATGCTGAACTTCTCGTGGTCTGCGAGGTCTCAATCTTCAAATTTCAATACAAGAACCTGCCCCAAGTGTAGTCCCTCAAAAATAATATCGTCTGGGAGTAGCAAAGTTTGCAGAGAGCTCTTGCTCTCATCTATATCCTTCGGCAACTTGGCTTTACCCTTGCACGGAGGAACATATTCTGGCAACTGGGTAATAGGATCTGCACCCTGGGCTTCAATGTCCATCTCTACATCCTCCTCCTCCACCAGGATTTATTCGGACTCCTCGTATTTGGCTTCCAGATTAATGGCCTTCCCCTTTTCCTACAATGTGAACTTGATCCTCAGTGTATTTTTGGGTGAGACGCGCAACGGGATCATGGCCTGCTTATCCTTCTTGGGTCTCGGTGTTCGCAATGATTTAGGGACCTCAACAATTATTCTGGTGCTCTCTTGGGCTTCCACTTTCACAATTTCCTGCGTGACTTCTGTGGGTGTCGACATCATTATAGTCAGGAGGTCTTGCATCTCCTTCGGCAATGTTTCAAACACTGAACTTGCTCTCAAAGCCTCAAAGTTCGAAAGGTCCATACACACTTGATAGCGCAACAACTCAATTCTCAAAATGCCAAGTGTTTTTCGCTAGATAGCCACTTGTAATTTATAGGGCCTTTTGAATTTGAATTCGACCGTTGCCCCCACATTTGGTCCATTAATGCTAGATTGGCGGTAGAGGTTCAAGAATCTGGCCCATAAAATTCGCCTTAAATGCCTGCCACCTGCTCCAATTCGCCTCAAACCAACCATCAACTCATGAATAGTGACTTTAATGGTCACTTTCCGGCCGACCTGCACGCCAGTGCAACTATCTTCGCGTTGTCACGGACCCTCTGAAACTTTGCTGTTTCACGCAGTCCTTACATCGCGTAGCTCCCGGGCAGTGTAATTTATAGTCCCGTGCCTCTTTTTAGCTGCCTGGAGTGCTAAGATTGTGCTTCTGTCGGCTAGTCAGATGGCTGAGCCACCTGTGTGTGGCTTCAAATGACTGCCATTCACTTTATCTGGGAAGGGATCTCCATTCAACTTTACCAACTGTACCACGCCACCATCGGTAATCTCCTTAATAACATATGGCCCCAGCCAATGCATTTTGAGTTTCCCTGGAAATTTATCAAACTTACTGTCATACAATAACACCAAGTCATTCACCTTAAAGGTGCACATCTTAATATGTCGATCGTGCCAAGCCTTTTCACGTTGCTTTTGGACCTATTGGTGAAATCCAGCCAAGAATCTCTCTTCTTCCAGCTCATCCAACTACGTGAGCCTCTGTTCCAGAGCTTTGCAATCTGTCATACCTGTGAGCGTTGTTATGCGCAAACTAGGCACGATATATTCCATAAGCATTATGGCTTCCATTCCATAAACAATCCTAAAAGGTGTCTATCCCATCAACTTCTTGCATGTCGTCTGATAGGCCCATAATACTATAGGTATGTGCAGGTGCTAATCACTTTGCTGAGCATTACATACCTTAGTCAGTGCGTTTTCAAGCACTTTGTTGAACGCCTCCATTATTTCGTTAGGCTATGGGTGATGACGTGTTCTCTTTTGATGATACACCTAAAATTATGTCGTCGGTGCGCTGATCGTTTCATTCAGAAAGTGCGTACCTCGATCACTCATCAAAATCTTTGGGCATCCAAATTGCATTAGTACATGCTCAAAGAGAAAATTTGTGGCAGTCGCGCCTATGCAATCCTTCACCAGCTGCACTTTCGCCCAACGAGTCAAATACTTCATCACAGTGATAATATACCTCACGCCTATCTTTCCTTGGGGCTGAATCGGTCCTACAAAATCTATTGCCCACTTCTTGAAGGGTTGCAACGTCATTTGTGGACTCATAAGCATTTCATCCCCCCACGATGGCCTACTTGTTCTCTAACATACGGCGCATGCCTTGCAATATAATTTTGAATCTTGATGAAGGGTTGGCCACCACAACCCTACGCATAGAATCTTCTGTGTGGTTGCTCTCCCTACATAATTTCCTCCTATGGCATTGAGCTTAAACAGGCCCAGTCAAAGCTGGTCAAACAAGACCAGTCATTCAAGAAATAGGCCAATTTTAGCATTTCATGGGAGTTTCCAGATTTTGAGTGATTGGATGGATGAGATCGACTTGAATAGATAGGATATGGATAGACATAGCTGTTAGAGACATTTTAGATCAGTTTGTTTCATATTTCTCTATTTAAGCCTAAGCATTGAAGGCTTATGTATGTAGAATTTGTATACTTTCATATTGAGACTTTTGAATATTTTGAGTTAATTTGAGGAACCTGTTCTATCTTATTTTTTCTATTCAATGTTGTGGATGATTGACTGAGTTTGCAGTAGCTGATAATCTCTTCAAGTGTGCAAGGCAAGGGTGGAGGGCCCCCACACCAAGCTAAGTACACTTCATGGTTAATTTAGCTTGATTTTCATAAACAATTTTTCTTCAGATTTGTTTATTTAATTAGATATATAATGATTTATTATGTTTCTTTATGAATCTTGGTTTACTTCTAAATCTGTATATGAAGGGACAAACCAGTTTTTAAGTTAAACCCTCCTTCTATCTGATCAATGAATAGAAACTGAAATTCATCTTTCTTGCTTTCAAGTGATTTTCTGAATTTCCAGTTTTCTAAAAATGGCATTAATGATGAATGAATTTGTAATGAAGAACAACAAGGACCTCATCAATTAGGAGCCTCTTCCATTATTATTTTATGCATCTTAAACTATTTTCCATTATTGGTTTTTGATTTTTGTTCATGAAGTAGTATTCTAGAAGAAGGACAATCTGGTTCTCCTAAGTTAGGAGCCACTTCTCCTGCTTATTACATATTGAATTAGAAATTACTTAGTTGAATTTTATATTTGTAATATTATGCACTTCTAATTAGTTTATAATTTCATTTCCTTTAGTTTCCATAACTTATCTTCTAAAGCTGATTATAGTTGATATCCATACATTTTGGACATGCTTCTAAGTTCTACAAACATGGATTGATATTTAATAATTTTGTTAATTTACTCAATAAATTGACCAAACAATGGACCTTCTGAAGGAGATAAGACCTTCTTCCCCCTTGAGTGGATCTCATTCTTATCCTCCTCTCCCTATATAAAACATTTCCTCTTAACCTTTTTGGTTACAATACACATAATACAACACATAGTAAAGCTGCAAAATTATGAAAATATTAGCTTTTGATAGAAGAATATTAGTCTTAGATGAAAAAAGACTACTCTTTGGTAGCTAAAGTATGAAGAAAGAGAGTTATAGTTTAGAAGCCATTTCATGTCAAGCTAGGGGACAAAAATAGTGTTGAAAAGGCTTGTAGCAGGACTTGGATACCGCAAAGGAGATCTCCAACGTCAAGGCTTCTGTTGTATTTCTATTTGAAGTTTATTTTAATACAAATAATGGTTTATTTCCTATGTCGGGTGTAATATTACATTTGATAGCTTAGAAATCCTTGACCTTTTAAGTAGATTGGATTCGATTTTATGCTATCACGTTTGTTGTTGTTTCTTGCATGTTTGTTTCAGCTACTTGAACGAAAGGAAGTTGGAGCAAGGAAGCAAGATCACCATCAAGTGGATTAGTGTTATAAGAGGTAGGCCCTTTTATTTGATCCTAATATAAGGAAATTTACATTAGATTATCCTGTTTATGGCTAGACCCACTCTCTTGGGCTAGAAGGATCGTCTCTATCCATAGAGAGGATTTAACTACTTCACACTCCTAACCTCTTAAAAATTTAAATCATAAAATAAGCGCTTCATACTCAGTGACATTGTTGGTGCATTGAAAATTAAGCTTGTAGGAATATCCCTTTGTTATGCCTGTTTTTGAGTTTAAGACCCAAACACTTGCACCTTCTCCTTCCTTACTAATTTTCCCATCGAAATACATATTCAACAAGGCTTCATCCTCTTCATCTTATGTTCTAGTATTTGATTTCACATCCTCTCTTTTGCTTGATTTTCTTTTCATATCTGACGCTTCTTATTCTACACATATATCATTATATAGAATGAAAGAATCCATGTATGAATGTGCAGAATAAAGTGGGTAGTTATTAGGTTTTTCATGGTTTCCTACTACATATTTCATTAATGCTTCCCTATACAACCTCCTATGTTGACCAAATACAAGATTAGTTTTATATGTCATGTCCATCTGCAAGGTACCCTGTAACTTTTTCCCCCAAGATCTTGATAATAACATTATGTATTTGGGAGGTATATCAGCCACTACAATATCCATAACCACATTCTTTACATGGATTTGGGCTAGAGTCAAACATAAATCCTTAATGGGACCTAAGAATCTTACTTTGTTAGAATCAAAAGAGTAAATATATTTATAGGGCCTTGTTATATCTAATCCTAGCTTTTCCATAATGACTCTAGGCATGAGATTGAGCGAAGCACCAGAATCAAGCATGGCATTGTGAAAATGTAGTCATGAATGTTTAGAATGACATAGAATTGTGGCACATTACCATCATGTTATTTCCCTTCAACTTTAGGTCCAAATAATAATTTAGTTTGTTCATCACTTAACTTAATTGTGTTTATTCCCTCCCATATCTTTTGTGCCTTCATGACTGAAGTTCTATACGCATTCTTGTTAATCAAATTTTTCAGAGGAATATAAGTTTTGACCTTGGATAATTCATTTTCAATACTGAAAGAAGTTTGAGGTTTATCTAATCCTTTAATACTTACATCTTGTTTTTTAGAAACCTCTTTTATGGATTCATCCTTTATCTGGCTAGTGGAAGGTGTATCAATCAGAATTTTCTTGGGAGGGCTTGATGCAACCTTCTTACTTCTCAAATTATACTGTTTGTGTACTTCCATAATAGGATTTGATATCCCTTTTTATAATCATCTCATTCTCTAGGGATGACTTCTAACTGTGATAACAAGAACAACTCTTGTTCCTCCTTGGTTAAGAAAATATTGTCTATTTCTCCTTCCCCAAAAATATTAATTTGATTCTCTTCAGGGTCATCTGCGATCTTAGTTTCTTGATCTGCATAATTCTCCTAGAACGAAGGTCCAATTCATTTTTGATCTACTGGGGCTCTTTTCTCTCTCTATTTAATTTGGGGTAGATTCTTTCTAAAGTTAGGATTTATGATCTGTGAACCCCCTTGAGGTTCTCTTGGTGGAACCCTATGAGTCAAATTCATCCTTTCCATTGTTTTAACTAAGGTGTCTAGATTTGCATTAGATCAAGAAGAAGAGGGTTATTCTTTGATGGTCACTCTTCTTTCAGCCTTTAACTTTGCTCTTTCAGCTAACAAATTTGCTTCTACACTAACAACATTTATTTGCATTTCTTCTAGGGTAGCAGTATTTCTCTCTCACAATTGATAAGTCATATCAGCATCAAATCCATCTAGAAATCGGACTAGAGCTACCCCTGGTGGAAATTGTATTACTGTTGGAATATAATTGTAAACATTGTTAAATATAGTGCAATAATCATGAACTGTTTCTTCAGGAGCTCTCCTTAGACTCTCATATTCTGCTAGGATCTGAAGAGGGTCCTTTTTTGCTTCCCATCTTAAATGGAAACTTTGGTGAAATTGTTCTAGATCTGTAATAATACCTCTTTGAAATCCCCTGAACCATTTTCTAACATCCCCTGCCAAAATTTGTGCAAAGAGTCTCATTTCACATCATCATCATCAACTTCTTCCAAATATGAGAAATCATTCACCGTTTCTATGTTTTGCTGTGATGTGATAAGCCCAGTGCTATAAAATTGGGGTATACATTGTCCATAAGTCTGGGGCATGGCATTCAACTATGCTCACAAATCCAGAGGGGAATAATGTGCTTCCATGATTGGAATATGAGAAGAGGATGAAACTGCAATTGTAATGGATGTTAGGGGTGCTAAAGTAGGTGGAATTATGACTTGCTGAGCTAATATAGAAGGAGTATGCCTGGTAGATGAAATGGGAACAGTGGTGAAAAGAGAAACGATAGGAGGGGTTGATGATGAGGCAGAAGAAGAAAAAGTAGTTGATTGATATGTAAATGGTTTCTGAGTGGCATGATTCAATTTAGTCACCAAATCTTCAAGTTTTTCAAACTGTTTTATAACATCTTTATCATAATCTGAAATGATAGGTTGATGTGTTGAGGTATAAGGTTTCAAAATGTTTTCATCAAATACTGTCTCAGGGACAAATATTGCTTATTTGTTTCGGAAAAAACTCTACTCAAAAGGTAACTCAAATTCAATATCCTTAATG
Organism: Pinus tabuliformis; assembly: GCA_031772625.1. Classification (NCBI taxonomy): domain Eukaryota; kingdom Viridiplantae; phylum Streptophyta; class Pinopsida; order Pinales; family Pinaceae; genus Pinus; species Pinus tabuliformis. Next base: position 1,117,810,795 of record CM062804.1, read on the forward strand.
GCTATAAAACTTTCTAGAAGGGAATTAACTCTTGGAAAAGGATTATTGCTTGCTTGGCACTCTGTAAAACTCTTCTTCCTAAGCATCTTCTCAGGATTATTTACAATATCAAGTGGGTTAAGGGTCTGGGTGGGATATGGTCTATATTTTCTTGGGAGTTAGATATTCAAATATATTATTTACAGATACGTATATGTACAAATTCTAGGTAGAAAAACACCATAAATAGCTTCTACTTCACTGTCACCCACGAGAACTAGATTTGGAGCTCTGAAAAGAATATTTACTAGGGAAATATTTTGATTTTAAAATAAAGCCCTAGTATGGTCGCCCAAATGTTATCACTCTGCAATTTTCCTAGGTTGAGGAAGAAAACTACAAAGATAACCACACAACCACTTTTAAAGCTGGGATCTAGCACTTCTAGCTTCAGAGAGGGATATCTTTGTATGATTTAGATTTTTGTTTTTAAGATCTTAGTCTATTTATTTAAGTTCGAGTAGGGCTTTTCAAAAGTTTGGTTGAAAGATGCTTGAATAGTCCATTGGGCATGGAGACATAAAATTTTTAGTAATTAATCATAAAAAAATAGAGAAACTGTAATAGGGAAGGATAGACAAACTCTTGGATCCTTTAAGACAGTTATGGTGTGAATGAGAAGAATCTGATTTAGGATCAATTTAACTATAGAGCATACACAGATGAATTCTATACTTAAATATCATATTAAAACATTGGTATTGTTAACAATCCCGAGCATAGTACACTTAAGAAAATTCGGCCCTTAATCTTCTTGCAATAATAAAGAGGGAAAAACATATAGAAACTGAGAAAAGAAACAATTTTACATAAGAAAACACATCACCAAAGCATTGACACATGAATCATGGAATAATTTTCTCTATATTTCTATAAATTGATCACTTTGAGTACAATCCATGGCTTACATCAATGTACAACTCTTTTCTTCATACAAGTTCCAACCTTTTCCAAGTATTATTACAAAATATTTATAGCCTTTATATTGAACTAACTTCTGATTCCAAAAAGGAATTGATTACAAAATAATATCTAACAAAATTACATATATTTTTGAAACAGAACTAGCAAATAGAAGTTCTAGACAAATTCGACTATTTTTTGAAAATTTTAAGGAAATATGTTGCTGACTGTAGCTATTTTTCGGCTCCCTTTTTCTATTTTGTGCCAAAATTGTAGGTCTTCTATTTATCCTTATTTGACAAACTCCAATAATTTTTCCCATCATTCTTCACCCAGGATAGAAAAATTCACCATGTTTCTAAACCTTTCATCTACCTCAGTGTAAGTTTGAAAATTGGTTTATTCAAAAACAAATGATGAATCTCATGATGTATGTTTAAATAAAATTGCAGGCCTTCCAGAAAGGCTTCTCCATTGATAGCTCCCTTTTCCTTTGTAAACTTAGATGCATTTGAAACTATGTTGCATAACTATTCTTGGTAATTTTCTAATGGAATCAATTTGCCATTAGAATTTCTAAGAGTTGGAAGTCCTTTATCTTGCAACAAAGGAAACTTCTTGTTAAATATTCTAACATGTAGCTCCAATTCTTTACACTTATTCTCCAACTGCACCATCGTATTTTTCTTAGTCAAAACTCTTTTGACTTCCATCAGTGTCTCTATCCCATCCTAAATGTTCAGCTCCTCAAGCTCATCCCTGTTTTTGGAATTTAGCACTCTTATGATTTTATGTGCTTCTTCTCGCATATGCTCAATATCAACTTTTGTTTTTTCCATTGTTGCTCTAACTCTCCAGACCAGTTCCTCTTGTTAAAAAATTATTTGAATTGATGGCCACAACTCAATAACATTGGTGTTGAAATTGTACCAAATGATGCATTTGAATTCTACCAACATCTGAATAATGATAGATTGATCTTCATACTTCTAAATCTGCTAAACCAATTTGAAATTCTTTTACAATTCTGTGAAGTATGCATTGTCTACCTTAATCTTGTCTTCTTCCCTCTTGCTGAGTGTTGCTGTCAATTTCTCTACTTCTTTATTTGTCAATGATGATTTCCCCAAGGCTTGAACTAGTTTTTCTAAGGAATATGAAACTGATACTTGTGTTGTTAGCTAAGTTATAGTACCTACTGTTGATGTTCCTCCTGTCTCCAATTTCTCTTTTTCTTTCAGTAGTTCTTCCATGTCTTGTTCCATTTTCTAGATTTGAACATTTTGTTCCACTATTATTGTGAATAACTTCTCTTTCTTGATCTCCAAACTAGTGACATCCTTAGCCTGAGGGTGTTCTGGAGTTGGAAGTTTGAGTTGTTTCCTAAGATATTGAATATCCACATTCTTGCTTTTGATTATCTCCTCTGATGCGTTGACACCACTAGGATCATACCCTAGTTTCATAACTAAATCTTCCAAAGCCTTGATTCTGGTGTCTTTGGCTAGGGAAGACATTCTTTCAATCTTCAACTGTGAATGCTTATTATTTAAAGAAACCTGCAATTTAGAAGCAGCCATAGCTGAGCTGGTTAGAGTTGAATATGTCATCTCACCTGCCTGCTTATGCAAATTGATTCGATCAAGTGCATGAACTTGTTTAGTATCAACTGAAAATATGGAGGCCTTATAATATTCAACACCTCTAGGGTATGACACTTTGGGCTCAAGAAAGGCCATTTGAAACTGCCCCTTTTCTGATTCAAATGTATACAACAACCTTTTTTGAGTGGTGGAAGTTTGTTTCTAGAATTCTGAGTATGTTGAAGCTTTGAGAGCTTCATTCTTCAATTTCATCTCCCTGTACCTTGTAAAAATACTTGCCTTTAGTGGAACCTAAGAGGTAGAAGAGATAGGAGAATCAGTTGTCTCTTCTACATATGTGGTAGGAGTGCCTATAAAAACCAAAGTATTCTTCTCTTGTACATCCATTTCTTCTTAATATTATTATTGAATGGTGATCAGCTGAGGACTAGTCTTGCTATCAAATTTGGTAGTGGCATGTGGATCCTTCTTCCTTCTCTTGAATACAACAAAATATCAAGCCTGAGATTCTGATTTTGTGGGGGACATAATTTTCTTGGCCATTTATTTCTTTGTCTTTAGAGATAGGTGTTTGTAATGAATACTAACTAATAAACTGCTCTTCAGCCTCCTTCAATGGGTTTTTTGTCCACTGTTCTTGGTTAGCATATTGTTCTATTTCTGGCCTAGGTGTGTGTGCATATGGAGTGCTCTTCTTTTCAACCCTCAGCATCGAAATTATCTCTAAAGGATTATAACACCATGTGAAATTGGGTTTTAACTTCATCTTCTTTAAATTTTTACTACTCTAGTATTTACAATGTAATGGCATACCTATGCCTTTAGCTTGAACTGTGTTTTCTTCTTATTGGACACAAAATGTAACTCATCCATGTTCAACTATGTATAGCATATTCTAAAGAAAAAATACTTATTGGCACAAATACTAGTAATCTATAAGGAGGGAGCTCACATCCATAAACTATGATATCTGCATAGTTCTTGTATAAATACTAGTCTCCAACCTTTGAATTCTCTGAGAGGTGAAACACTTTCTTAATTTATGGAGATGTTTTTGGTATAATATCGCTGCATAGTAGACATAAGTAAGTGTAAAGGAAATTATCTACAAAATATGTGTATGTATATTCTTCTATATTCCTTCTAACTAGAGATGTCCAGTGAAAAACTGACATTAGGTTTCCTTGTTCATCCATATTCGGTAGTTGAAATTTGAACATGTCTTCCTAGTAAAATAACATGAGATAAATTAATATTGATTAGTGTTTTAACACGCCCTCAACTTTGAACTTCAAAAACTGATCATGCATGATATCTGATAAATATTGACTATAATTGAACAAAAGTGAAGGCTTCTGACCAACTATAAAAAATGATACAAATCCTATAACTACTTCATCAATCCACTGGTCTATACCTAGCAACCATAGATATCACTTATCTTGACATTTCTGGGAAGATATAGGCATAATATGGTTGGTATGTCCCAAGGAATTCAACATTTTCTCGTAAAAAGCATTCAAAAATGTAAGCTCGCTGGGTGAAAGTAAGATTCTTGAACAATTCCATCAGTACATCAATAGAAAATGTATGCAAGGATGTCTGGGTTTGATATGTAAGGCTTGGAAAACACTCTCTAGGGAAATGGAAAAGAGGACCTCATTATTCTGGGTAATCACTTCTCTTTGGCTTAGGAGGTATCTAAGATGACACCAGGTAGAGAATTCGGGGAGAAATGGGTTTGGGGAAAGGTAAACAGGGGAAGGAAGGACTCCCATATGCTCAAATCATCACTCTAGTCCACTAATTTTTGTTTAACCCAATTGTGAAGCTCATAGAGGTCAAATTCACACTATGTCTCAAAATTTTTATAATGGGTATCTATCAATGGCATTCTATCAATATTAGGGACACGAGATGATGAGGCTCATCAATAGGTAAACTATATGGGTCACAATGCCACTATATAGCTTATTAAATTGTATTTTCTCACATTTATTTACATATTTTATTATATTTTTCTTAGTGAGAAGAGTAAAAGTGAGTTACTATGTCCTATGGCCTAATGTGTGTTAAATGCAGGAAATTAGAGTAGTTTTGAGTTGACTTGAGTGCAGGGACTCGAAGTAGACAAGAAAGAGAGATTATAGGAAGTGTTCTCCCTCCTTAACTCCTCATATCATTCGAATATTCTCCTTCTCTATCTCATCAAATCGATGTCACTTGTAGCCAGGCAAGGCGAGTTCATGGTAGCCAAGCCAACGCTAGTCAAGGAAGAGTTATTCTTGAGTTAGGGAGCCTGGTATCCCTGTTTTCTACGGAGATGTTGGTAGCTCCAGTTTTGTATAAATAAGCAAGCTGAGGGACTCATTAGGATTCAAAGTTTTTTTGTAGCCAAAGGATCATTAAGCTAAAGCACATTTGATTGTTATTGTTATGAGGTACATGACATTTTTATGATAATGAGAAATTTTGTTTTGATTTGCCACTGAGTTGAGGGTTGAAGCTCTTGGGTTAGGCCTGAAGATCTGTATTCTTAGTTTATAATGTTGATTTACTTCTAAAGTTTATTTCTATTTTCAATGTAGCTTAGAAAGTTGATCAAATTTGTTGCTTATCTATGATTTCATTAGCTTAGAGACTATATTATTGTTGAAGTCTAGTGAAGGAAAATATATCAGAAAAGCTGGTGACACTGACCCCTATCCCATCTCCCTTATGGGATCATGATTAGGGGATCCCACTCTCACAACCCAAAAATATAGTTTGTCTTTTGTTCATTGCTTAGTCTAAGTTTCTGTTTTAGATAGATAATTGTTTATGATTCCTTGGAAATATTTGCAGTTGTTTAGTTTGCTTTTTAAGTTTTTTGCAGATTAGAAGGTAGTCCATTCCATAGACCTAGTCTCTAACAATAGTTAGGTCATACTTTCTAAAATAGACTCATCTTTTCCATGTTGACATGTAATCATTTGTAAATGAAAAGAGAAACATGTTTTACTGATGGATTATTGATCTACAGGAAGGGACACCTCCAACTAACTCCACCTAGGTCTTCTCCACCTTATGTTGAAACAAACAAGCCCATTCTCCAAACCTCTATTTTCCATCCATCGTGAGCAAGATGTCTTTGACAGATCCAACCTTCTTGAACTGTTGGGATTGGCCTTGGGAGTTTTTCACCTTCCCTACACGTTACACAACTTTCATGCACCTTTCCAACACTTCATATTACCATTATTGTCCTTGAAAACCTCCCAGCCAACTTCCTGTAGTAGTACAAGACATCCTGTAGTAGTTCAAGACATCCTGTAGTATTTTCCTAATTAAAACATGTAGCTAATTGTTTTGACGTTGTCTTGACCTAAAATTATAGTATAGCCTAGTGTAGGAATAGGCTAACCCCTCAGCTTGGACTCCATGACCAGAAGTGCCACCTAGAATAGAATTTTCATTCCTTTTCCTCCTGCAATATTAGATAGCATTAGCTTTTATATTTCTGAATTTAGCAATTAGGACTTTTATCTATTCTACATGTGTGAAGGAGATAATTAAATGCATACATGTTTGGATTTTAAAATGATAGAATAACTTCCTATTTTCAAGATGTTTTGGTATTTATATGATAAAGTGCAAGGTTAGCATATTCCTTCCTGCAAGAAATTTGTGTCCTTTCATAGCTAGATGATTTATGTCATATCATAGCATTTAAAATTTAGCAGCTTTCATTTCCTAAATTTACAGGAACTTACTTTTTCGGCACTAGAACTAGTTTAACATTCCACTGTCAGTAGTCAAACTCCCTTTAGTCCAATATAGGAATGGTCTAGAACCCAAATGGTCAAGTGACCCAGTTGAGAAGTGACATAAGTAGAATGATGCATATGTTTTGTATATAGCACTATCAACTCCAAGTTTGTATGAAACCTAGAGTTGATAAAGGAAAGTTGGTAGTCCTAGGAGTTCCAAGATTCTTGCTGCAATACTGAGGCTCATCACTTTTTGGTGCCGTTTTCGGGGAGGTGTCTAGGTAGATGTAATTTCTTTTTTTTCTTTCACTTTTTCATTTGCTAGATAAATGTTGCTCTCTCTTTCCTTTCTGTCTTGCATTTAGTTTTGAAAAAATCATTGAAAAATAAAAAATATATTTCTTTCATGCCTCGTAGGAGTAGGGAGACTTTATGGAAATTGTTGCCAAATACCCCCACACCATCAAACAATCAACCTTCCCTCTTCTTTAGTGACTGTCAACATCCTGCTCTGGCTACAGGAGAGTTAGAAGACCCCTTAGGAGAACAACCTGGAACTTTGAAGAGCCTATTAGGGAAGAATAAGAAGAGACCATTCCACACACTTACACCATGGCTGAAAACAGAAATGAGGTTGAAAACATGAATGAGCGTGATTTTCCCATCAGAGAGACTAATGGAGATACTAGGATGAAAAACATAAGTCCCTCTGCCCTTCCTAAATTCCATGACCTAACCTTAGAGGACCTTGATACCTTTCTGTTTGAATTTGCTGTCATTTGCAGAGCCTATGATTATACCTCTCATGACGAGAAGTTGAAGTTGTTCCCATCCACCCTCAAGGATGCAACATTGTGCTGGTTCATGGGTCTACCTAGGGATAACATCACTACCTGAGCTCAGATGTAGCAATCCTTTAACAAAAAGTATAGGGAATATTGTACGTCCAAGGACACCAAATATGAAATCTTTAGATTGACCCTAGGACCTGATGAGTCCCTAGAGGATTATGAGGAAAGGTTCCAACTCAGTTACAAAAGAACCATATGCACCCTTCATCCTAAATCTCCCAATTTAGTCCTTCTTAGAGTAATCAGGGAGGACATTCTAGAAACCCTAAACATGTTATCTGGAGGGGACATTTATTAGCTACCCTATAATGATATCAAGACAGTGTTCAAAAACCATTCTAGGGTTTCTAGAAAGAAGGGTAAGTCTAGTCAACCGTTGTCCAGCTCCTGTTCCTCCAACATGTTATAGACATTTTTGTGCCTTGCATCACTGAGCATGAAATGTCAATAATCAAGGGATACAAAGTCCCTAAACATGTTGTTCCTACCCCTAGAGGAACAAGGCCAAATAACCACAGCAATTCATAGAAGTTCTCCACTTGAAAACACTAAAAAACAAGCCAATTCTGGATCATGTCAACTGCTCCACTGAGCATTTGCGCTGAATGTCAACTACTCCACTGTCTACCTGCGTTGAATGTCAACTCCAACAAAGGCTACCTGCGCTGAGCGAGTTTGGACAAGTGGCAGAGTCATTCCTCAAGGTGTTAATGCCCAGGAAGCTTCCAAAATGACACTTGGATCAGGGAATTCGACTGGTGATGAGTAAGAGGTTCCAAATCTCCAAGTGGAAGCAAGAACCTCCAAGTGGACTCAAGAACTATGAGAGGGAGAGGACACTAGTCACTTCTCAAGCTGACTCATCCTCTCTCCAATATCCCTATATATAGATCTCTCCTCTATGAGATCAAGGAGGCTGGAATTTGGTAATTGCAAAGAATTGCTGTTGGTTTGTGGCTAGAAACATTGGGTGTGTTATGCTTTGAAGGGAGCTGAAGAAGGAATTCCATTCTGCCGGGAAGGAGATGCTGGATTGGAGCCCTATGGGTTGTATCTCTTCCTGAACCCTGTTACATATCAATAAAGCTATCTTGATTCTTTCCTATATGCTGGTGTATTTTGTATGATTGCATTAGTGTATTTGATTTACTTCTAATCCTGTATCATTTATGAATATGTATATTTGTCTTTGTATTGTGTTCATCTCTTGTCGCAAGTAGCTGTTCTCTTGTCATAGGTAGCTATTCTCTTGTGATCTCGTGGGATTCAAGTAGCTGTTCTCTTGAGCAAGCGAGGAGACAAGTAGCTGTGGACACGCAAAGAGAAGAGGATCTAGATCGAAGGACAACCGGAAGACAACGGTAAGTCTGCCAATCTCCCCTCTTTCACATTTCATAAAGGAAGAAATCATAATAGCTGTATTCGTTTGTTGCTAAGGCGCTGTCACACCTTAGGTGGATAGGATCGTCCTAAATATGCATTTTTCCCCACAACAAATTGGCGACTCCACTGGGGAGATTTTGTTTAGTCATTTTATTTGTGTTTACATCATTGTTTACTTCATAGACTCAACGGCAACAATCGAACTGCTTTGCAAAGTAGAATGTTGCTGCCTTGATCCTTTACTGGATTTTTGTCTATGATCTCAACAATGGACTCACAAATGACTTGATGATCCTTTGTGATAGTCTTTAGTACCCTCTCAAAGCATCCCTCTGTTTATACCTTGCTTGTGTTTCTGATTTGGCTTGAAACAGTTGATTTTTGAGCATTTTATGACCCAGAATCCAAGAGAAACGAGAGTTTCTCCTTCAGCGCGACTGCTGTGAAGGCATTCTGCATTTCAGCGCAGGTCCCATGAAGGCTACCTGCACTGAATGTCAAAACCACAGTGTTGAGGTTGCGCTGAACCAGTTTTGCCTTGTGCAGCTGGGGTTCTCTGCTGTCTTTTGCCCTGTTTTGATCTCTGTTTTTGAAGCCTTTAACCAGCATAGGTACCAGTCTGATAACCCCTTTTCTTTGCTTGAATTCCGCCTCATTTTTGTACAAAAAGACTGTAAGTGTTTTTATGTGTTTGTGGTGTCATTTACAGTTTTCCTTTGCATGAGTAAAGTAATCATCCTATAGCCCTTGATTCAGATCTGATTGATTGATTGATTGTGATCTTAGGAGAGAGTTCATTGGCTGTTTGCAGTTTGATTATACATTTGCTTTTGCTTATTGGTTTGAATTTGTCACTTTTGAATGTCAAAACAAGTATTCATTTCGAAAATCGAAAAGTGATTGTAATCTCTTCTACCCTTGTTGATTTTGGAAAAAGTAAACTTGTTTGTTTCAGTCATTTAAAAGCAAATTCAAAATTGTACAAAAAGCTTTCTTTGTAGGCATTTATACTAAGAAAGTGGAAAACAAACACCTGCATTGTGCATTTTTATTTTGATAAGTTTGCATGCTTGGTTTAGGAAGAGTGCATTAGAGTGTGCTGATTGCACTTTGAGAAAAGATAGTCGCTCTCTTTTCCCTTAGTAGCTAGGATTTTCAAAGTTGAAAGATTATAAAGCTTGCTTATCATCTTAGACTGCATTTAGGAATTTGTACCATACATCTCATGCTGATCCTGAAAGACAAACTTTAAAAAGATCAACTTAAAATAAACTGAATGAACCTAACAACGCTTTGCAACATAACACACAACATAGAGGTCTAGGCTAGAGACGTGTTCCGGCGTCGTTAAGCCTAGTGACTGTCGATCTCGTGGAAGGTGGGTGATTCCTCCTGAGGTACGATAGCACTAGTACGGATTTGTGCTCCCACGTACCGTCGCGTATATATTGGGAGACCCCTATAGGCATATATCCTTTATCCTTAGGAAGCCGTGTCGGCCGCCCTACTGATCGCAATGCAGTGAACACAGCATTCACGAAGATTGACCACCCGTACCGTAAAAAGTATTCTGTGGTTTTGCGAAAAGTTTGGCACACCCTCTGCCTAGATCTCCAGAGCAGTTTCTTTTGGCCTTTTTGAGACTCTATACTAGAAAAAGTCCATCCGAGCATTTGTCACTTCGGGCTCGTTAAAACATCGAAGGAGACTAGAGTCATCTTTAGCTTTTTCTCGACTCTTTAAAAATGAAAAAGCAAGTTGTGTCTAAAGCGTCGTTAACAATTTATTTTAAACGGAACAATCACCCTTTATTCCTGCGTTGATCTTCGAAGTTAGTCTACCTTCATCAAAAAGTTCTTGTAGAATCGCTAGGAAATCCTTTGGATAGACTAAATATGTCTGAACAACTGTCGACATCCAGGACTGTGTCATCCGACACAGCAGCGGCAGAGCCTCCTGCTGCTACTCCAACGATGTTCACTGGTATACCATCTGTCCCGACAAATTGTCAACAACAAGCTGGAGTCCAATTAGAGACTGTTTCGACGACATGGTTATTTCCTATTTCTTCATCCGGATTATCATCTGGTATTTCTTATGTTGAAACTCAACAACTTGATCCAATGTGTCTTCAAAGGCCAATCTACCCTTTAAGCACTAGATTTCCACCATATGGAGGGCAGTATGCCTTTTCATTGTTCCCCCCCAGAGAACAACCATATGGGAGTTTACAACAAAGTTCAGGTCAAACTGGAATTACATCCAGTGGATGGGTACCAATACTGCCTCAGCAACCAAGGGTTGCATATTCAATGCAACCAGTCCACCCTGTGTCGAATGTTGCCACTATACCTGGTATGTTGATTGCGTAGCAAGTACAAGCGCTACCTGTTGTATGTCAACCCCAAGTTTTTCAGGTTGCCATACAACAGCCTCTTGTCTCGACAACTCAATCACAACCTCCGGTTAGTGCCTCCTTATATGGAGCGACTCAGGCTCAAGCAAGTACTATGACTCCTCATCTTGGTCAATCATCCAGTATTGGACAACAGCAAATGGTCCAACAACCAGAGCTGGTTCAAACTCAACAACTGCAATTCCAACAATCATATCAAGGACCCGAGCAACAAGTCTTTGCAAGTAATGGGCAACCATATAATAACGGTTATGCCCATCAAACTTGTCGAAGTTGCCAGCATCAAATACATTATGTTGGTATGCAAAGACCCACTGCTCAGGCGATTCCATCTTATCCTGGGTATGCTCCGCCTAACCTGAATCAACAGTTGCCCTTTGTAGCAACTCTAGAATTACCAGATCTAAACCGGCTGACGAATGATCCAATTGCTTATGCCCCTTGGTGGCCAGCGATTCCGCATAAACTTCCATCGGACATTCCTAAATTCAATGGAAATCCAGGTGAAGACCCATCGAATCACGTCATGACTTTTCATCTGTGGTGTTCGTCGAACACCCTGAACGATGATTCGATAAGGCTTCGCCTTTTTCAGAGGACATTGACGGGTCTAGCGGCTAAATGGTATATTGAATTACCTAGAGCCTCTTTCGACAATTTCAGTTCCCTAGCCACGACTTTCTTAACCCATTTTAAATTACCGATAAGGTATGAAACTGGAATGGAAATCTTAACCAACTTCAAGCAAACGACGGCCACACATATATCCGATCATATACATGAGTGGCATCATCGTCGTAGGATGGTAAAGACTTACGTTCCAGATCAGCTATTAGCTGAATGGTTTATAAAGTCGTTACTTCCTGCCATAACGGAAGATGTGGCCAAGGGGGGAGTCGTAACGGAGGAGAAAGTTATTGCTCGTGCACAATATCTAGACTTAGTATATACTCAGTCTGGCACGCTCTATGATAAAATACCTGACGCCCCTAGACCGGAATTTTCAATTCCTCCTCCTCCTAAATCAAATAGTGACTCTCATGCCGGCGATGGTGTGATTGGCGCAACAGACATGAAATCGATAAAGGCTGTATCTAAAAAGGCCCCTAAGATTTCCGGTCAAAATACAAATGAGGAACTTCTTGCCTCGGAAGTAAGTGCCGTGTCGGACAACAAGGGCAAACAACTGAAGCAACCAGGGGGCAAGAAGAAAAAGAAAGGGAGAAAAAGGAAACCCCCTACGGGGTGTCATATATGCGATGAGGATCATTGGACAGCAGATTGTCCATACAAAGCTGAGCTTAAAAGATTCTTTAAGAGTTCGAAAACCTCAGCTGTGTTGACTGATCCATTTCCAAGCCCGAGAACCGAGCTGGTTGCTAATCAAAATGCTTCCCGATCCCAAGTGCTTATGTTGTCTGTATCAAAGTAGCAAAATGATGCTTTGACAAGGAATAAGTATTACAGGAATCCAAAGCTGTCGAACAACAAGGCTAATGAACAACCTAGTAGTTCGACAACAACTTTGATCGAAGTTGTGCCACCCATCATCCCTGAGCCAATGATAAAGTCGCAAAAGGGAGCAGTACACAAATCGACATTTAATCCTTGTGCGAAAATAGCACAGATAGAGGACCTGGCCCAATCGCCGTCCGTTATGTCGACACTTGAGGTACCGCAAAATTGCTTCTCCCAAGAGCAAGCTTTATTATCAGCAATAGGTGGAATTGACCCAATGGATTCCAATCTTGTGGCCTTTGATCATAAAGGATATGACCCTCAGTTACCAGCTCAACTAGCTTTCCTTATTCAAGTGAAAGCCCTCAACAAAATTGTTCATCGAACAATTATTGATGAGGGGGCATCTACATGCATTATGTCGATGAGTTGCTGGAAAACTTTAGGATCTCCAACCTTGTCGAGGTCTGCGACGATGTTAAAAGCATTCGACGGAAGGACATATACCCCATATGGTATACTAAATAACTTGAAAGTTGACCTAGAGGGAAAAACGGTAGAAATAGATGTTGAAGTCATCGATGGGAATCTTGATTACAACATCCTACTAGGAAGACCATGGATATATGCCATGGCAGCTGTTGTGTCGACCTATTTTAGGAAGATTGCATTTCCCTTCCAAGGAGGAATTACAATCGTTGACCAACAAACTTTTCTCCCCAACAGTTCGCAAGTTACGGGAAGCATTCCAATGATCCATGGAAGGAATCATTCGCTCCAAAATATCGGAGTAGGTCTCCTAAAAGACCCTGCCTTAATGGGTACTTTTGCCCTACCGCCTCCGAGTAATCTGGCGGAAGTGGCCACAGTGGAATATGAAACCTTCTACATCTAATGGATTTGGACGCCGAGGACAGTTCTTATTTTGTGTCAAACTCATTAAAAAATGAAACAAATCCCCTTTCTCAAAGGTAAACCTTCATTCCAACCACCGAGTTGAATGCAATGAAGCTTGGGGGGCGTGCACCTCGATTTGCGTTATTATGCTGGGGGCATGCAAACTTATCACCGAGCAGTTTTAGCACATAGTTCATGCTCGTTAAAAAATAAACATAAGATTGAGCAGTGTTTTGGCGCATTCAAGCTCGTTAAAAAATGAACCCATCCCGGTAAATAACCATTGAGTATGTAACCTGATCAACCATAAAAGCCTTGGTCGTGTTTCGTGCACCGTCACCTCCACCGTTCATTTGGCCGATTGTTTACCTCCATTTGATTGTTTACCCATTTTGAGGAACAGCTGCGAAGAGTGATTTCACCTAGCCATCCTTGTGACACTGCCGTGATTGGAAAATTCCAACCTGTACCTGGAATCAGCTGCTAACCCTGTTCATCACTCGTTCCTCAAAAGACGAGTCTTCTTTAAGCTCTTTTCAATTGACTCGTAAAATATGAAAAGATTGCCGAGTTTTGGCCTTCCAGCTCGTTAAACGACCGGAAGAGCTGTCCCTCCTCTAGATTTTAATCTTTTTGGACCTGAGGGATTATTGCACAAAAAGATCGAGCGCTTGTTTTGTTCGGCTCGTTAAAACTATCGAAAACTCATCCCTTCTGTATTGTTTTATACTTTTTCGGACTTAAGGGATTAGATGACGAAAAAGGAATTTTGGAGTTAACTTTTTGTACCTTTTCAGACTCTCTAAAAATGAAAAGGGCTGAGTTTTCCTTGTCGTTAGACTCGTTAAAATCACTAAATAGCGACAAACTTGTCTTTAGACGAGAACGAGTTTCACTATCGTTAGGCTCGTTAAAAGATAGCGATGGGCTTGCCCGAAGGGAAAGTTATAGAACAAGCATATGTTATCCTCCTCAAGCTTGACAAAAATAAAGAGGTACTAGTCAGAAATGACTGGGGAAAAATTGGGAAAAAATCAAGAAAACTTTGATGGTAGCACGTCGCTCTTGAACATGACACATTTCCTCCGTACCACATCGGGTTGGGTTGTTTCATTCACTGGTCACATCACCATGGTCTCGCCATACCATCCATATTTGGGGTAATGCTACCAATCCATCGCATTAGTTTTGCCATATGTTCAAGAGAAGTCGTTCAGAAAGAGTCAACCGGGTCCCATCCACTGCCATACATTATCCTTCATCCATTCATGACCGCCACCCTGAATCATATGTCACAGATCGTTTTCACCTCCATTAAAATCATCAGCTCCGTTCCGTGTCACTGATGTGGGATTCATTAAGGCCCTCCTGTGACGGATCGCTTCTTGTCGACATCAGCTCATTATCCAAGAAGTTGATCTAGGAACACCCCCTTCAGTACTTTGAAGCTTGCATGCCTCAATGGCAAGTTTCTCACTTCCGGCGACAGGTATACATTAATGACCTTCGACCAGAATATTTTGCGTGGTGTTCGACGCCAAGTCCTTTATTCACACCACGTGAATTGTACTGCAGTACCTTGAGGGTCATTATCATTATCGGTGATTCCTCTCGCGCTTGTTAACGGTTTACATCATTGACCGGTAATCAAGCGATGTCTTTCCATGTTCGACTTCAGCGCAATTCTCGCATGGATCGACTTGTACTTAGAGTGAAGATTGAACGAGTTTGAAGACCTCGGATCTAGTTTCATCCATCCGAGCTGCGATATATATTCAGGAAAGATAAAGACATTTGACATGTACATCATTGCAGCAGATGATCATCCTACTCAAAGGATGATAATTTCGCCAAAATTATCAGTCTACCATCAGACGATCGTCTGTTCTATGTACAAAAATGAATTTATAAAGTTGAGCATGGGAATGCCCGCCTCAGCTAGATCATGAAAGCAGTATGAATCATAATGTATTGTATTGTATTTTATTACAGGTCTCCTCCCAGCAGATGGATGAACTTCAGACCCTCCTGGATAAAGCATTTCACCCGATAAACGGCCTCATACTTTAGGGGGCAATTGTTATAGACATTTTTGTGCCTTGCATCACTGAGCATGAAATGTCAATAATCAAGGGATCCAAAGTCCCTAAACATGTTGTTCCTACCCCTAGAGGAACAAGGCCAAATAACCACAGCAATTCAGAGAAGTTCTCCACCTAAAAACACTCAAAAACAAGCCAATTCTGGATCATGTCAACTGCTCCACTGAGCATCTGCGCTGAATGTAAACTACTCCACTGTCTACCTACGTTGAATGTCAACTCCAACAAAGGCTACCTGCGTTGAGCGAGTTTGGACAAGTGGCAGAGTCATTCCTCAAGGTGTCAATGCCCAGGAAGCTTCCAAAATGACACTTGGATCAGGGAATTCGATTGGTGATGAGTAAGAGTTTCCAAATCTCCAAGTGGAAGCAAGAACCTCCAAGTGGACTCAAGAACTATGAGAGGGAGAGGACACTAGTCACTTCTCAATTTGACTCATCCTCTCTCCAATATCCCTATATATAGATCTCTCCTCTATGAGATCAAGGAGGCTGGAATTTGGTAATTGCAAAGAATTGCTGTTGGTTTGTGGCTAGAAACATTGGGTGTGTTATGCTTTGAAGGGAGCTGAAGAAGGAATTCCATTCTGCCGGGAAGGAGATGCTGGATTGGAGCCCTATGGGTTGTATCTCTTCCTGAACCCTGTTACATATCAATAAAGCTATCTTGATTCTTTCCTATATGCTGGTGTATTTTGTATGATTGCATTAGTGTATTTGATTTACTTCTAATCCTGAATCATTTATGAATATGTATATTTGTCTTTGTATTGTGTTCATCTCTTGTCGCAAGTAGTTGTTCTCTTGTCACAGGTAGCTGTTCTCTTGTGATCTCGTGGGATTCAAGTAGCTGTTCTCTTGAGCAAGCGAGGAGACAAGTAGCTGTGGACACGCAAAGAGAAGAGGATCTAGATCGAAGGACAACCGGAAGACAACGGTAAGTCTGCCAATCTCCCCTCTTTCACATTTCATAAAGGAAGAAATCATAATAGCTGTATTCGTTTGTTGCTAAGGCGCTGTCACACCTTAGGTGGATAGGATCGTCCTAAATAGGCATTTTTCCCCACAACACAACACTTCTATCAAGAGTGAGATTGGAAACATGTTGAAGGACTTTTAAAGTGAAATGTTGCACACCTTTTCTCTACAAATGGATACTATGCATATTAAGAGGAAACAAGAGGAAGAAGATAGACATTTAGCTATATTTTTCCCTAAATGCACTAGGAGGCACCCCAGAAATGAATTTCCACTAAATGTTATAGAGGTCTGCTCAGTCTGTGAGGAAAACCATTCCACAGATAAGTTCCCTTCTCTTCCTATATTGAAGGTTGTATACCAAGGGGCTAAAGGTGGGGCTGAACAATTTTGTTATATCAACCAAAGGAGGCCTCAAGGGCCTAGGCCATATGAGCAGGGCATGCAGGGTGCATCCTATTCCTACTACCATCCCAATTAGAATGCATCCCTTCCCCCTTGGTGTTCTCCTACTCACCCTTCATGGTCCACACCTTCTCCTTGGTCTTATGCACCTTAGTATCCTTCCCAACCTACCAATCAATCATTTCAGCCATATGCTTCTCCACATCCTTAGTGGAATACCCATGACAAGTTGGAGGCTTCAATTCAACCAACATCATGTTTTATTACCTCCACCACCATCTCAACCACAGTTAATTCATCTTGCTTCACCCAAGAAACCTTAGATGCTTACCCAACCAAATCCGAACCTCAACAAAAAGCAAGAATAGAAGGTCTACAGTGGGGAGACATCTTACCTTTCCTGTGCTGTGGAGATTCAAGAAAGTCACGTCAAGTCTGGAAGAGTGCTACCAGAAAACCAACCTCCATCTCCACCCGAGGAGCTTGAAGAGGAAAAGGAAGAGTGCATTCCCAAAGCCAATCCACCTCATGTTCCTAAAATATTGTTCCATCCTAACTAGCACACCCCATAAGACACTGAACTTCTGGGAGAATTGAAAAATGTATCTGTGAAAATCCCACTCCTCCAAACCATCAAGGATGTCCCTATCTACAAAATGCTAATCAAGGCGAAATTCTTCAAACATCCTTGGAGGAGAAACAGAGACACCCCTACCATCAGTGCCATTCATCAATTGCTTGACATAATGCTGGGGAGAGTAATTTTCCTAAAGTATCTAAAACCTAAAAGTCCTATGGTAGATGTGCACATTTATGGCATCATTGTCCCTCACACCTTGATTGATCTTGGGGCTTCCATAGATGCGATGACTAAGGAGACCATGCTCAAACTAAATATCTAATGATCCTTAAGAAAGAACACAATAGTACTGCAACTTGCACATAGGCCCACAGTAGCTTCTTAGGGAGTTGTTGAGGATGTAATGGTCTCTATTGATTCCTGGGAGTATTCTGCTGACCTCTTAGTTCTCTAGCCCAAGACCAAATTCAATGGTTATCCTATCATTTTAGGAAGACCATGGCTAGCAATTGTTGATGCTTACATAAGTTGCAGAGCTGGGAACATGACCATTAAGAATGGGCATTTTTCCAAACAGTTGGTCTTGTACCCTCCTGCTCAACCATCCCTAGAGAATGACCTACCCTTATGGTTGGAAGAGGAAGATGAAGATGAAGTATATCATACCACATCCTATCCAATATGTACCCTAGATGCTATTATAGGAGGGGGGAAACCTGATGAAGATGACCTCATTGATCAAATCCTCCAGACCCATCCCCCCAACACCATGCCTCTTAATGATCTGGTGAAGGAATCTGAAGATAACCCTTGGAATAATTTATGATTCGTTGATCGTAGTCTTTCTCATGTCAAAATGGTAAAATTTGGTCCATTGAAAATCAACCCCTCTCTGAGCCAACCAAGAAGATAATTTGTGCAACATGTTGAGAGAGCGCTTGGATGCTTTTGCCTAGAGCTATAAGGAAATTAAGGGAGTGCATCCTTCGATGCATACTCACCACATCTACATTATGGAAGGATGAAAACCAATACACCAACCTTAGAGGAGAATGAACCTATCCCTCAAAGACATAGTGAAGAAAGAGTTATAGAAATTGTTGGATGCAGGGTTTGTTTACCCCATCTAAGATAGTGAGTGGGTTTCCCATCTATTTTTCATCCCAAAGAAGAATGGAAAGTGGAGTATCTATGTGGATTACAGAGAGCCAAACAAAGCCACTAATAAAGACCATTTTCCTCTACCTTTCATTGATTAAGCCTTGGATGGTCTTGCAGGAAATAAGTTCATCTCTTTCCTAGATGGATTCAATGTCTATAATCATATCCAGATTAGCATAGAGGACCAAGACAAAACCACCTTCACTTGTACTTAGGGTACCTTTTCTTATAGGGTCCTTCCTTTTGGATTATTTAATGCCCCTGCCACTTTTCAAAGGGCAGTTCTGAGCATCTTTGCTGAGCTAGTCCATGACTTTGTAGAAATATATATATATGGATGATTTCATTCCCTATGGGTGTGACTTCCTGGAGGCTCTCTCTAACTTGGGGAAAGTATTAAGTAAGTGCATTGAAATGAATCTATCACTTAGTCTGGGGAAGTGTGAATTCTTGATGAATGTAGGGACTATTTGGGTCATTCAATATCCCAGGAAGGAATACAAGTGGACCCAAATAAAATTCCCATTATAAAAAGGGTCCCCACTCCTCAAAAGTAGAGGGATGTCAGGATTTTCTTGGGCTTAGCTGGATACTATAGTATATTTATCAAAAACTTCAGCAAATTAGCTTCACCATTGTTTTTACTACCGACCAAGGAATCTGAATTTTGTTGTTCAAGTAGTTTCCAAGAAGCCCTAGAAATATTGAAGGATAAGTTGACTACTACACCCATACTTAGAGGCTCAAGTTGGGATCTTCCTTTCCACATCCATGCTAATACATCTGACAAAGCTATAGGAGCATCTCTAGGATAGATAGATGGAAAGTTTCCTTTTGCCATTTACTTCATTAGAAAAAATGTGTTTAAGGTTGAAATGAACTACACTATGACTAAGAAGGACCTCCTAGTTGTTGTCCATTCCTTGAATAAATTCAGACACTACATCATAGGTTATCAAACCTTTGAGCATACTGACCATGTTTTTATCAAGTACTGAATGAACAAGCCTGATTTGAATGCTAGAATTATTAGATGGTTTCTTTTATTGCAGTAGTTTGATTTAACCATCATTGATAACCCATGTAAAGAAAATGTAGTTGCAGATGTTTCTTTTGGGATTTCTTTTCCTATAGGTGAAGAAGGGATGGTTGATGACCATCTTCCATCTGAACACCTATTTTCTATCTCAGTTTTCTGTCCATGTTTTATTGACATAGCCAACTACCTAGTTTCTACAAAGTTCCCTCCAAATTTGTCATCCAGGGAGAAGAGCAGGATTGTAAGGAAGAGCGCCCCATTCATTTGGATTAGAGGCAATCTATTCAAACTGGGCCCAGATCAAATGTTTAGGAGGTGTGTTAGGGAAGAGGAAGTCTTTGACATCCTCTTAGCCTGTCATGATGGGTCTTGTGGAGGTCACTTTTCTACCAAAAGGACAACTTTCAAGGTACTGCAAGCTGGCCACTATTGGCTCACTCTCCACCAATATGAAAGAAGATACACCAGTCGATGTGATCAGCGTAAGAGGATGGGGAAACCTACTCCCAAGGATAAAATTCCCTTGAAACCTTAAGTAGCTTTAGAGCCACTTCACAAGTGGGGCATGGATTTCATTGGGCCAATTGATCCACCATTAGGGGAAAAAAAGTACATAATTGTATGCACTAATTATTTGACAAAGTGGGATGAGACCAAGGCTATCAAGGTAGACACAGAGGAGAAAGTGGTTTAGTTCTTGAGGAAAATGTGTTTTACAAATTTGGGTACCCTAGAGAGATAGTCATTGATTAAGGATCTCAATTCACATCAGATCTGATAGAAAATTTGTTAAGGCAGCATGGGATAAAACACACCATCCTACCTATCATCCTCAGGCCAATGGACAAGTATAAGTAGCCAACAGGGAATTAGAAGGCATCCTCACCAAGGTTGTGAACAGCAGCAGAAATGATTGGTCAGATAGACTAGTGGAGGCCACTTGGGCCTACAATACAACTTGGAAGACAACTACTGGTTTCACTCCTTATGACTTGGTATATGGATAGAAGGCTCTTCCTTCCATTGAGTTAGAGTACAACACCTTGAGAATAGTATCACAGTTGGATTTGGATGTTACAAAGGCACAACAAGAGAGGTTGCTCCAGTTGAATGGCCTAGATGAATTCAGGATGCAGACCCTCCTACACACTGAAGTTATCCAAGTATAGAGGAAGGTTTGGCATAACAAAAAGATAAAGGAAAATGACTTTCAAGAAGGGGATTGGGCTCTTCTATATGACTCGAGGTTCAGGGACATCAAAGGAAAATTGATGACAAGGTGGTTAGGCCCATACTTGATAGAGAAGTGCCATGATAATGGAGTTGTTCAAATCAGGACCATTGATGAGGAAGGTATTCCCTTTCTTGTCAATGGATACAGGTTGAAGGCTTACAAAAGACCTCTGTCCAGGGAAGAGTTCATCAGCACCATTAGCAAGGAGGTAAATGTGATTGGAAGTGTCCTAGCTTCCAAGTCACGAAATTTTTGAAAACTATTTTTATTTGTGAAAAAGGTAGAAAAAAGAAAAATGCAATAAGAGGCCTAGATGAAAACCTCCCTGAGGCATCTGAGGCTAGCGCTTGGGTTGAAAACCTCCTTGAGGCAACCCAGGAGTGAAAAAAGAGAAAAATAAAAATAAAAGATCCTTGGGTGAAAACCTCCCTTGAGGCACCCAGTGCAGGCATGTAGGTTGAAAACCTCCCTTGAGGCAGTCTCTGTGTCCCTCAAAAAAAAATTAAAAATTACCATGACAGGGAACTCCAATCTATCCATTAATAAATTATGTCATTTTTCAGATTTTTGAATATAGTGGCAATTATAGAGCTACATGGACAACATGCTCAGTTTCATTCCATCTCTCCCTCCATCCACTCCTCTCATCCATGAAAACCATGTCCCTACCACTCATATCCATTATCGGGCCTCAAAAATTAGTTTTTTAGCATTTCCTGGTGTGCTACAGGATGTCTTGTAGCTACTACATGAAGATCTTGTAGCACTACAGGATGTCATGAAATGCTACAGGAAAGGGGAACCTGCTAAGAAAATCATCCTGCATGCTTATTCTAGGTTGATTAGGAAACCTACAATTCATCAAACGACTCACCTGTCACCCATTCCCCCCTCATTCAAATTAAAAAAAACCATATCTAGCTCTGTCTCATTCACAAACAAAAACACAGGAAAATGTCAAAAGAATTAAAAAAAAAAAGGAGTCATGTCCTCCATTTCCACAACCGTTCTCCACTCCATCAGAGCTCTGCTATCATTGTCTAACCCCTACATCACTTTCCACCATCCCTGTGAAGAAAAAACCTTGAAAAGGAAGAAAAGGGGCTTCTATAGGATTTCATGTAGTAGTTATAGGATCTCCTGTAGTAGCTTGCGCCACTGCTGCAAATATCTTGAAGCTCAGTTTTCCTGCCCAACCAGAGTAAGGAAGAGTACCATCATCCATGTGCACCTTGTTCTTCTTAGAAAGACTCCATAGCAGTAGCAACAACAAAAGGATATCAAGCGCCTGCACACATGAACAAAAAAAGAAGTTAGCTATATAGGAGGAAAAAGGAAAACATGGAAAGAGAACACGAAAGCACTTCCCTGAGCAACAACACACAAGTCAACTACTCTAGCATGCACCAATCAACAAAAGGTAGGCTCAGGTATGGCAACTTACTCAGCTCTTCCCTAGGTACGATATGATGAAAAATGTGTAAATCTCAAAGAAAGGCCTTTTTATAGGTGGCCAGTTAACTTGGCCACCCTCATCTCATGATCAAAAAGTGATCTTTTAGTCAACATGCCATGTAAGGATGTCACATTAGTGGGAATCAGTTAGAAAGGTGGTCGAAATTAATTAAGAGGGAGTGGGTGATGATTATGAGGAGGAAGTGAATTATGACCAATGGTGGGCCAACAGTTCAAATTAGGAAATATCGTACCACTGCCAACCAGCATAGCGCTCCGAGTCCTAACCATAAATAGCATAAAACTCCAAAATTTCATGCATTTTTGCAATAGTTTCGAAATCAAGGAGATAGGGACCATCTGAAAAAGTCAAACCCTGCTCTGGCCATCCTATAGGAAACAACTCCAGGAATCACAGAAGACTACATGAAGCTACAAGAAATAGTGAAATTCCACAAGGAGTCTGCAAGGGTGTGCCTAGGGTCTACTTGATCCTCAATTGTCATAATCCTGGGCATTACAATGAGAAGTAAGTAGTCTATCTCTCCTCTATTCATGGTTTACATAAATTATACACTCTGCACTATCTTAGTAATTACATTCATCTTGGGAATTAAAAATTATTTGGGACTATAAAATAAAATAAAAAAATTGTGTTGATAAGGGGTTGTAGTTGTAGTAATCCACTAAGAATTTTAGCTTTCAGCTACCCTAAAATTCATAATAAATCTATCTTACAAAAGCACCTGCACTTAGCTGAAACCAGAGAAGAAAATGGGAGGGGGATTCAATAGAAGAGAGCCCACTGATACATCAAGAATTCACCTTCATCCCCCTGTGGTAGACATCTACAAGAGGCATCACTGGTTAGGTTTCTTTGAGTTTCTCAAGGGATATGATGATGATATAACTTATGAATTTTCCATCGCATTAAACCCTCATGCAAGCACAAATGCTACCATTGTGGTAAGAGGGTTTTCCATTACCATCAATCTTGAGTTAATCAGCAGAGTGACAACACTGTCCCTAGGGGTCAATTCGAGAAGGGAAGAAAAGGTCACCAACACCTTTGCTAAGAAAAATTTCTTCACCAATGATGAGAGACAAATTGAAGACAAAAATGGGGTCAGAAGGGAGACTCTTCCTTATCCCTGGGATGAGGTAGCCTACCACATCCTTAAATACATTTCTTGTGAAGGGAGACTGAGTGTAGTCTATGGCTACCAGTTCAAGTTGCTCCATGAATTGAGATTTTGAACCAGGATTCCCAT
Source organism: Pinus tabuliformis (assembly GCA_031772625.1). Classification (NCBI taxonomy): domain Eukaryota; kingdom Viridiplantae; phylum Streptophyta; class Pinopsida; order Pinales; family Pinaceae; genus Pinus; species Pinus tabuliformis. The sequence goes on from CM062804.1 coordinate 1,117,834,319, forward strand.
AGCCCAAAGATTAAGTGTTCCCTATTTTCTGCTACAATCAATCATAGACATGAGCCAGAATGTGAAGGAGGGAAAGAAAAAAAAGCTAGCACACCATGCTCTCATCAAGTTGATAGTATAGGATTCTTTGAATATATCAATATTCATTGTCCTCTTGTCCACATTCAGAGATATGGAAAGAGAAGAATTCCTCAAGACCCAATTCCTTGCACTTTGTGAGAACCCAGCTTCAGGTGAAGAAGAAGGATAAGAAGAAGAAGGAGAAGAAGAAGGAGAAAAGGAAGAAGAAGAGGAAGAGATACACAAAACAAAGGAAGAAGAAAAGAGAGAATAAGAGGAGCAATAATAGAAAGGGACCAGCCTTGAGAAGACCATTTCACTTGAAGAGGAGGAGATATCCCTGGATCAGGGTAGTTTGTCTCCTCAAATCACTAAAAAGGAGGCAGTTGTTGCCTTAGATCCTTTGAGTACACCCATAAAATCCACAAAGAAAAGGCAGAGACAAAATCCCCTCTATTTTAAAACATGAAGAAGCAGTACGATTAAGTAAGGGAAGCCACAAACTGCCACAAAAACCCCTATTGTAATTGAATAATCACCAAGTATGCAGGAGGAGCTAGAATCCATGGGCATGAAGGTTGAGAAAGTCACATCACGATGAGCAACCCTGAAGGCTCCCATTACCTATGTCAGGAAGCATGTCACTAGGACAACCTCATTCAAGCAGTCCAAGGCACTTGTAACACTCCAACAGAAAAGAAAAGGCTTGCTACAGGATTCCAAAATAGTTCTACAGGAAACACTGGCAGTGGTACAGGAAAGGCAGAAAGTGCTACAGGAAGAGCAACATGGGCAACAAGGAGACAATGAAGCAACACCACAAGCATAGGAGGGGGAAGCTTCTCCAAAGATTGTTGAGTGATATTTTATAGAGCTACAGGAGCCTAGTACACATCCCAACTTGAGCCCCTACTACAACTTCATTGAAGTAGGCAGAGTGATCCCACATAAATTTTCAATACCTCTCCTCTTTGAACTTGAAAAAGAAAGAGTAAGGACACATCGATGGATGCAGATCCATAAATCAAAGAAATTAGAAGATGTGGGCCTTATGGAAGGGAAACTCCTAGATATGGGAAAGGAGTTGAGTGATTTGAGAGATAGATAATACACCATGAAAACACAGTTGCAGGCAGAAAACACATGGCTGAGGAGGAAATTGTAAGAAAATGAGATCCAATTGGTTACCATTGAAAGCCTCTCCATGGAGGAACTTCAATGCATACTGTCATCCAAATCCTATGCACTTTACCTCAAGGATCAATGGATGAAATTTAAAATTAAGACATTGGCACAACAGGGGACCATGTCATTCCAGGATTATAGGAAGCTCATTGATTGGTGTGAGAAGAGTACCCTTGAGGACAAAGCCAAGGTATTTGAATTGTACCTACACAACCTTTCCTTAACATACCTAATTTTTTGGGACACCAATGCAAAGTCAGGAGACTGACAGCTGATGGCCCTTGTATCATGAGGAGGCCTAGGCTCACGTGGTGAAGAGAATAGTAGAAAAAGAGGAAAAGGAACACCTCTACATCAGAGCAGAGAAAATAAATTCAAGTGGTGTAATCAGTAACCACAACATCATTTCCAATGATGCTCAAGATGCACCAAGATACCTGGCATCCCAAGAATAGGCCATGTCCCATTTTTAAGACACTCTAAGACTATTGGGGAATGAGAGGCAATAAGCATGCCAGAGGAGATCGAATAACCCGCCACAAAGTCTAAGGATTATGGAGTATCACTAACCTGAGAGATTGAGGAATGCATTAGAGAGAACACCCCTGTATAAAAAGGTCATGCAAAGACTTAAGATCAATTGGATTGGACATAAGCTCACTCCACCTTTGTTGTTGGGTTTGTTGCAAGATAGGAAGGAAGAAGAGGAAAGAAAGGAGTGGGAAGAGATAGAGAAAAATAAAGGGTCCTATCCTTAGGAAGCGACACCATCCATAGAAGCTTGGGATGTCAGGGAAGCCATCGGGACTATGAGGCATATGGATATAGATGACTAGGTTTCTTAGATGCTGAGCAATAGTTTCAGTGTGGGGTGATGATGAGGCTCATCAATAGGTAAACTATATGGGTCACAATTCCACTCTCTAGCTTATTAAATTGTCTTTTCTCACATTTATTTGTAGATTTTATTATATTTTTCTTAGTAATAAGAGTAAAAGTGAGTTACTATGTCTTATGGCCTAATGTATGTTAAATGTAGGAAATTGAAGTAGTTTTGAGTTGACTTGAGTGTAGGGACTCGGATTAGACAAGAAAGAGACATTATAGGAAGTTGTCTCCCTCCTTAACTCCTCAGATCATTGGAATATTCTCCTACTTTATCTCATCAACTTGGTGTCACTGGTAGCCAAGCTAGTGCCAGTCAAGGAAGATTTATTCTCGAGTTAGGCAGCCTAGTATCCCTATTTTATAGGGAGTTGTTGGTAGCTTCAATTTTGTATAAATAAGAAAGATAAGGGACTCATTATGATTCGAATATTTATTGTAGTCAAGAGGCCATTAATATGAAGCACATTTGACTGTTATTGTTATGATGTACTTGACATTTTTATGACAATGAGAAATTATTTTTTGATCTAGCACTAAGTTGACTCAAAGGGCTGACACTCTTGGGTTAGGGCCCAACCCTAGTAGCAGAAGTTCTTCTCCTTTGTATTTGTATTCTTAGCTTAGAATGTTGAATTATTGTTGAAGTTTATTTCTATTTTCTTTATAGCTCGGAAAGTTGATCAAGGTTGTTGCTTATCCATGTTTTCATTAGCTTAAAGAGTATATTAGTGTTGCATCCAAGTGAAGAAAAATATATCATAAAATCTTAGGACAATGACCCCTATCCCATCTCCCTTACAGAATCACGATTAGGGGATCCCACTCTCACAGCCCAAAAAATAGAGTTTGTCTTTTGTTCATTGCTTAGGTTAAGTTTCAGTTTTAGTTAGATAATTGTTTATGATTCCTTGGAAATATTTGCAGTTGTTTACTTTTCTTCTTAAGTTTGTTGTAGCTTAGAAGGTAGCCCATTCCATAGATATAGTCTCTAACAATAGTTGTGTCACACTTTCTAAATTCAACTCATATTTTCCATGTTGACATGAAATCATTTGTAAATGAAAAAAGAAACAATTTTTATTGCAGGGATTGTTGAACTGCAGGAAGGGACACCTCCAATCAACTCCACCTAAAATCTTAGGACAATGACCCCTATCCCATCTCCCTTACAGAATCACGATTAGGGGATCCCACTCTCACAGCCCAAAAAATAGAGTTTGTCTTTTGTTCATTGCTTAGGTTAAGTTTCAGTTTTAGTTAGATAATTGTTTATGATTCCTTGGAAATATTTGCAGTTGTTTACTTTTCTTCTTAAGTTTGTTGTAGCTTAGAAGGTAGCCCATTCCATAGATCTAGTCTCTAACAGATCTTTTTTCTTGGGTTAGGGCCCAACCCTAGTAGCAGAAGTTCTTCTCCTTTGTATTTGTATTCTTAGCTTAGAATGTTGAATTATTGTTGAAGTTTATTTCTATTTTCTTTATAGCTCGGAAAGTTGATCAAGGTTGTTGCTTATCCATGTTTTCATTAGCTTAAATAGTATATTAGTGTTGCATCCAAGTGAAGAAAAATATATCATAAAATCTTAGGACAATGACCCCTATCCCATCTCCCTTACAGAATCACGATTAGGGGATCCCACTCTCACAGCCCAAAAAATAGAGTTTGTCTTTTGTTCATTGCTTAGGTTAAGTTTCAGTTTTAGTTAGATAATTGTTTATGATTCCTTGGAAATATTTGCAGTTGTTTACTTTTCTTCTTAAGTTTGTTGTAGCTTAGAAGGTAGCCCATTCCATAGATCTAGTCTCTAACAATAGTTGTGTCAGACTTTCTAAATTCAACTCATATTTTCCATGTTGACATGAAATCATTTGTAAATGAAAAAAGAAACAATTTTTATTACAGGGATTGTTGAACTGCAGGAAGGGACACCTCCAATCAACTCCACCTAGGTCTTCTCCACCTTCTGTTGAAGCATACCTTCCCATACTCCAAACCTCTGTTTTCCAGCCATCGTGAGCAAGCAATCTTGGGCAAATTTGGCTTCTTAAAGTGTTGGGCTTGGCCTTGGGTGATGTTCACCACTCCTACACCTTAAACATTAGTCATGCACCTTTACAACACTTCATCTCACCTTTATTGTCCTTCAAAACCTCTCAGTCAACTTCCTGTAGTAGTACAGGACATCCTGTAGTAGTTCAGGACATCCTGTAGCCATTTCCTGTAGCAAACCTGTAACTACCTGTTTTGACGTTGTCTTGACCTGAAATCATAGTGTAGCCTAGTGTAGGAGTAGGTTAACCCCTAAGTGTGGAATCCATGACCAGAAGTGCCACCTAGACCAGCCTTTTCATTCCTTTCCCTCCTGCAAGATCAGATAGCATTAGCTTTTATATTTATGAATTTAGAAATTAGGACTTTTATCTATTCTACAAGTGTGAAGGAGATAATTAAATGCATACATGTTTGGATTTTGAAATGATAGAATAACTTCCTATTTTCAAGAAATTCTGGTAGCTAGATGATCAAGTGCAAGGTTAGCATAGTTTCCTTCCTACAAGTGATTTGTGTCATTTCATAGCTAGATGATTTATGTCATATCATAGCATTTACAAGTTAGCAGCTTTCATTTCCTAAATTGACAAGCATTTACTTTTCCTGCACTAGAACTAGTTTTACATTCCACTGTCAGTAGTCAGACTCCCTTTAGTCCAATAGAGGAATGGTCTGGAACCCTAATGGTCAAGTGCCCCAGTTGAGAAGTGACATGAGTAGAATGATGCATATGCTGTGTATATAGCACATTGACCTCCATGTTTGTATGAAACCCCAGGTTGATAAAGAAAATTTGTTAGTCCTAGGAGTTGCAACATTCTTGCTGCAATACTAAGTCTCATCAGGGGGTACCAAGGAATGTTCTTTAGGAATTTTTCTTTTGCCCTCATGTGAAGAAATTTTGAATTATAGAGGAAAAATTTGGTAGAATCAATGATTTAGATAGGGGAAAACAATGAACATGGGATTTCATAGGATAGTTAAAAAGCAGAACTACCAGGTAACTTGACCAACTGTAGTTGCGGAGAGGAACTGATCTGCAAGTTCACAATGGTAACTTGATAAAGGCTTGATCCTAACTTGCACAATTCAAACAATGTCGAAATGGAAACATTTGTAGGTGTATGAGGGATTTTTATAGCTGGAGGAATATGCATTATAACAGGATTGTTACTGTTTTTGGGAGAAGAGAATTTATTCATAATGGATCAGTTGACAGGAGGAAATTAATGTATAACATTCTTTTATGGATTGGTGGGTGATTTGAAAGGTAATAGCCGAATGACGTGGATGGTGGGACGTGACATTGATGGTGGTAGGTGTTGTGGGTCTAATTGATTGCCAGAAAGGATGATAGATGGGCATGGGGGAAAAAGGCGCAGAGGTGACCGTGAAGCAGAGAGTGGGGAGGAAATTTTCGGAGGGGGGGTGGTAGGAGCGATAAATGGTAAATTGAAAGGACCCTTTGAAAAGGCCCAGGAGCTGACACGTAATGTGGGGGCGATATTATTCAAACAAATTTTTGACGTTGTCTTGACCTGAAATCGTAGTGTAGCCTAGTGTAGGAGTAGGTTAACCCCTTAGTGTGGAATCCATGACCAGAAGTACCACCTAGACCAACCTTTTCATTCCTTTCCCTCCTGCAAGATCTGATAGCATTAGTTTTTAATTTCTGAATTTAGAAATTGGGACTTTTATCTATTCTACTGGTGTGAAGGAGCTAACTAAATGCATACATGTTTGGATTTTGAAATGATATAATGACTTCCTATTTTCAAGAAGTTCTGGTAGCTAGATGATTAAGTGCAAGGTTAGCACAATTTCCTTCCTACAAGTGATTTGTGTCATTTCATAGCTAGATGCTTTATGTCATATCATAACATTTACAAGTTAGAAGCTTTCATTTCCTAAATTGACAAGCATTTACTTTTCCTGCACTAGAACTAGTTTTACATTCCACTGTCAGTAGTCAGACTCCCTTTAGTCCAATAGAGGAATGGTCCGGAACCGTAATGGTCAAGTGTCCCGGTTGAGAGGTGACATGAGTAGAATGATGCATATGCTGTGTATATAGCACATTGACCTCCAAGTTTGTACGAAACCCCAGGTTGATAAAGAAAAGTTGTTAGTCCTAGGAGTTGCAACATTCTTGCTGCAATACTAAGTCTCATCAGGGGGTACCAAGGGATGTTCTTCAAGAATTTTTCTTTTGCCCTTATGTGAAGACATTTTGAATTATAGAGGAAAAATTTGGTAGAATCAATGACTTAGATAGGGGAAAACAATGAACATGGGATTTCATAGGATAGTTAAAAAGCAGAACTACCAGGTAACTTGATCAACTGTAGTTGCAGAGAGGAACTGATCTGCAAGTTCACAATGGTAACTTGATAATGGCTTGATCTTCACCTGCACAATTCAAACAATTTCGAAAGGGAAACATTCATAGGTGTATGAGGGATTTTTATAGCTGGAGGAATATACATTATAACGGGATTGTTACTGTTTTTGGGAGCAGAGAATTTATTCATAATGGATTAGTTGACAAGAGGAAATTAATGTATAACATTATTTTATGGATTGGTGGGTGATTTGAAAGGTAATAGTCTAATGACGTGGATGGTGGGACGTGACATTGATGGTGGTAGGTGTTGTGGGTCCAGTTGATTGCCGGAAAGTATGATAGATAGGTGTGGGGGAAAAAGGCGTAGAGGTGACTGCGAAGCAGAGAGTGGGGAGGAAATTTTCGGAGTGGGGTGGTAGGAGTGGTAAATGGTAAATGGAAAGGACCCTTTGAAAAGGCCCAGGAGTTGACACGTAATGTGGGGGCAATATTATTCAAAAAAAAATTTGGGACCCCCCCCCCTCCTTCTGTTAAGCGTTGGTAGTGTGGGGGGTCTGAAATCCATCTCCCGACGCTGATCCGGGTAGGGGTTATTGCCACCGTTGAAAGGTGTGATAACTTTATCAGAAAACATAAAACCATATAGTCATATGTTTTTTGCCTTTTATTTGAAAAATAAAAAATAAAATAAAATTATTTTGGCAGCATTTACACTTGCTCTCCCATGTTTTGGGATTATTATTTTATTTTTCTTATATTTAGATTTTTTTTGTCCTATTTTATTTTCTTTTTATTTTTCTTTATTTTTTCCGTTTTTCTATTTTTTTTGTCTTTACTTTTTCTTTTTCCTATTTTTTATTTTATTTTGTTTTATAAGCTAAACAAATTTAAAATGAAAAATAAATTTTTAAAATATCCCCCTGGGATGAATAACTTATTATTTATACATGACTCCTATATTTATATGACCCTAACAATACCTTGGATGGAGATTTGAAGAAGCTGGAGGATGCATAGGCATGGCTACCTGGAATGAAGAAGTTCTTTGAGTTGGATGATTAAATAGAGAATATGAAGGCCATCATAGCTATATTCAGCCTCAAAGGGAAAGAAAACATCTAGTGGGAAGATGTGAAGCGGGTTAAAGACATAAGGACAAAAGACTTGAGTTGTCTTGAATTGAATATACTTTTCAAGAAGAAATATTTGTAAGAGAGGTATTATGACAACAAAGCTAAGGAATTGTATGAGCTAAAGATGCGATCGATGACAAATGAGGAGTATATAATCAAGTTCATGTAGTTATTGAGGTACGTATTATACGTAAGTATGAAAAAGCTAAAGCTTAGATATTTTTCAATGTATTTCCATTAACATTTAGAGATTAGATTGAGTATGATGAGCCTCGGTCACTTGAGGAAGTCATTGGGAAATTGAAGCACTATTATGAGAATTCAAATCATATAGACAAAATATCAGCAAGGTTGGAAAGGGAAAGACAAAGATAAATGTAAATCACAATCGAAAAGAACAAGTCCTTAGGATGTAGAAGAGAAATTAAGTGCTGCACCTTACAAGAAATTCAATGTAGTTAGACAGGGAAATGGCTCACAACCTGGAGGACATCGTAATATAGGTGATGGTAAGGAACAATTGTAGTGTTGGACATGTGGTAAGGAGCATCTTAAGAGGCATTTTCTGGAGAATCAGGGTGGTAGGCTTCATAATTACAGTGCCGGGAGGTGCAGACTGTTGGTGATGTTTGGCAGAACATTCCACAAATCTTGAAGTGTTGGATAATAGGATGACATATCACCAGGACTCTATTAGCAAGATGGATGGTAAGCTTTGTGATGAAGTTATTTCTATTTTTATTGACCATGGATCTAATTATAGTTTTGTTAACCCTGATTTTGTGGACAAGTGTGGTTTAAATAAAGAAGTGTATGTAGAGTCCTGTTTAGTGCAGTTGGATACAGGTACAAAGAAAAGAGTTCATCGCTGGGTAAGAGCTTGTGCATTTGATTTGAATGGTATTTCTACCTTATGACATTTGAATGTATTACCATTGGGATCGTATAGTATGCTTTTGGGTATGCATTGGTTGTATCTTCACAGGACTAAGGTGGATTGTTATGAAATATCCATTGAGTTTTTGGATGACAATGGAGAACAAATAATCTTACGGGGTAACAAGAAGACAAAATCAGTTAGAATGGTAGCAACTATGCAGGAAATTCCACTCGCAGAAAGGGGTTTGTGTTATTTGCAGAGGTAAGGATGTTGAGGATGCATAGGTGTTGAGTAGGTACTCGATATTGCAACAGTTTCAAGATATGTTCCTAGTCAATATTTAAGAGTTTCTGCGTCATAGAGGTGCAATTATCCATTGAGTTGGTACTAGGGGTAGCACCATAATCAAAGGAACCTTACAGGATGAGCATTCCATAGTTAGTAGAGTTGATGTTTCCATTAAAGGAAATACTTAACAAGGGATACATAAGGCCAAGTGTATCACCTTGGGTTGCATCGATATTATTTGTGAAGAAGAAGGATGACACTCTCAGGTTATCTGTTGATTACATTTAGTTGAACAAGGTAACCATGTAGAATAGGTATCCATTCTCGAGGATTGATTATGTGTTTGATAAGTTGAAGAAAGCAACATTGTTTTCAAATATTGATCTTAGATCTGGATATCATCAGGTACGCATCAAAGAAGAGGACATTTACAAGAAAAAAATCCAGACTAGGTATAGGCATTATGAGTTTGTTGTAGTTCCATTTAATTTGACTAATGCTCTAGCTACCTTTATGTTCTTGATGAATAGTGTGTTTCATCCTTATCTGTAAAAGTTTGTTATTATATTGATTGATGAAATATTGATATATTCTAAGAATGAAGAAGAGCATGTCAAACACTTAACAATAGTATTGAGATTGCTAAGAGAGAATTAGTTGTATGCAAATCTTAAAAAATGAAATTTCCTTTAGACAAAAATACATTAATTAGTACATTTTGTTTCCAAGGAAGGCATAACAGTGGATCCTGAAAATATAAGGGATATCATGGAGTGGGCATATCCTAGGAATGTGGATGAGGTTAGGTCCTTTATGGGGTTAGCATGTTATTAAAGGGGGTTCATCAGGAAATTCTCACATATTTGTTATCCTATTACATCGTTGCAAAGGAAAGGTAAGAAATTTGAATGGATGGAGGAATGTGCAAAATTTTTTGAGAAAATTGAAGAAATTGTTGACAAATTCTTCAGCATTAAAAATTACAGATCTAGAAAAAGAGTTTGTGGTATGTATCGATACTTGCAAGAGAAGTCTTGGCGGAGTCCTTATGCAAGCAGGACAAGTAGTGTGTTATGAGTCATAGAAACTAAATGAGCAGGAGAAAAATTATCTGACATGAGATATTGAGTTGGCAGGAATCATCAATGCATTGAAGATGTGAAGGTACTATCTTCTTAGCAGGAGGTTTGTATTGATGAGGAACCATAGTGGATTGAAGTATCTATTTTACCTATCGAATTTGAATGTCAGAAAAGCTAGATGGTTGGCAATGATCAATGAGTTTGATTTTAAGATCAGTTACATCAAGGGTAAAGAGAACAGGTTTGCAGATTCTCTTAGCATGAGAGTACATGTGAATCATATAACGACTATGAGTTATTATGGGACAAACTTACATGATCGGATCTTACAGGAATGACAGCAGGATGACAGGTAAAGAGAGCTTAGGCATAGGTTACAACAAGGTATGAGTTATCAAGATGTGGGCTATCATCTTACAACAGATGATTTGGTCAGATCTAGGGACAGGATATATGTGTTGATGATAGTGATCTCAAGAAGACTATCTTGTGAGAGTTTCATGCAAAAACCATATTTAGGCCAACCAGTATACCAGAAGACATAGAAAGTATTGAAGAAGTTTTATTACTAGCCGAATCTGAGGAAGGAAGTGGAAACGTTTGTGGCTAGAAGCTTGGATTTCCAGCAGGTAGAAACAAAGTGTAAGAATCTAGGTGGGTTACTTCAGCTAATTATGATTCCTGAGTGGAAGTAGGAAGTCATTTCCATGGATTTCATCATAAATTTTCTAAGGACATCTAGACAACATGATTCCATCATGGTTTTGTTGGACAAGTTGACTAAGGTAGTGCACTTCATTCCAGTGAAGTCCACTTATTCAACTAATGATGTAGCACAAGTCTTCATCAGAGATGTAGAGAGGTTGCATGGCGTTCCAAGGGAAATAGTGTTACACAAGGATGCTAATTTCACTTCCAAGTTTTGGAAGGATCTATTTGTAAGTTTGGGCATAGAGTTGGCCTTCAGCACAAATTATCATATGCAGACAGACGGACAGATGGAGAGGGCCAATAGGATTGTAGAGGACATGTTAAGGATGTATGTGATGAATCAGTAGAGGAGATGGCAGATGTATCTTCTGTTGGTTGATTTTTCTTAGAATAATGGGTACCAGGAGTCACTGAGGATGATTTCATTTGAAGCACTCTATGGGAGAAGTTGTAATACTCCCATTAGTTGGAGTGATCTAGTGAACATGGTGTTGATAGGACTAGATATGTTCACAGAGATGGAACAAGAAATGCAGGTAATCAGGAAGAATCTAAAGGTAGCACAAGACAGGTAGAAACATTATGCAAATCAAAACAAGATGTTTAAAGAACATCAAGTTAGAGAACAAGTGTACTTGTGCATCAAGCCCAAGAAGAGATCCTTGAGGATTGGATCATGTGCCAAGCTGGCACCTCGGTTTTGTGAACCTTTCAATATTCTTGAAAGGATTGGACAAGTAGCCTATCAACTTGCACTACCTCCGAAAGCGAAACTCCATGATGTTTTCCATGTGTCATTTCATAAGAAGTATGTTAAATATGTTGATCATGTGATTGATTGGTCTTTATTGAAAGTGGATCTAGAAGGAGAATTCCAGTCAGAACCTCAGTGTATTTTGCAGAGAAATATGCTCATGCTCTGGAACTGAGCAATCAAGTAGGTTAAATTGCAGTGGAAGTACTTTGGGCTCAATGAAGGTACATGGGAGATGATAGATTAGATATGGGCTATGTATCCTTCTCTATTCTCTATTTGAGAAAATTCTTTTAACATATGGTTTGGTGTGATGTTTTGGTATATCTACATACGTATATGGATGTAAATACCTCCATGAGTTGTGTTATAAATCTCCAATAAGTAGTATTTATGTCATGTCATTATAGTTGTCATATTGTTATGTTGTCGTGTTGGTTACTTCTTAACATGTTGATCACTGTAAATAATTCAACGAGCTAAGTTATAAATATCCGTGGGAAGTACGTTTTGTTTTCAGAAATCTTGTTGGTTGTACGTGTCACTAAACACCGGGGACAATGTTCCCCTAAAGGGGATGGGTCAGTAATAGCTCCAGGTTAAAACTTCATGTAATAAAGTTAATAAAGGAAAAACAATAACCAAGGTCAAGGGATAGCTATTCCAAGCTAAATGTTTGGAAAAACATCCTAGTGTGGGTGTTCATTTGGTTTATTATGGCTAAGGGAATTGGCAAAGGAAATGGAAAATGTTTTGGAAAGGAAAATGGACGTCTTTGGAAATTTATTTATGAAAATTTTGGAAAGTAGGTGAAAAGGAAGGTGAAAAGTGACATGTTGCATGTGAGGAGGAAAATGAAGGAAAAATAATGGAAACTGAGGAAAAATGAGGCCTCATTAATAAGAAGGCTTTGGAGGATTAGTTGGTACCCTTTTTCAATTCAGTTTTGGAGCTCTCTCTCTCTCTCTCACTCTTGGACATAACTCATTTTGGGAGCACTCTAGCATTGGATCAAGAAAAGAAAAGGAGGAGCAATGAGGGCAAAGGTAAGAAAAGATTAGACAAGGAAGAGAATAATCAAGCGGCTACAATGGTATCACTTGCAGGTGTGATAGTGTTCTCCAACCTTTCCTTTCCATTTCTAGATAGCTATGTTGTGATGGGGTTCTCTTGTTTTGGTTGAGATGGATTGCTAGATGGGTCCATGCTTGTTTAGTGACTAGCGATCTAGTGGGATTATGGTAAAGCGTGGTTGTATTGATGAGGGTTCGGGCCTAGGAATCCCTTGGTGGGATATATGGTAAAGCCTTAGGAAGGTTTGGTTGGTTTTGTTGTGAGTCCCATATTCATGCTTGTAATATGACAAAAGGGTGACTGGTTGAAAGAAAGATTTTGTTTAGCTCAATCTATGGTCAACTGGTTTGTGGAAGTCCCATGCCTGGTTAGATTATGCATTCATTAATAAGATTTCCTTCTGATTTGGTATCTCATGTGTTAATTTACTTGTTCATATGTGGTTTTTATGGCGGTTATATCCTTGTTATTTCTATTGGTTATATGTTGGTTATGAGTAATTTTTATGACAAACGTGATGTATGGATCTCATCATGTTTTGATTAGAAAATGAATAAACATTGAATATATGACCTAATGTATGATAATATGGCTATTTTGATAAGGCATCAATACTTTTCTATGAATCTCAGATAAATATGAGCGCCCTATGCTCAAATTTGTTGTTATGACCTGTAGATTACATATTTGTGACATGTTTAATGAAATTCCTGTCATGGATAATAGGGGTAAGATCAAGTACTTGTACCAATAATTGCACTATTAACCTTATTCCATTTTCTTTTATCATTTTTGAAAGTTTCATGAAGTTTTGGACAATGGCTTGAGAGCTAGCCCTGGAAAAGTGGCTCAGAATCTAAGGTCATTGGCTCAAAACTGCCTGAAAACGTCCACAATCATTGGCATGGCTTGTTGTGGGAATGACTCAAAGATCTCAACCATATGAATGGATTATCATGGGAGCGTCTGAGCGTCCATATCAACAAAATGATAAGTTGTCTCAGGGTTTAAGCACCTAGAAGGGTTGGTTGCCTCCTGAAGGGTCTGTAGCTCCTGAGGAAGGTCATATTGGTTTGTTTTTCCAGTTCCAATTCCTTAACTATACATGTGGATTCGAATCACATCATAGTACACTCTCATAACATGTTTACCCCAGTGGACCAGTTAGCTTGAGTAAACGTGGGAGGAGGGTGTTATCTCAAAATCAGACCCTAATAGGCTGCTAATCAGGAAGACTTTGAGTAACTATTTCAAACCAAACTTTTGGCTGAGGCTTAGCCTCCTCAACTTGAGAGAGCTCTCTCACTGGATTAAAGATTTTACTTTGAAGATTAGATGGCTAACTTTATGGAAAATTCGAACAACAATGTATAAATGGTTGAAATACCAATTAACAAACTTCCATTGGGCTATGGAGTCAAAGTGTGTTTCAGTACAATAGCAAGATCAATTTCACATGGAAGTTAGGGCATAGAGGGTTTTAACATAAAAGCAAAACAGAGATATAATATAGAGAACACAACCTACAAACACATGAAGGAAGTTAGAGCATCATCAAATGAATTCTAAGTAACATGTGTCTATACCACTGCAAGTAAGTATATGAAGGAATCCATGAGGAAAATCAAACATTGAAACCCTTTCTGAATCCTGAGTAGTGAAAGCAGCTCTTTGTATTAACCTGAAAACATACAGTCATATACAATAGCACAATGTGCTTGTTTCTTTGAAAATTTCCAACCTCAAGTGCATTACATCTCTTGTCATATATAGAGTTCATTACAAGCTTGGATTCCTTCCTCCATCATGAGGGGAATTCGAATTTTCCATCAGTGACACCTATTCTAACCATAAAACAAACCTTTAAATGCATTTGACAGCTAACTAGCAGTCCTAGAGACCTAATACAACTAGGAGTGTAACTCCTTATTATGACTAAACCACCTCAACTAAACATTAAATGCATTCTTTGAAAATTGCAACCTCATGAAGTCAAATTTGATGAAGCCTCCCACGTTGTCACCTGACTGCTGATGACAAACCCTAGAAATTAGGGAACATGTTTCCCTGTTTTTAGGTTTAGGATCCTTGAAAGTTGGCACGTGGGACAAAGAATTTATCTCCTCATCCATGACACATTTTTTGAAACTGAAGGAGGTTTTTGTATTCCATGATTTCTAGAACAAAAACCTCTCTTTGTTTTTTAAAAAACGTATCCAGCTGTCCAGAATATGTCCTTTAAAAACACGTGTAAAACAAGAAAAATCCGTTTTCTGAAATGAGGGTTTCAATGAAAGCTTAGTATCTCCCAACTGAAAACACTTATGAAGAAAGTGAGATAGGTTATTGTAGCTGGCGAGTTTATGAAGAGAAACCTCCATCATAATTCCAAAAACATTTTTCCTGTAATCAGAAACTAATCTTGAAAAGGACTGCTAAAACCAGAAGACAAAATTGCACCTATAACAGTTTCGTAGCGCAAGTTTACCATAAATTTCTCCCACCTTAGAACAAATTTGAAGAAACAGCAAGAGGTTTTTGTAGTTAAGTATGTTAGGAAGAAAAGCCTCTTTCAGGTTTCACAATTGAGTTTTCAGCTGCTCAGGAAACCTTCTGGAAGTTTACTAGTAAAAGCAATTTTTCTGCTGAAACAGACTGCTTCAGGGGTTTCGTAGCGCGCTATGAAAACTCCTAGTTCAGTGATTTCGTAGCAAGTTTCAATTTTTTTTTAAAATGGCTAAACACATGACTTTCAAAACATGATATGAGATCCATAAAGTGTAAAACAAGGTTGTTGAGCTTTATTTGATGATGGAAATGAGACTCTAACCCTATGACTTAGACTCTAAAAACCATAAAAGCGACTTAACCACCATCTAAAATTATGACTTAGGAAAAAATGTAAAATGTAAACCTTGACACAATCTTGACACATGGAAATAATGTGTGATGTGGGACCAGTGATGGGCAAGAACGGAGTGTTGACCCTATTTGACCATACCAACAAGACTCTTTTCTAGATCTTAGACACTAAAGAAATCATGGAAAGACTAGACCAAGGCTAACACGAATCCTTTGGAATAGAACTGATGCTTCGAATTTAGAAATCATTTCTTAAGTGATAACAGTGGCTCCACTTGGGATAGTGTGCCCTTGTGGTACACTAAGAACTTGTAGTTCCAGTGCCGCTATCCATTTTCTAGAACAAAACTCTGAACTTCTGCCCAATCTGCTCCTCAAGACTTTAATGATTTTTTTTCAAGAAGAATTCAAACTGCACCTACTGAAATAGATGCTCAGTCAACCTACCCTGAGCTTATTTGCATCTACCTACCTATTAGCTGCAATCTCCACTTGTAGCTCAAGAAACATGAAACTTCCAATGAAGCCAATCATCGATCTAATCTCACACTTGAATCTCTTGACTATGCTTGAAGGAAAAAAGAACTAGATACTGAAATAACTAAGGCAGCATGAGGTGTAACTTTTCTTAAAGATGAACAGATAACTGGAAGCCTGAACAGTAAATCTTTTCCATGTAGTTAGCTATAGGATCAAAAAACACATTGTTAGTTTGATGTTTCTTGTGATATTCTGCAGCTTTAGACAACTCACCAATACTTTGATCATTTGCATAAGGCTTCAGCTGTGTGCTCTCAAATTGCGCCTCAAATTGTTTTTCAAAAACAATGTGTTCTTCCTCAATCTCAAAAGAGAAAGGAAGCAACACCCTCTCTTTGTATTCTGCCATAGAAAGCTTTTCAAAAGTATGATCATGATCATGAAGACTATATGATTGAATTTGACCTTGTAAACCTTCAATGTCTTTCTCAATGTTCTTAGCAACTTCATCCAAAAATTTCATCTTATCTTCTGTCTTGCACTCAAATGATTTTAGATAAGAAGACAAGAATAAAGAAAAATTTTCATCTATTTCTTCATTAATATGATCATCATTCCATTATTTGAAACCTTGAATTGAAGGAGAGTTTGCCACCAAATCTGATCTATCTATTTATTCGTCCAAAAACATAAGCCAAAAGTATGCAAATGACTTAATAGATTTGGCAGGAAAGCTTTCAATCCACTGTTTACATTTCCCTTGAAATGAATCATAGAACAACATAATGAAAACATCCTCATGTTTGACTCTAAGAAGCTCGGTAAAATCACAGAAATCTAATATATGCTTCAAAGTTAAACTCAAATCTTCTCCATTGAATTTTGGACCATTCCTTAGAAAATATGTATCCTTGGGAAAATGATTTGGGAAACCATGAATTCCTGAAAAATTTATGCATGCATACCTTGAAATAAGAATGGTAGCATCTGAGTTCTTCATAACTCCAGTGGAATCACCATGAATCTATGAATTTCGAATTCTTCAACAATGGAGTCACCAAGGTAGTTTTGCAACCTTGAAAGATTTCTGAGCTCCTGCTACCTTCAGAAGTTCAGCTTCTTGATTTCGGGAATGATTAATCTTTAGACTCCCGGCAGACGCACCAAAATGTTATCTCAAAATCAGACCTTGATAGGCTGCTGATCAGGAAGATTTTGAGTAACTATTTCAAACCAAACCTTTGGCTGAGGCTTAGCCTCCCTCAACCTGAGAGGGCTCTCTCACTGGATTAAAGATTTTACTTTGAAGATTAGATGGCTAACTTTATGGAAAATTCGAACAACAATGTATAAATGGTTGAAATACCAATTAACAAACTTCCATTGGGCTATAGAGTCAAATTGTGTTTCAGTACAACAACAAGATCAATTTCACATGGAATTTAGGGCATAGAGGGTTTTAGCATAAAAGAAAAATAGAGATATAATATAGAGAACACAGCCTACAAACACATGAAGGAAGTTAGAGCATCATCAAATGAATTCTAAGTAACATATGTCTATACCACTGAAAGTAAGTATATGAAGGAAGCCATGAGGAAAATCAAACATTGAAACCCTTTCTGAATCCTGAGTAGTGAAAGCAGCTCTTTGTATTAATCTGAAAACATGCAGTCATATACAATAGCTCAATGTGCTTGTTTCTTTGAAAATTGCCAACCTCAAGTGCATTACATCTCTTGTCATATATAGAGTTCATTACAAGCTTGGATTCCTTCCTCCATCATGAGGGGAATTCGAATTTTCCATCAGTGACACCTATTCTAACCATAAAACAAACCTTTAAATGCTATTGACAGCTAACTAGCAGTCCTAGAGACCTAATACAACTAGGAGTGTAACTCCTTATTATGACTAAACCACCTCAACTAAACATTAAATGCATTCTTTGACAACTGCAACCTCATGAAGTCGAATTTGATGAAGCCTCCCATGTTGTCACCTGACTGCTGATGACAAACCCTAGAAATTAGGGAACATGTTTCCCTGTTTTTAGGTTTAGGATCCTTTAAAGTTGGCACGTGGTACAGAGCCTTTATCTCCTCATCCATGACACATATTTTGAAACTGAAGGAGGTTTTTGTATTGCATTATGTCTAGGACAATAAACTCTCTTTTTTTTTTAAAACACTTCTCCAGCTATCCAGAATATGTCCTTGAAAAACATGTGTAAAACAGGAAAAATCCGTTTTCTAAAATTAGGGTCTCAATGAAAGCTTAGTATCTCCCAAATGAAAACACTTATGAAGAAAGTGAGATAGGTTATTGTAGCTGGAGAGTTTATGAAGAGAAACCTCCATCATAATTCCAAAATAATTTTTCCTGTAACCAGAAACTGATCTTGAAAAAGACTGCTAAAACTAGAAGACAAAATTGCACCTATAGCAGTTTCGTAGTGCAAGTTTAACCATAAATTTCTCCCACCTCAGAACGAATTTGAAGGAACAGAAAGAGGTTTTTGTAGTTCAGTATGTTAGGAAGAAAATCCTCTTTCAGTGTTCATAATTAAGTTTTCAGCTTCTCAGGAAACCTTCTGGAAGTTGACTAGTAAAAACATTTTTTCTGCTGAAACAGGCTGCTTCAAGGGTTTCGTAGCGTGCTACGAAATCTCCTAGTTCAGTGATTTCGTAGCAAGTTTCAAAATTTTTTCAAAATGGCTAAACACATGACTTTAAAAACATGATATGAGATCCATAAAGTGTAAAACGAGGTTGTTGAGCTTTATTTGATGATGGAAATGAGACTCTAACCCTATGACTTAGACTCTAAAAACCATAAAAGCGACTTAACCACCATCTAAAATTATGACTTAGGAACAAATGTAAAATGTAAACCTTGACACAAACTTGACACATGGAAATAATGTGTGATGTGGGACTAGTGATGGGCAAGAACGGAGTGTTGACCCTATTTGACCATACCAACAAGACTCTTTTCTAGATCTTAGACACTAAAGCAACCATGGAAAGACTAGACCAAGGCTAATACCAATCCTTTGGAATAGAACTGATGCTCCGAATTTAGAAATAATTTCTTAGGTGATAACAGAGGGTGTTACAGTTCGCTAGTAAAAAAAATCATTCTTTCAAAGTCTAAAATTTCGATTTAAATCCCCCCCCCCCCCACCCCAAATTTATTAAAAACATAATTGGAAATTTTATAGTAATTTGATGGGTCCTATATTTCTTACAATTATTATTTATGTCATATTTTTAATTATGATATTATCAATACAATAGTATATTCTTATTGATAGTATTTTATTCAAAATTAATATACTATACTCTTATTCTTATTTATAGCATATTTGTTTTAATTTTTTGTGGATATGTGAGATGTGAAGAGATCAATGGTGGTATAGGACATTGAATTATGTCACTCCTACTTGTATTATTCTTGCGTGATTATATTTTATTATTAAATTTGTTTCTCATAGTTAGGTATATTTTTAGTCTCTACAACATGAAGTCTGTTCCTATTATGTAGGAGGTCATTGAGGCTTAGTTGGTTTGAGAGATTTTCTACTACTGTAGTTAGCTTCCTAATTTGGTATGAGATTGAGATATTTTTCTCAACTGAAGGATTGTGCATACAAGGTAGTTTCCCTATCTCAACTCTCCATAGTTTTTTTGTTTATGTAATAATGTCTACTCTCCCATCGTAACATGGTATGAGAACAAGGATGGATTTGACTTTTTCTTGAAAGGGCCTAGGAACATGGGAGAGTAGACTAGC
This sequence comes from Pinus tabuliformis, assembly GCA_031772625.1. NCBI lineage: Eukaryota > Viridiplantae > Streptophyta > Pinopsida > Pinales > Pinaceae > Pinus > Pinus tabuliformis. Next base: position 1,117,853,907 of record CM062804.1, read on the forward strand.
TAATTTTAAGTTTTAGAGTATATTAGTTGTGCATCTTTCTATGCAATCCATCATGGCTGTAAGATAACACTAAAGTTTGTAGTGTTGTCTATCAAATTTTTCATTGTCATCGTCAACGTGGTTGGGTTTTAACTACGAAGGACTAGGAAGAGATATATATGAAAATACCATTGCAATGGAGAAGGGTGATGTTATTGTTGTTTCCATCGAAGGCATTAGTGGAGCCATCCCACATATCTAAATATTTGAATTTTTTGTTGCATAAGTATTCCTATATGAGCTTTTATAGATGACAATGGATGTTTGAGGGATGAAAACAAGAGCTACAATTATTGTGGTATTGAATTAGGGTATGTGAGCCATGCTCAACACAAAGGAGTTACCACCCTATACAACTATCCTCTTCTTGCAAAATCAGTTTGTGTTATACATTGATTGCCTTACACTATGCTCATGTATTGAGAGGTAGAAAATATTTAACAAAGGTGTTCTACTGAAACACACGAAGCATTCGTTGTTTACACTTTTTCACCTCAAATTTTGATTACTCTTTTTGTATTTGAAGATAGATTTAGACAAATGGAATAAGAACTAGTTTATATTGAAGAAAAGACAGTCACAATGTGAAAAATGATTGGAGCAGGCTACGTTCTAGCAAGGAAACAACCCCATCCCCTGAGCTAGAGGCAATAAAATTCAAGAAGAGATGGTAGGGGACACTGCTCTGAATGTAGAAATAATTCCAAGTGTGGATGTTCACAAACAAGGAAATAATTTCTGCAGCTCTTGTATGTTCCCTCCTACATTGATCCATGTAAGAAACTCCTCCTCCTCTTCCACTACATATCAATGACACGTTCTCAATATTTCTTGACAAATTACTCAATTTTTTAATGCTAGTATTGGTTGACTCCCCTGTGAAGACAAGTATAATGGAGTGTGATATTCTTATTATTTATTTGTCTCCACTAAGGGATGCTTTGGTGTAGAGGATCAAAAAATATGTTATGGAGTTCAACTTCTTTGAGGTCATAAACCATGGTGCTTCTTGCAATGTGGTGGAGAGAGATGCGATGAAATGTAATGGATTGTCCGAGCTTGCTCTTGAGAAAACCAAAATGATAGCAAAGTCCCTTGAATCATTTTTTGGATTTGAGGATGGTGGATTTGTGAATACTTCTTCTACAAAGTGGAAATCATAGGATCTACATCAATGAGTATAATCCAACTATACCTAGAACATTGATATTCACTTATGCTCCAACGGTTTTTTTGTTATACAATTTGGTACATGAGGGATATGGATTCTGCCTTAAAAGAGCATCCATGGTTTTGGGGTAGTGAAATACTTTTTATGACTCCTTGGTTTCTGGGTTTTGATGCCAATACAATGATGATTTCCAAAATTCCAGTTTGGGTGAGATCGCATACCCTCTCCCTTCCTTTTTGACATCACCAAGTATTAGAAGGAATTGGAAACACACTAGGAAATTTTCTAAAGATGGAAAAATAAATTAATTAGGACGATAGGTGTGCTTATTCAAGAATAGTTCCTCAATAATTTGAATTTAATTATCAATAACTAAAAGGTGGTTTATTTAACCTATAGGAAACATTATTAGTAGTTTTTAGAATAGAGGGTTAAGGTTTATGTCCAAAGTAATTATGAACTTTTTTCTTTTCAATTTAATAAAAAAAGGTTATAAAATAAAATGAATATATATATATATATATATATATATATATGAAAAGTAAGAAAACTTTTGGTAAAAATCACATCATCAGAGTTCTGTCAATGTGTTTCAAGACATCCAGTGTGGTTCATCATCAGTACAAGATGAAGAAAAATATCTTGGCATTAAGTTAAATAGATGAAGAGAAAAATTCTTAGTTGTTATAATATAATGGTTAGATTTTACCTTTCATATTCTTAGGGTCCACCAGGTCCTTTACACATCTTAGGGAACTTTGAATAGTGTTAAGGGGCCTAAAGGTTGAGGGAACCTTGTGCTTTCTTAGGATCCTTGCAATCTAACCATTATATTATAACAGTTACAAAACATTTCTCTTCATCTATTTAACTTGATGCCAAGATCTTGTTCTTCATCTTGTCCTCACAATGAACCACACTAGATGGTTCGAAACACATCGACAAAACTATGGTGATGCTATTTTTACCTAAAGCTTTCTTACTTTTCATAATATGGATCACAAAAGCCAAAATTCAAAAATATATATAATTTTTATTATTATTAACGAGTTAGTTTTTTGGGCATGTGGTATTGATAGGCCATGATATTGTAACTAAGTGATTAAGAATCTCCAAATAAGGTAGGAGTGAAATTTTGTTACATATCTCTCTCTCTCTCTCTCTCTCTCTCTCTCTCTCTCTCTCTCTATATATATATATATATATATCTATGTGTGTGTGATTTATTTTAATAATAATAATAATAATAATGAAGAAGAAGAAGTAGTTTAATTTGCAAAAATCACTTTAGGTGGTTATAGAATGGGATTGAAAATGGATCATTGAGTAGACCGATGCTGAAAAATTGCATAGAACTAAAGAAGTTGCTCATGAGTCTCCTTAGGAACAAGAATTCTTCGATCATGCTGCTATCATTTCAAAAAAATAGAAAGAAAAGACATAAGGGGTTTCTTCTTTGATGTCTTCATCTCAATCCATGGTAATGTTGCTTTCAAGAAAACCTCATTTTCCATAGCCTGTGCACTAAAGTTCGTCTAGAAAAGTCAAGCAGTAACTTTCTACCCTTATCCTTACAACTAGGGCCACCAATACTTGTCCTCTCCAATGGATTGGATTTTGAATAAGAGATGATGTTGAAGCCAAGGAATGTGCTGGAGAAGTGTGCGCTCTAGAGAAAGAGTTGCAACTTCAACAAGATGGGGCTAATCCATTCGATGTGAAGCATGAGAATGAGTGGTTGTAGAACCAAGTTTGTACGTATATGGAAATTCTCAATGATGTCAAGGGGAATGATATGGAGAGCATGCAAGAAGATGTGAATAGAAATGCACACATCAGATAGAGAGCATGTAGATATATGTGAAGGGAATGCATGCGCAAACTTATTTTCAGATCTTTATCAATCTTCTCTTTGGGCATTCACTACTACATGGGGGTTTCCCCACAAATTTGGTATGGGATATCAAGCTTTCCATAGAGAATCAAGTGGGTATTACCTTAGACATGAATCGCCTACTTTTTGAAGGTAAACAACATGAGGATTCCTCCCCTCTTTCAGTCTACAATATTGAAAAATATGTCACTATTTTTATGGTTCTCCATTTAAAAGGAGGAGCTAGATGCAAGCCTTCCACATCTTGGGCCATTTCTTATAAATATTATGTACATGCATACTCCTCCTCTCAAGTAGCTCAATCCTAGACAACTTCTAGGCCATTCTTGGTTGAAAAATCTAAGGAAGATCCTTTGTTGAAATCTCTCACCTCGCTCTTGAGAATCTCCATCAATTCTATGTAGAGTTAGTCCTAATATGTTTTTTTAATGGTTTATGGTCTCACTTAGACAATGTTTAAAAATTTATCCATTCTTCATGGAGCAAATATTGGAAGGTTATTTTCTATTCTAAAGGTTTATTCATGTGGATTTTGTTAAATAGGAAGAATACTGTCATTTTTTATTCGAAGGACCCTAGTTTGGGGAAATGTTGGTTTGTTTATAACCCCTTGGTTTCCAGTTTTTTACCCTTCTAAAATAGCCATTACCATGCCTCCAATATGGGTTCAGCTTCCCAAATCGCCTGCTCACTTGTGGGACTTCTCAATCTTTCAGGGCATTAAAATTACCATGGGTTGTTTCGTTGCAACTCATTCTTCTCATGGTCAGCTTTGCTTATACACAGATGGTACAATATTCTTGAGAATCTCCATCAATTCTATGTAGAGTTAGTCCTAATATGTTTTTTTAATGGTTTATGGTCTCACTTAGACAATGTTTAAAAATTTATCCATTCTTCATGGAGCAAATATTGGAAGGTTATTTTCTATTCTAAAGGTTTATTCATGTGGATTTTGTTAAATAGGAAGAATACTGTCATTTTTTATTCGAAGGACCCTAGTTTGGGGAAATGTTGGTTTGTTTATAACCCCTTGGTTTCCAGTTTTTTACCCTTCTAAAATAGCCATGAAATCATTTGTAAATGAAAAAAGAAACAATTTTTATTGCATGGATTGTTGAACTGCAGGAAGGGACACCTCCAATCAACTCCACCTAGGTCTTCTCCACGTTCTGTTGAAGCATACCTTCCCATACTCCAAACCTCTGTTTTCCAGCCATCGTGAGCAAGCAATCTTGGGCAAATTTGGCTTCTTAAAGTGTTGGGCTTGGCCTTGGGTGATGTTCACCACTCCTACACCTTAAACATTAGTCATGCACCTTTACAACACTTCATCTCACCTTTATTGTCCTTCAAAACCTCTCAGTCAACTTCCTGTAGTAGTACAGGACATCCTGTAGTAGTTCAGGACATCCTGTAGCCATTTCCTGTAGCAAACCTGTAACTACCTGTTTTGACATTGTCTTGACCTGAAATCATAGTGTAGCCTAGTGTAGGAGTAGGTTAACCCCTAAGTGTGGAATCCATGACCAGAAGTACCACCTAGACCAGCCTTTTCATTCCTTTCCCTCCTGCAAGATCAGATAGAATTAGCTTTTATATTTATGAATTTAGAAATTGGGACTTTTATCTATTCTACAGGTGTGAAGGAGATAATTAAATGCATACATGTTAGGATTTTGAAATGATATAATAACTTCCTATTTTCAAGAAATTCTGGTAGATAGATGATTAAGTGCAAGGTTAGCACAATTTCCTTCCTACAAGTGATTTGTGTCATTTCATAGCTAGATAATTTATGTCATATCATAGCATTTACAAGTTAGAAGCTTTCATTTCCTAAATTGACAAGCATTTACTTTTCCTGCACTAGAACTATTTTTACATTCCACTGTCAGTAGTCAGACTCCCTTTAGTCCAATAGAGGAATGGTCTCGAACCGTAATGGTCAAGTGCCCCAGTTGAGAAGTGACATGAGTAGAATGATGCATATGCTGCGTATATAGCACATTGACCTCCATGTTTGTATGAAACCCCAGGTTGATAAAGAAAATTTGTTAGTCCTAGGAGTTGCAACATTCTTGCTGCAATACTAAGTCTCATCAGGGGGTACCAAGGAATGTTCTTTAGGAATTTTTCTTTTGCCCTCATGTGAAGAAATTTTGAATTATAGAGGAAAAATTTGGTAGAATCAATGATTTAGATAGGGGAAAACAATGAACATGGGATTTCATAGGATAGTAAAAAAGCAGAACTACCAGGTAACTTGACCAACTGTAGTTGCGGAGAGGAACTGATCTGCAAGTTCACAATGGTAACTTGATAAAGGCTTGATCCTCACTTGCACAATTCAAACAATGTCGAAATGGAAACATTTGTAGGTGTATGAGGGATTTTTATAGCTGGAGGAATATGCATTATAACAGGATTGTTACTGTTTTTGGGAGAAGAGAATTTATTCATAATGGATCAGTTGACAGGAGGAAATTAATGTATAACATTCTTTTATGGATTGGTGGGTGATTTGAAAGGTAATAGCCGAATGACGTGGATGGTGGGACGTGACATTGATGGCGGTAGGTGTTGTGGGTCTAATTGATTGCCAGAAAGGATGATAGATGGGCATGGGGGAAAAAGGCGCAGAGGTGACCGTGAAGCAGAGAGTGGGGAGGAAATTTTCGGAGGGGGGGTGGTAGGAGCGATAAATGGTAAATTGAAAGGACCCTTTGAAAAGGCCCAGGAGCTGACACGTAATGTGGGGGCGATATTATTCAAACAAATTTTTGACGTTGTCTTGACCTGAAATCGTAGTGTAGCCTAGTGTAGGAGTAGGTTAACCCCTTAGTGTGGAATCCATGACCAGAAGTACCACCTAGACCAACCTTTTCATTCCTTTCCCTCCTGCAAGATCTGATAGCATTGGTTTTTAATTTCTGAATTTAGAAATTGGGACTTTTATCTATTCTACTGGTGTGAAGGAGCTAACTAAATGCATACATGTTTGGATTTTGAAATGATATAATGACTTCCTATTTTCAAGAAGTTCTGGTAGCTAGATGATTAAGTGCAAGGTTAGCACAATTTCCTTCCTACAAGTGATTTGTGTCATTTCATAGCTAGATGCTTTATGTCATATCATAACATTTACAAGTTAGAAGCTTTCATTTCCTAAATTGACAAGCATTTACTTTTCCTGCACTAGAACTAGTTTTACATTCCACTGTCAGTAGTCAGACTCCCTTTAGTCCAATAGAGGAATGGTCCGGAACCGTAATGGTCAAGTGTCCCGGTTGAGAGGTGACATGAGTAGAATGATGCATATGCTGTGTATATAGCACATTGACCTCCAAGTTTGTACAAAACCCCAGGTTGATAAAGAAAAGTTGTTAGTCCTAGGAGTTGCAACATTCTTGCTGCAATACTAAGTCTCATCAGGGGGTACCAAGGGATGTTCTTCAAGAATTTTTCTTTTGCCCTTATGTGAAGACATTTTGAATTATAGAGGAAAAATTTGGTAGAATCAATGACTTAGATAGGGGAAAACAATGAACATGGGATTTCATAGGATAGTTAAAAAGCAGAACTACCAGGTAACTTGATCAACTGTAGTTGCAGAGAGGAACTGATCTGCAAGTTCACAATGGTAACTTGATAATGGCTTGATCTTCACCTGCACAATTCAAACAATTTCGAAAGGGAAACATTCATAGGTGTATGAGGGATTTTTATAGCTGGAGGAATATACATTATAACGGGATTGTTACTGTTTTTGGGAGCAGAGAATTTATTCATAATGGATTAGTTGACAAGAGGAAATTAATGTATAACATTATTTTATGGATTGGTGGGTGATTTGAAAGGTAATAGTCTAATGACGTGGATGGTGGGACGTGACATTGATGGCGGTAGGTGTTGTGGGTCCAGTTGATTGCCGGAAAGGATGATAGATAGGTGTGGGGGAAAAAGGCGTAGAGGTGACTGCGAAGCAGAGAGTGGGGAGGAAATTTTCGGAGTGGGGTGGTAGGAGTGGTAAATGGTAAATGGAAAGGACCCTTTGAAAAGGCCCAGGAGTTGACACGTAATGTGGGGGCAATATTATTCAAAAAAAAATTTGGGACCCCCCCCCCTCCTTCTGTTAAGCGTTGGTAGTGTGGGGGGTCTGAAATCCATCTCCCGACGCTGATCCGGGTAGGGGTTATTGCCACCGTTGAAAGGTGTGATAACTTTATCAGAAAACATAAAACCATATAGTCATATGTTTTTTGCCTTTTATTTGAAAAATAAAAAATAAAATAAAATTATTTTGGCAGCATTTACACTTGCTCTCCCATGTTTTGGGATTATTATTTTATTTTTCTTATATTTAGATTTTTTTTGTCCTATTTTATTTTCTTTTTATTTTTCTTTATTTTTTCCGTTTTTCTATTTTTTTGTCTTTACTTTTTCTTTTTCCTATTTTTTATTTTATTTTGTTTTATAAGCTAAACAAATTTAAAATGAAAAATAAATTTTTAAAATATCCCCCTGGGATGAATAACTTATTATTTATACATGACTCCTATATTTATATGACCCTAACAATACCTTGGATGGAGATTTGAAGAAGCTGGAGGATGCATAGGCATGGCTACCTGGAATGAAGAAGTTCTTTGAGTTGGATGATTAAATAGAGAATATGAAGGCCATCATAGCTATATTCAGCCTCAAAGGGAAAGAAAACATCTAGTGGGAAGATGTGAAGCGGGTTAAAGACATAAGGACAAAAGACTTGAGTTGTCTTGAATTGAATATACTTTTCAAGAAGAAATATTTGTAAGAGAGGTATTATGACAACAAAGCTAAGGAATTGTATGAGCTAAAGATGCGATCGATGACAAATGAGGAGTATATAATCAAGTTCATGTAGTTATTGAGGTACGTATTATACGTAAGTATGAAAAAGCTAAAGCTTAGATATTTTCAATGTATTTCCATTAACATTTAGATATCAGATTGAGTATGATGAGCCTCGGTCACTTGAGGAAGTCATTGGGAAATTGAAGCACTATTATGAGAAGTGAAAGCATAAGACAAAATATCAGGAAGGTTGGAAAGGGAAAGACAAAGATAAATGTAAATCATAGCTGAAAAGAGCAAGTCCTTAGGATGTAGAAGAGAAATTAAGTGCTGCACCTTACAAGAAATTCAATGTAGTTAGATAGGGAAATGGCTCACAACTTGGAGGACATCATAATATAGGTGATGGTAAGGAATAGTTGTAGTGTTGGACATGTGGTAAGGAGCATCTTAAGAGGCATTGTCTGGAGAATTAGGGTGGTAGGCTTCATAATTACAGTGCCGGGAGGTGCAGACTGTTGGGGATGTTTGGCAGAACATTCCACAGATCTATGAAGTGCTGGATAATAGGAAGGCATATCACCACGACTCTATTATCAAGATGGATGGTAAGGTTTGTGATGAAGTTATTTCTATTTTTATTGACCATGGATCTAATTATAGTTATGTTAACCCTGATTTTGTGGACAAGTGTGGTCTAAATAAAGAAGTGTATGTAGAGTCCTGTTTAGTGCAGTTGGATACAGGTACAAAGAAAAGAGTTCATCGCTGGGTAAGAGCTTGTGCATTTGATTTGAATGGTATTTCTACCTTATGACATTTGAATGTATTACCATTGGGATCGTATAGTATGCTTTTGGGTATGCATTGGTTGTATCTTCACAGGACTAAGGTGGATTGTTATGAAATATCCATTGAGTTTTTGGATGACAATGGAGAACAAATAATCTTACGGGGTAACAAGAAGACAAAATCAGTTAGAATGGTAGCAACTATGCAGGAAATTCCACTCGCAGAAAGGGGTTTGTGTTATTTGCAGAGGTAAGGATGTTGAGGATGCATAGGTGTTGAGTAGGTACTCGATATTGCAACAGTTTCAAGATATGTTCCTAGTCAATATTTAAGAGTTTCTGCCTCATAGAGGTGCAATTATCCATTGAGTTGGTACTAGGGGTAGCACCATAATCAAAGGAACCTTACAGGATGAGCATTCCATAGTTAGTAGAGTTGATGTTTCCATTAAAGGAAATACTTAACAAGGGATACATAAGGCCAAGTGTATCACCTTGGGTTGCATCGATATTATTTGTGAAGAAGAAGGATGACACTCTCAGGTTATCTGTTGATTACATTTAGTTGAACAAGGTAACCATGTAGAATAGGTATCCATTCTCGAGGATTGATTATGTGTTTGATAAGTTGAAGAAAGCAACATTGTTTTCAAATATTGATCTGAGATCTGGATATCATCAGGTACGCATCAAAGAAGAGGACATTTACAAGAAAAAAATCCAGACTAGGTATAGGCATTATGAGTTTGTTTTAGTTCCATTTAATTTGACTAATGCTCTAGCTACCTTTATGTTCTTGATGAATAGTGTGTTTCATCCTTATCTGTAAAAGTTTGTTATTATATTGATTGATGAAATATTGATATATTCTAAGAATGAAGAAGAGCATGTCAAACACTTAACAATAGTATTGAGATTGCTAAGAGAGAATTAGTTGTATGCAAATCTTAAAAAATGAAATTTCCTTTAGACAAAAATACATTAATTAGTACATTTTGTTTCCAAGGAAGGCATAACAGTGGATCCTGAAAATATAAGGGATATCATGGAGTGGGCATATCCTAGGAATGTGGATGAGGTTAGGTCCTTTATGGGGTTAGCATGTTATTAAAGGGGGTTCATCAGGAAATTCTCACATATTTGTTATCCTATTACATCGTTGCAAAGGAAAGGTAAGAAATTTGAATGGATGGAGGAATGTGCAAAATTTTTTGAGAAAATTGAAGAAATTGTTGACAAATTCTTCAGCATTAAAAATTACAGATCTAGAAAAAGAGTTTGTGGTATGTATCAATACTTGCAAGAGAAGTCTTGGCGGAGTCCTTATGCAAGCAGGACAAGTAGTGTGTTATGAGTCATAGAAACTAAATGAGTAGGAGAAAAATTATCTGACATGAGATATTGAGTTGGCAGGAATCATCAATGCATTGAAGATGTGAAGGTACTATCTTCTTAGCAGGAGGTTTGTATTGATGAGGAACCATAGTGGATTGAAGTATCTATTTTACCTATCGAATTTGAATGTCAAAAAAGCTAGATGGTTGGCAATGATCAATGAGTTTGATTTTAAGATCAGTTACATCAAGGGTAAAGAGAACAGGTTTGCAGATTCTCTTAGCATGAGAGTACATGTGAATCATATAACGACTATGAGTTATTATGGGACAAACTTACATGATCGGATCTTACAGGAATGACAGCAGGATGACAGGTAAAGAGAGCTTAGGCATAGGTTACAACAAGGTATGAGTTATCAAGATGTGGGCTATCATCTTACAACAGATGATTTGGTCAGATCTAGGGACAGGATATATGTGCTGATGATAGTGATCTCAAGAAGACTATCTTGTAAGAGTTTCATGCAAAAACCATATTTAGGCCAACCAGGATACCAGAAGACATAGAACGTGTTGAAGAAGTTTTATTACTAGCCAAATATCAGGAAGGAAGTGGAAACATTTGTGGCTAGATGCTTGGATTTCCAGCAAGTAAAAATAAATTGTAAGCATCTAGGTGGGTTACTTCCGCTGATTATGATTCCTGAGTGGAAGTGGGAGGTCATTTCCATGGATTTCATCATAAATTTTCTAAGGACATCTAGATAACATGATTCCATCATGGTTGTGTTGGACAAGTTGACTAAGGTAGTGCACTTCATTCCAGTGAAGTCCACTTATTCAACTAATGATGTAGCACAAGTCTTCATCAGAGATGTAGTGAGGTTGCATGGCGTTCCAAGGGAAATAGTGTTACACAAGGATGCTAATTTCACTTCCAAGTTTTGGAAGGATCTATTTGTAAGTTTGGGCATAGAGTTGGCCTTCAGCACAAATTATCATATGCAGACAGATGGACTAATGGAGAGGGCCAATAGGATTGTAGAGGACATGTTAAGGATGTATGTGATGAATCAGTAGAGGAGATGGCAGATGTATCTTCTGTTGGTTGATTTTTCTTAGAATAATGGGTACCAGGAGTCACTGAGGATGATTTCATTTGAAGCACTCTATGGGAGAAGTTGTAATACTCCCATTAGTTGGAGTGATCTAGTGAACATGGTGTTGATAGGACTAGATATGTTCACAGAGATGGAACAAGAAATGCAGGTAATCAGGAAGAATCTAAAGGTAGCACAAGACAGGTAGAAACATTATGCAAATCAAAACAAGATGTTTAAAGAACATCAAGTTAGAGAACAAGTGTACTTGTGCATCAAGCCCAAGAAGAGATCCTTGAGGATTGGATCATGTGCCAAGCTGGCACCTCGGTTTTGTGAACCTTTCAATATTCTTGAAAGGATTGGACAAGTAGCCTATCAACTTGCACTACCTCCGAAAGCGAAACTCCATGATGTTTTCCATGTGTCATTTCATAAGAAGTATGTTAAATATGTTGATCATGTGATTGATTGGTCTTTATTGAAAGTGGATCTAGAAGGAGAATTCCAGTCAGAACCTCAGTGTATTTTGCAGAGAAATATGCTCATGCTCTGGAACTGAGCAATCAAGTAGGTTAAATTGCAGTGGAAGTACTTTGGGCTCAATGAAGGTACATGGGAGATGATAGATTAGATACGGGCTATGTATCCTTCTCTATTCTCTATTTGAGAAAATTATTTTAACATATGGTTTGGTGTGATGTTTTGGTATATCTACATACGTATATGGATGTAAATACCTCCATGAGTTGTGTTATAAATCTCCAATAAGTAGTATTTATGTCATGTCATTATAGTTGTCATATTGTTATGTTGTCGTGTTGGTTACTTCTTAACATGTTGATCACTGTAAATAATTCAACGAGCTAAGTTATAAATATCCGTGGGAAGTACGTTTTGTTTTCAGAAATCTTGTTGGTTGTACGTGTCACTAAACACCGGGGACAATGTTCCCCTAAAGGGGATGGGTCAGTAATAGCTCCAGGTTAAAACTTCATGTAATAAAGTTAATAAAGGAAAAACAATAACCAAGGTCAAGGGATAGCTATTCCAAGCTAAATGTTTGGAAAAACATCCTAGTGTGGGTGTTCATTTGGTTTATTATGGCTAAGGGAATTGGCAAAGGAAATGGAAAATGTTTTGGAAAGGAAAATGGACGTCTTTGGAAATTTATTTATGAAAATTTTGGAAAGTAGGTGAAAAGGAAGGTGAAAAGTGACATGTTGCATGTGTGGAGGAAAATGAAGGAAAAATAATGGAAACTGAGGAAAAATGAGGCCTCATTAATAAGAAGGCTTTGGAGGATTAGTTGGTACCCTTTTTCAATTCAGTTTTGGAGCTCTCTCTCTCTCTCTCACTCTTGGACATAACTCATTTTGGGAGCACTCTAGCATTGGATCAAGAAAAGAAAAGGAGGAGCAATGAGGGCAAAGGTAAGAAAAGATTAGACAAGGAAGAGAATAATCAAGCGGCTACAATGGTATCACTTGCAGGTGTGATAGTGTTCTCCAACCTTTCCTTTCCATTTCTAGATAGCTATGTTGTGATGGGGTTCTCTTGTTTTGGTTGAGATGGATTGCTAGATGGGTCCATGCTTGTTTAGTGACTAGCGATCTAGTGGGATTATGGTAAAGCGTGGTTGTATTGATGAGGGTTCGGGCCTAGGAATCCCTTGGTGGGATATATGGTAAAGCCTTAGGAAGGTTTGGTTGGTTTTGTTGTGAGTCCCATATTCATGCTTGTAATATGACAAAAGGGTGATTGGTTGAAAGAAATATTTTGTTCAGCCCAATCATGGTCAACTAGTTTGTGGAAGTCCCATGCTTGGTTGGATTATGCATTCATTAATAAGATTTCCTTCTCATTTGGTATATCATGTGTTAATTTACTTGTTCATATGTGGATTTTATGGTGGTTATATCCTTGTTATTTCTATTGGTTATATGTTGGTTATCAGTAATTTTTATGACAAACTTTGATGTATGGATCTCATCATGTTTTGATTAGAAAACGAATAAACGTTGAATATATGACCTAATATATGATAATATGGCTATTTTGATAAGGCATCAATACTTTTTTACGAATCTCAAATAAATATAAGCGCCCTATGCTCAAATTTGTTGTTATGACCTGTAGATTACATATTTGTGACATGTTTGATGAAATTCCTATCATGGATAGTAGGGGTAAGATCAAGTACTTGTACCAGTAATTTCATTATTAAACTTATTCCATTGTCTTTTATCGTTCCTGAAAGTTTCATGAAGTTTTGGACAATGGCCTGAGACCTAGCCCTAGAAAATTGGCTCAGAATCTAAGGTTGTTGGCTCAAAAATGTCTGAAAACGTCCACAATCATTGGCATGGCTTGTTTTGGGAATGACTCGAAGACCTCAACCATATGAATGGATTATCATGGGAGCGTCTAAGGGCCCATATCAACAAAATGATAAGTTGTCTCAGGGTTTAAGCACCTAGAAGGCTTGGTTGCCTCCTAAAGGGTCTGTAGCTCCTGAGGAAGGTCATATTGGTTTGTTTTTCCAGTTGCAATTCCTTAACTATACATGTGGATTCGAATCACATCATAGTACACTCTCATAACATGTTTACCCCAGTGGACCAGTTAGCTTGAGTAAACGTGGGAGGAGGGTGTTATCTCAAAATCAGACCCTAATAGGCTGCTAATCAGGAAGACTTTGAGTAACTATTTCAAACCAAACTTTTGGCTGAGGCTTAGCCTCCTCAACTTGAGAGAGCTCTCTCACTGGATTAAAGATTTTACTTTGAAGATTAGATGGCCAACTTTATGGAAAATTCGAACAACAATGTATAAATGGTTGAAATACCAATTAACAAACTTCCATTGGGCTATGGAGTCAAAGTGTGTTTCAGTACAATAGCAAGATCAATTTCACATGAAAGTTAGGGCATAGAGGGTTTTAACATAAAAGCAAAACAGAGATATAATATAGAGAACACAACCTACAAACACATGAAGGAAGTTAGAGCATCATCAAATGAATTATAAGTAACATATGTCTATACCACTGCAAGTAAGTATATGAAGGAATCCATGAGGAAAATCAAACATTGAAACCCTTTCTGAATCCTGAGTAGTGAAAGCAGCTCTTTGTATTAACCTGAAAACATACAGTCATATACAATAGCACAATGTGCTTGTTTCTTTGAAAATTTCCAACCTCAAGTGCATTACATCTCTTGTCATATATAGAGTTCATTACAAGCTTGGATTCCTTCCTCCATCATGAGGGGAATTCGAATTTTCCATCAGTGACACCTATTCAAACCATAAAACAAACCTTTAAATGCTATTGACAGCTAAATAGCAGTCCTAGAGACCTAATACAACTAGGAGTGTAACTCCTTATTATGACTAAACCACCTCAACTAAAGATTAAATGCATTCTTTGAAAATTGCAACCTCATGAAGTCAATTTTTATGAAGCCTCCCACGTTGTCACCTGACTGCTGATGACAAACCCTAGAAATTAGGGAACATGTTTCCCTGATTTTAGGTTTAGGATCCTTGAAAGTTGGCACGTTGGACAAAGAATTTATCTCCTCATCCATGACACTTTTTTTGAAACTGAAGGAGGTTTTTGTATTCCATGATTTCTAGAACAAAAACCTCTCTTTGTTTTTTAAAAAACGTATCCAGCTGTCCAGAATATGTCCTTTAAAAACACGTGTAAAACAAGAAAAATCCGTTTTCTGAAATTAGGGTTTCAATGAAAGCTTAGTATCTCCCAACTGAAAACACTTATGAAGAAAGTGAGATAGGTTATTGTAGCTGGCGAGTTTATGAAGAGAAACCTCCATCATAATTCCAAAAACATTTTTCCTGTAATCAGAAACTAATCTTGAAAAGGACTGCTAAAACCAGAAGACAAAATTGCACCTATAACAGTTTCGTAGCGCAAGTTTACCATAAATTTCTCCCACCTTAGAACAAATTTGAAGAAACAGCAAGAGGTTTTTGTAGTTAAGTATGTTAGGAAGAAAAGCCTATTTCAGGTTTCACAATTGAGTTTTCAGCTGCTCAGGAAACCTTCTGGAAGTTTACTAGTAAAAGCAATTTTTCTGCTGAAACAGACTGCTTCAGGGGTTTCGTAGCGCGCTATGAAAACTCCTAGTTCAGTGATTTCGTAGCAAGTTTCAATTTTTTTTTAAAATGGCTAAACACATGACTTTCAAAACATGATATGAGATCCATAAAGTGTAAAACAAGGTTGTTGAGCTTTATTTGATGATGGAAATGAGACTCTAACCCTATGACTTAGACTCTAAAAACCATAAAAGCGACTTAACCACCATCTAAAATTATGACTTAGGAAAAAATGTAAAATGTAAACCTTGACACAATCTTGACACATGGAAATAATGTGTGATGTGGGACCAGTGATGGGCAAGAACGGAGTGTTGACCCTATTTGACCATACCAACAAGACTCTTTTCTAGATCTTAGACACTAAAGAAATCATGGAAAGACTAGACCAAGGCTAACATGAATCCTTTGGAATAGAACTGATGCTTCGAATTTAGAAATCATTTCTTAAGTGATAACAGTGGCTCCACTTGGGATAGTGTGCCCTTGTGGTACACTAAGAACTTGTAGTTCCAGTGCCGCTATCCATTTTCTAGAACAAAACTCTGAACTTCTGCCCAATCTGCTCCTCAAGACTTTAATGATTTTTTTGCAAGAAGAATTCAAACTGCACCTACTGAAATAGATGCTAAGTCAACCTACCCTGAGCTTATTTGCATCTACCTACCTATTAGCTGCAATCTCCACTTGTAGCTCAAGAAACATGAAACTTCCAATGAAGCCAATCATCGATCTAATCTCACACTTGAATCTCTTGACTATGCTTGAAGGAAAAAAGAACTAGATACTGAAATAACTAAGGCAGCATGAGGTGTAACTTTTCTTAAAGATGAACAGATAACTGGAAGCCTGAACAGTAAATCTTTTCCATGTAGTTAGCTATAGGATCAAAAAACACATTGTTAGTTTGATGTTTCTTGTGATATTCTGCAGCTTTAGACAACTCACCAATACTTTGATCATTTGCATAAGGCTTCAGCTGCGTGCTCTCAAATTGCGCCTCAAATTGTTTTTCAAAAACAATGTGTTCTTCCTCAATCTCAAAAGAGAAAGGAAGCAACACCCTCTCTTTGTATTCTGCCATAGAAAGCTTTTCAAAAGTATGATCATGATCATGAAGACTATATGATTGAATTTGACCTTGTAAACCTTCAATGTCTTTCTCAATGTTCTTAGCAACTTCATCCAAAAATTTCATCTTATCTTCTGTCTTGCACTCAAATGATTTTAGATAAGAAGACAAGAACAAAGAAAAATTTTCATCTATTTCTTCATTAATATGATCATCATTCCATTGTTTGAAACCTTGAATTGAAGGAGAGTTTGCCACCAAATCTGATCTATCTATTTATTCGTCCAAAAACATAAGCCAAAAGTATGCAAATGACTTAATAGATTTGGCAGGAAAGCTTTCAATCCACTGTTTACATTTCCCTTGAAATGAATCATAGAACAACATAATGAAAACATCCTCATGTTTGACTCTAAGAAGCTCGGTAAAATCACAGAAATCTGATATATGCTTCAAAGTTAAACTCAAATCTTCTCCATTGAATTTTGGACCATTCCTTAGAAAATATGTATCCTTGGGAAAATGATTTGGGAAACCATGAATTCCTGAAAAATTTATGCATGCATACCTTGAAATAAGAATGGTAGCATCTGAGTTCTTCATAACTCCAGTGGAATCACCATGAATCTATGAATTTCGAATTCTTCAACAATGGAGTCACCAAGGTAGTTTTGCAACCTCGAAAGATTTCTGAGCTCCTGCTACCTTCAGAAGTTCAGCTTCTTGATTTCGGGAATGATTAATCTTTAGACTCCCGGCAGACGCACCAAAATGTTATCTCAAAATCAGACCTTGATAGGCTGCTGATCAGGAAGATTTTGAGTAACTATTTCAAACCAAACCTTTGGCTGAGGCTTAGCCTCCCTCAACCTGGGAGGGCTCTCTCACTGGATTAAAGATTTTACTTTGAAGATTAGATGGCTAACTTTATGGAAAATTCGAACAACAATGTATAAATGGTTGAAATACCAATTAACAAACTTCCATTGGGCTATAGAGTCAAATTGTGTTTCAGTACAATAACAAGATCAATTTCACATGGAATTTAGGGCATAGAGGGTTTTAGCATAAAAGAAACATAGAGATATAATATAGAGAACACAACCTACAAACACATGAAGGAAGTTAGAGCATCATCAAATGAATTCTAAGTAACATATGTCTATACCACTGAAAGTAAGTATATGAAGGAAGCCATGAGGAAAATCAAACATTGAAACCCTTTCTGAATCCTGAGTAGTGAAAGCAGCTCTTTGTATTAATCTGAAAACATGCAGTCATATACAATAGCTCAATGTGCTTGTTTCTTTGAAAATTGCCAACCTCAAGTGCATTACATCTCTTGTCATATATAGAGTTCATTACAAGCTTGGATTCCTTCCTCCATCATGAGGGGAATTCGAATTTTCCATCAGTGACACCTATTCTAACCATAAAACAAACCTTTAAATGCATTTGACAGCTAACTAGCAGTCCTAGAGACCTAATACAACTAGGAGTGTAACTCCTTATTATGACTAAACCACCTCAACTAAACATTAAATGCATTCTTTGACAACTGCAACCTCATGAAGTCGAATTTGATGAAGCCTCCCATGTTGTCACCTGACTGCTGATGACAAACCCTAGAAATTAGGGAACATGTTTCCCTGTTTTTAGGTTTAGGATCCTTGAAAGTTGGCACGTGGGACAGAGCCTTTATCTCCTCATCCATGACACATTTTTTGAAACTGAAGGAGGTTTTTGTATTCCATGATGTCTAGAACAAAAAACTCTCTTTTTTTTTTAAAACACTTCTCCAGCTATCCAGAATATGTCCTTGAAAAACATGTGTAAAACAGGAAAAATCCGTTTTCTAAAATTAGGGTCTCAATGAAAGCTTAGTATCTCCCAAATGAAAACACTTATGAAGAAAGTGAGATAGGTTATTGTAGCTGGAGAGTATATGAAGTGAAACCTCCATCATAATTCCAAAATAATTTTTCCTGTAACCAGAAACTGATCTTGAAAAAGACTGCTAAAACTAGAAGACAAAATTGCACCTATAGCAGTTTCGTAGTGCAAGTTTAACCATAAATTTCTCCCACCTCAGAACAAATTTGAAGGAACAGAAAGAGGTTTTTGTAGTTCAGTATGTTAGGAAGAAAATCCTCTTTCAGTGTTCACAATTAAGTTTTCAGCTTCTCAGGAAACCTTCTGGAAGTTGACTAGTAAAAACAATTTTTCTGCTGAAACAGGCTGCTTCAAGGGTTTCGTAGCGTGCTACGAAATCTCCTAGTTCAGTGATTTCGTAGCAAGTTTCAAATTTTTTTCAAAATGGCTAAACACATGACTTTAAAAACATGATATGAGATCCATAAAGTGTAAAACGAGGTTGTTGAGCTTTATTTGATGATGAAAATGAGACTCTAACCCTATGACTTAGACTCTAAAAACCATAAAAGCGACTTAACCACCATCTAAAATTATGACTTAGGAACAAATGTAAAATGTAAACCTTGACACAAGCTTGACACATGGAAATAATGTGTGATGTGGGACCAGTGATGGGCAAGAACGGAGTGTTGACCCTATTTGACCATACCAACAAGACTCTTTTCTAGATCTTAGACACTAAAGCAACCATGGAAAGACTAGACCAAGGCTAACACCAATCCTTTGGAATAGAACTGATGCTCCGAATTTAGAAATAATTTCTTAGGTGATAACAGAGGGTGTTACAGTTCGCTATTAAAAAAAATCATTCTTTCAAAGTGTAAAATTTCGATTTAAATCCCCCCCACCCCAAATTTATTAAAAACATAATTGGAAATTTTATAGTAATTTGATGGGTCCTATATTTCTTACAATTATTATTTATGTCATATTTTTAATTATGATATTATCAATACAATAATATATTAAAAACATAATTGGAAATTTTATAGTAATTTGATGGGTCCTATATTTCTTACAATTATTATTTATGTCATATTTTTAATTATGATATTATCAATACAATAATATATTCTTATTGATAGTATTTTATTCAAAATTAATATACTATACTCTTATTCTTATTTATAGCATATTTGTTTTAATTTTTTGTGGATATGTGAGATGTGAAGAGATCAATGGTGGTATAGGATGTTGAATTATGTCACTCCTGCTTGTATTATGCTTGTGTGATTATATTTTATTATTAAATTTGTTTCTCATAATTAGGTATATTTTTAGTCTCTACAACATGAAGTATGTTCCTATTATGTAGGAGGTCATTGAGGCTTAGTTGGTTTGAGAGATTTTCTACTACTGTAGTTAGCTTCCTAATTTGGTATGAGATTAAGATATTTTTATCAACTGAAGGATTGTGCGTCCAAGGTAGTTTCCCTATCTCAACTCTCCATAGTTTTTTTATTTATGTAATAATGTCTACTCTCCCATCTTAACATGGTATGAGAACAAGGATGGATTTGACTTTTTCTTGAAAGGGCCTAGGAACATGGGAGAGTAGAATAGATAATTTTAAGTTTTAGAGTATATTAGTTGTGCATCTTTCTATGCAATCCATCATGGCTGTAAGATAACACTAAAGTTTGTAGTGTTGCCTATCAAATTTTTCATTGTCATCATCAACGTGGTTGGGTTTTAACTACGAAGGACTAGGAAGAGATATATATGAAAATACCATTGCAATGGAGAAGGGTGATGTTATTGTTGTTTCCATCGAAGGCATTAGTGGAGCCATCCCACATATCTAAATATTTGAATTTTTTGTTGCATAAGTATTCCTATATGAGCTTTTATAGATGACAATGGATGTTTGAGGGATGAAAACAAGAGCTACAATTATTGTGGTATTGAATTAGGGTATGTGAGCCATGCTCAACACAAAGGAGTTACCACCGTATACAACTATCCTCTTCTTGCAAAATTAGTTTGTGTTATACATTGATTGCCTTACACTATGCTCATGTATTGAGAGGTAGAAAATATTTAACAAAGGTGTTCTACTGAAACACACGAAGCATTCGTTGTTTACACTTTTTCACCTCAAATTTTGATTACTCTTTTTGTATTTGAAGATAGATTTAGACAAATGGAATAAGAACTAGTTTATATTGAAGAAAAGACAGTCACAATGTGAAAAATGATTGGAGTAGGCTACGTTCTAGCAAGGAAACAACCCCATCCCCTGAGCTAGAGGCAATAAAATTCAAGAAGAGATGGTAGGGGACACTGCTCTGAATGTAGAAATAATTCCAAGTGTGGATGTTCACAAACAAGGAAATAATTTCTACAGCTCTTGTATGTTCCCTCCTACATTGATCCATGTAAGAAACTCCTCCTCCTCTTCCACTACATATCAATGACACGTTCTCAATATTTCTTGACAAATTACTCAATTTTTTAATGCTAGTATTGGTTGACTCCCCTGTGAAGACAAGTATAATGGAGTGTGATATTCTTATTATTTATTTGTCTCCACTAAGGGATGCTTTGGTGTAGAGGATCAAAAAATATGTTATGGAGTTCAACTTCTTTGAGGTCATAAACCATGGTGCTTCTTGCAATGTGGTGGAGAGAGATGCGATGAAATGTAATGGATTGTCCGAGCTTGCTCTTGAGAAAACCAAAATGATAGCAAAGTCCCTTGAATCATTTTTTGGATTTGAGGATGGTGGATTTGTGAATACTTCTTCTACAAAGTGGAAATCATAGGATCTACATCAATGAGTATAATCCAACTATACCTAGAACATTGATATTCACTTATGCTCCAACGGTTTTTTTGTTATACAATTTGGTACATGAGGGATATGGATTCTGCCTTAAAAGAGCATCCATGGTTTTGGGGTAGTGAAAGACTTTTTATGACTCCTTGGTTTCTGGGTTTTGATGCCAATACAATGATGATTTCCAAAATTCCAGTTTGGGTGAGATCGCATACCCTCTCCCTTCCTTTTTGACATCACCAAGTATTAGAAGGAATTGGAAACACACTAGGAAATTTTCTAAAGATGGAAAAATAAATTAATTAGGACGATAGGTGTGCTTATTCAAGAATAGTTCCTCAATAATTTGAATTTAATTATCAATAACTAAAAGGTGGTTTATTTAACCTATAGGAAACATTATTAGTAGTTTTTAGAATAGAGGGTTAAGGTTTATGTCCAAAGTAATTATGAACTTTTTTCTTTTCAATTTAATAAAAAAAGGTTATAAAATAAAATGAATATATATATATATATATATATATATATATATATATATATATATATATATATATATATATATATATATATATATATATATATATATATATATGAAAAGTAAGAAAACTTTCGGTAAAAATCACATCATCAGAGTTCTGTCAATGTGTTTCAAGACATCCAGTGTGGTTCATCATCAGTACAAGATGAAGAAAAATATCTTGGCATTAAGTTAAATAGATGAAGAGAAAAATTCTTAGTTGTTATAATATAATGGTTAGATTTTACCTTTCATATTTTTAGGGTCCACCAGGTCCTTTACACATCTTAGGGAACTTTGAATAGTGTTAAGGGGCCTAAAGGTTGAGGGAACCTTGTGCTTTCTTAGGATCCTTGCAATCTAACCATTATATTATAACAGTTACAAAACATTTCTCTTCATCTATTTAACTTGATGCCAAGATCTTGTTCTTCATCTTGTCCTCACAATGAACCACACTAGATGGTTCGAAACACATTGACAAAACTATGGTGATGCTATTTTTACCTAAAGCTTTCTTACTTTTCATAATATGGATCACAAAAGCCAAAATTCAAAAATATATATAATTTTTATTATTATTAACGAGTTAGTTTTTTGGGCATGTGGTATTGATAGGCCATGATATTGTAACTAAGTGATTAAGAATCTCCAAATAAGGTAGGAGTGAAATTTTGTTACATATCTCTCTCTCTCTCTCTCTCTCTCTCTCTCTCTCTCTCTCTCTCTCTCTCTCTATATATATATATATATATCTATGTGTGTGTGATTTATTTTAATAATAATAATAATAATAATGAAGAAGAAGAAGTAGTTTAATTTGCAAAAATCACTTTAGGTGGTTATAGAATGGGATTGAAAATGGATCATTGAGTAGACCGATGCTGAAAAATAGCATAGAACTAAAGAAGTTGCTCATGAGTCTCCTTAGGAACAAGAATTCTTCGATCATGCTGCTATCATTTCAAAAAAATAGAAAGAAAAGACACAAGGGGTTTCTTCTTTGATGTCTTCATCTCAATCCATGGTAATGTTGCTTTCAAGAAAACCTCATTTTCCATAGCCTGTGCACTAAAGTTCGTCTAGAAAAGTCAAGCAGTAACTTTCTACCCTTATCCTTACAACTAGGGCCACCAATACTTGTCCTCTCCAATGGATTGGATTTTGAATAAGAGATGATGTTGAAGCCAAGGAATGTGCTGGAGAAGTGTGCGCTCTAGAGAAAGAGTTGCAACTTCAACAAGATGGGGCTAATCCATTCGATGTGAAGCATGAGAATGAGTGGTTGTAGAACCAAGTTTGTACGTATATGGAAATTCTCAATGCTGTCAAGGGGAATGATATGGAGAGCATGCAAGAAGATGTGAATAGAAATGCACACATCAGATAGACAGCATGTAGATATATGTGAAGGGAATGCATGCGCAAACTTATTTTCAGATCTTTATCAATCTTCTCTTTGGGCATTCACTACTACATGGGGGTTTCCCCACAAATTTGGTATGGGATATCAAGCTTTCCATAGAGAATCAAGTGGGTATTACCTTAGACATGAATCGCCTACTTTTTGAAGGTAAACAACATGAGGATTCCTCCCCTCTTTCAGTCTACAATATTGAAAAATATGTCACTATTTTTATGGTTCTCCATTTAAAAGGAGGAGCTAGATGCAAGCCTTCCACATATTGGGCCATTTCTTATAAATATTATGTACATGCATACTCCTCCTCTCAAGTAGCTCAATCCTAGACAACTTCTAGGCCATTCTTGGTTGAAAAATCTAAGGAAGATCCTTTGTTGAAATCTCTCACCTCGCTCTTGAGAATCTCCATCAATTCTATGTAGAGTTAGTCCTAATATGTTTTTTTAATGGTTTATGGTCTCACTTAGACAATGTTTAAAAATTTATCCATTCTTCATGGAACAAATATTGGAAGGTTATTTTCTATTCTAAAGGTTTATTCATGTGGATTTTGTTAAATAGGAAGAATACTGTCATTTTTTATTCGAAGGACCCTAGTTTGGGGAAATGTTGGTTTGTTTATAACCCCTTGGTTTCCAGTTTTTTACCCTTCTAAAATAGCCATTACCATGCCTCCAATATGGGTTCAGCTTCCCAAATCGCCTACTCACTTGTGGGACTTCTCAATCTTTCAGGGCATTAAAATTACCATGGGTTGTTTTGTTGCAACTCATTCTTCTCATGGTCAGCTTTGCTTATACACAAATGGTACAATATGTGTTGAAATTGATATCAATAAAGGATTTCCATACCAAATCAAATTAAAATAGGTGATTTTCACTAAATTCAAGCTCTAGACTATGACAATATTTCTTTTTTGTATTCCTTTTATTAGCAAATATACCATTTATAGAATTTTTCCCCTCTATTCAAATCTCTTAGAAGTGGAATATTTAAAATTCCAAAGATAAAAATTGAAATCCATGTGCCCCACCTCCTAGGGAGGATGAAGCTTCCTTTGCTTCAGGAAAGGATGATGAAGGCTTTGATGATGAAATGCATTTAGTGGATAAGGTCTATAATTTTGATCCTCAAATGTCTCCTAAGGACCTTGGTGTGAAGCATGTTCCTTGGATAAGTAAAAAATAGTGAATAATTCTTTTCTAGTGCATTGAAGCGAGCTTGTGAATTGAATTCTCGGAACTTTGACAAGGACCCTCCTTCAAAAAGCAAGGATAATATTCATCTTTCCTTGATAAACTATCCTTTGGAAGGCTGGATCACAATTTCGAAAAAAATGAAAGAAAGGTCGCTTCGAGGACTAGCCCCAATTTGAATGGTTCTCTTCAGCAAAATTTTCTTTTGTTCATTTATGGATAAAAGGGTCACAATTGTATATGATGCATTTTAGTTCTGATTGATTAATAGAATTCACATTACACAAATAATTATAATAATAATAATAAAATTATTATTATAATCTTTTTATGTCTAGAGAGAGTAACTTTTAAAAGGAATAATATTGATGCATTTCTATTAATGTTTGATATGAACCAAGACCAATCACAATTATAATTTCCATCATTATTATTATTATTATTAACTAATGTGATAAATCCCTCCTTGACCAACTATATATTTAAGCAAATTAATATAGAGTCCAATTTATTGATATTTTTGGTGGTGTGCTACATTTAAATAAAAAATTCAATCTTCATGTTACCTTGTTATCAACTATTCAAACCATAATTACCATAAATTATAAGCCACCTCACCTCCCACACACATGAGTTCTTGCACAAAGATGATGGTGGAAATAGTGACAATGGGGTGTTGATGAATTTGTTTACACATAAAATCACTTACATTCTTAGAAACATGAATGTATTCATGAGCTTGCAGCCTTAGTTCACTCTGAACAACCATCAAGGATTCTAATTCAACACCAACTAGGCATTTTCAAGAATGCATTCACATTCTAGGAATACATGCATGTTCTCGGAATATGTGTGCATTTTTGTAATGTCAATAAGGGAAAAGGGCTACAAATCATTATCAATAAACATCATTACTCATTTTTTGATTTCTTAACCAAGTTGAAGAGCAATATTTTAGGATATATTGATAAGGTATTATATCACTTTGCTAACGTGGTGATTGATTGGTTCTAAGTAAGTGATTCATCGCATTTGATTATTTGATTAATTAATATTACTTTATGTTACAAAAAATTTAAAAAATTATTTTCCCTTATTAAATGTAGTATACTTAAATAATGTGGAACTTGTGCCTAGGGAAAAGCCAATCTCAACATCACCACATGAACACAAATGAAACCTTGATCTAGTTATACTAAGAAATGTAAACATTGAAATTGATGTAGGGTTGAGGTCAATAAGAACCATTATACAAGACTTTAAATACAGAGGATCCCTCGCACCTTTCACTAACTACATCCCTAGATACCATTGTTATTTCCATTATAAATTTGTAATGGACACATTTTCTTAATTACAAGGCTATAACGGTTTACTATTTTAGGAAAAGTCTTGGTAAAAACCAAGTCAGATACCTTAACATCTTAAAATGAAACTTGATGAAATTGTCTAATGACCGAAAACTAAAAACATCCTCCAATCATGATGAAATGCATTTGAATCGACAAGTGTGCCTTCCACCCATTTATAGAAAATTGGATGGATAAAAAGCTCATGGTATTTCACAAACCTTTTTATAATAATAGCAAGTTTCCTTTTTAGTTCTTTAGGAAAGTATGGACTACATTTATTTTAGATCACCATGCCAACCACTTTGACATTCATTAATACTAGGGTGTAGTTCATGGGTCCACACATGATTGAAAAAATGCTAATCTGACCATTTTCTAGTTCCTAGTCCTCTTACGTAGAGGGCTAAATCACCTACGCAACATCCTCCTACAAAAAAAATAGCTATACCTAGTCATCCATCTCAACCTTAACTCATATCCTAGTGCAACATAATACTTTCATAGCATTATCACACTAGGAGGGACCTTCATGTGATGTTGGGAAAGGGGTTGGACCTTCCCGCTATAAAGAAAAGTCTAGTTAGGAGAAGCCACATGGACACACTAATTGTTCCCATCCTAATTCATGTGACCCTTACAAATGTTGAAGCTACGAGCAAACCTTTAATAGGTCAACAAAGCTAATTGGACATGAAAGTTTTCTCGAGGGAATTAGTATCTTAATCATGTTATTTTTCTTTCTTGATTATATTTATAATTTATTTGTATGATATATATATATATATATATATATATATATATATATATATATATATATATATATATATATATATATATATTATTTGTGTGATTTTTTTATATCTACTTTACATATCATGTGTACATTGCTACATTTGAATACTAAACCCTTGACACCTATAGATGCACCATTGTTAGTTTCCACCACTAAAGAAACAACACTGGAAATTATTTATTTGATGTACCACAAACACAAGTATGGTTGAACATTTTTTCAGTCTTATAATCATGGTGTATATGCACACAAGTTTATGGATATGTAGGATCTTTAGTATTTTTGATACACATTTGAGACAAATTATGTCATATTAATACAATTTATGGAAAAAAATTAGGTGCACATTAAAGAACAATTTATATCATTTTAAATTGTTGAAATTTGATTGGGTTCTTCCCCTTAGAAATTTATACTACATGGGTAGTGAACATTGAGGCTATAAGTTTTTACATTGAAATACACTTCCCTTTGTATTTGGTATGTTATACATTGAATATATTTGAAATTATCTTGATCTATCACCTAACTCTCATGTCTCTCCTTTCCTTCCATGTGATCCGTCAAGCTTGTTAGTTTACCTATTCGTGCTAGCATCAGAGGGAATTGTAGCCTAAAAGTGTCCATGAAATTTTCATATAATTTCCATGTCATAATATGTAAACCAATCAAAATCCTTTAAATTTAAAAAGAGGTACATGTAAATATTTTGGAGGGAAAAGAAGAATTTTTTTTTAATTGTATTTTTTTATTATGTCCTTATTGGTTTACTCAAATTTCAAGTGTAGACACTCTCTGGATGCAGAATTAAATTCCACATCTAACGAGTACCTATTATGCATATTTTTGAGAATACCCACATTGATAAAACATGAATATACATTAAAAAAACATGTTCAACATGCTTTTTAATGTATATTTAATTTTTATCAATGTGGGTCTTCTCAAAAGTATGCATAATGTGTACTCATTGGATGTGGAATTTAATTTTGCATCCAAAGTGTCTACACTTGAAATTGGAGTAAAACTATAAGGAGATAAGCCAAAAATACAATTACAAAAAGTAGTTTTCTTTGTTTCCCTCCAAAATTCATAACTCTTGTTTTATTATTTTAAGTATTATTTTATTATTTTTCCTTAGGAGACCACTTTTATGCTAAAATTTCCTCTAATGCATAAGGCTTCATACTATAGGTTGCAATGCTCGATTGAAAATTTCCTTCACAAGCTACCATTATGGGACCTATGGTTTCAAATAAATAACTTGTTGCATTCCCCTATTTGGTGGGTGTTTGAATGTGTGTAACATCCCTTGGAAGACTATATTTTATAACATAAGTTTGTTGAGAAATGCTTTCCATGCACATAGTATGAGTGATTCATGAATTGAAATGGCGCTTCCTAAAAAAAAATCATATGTTTTCATTTTTTGTTCTAGATTTCATTAATTCGTGTGCATGTGTTGCATAATGAATGCTAACTTGACCTTACTTAAGAAAGTATTCCCTTCCGCCTTCTTGCAACATTTATGTTGTGGGGTATAATTATGACATTCATTTAATGTTTATATGTACCTTTTACCCACCTAAAGATTTGGTCACTTAAAAGGGAATCATGGTATATTGGCAATTTTCCTTAGCACCAATTACATAATTTCTTCTATAAAATTCATGAAAAGTTCTTCCAAATCTTTCTTATTCACAAAATATTAGGATTTAGTCCTCAACATTTTTTTTTATCTTTTTTGTACTTGTTTTTTGTTTGAATGACCACAATAAGATAAAAATTTGATTAAACCTCTAATACCAACTTTTAGTGCTTAGGAAACTAAAATAATATAATTATTATAGTTATGGAAATAAATAAAAATGTAAATAAATATTAAGTGCTAGATGTGAAAAATAAATGTGGCCATTTTGATACTCAAGGGTGTCTTACACTTACAGGTTTGAGTAATGCAAGAGGATGTCTCTAATAAATACCGAAAATGAGTTGGTTGTATTAAAACATGATAGTAGATACATATGAGAGGGAAGAAACTTATATTTATAACAATAATGATATAAGCTTTAATTTACGAATTATGTGACTAATTAAATCATTAAATCGTTATTATATTAATGAATTATTTTTACAAATATAATATATAAGTTAAGCATATACATGTACATGGAGTGTAATATCTATTTAATATATTGTGGCTAGGTACAACGAACCATTATTATTTAGGTATTAATTTTTTCTCTTTCTCATGTATATTTATTGTTCCAGTTAGTAAGAATAGTGTCCTCCCTTTTGACTTACTAGGTTATTATGGTGTCATATTTAATATTACCACTATCTCCATTACTATTTTTTTGGGAATGCATTCTCACTTTAAGGTGGCGATTGGAGTTATCTAAATGCCTAGAGAATTTTGGGATGCTTCCCCTCATGTAGGCAACATTGAATCTTTGCCTTGTTGTTACTCAGTCTCAATTACATGATTTCTATCTCTATCCTACATTTTTTTTTTCCATGAATGTATTTACAAATTGTTGTTTCTCCAACAAATAAATCATGTCCACTTGGGATGGATAGACACCCCATTCCTACGTACCATGTGTCTAATTAAATCTTGTTATAATGTGAAATTTGCTATCTATTTTTTGTATGCTAACATTTATGGGGAGTTTGAACATGTGACCTATTGCAAAGAGTTCTTTAGCACTCCACCTATTCACCATGAATCCAAAGCCACACGAGTTACGAAATTGAAAATATCTTATGTGTTTATTATTTATTTATTTCTTTCTCCCTTTTTACTAAAATTCTAAGAAGCAAATTTGATATAATTTTCTATGCTTTATTTTGAAAAATAGCTTTACCATTTTTTATTTTTTGTAAAACTATTTATTCAAATTTTATAGGATAAAAGTGTTTTACTCTTAAAAAAAATCCTAACTTATTGTAGAAATTATATAAAACTTTAAATATTTTTACCAAATATTATACCACGTTTTATTATTGACATTTTAATTATTAATAGAATTTGACCAGATTTATATACTTTGAGATAATATAAATCTTTTATATTGGGATGCTACGGTAGAAAAGTACAATTAATGATGCATTAGAAATTATGTGGAGACTATTATGAAATTAATGATTGGTTTTAGATTCTTATTCAAGATTAAACATAAATAAATAACTCTGATTATCTAACTATACTTCTATTCAAATAATCATATCTTAAACATCCATTTTGATTACGATGTATACTATCTGTTTTAAATACTAACGATATTCAAAGTTGTGTTTGATAAATAAATATGATTTGATCGTCTTAATCTTGTATGTCGATAACTTGTCTTTACAAGCAGTTCCAAAAAGCTTAATGCAAGGTGACTCACGAATTAGACATAAACACTATAGGGCTTGTGCACCACCTTTTAGGTTTAAAGCTTTGGGAATGCAAATGCATAAGTGAGAAGACAATAGAAATTTTGTAAAACAAATCTTATCTTGGATTACAAACCCTTTGTGACTCGTATCATTCTAAATTTGATATTGTATGCTAACTTAATTCAATCAATACATTAAAAAAATCATTACGTAAAAACATGGAAATAACGATTGTTTTCCTATCCATTGCCGTACATGGAATATAATATTTTAATCAGCTAAATAACCTACGGAACCCACCGGTAGGCAAACAAAAAACAACGAAAAGAGAGCAAAGCCTGCACAAACCAAAGCACCTGAAAATTTGTAATACAGAAAAGTATATTCCATTGCGGAGGTGAAACGAAATTAAATGGATTAACTTGAAAGGCGGTTGCAGAGATCATCTCCAAATTGGTGGAGGTACCTCGGAATCGTATTCGGGTAATGGCCATTCCCGAGTCCATGGAATCCATAGCCTCTTTGTTGTACGATAACCATCAGATTGAAATCCATCCGATACAGTAGGAGGGTCAATGTTCACATAAATATAAATATAAATACTCATATTTTAGTGACGTGGGCTACGGATATTGAAAATCTTGGCCACCGACCCCAACAACTGCCCTAAGATCTGAATCAACAGAAAAAAAAAAAATTCCCGACGCGTTAGAAATGCTAAGGCATTTGTAAATCAGGCCGATGGAGAGGCTGGCAATTCTTGCTCGCCAATTGGACGTCCAGGGCAACATCGACGATACAGTTGGCTTTGAAGCAGAGCATTTCGATGGTTTGAATTTATAATCAGTTTTTATTCCGATTTAGATATCTCTATTTTCTTTGAAAATTAGAAGGAGAGAGAAAAATTCCACACAACACAACTCATTCTCTCATTTTTATTGATCACAAAGGTTACATGAGTGCATGGTTGAACAACGGGGCTGTCTGCTTATTCTCGCCCTGCCCGGTTTCGATTCACTATCGTGATGCTGCTCTGCAGCAATTTGTATGATCCCAGTGCATATTGATATGATCAATGAGGTTCGATTGATGTGATGCTTATCTGCCTGGATACATGTAAATATAGTGTACATTTGGCCTAATAAATGCTTCTTTAGGGGACTAGCCACCCCCATTTTAAAAAGGTTACATGTATAGGATACAAATCACTGACTTCGACAAATCTAAATCTTAAGAAAGGGATCTATCACTGGAACATGACACCCTCCTATAATGCTTACAATGAGATCTGCCTCCAATTTTAACACTTTTGACATACATCATTGGCCACTTGAAACTCCTATGCCTCAGATCTCAGATCCAATCCAAATCCATGCAGCAGCATATACAGTTCATGGGCACGATTTTGCAGATTTATAATATGATAGTGCACACAACTTTGACAAAGTCATCGAGGCATGAATTTAACTCCTTTGCAAGTTCCGGGCAGATAAGTACAAAAAAACTTTACAGATATCAAAATAATGTAAGGATCTGACGATGCTTGAAGAAGCTGCAAACAAACAAACAGATCTGCACACACAGGATCAGAAAAAAAAAAATCACACACTAAAAATAAACTCTCGCACATTTATACAAATATGTACAAAAATAATAACACTTAGGATCCCTCACATATTCCTGACCCTCCCTGAATGGAGCCAAACCAATACCAGGTCTGATACCATGTTAGAAAAATAGAAAGGCCGAGAAAAATTACACACAACACAAATCATTCTCATATTTTTATTGATCACACATGTTACATATATGTAGGATTCGACAAATCTAGATCCTAAGAAAGTCGATATATGACTCGTACATGACACGACAACAACTCATACACATGAGAAATAACCACATCTAGAATAACACTTCAGAATACTCACTACTCACTGACAATTTGTAATACACATGGAACACATGACAGAACTATTACTTTCAACGTACTTTTTAAATAATGAAAATAAAATATTGTAATAATTAATTATATGGTTGTAGTTGTGAAATAGTTTATTAGCTCGAATCTAAAGCAAGTTATACTCATAGCCACAAGGCCTAAGGTCTATATTCGCAACAATAATAAGAAATTTAACTAATTACTTTTAACTTCTTTAAAAATACATGATTATGATAAGAAATAACTAAAAAATTGTTTTTTTCAATGGATCAAATAACATACGTTGAAGGAAGCACATGACGTGCATGATGTAATGGCTGGGGCGGATGGCTTTCACACCGCCCAGCCGAGTTCGAATCCTGTGGAGAGGTTGTAAAATGTTGTAAAAAATGTGGAATATGAGTGGGTCCTACCGAAGCTTACAAAAAAAAAAAAAAAACATACGTTGAAGGAAACACATATAACAAGCTGGATTAGTATGGGAGAAAGGGTTTATATTTTTGTTTGCAAAAGAATTTTTCAAATAAGTGTGTGTAAATTTAGGCATGCATATTGCAATCATGTAACAATTCAAAGAGGAGAATATATGATGTATTTTTATTTGTTTTTATTGACTCATATGGGATTTGAACGTCGAATCTCATGTTTTTCATTATAGTTCATAAAATGGTGATTGTTAATTATATTGTCTGACGTGGGTTGAAGAGAACACATGATGTTGAAATCATCTGAATTACACAAAAATGTACTAGGAATAAGAGAATGATAGAAAGTGTGCACTGTGAACACACGTGAAAAAGAGTCTGTTAGGGAAGATGAAAGATTGTAGTTGAAAATAAAGTAATAGAATTTGATTTGAAGTTTCAAATGCAGTTCTACAATACAATACCATAGAATTTTTATTAGGGTCTCGTGGTAGCATATTTTCCTTTTAATTTATGTTTTTTCTATTACACTTTCCAATGAAATAAGAGGAGTGAGAATTTGTGTCACAACACCACGCTTCTGTGTCATATATCTTGGCATCAACCATAGTTGATATTTCTTCTACATCATCCTATGAATCCAAAATATAAATTTGTGTTGATTTTGTATCGTGGTGTGAATTTGCATCGTGTGTGGTGGCACATTATTCAAAATTATTACCAAATTACTTTCCTATACTATATTGAATTCTTGTGTACAATTTCTCAATTTTCCCGCAAATTTGTTAAAAAATGATTTAATAGCTTTAAATAAGCAATTTTAAATAGCAAAAATTGAGAATACAAAAACAATAAGTATAGAAAATACTCAACCAAATTGATAATGATCTTATTCTCGTCGAATACATCTTTGGGTCCACTTTAAAAGGGGAATTGATCCACTAAAAATGGTGTAATTTAAGCTCTATATAAGTTCCATGTTAACCGAAATACCCCTTGTTAAGCCCTAGATATTGAGTGATTACATTTCAATTATTATATTGTTATGTAGGCTAGAACCTCCCATGTTCTCATTTTATTATATTTGTACCCGCCCCCTCCCACCCCCCCGCTCTCTCTCTCTTGATATATATATATATATATATATATACACACACACACACACACACACATACTAGGGAGAGCTAGCCTTAGAATCAGTAAATATTACCTTGTACAATGTATTCATTGTAAAAGAAGGTTCCCCCATTGAAGATGGTTATAATTATCTGTTTCTTATCATTTTTAAGGCACAAACTCCAAAACATTTGGTATTAGAGCTCATGATCCTACAATTTTACTTCTCCAACTAGGTCATCGTGGATTTTTTCGATTTAAATTTTCTCTAGGATGTTTCAAATGGTGAATATGGGAGAATGTTCAGGAGAAATATAAAATAATATTTGGTTAAAACTTTAAATCTTGGTTAGCTATATTTTCAGATAATGCTCCAAGGAAGTTATGGCACCTAAATGCTCCTGAAATCAGTCCTAAATAGGCCAGTTCAACATTTTCACTATAGTTTTTTTGGGAGGTTTTGTATTATGAAACTTGAACTACATTGAGAATAAATCTTAGTGAACATTTGGATAAAATTTTAAATCTTGGTTCACCATAATTTCAAGTATATGCTTTAAGGAATTAAGGGTTCTTGAATTCTTTTGAAAATGGTTTAAAATAGGTTAGTTTGGCATTTTCACAAAATATTTTTTTTGTGAGGCTTTAGATAATAAAACTTGGAACATATTAAGTGTAAATATAGAGGAACATATTATTAAAATTTTAGAATTTTGTTTTATATACTTTTGGAGTTATACCCTATGGATGTTAGGGTTTGTGAACAATCCTAAAATCAAATTTAAACAAGTTAGCTTGGTATTCTTGTCATAGCTTATATTTTGGGAATTTTGAGAGTGTAAAATCTATAGGAAATTCAATAGATGTATAAAATTCCCTTAGGTAAAATTTTCATAATTATACTTGAAGAATTGGATATGTGGTACACTATACAAATTTGTTCGTGGGAGGAGAAAAATAATCAAGAAGCTTTAGAAAAGTTACCATAAACTTCACTCAGCACATCAAATTATATTTCCACCTATGGAATGCAAAAAAGTAATATAAGAGTATTACAAACCAATGGTTCATATCTAGAAGGAGTCAAATCTCAAATATGTATCAAGAAAAGCTCCATCTATTCATATATTCTCCAAATTAAGGCACGCAACTCATAAGTGAGTGAATACACATTTTCATAGTTGTTCATATGGTCAGAGATTTTCAGATGAAAACTATTTAAAGTATTGATTTTTGAGTAGCTTGGGAGGTACTCCAAGCCCTAGGGTTCAGGGTTTTGAGGGAAAAGCACCATAAGGGTCACTTGTGGGACTGGAACCCACGTATTGGGTTTTACACCAAATCATATTTTGGGCATTTCCATGAGCACATCTCTACATGTGATGGCATGAGATGATAGAGGGAAGAAAGGAGAATTCAACACTTCAAGAGTCGTCGAATTCCGAGTTGTAGAAGTGATGATATGAGTTTTTGAAGGTAATTTTGGGGTTGACACCAAAAGTGTCAATGTCAATCTAAGGTGTTTTTAGGCTTATCACAGTTCGCAACCCCTTGCGATGACGTTTTAGCAGCCCTCCTTCATAGTATATATAGCAGGTGATGTGAGGATTATTCCTCATCCAAAAAGTGCAGTGCACAAGAAGAAAAGGAACTCATTGGAGGCAAGGGAAGCTCTATTTTAGCCACATCAAAGGAGAATGGAATCGCATGGTATTAGAGGCTTGTTTTAGGGGTCTTTTGGAGGGTTGAGTTTGTTGTAAGTGAGGTCGAGGTAGCTCCCTAGAGGATCAAGACAAGGGAAGGCTTTTTCAGCCTATGTGGAGGTGTTTTTGGGTGCAAAACTCTTGGTGAAGGGTAGCATAGGTTGCTATGGGTAGGTCACAAGCCCTACCAGTTGTTTGGAGGGCATTGTAGGGTGCAGTGAGGGTTATCTATGCCCAGAGCAATAGTTAAGGGAGCCAAAACATCTCCAAGGGTAGGTTGCATCCAAGGAGGTTTGTTTTGGTGACTGATTAGGGGTTATTTTAGCAGTCAAATATGCTCTAACTAGTCACAGTCATAACAACAATGATGTTGACTTGGATAAAAGTTTTCAGGTATGTTGGATCTGTGGTTTTGGGTTAGTTTTGGATTAGTTTACATTGCAACATGTATGTGCCATTTGGAGGAATTTCCGAGCAGGTAAAAATTCCATCCTAGGAGCAGAACCTACAGTTAATTATTGGGCATCATTGGTCTGGTGGAGGGTAGTGCGTTGATAGCCTGAATTAGCCCTTGACGAGCTATCCTGAAGTGACAAAGAGGAGATAAAGTTTGGGTGAAGTTTGGTGCTGAAGTGAAGCACCTTGATGGACTAAGGTGACTGCTACCCTGGCAGTTTGCAACTCGGGAAGTGGCCAGCCCAAAGAGAAGATTGGATCAACTCGTGTACATGCAACATAAGTGACTTGCAAACAAGTTAGGTGGAAACCCTCCTAGAGTCTCGCTGTGTTGTCCTTTCAAGGACTAAGGGGAAGCTATTGAGCAGTACAGGAGCAAAGAACCGACAAGATAAGATACGACATCGCGTTTGTGTAGCATGTTTGTCATTGTATCTTGTATACTATAGACTGTTGTATTATTCAGATTTGGTTTAATATAACGAAGATTAGGGTTGTACATTATTATACAATTTTGTTAAAAATTGTGTATACTTGTGCATATGTCATTTACTTCTTTATATTTTCCATTGTGTAAAGTAGTTCTTGTTGAAATTTTTGGTTTGGTAGCATCAAAGATTTTAAGATTCTAACCTAGACCCAAGATCGTGGAAATTCAACATAAAGAGTATAGCTTGTCCAATGTTTCAGGTGGACACTCCACCCATAAAGAGGGATTAAAAAGATTTTGATATTGCGAGTGAGTGATGAGAGGAAAATAAATAGAATAGGAAGAGATATAATCATTGAGGAAAATAAATTAAAATCTAATGAGGGCCAAAGGTAAAAGGGTTTGATGTAATAAAATGAAAGTAATGTAATGAGGGTAATTTATTAAAATATTGAATTAAAATGTAATTATACAAAAATAAAAATAGCTATGAAGAAAAAATTGGTTGGAATACGGAAAAAAGGGGAAAATGGGGGTAAAAATTGTATAAAAAGTTAATAATAAAAAAAAGTTAATAAAGGGAATAAATTAAAATTAAATATTATATAAAAGGAGAGGGGGGGAATATAGATAAATAAGGGAGTTGATTAGGTTGGGGGGTCAGGTTCAAAATATAGTCTAGCAAGGGGTTTGGGTGTGGGGTGGGGAAAGGCTAAAAATTGAAGAAGGACGATATATTAAGAAAGAAAAGATGTGAAAATAAAGGAAAATAGAGAAGGGAGAAGGGAAATGGGGATAAAGGAGATACAATAAAAATAGAAAGGAGGAGGGGTAAAAAGATAGGGGTAGACAAAGAAAGAAATAGAGGTTATAATTGAGAAAACTCAAGAAAAGGGGAGAGGGGAGATTATAAAACACGTCAATTGATAATATAATGGATGAAAAGCTTCCAAGATTGGCTTATCCTCTATCCATATTCTCTATTGAAATTATGTGGATGCTTTGTATTTCAAGAGCTTCCCAAATTAAGCGAGAGTTATGAAAAGGAATAGATGCTAAGACTTTGGTTTAATCAAAATAGATGAGATGCTTGGAATGAAAAGAGTTCCTAGAAATAGATGACTTGTAGATGCTATTATGGGTAGTGTCATCAATGTTCTCTTTAATACGAGATTTAAAGGAATGGACGGTTTGGCCAATGTAAAATTTCCCAGAAGAACATGGAATTTGGTAAACCCTTGAACCTTACATGGGATCATATTTATCCTTTCCTCACAAAAAAAAATGTTTGAGGGTTTTATCAAGTTTAAAGGCATTTTCACATTTATCTTATATAATATCTTTAAAATAAGATTTGTGGCACCTTTTATGTACGTATGAGTAATGACGGAATTGGGCAGAGAGGAGATGGGATTTATGGTTTTCGGTAGTCCAAAAGGATGTGTTAGTTTGAGAGATGGTGTATCCATTAGCTTTGAGAGCATGGTTAAGATGCTCTTTTTCCTTATTTAAGAATCGAGGAGTAGAAATTTTGAAGCCTTATGAGATACGAGTTTTAAGAACATCTGACTTTTGGGAAGGGTGGTGCTCGGACTAGGTGTGAAGATAACAGACAATATGGGTATCTTTTCCATAAACCTAGTGGGTTAGACATCCATCGGGAAGATGGGTTATAAGGAAATCTAAGAAGGGAAGGGATTTATTAGGTTCTATAGCCATGGTGGACAGAATATGAGGTGAAATGTTATTAAGGTCGGAAAGAAAGGCATTGAGTGTGGGAAGGCCATGTGCCATATGAAAAAGGTGTCATCTACAAACCAATACCAAAATTTTGGCTTTTGACGCCAAGATTTTGAGGTGAAGGTTTTAAAATATTTCATATAGATATTAGCAACAACTGGGGATAAAGAGGAGCCCACAGTTGTACCCTTCATATGCTCATAAAAGGTTCCTCTGAAAGAGAAGAAAGTGGATGAGAGACAAATATGAATGAGGTTGAGGGTTTTAGAGTCAACAAGCTTAGATATTAGGTTGATGACTTCAGTAATATGGATTTTTATGAATAAGGAAACTATGTCAAAACTAACCAAAAGGTATTTCTCATCAGTATGATTTTCTTCGATTTTTGAATGAAATTGGCTAAATATTTGATAAGAAAGGGGGTATATCCAACAAAGGAATGGAGTTTCTTTGCCAAAAAATGGGCAGGGGAATGGGTAGGGGCTCTAATGGAATTGACAATAGGTTTGAGGCGAACACCAAATTTTTGTCTCAATGAGAAAAGGTTATTAAAAAATATTCACATTAAATTGAAGAAATGGGTTGCTAATGTAGCCTTCCTCAAATGATGTTGAGACTCTTTCATTTTTCCTTCTTTCACCATAATTCATTCCCCTTTGAAAAGGCACAATATTTCTAACATTTTCAATAGGACCAACTCTACTACCCTTTGCACTAAGATACGCTACACCAAGTTTGTTCTTAATCGATTATCCCAATAGGTATTTTCTCTACATCTCAAACATTCATCTTTAATCTAGTTTTACATTTGAATTTCCATTGAGAATCAGTCATTTTTATCTATTTGTTTATATTTGAAACATATTTTAATAATTAAATTCAAAAGTTTAAAATTCTCTATTCCAGGAACTTTGGCTCCATAAGTTTAACTCTTAGCCTATCAATTCTTTCGAATCCCCTCACGATGTTAATCTTTTAACCTACATATATATTCCTTTTCTAGGTTATTTATTTTCACAATCGCCCATCTGAGCTAGTTTGTGTGCAATAGGTGGAGATAGTACTGAGTACTTGCAAGGAGTATTGTACTATGTATTGTTACATGTTCTCAATCAATATAATATACAGATAGTTGGGGGTTTTCAGCTGTATGCTTTCTCCGTGATATATTGTGTTGATATGTGTGATTTATGCTTCAATGTGCGCATGTGATTGTTTCTGAATACTGCAAATTGATGATCAATAGTAGAGGAGGTTATGTATTATGCATGCATTCCGCAAATAGTGTATAATCAGGATAATCTCTGTCAATAAGTGTTATATTATTCAAAATTTCTACATGGTATCGGAGTGAAATTGATCATCAGATCTATTATTTAGAAAGTGATTACATTTTATTTCATTAGGCAGATTCTGTAATCGGGCCAGGTAGCCTCTGGATTCATCCTTATTTTGGAAGGTGAGATATTCGATGAATGCTCATACACTCAATCTCTGTACGAGAAATACTTTGTTCTCACGAATTTTAGATTAGAAGCAGTTGAGTTTTGAGCTGGTGGAATTCGAATTTGCAGCAGTGTTTTCTTGGTGTCGAAGTTGAAATGTCTTTCAACAGATTGCAATTGGAGTATGCCCTTGAAGGCAGCTCGAATTATATTGCATGGAAAGACAAGATAAAGGCGGTGTTAGATGAAAATGGGTTGAAGGAGTTCATAGATGTTGATGTCCCAAAACCTACTAATGCTGCTCACGTTGAGGCTTGGCAAAAGAAGACAATAAAGTGTCGAAGGATTCTGTTGGAGGGCATGAAGGATCACATTGTATCTAGCCTGCATGGAAAGGCTTCTCCATAATTGATGTGGAAAGCGTTGACAGATTTATTCCAAAGGAAGAGCGACCAGAGGAAGTTGGTGCTCAAGTATAAACTCAGAAACATTAATTGTGAGAATGGAGATAGTATGCCCAAGTATCTCACGAAGTTCACCCAATGCAGGGATGAGCTGGGAAGTGTGGGGGTGACTGTTGATGATGAGGACTTGGTGAGCTTGGCTCTCCTTGGTCTTCAGAAGAGTTGGCATTCCTATCAGGACTCTGTCAATGGTTGGGAGAAATTGCCAGGATGGGAGAGACTTTGGTCTGATCTTGTGCAAGAGGAGATCAGGCGGAATACCAGGGACGGATCTTCATCAAAGGCATCTGATGAAGAAAATTGTGTTTTGGCTGCCAAAGCAAAGAAGGGGAAGGAGAAGGGTTCTCTTTCCGAATCCAGTTCTTCCAATAATGGGAAGAAGGTTGACAAATCGAAAGTGCGATGCTTTCGTTGTCATGAGGTGGGCCATTATGCTGCAAATTGTCCACAGAGGAAATCTAAGAAGGGATCCGAGGAAGGATCTGAAGGTGAGGCACTTACTTCACAGTTTGAGTTGGATTTCACACTCTTCGCATGCATGGTTTCATCCATGGTAGGAAGTGGTTGGTTTCTTTATAGTGGAGCTTCTTTCCACATGACTGGTGACAAGAGCATGTTCAGTACTTTGGAGGAGAAAGATCTCCAGATACTCATAGCGATGGGTAATGATGAGAAGTATAGTGTCTCAGGTGTAGGCACGGTTATTTTTCAGAGGGAGCATGGAGCTCGCATTACCTTGACCGATGTCAAGTATGTACCAGGACTGAAGAGAAACTTGGTGTCGATCGCAATGCTGGAAGACAGAGGCTATGATGTAGTCTTCAGTAAGGGAAAGGTTTTCCTTGGACACATCATCACTAGACAGGTGAAGCAGATTGGTTCACGGGTCAAGAAACTCTATGCTCTTGAGGTTCAAGATGCATGCAAAGCCTTGAGCAGTGAGGCAAATGATGGAGACTTGGTGGTTGAGAGGGAGCGTATATTACCTCTCAACATGCAGAGCCAAAAGAAGTCTCAGACGATTGTGGAGGAGCCACGATTGGTGCAGTAGCTTCAGGAGGTTGTGGAGCAGCCACAACAAGGGAAGCTGAGAGGAGATCGAGTAGAGACATCTACTCATGCAGAGACCTCAGTAGGGGGAAGCTTCGAGCTAGGTGGGCTGAGGGATCACATGCAGCCATACCTCCAGGTAGGAGGTGGGGCGATATAGAGTGATCGTCCTAAGGAGGAGGGGCAGGATCCTTGAGGTACCCAACCTCTTGGATGAGACCTTGCTACGGGAGCCCCAA
Source organism: Pinus tabuliformis (assembly GCA_031772625.1). Lineage (NCBI taxonomy): Eukaryota > Viridiplantae > Streptophyta > Pinopsida > Pinales > Pinaceae > Pinus > Pinus tabuliformis. The sequence continues at coordinate 1,117,894,662 of CM062804.1, forward strand.
TGTGGAGCAGCAGGAACTGACTGATTGGGTAGAGACATATGCGGATGGAGCAGCAGAGAGAGTGACAATGTAGGGAATCCCAGAACAATGCATAGCTAGCAGGCTGCAACAATGCAATAGGCACAAGTGTTTTGCACAGTGCTAGGTGGCACAGAGAGGTGTGCAATGGTGCGAGATGCATGGAGATGTTGCAGTAGTGCAGATGTCAGAGAGGGAGAACTTTTCAGCAACAGGTAGAGCTTCAGCATCAGAGTATATTCCTAGCCCAACAGAGTGGTCAGTTGGGAGTGTGTTTGTTCCAAGTGTTGTTGGAGCAAGTGGACCGGGAAAATGTGTTGTATGCAGAACATTCCAGAGTTGCAGGATAGGGGTTGCAGATAATCCATATCTTGTTGAGAGGGAGTGTTGAAAATGCAACAAGATGATGGAGCTTAGTGGAAAGGAGTTGCCTTCACTAAGTGAGCTCGCAGGCTATTTTTGGCGCAAAGTCTATTTTTAGACTATGTCTATTTTTAGGCATATGGATCATGGTCTATGAGTTGCAGGATGCTATTTGTGGATGATTGGTCATGTTGGTAAAAATAGATGGACTTTTATTTTTAGACATATGGGCAGAGTTTATTTTTAGACTGCCAGGCTAAAAATAGAACAGTCGAATATTATTAGCTCTTAATAATATTTGGACTATAAACATTATCTTATCCTCTTGGAGCACTTTAGTTCAAGCTACGGATGTGGCACATGAAATTTCCAGAAGGAAATACACTTTTCTTATGGGTCAGTTGAGCTATTGCATGAAGGACTTCAATTAGAACTCAAGTGATTGAGGAGTTGATGGAGTTGTGTTTAGTTTGACTTAGTTGAACTAGTTGTATTTAGTCTAAATGTAAATACACTAGTGATGAGTGATGTGAATTAATTATTAATTAATTCACTAATTATTAACTCATAAAGCAACTAAGGAATACATCAGTTAACTCAGTGCATGGACAGTTCAGTGGAGACAGGTGTTAGAGGTGAGTGAAAGGGCAAGACAGCTGTCAGTTGTGACTATAGTTGTGCATGAGATTTGCACAATCAATGGATTGAGTATTGCCAATGAGGATTGCGTGGTTCAGCTAAGGGAAATAGGAGTTTGGATCAGCCATTCTCATCTATTCTCATGCAGGATTGTGCAGTGGAGGCAGGCAAGCAGCGGAGGAGATTTGAACCTGTGATTCATTCAGATCTGAACTAGTTTGTGTGTAACAGGTGGAGATAGTACTGAGTACTTGTGAGGAGTATTGTACTATGTATTGTTACATGTTCTCAATAAATATAATATACAGATATTTGGGGGTTTTCAACTGTATGCTTTCCACGTGATATACTGTGTTGATATGTGTGATTGATGCTTCAACGTGTGCATGTGATTGTTTCTGAATACTGCAAATTGATGATCAATAGTAGAGGAGGTTATGTATTATGCATGAATTCCGCAAATAGTGTATAATTAGGATAATCTCTGTGAATAAGTATTATATTATTCAAAATTTCTACATGGTATCAGAGCGAAGTTGATCATCATATCTATTATTCAGAAAGTGATTATATTTTATTTCTTTAGGCAGATTCTGTAATCGGGCCAGGTAGCCTCTGGATTCATCCTTCTTTTGGAATGTGAGATATCCGGTGAATTCCCATACAGTCAATCTCTGTACGAGAAATACTTTGTTCTCACGAATTTTAGATCAAAAGCGGTTGAGTTTTGAGCTGGTGGAATTCAAATTTGCAGCAGTGTTCTCTTGGTGTCGAAGTTGAAATGTCTTTCAACAGATTGTGATTGGAGTATGCCCTTGAAGGCAGCTCGAATTATATTGCATGGAAAGACAGGATGGAGGGGGTGTTAGATGACAATGGGTTGAAGGAGTTCATAGATGCTGATGTCCCAAAACCTACTGATGCTGCTCACGTTGAGGCTTGTCAAAAGAAGATAGTAAAGTGTCGAAGGATTCTGTTGGAGGGCATGAAGGATCACATTGTATCCAGCTTCCATGGAAAGGCTTCTCCATATTTGATGTGGAAAGCGTTGACAGATTTATTCCAAAGCAAGAGCGACCAAAGGAAGTTGGCGCTCAAGGATAAACTCAAAAAATTAAGTGTGAGAATGGAGACAGTATGCCCAAGTATCTCATAAAGTTCACCCAATGCCGAGATGAGCTGGGAAGTGTGGGGGTGACTGTCGATGATGAGGACTTGGTGAGCTTGGCTCTCCTTGGTCTTTCGAAGAGTTGGCATTCCTATCAGGACTCTGTCAATGGTCGGGAGAAATTTCGAGGATGGGAGAGACTTTGGTCTGATCTTGTGCAAGAGGAGATCAGGTGGAATACCAGGGACGGATCTTCATCAAAGGCATCTGATGAAGAAAATTGCGCTTTGGCTGCCAAATCAAATAAGGGGAAGGAGAAGGGTTCTCTTTCCAAATCCAGTTCTTCCAATGATGGGAAGAAGGTTGACAAATTGAAAGTACGATGCTTTCGTTGTCATGAGGTGGGCCATTATGCTGCAAATTGGCCACGGAGGAAATCCAAGAAGGGATCCGAGGAAGGATCTGAAGATGAGGCACTTGCTTCACAGTTTGAGTTGGATTTCACACTCTTTGCATGCATGGTTTCATCCATGGTAGGAAGTGGTTGGTTTCTTGACAGTGGAGCTTCTTTTCACATGACCGGTGACAAGAGCTTGTTCAGTACTTTGGAGGAGAAAGATCTCTAGATACTCATAGCGATGGGTAATGATGAGAAGTATAGTGTCTCAGGTGTAGGCACCGTTATTTTTCAGAGTGAGCACGAAGCTCGCATTACCTTGACCGATGTCAAGTATGTACCAGGACTGAAGAGAAACTTGGTGTCGATCGCAATGCTGGAAGACAGAGGCTATGATGTAGTCTTCAGTAAGGGAAAGGTTTTCCTTGGACACATCATCACTAGACAGGTGAAGCAGATTGGTTCACGGGTCAAGAACCTGTATGCTCTTGAGTTTCAAGATGCATGCAAAGCCTTGAGCAGCGAGGCAACTGATGGACACTTGGTGGTTGAGAGGGAGCGTATATTACCTCTCAACATGTAGAGCCAAAAGAAGTCTCAGACGATTGTGGAGGAGCCACGATTGGTGCAGCAGCTTTAGGAGGTTGTGGAGTAGCCACAAGGGAAGCTGAGAGGAGATTGAGTAGAGACATCTACTCATGCAGAGACCTCCAGTAGGGGGAAACTTCAAGCCAGGTGGGTTGAGGGTCACATGTAGCCATACCTCCAAGTAGGAGGTGGGGCGATATAGAGTGATCGTCCCAAGGAGGAGGGCAAGATCCTTGAGGTACCAAACCTCTTGGATGAGACCTTGCTAAGGGAGCCCCGATGTGGAGTAGCAGGAACTGACTGATTAGGTAGAGATAGATGCGGATGGAGCAGCAGAGAGAGCGACAGTGTAGGGAATCCCAGGATAGCACATAGCTAGCAGGCTACAGCAATGCGAGAGGCACAAGTGTTTTGCACAGTGCTAGGTGGCACAAAGAGGTGTGCAATGGTGCGAGATGCATGGAGATGCTGCAGTAGCGCAGATGTCAGAGAGGGAGCACTTGTCAGCAGCAGGTAGAGCTTCAGCATCAGAGTATGTTCCTAGCCCAACAAAGTGGTAATTTGGGAGTGTTTTTGTTCCAAGTGTTGTTGGAGCAAGTGGACCGGGCAAGTGTGTTGCATGCAGAACATTCCAGAGTTGCAGGATAGGGGTTGCAGATAATCCATATCTTGTTGAGAGGGTGTGTTGAAAACGCAACAAGATGATGGAGCTTAGTGGAAAGGAGTCGCCTTCACTAAGTGAGCCCACAGGCTATTTTTGGCGCAAAGTCTATTTTTAGACTATGTCTATTTTTAGACATATGGATCATGGTCTATGAGTTGCAAGATGCTATTTGTGGATGATTGGTCATGTTGGTAAAAATAGATTGACTTCTATTTTTAGACATATGGGCGGAGTCTATTTTTAGACTGCCAAGCTAAAAATAGAACAGTCGAATATTATTAGCTCTTAATAATATTTGGACTATAAACATTATCTTATCCTCTTGGAGCACTTCAGTTCGAGCTACGGATGTGGCACATGCAACTTCCAGAAGGAAATACGCTTTTCTTATGGGTCAGTTGAGCTATTGCATGATGGACTTCAGTTAGAACTCAAGTGATTGAGGAGTTGATGGAGTTGTGTTCAGTTTGACTTAGTTGAACTAGTTGTATTTAGTCTAACTGCAAATACACTAGTGATGAGTGATGTGAATTAATTATTAATTAATTCACTAATTATTAACTCATAAAGCAACTAAAGAATACATCAGTTAACTCAGTGCATGGACAGTTCAATGGAGACCGGTGTTAGAGGTGAGTGAAAGGGCAAGATAGCTGTCAGTTGTGACTATAGTTGTGCATGAGATTTGCACAATCAATGGATTGAGTATTTCCAATGAGGATTGCATGGTTCAGCCACTGGAAATACGAGTTTGGATCAGCCATTCTCATCTATTCTCATGCAGGATTGCGCAGTGGAAGCAGGAAAGCAGCGGAGGAGATTTGAACCTGTGATTGATTCAGATCTGAGCTAGTTTGTGTGTAACAAGTGGAGATAGTATTGAGTACTTGTGAGGAGTATTGTATTATGTATTGTTACATGTTCTCAATAAATATAATATATAGATAGTTGGGGGTTTTTAGCTGTATGCTTTCCCCGTGATATACTGTGTTGATATGTGTGATTGATGCTTCAATGTGCGCATGCGATTGTTTCTGAATACTGCAAATTGATGATCAATAGTAGAGGAGGTTATGTATTATGCATGCATTCTACAAATAGTGTATAATCAGGATAATATCTGTTAATAAGTGTTATATTATTCAAAATTTCTACAACGTTTGATGTCTTTCGTCGGGTTAAATATCATGGTTTGTTTTCGGGCTTTCTTCTCAGGGTTTTCATTTGTGTTATCGCTTATGGATATCTGTGGGAATATTTGAGGGAGTGGTAGTATGGGTGGCCCCTTTCCGATTGGCTCATTGTTTCGTGCCTCTACCATATTGTTGCCGGATTTTTTCGTTGTTGTCTTCTGGTTGGGACTTATTTGTGGTGGGTTTTGGTGGCTCTGTAATAGGACTATTGTGTTTCCTATGGCTTTGGATTTCACTCATGTAATTGGCATTGTCTCCAGTCTAGTGTGCATTTGGGTGTGTTGTGGTTGTTCCTTCCACTACATTTTTTGCCTTTTTGTAGAGAACAACTTCGTTGTTGGCCGCTAGCCAGACGCCATGTGTTTTTGATGGGCTTTAATGCCCTTTTATTTTCATTTTTTTTTTGTGGCCTCATTCTAGGCCTTTATCTTGAGCTTGTAGGGTAGCTTGTGCCGAGTCTTTGATATTTATGATTTTTCACTTGTTGGGGTTTCAAACCGATTGTTAGCCATTTTTTGTGGCAAGGTTTTCTATCATGATTCTTATATTCTTTGATTAGTCGTGAGGCGTTATTTCTCAAATGCTTTTTAGCATGTGAAAAATGTAATTTTATTCTTATCCTAGATGAATATAACTACAGGTTTATTTTCTCAGGAAGCAAATAATTTCACCCCTATCTCCTTTAATTCTTATTATGATTATATTAACCATAATATTAATAATTTTCATATGATTAATCATAATATTTTTATAATTCCAATCTCTCTAATGTCAATGATAATCACTCTGAATAGAATTCAAAGAGCCTAAACTATGTTTCCAATTTAATCAAATCAAACCTTCTTGCTCATAAAAAACATTGTCTCCTCAAACTCTATTATCATTAATAATTTCACTTTGATTTATAATGTATAACTTCACACTTCCTCCATTAAAATTAAAAATAAATAAAATCTTCTAATAATAAAAATTCCCAAAAGTCAAATAATAATAATTCTTTCGTTAACATATATTTTTGTTCAAATTCATCTAATAAACAGGAAAACATCCTTAGCCCTGGTCCCTCTACTTCTCTTAATCTTTTGAGTCTTTCAACCCCTTTAACCGGTTCCCTCTACTATTATTAATCTTTCTTCCCATGAACTTGATATCCCCATCACCTTTCTCCTTGAAAAATGTTTTAATTTTTCCATAGCTACTCATTGCATTCCCATTGAGGAAATCCTCTACTCTATTGAATCTATTTCACTTAACCTCCCCACACATATCGCTGAAGAAATATGATAGAAGTGTGGAAGAATTCATTGTCAAGAAAACCCCCCCAATTGTGATTTATCGAGAAGGGGAAATATGTTTTGGAACATGATGGAAGATTTTGGAATAAGCATAACTTGGTGCTCTAATGGTGCTCCCTAAATGAACAATTGGGTGGAAAATGGTTGTTGAATCATAGAATTATTTCCATATAAGAACATAAACTATGTGGTGTAGTTGAATTGGTGATTGCCATGATATGAATTATTATGTAAACAATAAGATTTAAGTTTCAAATCCTTGTTGGTTAAGCCAACAAATAAATATAGTCATGCTAAAGGCTGATATACATCGAACCCTTAATGATTTAACCATGTCAATTAGATTTCATAGTTAAACTAAAACAAAAGAAGTAGGGAAAAAAAATTAACTTACTGAGATTTAACAATCTTGCAATGAAAACAGAAAGCTTGATCTTTTCGGGATTATTTTAATTTTTGCCATGAAATATTTACTTCTCATTTAATCCTTTACTTTTGTTATTATTCTAGTAGTACGAATGAAGAATTTCTTTATCAAACCGTCAGTAGAAAATTGAATCTCCTTTTAGTTACATAAGAGATTTGAATCATGACATCAACATATCATATTGTTATTTTCTCTCGACAATATATACGACTACACTGAATGAAATCATAGCGAGAGTCACTGGATTCGGATTCTCCTCATATCGAAGTCTCTAATCATATGTTTAGATAACGAGGTTTCAAACGGATTCTTAACTTCAAAGGACTTGTCCTCCTTTATTCTCTTGAAACAAGTAAATATATGTATCCTTTCTATTATTCCTATTTCTATAAATTGAGTTGATATTTTATAATATACATAAAATTATATTTAAAATAATAATAATTTACTTACTAAATAAATGTTGGACGAAATCAAGAGAATTTTATTTCTCGATTATGGATATTTATTTATATATATATATATAATTAGTTATAAAGAAAATATTTAGTTATATATATGAAATAATTAGTTATAAAAAAAATAATTAGTTACAAAGAGATCAACTTATCGTTTGCAATTTTTTTGGTCTTAAGCCATGAAACTAATTAATTATGAATACATGAACTTCTACTTAGTGGCATTTTTATGTTCTTCTTTAATTAAATTAAAAAATTCATGATATTATGGAGAGCATGATAATGACTTATAAATCTTATGAATTGTAACTTAGCTCTGATACCATATTTAACGAACCATAATCAAAATATAAAAACTCTTTACATCTATCTACGTTTTTTATAATCAATACAAAGTATTGAATTGATTAGCATATAATTTACAAAAACATGCGGAGAGAAGACTTAGTAGTAAAGAAACAATATACCTTACTCATGATTTCAAAGTTGTAATGCTACTTGCTCACAGCAACAAATTTTTATGGATGACTCTCCACTTAACTGTAGGCTCAACTGCATAGACTATTTTATAGTTGGCCACGTCCAGCCCTCAATCAACTACTGCAACTAGTGAATCCTTTGTCTTCCAACATTTTCCTCTGGAAACAATGAATGTCTCTAGTCTCCCTTTCATCCATTAAATAGAAATGGGATTGGAAGGGGATTCACATCCACAAAATCTATATCTCATCATGCCAACTTTTATTTCTTGCTTATTTTATTCATTTATATATTTTTTTTAATTTTACTTATTCTTACTATTTTTATGGTTTAATTTTATATATTTATTCATAAATTTATTTTATTACTCTAGCATGGATATTTTCACAGTTAACAAATTGTTGATGATGAAGATTTCTAGAAAATTGTGTGTCGAAATCATATGTTTACTCAATGTTTCGGGTGAACCCTTAACCGATCATCGAGGGTATGAAGCTCACTAATAATATAAAGAGTGCTAAACCACTTTAAATAGAGGATGGGGTTAAAATTTAACCTTTCGAAGGTAAATAAATTATATAGGAAAGAACTGTTGAACAAATTTGATTTTAGAAAACTAATCAGATAATTGTTATAAATTATTGAATAATTTACTAATAATAAAAGAGTAATTATTAATTTATTGAGGAAATGTAAAATAAAAAATATTTAAAAAGATGGATTTAACTTAATTAACACAGAAATAAATATATATATATATATATATATATATATATATTAAATACAATGCACCAATTGGAGACAGCGTAACATTCCAAAAGAGCGTGAATATTCCTTATATATGTTGCTGTCTATGCTCCAAGGTGCGGTGCCTTTCAACCCTGACTCTAAAGATCAGAGAGGTTGGGGGCCTTCTGGCAGGTCAAATCAAAAGAAGAATATAAAAATCCACTATTATTATTTTATTATTATTATTATTATTATTTTTATTATTTTATTTATGTGTTATTATTATATTTTTTATTATCTATTATTTTATCTATTAATATATTAATATAATTTCTACTATTAATATTAATATTAATATTAATATTAATTTGTTAATACAACCCATTATATAAAATCAAATTATATTTTATATTGCATTATGCTTCATTACACTTTAGAAACTATTCTCAAACATTTTGATTATGACCAAGTTGATATGATTACATTAAATCACTTATTTATACATCAAGATTTCCTTAATGATGTAGTATTTAATGGTTTGTATTTAACAAAAAAATAATTCCAATCATTCATGATTAATGATAGGACAAGTTACTTGGAACATTTTTAAAGATAAATAATGTGGAGTATTTACTTTTCTGTTTATCTTGTTTCTAGTACTTCTAAAATATGATGGTAATTTTTCATATACCTATGATAACTTTTCATTGACATATGATAATTTATACACCTTTTTATTTTATGTTCTAGAAGGGATCTCAGAAAATTCATGGTATACATGGGACGGATAGATTTCTCTATTCTTAAGTTCCATCGTTTAGCTAAATCTTTTTATAATATATGATGGTAATTTTTCATATACCTATGATAACTTTTCATTGACATATGATAATTTATACACTTTTTTATTTTATGTTCTAGAAGGGATCTCAGAAAATTCATGGTATACATGGGACGGATAGATCTCTCTATTCTTAAGTTCCATCGTTTAGTTAAATCTTCTTATAATATGTGAAATTTGTTATTATTATTTTTTGTATGCTAACATTTATGAGGAATTTGAATAATTTGAATATGGATTATTTTAAAGAGTGCCTTAACAATGAATTTATTCACTATCAATCCAAATCAAATTGAAATTATGTTATGTGTTTGTTATATATTTCTTTCTTTCACTTTTTTTCTTACCAATTCTAAGGATCAAATTTCTTCCATGAACTAATTTTCCATGCTTTGTTTTCAAAAAAATCTTTACCAATTTCTTTTTTCTTTAAAAACTATTTATTCAAATTCTATAAAATAAATGTGATTTACTCTACAAATTGACATTTTTTAGAAATCGTATAAAAATATTATTTTGAATATCTTATTATTGGCATTTCAAGAATTAATAAGATTTCACAAGATTTGTAAACTTTAAGATAAGTATAAATCCTTAAGATATTATATGTTGTTAAATAGCTATGGTGGGATGCTATGGCACAAGAACACAACTCCATACCAAAGAATAGTGCATAGGAGACTGTATAGATACTAGTATGCAAATTAATGATTGATTCTAGACTCTTGTTGAAGATTAAAGATAAGAGAAAGAAATCACTAATGTGAAAACATAGCTCCAATTAACATTGCATAAAGTGACACATTCTACAACCCAATTCGTGCTCAATGTCGAGCTCACACATGTCCTATTTAAAATAAAATATTATCTAAATAAAAACAATGCTAATGCTAGTTATAATAAAAAAACATAAATGAATATACATATTTGGTTAGTTTTAATTAAAAGTGTTATAAAACATTAATGACTCTACTTCTATTTCACATATGTGGTAAAAATATATCATTGTCACTCTTCACCATAAATAAAATATTTTGATGTTCATATTAAGAATTATTTTTATATAACTTTTAAAAGAAAAAAACCAATTAAAAGTTACAAGTACTCAGATGTGAAGAACAAGTAAGGAGTGAGCCTAGAAGCGAGGGAATCAAATTCATCTCCAAAGGATTGAGTGATTAGCATCGGAGTGAGGAAGGCCACTCTCTCTCTGCATTTGTTAAACATAAGCTAGGAAAGTGTATGTTAGTTTATTTAATTTGTTGCTAGACCCACTCATTGGGCTAGAGCGATCACCTCTATCCACATAAGGGATTTTCCTTCACAACAACCTCTTCTGCAAAATTTCATATTCTGTCAACTCTGCTTGAGCGTTTGGTGTCAAATCCTCCACAAAAGGTAGGACCTGTTCCTCTTCTTGATCTAGCATGGAAGGATCATAGAGTTTCAAATTATCTACATTCACAACTGAGTAAATGTGCATATATGGTGGTAAAATGAGTTGATGGGCATTATCACCCACCTTTTCCAGTATCTCAAAGGGACCATACCTTAGAGCCTTGATTTTCTTACAAGGCCCCTACAGCCTCTCCTTGTTCAACTGTAGCCATACTCTGTCTCCCACCTTGAATGATTTCTCTGTTTTGTGCTGATCATTCCTAGCTTTATACTCCTCGTGCGACTTCTACGACGTCTCTTGTGCCTATAGATGGATATGACTGATCTTATCTATAAATTTTTCAGCCCTCAAAGCATCTCATATAAGATATTCCCTCACTCCTCTTTGCTTCCCATATGCAATATCCAAAGGTGAAGGTGGAAAATATCCAAAACAAGTCTCAAATGGGGACTTTCCTGTAGAATTTTGGACTACTCTGTTATAAGAATGTTGTATATATACCATATTTTTATCCTAGGTCTTCAGATGCTTCTGATTGTATCCCCTTAGAAGTTGCACCAAAGTCTCATTGACTACTTATGTCTGCCCATCTGTCTGTGGATGGAATGTTGTAGATCTCTTCAACTTTGTGTCCATCTTCTCCCATAATGTAGTCTTGAATGAGTAAGAAATCTTGTGTCCCTATCTAAAATGATGTTCCTTGATATCCCAAAGTGCACCCATACCTGTCCAAAGAACAAGTTTGCTGCTTCTTGTTCATTGATGGTATTTTTACAAGGCATCAAAACACACATCTTTTTGAACCTATCAACTACCACGAAAAAGTAGTCATGTCCCTTCCTAGTTTTATGTAAACCTCCAACAAATTCCATGGAAATGATTTCCCAAGGACAAGTAGGTATAGGTAAGGGATGATATAGACCTTGTTTCCTATTGCTAGGCTTTTTAGTACACAAAGAATGCATCCTATTATGAACCTAGCTACCTACTCTTGCATCTTAGGCCAGTGCACATACCTCTACAAGTTAGCCACAGTTTTCCCTACACCAAATTTCCCTGCAACCTTGGACGTGTGAGGCTCTCTAGTCAATTGCAAATGCTCACCTTTAGGAACACATAGCTTATCTAGCCTGTAGAGTAACCCATACTGGAGATGGTAGTCAACGATGTTGTCACCATCGTGCACATGGCTCTGACTCTACAACTGTTGATACACTTCCTTGAAATCCTCGTCGTCTTCTGAATATGTCTCTTTTTATGCATCATGGGTGAATTATATATATCTATCTATATATATGTATGTGAATATATATACATCTTATAATTTTTACAAATATTTCAATATAAAATATGAATAAACTATTTGCACATCTATATATTAAGTAATTTATTTCAATATCAATGCTATAAAAAATAAAAAGTTAATTTTTTTAAAATAATATTAATCATAACAAAATATTCAAATATCAAAAAAATAAAGTAAATAAAATTAATAAAAAAATTAATAAAAAAATATTCTATACACAAAATTATATAATATTTATATATATTTAAAAATATATTAATTAAAAATATAATGTCATAATATTTATATATATTTAAAAATATATTAATTAAAAATATAATGTGATAATAAAATATTTCAAACCTCATTAAATTTGCCCGCCCTTACTTAAAGGACGGCTAAAAAGGGTTGTTAAGATGAATCTACACTGCCATTAAGTAACCCTTACTTACTTAAAGGGCGGTTAAAAGGGATGGTTAAAATAAATCTATACGGAAGATATATATATTTATTTTTGTTTAGGATGTATAATATGTTTTCTAAATACTAATATTACTCACAAAATTTGGTTCTTAATCTTGTATGTAAATAACCAAGGTTTACAAACAGTTCAGGAAAAGCAATAAGTCAGGAATTTTACATAGAATGATAGGCGGTTGTGCACTACTTTTTAGGTTTAGACCTTTGGAATGCAAATGCGTAAGTCAGGTATAGAACAGAAAATTTGACGAGTTTTCTTGTCTTGTATTACAAATCCTTTGTGATTCGTATCATTCCAAATTTGAAATTGTATGCTCTATTTAATTCAACTTAATATAACCTTATCTTTCCAAGGCGCTAATTAATTCACTGATTTGCCTTAGTGAATAATGAACTTGACGTATAAGTGCTTTGAACGTCATTGGAAAACTGCCACACATATCGACAAAGTGCATGTGTAAACGTGTGCTCCAATTTATTGGAAGCAAAAAAAGCGAGAGGGTATAATCCAAAAGGAAAACAAAGAACAAAACATGACACAAAAAGGCGTGGATATGTTGTGAATTTTTTTTAGCAGTGTTTTTTTATTATAGAAAATGAACTTTTAAAAATTGAAAAATTAGAAATTTAAATGGTGTAGTATTGATAATTTAAGTATGCGATTTTAAAAAATATTTATTAAATTTCAAATAAATTAAATTTCTTTATTAAAATTTGAGATAAAATTTAATTTTTTTATAAATGATAATTATTTAAAATAAACTGTGGTTAATAGGAAGATATTTTTTGGAATTTTATTATTTTTTCAAAAAAATTAAGTAGAAGTGCTTGAATTTTGTTTTGAACTGTAGAAATAAATTTAGTACTAAAAAAAACTTTTAGCATTTAAAATATTAAAACTTCACTACTATAAACCAGATATCCAAAATTGTCTGTCAATTTATTTTAAAATCCTAGAAAAATTTCCGTTATTTTCCTGGTGAAATTGCTACTCCTTAAATTAAGCTTTCAAAAAAACATAATCATATTGAAAAAATCATGACACAAAAACATACCAGTAATTATTGTTTCCCTACGTGCCAGTGCATGGGCTCCGATTTATTGAAATGAGTAAAGATTGTAGTCCGTATTGCATTGCGGACGTGAAACAAAACTTAAATGGACGAACTTGAAAAAGTCACACAATTGGAATATTGAAATAGTCACAAAACCCATAGCGGAGAATAGGACAAATTTCCATTGCCTCAGAACAGGTCTGGAAGCCCGTCGTTCCCAATACTGTCGTCGGTTATAGATGCTACTGTTCCTCCTTCAGGAAAGAAGAGGATGGAAGGATCCTGCAGCAGCTTCCGAATTGATAAAGGAGTTGTCTATAATGCGACTTTTTGAGATTCCGGTGACGGAATCCGGCGGAAGAAATTGAGATGAAATCATGATTTGTTGCAGTTAAAATGGTTTTTTAACTGCATATTCGGATTCAGCACCCTGAAAAACCCCTGGGACGGTTTCATTGTGCAGAAATTAGCTATCAAACTTGGATTCCAATAAATTACTGCCGGATTTTCACCGGAAAAAATCGCCGGAAAGGCTTTCAAAAAGTCGCCTTAAAGACTACTCCATTGATAAACAGTCGGAAGAAGAAGTTTGTGATCCATTGCGCAGTGAAAAGGCTGCAGCTCCAGACAAGAAATTAACTCGTTTTGCGTTCAAGCTAGCTCTTCTCGAGAAGGCCGCCAGCACGCTCGGAACATTGAACTTCATTTGGGCTACTGCCGTTCTCCTTGGAGGCTTCTCACAATCATTAAAAAGTATAGACTTCTGCTTCGTCAGCATAATATTGGTGGTAGAAGGGCTTCGCATTTTATGCCGAAGCGGCGAGCTGTCGACCCTGGCGATGACGTGGCGGTCATGTTCTGCGGATTTCAGTCTCACATTAATATATGTGTATTCGCTTGTGATACAAGAACTTTCGGCTTTTGCATGCATCGGGTTGTCTAGATTTCGTGTAGCGAAGCAACGGTACGGGAGCCACGATAATCGGAATCGAAATCGGGCTCTCAGTATTTTCTACTGGCTATCCCTCGTGGAATCGTTTCTGACTCTGTTCGGATTTGCTGTCAGATGCGCACTCCCGAAATCCTCAATTTTCTCCGTTAACCCAAAAACATATTCCTGGGACGAACTCATTTCCGGAAAATTGAGTAAAATGTTAATTTTCCTCGTCCTAGGAAAAGAATCGTTATCGGAGTTAAAAGAATGTGGCATTGCCAGTCCTCAGTTCCACACGGTTCGGCGTTTTCTGTATCACACATATTCTCGGTGCATCAATGGAAGCGTTTTCGACGGCTTGAAGATGGATTTTCTGTCATACAGCGTGGAGCTGCTGCAGTCCATAGATCATTTCGATCAGCTGACGGGGGCTCGAGTTATGTCGGCGCTTGTGAATAAATATCGATTTGCAGAGGAGATTTTGAGGACGATCGGAACCATGAGAGATGTGGTGGAAAGGCTGATCGAGATGCTGAATTGGGAGAAACCTCACGAGAAGGGGATTCGAAAAGCGGCTGCAGAGATCATCTACAAATTGGTGGAAATACCCCGGAATCGCATTCGGGTGATGGCCATCTCTGAGTCCATGGAATCCCTTGCCTCTTTGCTGTACGATAGAAACCAGATTGGAATTCATTCGAGTAAGTACCAGGGTCACTTCTCAGATACATATAAATATAAATACTCAGATTTCACCGTGGTGGGCCTACGGATATTGAAAATCTTCGCCAACGACCCCGACAGCTGCGCTAAGATCGGATCCAAGAAAGGGCCACTTTGCAAAATCATCGAATTAAATCCGGAGGCGTCAGAATCGGAAATCGTAAGGCATTTGAAAATCACGCCGATGGAGACGCTGGCAAGTCTTGCTCGCCAACAGGATGCCTGCGACAACTTCCACGATACCAGTGGCTTTGAAGCCGAGCGTTCCGATGATCCGAATTTATAATCGGTTGATAGTCAGGTTTAGATTTCTCTACTTTTTAATTAATGAAAATAAAATATTGTAATAATTAATTATATAGCGCTGTAATTGTGAAATCTTCCATTACCCTGAATCTAAAACAAGTTACAGTGATTGTTAAAAATTCCGTTAAGTTTTTCTCTAATTTCCAATCCAATGGAGTAGTCTCATAGTTAGACAAGCTAGACTACCCGTTTTTCAATAAGTGAAAACAAAAACGTTGTAATCACCAATTTTCCGCGCTGTGGTTGTGGTTCTGGATTTAGTATTACATCAATTTCCATTGTATTGCATTTTGTAGTAACAATATTTTGTCAAGAAAATACCCTTGTTTACAATTAGATCAATTTCCATTGCATTGGATTTTGTCGTAACAAATTTTGTCACGAAAGAACCGTTGTTTGATGCACTCTAAATGAGGCTTTGTGCTTGTCTGCTGATTATATTTAGCTCCAATGTGAAATGAATTTTGCCGTTTGTAACGTATTTGATTATTTATTTGGATTTTCTTTTCAGGTTAATTAGGTTGATTTTTTTAGAATTTTTTTACAAAAATATCATAATCATTGGCAAAAAAATTCACTGTAACATAAATCTTTGACCTTAAAATTTTCTTTCGATTTATAATTAGGAAGTATTTTTATTTCCAAATTTATTAAATAATAAAAGATGCTATTTGAGATATATTTATCATTAAATTTTAATTTAATTAATTATTTATTAATTATGACATATTATATATAGATATATATATATAGGTCGGGAATTATATTAAAATGTATGTATATGGAATATTTGGAAAAAACCTTATTTAATTACCAATTATAACAAATGTGGTTTGATGCAACTCAATGTTAATTATTATTATTATTATTATATAATAAAAATTGTCAAATCTAATATCAAAAACATTATAACATTCTAAAAATACATTACAAATTTAAATAATTACAAAAGTGTTTAACTATTTAGATGAACTTTTAAATATGTATATTTTTGTATATATATATATATATAATTGAAATTAATTTATAATATAAATATAAATTATTGATATACTAAATTAAAAAAAAAAATTATAATCATAATTTATATTTTAATAAAATATTTAAAATAATATTGAATTATTTTTACTTGTATAATAATAATTATTATTTTTATTATATAAATTTAAATAAAAAATAATAATTTTTACTTAAAATTATAATATTTATTTAAAAATAAAATTATATTATTATTTTAAAAACATATTAAAAAGTTTAAAAAATAAAATAAATAAATAATCCAAAAATTTTGTTTAAGATAAATCTGTAATATGCAAATACTTTTATTAAATATTATTAATAAATATATCTTCTCTAACAAATATATCTTCAGTTCCAAAATATAATATATCTTCAGTTCCAACATATTTTGTTTTAAATTTGATGTAGACATTCTTTTGGAAAGACTGCATCCCCTTAAATGATGAAAGGAAAAGCTGAATTTACACAGAACATTCTAACATAAGAGCAAATAACATTAAATGATGAAAGGAACATTCTAACATAAGAGCAAATAACATTAAATGATGAAAGGAAATGCCCAATTTACATAGACAATTTTAAAATAAGAGCAAATAAGATTAAATGATGAAAGGAAATGCTGAATTTACACAGACAATTCTAACATAAGAGCAAATAAGATTATTTCTATTAATTCATGAAGATTTTTGGGAAAAAGAGAGCGAATAAGATTAAATTATGAAAAGAAATGCTGAATTTACACGGACCATTCTAACATAAGAGCAAATAAAATTATTTCCGTTAATTTATAAAGATTTTCGGAAAAATCACATTGCCAATAAAATTATTTCTGCTAAATTTTGAAATATTTAAATTGGACAATAAACACACGTAATCACGAATACGCTGCTAAATATGCAATGAATAATAAACGGATTGCTACGGTAAAAATAAAGAACTCAACGAGTGAAATAAGAAATAACAATCAGTCTCACCGTAAAAACCATTCAAAATATTAGAAAGAATACGTTTAAAGTACCGCGGTCTCAAAAGATAATACTATTGGACAGTATACGACGAATAATCTTAGCTATATTTTGGGTATGCAGTACGTATCCTGGCCTTTGCTATCTGGTCCTCACTTCCCGAATGCGCCACGTTGCCTGCATAATCAGCTAAAAATCTGTGATACCGGCCTGTGCATCATGGGGTCAATACCCATCTTGCAGAGTTTCTTTCTCAGGCGAGTATTCCAGTTGTTCTTCACATCGTTGTCAGTTCGTCCTCGCAGCGATGAAAGACATTAATACCCAACCCCACTCATGGACCGTAAATACAAAATTGAAATTCGCAGGCATTCTGCACATATGATCAATCATTTACAAATCAATTATGTTAAAAAGAAAGCACATGCCCCACTATCCTGAGTATGATACATATTTTTCAGACTAATTTGGAAATTTGGAAGTTACTCAGTACACGCCACAATGTTAGAAGGATTATGATATATATTTTTCAAACTAATGTGCTATGATTCAATAGGTGTAATAATGATATTTTTCCAAAATCTTGTTATATAAAGTGTGTTTCAAAAGAATAAGAAGAAAATGAGTTTTAATGTAAAAGGAAATCCCAAACATAAGCTTGTGCTTCGCCATAGTCTATAATATAATATAGATAAGAATCACAATAAAATTTCAATATGTCAAAGAGAGTTTACCAAATATGAAATTGGAATTATAAAAATGTTAGTATAGTAGTGAAAAACGTTTATATTAATTCAGAGTTTTAAACCCAAAACCAATTAGATTATTAAAAATTATCGCATAAATTATAACAGAGATTATATATTTAACATGTTTAAAATGTGCACTTCACACGATTTTAATTTTAAACGGTTATTTTAGCTTCAAACGGTTTCTCAAAAAACTAAAGAATCATTAATCATCTAGAAAAATCAGAGTATATAGAAGCTAGGAAAAATAACATATATTACAATCAAAATTATATGTTTTGACACGTTTAAAACGAGAATTTCACAAAATTTTAATTTCACAGTGCTACTATAACTCTGGACCATGTGCTACTATATCCTCGCATTGCACTATCATTCAAACCACTACAGACTGACAGCTCTGAGGCAGAGACTTGCGCACTACACCTGTATATAGAATCGCAAGAATTTCTCTATGTTATGCTCAACTAATACTCTCGCACTTGACCAATCCCTGCATAAATCACAAATCACTATGTCGTAAAAGTAATCCCGAGCACATGGATTCATCGCACTCATGGTACAACGGAGATATTATGGTGGAGGTGTTGAGGCATGTGGATGCAAAGTCCCTGGCCATGGCCGACTGTGTGAAGCTCTTGTGGAAACATGTGGTGACAAAAAAACTTAGGGGAGAGTGTGCATAAATAATATGAGATCTATGCGGCCAACCTTTTTAGGATGATAGTTCAGGGTTAGCCAACTTTATTAGTGAGATGGGATAAATGACACCAAATGTAAAATAAGAGATCTAAATTTTTATCTAATTAAATGTTAACAAATTATTTTTTTCAATTATAATATAAAAATTTTATTTATTTTTAAATTTAAACATTATAATTTATAATTATTGTTACGAAATTAATAATGGTAACTTTAAGATTTTAAGGTATATTATAAGTAGAAATTGTTACTAAATTAATAATGGTAATTTTAAGATTTTAAGGTATATTATAGGTAGAAAAGGAGTGGGATTTTTTGCAAATTGTTTCCAAACACCAAAACTCCATAGACAGGTTTAAATCATATTCACTAGTTTAAATCCATTCAAGTTTCTAGATGTTACCAAGTTTGCATCACCTTACCCTTCATTTACATATTCTAGCAAATATATATATATATATAAGTTTTATTTTTAATTTTTTCCAATTTTTAGTTTTTTAGCATTAATTTGATAGATCTAATCCATATTAAGTTCTTCTTATTATTATTTTTAAATACTACACTAGTTATCTCATGCCACATGTTACATGTTAGGGTTAGATGCATATACTTACACGTGCCCCTCACTTTACTTCCTTTAGTGCAATGAAACATTAATGAACAAAAATGTTTGCTAGTAAAAAAATTTGATTCCTTCAAAGTATAAAAACCTGATTTAAATTCCCCCCACTTTAATACAAACATAATTGGGAATTTTATAGTGATGTTCATGGGTCCTATATTTCTTACCATTACTATTTATTTCATATTTGTAAATATGATATTATCATTACAATAATATATTCTTATTGATGGTATTTTATTCCAAATTAATATATTATACTCTTATTCTTATTGAAACAGCATAGTTATGTTAAACCTTTGTGGAAAAGTACCATGTAAAGATATTGATAGTGGTAGAGGAAGTTGGACTATGTAAATCCTACTTCTCTTATGCTTACGT
This sequence comes from Pinus tabuliformis, assembly GCA_031772625.1. NCBI lineage: Eukaryota > Viridiplantae > Streptophyta > Pinopsida > Pinales > Pinaceae > Pinus > Pinus tabuliformis. Next base: position 1,117,914,483 of record CM062804.1, read on the forward strand.
GATTATATTTTATTATTAAATTCATTTCTCATACTTGGTATATTTTTAGTCTCTACAACAAGAATTTTGTTCCTCTTATGTAGGAAGTTGTTGAATCTTAGTTGGTTTGAGATATTCTCTCCAATCGTAGTTAGCTTCCTATTTTGGTATGAGATTGACATATTTTTCTCAACTGAAGGATTGTGTGTTCAAGGTAGTTTCCCTATCTTAGCTCTCTACAGTTTTTTATTTGTGCAATAGCGTTTACTCTCCCATATTAACATGGTATGAGAACAATGATGGATCTGACTTTTTCTTCGAAGAGCCTAGGAACATGGGAGAGTGGGATAGATAATTTTAAGCTTTAGAGTATATTGGTTGTGCATCATTCTATGCAATCCATCATGTTTTAAAGGTAACACACAATTTTGTAGACATGTCTATCAATTTTGTGATTGTCATCGTCAATGTGGTTGGGGTTTGACTATGAAGGACTAGGAAGAGTTAGAGACACAAATACCTTGCAACAGAGAAGGGTGATGTTACTGTTACTATCATTAAAGGCATCACTGGAGCCATCCCATGGATGTAAATATTTGAAGTTTATGTTGCATAAGTATTCCTAGAGGAGTTGTTGGAGATGAGAATAGATGTTGGAGGGACGAAAAGAGGAGCTACAACTATTGTTGTTGTGAATTGGGCTATGTGAGCCATGCACAACACAAAGGAGTTACCTCCCTATAGAAATAATCTCTCCATGTGAAATTAGTTTGTGTTAAGCATTGATTGCCTTACACTGTGGTCATGTATTGAGAGGTAACAAAAGCTTCAACAAAGGTGTGTGGTCTACTAAAACACACAAAGTCTTTGCTTTTTTCACTTTTTCACCTCAAATTCAGACTACTCTTTTTGTATTTGAAGGTAGATTCAAAGAGGGAATAAAAAATAGTTTAGATTGAAGGAAAGAAGTCACACTGTGAAAAATTATTGGAGCGGTCTAGCACAAAATTGGTCCCTACACAAACATATTCCATGCCACAAATAATACTACATAGAAGTGACATAAATCGTTAAGGAAGTAGAAATACTTCCCCATCCCCTAAGCTAGAGGAAATAAAAGTCTAGAAGGCATGGTAGGGGGCAATGATCCAAATGTAGAAAGAATTCCAAGTGTGGATGTTCACGAACAACGAAATAATTTGTGCGAATCTTGGATGATGTCTCTAACATTGAGCCATGGAAGCAACTCCTCCTCCTCGTCCACTACATATTAATGAAACTTTCTGATATTTTCTTGAGAAAATGCTTAATTTGTGCACTTTCTAGAGATAGTGTAAGGGAATCCTATATAGATAGTGATTGTACACTCTTTGTTGAAAGTGAGATTCCTTCTTCAAGTCAGTACTATCACACCTCTTAGTGGTAGTCAATTCAATCTTCACTCCTAGTTTCTCAACATGCACTAAGCTTACTCACAAATATTAACCCTAATCACATGTCTTCTCTCCCTATATAAAGAGTCAAGTCCAAAACTCATTTTGACATTCATATTTCACTTTTGAGCTTTGTGCACTTTTGGAGCCCAAGGATTATTCTCTCTCTCATGGTTGTAAATGCCCAATCTTTCAGGTGAGATTCTCAACTATTTCTTTTGCTTTTGCAAGTGTCGATTTTTCTTTCTTTTTCTCTTATATGTGTTGTTTTTGTTTCCTCTATCTTTTGCATGTGCCACGTTTTGTTGCTTTCACTCTTGCACGCGTTGCTTGTGTTTATTTTTTATTTTTCATGCGTCGCTTTCACTTGTTTTCACACATCCTAATAGCACCTTGGCACACTTTCCAAAGGTAGCTCCAACACACTCTCTTGCATTATTTGATCCCATTTATTATTAGAACATGTGATGGACACATTATCATGGCATAGCACACATTTTGGTTACAGTTGAAACTTTTATCATGAAGATATATTTTAAATGTTGCACTTGGAGATGAGTGTCATTTTAATGTATACATGTTGGTTTTAGGTATTATGTATCTTCTTTTCATGTGCATGGGTGTATGTGTGTGCATTATAATTGTTTAAGACCTATTATGTGCTCTCACTCTCTTGTCTCATTGATCTGAGCACACTTAGTCAATTTTGGAGCTCTTCCCTATCCTCGCCTCTTATGCAAGTCATGAGCGCACTCAACTTCTAGCCAAGTGATGAGTGCACTACACATTCCTAAGCCTTAGTGATGAGATCTTTACCTCGTGTGTCTCTGCACTATTCCCCTCTTGAGGAAAGCCTCCTTCATTGCACATTGAGAAATATCATAGCACAATCACTCAACCTTGTTGCTTACACTTTCAATTTCACAATGTTGGACCAACCTTGCCTTGAATTATGCAATGTGCATTGTCAATGGACAGTAAGGCCATGTCTAGACCTTTACAATGCTTATGTAGTCCTTAAATTCTCTTCCTCAACCACTGTGCATTGTGTTGTTATAGTGCCCAAGCTTACCACTCTTGTCTCCTGAATTTTCCGTATGCGCAATACCCTGACCACCCTTTCCTTCACTGGGAACTGCGCACTTTCAGTGAGGAGTAGGGACATCCTTTAGCGCTTGAAGTGCTTAAATGTGCAACACCTAGACTCTTATCAAACGCTACACACTATGCATTCTCAGTAAGAAAGCTTGTCATCTCTTCCTCCAGGACCTACACAATGTGCACAAGCATGCCTCCTCTTCCCTTGACACTGCACACTGCACACTCCTAGTGCCCCATCCTTCACTCCTAGTGCCCCGTCCTTCACTCCTTGCCTCCTAGTCCTGCACTCTACACCCAAGAAGGCCTCTCCCTCAACCCCTGTGCATTTCCCATCATATTCAGCCTCGCATGAGCAAACAAAGATAGAATAGGTGATTTTGGTACTCATATTGTCTTATCATGAATGAACTTCATTTCCAGGTGCTATCATCCTAACATGGAAAAATGATTCTCAAGGAGGTCATCAAGAAGAGGTTACAAGGACACTTGTGGATATAAGACACAAATATTCTATCATGTAGGAATAAAGGAATATTAAACTATAATAGATAGATGGAAACTCATGTTGACCTAGAAGGTTCCAATACTTATCCATACCCTTTGGAGGGTGAAGATAAAGTACGAGTCAGATCTATCGTGAAGAACTGAAGACATAACAACAAATATAGGAACTTGGAACCAATACATTACAATGAATTCTTATGTCACAATCACCAAATTTTGGCTTCTCAAGTGTCATGAAGAAAGTCTTATGTTGTGCATGTATTTTGCCACAATTTGTGGAATGAAATTTTGTATTTCTGAAAAAAGAGAAAATGTAAAATGTGTGGAAGACCAGGGGTCACATGATCCAGGTGGATATTGGTGGCCACTCTCTTATTCCACATAGACCTCTAGTTTGTTTCATCTATTTCCTTGCTTTTTGCAGAATTTACTATTTTTAGCAATTTTATGGGTTTTGAACTTCCGGAGAAGTTTTGACCCCCTAAACGAAATTTTTTTGAGGTCCGCAGCAGGCCCATTGCTCCTGTCACAAATCTTGTAGTAATAGGAGAGATATTTCCAACAAAGTACCATACACCGCAAACGGAGATAATATGACCAAGTTACGAACCCGGGAAGTTGGCTGCACAACTAACCCCAACGGGGCCCACAAGCTCTTGGCGTTCCATCTCCTGGGGTTACGATTTTCCCTTGTTGTTCAATAATAAATAGGCCCTTGAGCCTCATTGTAACATGGTTCATAGGCATGTAGGCACCACATCTCTTCTCAAAGATAAGCTACCGTTGCCTGAGATAGTTTATTTTTATTTATGTATGTAAGCATATATCGGTTCTTTGATATTAATGAAATGAAGTTTTATTTCTGCTGCATCATTGTGTATATGGGTATTTATGTATTTTGTTGTGTTCTTGCATAAGTCTAGATCATTGGTATCAAAGTGGTCTTCTATTTCTCTTATATTCCTTGCATGTCCCCAACGAGGTCAAGGTATAAGGAGTTAGGGTTCGAACTGGTTGAACCTTTGCAAGACCAGCCTTGCAAAACCCGACGAAATCCACTGGTAGAAGAAAAGAAAGGGAAGGGGGTAGGAGATTCAAAATATTTCTCGAGGAAGCCCCCAAGCGACAGAGGAATGAGATAATGGATAAATTTTCCCAAATCCTTCAATGACTACCCACAGGTGATGCATCTTCATCCAGGAGTCACTCTGGAGGCACCACTCCTTTTAAGGTACAAGTTAAATTTGATATTCCCATATTTGAGTGCTAGATAGAGGAAAACGTTGTAGATAAATGGTTAAATATGTTGGAAGGATATTTTTTAGTTCATGACTTTTCCAATCAGGAAAATATTACATTTTCACTTCTCAAAGTCGCCCCAGATGTTAAGGAATGGTGGGAAGCCTACTATGAACAATAGGATGAGTGGGAATCCTCACTGTTTTCAGCCGTACCCACTTGGTATTATTTTGGAGATGCCATCAAGGAAGAAATTACCTTGTCGGGAGTTATGAAGATAAATACATAAATTGGACCACACTGCGATAGGGGAGGGACCAAGATGTGTCAGAGTTCACAATTTTTTTCCATACCCTTCACACAAAGCTGGGTATCAAGGATTCTGAGCGGAATTTGGTACTCAAGTACCACAGTTGTCTACACAAGTACATCAAGGACGAGATGGAGTTCCTAGACATCTTCTCACTCGGCACAACGTACGGATATGCTGTCAAGATTGAGAAAAAACTTAAATAGATGAAGCTAGACTTTGGATCTGCAAATCCAAATCAAGGAAAAGGTGCCCCCAAACCATAGAGAAAAGGGCAAAAGCAAGGTAGGGTAACCTAGGAAAACCTGCCAAAGCCACAAGAAAATAAAAACACCGGGAAGACAAAGAAGGAAACGGGAAAATGGTGTGAGTTCCATAAGCACTCCACTCACAACACAAGTGAGTGTCGGGCTAAGCAGTTACTGGTGGTCGAGATGAAGGCTTCCAAATTAGACGCATTTTCTGATTTTGAGTCAAAACCTGACAAGGGGAATGACAAAGGGAAGAAGATCATTGATGCGGATCCCAATGCCACTGTGGCCACCACTATGATTCGAAAGAGTGAGCTTGGAGATCCATAGTAGGGGGAATGCTTCTTCCACTCATAGATATGGTGAAGGGTTCTCCATTGTAGTTCATTATCGACAGTGGGAGCCAAAAGAACCTCATGTCAGCATATTTTTTGAAGCGGTTGGGCCTACCAACTACATCACATCGATAGTCGTACACCATTGGGTGGCTTCATTAAGGACAAGATCTTTGTGTCAACCAGTAGTGCCGTCTTCCCTACAACATCAAGCCCTTCACAGATGAGGTACTATGTGACGTTTCTCCTCTTGAAGTTTGTGACGTATTATTATGGCAACCATACTTATGAATGAAATATGTTGTATATGAGTCTAGACCTTGCTATGTGATTATTACATTGGGAAATAACTTGTACAAGATATCGGACGTAGCCCCTCCTACCACCATCTCTTTTATCACTATAAAGAAATGTAATAAGATCATTTCTCAGACCAAGAGATTTTTTTTTCTTGTGATTCGCCCTGAGAGAAAGAAGAAGGTTGTGGCCACAGCGTCAAGACAGGGCTCCTCCGCACAGCAACAACATATGGACAAGGTCGTGGAGGAGTATAAGGACATTTTCACCTCACCTATAGGGGTACCTCTACACTGTCAGGTCAAACACTCCATTGATCTGACCCTGGGCGTGTCGCTACGAAATGGACCAGTCTATTGACGCTATGTTTTGGATAATGATGAGATAAAGAAGTAGATTCAAGAGTTATTGTAGAAAGGGAACATCAGGCCAATTTCATCACCATGTGGGATCCCAATTTTATTAGTACAGAAGAAGGACAGGAGCTGGAGACTCTATATTGAGTATCACGTGCTAAACAAGATCACTATCAAGAATAGGTACCCAATCCCATAAATTTATGACCTTTTGGACCAGCTCAAGGGGCCCAAATATTTCAGAAAGATTGAATTTAAGTCTAGTTATCACCGGGTTCCTATCGAACCATATGATATGTGGAAGACTACCTTCAAATCCAAGGAGGGCCTTTTCAAATGGTTGGCCATGCCTTTCGGGTTGACGAATGCTACCACAACCTTCATGAGATTGATGGATGAAATCTTGTGACCCTTCACCAATGCATTTGTGGTGGTGTATTTAGATGACATCTTGGTCTTCAGCCAGAGTTGGGAAGACTGCCTCCACCATATTCTAAAATTCCTTCAAACCCTGCGACAACACAAGTTGTCTGCCAATTTGGAGAAATGAACTTTTGGCATGACCTAAGTTAAATATCTAGGGTATATAATTGATGGGAAGGGTGTGCATGTGGACCCAACCAAGATACATGTGATTTAGGCTTGGCCAACCCCAACCACTCTAATAGAGCTCCGCAACTTTCTTGGTCTTGCCAATTTGTACCTCACGTTCATGTTATGGTTCTCTCATATCACTTTGCCTTCAAGTCAAGTCACCTAGGGCAAAGCAAAAACACAAGTTTTTTGGTCTGAAACCCAACAGAAGGTGAGCAAAAGCACTGGTAATTTCTATTTTGCCAAAAAACCATCGTTTAGGGCCTCAAAATGGCTCTGGAAGTTCAAGACCCGAAAAACTGCCAAAAGTAGTAAATTGTGCTACAATTAAGGAAACTAAAAAACTAAAAGAGACAGTGGTAGGGGTCCAAGTGAAATAGGCAGGTGGCCACCCACATCCACCTGGATCAAAATGGGTCTAAAAAAATGTACAACAAAAATTAACTTAACTTTATAAGAAACAGTAGGATTCAATATGATGCTATCAACCATGGGGGATGATTCACCATTTCTGGAGTAAAAAAAAAAAAAACTACTTTTTCAACTTATTTCCTTATTATTTTACTCAAATTTTGAGCAGGAGCACTTGTTGGATGTGGAATTTAATTTGCAGTCACATTTTTTTCATGTGTTTCACATTTTTCGTGTAGTAGGGTCCATCAAAAGTATGCAACATGGGTACTCCTTGGATGAAAAATTAAATTCCGCATCCAACGAGTGTTCTTGCTCGAAATTTGAGTAAAATCATAGGGAAATAAGTTGAAAAAGTAGTTTTTTCTTTTTTCCCTCCAAAACTTGATGAGGTGATCTAATCTCATTTTAATATTTCCACTATTATTTTATAATATTCCCTAGGAGGGCCATTTTAGACCTCAAAATTTCTCTAATGAAAAATTGCTTCAGTCCAATGAGAGGGAAAGGTGCATTCAACATCAATCAAGATAAAAGGGTGATCATGCATGGGTTTGTTTCGAGAGATACTTACCTGATGAATTAGGAGATTGGTGTCAAGGTCAATTAGGTTAGGGAGGAATCCTATGAAGGGAATTCCTTCTTAGAATATGAAACAATCATAACTTTGATGTAATAAGTAGTGGATATTGGTTTTCTTAGGAACTTCAACATCACATGGATTCTTTATGTGATATTAAGAGGTTAGATAAGAGAGGGATTGACATGAGAAATCTTCATTTCCTCAAGGGAAGGAGATTAAGCCTCTTCTTCCTTAGAGGAAAACTATTTTTCATAAAATATTTGAAAGAAAAACCATGGCTTGGGTACCTTGTGTATCTCAAGTATAACACTAAATTCTTCTACAACCATTGTTTTGCATTTGGCAGTGTGATTGGTCTGGTGTTTCTCTTAATTTATTTACTTGAATATTCACCAATATTCGGTATTGTTTGTGTCCCACTTTCCATATTTTCTCCACATACTAGTGGTTGAGGTGGAAATGTTTGGTTTCTCCTCTTTAGTGTGGAATATGGTTAGAGAGTCAATTTTAGTTGTGGGTTCCACTAAAGAACTTTTGAGTTCTAAAATGGGCCTCATAAGAAAAATGTACAACCAAAATAAACTTTATAAGAACCAATAGGATTCAAGATGATGATGTCAACTGTAGGGGATGATTCACCATTTTTTGGGTAAAAAAGTAAAAAGATAAAAATTAATAAAATAATAAAACAATAAAACAAATTTTTCAACTTATCTCCCTAAGGTTTTACTCAAATTTCGAGCGAGATTACTTGTTGGATGCAAAATTTAATTCCTTATCAAAGGAGTACCCATGTCACATACTTTCGATGGATCCTGTTACATGAAAAATGAGAAATACATGAAAACATGTGATTGCAATCACCTTTTTCATGTATTTCTCATTTTTCGTGTAGCAGGGTCCATCAAAAGTATGCAACATGGGTACTCATTGTATGACGAATCAAATTCTGCGTCCAACAAGTTTTCCCACTCAAAATTTGAGTAAACCCATATGGAGATAAGTTGAAAATACGAGTTGGAAAATTAGTTTTTTTCCTCTAAAATTTGATGATGCAGTCTAATCTTATTTTATTATTTCCACTATTATTTTATAATTTCCTTAGGAGGCCCATTTTAGACCTCAAAATTCCCCTAATGTTTTGTCACTCCATCACGTGTTGCATTTCTATTGGAGTTTTGGTTTTTAGCTTATTTGGATTTTATTTCTCCCACAACAACCTCAATGTAGGTGTTCTTCATGCATAATAGATGTTCGATTGTATATTTTGTTGATTTGGGGTCTTCAAGAAACACTTTGACTCTATTTACTTGGTCGAGGATCCATTTAAAAATTCTAGAAATGGTTTCCTCGAGTATCTCTAAAGTGAAATGATTTAGATCCTTATGCCATCAACGTATGAAAGTTGAAGGAGATATAGGCCAACGAGAGTAAACATACCATAGTTATCCGATCTAGGCATGTCAACATGTTGGATGAACTATTCTACTAATAGGTATAGGTTTTGTATCAATGCCTCATAGAGGTGATGGAACCAACAAGGGAGTTAGTTATTATATATTATAGAAAAACTTTAGTTGAGATGTTGTCATTATCGATGAACTTGGAGCAAGCCATGGTTAAAGTATCCAAGTGATGTCAAAGGTTTTCTCCAATGTCCCCCCAAATTTGGGTAATTTTGTTAGGTATGGAGGAAGCCATATTTGTACAATATACAACATGAAAGGTTGTTTAGATATCCAATCAAAAGAATAATGTGATTTCATACACCTCCTACCACCAAGATTTAGCTTTTAACTGGGGTATTCTCCAAATGGGGATGTATTATTGTTAGAAAGGGATACCTTATCCAAACTTTATATAATTGATTGAGAGAAGGGCTTGAACTGAAGAATGGAATATTATTTTTGAAACTCATGGTTAGGTTCCACCTCCATTGATGTGTGTCAACTAGAATTTATAACATAGTTGGCATGTATTCTTATTTAAATAATTATGGCAAAGAGACTTAACGAGGTGTTTTCATTGAGGTGAACTTTTGGATGTTATGAAATTGTTGGTATATAATATTTTACCCATAATTGGGTGTGTGTTGAGATGTAAAATTGTCACTAGAAAATTGCTAGAATGTGTATTTGTTATAAAGGATATGTTGGGATGTGCACTCACCTTACAGGTTATGTGGTAGTTGTCATGGGAGCTTGGCTCATGTTTGAAGGTATTGTTGCATGCACACTTGTGCGAGGAGGGGATATTATTGAAGGTTATGAAGGAAGTTGGTATTTCATTTTTTAAAGTTTAATGAGTGTTGACTTGGTAGTGATATAGTTGTATGTGTACTTGTCTAGATTCATGTATAGAGTAAGTATGCATGGTTTTTGTAACAATGCTAATGCTTAGGGAAACCAAGGACAAGGAGGTGGTTGGATGAGGCATCCACCATTGCTTTGGACCCTTGCTACTAGGTGAAGACATATCTTAGGATAAAGTATTAAATGGAGCTTGCTTGCAAGAGAGAAGGAGGCTCAATTATCATCAAAATGATTTCTAAAGCGGGGAGCATAACTATGATTGAGAGAAAAAAAATCCTTAGATGGAGAGTGAGATATCTCTCCTCCTTTGAATTTTTAGGGAATCCTTCCCTTCTTTTTTATAGACATTTTTGTGCCTTACAGCTCTAAGCATGAAATGTCCATAAACCAAGGGATCCTAAGTCCCTAAAAGTGTTGTTCCGGCCCCTAAAGGAACAAGGTCAACAAATTACAGATTCTCCCAGAAGTTCTCCACCAGAAACTGCTCAGAATCAGTCAAATCAGGATCATTTCAGCTGCTCCACTAGCTAGCTGCGTTGCATAGCACCCAAGTACACTAGCTAGGTGCATTGCAACGCACCTAAATGCACTACCAGGGTGCATTGAGCAGGAAATGACAAATGGCAGTGTCATTCCGCGAGGTGGACAGACAATGGAAGCTTCCAGAATCTTCCCCAATGACACTTGCCTCACTGAGTTCGACCAAGGATGAGTAAGAGGCTCTCAGTCTCCAAGTGGAAACAAGGACTGACAGAGAGAAGCCACTAGTCAAATCATAAGCTGACTCATCCTCTTTGCATACATCTATATATGGATCTCTCATCCCAGAGATCCAGAGGCTGGAATTTTGTACATTGTAGAGAATTGTTGTTGGTTTTGAGATAGATATCAGAGTATTGGGTGATTTATGCTTTGTTGGAGGTGAAGAGGGGATTCTATGTTGGGAGGTTGATGCTGGATCATGAATCATCGGTTGTAACTCCTCCTGGATCTTCTTGTTATATCAATAAAACTATTTGAGTTTCTCCTACATGCTTGTGTATCATTGATGTTTGTTATATTTGTATGTTTAGCTTAAATCTGATCCTAAGCTATTTATGAATATAAATCCATGTCTTTGTGTAGTTTTCTTCTTCTGTGATCTTACAGGAACTTGGTGAAGCTGGGCAGGTAAGGGAGCAGGTAGCTGGAAGCTGTCAAAGAGGAGAGAGATTGGATCAAAGGACTAGCGCAAGACACAGGTTGGTTCATCCTATTCCTCTTCGTTTATAGTTCATAAAGAAGAATACGAAAGTAGTTTTCTCTGTTTGTTTCTAAGGTCACTGTCACACCTTAGTGGGATAGGGTCGTTCTGAATAAACACTTTTCCCGTTAACAAAATGGTGACTCCGCTGGGGATCGTGTCTAATTAGTTTTTTTGTGTTTCTCTTGTTGTTTGTTTCATAAACTTAGAAGTAGCAATCGAACTGCATTTGCCATTAACAAATGCAAAGTAGACATCTGCTACTTCAATCCATTCACTGGATCTGTTTATGATCTGAACAGCTGATTCACAAATGATCTGATTGCCCTTTGTGATAGCTCTTAGACCTCCTTTAAAATCTACCCTCTGATTGTGCATTACTGATTGCTTTTACTCGGCCAAAAACCATAGATTAAACTGCAAGCCGTGACCCAAAACCCAGATAGAATTCTCGTTTCTGCCCCAGCGCAGGCTCTGTGAAGAGATTCTGCATTTCAATGCAGTTCCCAAGAGGGCTACCTGCGCTGCATTCCAGTTTCTCTGTGTAACATGTGCGCCGATCAGCCTAGCCTTGTGCAGCTGAGGTTCTTTGCTTCATTTTTTCAGTTTTGTCTCTGATTTTTGTAGCCTGTGATCAGTGTATGTGTCTGTTTAAAAAACCCCTTTTCTTTGCCTTAATTCCGCCTCCTTTGTACAAAAAGACTGTAGATGTTTTTGTGTGTTTATTACATCATTTACAGTTTTCCATTGAAAAAGTAGAATAGTCATACTGTCGTCCTTTGATTTAGATCTGTCGTAATTGTCGATTTTGATCTTAGGAGAAAGTTTATTTGTTGTTGACAGTCGATTATGCTTTTACTTTTTCCTTTGGTTTGAATTTGTGACTTCCTAGTGTCGAAACGAGTATTTATTTTAAAATCATAAAGTGTCGTAATCATCTCTACCTTTTGATTTCGAAAAGAAGCTTGTTTGTGTTTGTCACTTGAAAGCAAATTCAGATTTGTACATCAACTTCCTTTTTAGGCATCAATATTAAGAAAGTGAAAAACAAATACATGCACATGTGCATTTGCATATTGATAGTTTGTTTGGCTTGATTTAGGAAAGTGCATTTACAGTGTGCTCTTTGCTCTTTGTGAAAATATTGTGTCTTTCTTTTCCCCTTGTAGCTAGGATTTTCATTGCTGAAAAGAGATAAAAGTTTGCTTATCATCTTTAGATTGCATTTTAGGAATTACATCTACATCTCGTGGTGAACCCAAAAGGAAAACTTCATAAGAAAGATCAACTTAAAATAAATTGAATGAACTTAACAACGCTTTGGAACTTAACGCACAACATTTAGAGGTCTAGGCTAGAGACGTATTCCGGCGTCGTAAAGCCTGGTAACTATTGTCCTCACTGATGGTTGGGTGATTCCTCCACTTTGAGACGGTAAGTGCCAGTACGGACTTGTGCTCCCACGTACCATCGAGTATATATTGGGAGACCCCTATAGGTTTAAAACCTTTTATCCATAGGAAGCTGTGTCGGCCGCCCTACTGATCGCAATGCACCGAACACAGCATTCAGGAAGATTGACTGCCGTACCGTAAAAAGTATTCTGCAGTTTTGCGATTGGTTTGGTACTCCCTCTACCTAGATCTCTGTTGGGTCGTTAATATGCCATTATTATTGTCACTTGTGAACGTTTATTCCACCCATTTCTACCATTCTTCATCATGTCATTTATTATAATTTATTATATAAATCCATTTTATGATGATTTATGCTCTTACATTATTTATTCTCCTTTATTTCTAATAAATTGATGATTATGCATTATTTTACCAATGATAGTTCTAATAAGTTGGTTGTAACATTATTCACCATTTTTAGCCTCCAAGGTAACTTCCAGATTGAAGATTTGATTTTTAAATCTGCCAACTCAGAAATTCGTTGGTTTAAGGAGTGACAGTTTTTTGGTTGATATTCTGAGCAAATGAAGACGAATTTGGAAAATCCGGAACATGGGTTTTGTCCATAACGGGCCCAATTAACTTTATTGAAGAATGGTTTGCCCAAATTCGGCTTGTACAGGGAGAAATGCAGGGTTCTTTGAGCACGATTTTCTCAGATTTGCAGTTGCGGCCGTCCTCCAAATCTCAGCTGCAAACCCAAATTCGTCTTGCTTTTGTTGAAGAGATGAGAGGAAATATATTTTCTTGTTGATCATCTGGTTAGAATCAACCTAAATTTGTAAAAGAAATCATGTTGTAATTATCTATGCTCTGATCCTTCTCTATTTAAATGAAACCAAAGATCAGAGGAGGGGACGGTTCTTGTAATTTTATAGTTTCAGAATAAACTTTGATCATTGAGTCTCATTGAGACCTGATTTTGTTATGCTTTTGTGGATGCGATTAATATAGAAGACTTGTTGTTCATTCCGTCTCTGCATCTGGAGTAACTTAAGGCAGTGTTCCATTGGCAGCCAAGGGCCCGGCTCCGAAGGACACTTGCCTTTGTATTATTATACGGTGATTTGCGCGTGGTTTGTTTATTTCTATTATTAAGTAATCTGATACATCTTTTATGTGATATACTATGCCTCATTATAACTGATATCTGAATGAGTTCTTTATCTCGTGTCTCTGCATTGTCTAAGTGGATCTATTCGAATTGCATCTCTCAGCTATTCCTGTAGCGGAGTATTGGTATGAAGGTTATTGTTATTAGATCCATGTGAAATAGTATTTGTAAGACTTGAAAGCAATATTACTTCGTTCAGAAACATATTCATATCATCCATTATTTTCAGATTGCTATATTAGTGTGTTTTGTATATATGATAACTGCTGTTCCATAATTCATTTGTAAATATCTTCTCGTAAAGTAAAGATCATTGGAATTGCTTTTGCCAATTGTTATTTGATCACAGAATGAGAATTCAGTTCTAACTCGCGAGATTTAGTTCTTTTAATTGCTGTTTCATTTACTGTTGTCCATTTCGTTTCATGCTGCTTTTTGCCATTCCTTTTACTTGCATTTATTGCTTTGGTAAGAGAGAAGGTCCAAGGCTGTCGTGAGCCTCAGCAAATGCTACCACGCTCCCTGATCCATGGTCCATGCTCTAATTCCTTTTGCATCAATTTCTAGAGGACTGAGTTATTGCTACTATATCCTCGATTGATGGTTGTTTGAATGAATGATTTAGTTTAGAACATTTCAGTTTCTTGCTGTTCCAATTAGATTTTGTTTCAAGCATTCATTTACTTTTGGGTTTTAAGCACTATACTGCAAAACATAACTCTTAAGTAAATAGCCGCCTCAGACAGAGTACACTCTTGAAATAAAAAGTCGTCCCTGGGTTGATAATTAATGTGAGGTAATTAGGAGTTCACAAGACACCTTTTTATCACTCCACAATCTCCAGAGTAGTCCCTTTCGTTCCTTTTTAGACTCATTAACGGAAAAGGTCCATCTGAGCACTTGTCACTTCAGGCTCATTAAAAATCGAAGGAGACTAGGGTCATCTTTTGTTTTTTCTCGACTCTTAAAAACTGAAAAAACAAGTTGTGTCAAAGCATCTAAAAATTAATTTTAAACGGAATATTCATTACCCTTTTCCTACGTTGATCTTAGGTTGAGAAAATGGAGTCTACCAACCAAGGAATTCCCCTTGGTGGAAATCCTAGTCCCTTCTCCTCTTGGGGATATGTTGGTGCACCCCATATGGCCACATTGTCGCTTCCAGGACTGACAATTGGCTTGTCGGTATGGCTCTTCTCAACCAATGTCGTTTAGAACACCACTATTCCTGAACAATCGAATCAGCAATTAGACGAGTCCAGAGTTGCCCACCAACCTTCTACTTCCTCTAATTCTTCCTCTCCTCCTTCCTCTTCGCTTGATGGGGTTGGCAAAGCCAAAAGTCAAGTTCCTAAGGAAAAGAAGGAAGAGAAGAAGAAAGAGAAGAAGAAGAAGGAGGCAAAGGCGAATGGGGGAAAACGAGTGTCGTCTAACGAAAATCCACACACTGCACCGACCAGGCCTAAATCGCCATGTGTCATTTTCAAAGGAGACCACTTTCACAGAGATTGTCCTTGCATCCCTCGGATACTAAGGGACTGGTCTCCTTGTTTGCACAATCCGGTGTCATCAACCTCTCGTGATCATGTTGAAAGCACACCGTCAACTAGTGAAAGTGAAGCCCCATGACAAAAAGGGAAAGCTAGATTTCCTTGTAAACTGTGCGAAGGCAATAATGCCGTCCACCATTGTCCCTTCTTAGACGAAGCGAAAAGAGTTTTGGATGATCGTCTGGTTTCACCGTTACGACTTCCTCTTGGATATAAAAGACTCTTGCCGAGTCCTTCACTAGTTGAGAATCCAGCTGGCCCGCTCAGGTGGTCGGCTGAAGCGCCTATCATTGAAGATAAACCAACTGAATCCATACTAGACGAATGTCAAAAGTTCGAGGCGGTAGTTGACCCAGTCTTGCCTTCAGAGTTTTTATCTTCAGATGATACAGTCACTGAAGAGAACAAGGATGACACCGTCCAAATTCTCTTCATCAACAGAGACTCCGACGAAAATGGGGGCAATCTACCCATTCCCTTACCGCAGGAGGGAAGTTCGTCAGAGCCATACCCGGCCGTCTACTCGGTCCCACCTCCAAGCAACCCAGTTGTCTCCTTCGACTGGAATCAACTAGGCAGACCCCGTTTACCAGCAAGCATACCATTCCGAATTATCGTTCAAATATATAGAATGGTCATGGTTGGTACCATCACAGATGAGGGGGCTTCTGTGAGTATCCTTTCCTCTACTGCTTGGAAAGCGCTTGGTTCGCCATCGCTTTTGCCTGAGATGAGAAATCTGACAGGCTTTGATAAAGGAACCAGTCGACCTTTAGGGATCCTTCCCAATGTGCCCATAACATTGAGAAGGAACACTGTTCGCATGAATGTAATGGCAGTTCAAGGACCCTTGGATTATAACCTACTCCTTGGATGAGACTATATTTATTGCATGGGAGCCATCGTCTCCTCACTCTTTAGAGTAATGTGTTTTCCGCACGAAGGAAGAGTGGTCAAGCTCGTGGACCAGCTTTCATTTCCCGGATCACGCATAGCAAATAGTCATATACCGTCCCTAAATGGTCTCTTCACGCAAGAAATGTCTCAATCCCCAGTCCGTCCTCCCAATGAGCGCGAGTAATTCGGAGGGATATGACTGAAACCTAGGGGGCATGCATCCTGGTTTGCTTCGGCAGGAAAACTTCAGGTATAGGCTAGGTTTCCACGGGAGAATATGACTAGTCTGTATCCCGTCCGTCAGTGGAAGAGGGGTTATTCTGGAATAAGATTCTCTTGTCAAAGTTATGTGAATTGGCGGGCATCGTCACTCACCTTTGTTTATTTCGAGCAACATTGCCGAAGAAGTGTTTTGTTTACGCCATAAATAGAACAATATTTGGGTAACCTGTAAAAGGTAGGCCTCTCTCGGTAAAACAAATGTTTTGGCGGAAAGAAGTAGAGGTAACCTTGAAACTCTGTTTTATACCTGGGGGCATGCAAAACGAATGTTTTGGCGGAACGACTATTTATTTTTTAAATTTTTAGGACCTCTAACCCTTTAAACTCGTAGGATTGGTCGTTTCCTAACTTGCATAAAGAAAGGATGTGAGACAACACTCGAAAGCTTGCCGTTCTTATATGAGATATTCTTATCATATGACTGGATTAATCAAGCAGTTTTAGCACATAGTTCAAGCTCGTTAAAAAATAAACATAAGATATGAGCAAATGTTTCCACCTGCGTTTAAGCTCGTTAAAAAATGAACTATTCCCCGGTAAATAACCACCGTGAATGTAACATTTCAGCCATTAAAGCCTTGGTCGTGTTTGCACCGTCACCTCCACTTTTCCGTTGGCCGATCATTCACCTCCATTTGATTGTTTACCCATTTTGAGGAACAGCTGCGAAGAGTGATTTCACTAGCCATCCTTGTGACACTGCCGTGATTGGAAAATTCCAAACCTTACCTGGAATCAGCTGCTACCCATTTTATCACTCGTTCCTCAAAAGACGAGTCTTCTTTAAGCTCTTTTCAACTGACTCGTAAAATATGAAAAGATCGCCGAGTTTTGGCCTTCCAGCTCGTTAAAGCGACTGGAAGTGCTATCCCTCCTCTAGATTTTAATCTTTTTGGACCTGAGGGATTATTGCACAAAAAGATCGAGCGCTTGTTTTGTTCGGCTCGTTAAAACTATCGAAAATTCATCCCTTCTGTATTGTTTGATACTTTTTCTGACTTAAGGGATTAGATGAAGAAAAAGGAATTTTGGAGTTACCTTTACGTACCTTTTCAGACTCTCTAAAAATGAAAAGGACCGAGTTATATTTTTCGTTAAACTCGTTAAAAAGATTAATAGTGACAAACTTGTCTTTAGACGAGAACGAGTTTCACTATCGCTAGGCTCGTTAAAACATAGCGATGGGTTTACCCGAAGGGCAAATTATAGAACAAGCGTATGTTATCCTCCTCAAGCTTGACAAAAATAAAGAGGTACTGGTCAGCAATGACTGGGGAAAAATTGGGAAGAAAACTCAAAGAATCTTTATTGGTAGCAAGTCGCTCTTGAACATGACACTTCCACTCCGTGTCTGAGTTGGGTTGGGTTGTTTCATTCACCGGTCACATCACCATGGTCACGCAATACCATCCAAATTTGGGGTAAATGCTACCAATCCATCACATAAGTGTCGCCGACATGTTCAAGAGAAGTCATCCAGAGAAGTCACCTGTGTCCCATCCACTACCATACATTATACTTCATTCTTTCATGACTGCCATCCTGAACCGTATATCATCAGATTGTTTTCACCTCCATCAAAATCATTTGCTCCGTTCCGTGTCATTGATGTGGGATTCATTAAGGCCCTCCTTTGACGGATCGCTTCTTGTCGACATCAGCTCATTATCCAAGAAGTTGATCTAGGAACAACCCCTTCAGTACTTTGAAGCTTGCATGCCTCAATGGCAAGTTTCTCACTTCCGGCGACAGGTATACATCAATGACCTTCGACCGAAAGATTTTGTGTGGTGTTCGATGCCAAGTCCTTTATTCACACCACGTGAATTGTACTGCAGTACCTTGAGGGTCATCATCATTATCGGTGATTCCTCTCGCGCTTGTTAACAGTTTACATCATTGACTGGTAATCAAGCGATGTCTTTCCATGTTCGACTTCAAAACATTTCTCACATGGATCGACTTGTACTTCGAGTGAAGATCACACGAGATTGAAGACCCCGGATCTAGTTTCATCCATCCGGGCTGCGATATATATTCAGGAAAATAAAGACATTGAAATGTACAACATTGCACCACAGATAATCATCTTACCAAAAGGATGATGGCTCTATCAGAATCATCAGTCTACCATCAGACGATTGTCTGTCCTATGTACATGAAAATGAATTTATAAAGCTGGGCATGGGAATGCCCGCCTCAGCTAGATCATGAAAATAGTATGAAGATAATGTATGGTATTGTATCTTATTACAGGTCTCCTCCGAGCATTGAAAGAACTTCGGATCCTCCTAATAAAGCATTTCACCCGATAAAAGGCCTCATACTTGAGGGGGCAAGTGTTATAGACATTTTTGTGCCTTACAGCTCTAAGCATGAAATGTCCATAAACCAAGGGATCCTAAGTCCCTAAAAGTGTTGTTCCGGCCCCTAAAGGAACAAGGTCAACAAATTACAACTTCTCCCAGAAGTTCTCCACCAGAAATTGCTCAGAATCAGTCAAATCAGGATCATTTCAGCTGCGTTGCATAGCACCCAAGTACACTAGCTAGGTGCATTGCAACGCACCTAAATGCACTACCAGGGTGCGTTGAGCGGGAAATGACAAATGGCAGTGTCATTCCGCGAGGTGGACAGACAATGGAAGCTTCCTTCCCCAATGACACTTGCCTCACTGAGTTCGACCAAGGATGAGTAAGAGGCTCTCAGTCTCCAAGTGGAAACAAGAACTGACAGAGAGAAGCCACTAGTCAAACCATAAGCTGACTCATCCTCTTTGCATACATCTATATATGGATCCCTCATCGCAGAGATCCAGAGGATGGAATTTTGTACATTACAGAGAATTGTTGTTGGTTTTGAGATAGATATCAGAGTATTGGGTGATTTATGCTTTGCTGGAGGTGAAGAAGGGATTCTATGCTGGGAGGTTGATGCTGGATCAGGAATCATCGGTTGTAACTCCTCCTGGATCTTCTTGTTATATCAATAAAACTATTTGAGTTTCTCCTACATGCTTGTGTATCATTGATGTTTGTTACATTTGTATGTTTAGCTTAAATCTGATCCTAAGCTATTTATGAATATAAATCCATGTCTTTGTGTAGTTTTCTTCTTCTGTGATCTTACAGGAGCTTGGTGAAGCTGGGCAAGTAAGGGAGCAGGTAGCTGGAAGCTGTCAAAGAGGAGAGAGATTGGATCAAAGGACTAGCGCAAGACACAAGTTGGTTCATCCTATTCCTCTTCGTTTATAGTTCATAAAGAAGAATACGAAAGTAGTTTTCTCTGTTTGTTTCTAAGGTCACTGTCACACCTTAGTGGGATAGGGTCGTTCTGAATAGACACTTTTCCCGTTAACATTCTTGCTCAATAGGAAGGTGATAATGACTTTTGTAAATGGTTCTAAGCGTCCATGCGTGATAACCTCAAGAGTAGTTGAGATATGGAGGAAAATATGATTCAATGTTAGTATTGTCAAGCTGTAATGCTAGGAAGGGGGAGACATAATCAACCATGTTAATGGTGCTTGCCTAAACAAACTTCCATTGTGGAGAGATAGAATCCTCTGGTGTGGGTTTGGGGGGTGAGTGGTACTCAGAGAAGTATTGATGCAAAGAACGTGAGGAAGGGAGTATAATGACATTCCCTCTCACAAAGAAATAAGATACAACAACCTTATGTTGGGATTGGGGGATGGAAATGGAAGAAGAATAATGAGCCTTCACTTGAATACGGAAGGGTTGATATGGACTGCCAAGTGGAGTTGTGAAAAATATAGAAAATGAGTGGATTCTCTACCACATGAATTTTAGGGTAGGAATGGGATATGACCCAAGTGTGCACACTACTAAATAGGGAAAGATGACAATGGAGTTTCAACTTGATTTTAGGACCAAACTAAGAAATCAAAGGGTGAAAAGAAAGGGTAGGACACAAGGTATTTCAGATTTTAAGGTCTTGATAATGTTAATATTTGGTTGTAAACAATTAGGGTACTTTCACTTAGGTACTAGATTAGGTTTGATCATAAATTAGGAAACGAAATTGAACAAGTAACTAAGGTTAATTCACCAACAATTCATTTAGTAACCTATAAACCTTAATGTAGGAAATGCAAAGAGATGTTAATCAACATCTACTTTTATAAGAGGAGGAGAAATTGAGTTTAGTTTTTTCTTAATGCTATCAACATATCTCTATTTATCAATGGTGTGAATTACTTACCATAATCTAAACTTAGTCTCAATTTAGTAATGACCCCATGTACTCTTTAACACTCAATTACATGTGCCCCATGTAGTAATGAGCCACTTTATTCATATCTCCTCATTTCATGGTATTAAATACATTAAAAAATAAAATCCACTCTAGGTTGGGAAGAAATTTATTGATCTAGTTAGAAAGTTGTTGATATTGAGTTCATATAGTTGGAGAATCCTAATCCTAGTATTTTGTTCTTCCTTTAAAGCATTTCCTTTGTTAAATATGGAAATTCGAGATTTTTAAGTTAAGAGAGAATTTGGAGTATATTTTTAAACTCAATCTTCCTTTAAATATTGAATTCAAATATCATTAGAAATTAGAAGCTTAAGGATTCCAAGGGTTCTTTATAAATCATTCATAAATTTAAACAGTAAAACAAAGTATGTAATAGACATTTTCACATTTAGGGAGTTTACAAGTTTCCAAATTCTCCATATTTTTCGAGGTTCATCTAAATTTCAAATAGGGTGAGATCCATGTAAGAAAAAATTAATAAAATGTGTGTTTCTTGTTTAATTTAAAATATTATTAAGGGCTTGAATTAGTTCAAGAATATGATTCCGAGGGTATGCAATAGTGTGTACATTACATTGTGATATTAGTGATCTTGTTCTCCCTCAAGGCACTATAAACTTGTGAAGAGTGGGACAATTAATACATTTTTTTCTTTAAGGAATTTTAGATAGGTATTATATGGACTCTTAAAGAAATACTATACATAACATTCAAACAAAAAATTCTTAAATTAGATATAAATATTTTCAAATATTCAATATTTTAAGGTTTCAATGGATATAAGTAAAATATCACATTTAAATAAACATTGTATATAAAATTACAAAAAGCAAATACCATTTCTTACATTATTAAGTGTAATGAGGTTCCATCCATAATAGTAAAGTAAACTGCAATAAATAATTTATATCATAATTGACAGTTTGTTGAGATCTAGGTTATGCAAAATTTTTGCTTCCCAATTTGGTCAGTTGGCAATAATCTTGCTATGGACTTGACGCAAGGTTAGAATTCTAGCTCTTCTAGAGTGGTATCTCACTGGTGGCTCAATTCCCCTCAGAAGGGGGCCTTCTTCGCCCTCCACCTAAGTTGCGCAAGAAGAACACAAAGACAATTCCAGGGAATAGTGGTTCCATCCATAATAATAAAGTAAACTGCAATAAATAATTTATATCATAATTGATAGCTTGTTGAGATCTAGATTATGTAAATCTTATACATAAAATAAATTTATATATTTTCACATTTATAGTTTTATTACTGAATATAGATTCAAACAATTTGTTTACATTAATGTGATGTGATGTTTTATATATATATATATATATATATATATATATATATATATTAAAATTGTTTTTAAAATTAGATTTATCGTCTATAATTACAAATAAAATAAAATTGTAAATATTTTATAATTTTATATTTTCATTTCAATATTTAGAATTTATTTAATTAAAAAAACATAATGATCAACAATAGTTTTTATCTATAATAAATATTATTAATAATATGTTTGCTTATATGTCTATTGAGTTTTGGATAGATGGTGATCAGGTGCTATGTTAAGGCACTTTTTCATTGATGTGAAGTCACTGATTCAATTCCATGATAAAGATATAATCCCACCAAACTTTATATATATATATATATATATATATATATATATATATATATATATATAGCAATCAAAAATAAATAAATTTTACCTCAACAGGATAAACCCAATAATATTATTTTAAATGAAACATAATATTTAAGCATTGTTTAAACAAAGCTCTTATTAATCAATCAGATTTCTAGTGTGATTATATAAAAGAAAAGACAAAGATATATATTTATGATGTGATTATATAAATATTGGATTTTGATGTAATCGCTACATGTAATATATGACATACCATAAAAGTGGCGGAGCCATTGTAGCATTGACAAAACTCTTCATGAATCACTAAAGCGAAGCAATAGACCTAGCGAAAGAAGCAGCAGAGGTTTAAGCGTCAACTCTCGTTGCTTTCCTGCAGGTGATCCAGTAACTGTAAATCGCAAGAACTATGCCTGTTGTATCAGAATCATTATGGGCGCCCTTGATCTGTCACCATAGATTTGTTGAGCTTGATCTCATGCCCCCCCATAGCTCTAAATGTCCTAGATTGCGTTGAAATTTAGCAGATCTGAAGGTCTAGATCATGCTGATCGGATGGCTAAGATTAAGCCGATCTGACAGTCGAGATCGTGCTAATTGGACGGCTGAGCTTAAGCCGATTTGACGGTCCAAATCACATGAAACTGACGGTTGAGATTTAGCATATTGGACGGTCTAGATTGTGCAGATCCAACGGCTGAGATCTAGCACATCGGATGGTCCAGATCTCGCAGATCTGGTGGTGATGATCTTGCTTATCTGACCGCTGGTATTTAACAGATCTAACGCTCTAGATTGCTCAAATCCGATAGCTGGTATTTAACAGATCTAACGCTCAAGATTGCTCAAATCCGATGGCTGAGATTCAGAAAATCTGACCGTCCAGATCGTGCAGATCCGACTGTTGGGATTTGACAGATCTGGGGGTCTAAATCGCTCAAATTCAACGGTTGAGATCGAGTAGATCTAACGGTCAATATTTCGCAGATCCAACGGCTAAGATTAGGCTGATATGACGGCTGAAATTACCTAGATCTGACGGTCTAGATTGCTCGAAATCTGACAGTTGAGATGACACAGATCTGACGGGCCTGATCACTCAGATCCGACGGCTGATATTACAAAGATCTGATGGCTGAGATTAAACAGATCTGACGGTCTTGCTCACCTAGATCCACAAGCTGATATTACAAAGATCTGATGGCTGCGATTAAGCAGATCTGACGGTCCAGATCACGCAGATCCGAGGGTTGAGATTCAGTAGATCTGACAGTTCAGATCACCCAAATCTAACGTCTGATATTCTGATGGTCAAGATATAGTAGTTTCCTTTTCGGCCGAGAAACGATAAGTGCATAAGTGTTGTGCCTTTTCAGATGATAGGTTATTGGCAGATACCTTATGGGCTAAGAACTTATCTACCCAGAACTTATTGGCTAATAGATTATTGGGAGATAATTTATAAGATAATAAGTCAAACAATTATAATTTATAGGATGATAACTTAGAACTAATAAGCTATCATCTATAACTTATCGGCCGATAAGATATGGACATATCAATTATCATCTAATAAATTATTGGAAAATAAGCTATCAGAACGTAGTTATCAGAGTATAAGTTATCATCCCGAAGAATTTTAACAATATACCCTATCGAAGGATAAGCTCTAAAGAGAGATTCTAGCTAGAGATAACCTACTAGCCAATAACCTATGAAAGATAAGCTTGGAAGATAATCCCCCAAGGCCCCAGCAAATAACCGATCTGAAGATAATCTATCCGGCAAGAAGCTATCAATAGAATAGCCATTATCAGATAATTTATCAGATTATAAGCTATCAGTGGATAAGCCATAGCAGATAATCTATCAGATTATAAACTACCAGGATATAAGGTATCACCAAGTAAGCCATAAGTAGATAACCTAACAGTGTATACGCCATTGAAGAGTACGCCGCTCCTGGAAACGATAAACGCAGGTTCGATTCCTGGGGAGAATTTCTGGAACTTGTAGGCTATGCCAATCTTGCGAGGAGCCATGAAATATAAACACGGCGTTTGTTACTTTCAAACCGTCCCTGTCTGCCACCATTTCAATGCATTCATCACAGGGATTGCCGGAACTCAGCAAAATTGGAGGATCAGGGGATTGCCTTGGGTCGCCTGCTCAGAGGATTTAGGACCAACAATTCTCGTTCGTGCAGTGGCCGCCCATTGTTGTCCCTTTGGGATTCAAGGGCGCTTCACCCGGCCAGATTTTGGAGACGGGAAAGTATAATGGTGGCAGCATTGATTTCATTTAATGTTATTGGGTGTAGAGGAACAAACATTCTGCATTTTGGTGTTTTCCTTCTGCGTTTTTGGAGTTTTCCTGGGTATATTTTTTCAGTTGAATTTGGAAAGGATTGCACTCAAATCTTATGGAAAGGAGCGATTTCCATCCACTTCCCTTTGCCCACTGCTACCATTTTCAAAATCGCCATTACCAAACCCTTTTTGGAGAAAACGATCTCGAAATCAGAAACACCAATCTTATGGGCGCCCTCGATCTGTCACCACAAGGCTGCACTGCACTGGAACCACAGATTTGGTGAGCTTGATCTCATGCCCCACCTTAGCAGAGAATGTCCATGCGCCCATCGGATGACTGAAATTTTAGCAGATATGACGGTCCAGATCACGCACATCTGAAGGCTGAGATCACGCAGATTGGATGGTTAAGATTGCATAGATCCGATGGCTGAGATCTAGCACATCGAATGGTCCAGATCATGCAGATCTGACAGCTAAGATTACACAGATCTAACGGCTGATATTTAACAGATCTAACGCTCTAGATTGCGCAAATCCGACGAATGATATTTGACACATATGAGGGTCTATATTGCGCAGATCTAACGGTTGAGCTTGAGTAGATCTAACAGTCAATATCTTACAGATCCGATGGCTAAAATTCAACAGATCTGACGGTTGAGATTCAACAAATCTGACGGTCAAGATCTTCCATATCTGATGGCTGATATTTGGCAGATCTGACGATCCTGATCATCTAGATCTGACGACTAATATTACAAAGATCTGACGGTCAGATCTCCCAAATCTGACAGCTGAGATTATACAAATTGAACGGTCTAGATCCCGAATATTCGACGGCTAAGATTAAGAAGATCTGACGGTCCAGAGAGTGCAGATCGGATGGTTGAGATTCAATGGATCAGACGGCTGAGATTCGACAGATCTGACGGTTGAGATTTGGTAGATCTGACGGCTAAAATTCAGCAGATATGACAGATGATATTACAAAGATCGGACGGTCCAGATCGCATAGATTCGATGGCTGAGATTATGCAGATCTGACGGTCCAGATCTCCTAGATCTGACGGCTGATATTATGTCGATCGGACGGTTTAGATTAAGAAGATCTGACGGTCTAGATCTTCTAAATCGAACGGCTGAGAATATGTAGATCTGACGGTCCATATCGCACAAATTCAACGGTCTAGATTGGGCACATCGGACGGTCCATATCGTCAAATTCAACAGTCTAGATTGGGCACATCGGACGGTCCAGATCTAGTTGATCTGACGGATGAGATCTCTGTGAGTTGGCACAACAGTTGAACTATTGATCTATCGACGGTTGGCCTATGGTGCACCATTCATCTGTTGACACTTGGCCAGATCTAATTGATCTGACGGATGAGATCTCTATGAGTTGGCACAACAGTTGAACTATTGATCTATCGACGGTTGGCCTATGATGCACCATTCATCTGTTGACACTTGGCATAAGATGGGTCGTTCATTTCTTGACACTTGGTTTCAATCTAACTGCTCAATTCAGAGCCATTTGGCACTGCATGGATAGTCAGTATGGGCTACGGGGAACCATGTTGGCCATCTGCCTCCTGTTGGGAATTTTTCTAGTAAAATTCCAAAAACAAAATAATTGAACACGGAGACAATGCTCTGTTTCTACCACAGGATCTTTAACACAACGGAACAAAAAAAATTCTCAGCAGACAGAGTTTTCCACGCACAAATCAAACTTGTATTCATAAATAAAATGCCTGATACAAACTTCTTCCTCTTACAGAGGGATTACACAGCTACTGTTACAAAAGAGTCTTCCTCTTAACAGAGGGATTCACCAACACTACTTTTACAAAAATATCTTCCTCACACAGAGGTATTCTCCAAGAGATTATGTTGAAGAGCATCTTCCTCTTAACTAGAGGGATTCACCAGTCTATGCTAAAAAGCATCTTCCTCTTGACAGAGGGATTCACCAAAGACAATAGATCTTCCTCTTAATAGAGGGATTCACCGGAGATTATGTTGAAAAGCATCTTCCTCTTTAACAGAGGGATTCACCAAGAAATTTTACAAAAAAAATTACTCTAACTCTCTAGGAAATTTTACACTGCTGTGTAAAAATTTTCATTCACTGCTATGTGGAAAACTTTTACATTCACTGCTGTAAAATAAAAATTTTCTTACATACAACCTGATTACATTCGCATTGCATTTCAATGCATTTCAATCTCCCAACAAAACAAAATTTACATAACTCTTTTTCACTGCTGAGTAAGAAAAATAAAATTTACTTTTACTGCTGTAAAAGTCTTCTAGTTTCATTTACTATGCTCAGGCTGCTGCGTTCTTTACTTGCTTCACATTACTTGCATATCTTCACCAACAAAAATTACATTTACACTACTGTGTGTAAATTTTGTTTCTCCCTTTGTTTTTCACGCTGCTGCTTTACCTCTGCACTGATTCGCACTGTTGTGCGTAAAAACATTTCTTTTCACCGTGCTGCTGCACTTCACATTTCAACGCTGCCCCTTTTTCTTCTCCGCACTTCTGTGCATATTGCCTTGCATATATGATAAAAACAAAGCAGAAAACATTACATGTTTTAACGCCACTGCATATTACATTTCAGAGGGATTAATAAAAACTACATTCGCGCTCTGCTGCACTGTAATACATCCTCCACACAAAAAAAAAAAACAGAACTAGACTTTTGTTTTTACTTGTGCCATAAAAACAAAAAACAACTCCCATGAATACAAAAATAATAAGATTAATGACTTCGCCTACTTTTACTGCCCTCAGTACACTTCATTAAATTCTTTAGTTACTTCAGCATGGCGGTGAATTTATTTCTCATGTGGTCAAAATGAAACTTCACGCAATGTCCATACCCTGCAGACCTGTACGCAGCTTTGACTTTGATCAACGGTGGCCAGCGTTGAACTCAATCGGACGGTTGCAATCAATATCGGGCGGACTTTTCTAACTGACCTTTATGCTCCGATGAAGAGCTGTTTTGGAACAGTACCTCCAGGCACGTGTCAGCAGCTGATTGTATCGGGGGCGTTTGAGGAAAAACCACCATTGCGAGAAAGGTGGTCCGATGGACTCATGACAGTTTTCCGGAACGAAAGCCTGTTTGCAGTCGTCGTTTTGATGGCGGATTCCGGCAGTTGAAAATAACATTTCAACACTCCCCTTTAATTTCAACTGCTGGGTTATCAGTTATACCCAGTCATTTCATCAAAAATTCAAGACTTTTCTGCCTATTCGTATCAGCTTTCCTTTCATCGCTCTCACTACTGTGCTCAAGCACTCCAATCATGTAATATCCTCTTTCTCTCTGCCTTAGGCAAGATTTCCAATCTTTGCATCTCCAAGCTATCCTGCAACCTTTTCTTCTCTGCTCTTATGGCAGATTTAATTCCATATCTCTCCCCTATAAGAAGATATTCATCAAAGAATGATTGTTAATATAGTTCAGCAATAATGATCAAGAATTACAGGCTCCCCCTAACTGTATGCATTGTCTCCTTTTGACAGAGTCTTCTCAAAAGAAACTTAGATTGACTGGGGAGCTCAAAGGACTTTCGGACTGTATTTCCTTCCTTCTCCATACTTGTGTAACTTTCTTCTTTTGCATGGGTCTAGCTTGTGTAGGAGCCCATGTTAAGTTACAATCACGCGCCATATGCCCAATGTTATGACACTTGAAACATTCTACATTGTTCATGAATAAGATTTCATAATTTCTTCCTGTAAAATTGTTTCTTGGAGGTTGTTGGACACCATAACATCTATCTCTATGAAATGCTCTACAGTCTTTTGCCATATGACCAAAGTTTGAACAAAAATAACAGTAACCAAAAAATGAACTTTGGTACCTGGGAGATGGAGGTTTCCTTGATGTACTTCTGAAGCCTTTCTGCCTTGAGATCCTTTGATGATAACCATTGCGTCTTGCCTCTTTGACATCATCTACATTTCTTTTTGGAGCTGGTTTTCTACTTGGAGTAGGATTTCTTCTATTGTAGCCTTGATTTTTCTCCTTGCCTTTGCTGGAACTAGGAGCATCAAAATTTCTTTCTGCCTTCTTCACATCTCTTTTGCTTAAAGCATTTTCATTCTTGTTTGAGGGTTCACCTACATACGCGAGTCCTGATTTATCAGATGGAGATTTGTGATAGCTAAGCATGTCATCCAAGGCTTGAGAGCTCTTCATGATTTTGTTCATCCCTTCAACCTTTTTCTTGAGGAGTACAATCTATTCTTCCAATCTTTCACATTCATTATTTTTCTTTGCAAGTTGTTCCTCAGTTTTTCCTTGCTATGAGTAGCTTCAGCTGCTATTATTTTAAGGGAGATGATATCTGACTTCATTTTGGAGATTTCTTCATTCTTTGCTTGACTACTCTCCATTTTCTTTTCAGCTCCTTGTCCCTGCTTCCTGGCTTCTTGTAATTCAGACTTAAGGGAGGAGACCTCTACCTTGTACTGTCCAATCTCTTCTACAAGTTTGTTCACTCTCTTGTGCCTTTGTTCAAGTTGACTTGACAAGGCATCTTCCTGCTTCTTTGCTTTATTCAATTGATTAGTCATGGATATGACTTCTTCATGATGCTTCCTTTTGCTTTGATCAAGTTCCTTCTTAAGCTTGGCGAGCTCTTCATCCCTTTCTTGTACTCGAAGCTTGATGAGGTCAACCTTCTCATTTTCAGCTTCTATGATGGGTTCAGGATCTCCTTCTTGACTGATGGTCATGGTCAGTGCTCCCTTTGCGTGAAGGTCATGAAGTCTGTCCCATATATCCTTTGCTGATGAATATTTTCCTAGATTCTTCTTTACAGAATCAGGCAGTCCATCCAAGATTGTCTTTGCTGCTTTTGCATTGTACTCCTTGGATTCTCTATCCATCTTGCTATCATCAATCATTGATTCCCAAATTTCAATCCCTTGAGACTTTAAGAAAGTCCTCATTTTTATTTCCCATATATCAAAGTTCCCATTGAACCTTGGAGCCTCAAATAGAATGCTTTCAAATTGATTGTTTTCTATTTTAGTAGTAGAGGGAGACACATCCTTAGGAGGATTGGAGACTTTCTTCCTTGACCTTGCCATTCTTAACTATGCTTCAAATACCTGACTATGTATTTAAAATCACTGATTGTTTCTTCAACAGTAACACAAAAAACTAATCTGAGAAATACCTGGATCCTTTCTTGACTTTGTCTTCACTCTGCTGGAGAAGCTGCTGCAGCCAGAAACCTTCCTTCAACTTCTTTGACACCTTCAAAGAGCCTAGATTAGCTCCGATACCACTGTTGGGGATTTTTCTGGTAAAATTCCAAAAACAAAATAACTGAACATAGAGACAATGCTCTATTTCTGCCACAGGATCTTTAACACAGCGGAACAAAAAAAATTCTGAGCAGACAAAGTTTTCCACACACAAATCAAACTTGTATTCATAAATAAAATGCCTGATACAAACTTCTTCCTCTTACAGAGGGATTACACAGCTGCTGTTACAAAAGAGTCTTCCTCTTAACAGAGGGATTCACCAACACTGCTTTTACAAAAATATCTTCCTCACACAGAGAGATTCTCCAAGAGATTATGCTGAAGAGCATCTTCCTCTTAACCAGAGGGATTCACCAGTCTATGCTGAAAAGCATCTTCCTCTTGACAGAGGGATTCACCAAAGACAATAGATCTTCCTCTTAATAGAGGGATTCACCGGAGATTATGCTGAAAAGCATCTTCCTCTTTAACAGAGGGATTCACCAAGAACTTTTACAAAAAAAATTACTCTAACTCTCTAGGAAATTTTACACTGCTGTGTAAAAATTTTCATTCACTGCTATGTGGAAAACTTTTACATTCATTGCTGTAAAATAAAAATTTTCTTACATACAACCTGATTACATTCGCATTGCATTTCAATGCATTTCAATCTCCCAACAAAAATAAATTTACATAACTCTTTTTCACTGCTGAGTAAGAAAAATAAAATTTACTTTTACTGCTGTAAAAGTCTTCTAGTTTCATTTACTATGCTCAAGCTGCTGCGTTCTTTACTTGCTTCACATTACTTGCATATCTTCACCAACAAAAATTACATTTACACTACTGTGTAAATTTTGTTTCTCCCTTTGTTTTTCACGCTGCTGCTTTACCTCTGCACTGATTCGCACTGCTGTGCGTAAAAACATTTCTTTTCACCGTGCTGCTGCACTTCACATTTCAACGCTGCCCCTTTTTCTTCTCCACACTTCTGTGCATATTTCCTTGCATATATGATAAAAACAAAGCAGAAAACATTACATGTTTTAACACCACTGCATATTACATTTCAGAGGGATTAATAAAATCTACATTCGCGCTCTGCTGCACTGTAATACATCCTCCACACAAAAAAAAAAAACAGAACTAGTCTTTTGTTTTTACTTGTGCCATAAAAACAAAAAACAACTCCCATGAATACAAAAATAATAAGATTAATGACTTCCCCTACTTTTACTGCCCTCAGTACAATTCATTAAATTCTTTAGTTACTTCAGCATGGCGGTGAATTTATTTCTCATGCGGTCAGAATGAAACTTCACACAATGGCCATACCCTGCAGACCTGTACGCAGCTTTGACTTTGATCAACGGTGGCCAGCGTTGAACTCAATCGGACGGTTGCAATCAATATCGGGTGGACTTTCTAACTGACCTTTATGCTCCGATGAAGAGTTGTTTTGGAACAGTACCTCCAAGCACATGTCAGCAGCTGATTGAACTCAATCGGACGGTTGCAATCAATATCGGGCGGAATTTTCTAACTGACCTTTATGCTCCGATGAAGAGCTTTTTTGGAACAGTACCTCCAAGCACATGTCAGCAGCTGATTGTATCGGGGGTGTTTGAGGAAAAACCACCATTGCGAGAAAGGTGGTCCGATGGACTCATGACAGTTTTCCAGAACAAAAGCCTGTTTGCAGTCGCCGTTTTGATGGTGGATTCCGGCAGTTGAAAATAACATTTCAACACCTCTGCCACGTGGACCATTCATCTATGGGCACCCGGCACCATCTCTATACATTCATCTATTAACAGTTGGAAAGCTTACAGGGCACCAGTTGGCATCATATAAACGGTAGGTTCAGCGCTACTTGTTCATTACGAAACATAATGCAATCGGACACGTTATATTTTTCAGTCACTCATTGGTAGTCTATAAAATCTGTTTATACTATCTTTGTAATGCATGTGGGACGAAATTCAGGGTGGTCGTGGTCATTGCTTCATTTACCCATTGTTCAATCTCGCGGAGGCGTGGTTGAATTCGCTAAGGGTGGCCCTGCGGTTTCATGTTTGCGTGGATTTGGTTATAGAGCGTGGAAAGATCGATTTGGAATACTTTATTTGTTGGATGGAGAGAGAAAGGAGTTTGTTGTTGTTTCACACGCATTATAAGTAAGCGTGGAAATGTGATCGCCGGAGAGAGTGTTCACGTTCGGCAGATTACTTGATAGGGATCCCCGTCCTTTTTCTTCACCCTCTAAACTTACATTGATAGACAAATATTTACCAAAAATTTGATCACATTACAGCTAAACTTTCCACCAAATTCTACAACTAAAATCTCCACCTATTTCATTTTGTAGCTTTATTAAGCAGTGCATGTGTTAGCAAATGAGATGAAGGTAATGTATTCCATTTGAAAACAAAAACAGCTTTGGGACCGACTTTAAATCTATATTAATATAATAATATGGTAAGGCATTTTTGTTATATTCTTTATGCTACATAAAGAAGTAAGTGCATTCTAAACTTATAACATTTGTGTTTAAATATGGTTCGATGGTAGGCTATTCTATATACTAATTAAAATAAATTTTATCATAAATAAAATTTGAAAATAACAAAATAAAAAATTTATAGAGGGATAAATTTTTTGAGTAAAAAACAAATTCACAAAAAAACATATGTTTAGGAAAGGCAAAGTAGATTTGTTTCACTTTTTTTTTGTCCTTTTTTTATGAAATAACAATCGATCTTGGTATGTCAAAGTGTTGGATAAAATATTCTACTAATAAGCTTGGGCTCTATATTAATGCCTAAAAGAGTTGATAGAACCAACTGAGAGAGTTCCCTCAGCGTGTCAAAGTGTTGGATAAACTATTCTACTAATAAGCATAGGTTCTATATCAAAGCCTAACAGAGTTGGTGCAACCAACAGAGCGAGTTCCCTATTATAGATAATAGAAAAAACTTTAAATGAGATGTTGTTCTTGTTAATGAACTTAGAAGATGGCATGGTGAAAATGTCCTAAGTAATGCTAAGGATTTTCTCAAATGTTCCCTTCAAATTTGGGTAAGTAATTTTGATAGATTTCGATGAAACCATGTTTGTAAGGGGTGAAAATTTGTTTAAATATCTAATCAAAAGAAGTCCTTATTGACATATGCCTCCTTCTACCACCATGATTTAGGTTTTAACTAGCCTTATTATCCAAAGGTGGAAGTATTGTTCTTAGAAGGGGCTACCTTATCCCGACTTTCTGTAGTTGGTCGATGTAAGGGCTTGAACTAAAGGAGGAAAGGTTATTTTTGAAACTTAAGGATAGGTTCCACCTCCCTTAATATGTGTCAAATAGCACCTGTAACGTTGTTGACATCTATTCTTATTAGAAACAATGGGGCAAAGAGGCTTGAGAATGTTCCTCAAAATTTGATTTGGAGGAAGTTGTGTTTATACAATATGTGGAGTGAAAGGAAGTTTAAATATCTACTCAATAGAAGTATTGTTGTCATACCCCTCCTTCTACCACCATGATATAGGTTTTGGGATATTCTCCAAAGGGGGAAGCATTATTCTTAAGAGGGGCTACCTTATCCCTAGTTTATACACTGGTTGGGAGAAGGGCTTGAACTAAGGGGCAGGTTGTGTTCCACTTGCCTTGATGTGTGTCAACTAGGATTTACAACATTGTTGACATGTATACTTATTAAAATCATTGGGGCAAAGAGGCTTAAGAGGGTGTTGTGGTTGAGATAAATATTTGGATATTGTGCAAC
Organism: Pinus tabuliformis; assembly: GCA_031772625.1. Classification (NCBI taxonomy): domain Eukaryota; kingdom Viridiplantae; phylum Streptophyta; class Pinopsida; order Pinales; family Pinaceae; genus Pinus; species Pinus tabuliformis. The sequence continues at coordinate 1,117,948,040 of CM062804.1, forward strand.
TATTTTTCTATATGATTGTCCCCATTGTTGGGAGTGTGTTGAGATGTAAAAATTTCACTACAAAATCATTGGAATATAAATATTTATTTGTTGCAATGGGTATATTGAGATGTGCACTCACCTCACATGTTATGTGGCAGTGATGCTAGGAGCTTGGTTTGTGTCTAAAGGTATCGTTACACAAACAACCTATTCCATTTTAGTACACTATGATATGGATAACAAGAAATTCAATAGATAAGGGGATGCTTGAAGAGGAGGTGATGCCTCTGTTGTTTCTAATGGATTTGTATATTCTTTTTGAAGTGACTTCTTTATCCAATAGAGGGCTATATGCTTGGTGTGTGGGGATCCATTGTGTATAATCAGGAGGAAGAGGTCGAAGGAGGCTTTCTAAAAAAATTGGTTAGATGATATGGTCTATCATTTTGAATGATAGATGTACTATATTTTAGATTTAAGTTTACTTCTTGTATCGAGGTTAAGCATCTATTAGTAATTTTTTTATGTAAGCAATGATTATTGCCTCTTGTACAACGTTTTTAGATAATATATTATTGTCTTGTACTCTAAATTAACTATTGTTTAGGTAAAATGTTTCATTGCACTCGCTGCTCGTTTACAATTCTATGAAGGAATTACAGTGGAAGAGTCATTAGTCAACTAGAAATAAGTAGTCAATATCCACTACTTATTAGATCAGAGTTATGATTGTTTCATATCCTAAGAAGGAATTCCCTCCATAGGATTCCTCCCTAACCTCATTGACCTTGACACCAATCTCCTAATTCATCATGCAAGTATCTCTCCAAACAAACCCATGCATGATTCCCCTCTTATCTTGAGTGATGTTGAATGCACCTTTCCCTCTCCTTGGACTGAAGCAATTTTTCATTAAAGAAACTTTGAGGTCTAAAATGGGCCTCCTAAGGAATATTATAAAATATTAGTGGAAATATTAAATAAGATTAGATTACCTCATCAAGTTTTGGAGGGTAAAAAGAAAAAACTACTTTTTCAACTCATATTTTCAACTTATCTCCCTTTGATTTTACTCAAACTTCAAGCAAGAGTACTCGTTGGATGCAGAATTTAATTTTGCATCCAAGGAGTACCCATGTTGCTTTTTACTCCAAAAATGGTGAATCATCCCCCATGGTGATAGCATCATATTGAATCCTATTGGTTCTTATAAAGTTAATTTTTGCTGTACATTTTTTAGGCCCATTTTTTACCTCAAAATTTCTCTAATGAAAAGTCGACAAAAAACATTTGACCCTCCTATCCTCTCTCATCCTACAATGGTTCACACCATGGCTTCCTCAACTCCCTCATGCTCCCTTTTTCTAAGTCCTCTCTTCTCACTCCTCCCAAAGGTAATTTATAGATATCCTTAGGGCAAGCCCTAATCAAAATTACCTCATAATTGAATCCCTCTTTGAGTTCTCCCCTAAGATTTCCTGGAAACATGCCCAATTCCTTTCCTTTAACCTTCCCAACATACCCTTTTTCAGTAAATGAAAGGTTAATGTAGTGAATTTGTTCTTTATTGAGATTTGCTACAATGAATTCATGATCAAATGAGTGATTGTAACATCATAACAACTCATGTATGGCATGCCCTCAGCACTATGCACTTTTCAACCACTCCTTGGACCATTTAAAGTTTTAAAAATATAAGACAAGACCTCTCAAAGTCATTGAAATTCCCTAATCCCTTGGCATCGAGATAATGAATACACATTTCTCATTTCTCCCATGAGACTTGAAGTAGAACATCCTCCATGGCCACCCTTCCAATTTCCATTTCTCCCATGAGACTTGAAGTATAACATCCTCCATGGCCACCCTTGCTTGGATGCAATGATGATGATTCTATATACCTTTTAGGAAGAGCTTTTGTTTTTTCATGAGGGGGTGACTTATTTTGTTTTTAGTATCCCGTTCCCTTTTCTCACCTTCCAAATATCATTTCCAAGGCTTATCCCTTGTCTCTTTAGTCTAGTATCCTATCTTCTACAAAGTTCGCTTCCTCTCCTTATTACTCAAAAGTTTGTGTGACTAGGTAAGACTTGTCAAGACTTACTTTTATTTTTATTTTAATACATGATTATCCTCAAGGGAACTCCACATGGGCTTCCCACTTTGTCACATCTTCGTTGTTCTCAACTAGCTTAGAGGAGCTCTAATTCTCCCTCATTCCCTTATCATCCAAACACTTGATGTAGGTCTCTCCTCTATCCTCCATATTTCACCAGTGCCCTAATACAATTTTTCTTATCTGTAAGTGTTTTCAATAAGGATATAACAAATCAAATTAAAACTCGACTTGAATAAGACCTTTATAGGGCCAACTTGGCCCTCTATTATCTAATATTAATGACTATATTAAGGATTGATGGCATTGTACTTCTCCTATGCTTCATTTTTTACTCTCCTTGACAACTCAAGCCTACTCAAGGTAGTCTATTTTCCTTCCATCTCTCCAAGCTCTTGGTCATTTTTCTACTTTGTTCATTTGGTTGGTCTCCTCATGGATCATTATCTTGAGTAGGGCCAAATTAAGAAGATGGAATCTTAGTCAACAACCACTCCTGCAAGACATTGAGTGTTAAGTGGTCAATTGTAGCTACATGGTCACTTTCCCGATCATACTAATAACACCTATTACTCTCTCTTCTCTTTTGTCCTCACTAATCTAGCCTAGAATAGTCACCTCTCTCCTCTTCACTCAATAAGGCCACCCTAGTGTTTCCACCTCCCTTCTCTTGCCCTTTATACATCTAACCTAGCATATTCACCTCCTTCATCCTCGATTACTAATATGCAGCTATCTAGAATAAGAAGTGCATTATGTGGTTCAAACCTACACTAGATTCATGTGTAACTTGCCCAATGACAAAATAATACCTCTCAATTACTATTTTAATGTGATGAACATTTCCTTGTAATACCCTTCACATTATCATAAATTTGGGGCCTTGCTACGATGTATAACACTTAGGTGGTGTCCTTGGATTCTTTTTATCCCTTGTTCACCAACTTTCACTCATTTTGACATTTTGGACACTTTCTTGGGCAATTCCTACATTTATGGATCTAATTATCCGTGCAAAGTTCTTATTAGACCATAGTTAGAATACCTTATTTTGGGCACATGGAAATCCAAATCTACTTTGAACTTGTTATTTATGGGGTCAAGTGAGTCAAACCTCATTAACCCTTATTGATCTTTAACCAGGTAGTGCACCACAAACTCCTTGGAGGTGACATATTTGTAATTCATGGTATGCACAATAGAGGATGAACTTAGTGGTAAAAACCTACCATATAATCTTACCAAAACTACACCATCAAGTTAACACATAATCTTTACCAAACCTACACCATCAAGTCAACATAGATGGTACAATTATTGGATATGGGATCACCCAACATACACCTACATAATGACTTTGTTTCTACTATGTAAATGCTTTTTATGTGAAAAAATAATACCATATTGGTTGAGAGATATCACATCAACGATAAAAACTTTAATATATGCCATGATATTTCTATACTGAGAATAGGCATAGGAATAACCATAAGGTATTGTTGCCTTTTACTAACATAAATTTATTGTGATGTGACTATGTTTTTCAAGACTTTAAACTTCAAAGAAAATTTCAATGTATACTTTTCGATTTTTAAATTTAAACACAATAGTATACCCATTGCACCCTAAGGCAAGTGGCTTATATACCATATGTGATCTTAGGCTATGCCTTTTTCTCATGATTTCACTCCAAGACTAATTTATTACTAAAAAAATGGCTAGTTTAATAGATTAATAAGATTAAAAGACATAACAAACCAAATCTGATTTATGGTAGAGTGATTATATTTGTAGTGAATTCTTTGATGGTCAATTCCAAAACTGTTACAACAAGAAAGCTTTAGGATAGGTTCAGTTCCAATGGAGATGTGAGATTTAGAAATGTATTGGGTATTCCTCCACTAAAAAGATTTTTATTGAGCTCCAGAGTCTTCAATCATGCCAAATTTCCCAACAAAAGAGGTATTGGAGCTGAGATCATGCTGATTAAAGAGGGTATTGCTTCGCTCAGTGAATTGTGCGACACAACCAACTGTTGCATATTGTGTTGATCGACCACTTTCAAAGGTATTGAGCCCCTAAATTTGTTTGGGACAAGTCCACCATCTTTAAATTCCCACTCTTTAAGGAGAACACTGCAGTTATAGGCCCTGTGAGCTGATTTAAATGGCAGTCTACATTGTTGAGGTTTTGCAGGTTGCGCATCTCCTCTGGCGACCGCATTGAATTCCCCCCACACATTAAAATTAAATCATACCAAGCCTTTATAAACCTCACAAATGCCCATTCCTACAAAATTACCAGACAGCACCTCTAACTGGTAAAGTTCCCATGTTGCGACAAATCACACATTGAGTCACCGACTGATCTATGACTCCAGGGATGCCATGTGCCGACGAACTTATACACGTCAACTATCAACCTACTTCCAAGTGGCACAAGATCCACTACCCAGATCAAGTGCTCTAGCTCCGGGAAAATTTGAGCATCTGATCTAGACAATCTCAATCGTTCGATTAAAGTGATCTTGACTGTCAAATATGAGAAATCATGGCCATCCAGTTGGATCTTGGTCCTCTGATATGGACAATCTCAGTCATTTGATCAAAACGATATTGATCTTCAAATCTGAGATCTTGGCCCTTCGATATGGACAATCTCAACCATTCAGTCAAAGCGATCGTGACTGTCAAATCTAAAAAATCGAAGCCATCCGATCTCATAAATAGTGGCCCTTATATCTGGGCAATCTTGGCCCTCTAATAGCCATTTGGTCAGAGCAATATCGATCATAGATCTCAGAAATCGTGATCATCAAATCTGGGTGATCTTGGTCATCTAATCAAGATAATATTGGCAGTTCGATCAAAGTAATCTCCGCCTTAACATCTGAAATTGTGGCAGTCAGATATAGGTGATGTTGGTCATCCGATATGGACAATCTCGATTGTTTGATCAAAGCAATCTAGACCATCAAATATGACAAATCTTGGTCGTCCAATATGGTAAAGCATGGTCATTAAATCTGGGCGATCTTGGGCGTATGATTTGAGAAATTGCAGTTGTCATATCTAGGTCATTCTAACTGTCATGTTTGGTAGATATTGGCAGTCCAATTTGAGTGATCACAACTGTCAAATATGACAAATCGTGGTCGTTAGATCTGAGAGATCATGGCTGTCCAATTTGAGAAATTGTAGCCATCAAATCTAGGCCATTTTGGCTATTCGATTTGCGCAATCATAGTCGTGAAATCTAGTAGATCTTGGTCATCAAATATGGGCGATCATAGTCGTCAGATATGATAGATCTTAGTCATCCGATCTAGTAAATCATGGCCATAGATCTAGTCAATCTTGGTCGTTTGAGATGAGAAATGGTAGTTATCAGATCTAGGCCATTTTGGCAATATAATCTAGGTAGTCGTGGTCGTCAGATCTGGTAGTTCTTGGTCGTCCAATTTAAGCAATCATAGCCATCATATCTAGTAAATCTTGGCCGTCCAATTTGAGAAATTATCGCCGTCAGATCTGGGCCATTATGGTCGACTGATCTGGGCAATCTTGGCCATCAGATCTAGTAGATTTTGGTCGTCCAATTTGAGCAATCACAGTCGTCAGATATAGATCTTGGTCGTCTGATTTGAAAAATTACAGTCATTGGATCTTGGCCATCCGATCTAGGAAATCGTGGCCATCAGATTTGGTAGACCTTGGTCATACAATTTAAGTGATCACAAAAAATCTAACAGATCTTGGTCGTCTGATTTGGGCAATCTTGGTTGTCCAACTTGAGAAATTGTAACCATCAGATTTGGGCCATTTTGGCCATCCGATCTGGTAGATCTTGGCCGTCCAATTTGAGCAATCATAACCATCAAATATGGTAGATCTTGGTCATCCAATCTGGAAAATTTTGGCCGTAAGATATGGATCTTTCTGACTATACAATCTGATAAATCGTGGCCATGAGATTTGGTAGATCTTGTTCATCCAATCTAAGTGACCTTGGCCATTAGATCTAGGCATTTCTAGCTACTAGATTTGGGACATTTGGGCCTACCAAGTGGCATAAGATTGAGGGTGCCCAATCTAAGGCTCCAATGGGCATAGCGCTTGCAATTTTTTTCAGTTCTAATCCTAGCGTAGTGTAACGCAATGCTTTTGATAGTACAGGTATGGTGTTTGCGAATATCTAGTGCAAATCCATTTCGATTGCCCTGCTTCTTTCTTACAATAACTTCAAATTCTTCTAAAGGAATGTGTATATTTCTAAAGCTTTTGTTGCAACGAATTTATAGAGATAAAAGTGGTAAGGCTGAATGTGGTAATGAGAGAAGCGCAGTGTGCGTGTTTGTTTATCGTATTATCTCGTCAACTCAAAGAGGCGCACAAATAATATTTTTTAAATGAATAAAAAAATAGTGCAACCATCTATTTAGGATGAAAATACCCTTTCAAAAATAATTAAAACAAATTTTCATTCTTAAAATATTAATTTATACACTTATTAATGGAAAGCTTGTTTTCTTGTTTCATCAATGCATTATTGCTTTCAGCCTTATGTTAGATTATATCTCAGCTCTATTTACATTTTTTGTCATTTTAATAAATGTTTAACCATTTATAGAATAAAGAATGTTGAAAATTGAAACTTTTACTTTTTAGACTTTGCTCTTTGCAATGTTAAGATGGATTGTGGATTTATTGTATATTAAATTAGAACAGCTTAGGATGTATTTATTATTAGGTAGAACAAACGAGTAGCTTAAGATGGATTTATTGTTGGTTAGAACAAACCTTAAACTAGCTGAAACAAAAATGACACTAACTTGTATTTTCCATCAAAAGATTATTAAACTTTTGCTTCACATTTCATCTCCTTAAATTTCTAAAGATGGATCTGTATTATAGAAAGGAAAAAACATTTCATTGTAATTTAAATATGGATCAATATTGTGGAAAATGTTTTCATTTCATTAATTTAAAGATGGATCTCTATAGTGGAAAATTTTCATTTCATTGTAACTTAAATTTTGTAAGTAATTTGTACTAAATTTGATTTAACTACAATTTATATTCATACTTTTAAGGTTTTTTATCTTGAACTGAACCTCAATTTTAACTACATTGTAATCTACAATTCAAGATAATGTTTATAGTTCTTTTTTGGTACAATTTGATACAATTGTAATATGCAAGCACTTTCCACTTTCCATTCATATTACTCTACTCACAGTTCTCAGAAAAATGTAAGATTTTAGCACTTGAGGCTACAACTATGTATAAATTTTAGAGAGACAAATAAAATCATTTCAAAACACAGTTTATCATGTGGACTTTCCAATCCAAAGCAAAAACATTCATTCATAATATCGAAAATTTTGATCACAATTCTCAAAAAAATATAAGATTACAAAACCAAAGGATAGTGTTATGTATAAGTCAATCAATTTAACATGTGAACTTTCCAATCCACAGTTATGTATAAGCCAAATCTCTATCACAATTCTCAAAAATTAAAATTAAGGTAAAAACTAGACCTCAAAATACAATTTATCATGTGAAATTTGTGATATATTAAATCTCACTTTATCATGTGGAATTTGTGATATATTAAATCACAAAAAGAAGAGAACTACAATGCATTCAATTCATAATACACAAAATTTCAATCACCCAAAAGCATGCATAAATCAATTATATGATAATTTAATGCAAAAACTAAACCATTTCAAAATAAAATTTATCATAAAAAATTTGCAATATGTTTAATATCCAAAAAGAGAGAATCACAATTTACAAGTCACATCAATTAATTTATCTACCAACCATGTTAAAAATCATTAATTTACCAACCCATCAATCAATCTTAACATCTTAAAATTGAAAAATCATTTTAATTACACAAATCTAAATTCATCTACTACATCATCCATTTAATTTTTTTTTTTCAAAAACCTTGTATATACAATAATATTCAAATTAAAAATGTCACATCAATTAATTTATCTCCCAACCATGTTAAAAATCATTAATTTACAAACCCATCAATCAATCTTAACATCTTAAAATTGAAAAATCATTTTAATTACACAAATCTAAATTCATCTACTAAATCGTCCATTTTTTTTTTTTTTTGGCAAAAACCTTGTATATACAATAATATTCAAATTAAAAAATCATAAAAACATTGCTCCTAAAAAAATCAAATCAGTTGTATATACAATGTTAATATTCAAATTAAAAATACTTAAACACATTGCTCCAATTATGAAATTATGATTACATATTCAAGTCATTTCCAAATCCTATTTTCCTGCATCCTATTGCAGGAATATATATGGACATGGTGTTTCATTGCAGGAATATATGGGCATAGTGTTTTCCATATGTGAAAATATTTTCCTCTGCTAGACCAACCTATAAGAAAAAAAACCACCTTTGTTAACCAAAATAAAGATTGACATCCCTTTGCGTTTTGTTAGAGGTAACATTGTTCTTTTCAACTTAATCACATTCCATACTTCTATCTTTTGTAGTCCATATTATCCATTGCTGAAGGGGATTCCAGTTCATCCACAAATCAAAAATTTGACACCCAGAATTTATTGGGAAGCTAATTGTTGGTAAAGCTTCCCTCTGTGCCGCTAGTTGATCTTCCAATAATTGGACTCTCTGTGCCGCTAGTCTTTTAACAGCCAGATTATCTCTGGTCACATAGGAAATGACATGTGACCTTGCATTTACACATATCATGTGACAACTAAGATGGCTTCTTACGGTTCTACTTCTTCACAAGTAGCCTTTATCCTGCAAACCAATATAATAATTAACTTGTTATAAAAAAAAATGTTGGTGCATATTGCAAATAATAAACTATAAGCATTATTCCTTGGTTTACAAGGAATTTCAAGTGGACTTTCAAAGTTGTAGTCCCAGTCCATTGCATTTTCTTTAACATTGATTTACACTTGATTTACAATTTATATTTTTCTTTTATCCTTGATTTCCTCTATAAAGGAAGCAACCTGAAGGCTTGTGAGAAACGCTGGCACTATTATACAACATCAATTAACACTAGTTTGCCGAGATAGCATTAAAATGTCCACAAGGGCAAAACTCACGTTATTACAACCTTCGTTTTCCCACCTTCATCGACTACTGATCAGGTGGTGTCCTGAAAGTTCGCTCAGCATGTCCGTTTGGAGCTGGAAAGTCATAAAAACAAAGAATAAATTATTTGAGATAACTCGAAGAGGTCACTGAGAGCTCTATAGTTGACTCCGATTTCCTTTTCAGAAAGAACCTGTTAGACCACTCTGAATTTTAAGAAGTGTTGAATGTCAAGCCAGGTTACCTTGAGAAAGATCTAAAAATTAATCTATTAGTTAAGAATCAGAAGCTGCTTTCTCATCTAAATCCATTTTAATTTTAAATATATATCTTTAGGAAATCACCAATTTTTTTGAACAAAATCCTTAGAAGAAAGATACTAACCATGGTGTGGGTCTTTCCAGATCCTGTTTGACCATACGCAACAATGCAGACATTGTAACCATCCATTATAGATCAGATCAATGATTTTATGCAAATTTTGCCAGAAGACGTGGTCAAAAGACTCTTTAATTAGTACCTTGTGTAGCAGATGGCCCAAAAACCATATTAAAATTAGATATTCTCTTGTACATCTTTGCCCATTTTGGATTACAGATCGGATCAATGGTTGTGTATCCATGAAAATTTCCTCTGCCATTTCATGGACAAAAACAAGTTAGTAATTGTATGCAAATTATGTCAGAAGATGAGGTCAAAAGACTCTTTAATCAATACCTTGTGTAGCAGATGGCCCAAAAACCTTATTAAAATTGAATATCCTCTGTACATCTTTTCCCATTTTGGATGTATTGACAAGGAGGGATCCATCTTCCCCAATAAATTCCACTGCACTGTGGGCGTCAGATTGACCTCCAAAATGGGGTCTGATTCTGCAGTATACCCTTATGATTCCTGAGCCCCGAGAAAATAGTAAATATAGATTACTATAATTCTCATAATATAACGATGGCATCCATTCTGGAAATAATTGCAGGGATATCTGGGTGGCAGTATTTTCTGACACAACATTAAGATTCACAGTCATAATAATCAAGCAGACACCCGGGGAGTGAAGGCCCCCCAATTGGGTGTTTATTCCCCCCGCAGGGAGCCATAAGATTTAGTTGCTTACAAGATAGGAGATTATTTTCTGATGCCTTACTTTTCCTTCATCAGAGCCAGGACGTAAGCAGCAGAGTCTATGGTTGTGGTTCCAGATTCAGATTCCTATCCAGTGCCTGTTTACCCTTTTACCCACCTTCCAACTGAGACCTTTATTGCTTCGCTCGAATAAGACGACCTTTTCCACCCTGACAAACACCTTTGAGGTCTTGAAGGCTATTATAAAGAATCTTGTTTTCTTCCAGAACTCTGATATCCCCTAGCAGCATTAGAAATTCCTGTGACCTGGTTATCTGTAAAAATAATGTTTTAGAGAGAAAGAAGTCAGTGTCATTCCTGATAATAGCTTACTCGGATAGCAATACACAACAACAAAACAAATGTATAGCTTACAAAGTTCGAACATTAAAGAAAATAATAATCCCCCATTCAACGTCGAGGTGTAGAAGTCTCTGGCTTTAACTTACCAAGCAATTCAAAATCCCTTCGCCACTCTGGCTGTAACACTTGTACATCTTCCCGTGCTCTAAGTAATGTCTCTTATGTCCTGAAAATCATATCCATTGTTTAATAAAATGAGCATTGTGAAGTTTCTAAAAGATGGTAATCAATAATGAGACAGTAGTGGATCACAAAATGATTAACATGTTTGCTTTAGTACAGCAAAAGCAGTATTCGTTTGATTTAGTTTCATCATTCCAAGCAGAATCAGAAAAAAATGTGATTTCTGACTGCATTTGCCAAAAAACTGGTGCTCCCTGATTGCATACTCTGTGACTGCACATGTAAGATATAACTCTTTAAAATGTTTCCTACTAGCCTACTCTAGGACAGCAGGGACATGTTGGGATGAGGCTCACAAGGGATACTAGTAATCAGGCTTGAAGCTACGCTGGTTATCTCATCATCATGGAAATAGAGGCAATGCAAACATGGTAGGATAATCTTCCTAGATTATTAAAAAAATGTTCTACATATCACATATGCAATTCTTCATCAAACAATAGTCCTTCATTATACTGAATCAAATGGCGACTGAAATTATTTCGTGCTGCAGTACATTTTGTTTACATTTCTGATTTGCCTCCACAGCATCAAAATTTTATTCTTTTATTTGTGCTTCCAAAGGCATTTGATGTTCCTGACTAGTATGCAAAGGTTTTGGATCTTGACTTTGACAGTCGCCACTTTTCTCTTAGGAAATAATTGTCTTGATCCTAGCTTTTCTGAATCTTCAAAGCAAATTAGAGTTAACATAAGATGAAAATTTCCATCAAACTGGAGAACAAAACTTCTCACTCTGATCTTAAACACAAACAAGGAGAGGACTGAGTGAAAATCACATCCAGATGGAATCTCTGTAGCATATGTATTTATGGTTGATTCTTTTTTACTTCAGCCAATGTGTTAAGTCATTTGACAGATATTACTCATGAAACCTATGGATATTGTATAATGAGATAATTTGTATTTCATTTTGCATCAAGGACAAGGACAATTGATGCTCACCAGGGAAAATTTGTCTTGTCTATTCTCTGCAAAAATTCCAATGATAAGATTCATGAATGCTTGCATCGAGCCCTGCTGCACAGCAACAAAGAGTTAAAAGCATGAACTCTTGAGGAACTAGTGTTCAATATGCTTACAGAAATCTTTAATATCTAATATGTATGACTGAACAAGACTAGGGTTTTAAAGCATATGTTGCATTTAGAATTTTTTCTGTTAATCAAGTAGGATTAGTGCAAAAGAATAGGTATGATATTTGCATACCGGTGCAGTAGTTTGTATGGCTTCAACAAGGTTCTGATCAACATTTTCCTTGCCATTTGTCATTTTTTCAGCAAACCGCTTTAATAAAGCTCCCATTACATCTTTCAACCAAAGCATGTGGTTAAGAATGTGTAAATCAAAGAATTTTTAATTTTCAAGCATCAATAGTTTCTAGAACTTCGAAGCATGAAATCAACTCAATAACTTGCTCTTAATGAGAAGCTTCAAAAGTAGGCAACTTCATCTCTTAAGCAGCTACAAGAAAATTTCTACATTCTCAAATGATGATAGGCAGATAAAGGTCGTCCTTCTGGAGGAAGTGATGAAACATGATTTGCAACCACCTGCTAAACAGCCCAAGTCAAATAACAGGGTAGAAAAAGAAAGGCTGGATTTCAAGACAATAACAGGTTTCATAAAATATGTGAACATTCCAATGGGCATAAATGGTATCCCACCTTAGACACTGCTCCTGGTTGAACCTTGTTGATAAGATTACATAAAATGATCCCACTTCTCAAGCAAAGACGAAACTCCTCCTTAGATGGCTCGCATGGCATATCTAGAGATCCAACCATGCTCTTTATCCATGTTGTAGCTTGAAACCTTCTATTAGCTGTAAAATATCATACATAACAAGAAGTGTAGTTAAGGTCAAAACCCTCAAGGTTTCAGTCAAAACAGAACTTATTTCAATCCTAAAAAATAGAGCCCATGTTAAACAAAATATATAATCTATATCATAAACTATGGTCAAACCTCCCAAGCCAGACTGAAAATGTGGGTTTGATATGGAGATACTGGATTATTCTAGAGAAGACTTATTCAACATAGCAACTTAAGATCAGTAACTGCACGAAATAACAACTAGGCCCAAGGGATTGGATGTACTTCTGCACACAAAGATATGAAACCAATGATGAATCACTGTACTTGTAGGGTATTTTGAGATGTCTATATGAGGGTATGTGTCTTTTTGATCTAAATATGCGAAATCAAGTTGCTATTCAGTGCAACCATGAAAAAGCTCAGGGTTAGCTCTGTACTTTATAATTAACATCATAACAAAAAACATAGCATCAAAAACAGGGGAAATGAGCCCTAAAATAAAGTCCAAGTCATCATAAAAAGAGAAATTGAAAAACTAAATATAATACTATCAGTTCACCTGCTTCCTCTGCTTTCAGTGAAGCCAAACGACCATCACAGATGCTCTTAGCTTGCGATCTACTACCTTCTTCTATGTTAGAAACCTGTAAATCCATGGCAGTCCTGAGCGTATTGTTTGCAAATGCATCGTGCCTTCTTTGACTAAACGAACTTCTGGGAGGAGGATAGGGAGAAGTGTTGCGAAACAGTGGGGCAAGGACCTGTTTACGCCTCCACTAAAGCCATTGAGGGTCAGTTGAAGGTGTGTCTCTTTATCATCTGAAATTTCACACACTGCCTCAATGGCCTGCTCCCACCTTACTGCTGGAACTTAAGAGATCGATTTTGGTTGATTTCGATAGTCTTGATAGAGAAAATCAATAATGAACTAGAAAGAATCAATTGTGCCAAGTATGAACTCCAAGCACTAATTTGTGGCAGTAGTGTGCACAATGTTGCGGCTGCTTGTTTGCACATATTGTAAGTGGTAGTGGGCACAACGCTGCGCCTGCTTGTGCGCATAAGGCGGCCATTATAGAGGCGAACTGTTCTTGGCAGTGATGCCCTCCAACATGGGCCGAAACTCCGCTATGCCCAACTGCCAACTATTATCTGCGCTGGTACAGATGTCAAATTGTCATTGGAAGGAGGGCGACGAAAATAGGCATCTCTGATTGGTTGGATCTGCCCAGCCAAAGCCTGCAGAGAAACGTGTTCTAGGCAGTGATGCCCTCCACTGCCCTCCAACATGGGCCGAAACTCCACTATGCCCAACCACCAACTTTTATCTGCGCTGGTACAGATGTCAAATTGTCATTGGAAGGGGGGCAACAAAAATAGGCGTCTCTGATTGGCTAGATCTGCCCAAGCCAAAGCCCGTAGAGAAATGCTTATCGGCATAATAGGCATAATAAAAATAAACAAGTAGGATAGCATAACACAAACCTTGGTATCATGGATAAGTATTTGAAATGTACAAAGCTTAGCAACCAAAATAAGAGTCACAAATGCTTGCTGCCACACAAAATTGAGGAAAACAACAATAATTCATTTCTATTTTCAAAAACAATTGCAACAAATGACAATATTCATTTTATTTTTGAAGTCTTTAGACGACTAGAGAGCACATATATTGATCCAAAAGCTTAAATGTCGACCCGAATTTCTGAAGTTTTAGAGAAGCTTCCCTTGTTTGGTCTTGGTCACCAGCTAGCACTTTCTTCTTAAGTTCCTTGTTTTCCTTTTTCAAATTGATAATCTCTTCCATGGCAGCTGTAAGTTGAGCAAGGAGATCTTCTACAAAATCTTTTTCATTCGGAGCACCAACTCCCAGGACACCAATCCTTCTAGTTTTGAGGCACCAACCTCAAGGGCTCCAACCCTCTGCTATCAAGGTACCAACCTTGGATATAGGAGCACCAACTCCAAGGACACCAATCCTTCCAACTTCTGAGGCACCAAACCCAAGGGCTCCGACCCAATCTTGTCAAGGAATGTTTGATAGTAATGTTCTGCTCCCAAAATTCTTCTTTACTGAATTTTGTCTGTTTACAGCTTCACTGTAGTCTCCATGCTACAGCATCAATGGCAACCAGTCTTCATATGAAGAAGTCTTTACAACTCTTCATACTATCCACACAGAGTCTACAAAAGTTATCTCATGATGATATCAAATAGCCAACATGATCTTTGATAATGTCTCCACACAACTTTAGTGAGTCTACTATTAGTCGCACTAAGCTTTGCACAAGAACCAACTCTCTGTTTCAAACCTCTGTTCTACCAGTCATAGAAAATGCTTCAAGCGTGACTGTTTCTCACTATTCTCTTACTTCCTAGAAACAAAATCACATATGCTTCAATGCCAGCGTTGGCTACTGATCCCTTCAAACGATGTCAAATAAAACTTTATTTATTATATTAGAGAATAGTTCTTCAAAATGTACCTGATTAATTCATCTCAAGTCTGAGTCTTTCACAGGGTAACACGATCAACAGAATTTCTCGTCCTTCGACTGCCTCCTGTCTTGCTGGACCTTCGTCTTCCTTCTATCCTACTGTACCTTCGACCCTTTTCTGTTCTGCTGGACCTACGGCTTGACCAATTAGCCAACAACAACAGCATACAGACAATTCTCTGTTTTCTTATCTTTGATACGCCTGACCTTTGGCTTCCCTTTCGCTCGCTTGAGCTTCGGCTTCCTCAACGCTTGCTCGACCCTCTGGCTTCCCTCCTCCGGTCGATTTAGCTTCCTCTATGCTTGCTTGACCATCTATGCTCGCTTGACACTTCGACTTCCCGATCCATGGCTTCCTTTGTCTATTCGAGTGTTCCAATACTCACAGGACACGTTCAGAAGGAAGAGAGGCCGAAATACAACAATGTTGCATATTAAAGAAAATCAAAGAGGCCCTTTTTCTTTAATAATATTCATACAATAGACTTCATTATTTGTTCACGGAAACCATATAAGAGAGGCTATAGCCATATAGAGGTCCCACATGCCACGTCATCCTTTTATCGCAATAGTCGCTTTAATATGACAAGGCCTTCAGTCTTTAAACCTGGACCATACAATATACTGAAATACGAGGATGCACAGGAAATACGCGGAAAACACCCTCCGAACACATAAGGCTGGACTTCAAATGTATTACGCTCGCATCTATAACTTCATCGGGTCCGCTCCTCCACAACTTTATCGCAATCGACAGATTTGCACATAACATAGCCAATTCCCCTTCTGCCGACAGCAAGGATGTGACATTCAATGCTCTGTTTTTAATGAATCCATCGGATCCATATGTATATTTCGCAATCGGCACTTTATAGTGTGGCAAGGCTTTACAATATATGCGATATGCGACGAATGCGATAATATATTAAATCATATTGCAATGGTGTAGTCGGGTCCGAGTTATTATTGCAATCGCAGTTTTAACATGACAATGGCTTTAAAGTTTAAACGTTGCGATACATAACTCCTGATATGACGGACGCGATATACCATTAGGGTGCGATATAATAGGACCATCGGGTCCGCAACTGTATATCGCAGTCGGGGGTTTCAGGGGTGACAACCCTTCATAACTTGCGATATGAGAGTTCCGATAGGCGGATGCGATATAACAATACATCATAACAATACATCATATTATAATGGTCCTGTGGGTCCATATATATATATATATATATATATATATATATATATATATATATATATATATATATATATATATATATATATATATATATATATATATATATATATATATATATTGCAATCACATATTTTAATGTGGCAAGGCTTAAAGCCAGAATACAAGGATACATATGAAATACACTGAAAACCCCGCTCTGAAACACTTAGCCGGACTTCAACTATTTATACACCCAGACATATATATCGTCGGGTCCACACATGCACATTTTCCGATGTTTGCCTTTTTCGGATCAATCCTCCACCGTAGATCTTACCATCCCATCCGACGGTTGATATTACACCTGACCAACAAAGCTGCTCAGTGATCTTGCACCGTAGATCAAAATGCATTTGATCCAACACTCGACAATGATATCGGGTGAGCTACATGCACGAGGATTACCCGCCCGATAAGGCGGTTTCCTCTCTCCTTCTCCTGCCATGCGTCAGTCGATGAATGGTATCGGGTGATCAACCCTAAATACCACTTACAGCCTTGAGTCCGCCCGAAAACCACTTCCACTGTTACAAAACCGCTAGTTAACTGTTGAACGCGGATACGATGTCATATTAAGGATTGTTCCTATAACCTATTCGGGTTCGTGTTATTATATCGTATCTATATATATACTCCTCTGCTCTTTGTACTCCTCTGTTATACTCTTGGCATATGCAATACTCCCGATAGTCCTTCCTTTGGCTTCCGATAGCTCTACTCCTCCGCTCTTACACTTACTTGGCTTTCCTGTGGCTTCCAATACCGCTCCACTACATCTTCTCTGCTTTGATAGCTCTGCTATATTATTCCTTTGATATTGCATGATATGGCTCCTCTGTTAACTGCTCTTCCGCTGGCTTCTCCTCTTGATGCGTGTTCCTCTTCTGATTCTTAGTTCTTGCCTTTTTCCACTGTGTGTTCCTCTTTGCTTCTTCCGTTGAACTTCTTCCTCTAGCTTTTCTTTGGTTGCTCCTGTTTCTTCATGAATCTACTTCTCCTTCTCCTTGGCCTCACATCATTGTTCACTGTCCAGAATATTGCCATATTGACATCAATGACAATCCAGGTCAACAATCTCCCCCTTTGTTATTGATGGCAATATTCTTCTTCTCTCCCCCTTTGACATCAATGGCAAAGGAGTGCTCAGGGACTCCCCCTATCAAACTCCTTATGTTCTTTATGAATAGTAGATCTTCATGAGTATGTTACTCCCCCTGTAATAGTGCTCTTCTTTTTACTCAAGATAGAGGGATTGATGATTTATCATCAATTAGCACATTATCCCCTCTTCATGTCTCAGAACTACTTTATCATGGCTTCAAAAATGCTTAAGGATGCTCCACTTCAATGCTTTCAAACAAATTGCAAATAGACACACACCAAATGATCAAGTCCAGGTTTTTATGCTTCAATCCATATTTTTTTGTCTCCACAGTCAGAATTAAGAGGTCTTCATAGTTCGAATTAAGGGAAAAAATGCCACTGAAATTGTCTTTCTTGCTATCTCTTTTTAGATCAGAGTTCCTTTGTATTTTTGTGCTTCTCCTTAAGTTACTGAGCTATATTCGACTGCACAAAATTCTCCTTTTTATAGTCTTTTGATGAGCCATCTTTTCCTTGTTTTCTTGGAAAAAAAAGATCTCTACAAGTTATCTCCACAAGCAGATTTTGATATCCAATCTGTCACTGTCTTTTAAATTCTTTTTACTGATTTGCATCTTTTTGCAATGCTTCAGTTTTGTTAGGTGCTGCCAACTGCTCTTGCTTCATGCTTCATTCCCAGATGTATCTGTTTGTTTGAAGGTTGCCTCTATTTGTGTCCATAATCTACCTGTTCTCACATCAAATCCCTGAGTCGAAACATTTAACATTTGTAATATCAACACCATAGTTATTTGCCCTATTTCTCTAGTATTAGATGACCTTCTCTGTTGCTTCAATTACTACTTAGTGATCAAGTGAAAAAAAAAAACATCTTCAACACCAGTCCAAAGAATAGTTAAGAGATCAAGTTCTTCAATGGAGTGCTCCTGAGAAATGATCTTTATCAATGAATGATTGTTAATATAGCTCAACAAGGATTTCATAATGACCCTTTCACTAATAGCTTCTGCAATAATGATCAAGAATCACAGACTCCCCCTAACTGTATGCATCATCTCTTTTGGCAGAGTCTTCCCCCCCATCAAATGCTTAGATTGTCAAAAATCAAGCCAGTAACATGTGTCATTGGCTGGAGAGTTCAAGGGACTTTCGGATTGTATTTGCTTCCTTCTCCATATTTGTGTAACTTTCTTCTTTTGCATAGTTATAGCTTGTGTAAGAGCCCAAGTTAAGTTACAATAACATGCCATATGACCAATGTTAATGACACTTGAAGCATTCTACATTGTTCATGAATAAGAATTCATGATTTCTTCCTGCAAAATTATTCCTTGGAGATTGTTGGGGACCATAATATCTATCTTTATGATATGGTTGGGGACCATAACATCTATCTTTATGATATGCTTTACAATCTTTTGCCATGTGACCAAAGTTTGTGCAAGAATAAAAATAACCAAGAAATAAACTTTGGTACCTAGGAGATGGAGATTTCCTTGATGTACTTCTGAAGTCTTTCTTTCTTGAGATCCTTTGATGATAATCATTGCTTCTAGCATCCTTGACATTATCTACATTTCTTCTTGGAGCAGGATCTCTTCCATTGTTGCCTTGATTTTTCTCCTTGCTTTTGCTAGAACTGGGAGCATCACCATTTCTTTCTGGCTTCTTCACATCCCTTTTGTTTGAACCACTATCATTCTTGTTTGAGGATTCACCTGCATACCCGAGACCTGATTTATAAATGGACATCTTTGATGGATGAGCATGTCATCCAAGGCTTGAGAGCTCTTCAAGGTTTTGTTCATCCCTTCAACCTTTTTCCTGAGGAAGGCAATCTCTTCTTCCAATCTTTCACACTCATATTTCTTCTTAGCAAGTTGTTTCTTAGTTTCTTCCTTGATATGAGCAACTTCATTTGCTTCTATTTTAAGGGAGATGATATCTGACTTCATTTTGAAGATTTATTCATTTTCCTTTGCTAGACTGCTCTCCATTTCTTCCTTGATCCTTGTAGCTTTACATGTTTCGGCCTTGAGAAGTTTGATGTTAGATTTTAATTTGAAAATTTCTTCATCCTTTGCTTTTAGTTGACATATCATGGTGTTTCTCTCCTTTTCTGCTTCATCAACCTATTCTTCTATGATTACCAATGTTTCCATTGTCTTCTCAGCTCCTTGTGCTAACTTTATTGCTTCTTGTAGTTGAGATTTGAGAGAGGAGACCTCTACCATGTACTGACCAATCTCTTCTTCAAGTTTTTTCAAGCTCTTGTGCCTTTGTTCAAGTTGACTTAACAAGGTGTCTTCCCGTTTCTTTGCTTTATCCAATTGATTTGTCATGGATATGACTTCTTCATGATGCTTTCTTTTGTTTTGATGAAATTCCTTCTTAAGCTTGGCAAGTTCTTCATCCCTTTCCTGTATTTGAAGCTGGAGAAGGTCAACTTTCTCCCTTGTTTGGTCTTGGTCACCAGCTAGTGCTTTCTTCTTAAGTTCCTTGTTTTCCTTTTTCAAATTGATAATCTCTTCCATGGAAGCTGTAAGTTGAGCGAGGAGATCTTCTACAAAATCTTTTTCATTAGGAGCACCAACTCCGAGGACACCAATCCTTCCAGTTCTGAGGCACCAACCTCAAGGGCTCCAACCCTCTGTTGTCAAGGCACCAACCTTGGATATAGGAGCACCAACTCCAAGGACACCAATCCTTCCAACTTCTAAGGCACCAACCCCAAGGGCTCCGACCCAATCTTGTCAAGGCATGTTTGATAATAATGTTCTGCTCCCAAAATTCTTCTTTACTAAATTCTGTCTGTTTACAACTTCACTGTAGTCTCCATGCTACAGCATCAATGGCAACCAGTCTTCATATGAAGAAGTCTTTACAACCCTTCATATTGTCCACACAGAGTCTGCAAAAGTTATCTCATGATGATATCAGATAGCCAACATGATCTCTAATAATGTCTCCACACAGCTTTAGTGAGTCCACTATTAGCTGCACTAAGCTCTGCACAAGAACCAACTCTCTGTTTCAAACCTCTGTTCTACCAGTCACAGAAAATGCTTCAGGCGTGACTGCTTCTCACTGTTCTCTTACTTCCCAGAAACAAAATCACATATGCTTCAATGCCAGTGCTGGCTACTACTCCCTTCAAACGATGTCAAATAAAACTTTATTTATTATATCACAGAATAGTTCTTCAGAATGTACCTGATTAATTCATCTCAGGTCTGAGTCTTTCACAGGGTAACATGATCAACAGAATTGCTCATCCTTCCACTGCCTCCTGTCCTGCTGGACCTTCGTCCTCCTTCTGTCCTGCTGGACCTTCGGCCCTTTTCTGTTCAGCTGTACCTACGGCTTGACCAGTTAGCCAACAACAACAACATACAGACAATTCTCTGTTTTCTTATCTTTGATACACCTAACCTTTGGCTTCCCTTTCGCTCGCTTGAGCTTCGGTTTCCTCAACGCTCGCTCGACCTTCTAGCTACCCTCCTCCGGTCGCTTTAGCTTCCTCTGTGCTTTCTTGACCATCTATGCTCGCTTGACACTTCAGCTTCCCAATTCATGGCTTCCTCTGTCTGTTCGAGTGTTCCAATACTCACAGGACGCATTCAGAAGGAAGAGAGGCCGAAACACAATAGTGTTGCATATTAAAGAATATCAGAGAGGCCATTTTTCTTTAATAATATTCATACAATAGACTTCATTATTTGTTCACGGAAACCATATAAGAGAGGTTATAGCCATATAGAGGTCCCACATGCCATGTCATCCTTTTATCACAATCGTCGCTTTAATATGACAAGGCCTTGAGTCTTTAAACCCAGGACCATACAATATATCGAAATACGAGGATGCACAAGAAATACACGGAAAACACCCTCCGAACACATAAGGTCAGACTTCAAATGTATTACGCCCGCATCTATAACTTCATCAGGTCCGCTCCTCCACAACTTTGTCGCAATCGACAGATTTGCACATAACATAGCCAATTCCCCTTCTACAGATGGGACGAATGCGACATTCAATGAACTGTTTTTAATGGATCCATCAGGTCCATATGTATATATCGCAATTAGCGCTTTATAGTGTGGCAAGGCTTTACAATATATGCGATATGTGGCGGATGCGATAATATATATTAAATCATATTGCAATGGTGTAGTCGGGTCCGCGTTGTTATCACAATCGCAGTTTTAACATGACAATGGCTTTAAACACTGTGATACATAACTCCCGATATGACAAACAAGATATACCATTAAGGCGCAATATAATAGGACCATCGGTTCCGCAACTGTATATCGCAGTCAGGGGTTTCGGGGGTGACACCCCTTCATAACTTGCGATATGAGAGTTCCGATAGGCGGATGCGATATAACAATACATCATATTGTAATGGTCCCGTGGGTCCATAGAGAGAGAGAGAGAGAAAGAGATATATATATATATATATATATATATATATATCTATATATATATATATATATATATATATATATATATATATCGCAAACGCATATTTTAATGTGGCAAGGCTTAAAGCCGAAATACAAGGATACATATGAAATACACTGAAAACCCCGCTCCGAAACACTTAGCCAGACTTCAACTATTTATACACCTAGACATATATATCGTCGGGTCCGCACATGCACGTTTTTTGATGTTTTCCTTTTCCGGATCAATCCTCCACCATAGATCTTACCATCCAATCCGACGGTTGATATTACACCCGACCAAAAAAGTTGCTCGGTGATCTTTGTTAGGCCCCCATACTACTAGTGTAACCCCTTATTGTTATTAGTACAACCCACTTATTATATTGATGTACCCATGTAGTGCTCATATTGTTACTATTGTGCCCCATAGAAGCCCAATATTGTTATTATTGTGCCCTTACATTATTATTGTTATGTCGGCTCTGATTATGTTATGACCCCTTAGACTCCTATATATAGAAAGGAGGTCTTTTCATTTGTATCATCCAAGAATTATTCATTTATGTAATGTAAAGGAAGGTGCCCCCTCGAAGAGGCTGAATTCTAAGGCGTTGATCTATCTTTTCTATCTTTTCTTGAGCAGGTTTCATAACATTTGGTATCAGAGCTTTGGATTCTAGGGTTTCGCTGCTCCAAACAGGTCATCGTGGAATTTTCGCTATAACTTCTTTTCTGCGACGTTTCAGAATCTAAAACAAAAACCCATTTGAGAAGACATCGCGCTGAACCTCAGGTCCGAATTTCAAAGCTTTTCGCGCTATACTTGTGGAGATAAAGATCTGAGAAAGTTGGTCTTTTTGCATACTCCTGAATTACATTCCAAACAGGTGACCTAGGGAAAATCATCATAACTTTCTCTCTGAGCATCGGATTGAAATTTAGTAAGAAGTTACAAAAAGAGGACGGAATGTAGTTTCTTGTAGATATTTTGTAAAACCAAAGGTTGAAAAAGTGACTCGTGGCACGTCGTACAAGTTCGCACTACTGAACTAGTCTATAATCAAGTCACTGTGGGAGATTTCGCATAACTCTTCCTTGGAGAATCCAATTTGGATCGGACTAGTGGCATTGGAAAGAGGACACAGAGGGCTACTACAGGTCGCAATTTCAGAACTGGAAGATCCGAAATTACAGAGTTACAGTCGTTTCAAGATTGAGCTCCTAAAATCAAGAAAAAGCGAGATGAGGAAGTTTGATGGCAAGGATCCGATAAATTGGATACTACAGATGGAGAAATATTTTGATCTACATGGTGTACCACTGTTACAAAAGGTATGTATTGCATCTTTATATTTAGAACCAGATCAATTTTTATGGTATGAAGGGCTTTGTTCTCGTAAACAACTTGTTACATGGTCAATTTTCACGGAGGAAATGGTAGCACATTATGAGGATACAAAGAGCAACACCTTCTTTAGAGCAACACCACAACAATTGGAAATGGTAAAAGGTCTTTGTGACATAGTGGAAAGCAAAATTATGGAAACCAGGAAGCATACCCCTCACAACTATAAATATGGAAGTGTTGTTTCTCCTAGCATTCCACAACCTACAAGGGTTACACCACAACAATTGGAAGAAAAAAGAGAAAAAGGGCTTTGTTACAATTGTGATAGCAAATGCACTAAAGGTCATAAGTGTGCTGAGAAGAAATTATTTTACATAGAATATGAAGAGGAGGAAGAAAAGGATCAAGAAACATCAAAAGAAGAGGATATACGCCAAGACCCAACCCCAGAGAAAGAAGAAACGAATCAGACCATATCTTGTAAACCATTGGCAAGAATTACCACTCCTCAAACTCTCAAGATAGAAGGACATATCAAGAAGAAAAAGGTGCAAGAAGTGAAAGATCACATCGAGAAAGAAGAAATAAATCCAACCATATCTTGTAATTCATTGGTCGAAATTACCACTCCTCAAACTATCAAGATAGAAGGACATATCAAGAAGAAAAATGTTCAAGAAGTGAAAGATCACATCGAGCATCAAGAAATGAATCCGACCATATCTTGTAAAGGATTGGAAGAAATTTCCACTCCTCAAACTCTAGAGATAGAAGGACATATCAAGAAGAAAAAGGTTCAAGCAGTGAAAGATCACATCGAGCATCAACAACAATTTCTCCAACTTTTAATGGATAACGTCACTTCGGTGCAAAATCAAACGAAACAATAGGTAGATCGACATCGTAGTGAAAAATGTTTTGATGTAGGTGATTGGGTATTTTTATTGCTACATATCAAGCAAGTTATTTATGAGAAGGAAATGTTCGCAATACTACATGCACTTAAAAAATGGCGACCTTACCGAATGGGAAGACTCTTCAAGGATGAGGATGTGGAAGCATTGTTTTGTACTATTTCTATTATCCAACCAGATTGAATAAATGAAGCAAGGGATGAATGGAAGAAGGATGAAGAAGTATGGCCACTTATTCAAAAATTGCAAAAGATCCCAATTCAAACAATATTGCCAGAAATTGAAGAGGAAGGAAAAATCATATTGGAACCTAGAGCAGTGACAGAAACAAGAACCCGACAGCTACGAAATCGATCAATTTCAGAGTATCTCATCAAGTGGAAGAACTTACCCACTGAAGATTCCACATGGGAGGACAAGAATTTATTACAGAAGGATCAAGAATTACTCAAGCGTTGAGGACAATGCTTTTTGAAGGAGAAGGGCATGTTAGGCCCCTATACTACTAGTGTAACCCCTTATTGTTATTAGTACAACCCACTTATTATATTGATGTACCCATGTAGTGCCCATATTGTTACTATTGTGCCCCATAGAAGCCCACTATTGTTATTATTGTGCCCTTACATTATTATTGTTATGTCGGCTCTGATTATGTTATGACCCCTTAGACTTCTATATATAGAAAGGAGGCCTTTTCATTTGTATCATCCAAGAATTGTTCATTTATGTAATGTAAAGGAGGTTGCCCCCTCGAAGAGGCTGAATTCTAAGGCGTTGATCTATCTTTTCTATCTTTTCTTGCGTTGGTTTCATAACAATCTTGCACCGTAGATCAAAATGCATTTGATCTAACACTCGACAATGATATCGGATGAGCTACATGCACGAGGATTACCCACCCGATAAGGTGGTTTCCTCTCTCCTTCTCCTGCCACGCGTCAGTCGATGAATGGTATCGGGTGATCAGCCCTAAATACCACTTACAGCCTTGAGTCCGCTCGAAAACCACTGCCATTGTTACAAAATCGCCAGTTAACTGTTGAACGCGGATACAATGTCATATTAGGGATTGTTGCTATAACCTGTTCGGGTCCGTGTTATTATATCGCATCTATATATATATATATATATATATATATATATATATATATATATATATATATATATACTCCTCCGCTCTTTGTACTCCTCCGTTATACTCTTGGCATATGTGATACTCCCGATAGTTCTTCCTTTGGCTTCCGATAGCTCTACTCCTCCGCTCTTACACTTACTTGGCTTTCCTGTGGCTTCCGATACCGCTCCACTACCTCTTCTCTACTTTGATAACTCTGCTCTGTTATTCCTCCGATATCGCATGATATGGCTCCTCTGTTAACTTCTCTTTCGCTGGCTGCTCCTCTTGATACGTGTTCCTCCTCTGATTCTTAGTTCTTGCCTTTTTCCTCTATGTGTTCCTCTTTTCTTCTTCCGTTGAACTTCTTCCTCTGGCTTTCCTTTGGCTGCTCCTATTTCTTCATGAATCTACTTCTCCTTCTCTTTGGCCTCACATCATTGTTTACTGTCCAGAATATTGCCATATTGACATCAATGACAATCCAGGTCAACATCTAGTCCTCCCCCTTGTGTTCCTCTTATTCTGAAATCTCCTTTGTCTCTTCACATCCTGCCCCTTCCCTCCCTTTTGTCTATCGTTAACATTTGTCTAAGTCTAGGGTTTGGGAATCTCTATTAAGTGGTATAACTTTTTTGACTCTCTTTCGGGCAATGGCTTTGGTAAACACAATTGCAATTGCAAAGAAAAAAGCTTAGCTCGATTGTTGCTTCAACAATAATCACCACCTTAAAAATAGCACTCTCATTTGTTTTTTTTCGATTGAATCTTCAATTATGCTTCTTCTTGCAGTAGCTAGAGGTTGTTCCCTCACCCTAAGCATATGTAGTCACCAAAGCTACTGTTGTAGATGTGCATGTCTCAGTGGAAGCTAGAGCATACCTAGGTTGAACCGGATGTTGGGAAATTAGGGAATTGTAATGAATGCTTCCACCAAGATAGTAGGTGGAATGAGAAGGAATGTTGAGTCTGGTGCCTTTTCCTCTGCTTATGGCTTTGGATATGCCTTAGATGCCTAGGATGACACTAGAACTTACTCACAGTTCAGTTGATGGTCTATTTGTGAGGTGGTGGAGGAATGTCATTTGAATGTGCTACCAAGTATCATAAATTGTTAGGATATTGCACAACCCGGGTGGAATGGATGAAGCTTGGCTCTGCAACTCTCTGACCTAGGGTTTTGGATCGCAGTCTGTGCACTATTACCCACTCTGGCAGGGGGCAGTGCCCTTTTCACTGATCTAAGGCAGCGAGGGCTTGCCCTGGCCCAACAGATGAACCAAGCGGGGGCCATTGGGGCCCCTTCCTACAAACAAATAATGATGGACAAAGGTAAAAACCCTTTGGAAGGAGTGCAGATCATGAGTTCAGACACCACAGGGAAAAATGAGCTCAGCAAGAAGACAAAACTAGATGGCAACACTAAGGAAACCTAGTTTCCAAATCAGACAAAAAGCATCAAAATTTTGGAAGGAAAAGACAAACCAAATCCCACTCAAGGAGCGGGAAAGAATACCAAAGAAGTGAAGGCTGCTGAAACCTCCCCCTTGAAAGTCCCAGCGCCAGCAGAATTGGACATGGAAGACAAACAATAAAGAGACTAGGGGTGTTGCAAGCCAAAAACTACAGAAAACCTGAGGGTTATCATCACCGACCCCGAACTGCAAGCCTATAGGGATCATATGGCTATTCATGCAGTGATCTACAAGTTCATGGGCTTTTGGCCCACAGAAAAAGCCTTATGCCAATGGATCAAACAAACTTGGAAGCCGAAAGGAGATGTTAAACTCCACCTGGGGGCCAAAGGATTTTTTACGGTGGTCTTTGCAAAGCTTGAAGACAGAGACCACATCTTTGATGGAGGCCCTTACTTCTATGCCTCGGCAGGCCTCTACATGAGACCCTGGAAACCAAATTTCGCACCAGAACAGGAAACATTCAAGCATGTTCCTGTTTGGATTCACCTGTTTTCCCTCCCTATCGACTACTGGAGACTGGCGGCTTTGGAACAAATCGGCAATAAATTGGGCACCTTCATTCAAGCGTTTGAAGCAACCCTCCAAAAAAGGTACACATCTTGCGCTAGAATCTGTGTTGAAATGGATGTTTTAGGTGCTCTCCATGAAGGTTTATGGTTGGATTATAGAGATGAAGTCTTTTTCCAAGCCATAGACTACGAACAAATACCCTTCAGATGCAGAAAATGCCATGAACATGACCATCTGATTCGGGAATGTCCCATGCACAAGCCCGTAGAGAAAGCTAAGGATCTCCCTAGCAAAAATCACGATGGTTTCGTCCGACCCACAGGCAAACACTGAACCAATAGAAGGAACCAACCGAAGATGGGAAACACCAACAAAAGGTCTATGAATGCCTTTGAGGTGCTTGGAGAGGAAACTGGGGCAGATGAGGATACCCAAACACCGACTTCTGAGCAGGAAATCTCAGAAATGAACAATCAGAACACCCAGATGCCAACTCCAATCTCAATTGACGATTTTCTCCGAGATCCAGGATTGAGGAAAGACGCAGAAGGGGACAAGGAAATGACATTAAGTGAAGTGGGCACAGAGGATCAGGACCTAAATGACACTCTAAAACAAGAAGGAATGGACCTTCATACCATCGTTGAACAATGGAAACAAAAAGGAGTGGAGCACATTCCAGAGGAAGAGATTGACAGAGTCAACTTCCTCTTTCTATCAAGGCAGGATGCAGCCCTGAGAGGGCAGAAAAGGGGTTTGGGAGCAATAAAGGGACTGGGCATCAAGGAACAAAACCTACATCAAGCTCATTCTACTGCAAAACATAGAAAGAAACGGGGCAGAAGAACAAACAATGAAGCGCTCCATGAGCTCGGCCAAATGCTCATCAACTCGGGCAAGATGAAAGCCCTTGAGGCTTTCCCTCTCTCCTCATAATTATTGTTTAACTATGAAGATACTCTCATGGAATGCAAGAGGGCTCAACAACCAAACCAAACACAGATTATTGAAAAAGAAATTCACACAGGAAAATCCAGACATTGTTTTCCTGCAGGAAACCAAATGCTCTAGGTTAAAGCCGGAAGGGATAGGCAGAAGCCTAGGAAAGAGAATGGAGCACTTGGAGGTAGAAGGTAATGGTCTGGAAGGGGGCTTAGCCATCTTCGGGAACCCCCAATCCCTTCTCCTCCTTAACGCCGAGGCCTCCAAATCTTTCATTTCCCTTGAAATGCAAATCCTGGGAGAAGTTGGCATATACTTATTCACTAATGTTTACAGCCCCCAAAGGCTGGAGGATAAGCTACAGCTATTGGACAACCTATCCAAGATCCAACAAAGACACTCTAATGCTAAGGCTATCTATGGTGGCAATTTCAACATGATTACCTCTCTGGGGGAAAAGAAGGGTGGACTTCGAACCCTAAATAGAGATGCAGAGGCCTTCATTTCTTTCATAAGAATGGCTAACCTGGTGGACATCCAACCCAAAAATGGCATTTTCACTTGGAATAATAAGAGAGGAGGGAACAGGCTCATTACATCTAGGCTTGATCAGTTTTTTATCTCGGACACCATTCTCCTTGAGGGAGTCACAATGGAATCTGATATTATTCCATCTGGAGGATCGGATCATTGGCCCGTCTCTTTACAGGCAACCATTCTTGGAACTCCAAAAAACAAACCTTTTCACTTTGAAAAATTCTGGCTCAGTCATTCGACTTTCACCACCAACATCCAACTATGGTGGAACGAGAATTTGGAAGCTAGAGGTACCAAAATGTTTCGGCTCCAAGCTAGATTAAAGCACATAAAGGCAAAGCTACGAACTTGGAACCAAGAGGTCTTTGGTAACATCATTGGGGACAAGCAAGCCCTGGGGAATCAGATGACTCTAATACATAACAACTAGATCAAGGGGGACATATCTCAGAACTCCATTAACACGGAGCGTAACCTCCTGCAAAAATGGAATGAGAGATGTAATCAGGAAGAGACTTTATGGAGACAAAAATCCCGTATTCAATGGCTGAACGGGGAGAAAAACACCAAATTTTTCCATCGATCAACCATGGATTACAGATGCACTAATAAAATAACCAAGCTTAAGGATGAACAGGGTACCTCCTTTCAATCTCATCAGGAGATTGCCTCCATCCTCAAGAACCACTTCAGACTCATTGCTACAAAACCGAACATCAACAGACAAGAGGCTATCAATACAGTCATTACCTCTATTCCCAAGCTAATCACAGAGGAACAGAACAGGTCCTTAGACCGCCCGGTCACCCTTCTGGAGGTTGAAGAGGCAGTGAAAGACATGGCCAATGGCAAGGCCCCAGGACCAGATAGGTTCACCATTGACTTCTTCAAACCTTGCTGGGACATAGTGAAGCAGGACATATGGGCGGTAGTCGAGGACTCTAGAAGGTCCTCCTCCATACTCAAATCCATAAACTCCACTTTTATTGCCCTCATCCCCAAGGAGGACACTGCCTGCACGCCTTCTAAATTTCGACCTATAGCTCTCTGTAATGTGTTGTACAAGATCATCTCCAAAGTCATGGCCAACAAGTTAAAGCCTATTCTCCCTTTGATC
Source organism: Pinus tabuliformis (assembly GCA_031772625.1). Classification (NCBI taxonomy): domain Eukaryota; kingdom Viridiplantae; phylum Streptophyta; class Pinopsida; order Pinales; family Pinaceae; genus Pinus; species Pinus tabuliformis. The sequence goes on from CM062804.1 coordinate 1,117,978,001, forward strand.
ATCTCAGAAGAGTAGTCGGGTTATGTGGAAGGCAGGCAAATCATGGACAATGTTTTATTGGCACAGGAAATGATCCACACCCTTCAGTCTTAGAAAAAGGCTGGAATGATCATTCAACTGGACCTCTCAAAAGCATATGATAAGATCAGTTGGAATTATCTTGAAGCTATTTTGAAAGCTTTTGGTTTTGCCCAGCGTTGGATCAGATGGATTTTGGCCATGGTAAAATCTCCCAGCTTCTCTATTTTGGTCAATGGCGCCCCTTCGAACCCCTTCTTCCCGTCCAGAGGCATTCATCAGGGTGATCCTATCTCCCCTTTCCTTTTTGTTATCTTAATGGAAGGACTGAGTCGCATCATTAAATCGGCTAAGGATAGGAATATCATCAAAGGTCTTCAGCCCCTGAATCACTCTCTTGCAACTACTCATCAGCAATTCGTGGATGATACCATGCTGCATGGTACTCCTTCAGTTAAGGAAGCCCAAGGTTTCAAAGCCATTTTGAACCTGTTCAGCCAAGCATCTGGTATGGATCTTAACTTGGATAAATCCTCTGTTTTTTTTTCCATACGCACTTGGCGGTCCAAAAGCACCTCACTAATATCCTTGGTTTCAAAAGACGCAGCCTCCCATCAAAATATCTTGGCATTCCTCTCACTGGCAAGCCTTGGCAGAAACTCCACTGGGAGCATTTTCTCTCCAGGCTAGAGGACAGGGGAAATTACTGGACAAACTGAGTTTTGAATTTTGCAGGAAGACTTGTAATGACCAAGGCGGTTCTGCAAGCCATTCCTCTCTATATGCTTTCTATCCTCCCAGCGCCAAAAATGGTTATCATAAAATTAGGAATATTCAAAGAGCCTTTCTTTGGTCGGGCAAAGCAGATAAACATAAATGGGCTCTGGTAGCCTGGACTAAATTATGCAAACCCAAAAACATGGGGGGCTTAGGGCTGCAAGACTCGGACACTATCAAAAAATCTTATGGAGCCAAGCTTTGGTGGCGTTGGATCAAGGAACCCCATACACTTTGGGCATCCAAGTATTGGAAAAGACCTGTGGAAAAGGGTCAGAAGTTTTGGGCTAAGAGCAGTGGTACTCCAATGATCTGGCCGCGGACTCTTGTACTTTATTGGAGGGTTGAAACACCTTAAATGGGATTGTTTTGGTACGACATGAGGGTTGGAGGGAAGTTGGAGTAAGGTCACATGCCTCAAAGGGCTAGCACAACAAGTATATGGCTAGAAGGAGGATACTGCAGGTCTGAGGTAGCCCTACATTTGGGGTTGCAGAGATTTGTAGCAGGCCTAGAAAATCAGTCATGAAAATGCCCAGAACCGTGGTTGTTTAGAGGCTAAGTGGCAGCGTCCTCAAGGAGTTAGATTGCAAAGGTTGGAGGGTTGTCCATGAGGTCTTGGGCAACAGTTTTGATATGCCCTAGTTAGGGTTTCTTCCTATGCAGAGAGGCATCCTATGATCTGTCCAAATCTCAGTGAAAGAATAGCCCATATCTTTGATGAATGAAGAGGGTCGAGACGCTAGAAAAGGAGGCAAACTGACTCTTTGTTGTGGGCAGAAGTTTGAGAAGGAAGGACAGCAAGAAGGGTGACTTAGTAAAGGAAGAGAAGGTTTGTTCAAGGGTTTGAATAGCCAATTGTAATTAGCTGTAAGAACAGGGATATAGAAAGCATCTTATCACTATTAGTGGGCTGCATGGAAGTGCCCTAGATCTTGGCAATTTGAGGAGACAAATTGCAGAAGAAAAGGCGGCCTTGGAAGCCCTAGATCAATCATGGCGTTGATTGTGTGTGGGCAGCTATAGTGGCCCTCAGAAGAGTGATAGAAGCAACTGATATGTCAGTGTGTGGGCAGATCTATTGGGCCCTAGATCAGAAAAGGCAGGAGGCATTTCAGAGATCTGAAAGGGCAGATTTATAGGCCCTAGGATCAGCATTCTGATGTGACCAAAAGGTTGACAAGTGGGCAGATCTAAAAGGCCTTAGTACAGTGATCTTGGAGCAGCTAAGACACAATGTGAAGGCAGTTAAGTAGTGTTCACAAACGAAGTTGTGAAAAATGTTTCTTGTGCGTGAGTATGTAGTGGGTAGAAGGACTTATCTACTATAAGAAGCCAGCCTTAGAAGTCCTCATGTACAGTGATCATTGAAGGACTAAAGAGCTGTTAGGAGGGAGAGTGATGGAGCCCTAGTTCAGGAGTTGCAGATGGGCAAACTTCAGTGATAAGTGGGCAGCTCCAGAAGACCCAATGAGCAGACTTCTTAATGGAGCTAGAAAGTTGCTAGTGTACAGATTCCTCGGAACAATCAGATTTTTCCCTGACCACATTCAGGTATCTGCAACTGGACTTGAGACTACATCATTTCAGTGCCCGCCAATTGGAACACACATGCAAAGACCTGGCTGTGAAGCTTTAAATATTGACAGCAATCAAATCAAACAAAGTCAGAACAAACATGTATAATGATACAAAAAGGTAATGTGACTATCTTACAAATATTTAAATAGGATGTTAGTTGATATCAATTCAAAAAGTCAACCCATGAAAATAAATTGCTATAATAAACATCATCCATGGTGTCAACCTATGAATATCACTGATTCCTGTGTAAAAGAAGCTACACCAAAACCTTCAGAATTTTTGTGTAAATTCAATGGACTAGTTGATATAGAAGTGGCCCCAGAAAGACCTGAAAAACTGATGCTTAGTTATATGAAATTGATGTTTGTTCATCTAATCTGCAAGTTCCAAAATGACTAAAGATAATTTACAAAGATGGCGCAGCTAGAATAAATTGGGAGAAAGAAATTTCAAAATCCATGTAAGAGAAACTTCCCCCACTTTGTCTTTGTTTTTCCACTTAACCAGTTTATTTGTAATTTATTTTTACTTTGTTGGGTTTGACTTTTCTTTCAAAGACTTTGATATTTTATACGTAAATAGATTTCATGCCTACGATTTTATTATTTATTTGCAACATTATTCTCTACTCTTCTACTGTTAACTCTGATGATGACTGAGGTGGTTTCAGCTCAAAAATATTTCACGCAGTAAAAAACAGAAATTAAATCACAATCTGTGTAGAAGTTAAGACAACAAATAGAAGTATACAATAGCTTCTAGCTAACGGGTGCAACACAAGAGCTTTGATCAATTGACAGATTTCGTTCTTCATGAACTGCTAGTCTACTTACTTTCCTTCGGTAAAAGGTGAATTCTAACCACACCCCCTGGTTTCCACAACTTTCACATATTACAATGACTTTTAATACCTAGATGTCCTCCTCTTGCATATTTGGCTCATAAAAGTCAATGTTCGATGAACAGTTTCCCGTAAGCTGCTTAGAGCATATATCTTCAACTTTTGCCTAGCCTTTCCATGTAACATCACTTCTTGTGTTTGATTAGTCACTGAAAGCAGATCAAAAATATTGATCATCGTTTTTTGTTCACCTCTAAGTGGAAATTCTTTTTGCATGGGAATCTTTGTTATTTTCCAAAAGCTAGTTCCAAGGCTCATTATCATCAGGAAAACTGATATATATTTATTATTACTTCAAAAACAGCACCCATCACACAAAAGAAAATGAGTACTAGAAGATGAATATTATTGGGCAACAACTGCTCATAGAAGATTTAAAATCTTTCCAGCAAGTTTAAAATTCAATCTGCAACATTCCACCTGATTTGCAGGGCCATTGCATCCGACATTCAGCCTAGATATAACTCAGGTATCACCACATATTAATAACTGTGTAAATACAAAGCTAAAAGCCATTAACGAAATTACCTCTAAACACTATTTAATGAGGCACCAGTATTCCCGTTTGGGAGTATAACATCCCCTCTAAGACTCCCAATGATGCTCCATCCAAAATCTTCTCCAAATATTACTCGATATTTATCGAGAAGACTATTTTTAAATGGCAGCTAAAACATGTTCTGATTGATTAATCCAGGCTATCTGTCAATAGGTTTTCTATTTATCAATATCTAGCATTTAATAAAATTGTGGAAAGAGGAGATAGTTCTCACATACCAAAGCTAAAGATAGTGGCAAGTTGAAGTGATCAGCAGATTGGGAGGCAAGAGGACCCACCATATGTGTTCAAGGTGCATGGATTAAAAGGGTTGTGGGGCACCACATCAGCAAGTAGGTCAAGTGTACTTTGTTCAGGGTAGATTGGTGATCATAGCAGTTGACACCAAGCCCTAGTTGTGCCCTTGTATCAAGGTTGTCTATAAGGGCCATGATCCTTGGTACAGGAGCCCTAAGACTGTTGTATTCTAGATTGTAATATAACAAGTAGTGGGTTTAAAAAAAAATTGTCATGTGCACTAGTTGATTCACTGATGGTTGTTATATTGTTGTGCAAAGTAGAAGTGTTGTGGCATTTGAGTGTGTTTATGTTTGAGATTTTAAGACCCAAACCAGATTCTTGAGTGTCATGGAAATTCAACGTAGTATCATAGCTACTTTGAAGGGCCAATGGATCAAAGTGTGCGCAATGGGAGCAGTGTGAGCCAGTGGAGACCGTGTAGACTCAGAGGGAGTCTAGCTTCAAAGGGAGCAGCCCTATGGAAGTTTGAGATCTTCAAGTTCTGACGAGATGAGGCAGAGACGCTACCGAGATAGTGTGGTCCATTCTACAGGGTATGCTGCAAAGGTGGATGCCAGATGGGCTAGTGTCACCGGTGATGATGATGGATACTTCCTAGCAATGGAAGTACCTCCCTAATTAAGAGGTAGTGTTGATTTGTGTGGCTTGGGAGGTACTCCCACAACCCTAGGGCATTGGATTTGGGAGGAAATAGACCACAATTTTTTTGTGGGTGAAATAACCAAGCAGTGGGATTTTGGATCCAAGAAGGGGTTTAAAATCTAAAAAGAAAATTGTTATTATTTCCTAGGGTGTAGAGTGTTGAAGAAAGTGTAACTAGGTTCGGTCTTCATAAATGTAATTTTGATCTTTGTACTTGTAAAAGAAAAGAATTATTATTTTTGTCATTAACAAAAATGGATTTCTTGTCCATTTGATAGGTCAAGCACATGTTGAAGTGCTTATAGGAAAGTCAAAGAGTCAATGTAATTATTGAAGACCCATGTGGGCATGTTACACTATGTAAACCTATGTATTAGAGTCAAAGAAATATGTTAAAGGTGATCTTCCAAAGCAAAGACAAGTCTCCTCTTTAAGTCGTCTCAAAGAAATGAATTTTTGGTGCACCTAAAGTCAAGCCGGCCTCACTAGCTCAAGTCGGCCCAATAGGAGGGACAAACTCCTATATATAGGGCCATTCAACCTCACAACTAGTCCATCAATCATCTTTGAAATCAGCGAAGAAGAAAGGTCGAAAAAGAAGTGCAAAAAAGGAGCATAAAGGTGATTCTAGGGCAGCGAAGAAGAAGAAAGAGAAACCGAGTTTGGGAGGGTTGTTTTGGGGTTAATCTCTGCCACACGTGCAAAGGAAGAAGGGTCATTCTGTTGTCATAACAGAACCCTAAGTGCAGCAACATAAGAAGAGGTGTTTTGGGTGGAAAAGAGGCTCCAAATAGGCCTTCATCTCAAGCGAAGGAAGTCTCACCTAAAGCGAAGGAAAGAAGCAAGAAAAAGGGCCAAGTACATCAACCACACGTAAATAAATCAGACCTGTAGTAGGGTAAAGAGGATCAGCCTCTCAACCTGGAAATATCTCTAAAGGAAGGTCTCATTCTCTAGCCTAAGTGTCAAAGAAAGAGAAGATTGCCAAGCGAAGTAGAGATGGAGAGGAAGACTCCAAAGAAGAGGTCTCTAAGGAGACTTAGGGTTTCTGCAGTCGCCGGAAAAAGAGCTACCAGTTGCCAGAAGAAGAACAAAGAAAGAGATCAAGGTGCAAAGCAAAAGAGAGACTGTGTCTTATGCTTGGAGGATCCACTAGTCAAGGGTCTAGGGTTTTGTAGTTGTCAATTGAAGCTTCAATAAGAGAAATTTGCAGAAGGGTTTTCCTCTCTAGCAGAAAGAAGTTTTGCCCTAGCCAAGAGCCAACAACTTGTGTTCTCTCTTTTGTTTTCTGATAATTGTTTGATGAAGAAAGAGATCACACACTAATAATAATAAGAGAAGATTTGTGTTAATAAGAAAAAGTAAAAAGTGTTTCACAAATAGTTATCATCGTCAGAAGAATCTCATCATACTTAGATGCCCTAGATTTTTCAACATGGTTTCAGAGCTAAGGTGACACATCAAGGAAGGGCATCTCAAGAACACATAGAAGATTGAAGCATCAACATCAAGAAGCAAGGGCACACAAAGGTTGAAGCATTAGATCTACAAGCAAGGGTTCCAGATCCATCAAAGACAAGGAGGATTACCATCTCCTCTCCTAGATCCATCAAGAAGGACTACCATCCTGAGAACAAAGAAAGAAGAAAGCCTTCTATCTAAAGGCTTCTACAAGAAGGTTCATCCAAGAAGGGTTTACATCAAAGACTCATCATCTTCAAAGGAAGGTACTCAGATCCAAAATCATCATTGAAGATCTCCATATCTACACAATGAGAAGTTTTCATCACCAAGCAAATCCCTCATAAGGCACCTTGAAGGAAGCATCTTGAAGAACTCTAAGATCTACGAAGTCAAATCATCAAATCTTCAAGGAAGCAGCAAGGTTTCTTCACAACAACTCTCTCAAGTAAGTATTTTTATGTCCTCTTCTGAAAATATCAAAATGTATTTTTGCAAGGAAAGCAACAAATTGGTTGGGACTGCTAATTTCCTTGCATGGAAAGAGAGGACTCATCTACTTCTCAAAGAAAATGAACTTTTGGACTACATCGAAGGGAGTGTCATTGTTCCTACTAAGGAACAAAATCAAGCCCTAGGAAAGTATAATAAGGATGAAACAAGTGCTCAAAGGATTCTGATAGAATCCATCAAGGACCCTCTCATTCCTTATGTTTCCAAACTTGAAGCGTCTAAAGAAATCTATGATAAGTTAGTGGAGCTATTCTCAGTTAGTACAACTGGAGAAGTGATATCGTTACGTAATGAACTATATAAAACGAAGATCTCCAAGGAAGAAGGAAAAGCCCGCTACTTCATGAATGTCTCTGAGATGAGAGACCAACTGCAAGAACTGGGAGAAGTTATGTTAGACAGAGAGATGACAACTGTGGTGCTCAATGCATTACCTGAGGAATGGGGTAACTCCACATCAAGTATATATGCCAAGAAGGAAGCTACCCCGTTGAATAAACTTTGGTCTCTATGCAAAATTGAGGAGACTAGACTCAAAGCCAAAGATGATGTGGGGTCAAAGTAGCAGGAATTTGTTGCTATGGCCAAGAGAAAAGGGAAACTTGGCAAGTTTGGTCCACAGAGAAAGGGTAAAAGAGATATGTCCAAAGTCCAATGCTTTGGTTGTCAAGAGTATGGACACTAGAAGAGGGATTGTCCTAAGTTCAAGAAGGACAAGAATAAGAGGAAACGAGAAGAAGCCCACATTACCCAAGAAGTGAAAGAAGAAGAGAAGAAGTAGAAGAAGCAAGACCCTTCGGATCTCTATGATTGAGATAAACTTCTTCACAAAGGTATTCTTTAAAGTCTTGGGTATCATAGGGACATGTAGAAGTAGGATAGAATGCATGATTTATGAGAATGGAATCTTCAGGAATATAGGAGCATTATGTAGAGATAGCTCAGATAAAGATATTCATGTAGGAAGGATGTAGCCATTGAATGACCTCATCAATGCATAAAGGAATGATCATGATCAAGAAGAATCATCTTAGAAGGCCACTATCGTCAGCAGAAAGAAGCATTTGCAGGATGAGGACTATAAGGATCCTCCGTGAAATATTCAATAAAGGGTTCATGACTTTAAGGAAACGCAGAAGTCTCGATAAGAATTCCACTTATGAGGATTCAAGAAAGGATGATATGTAGGCAAGGAAAGATGTAGCGAAGCAAAGGAGATTGAGGCAATCTCAATCTAGGAAACTGTCAAAGGAAGCTGAGATGATCAAGGAAAAAATTAATATGAGGTATGTATGCATCTATGTTTTCAATTAAAGTCATGTCATCATTTGTATCAATGAGCATGGGAAATTGCTCTGACAGCATGGTCAAGAACAAGGTAGATCTCTTTCATTGAAGATATGCATGAAGACATGGTTCTCACACTGAAAAAGGTCAACATGAGAAATATCCTCATATGAGGTATGAGGTGGTTGACAAGAAAATCTATAAAGAAGCATATGAGATAAAGAGATCATGGATAAAAGGACACCATGGACACTAGGAATCAACATCCAACAGATTTGTTGAAAGCATCTCTCGGAAGAAGGCACAAGAATTCTGATAAAGGAAGAAAAAGATCAAAGGACCCTTGACACCTGGAAAGGCCTTGGAGATGTGAAAATGCAGGATGTTGATGATTCAAGTCAACAAGATGTCATGATGGAAAGCCATCTCGTAAGGTACTATTTGATTTAATGTTATATTTTGATTTTTCTTGAGTAATATTTGGATGTAGTCATGCAAGGCTGCTGGAACAAGAGTTGTAAGTGTAATTACAACTAGCATTCATGTGGAGGATGGAAATTCTGGAAAGAAGCATGATGAGAAAGAAGTAGCCATATGACGGAGGTTCCAAATATATATCAAGAAGGCCACTTTCCATGGAGAAAGGAATGACATGACGAACTAAGAAGGAAAGCAATTGATGGTTGATGCCCTACAAAGAAGAAGCTTGATTGAATTTGATGACATCAAAGAAAGAAATTGATCAAGCAACTGAAGGACCCACAAAGAAGAAGTTGTTGATGAAAAGGAGATTCCCTAGTTGAAGAGGGAGCTTGGGCAAGTTCCTAGTCAGAGGAAACTTGGGTACATTCCTTTACAGGAATGGCCATATCTTCCCTAGTTGAGAGGGAGAGATAGACGAAACATTCTTGTCTTCACTAGGGAAGAAAGAATGGAGGATTGAGTAATCATCTGGCATCTGATACTCTTTGAGGATGTGTAGGGCATCCAAGAGAAGAGTAGGGAAGAGGACCGATATTCTTTGAGGGATGGGAACCCAAGATAAGAATAGTCCTAGAAGGTCATACACAGTGAACACCCGGGTGGGCATGTACCTTGAGAGACAATGATGAAGGTCTCTATAGTCATTGGTCTCGTCAACCTTGTGCTCTGATCTAATGAGAGAAAGAGTTGTCAATCCAAGCCTTGTTGTGGAAATAATGTTGGTTACTATGATGCTATAACAGATGGATTGCCAATTTGATTTCTCTTATGTGAATTCTTCATATTGAAAATATCCAAACACCTTGTAAAGTGATTTATGAATACCTCCTTAGTTAAGAGGGAGTGTTGAAGAAAGTGTAACTAGGTTCTGTCTTCATAAATGTAATTTTGATCTTTGTACTTGTAAAAGAAAAGAATTATTAATTTTGTCATTAACAAGAATGGATTTCTTTTCTATTTGATAGGTCAAGCACATGTTGAAGTGCTTCTAGGAAAGTCAAAGAGTCAATGTAATTATTGAAGACCCATGTGGGCATGTTACACTATGTAAACCTATGTATTAGAGTCAAAGAAATATGTTAAAGGTGATCCTCCAAAGCAAAGACAAGTCTCCTCTTCAAGTGGGCTCAAAGAAATGAATTGTTGGTGCACCTAAAGTCAAGTCGGCCTCACTAGCTCAAGTCGGCCCAATAGGAGGGACATACTCCTATATATAGGGCCATTTGACTTCACAACTAGTCCATCAATCATCTCTGGAATCAGCGAAGAAGAAAGGTCAAAAAAGAAGTGTGAAAAAGGAGCATAAAGGTGATTTTAGGGCAGCGAAGAAGAAGGAAGAGAAATCAAGTTTGGGACGGTTGTTTAGGGCTAATCTATGCCACAAGTGTGAAGGAAGAAGGGTCATTCTGCTCTCATAACGGAACCTTAAGTGCAGCAACATAAGAAGTGGTGTTTTGGGTGAAAAAGAGGCTCAAAATAGGCCTCCATCTCAAGTGAAGGAAGTCTCACCTAAAGCGAAGGAAAGAAGCAAGAAAAAGGGCCAAGTACAAGTCTATATCAGTGACATGTGTGAAGAAATCAGACCTGCAGTAGTGTAAAGAGGATCTGCCTCTCAACTCAGAAATATCTCTCAAGGAAGGTCTCATTCTCTAGCCTAAGTGTCAAAGAAAGAGGAGATTGTCGAGCGAAGTAGAGAAGGAAAGGAAGACTCCAAAGAAGAGGTTTCTAAGGAGACCTAGGGTTTCTGTAGTTGCTGGAAAAAGAGCTACCAATTGTCGAAAGAAGTGCTAAGGAAGAGATCAAGATGCAAAGCAGAAGAAGGCATTTATTGAGGGACAAAAGGAAGAGAGATTGTGTCTTGTGCTTGGAGGATCCACTAGCTAAGGCTCTAGGGTTTGGCATTTGTCAATTGAAGTTTCAATAAGAGAAATTTGCAGAAGGGTTTTCCTCTCTAGGAGAGAGAGGTTTTGCCCTGGCTGAAAGTCAACATCTTGTGTTCTTGTCTCTTTTGTTTTTGATAACTTTTTGATGAAGAAAGAGATCACACACTAATAATAATAAGAGAAGATTGTGTTAATAAGAAAAAGTAAAAAGTGCTTCACAAATAGTTATCATCGTCAGAAGAATCTCATCATACTTAGATGCCCTAGATTCTTCAACATAGAGGACTAAAACCCTAAGTCTAGAGGGTTCTTAAGAGACTAAAGGAGAAACTATTTAAAGAGGCCTAAGGATCAAAGCTAAATCAATCAAGTGAAGAGATCATTTGATCGTGGAGGCTAGTAGAGATGTAGCCCTAAAGGAGGTTGAGCTAGAAGGTCGAGTAGGGTTGCAAGGAAAGGTCGTGAGCTAATCCAACGTGGCATTCTTCTCAAGTGAAAACTGATCCAAGGAGGTTGCATACCTCAAGAAGCCGAGCTGGATAAGGAGCAAGAAGAAGGGTTTTGTGTTTGTCTTTTTCTCTCATGTTCTGGTCTAGGTTCAAGGAGGATGCTGGCCGAATTTGGTGAGGGTTTCAGTGGGCAAGTCTATGCATCCAAGTATTGGAAGAGATGTGTGGAAAAGGGCTGAAAGTTATGGGCTAATAGAAGTGGTACTCTGGTGATCTAGCCACAGACTCTTGTACCTTATTGGAGGGTCGAAACACCTTAAATGGGATTGTTTTGGTAGTGTTGTGAGGGTTGGAGGGAAGCTAGAGTAAGGTCGCATGCCTTAGAGGACCAGCACAGCAAGTATAGGGCTAGAAGAAGGATATCGCAGGTTTGAGGTAACCCTAGATTTGGGGCCGCAAAGATCTATAGCAGGCCTAGAAAATCAGTCATGAAAATGCCCAAAACTGTGGTTGCTTGGAGGCTAAGTGGCAGTGTCCTCGAGGAGTTACATTGCAAAAGTTGGAGGGTTTTCCATGAGGTCTTGGATAGTAGTTTTGATACACCCTAGTTAGGGCTTCTTCCTATGCAAAGAGGCATCTTATGATTTGTCCAAATCACAGTGAAAGAATAGCCTAGATCTATGATGAATGAAGAGGACCGAGACCCTAGAAAGGGAGGCAAAATGACTCTTTGTTGGAGGATTTACCTCCTACAATCTCTCTTCCTTGTCCCATTCGAGTTTAGGCCTTTAATCTTGCCAAAGTTACCTGATTTTCTCTCACAAACTCACATTTAATGCACATTAGTCCATTAGGCATAATATCTCACTTTGACTCATCTCATTAAACAAAATATAATCAAAACATATAATAAATTGTGAGAAGAGTTGATTTGACTAAGCTAGGAGGTGAATTAAGGTCCATAGAGTTACCCAATGATGAGGCTCATTAGCTTCGTCCAACAAAAACTATTACATGTCATCTGCGAGGAAATAAATAGATAATGGAAAAACCACAAGGGAGAGTACATACTACAATCTTATGAAAGCAGAATCACCAAACCTTCTTTATTAATCTAGAGATAATGCATACGTCTTTCCTTCTCCATTCATAGTTCAAGAGCCCTTTGAAACAAAAATTTTGAACCCTTCTAAAGTGTATCATAAATAGTTTTATAGGGTCTCGAGATGAGTAACCCTTACAAAAATATTCCTTCTTAATCTTCTAATGATTCATCATAACATAATGGTGAAAGCATGCTACTTGTACAACTATACTAAATAAACCCTAATTGACTTGATTTCATTTCTTAAAATGGAATATTTATAAACACATAAAAACAAAAAAGTATCATGATTGACACAATCAAAATATCATTACTGCAGGGATGCCTCTAGAGGAAGAGATTATGGGTTAATGATCTATAGTTGTGGAGGATTGATGAACTGGTCACAATTTTGCCACAATGTGGGGCTTGGTAGACGAGAGAAAAAGAAATTTTTATATGGAGTCTTAAGGCTAATGAGCCCTGCATAATTTGTCCTGGTGTGAAAAAAGGTTCTCACCAGCCATAGCAACTAGAAATCCCTCCTCAAATAGTTCACTATCGTCTTTCCCTTTAGGGAGGAAGTCTTCTCATGTGAGGAGTAAGCTTTACTCTTAGCCTCTACTAGCATTTTATTATACTACTCCCATGGGATGAATCCTCCTACAAGGTCCCAAGAGTTGGGTAGTCCAAGTCTAACTCTCTGCTCGAACTCTGAGTCAAAAACAACTACATATTTTAGCACTTTTTCCAGACATTCCTCGACCTTAGCTCTAGCATCTTCCTTCTGGATCATCTTGGATACCTTCAATACTGCAATCACCCTATCTACAATATCTATGTTCCTCAACTCACTAGTTGGTTTTTCATTAATATACTGGATGAATTTTTCAACTATCTCAGCATTTCTTCCATCCTCCTCCTTGGAAGATAGGATAAAGAACTCATAATCCTTATGTTGATGGTGTTGGACCTACCAACATGTCAAGGCATCTCCCTAGTAAGAAGTCCCAACTAGACCTCAAACCATTTGGTGTAGGATTCCTAGCAGTGGGTCATACAATATCGCCTTGACCGCGGTTGCGCACAGAGGAAAGTAAGATGTACCTGTTGGTAGCAAGGGTGTGACATATGCAACAAGTCAAGGAAGGTGCATGAATGGTTTTAACACATGGAGGGTGAGGTGAGTGTGCCCCTTGGAAACCTGTGAAAGCATGGAGTTAAGAAGGGGACACATGAGCAAAGATGCATCACAAACTGGAAGACACGTAAGCTAGCGATCCAAAGTGATGGTTAAACCAACAACACATTTCAGTAAGATTCATACATATACATAAAACAGCTACACATACATGTGTAAGAAAAGAGATACATATATTGTTTAGAGTAAACAAGATAGTTGAAATACAATACGACATATGCATGAAACATGTTGGCTCTATTATATTAAGAAGTTAAAGTTCCAGTCATACAATACAACCATGACTAACCACTATTTCCGACAGTGGAACATTACACTCATTGTTGCCTGCTCATCCAAAGAGATATACTAGCTTTGCATAGTGGAGAAGCCAAGGCTCGTTATAATAATCTCCAAGCTTTCTCCAAGATACTCCTATCGGAAGCTTGGCTGACCAAAAGCCTATACAATGAGTTATGAGGGACTATATATAGCAAAGGGTGGGGTGGCCCTTGGCATTCCCATTTGTGACTGTTCATTTACCCTCATGACTCTTCATCAACTCTATGACTGTTACATCCAACTATCGACACTTGAAATTCCACTTGACAATACGTTACATACAATCTGCACATGTACCCATGTGAGACAAAATGGGCTTGAGCAAGCCATGCAAGACATCACTATGACTGAGAAAACTGTGGGAAGACTAGCTCTTTGACATCCTCATGATGGTCGATGGTGGTGAACTGATGCTAATCTTGGTAGTTTGCCGTGGTGTCCATGTACTCTGTGGTGACATCTTTCTGGAAATGAACTCTTGCATCCATCACATACGGGTACACTTCTCAGGCTCCTCTGTCCAAATCGTCCCATAACATGTGCATCATTTTCTTGAGTGTGGATGGACCAACGACATACTGATGCATGGTCTCTGCACTGATCACCAAGTCTGCGCTGGTGGCTATGTGCATCAACTCACCAAACTACTAGTCAAGCTCAAGTCGGACTTGTACCTTTGTCTTTTCCTTGGTGAGTGTCCCAATAGATGGGATTGCATGTGCATGCACAAGAACATCCATACTCCTGAATACCCATGCATTGGAAGCTTGCAAACTAGTGGTGAGCTATGGGAGATATTCATAGTTCCGGATCTGACTCTAGATGCATGCCTTCAGCTCGACCACTCTGGGCTTCGTCATCTTGGGCAAGTATAATGGGCTCCTTTGTATCTCATTGTCCATGTTTTCATATAGTAAATAGTAGTATGCACATTTGACAAGATACGTGCTCCCCTAGCACATCGTTGCTGCCAACCATTGAGATGGATGACTGCCTTATGAACGGTAGCACACTTGGAATACAACACCCACATGATTGTCTCAAGGGACGATACTTCATCCAGTATCACCTTCTGTTGGTGTCCGAGTGAGAATAAACTATTCCACCCTTTTCCACATTTGTTTATCAATCTAGGTGCGTACAATTTTCAAGGTAACGCTCAAGGTATATGCAGGGGCAAGGTTACAATCTCAATTTAACCAAGGATTTGTGACTAAAGAATCAAAGCATTGTTGTAACAATAATGAGGAATAAAATTGCATAACTTAAAAGACATTTACAACAATCAATAAACATCTGTAACAACAATAAGGAATTAACACACCATAATACAAACAACACACATAAAGCAAATACACAACACCTGATCAGAAGAGCAGGCCCAACTCTCTGATCAGGGTTGCGTTAACTCACAACTAAGAAGAGAACAAAAAATTGCTTGGATTTAATATAAGAGAAGATATTACAATATTTGTCTCTGCGTGGCTAACCCCTCACACAGGAATAACACCCTTTTATACAAATACATGGGAATTACATATTCCCCAAAATGTGGCAAATAATGCCAAAAAATATACAACTGTTATAACATCAACTAATTTCCGAAAGAGAAAGAATACTAAAGATCCAAAAAAGGATTTGAAAGCAGTTGCGAATTGGTTATGCTATTAAAACGTTGCCGAACATCTAATGTGAACGTGGGACTGTTGTTGCAAGCTATGAAGGTGGTGCCTATTCACTAGAATCTACTGAAATAATAGGGTTTAGCAGTTTTTGTTTGGTCAATTTAGTGTCCTAAATTTCTCTACATAAATTATCAATCTGGGTATCTTAAACTGATGACGTGTAGTGCACTGTTTGTGGTAGATGACCCTTATTACGTCGTTGTTTTTCTATTTTATGTTGTTTTGGGGGTTTTGGGTCCTTTAATCCCTAATGATGCACAATGTAACTATCAAAATCTTAAATCTAACTTTTGTAAGGATTGCTAAGAATCTAAAAATGAGAAACAAAAGAGCTTAAGGAAGACTTGAGAGCAAAGTTTAAGCAAGAAATGAAAAAAGAGTTTCTATTCTTGTTTTATCATTATTCCCAAATCATGATCTTAGAAACTGAAAGTGAGATTGCAACTAGTGTCTAATCTATCATAGAAACAAAGCTAAATGAAATACTTAATTACCCTGCCTCTCAATTTTTGGAGAAAATCTCCCTGTGATGACATTTGAGAATTTCTGTACTTCATTATTCTTAGAGAAAATAAATGTAGGAATGCAGAAAAGACTCATTACATGAATGAAGTATTCAACCACTTAGTTTGAGATGAGATATCAACTAGAAGGGCTCTTCAGAAATATTCATTAACACCATGATTAAATAAACTAGCAATAAAATGACAAGGACAATAATGGCACTAATCAGTCTATTTGAAAATTGAAAGACTAGTAAAGCAGTCAAATGAAATAAACTAAATTATACTACTGAATTTTAACTTCTAACTGCTGATAAAAACTATAAAGAAATGAAGCAAGAAGAAACTATTCTGCACTAAAAGAAGCTATTCTACATTAGTGATAAAATGTTAAAAGTTGCATTATAAAAAAGTTTAGTACCAAAATGATTATGAACATTGTAATGAATTTACAAGTTAACTAGAAAAGACAAAACAATATGAAATAAAACTTCATTTAGCGTAGGGGCCCTCTGCACTGATCAGGTTATGCGTGCTTGATCAATCTCTAAGAAACTCTTTTAGATATCCATAAAACACACGGTCTTCATATTAAAAACAAGGAAATAAGTTTCAAAATTACAAAGCAGTAAGTCTGTGCTTAATACATGAGCTAAATTCGAACTCCTTCCGAGTCCTTTACAACTGATATTTAAAGAAAAATCCTAACTATCCTTTGAGAGAATTTAGCTACAGGTGGTCCACATATTACAATAGTTCTATGTGAATGGATTGATCAGCTATAGGTGACTTTAAGTCAGCAAGGTAGTTGCGTGAAACAGTTATCACCTGTGGCTGGTTCAAGTAAATGCTACAACAGAAGCTGTCAGATTTATTAAATAGCCACGAAGAATGGACACAGAGTCCTATTGGATACAAAGTCCTATTGCTCTCGGCTTTCTTCATTTGACTCCACCTTTGACTGTGGTCTCGAGCTGGTTTCTTTGTCGAGTTGGGCTAGTTGACTAGGATAGGATCCATGTAGTGATCATTCTAGAGATTCCCATGTGGCTGGTTTCCTTATTTGACACCTGTAACCTGTTGAAGCATGAATATAGCTACGGAACAGCCGATTAGCTGCAGAATAGGCTGTGTTTCATAGCTAAAAGATAAAAATTTATTCAAACAGAAAAACATAAAAGTATAACATGTAAATCACTAAATGTCATCCTTAAGGAAATATATACTAGTCATTGATGATGAGAATTCATTTTATTCATGGAAAAACAAAGGATAGGGATGAGAAGAGTTGCTAGGGAAAGAGTAGTTTTGAGACTCAACATACCCCCACTACAAAACTGTTGCATGTCCCCATGCAATCAAAAATGTGAACTTCTCCCTCTTACTGCATTTGTTCTGACACTTCTGCCAGCATATCCAACTTCCTATTCTTACTTCTTTTTGCACGGACTGCCATTCTTGGCTTTCTCATAAGAAGTCTGTATTTGAGGTTAATAAGTGCTCTTCTCAGCTTCTTGTTTTTCCTTTCCATCTTCCTATTTTTCTTGAACCATAATCCCAAGTGTAGCATTGTGTTGTCATGAATAGCTTTATCCAGCTTGTTCTATTCCCTCAAGGTTTCATTTTCTTTTTGGATGTGCCTGTTCAGAATTTCTAGCTCAAAGATTTCTTGTTTGAGAGAGATAGTCAAAGTTTCTTGTTGGGTGACAAGATGCTCTGGATTAGCTAAATTTCATGGATCTATCGAGGTATTCTTTTTCTCCAATGACTCTATGTAGTCATAGATTTGTTGTTGTATTGGATCTATGCAAGGAGAAACTCTACTTGGGATACCTTCAAATTCTGGTGGGGAGAGTTCTATGGACTGTGTTCAAATTGAATACTATCAGGAGATTGAGCTAGGGTTTCTTCTTCTAGGTTTATGAATTGGGCTTCTTTGATGTCACACTTCTCACCTTCCCTCGGAGTCTAGAGATCCTCCTCAAGTTTTGAAAGCTTTTGGTTTCTTCCTTTGTGTCCTTCTTCTTCTTTCCTTTCTCCTTATTTTTTTTTATTTTCTCCTTGATCTTGGTTAGTCTATCAGAGAGTAGCTGTTGATATTCTTGAGGTGATGAAGGTTCAGGAATGTCCTCATTGATTTCTTCAGCCCTCTCTTTCATTTTTCTCTTCTGCTTGGTCTGCTTCCTCACCTCTGGTTTAGGAGCTATCTCTGCATCATATTTTTGTGAGGAGATTTGAATATGAATGCTGGTCTTTCTCCTTTTACTTCTCTTAACATGACTTCCCTCAGATGTATCTAGAGCATCCTGGAAGAAATTTCTTACCAAGAAATCTTCCCATGTATCCCCTATACTTCTTAAATGGAATTCAACTAGAATCTTTACTAGTCCATGATGATACAGAGTTGTTTCTATTGATTCAATTTTCTTTTGAAAATTTGTTGCCATCCTTCTCAGACTGTTCAGAAGGAAAAAGGGAAGATTGATGGTTCCATTCTCTAGAAAATTCATTAACAGGCGTATATGATAAGCATACATGGACCCAAATCTTCCTTCACATGTAATGAATTTTTGCAATATTAACAACATGTTACTCCATTTATTCTTAAGAGCTGAAATAGGAATCCCCTTTCTAAATAATGTAACATCCATACCTGGGTTTTTAAGGATCACCTTCCAAGATTCATCATGAAATTCCTTGTTTTTAAACCATATTTCTCCTAGCCTTGGGAGCTCTCTCGCTTTTGCTATGAAGGATTCTGTGACTGCAAACTTGATATCCCATATCTCCACTTTTGTGCCATCAAATGATCTTGCAAAAAATTTAGTAATATCCTTGTGGTAGCCGTCAAATTTTTCAATAAAACATAACCATCCGGCCTTCTCTAGCATCCATTTAAGCTATGGATAGCCCTCCATATATTTTACTCCTATGAGCTCTGTTCTGACAATAAGCCCCATATCCTCTTTTTTCAGTTTCCCTTCAAAATTACTCTCACTGTCTAAGAAATGAAATGACTGTGTATATGGAAATAAGAAGACTGTGTATATGGAGATAGGAAGACTGTGTATATGGAAATAGGAAGACTTTGTATATGGAAATAGGAACACTGTGTGTATGGAATGACTGCGTGAATATGAGAGAAAAATTAAGAGTTTTCATGCAATAAATAGACAGTAAGGGTTTAGAGAGTCGTAGATAGGTAGGTCACATCGTTGTTTTGACCGTTAGCAGGTGTAGTTATGGAGGACCGTTTGAGTACAGGTTATGGAGCTTGAAGAGGAGATTTGTTATGAAAAGTCATTGAGATTGTTTGTCATTAAAGACAGAAGATATGACAGAGACATCGTGGCGGTCAAATCAAATGATGATTGGTTAAGGAGACATGTGATCATACATGCTATACAAACTTATCTTTTTAAATTTCTTTTTAAAATAAATTTTTGCATTTACCTTTGGAACCTTTACCTTCCACTTGCTAATATTTTGATGTTGATCCACAGGTACCTTGAGCTTGATTTCTTCAGATATTTGATTTTTCTCCAATCCCCTGCATACATGGTTTTATTATGAACTTTACACTTATGCCTGAATTGATAAGAAAATTGTGGCTGCAGAATCAGATTAGCTACAGAACATGAAACAGAAAGTAAAATATGGCTTATGAATGAATGAAATGGAAATGGCTATGTTAGTGAAAGTAAAATGAGATGTAAGAAAAGATAATAAATGAAAAATGGAGATGGAAGAAATATTGGAAAAGGAAAATTTATTGGTGAAATATGGTAGTGGAATGAAGTGAAACTGTAAAAATAAGACAGAGTGAAGTGAGATGAGAAAATGGATTTTGTAGAATACAGAGTGACTGTAGCTTTTTGTCACCACTTATTACAGAAAGGAAATGGAAAATATAGGGTGTCAGAAACCTTTGATTTTAACCCTATATTTTCTGTATAAGCATGCCAATTAATGATTGGTTTTAAACCTTATATAATTTATTATTATTATTATTATTATTCTCTCTCTCTCTCTCTCTCTCTCTCTATATATATATATATATATATATATATATATATATATATATATATATATATATATATGTGAAAAATAAAGACTAAGTTGGTGAAGAAGAAGGATTCTTCTTCACTAACTTCATTTCAGAATTGCTCTAGAAGATCTTGATGAACTCCTCCTTGAAATTGGTTTTTGATATATTTTTAATCTATGACCATTCACAAGAAAAGGAGTTTGACTTTCATCTATTGTTCTGATCCTCACTGCTCCATTACTAAATACTTTTTCAATCTCATATGGCCCAAGCCAATGATTTTGAAACTTTCCTTGAAAATCTTTAAACTTTGAATAAAATAACAGTGCCCAATCTCCCTCTTGAAACTTCTTGTCCTTGATATATTGGTCATGCCATTTAGCCCTCTATTGTTGGACTATACTAGTCCTTTGAACTACCTCTTTCCTAATTTCAACAAGTTCATTTAATTGCTCCATTTTATGCTTTTGTGCTTCTAATAAATCCAACCCCAATTGGAATGCCATCTTGAAAGTTCTGATTTGGAACTCTATAGGGAACAGGACTTGTTTTCCATAAACAAATTCATAGGTTGTATGTCCTGTTGTGTTCCTCCATGTAGTTCTATAGGCCCATAAGGCTTCAGGAAGCCTTTCTGCCCAATCTCTTCTATGTAGATGTGCAGTCTTGGTGATGATTCCTTCAATCACTTTATTTGTAGGCTCCACTTGACCATTTGCTTGTGGATGATAGGGAGTATATTTCCTATGCTTAATCTTGTATTCCTCCACAAGCCTTTCCACCATGTTGGATGTGAATTGAGATCCCTGATCTATCACAATTTCTCTTGGAACACCAAAACGAGTAAAGATGTCATCAAAAAGAAAATTAACTACAGATTTTTCATTAGCAAAAGGTAATGATTTGGCTTCTACCCATTTAGTGACATAATCAGTGCATACCAATCTATACTTTTTCTGCTTAGATGGAGGATTAATTGGTCCAATAAAGTCTAAAGCCCACTTTTCAAAAGGTTTGATAAGTACCTGAGTTTGTAATGGCATTTCATTTGAGGGAGCAGGTTTCCCTACCCTTTGGCAGCTATCACATCTTCTGACATATTCTTTAGCATCCTTGAAGATGGATGGCCAATAATATCCTAAAGAAAGGATTTTATAGGCTGTCCTCTTGTCAGCAAAGTGTCCTCCACATGGCTCATCATGACATGCTTTGAGAATCTCAGGCATTTCATCTTCTCTGACACACCTTCTGATCATAAGATTTGGCCCTGTTTTATACAATTCGTTAGTGATCCATGAATATCTTGCACTTTCTTGAATAATTTTTCTTTTCTCTCTAGGAAACAAATGTGAAGGTAACTTTCCTGTGACCAAGTAATTAGCAACATCTGCAAACCAAGGAGTTTGAGTAGTTACTACAAAAAGATATTCAACAGGAAACTTATCTTCAACCGGAGAATCTTCTTTGATATTCTGAATCGTGGACAAGAAATTAGCAACTGTGTTTTGTTTTCCAGGTCTATCTAGCACAGTAATGTTGAATTTTTGAAAAAGTAAAATCCATCTTGTAACTCTGCCATTATTAATAGGTTTATTCATCAAATATCTAATTGCAGAGTGATCTGTATGAACAAAGGTTTCATAGCCTGTTATATAGTGTCTGAACTTGTTAATTGCATGAACAACAACTAAAAATTCCTTTTCGGTCACAGTATAATTCAACTCAGTGGGAGTCAAATTCTTACTCGTACAGTAAATGGCATAAGCAATCAAATCATTTTGTCCCAATACAGCTCCCAGAGCTGTATCTGAAGCATCTGTGGAAATATGGAAAGGGAGTTTTCAATTTGGACCTCTTAAAATAGGTGCTTCAGAAATTTTTTCTTTCAAGGTTTCAAATGCTAATCGACAATTAGGATTCCAACTAGATTCACAATCTTTTGTAAGCAATTTGAAGAGTGGAGATGCTATTTTAGTGAAGTTTTCTATAAATCTTCTATAGTATCATGTATATCCTAGAAACATTCTACCATCCTTTTGGAAATTTGGAATTAATAACTTAGAGACGACTTCAACTTTAGATTTGTCAACTTTAATCCCATCTCCTGAAATGTGATGTCCTAAAAAAATACCTTCTGTAAACATCATAAAATATTTTTAATGGCTTAGTGAAAGGTTTGCTTCTTTACATCTTTTAAGAACTTTTTCAAAATTTTCCAAAGCTTCTTCAAATGTGTTTCCATAGACTGTAAAATCATCCATATATACCTCTACATAATCATGTATCAGATCAGAAAAAAATCCTAATACTGCTCTTTGGAATGTTGCTAGTGCATTACATAATCCAAAAGGAAGTACTTGGTAGGCAAAAGTTCCCCATGGGAAAGTAAATGTGGTTTTAGCCTGATCCTTAGGTGCTACCTGAATATTATTATAACCACTAAAACCATCCAAGAATGAGAAATACTTCTTACCTACTAATGTATGTAATACTTGATCTATAAAGGGCAAAGGAAAATTATCTTTAAGGGTTGCTTTATTCAATTCTTGGTAATCAATGCACACCCTCCATTTACCATTCTTTTTAGTCACAATTACCAAAGGAGAAACCCATTGGCTATCTAAAATTGGGTAAATGAAGTTTACATTTAGCAATTTTTGGAGCTCTTCTTTTACAATCTCCCTAAGATTTGGATTCATCCTTCTCTGAGGTTGTTTGATAGGTCTACTATTTTCCTCAATATAGATATAATGGATACAAGTCTTAGGATCAATGCGTTTCATGTCGGTGTATTCCCATGCAAATGTAGCAGAATGTTTTTGTAATGTTTTGGTTAGCTCTTCTTGTTGTAGTTTCTCCAAGTTTTTGTATATGTTCAATGCCCTACTTGGAAAAATTTCAATTGTAGAGTTACCAAACTATTCCATAGAATAGAGAGACATCTGCCTAGATGACAAGTATTCAACATTAGATTATTCTTGAAATTGTGCATGATCATATTCTGAAGATGTTTCAAAATTTTCCAATGTATTCAAAATTTGACTATCTTCACTAATTTCTGAAATAGTAAAGAGAGGCTGAATATCATCTTCATCATCAATCCATTCCTTGTCATCTATTTCTGTGATTGCTTTTGCTGAAGGATACAGAGTAAATTTCTTTGTTGAATTACCATCAGAAATATACATGTCATCAGATCTACAGCTTATAAAAGCATCAGCTGTGGCCAGCCAAGGTCTTCCTAATATGAGTGGGTGTCCTCCTAGATTATTCTTGGGAGTTAAGATCATGAAATCAACAGGATATCCCAAGAATCTAAGGATACTAAAATATCTTCTAATACACCATCTGGTTTGATTACTGATCTATCTGCAAGTTGCAGTAAGGTAGGTGTGTAAAGATGATTAGGAAGTTTAAGCTGCTCCATAGTTTGTCTACTCATGATATTTATTACTGCTCCTAAGTCAATCAATGTATTTGGAATTTCAACTCCATTAATATGTGTCTTGACAATTGGACTTCCTGGATCCACATATTTTTGTAAGGCAATTTTTCCCATCATTATGTCTGCTATTTTTCCTACCAAGTGAATTCTTTTTGTTTCTTTTGCTTTTCTTCCTAGCCTTTTTATGCTCAACTCCTTTATTGTTTTGGCTAGAATAGGAATTTCTCTAATGGCTTGTAGCAAAGGAATTTTGATACAAACATTATTAAATTCATCTAGAAAATCATAGTTAGGCAACAAGATCTGTTTTTCTACCCCTCTATCAATTTGTAGTCTTTCAGGAAAAGGAGGTGTAGAAGTAGATGCTGGTTGCTCAATGATAGGAGTTGTGTTCACTGATTCTTTTTGTTTTCCTTTTTCAATGTTTTGGATTTGGAGAGATGTTCCCTCAAAAACTTTTATTGACTTTTAGAGAATCCTCCTCAGAAATATCTTGTTCTTGAATAACTACAGAAGGTCTTCCCTTTTCTAATATTTTTCCCAATCTTAGTTGCACATCATTAAGATCTAGAGGAGTAATCATGTAAGTTGGAAATTGTTGTCCTTCTACCATGTAAGCATTCTAAGGGTTTTTATTGTTGGGGTTTGGTAATGGTTGGGCAGGTAGCTGATTTGGTTTCTGCTGAAATGGTAGTAAGAGTTGGGGATTTTGGTTATTTTGTGGAGGTTGTTGTGGAAATGGCAATGAAAGTTGAGGGTTCTGATTTTGAAGTTGTGGCTACTGATTTTGTTGCTGATTATGTGGGGGAGGAAAATTCTGATAGGATGGAGGATATTGATAATATTGAGCAAATCTCCCATAAGGATTTTGTATTCCTTGTGCCCACTATTGAGATTGAGGTTGAGGTTGAGGTTGAGGCCAAGGTTGCTGCTAAGAATTCTAGTTTGGTGGGGGTTGAAGATACATTTGATTGTTAAATCCCTGATTTTGTGTCCCCAACCAAGGTATTCTTGTGATAAAACAAAGAGATTTTGCAGAATTTGGGATTGTTTCCTCTTGAAAGATAGCCTTAAGACCTAGGATTGAAGGACAACCCTTGGTCTCATGGCTTTTTGAACAAATCATACAAGTTTCTACAATTTTTGCAT
The DNA here is from genome assembly GCA_031772625.1 of Pinus tabuliformis. Taxonomy (NCBI): domain Eukaryota; kingdom Viridiplantae; phylum Streptophyta; class Pinopsida; order Pinales; family Pinaceae; genus Pinus; species Pinus tabuliformis. Next base: position 1,118,002,294 of record CM062804.1, read on the forward strand.
CTAAAGGACATTCCCTTAGAGCATATTTTTTTCTACATTTTGGACAAAAAATGGCTGAAGAATCAACCTTTGTTTTCTGCTTGTTTTGAATTTTAAGGGTGTCTAGTTTCTCACTAAGGCTCCCTAGAATGTCAGTTTTAAACTCATCAAGCATATTGCCAATTTCTGCCCTACTTATAGATCTAGTTGCAGATTTGTTTGCTCTAACAAGAGAAGGATCTCTCGGCCCTTTCCCTGTTTTAGATTTCCCTCTTGAGAGATGAACACATAGTTCTCCTATATCACTCAATGGAAGTTGAGAGATATCTCCCTTCCCCATCATGTTAAGGATATCTATCCACTCATCTCTAATGGCTTTTAATAAAAGAGCTTTCAAAGTTTCTTCATCTAAATTGTTCATCTTTGCTCTTTTCAAATTATAGTTGAATCTCTCAATCAAATCTTCTAAGTTTTCATCCTCTCTTTGCATCATTTTGAACACCTCATCTTTATGATTGGTAGGCATGCAATAATCCAAGTACCTATCCAAAAATTCCTTTTTCATGTCATTCCATGTGTTAATGGATTGAGTGACTAACCCCATGAAAATTTTCAAAGAAGCTCCTTTCAGTGTTGAAGGAAACAATTTAAGTTTTTGAGAGTCTTTTAAATAGTCATAAGTTCTGCACAAGACTTCAAACTCAAACAAAAATGTTTTGGGGTCCTCACTTCTCAACCCATAGAAGTTTGGGAGGACATAAGGTGAAATATTTTTCATTGTGGCATGTGTTTCCTCATCCACTATAGGGAATCCGGAAGAGTTATCTATTTCCCTATTTCATCTACCTCCTCCATTATTACCTCTACCTCCATTATTTCCTCTACCTCTCCCTCTACCCGTCCTCCAAACAGTGAGAATTATCCATCTTGTTCCTCTTCTTCCATTATAGCTTCTTTAGAGTCAATATAGGGTTCAAATTTTAAGTTTATTCCCTCCTCCTTTGGTTCTTCTATTAATGGACTATGGGAGAGAGGTTCTACTTCTTCTTCTCCACCAGGTACTCCTAATTCTTCAACTATAATGGGCTCTCCTGTGGAGGTAAGAAAAACTATCCCTACTGTTGGAGATTCGAAATTTTTCTCCTCTAGGACAGTCTTGGTAGAAGATGTAGGGGATTCTTCTGATTGGATTTCTGCCCTTGGAATTTCAGGAGTCCTATGGCTGGGAGTATGAGTTTGGGATGGAGGTGTGTCTTTTCTTGCTCTTGGTGGAGTGGATGGTGTTGTAGGAATCGAACTTCTACCTCTAGCTATAAATCTACCCCTAGAGTCTCTTTATCTATGCATGTCATTGTTTTTCTTTTAATGTAAGAGATAAGGCTACCTAGTTACACTTCCTCGGAAACGGTGCCAAAATGTTTGGTCAATTTAGTGTCCTAAATTGCTCTACATAAATTATCAATCTGGGTATCGTAAACTGATGAAGTGTATTGCATTGTTTGTGCTAGATGACCCTTCTTACTTCATTGTTTTTCTATTTTATGTTGTTTTGGGTCCTTTAATACCTAATGATGCACAATGTAACTATCAAAATCTTAAATCTAACTTCTGTAAGGACTGCTAAGAATCTAAAAATGAGAAACAAAAGAGCTTAAGGAAGACTCTAGAGCAAAGTTTAAGCAAGAAATGAAAACAGAGTTTCTATTCTTGTTTTGCCATTATTCCGAAATCATGATCTTAGAAACTGAAAGTGAGATTGTAACTAGTGTCTAATCTATCATAGAAACAAAGCTAAATGAAATACTTAATTACCCTGCCTCTCAATGTTGGGAGAAAATCTCCTTGTGATGACATTTGAGAATTTCTGTACTTCATTATTCTTAGAGAAAATAAATGCAGGAATGCAGAAAAGACTCATTACATGAATGAAGTATTCAACCACTTAGTTTGAGATGAGATATCAACTAGAAGGGCTCTTCAGAAATATTCATTAACACCATGAGTCAATAAACTAGCAATAAAATGACAAGGATAGTAATGGCACTAATCAGTATATTTGAAAATTAAAAGACTAGTAAAGCAGTCAAATGAAATAAACTAAATTATACTACTGAATTTTAACTTCTAACAGTTGATAAAAACTATAAAGAAATGAATCAAGAAGAAACTATTCTGCACTAAAATAAGCTATTTTGCATTAGTGAGAAAATGGTAAAAGTTGTATTATAAACAAGGTTAGTACCAAAATGATTATGAACACTGTAATGAATTTACAAGTTAACTAGAAAAGACAAAACAAAATGAAATAAATCCTCATTTAGCGCAGGGGCCCTCTGCACTGATCAGGTTATGCATGCTTAATCAATCTCCAAGAAACTCTTTCAAATATCCATAAAACACATGGTCTTCATATTAAAAACAAGGAAATAAGTTTCAAAATTACAAAGTAGTAAGTCTGTGCTTAATACATGAGTGAAATTTGAACTCCTTTCGAGTCCTTTACAACTGATATTTAAAGAAAAATCCTAACTGCCCTTTGAGAGAATTTAGCTACAGGGGGTCCAGGTATTATAACAGTTCTGTGTGAATGGATTGATTAGCTATAGGTGACTTTAGGTCAGCAAGGTAGTTGCGTGAAACAGTTATCACCGGTGGCTGGTTCAAATAAATGCTGCAACAGAAGCTGTTGGATTTGTTAAAGAGCAATGAAAAATGGACACAGAGCCTTATTTCTCCCGGCTTTCTTCATTTGACTCCACCTTTGACTGTGGTCTTGAGCTGGTTTCTTTGTCGATTTGGGCTGGTTGACTAGGATAGGATCCATGTCGTGATCATTCCAAGGATGCCCATGTGGCCGGTTCCCTCATTTGACACCTGTAACCTATTGAAGCATGAAGATAGCTGTAGAACAGCTGATTAGCTGCAAAATAGGCTATGTTCCGTAGCTAAAAGACAAAAATTTATTCAAATAGAAAAACATAAAAGTATAACATGTAAATCACTAAATGTCATCCTTAAGGCAATTCAACAGTTTGCATAAGCAAAATCCCTGTGACCTTACTTCATCAATTAAATATTCCAAGAGACGTTAAAAATAAGGGTTACCTCATAGATGTATCGCAATAAATCTATATCATTTGGTGCAAAAAGGATTAAGCGATAGGTGAAAATATAAGGAAAAGATAAGTAGATTTGGTGCCCAACATCTTCCCCCATCTAGCCTTCTGCATGCCCTCATGTAGCTCGCCACTTCCGTAGGTCTAGGTTAGAACGACTGTAGTCAGCGTGGAGCTGGGCGAGATCATACTCATCTACCATGTTTGTTCTTGGGGGTTTGTATCCTTATGTGAGAAGAAAATCCTTCCACCAATCGCCTGGTACATTGTAAGCTAGCATGTAATGGTCTGTTGGCAACCAAATGAGGGAAACCTAAACCGGAGTCCCATCCACCAGACCCCGCATGTTTGGATGCATGCTACATATCTCGGCACACAACTTAGTGCCTGTGCAAAATTTGGCACTCCAAAAGGTTCCCTATTCCGAATAGTTGTAGGTGACATCATCGACCTCTTCTGACAACTATCAAGGGCCTCATCTTGAAACGTGACTGTTTGTTTGACACAAAGTTCAATACACCACTTTTGTGTCCTCAACATCTGTTCTCTATTTCCCTCAATCTATAAAAAGGTGTTGTGCTTATTGTACATAGTCACGGACCGTTCATGCTCCCCTCTCATCAATAGAGACTTCGTGTTTTGATTTGAATTAAATGTATTAGAAGCCGTCTGCCAGTTTATCTGTTTGATAGTATAGGAGGTGAGAGCCCTTAAATGAATTTCCCCCACATATGGGACTAGATTAAATTCTTTGTCATTGCACAAGAAGTATCCATGTAGATAAAGCTCACACATCAAATGTTGGGTTACCAAATCATGGATTCTCAGTATATGGAGGAACTGTATAGAGTCCTTGATCTCATGACTGACCTCCTTGTTAATACTTTCAAAAAAGAAGAAAATAAATTTCTCATGCAGGAACAAGGCATAACTAGAAGTAGGAAGGCGACATGCCATTACCTGTTGTGCCAAGCTGAACATCTGTTCTTTGTCACCTTTCAATTCCAGCACTTGCATTTCTAGCCATTCTACTTTGAGCTGCTACTTTTCATACCTCAACCATAATATGTCCACTCACTCTATATACTCAAAGATAGAATTGGACGACTATTCTTGGACCCTTTTCACCTCGTTTTGATAGCGGGTCACAGTGGGTTTCCAAGTTTGAATCTCGGTTGTTAAAGAGAATTCACGGTCGTTGAACAAGTGCTTGGTAGGATTCATTTGAGTAATAACAGAGGTTGTAGGCACATCATCTACCCATGCTACTGCTTCGACCACCATAGCCTTAGGCTTCTTAGCCCACCGTTTATACATTCTTACCTGCTTCTTAAGTCGATGCACATGTCTTCTGAATATTTGAACCTATTTTTTCAACCACATCGTGTCTCTAAACTGTAGCTGATATTTATTTTTAAGGGGTGGCCTCCTCTGCTTGCACAGTTCTATCTAGCCTTGCTTAACAATCACTTCATCAGGCCCCGCAGCTGGTTCAACAGGCATGGATTACTCGGAGGAGTATCCACTAGTCCCTCTACCAGTTTCTCCTTACTTGGTTTCTCTCTCTCAGCAGAAATCACTTCTTCTTTGACAACCAACTCAATCGGCCCTACAGCTGGTTCAACAAGTGGTGGATTACTCCGAAGAGTATCCACTAGCCCATCTCTCGAGTTCTCCTTACTTGGTTCCCCTTCTTCGGGAGCAATTGCTTCCTTTTTAACAATTAACTCAACCAGCCCTGTAGCTAGTTTAATAGCTGGTGGATTACTCGAAGGAGTATCCATCGGCACTTCTACCAGGCTTCCCTTACCTGGTTCCCCTGTTTCAGAAGCATTCACTTCTTCCTCCCTTCTGGGCTCCAAGGCATCTGTTGCCTGAACAACACCTCCTTCATCCATTCGTTGTTCCCGTTTCTCTGCAAGGTGTTCCTCCTCTCTATTCTTCGGAATGGCCTTGTTGAGAATCAGCAGCCAACAAACTAACAACAGTTGAACCTTTTACCAAACCATCAAACTTTAAAATGGGAGGGACAATAACCTCCTTTCCTGAGCATCGGGGAGAGTGAGACACTCTCACTCCTCTTAGTATGGTGGCACAAAAAGGAGACTGGAAGATGTCCTCTCCTTGGTCTATACTAGCTCTGTCTGTGACCTTGAGTTCCTTCCCTTCACTTATGACAATTCTGCTCTAGCCCGAGGCTCCCTCCTGTGCTAGCTCTTGTCCCTCGGTTGACACTGGTTCTTGTGGGACAGTGTCAACCTCAAGACTCATTCTTTCCACATTTTCTGGGACTAGATGGGTTGGTGGTGGTTCTTGTGTCGCACCACCACCCATATCTGACACTTCTTGAGAATATGGTGTTGGCATTGTTTCCTCTTGCACTCCATTAATAAAATTGGATTCTTGTGTCACTGTGTCAATCCCATCCATCGTGTCCGTAATTCATTCCTCCATTGGCTCCATAGTCAAGGCTGGTTCTTGTGTAACAACCTCGGCTGTAGCACTGACTATCTCTTCTGTCTCGAGCCTTTCCTGCTATGGTTCCTCTTCTTCCATTAGCTCCACAGTCGAGGCTAGTTCTTGTGTAATAGCTTCGTTTGTAGCACTGATTGTTTCTTCCACTTCAAGCCTTTCCTGCTCCAGTTCCTCTTCCTCCATCGGCTCCACAGTCGAGGTTGGTTCTTGTGTAATAGCCTCATCTGTAGCATCGACTGTTTCTTCCACTTCAAGATCCCTTTCTTGCTCCAGTTCCCCCTCCTCAATTTCCATCTCTTCAGGCTCTTCTTGGTCTATATATTCATCCTCTGCTGGTTCTTCCTCCATTCCCTTCGACTCCTCTTATCTAGCAGCTATAACAGCTGCTACTTCTTCTTCTGTTTATTCCTGAAACACCGTCCAAGGAATTTGAAATCTGGTCAATGCATGCATGACCAGTAATTGAACCAGCCCGTGATTAGTGATAACTGCTACAACTTGTCACGAACGCTGGGCAGACTGTGCCATTAATTAGAGTCCTTTTAGGAAAAAGAAAGGCATGTTCAATGAGAAGACTTCTGACTGTGGAAATCAAAGACGAGCTAACACCCTGAAATGGTATTTGAACATAGTGTTGTACTGTCCTTCGCAAGTGATGTATTTCATAATGAAACCTGCTACGTCGCCCCATAGATGTAGAAAAGAGTTGCGGTCATACCCTCGACCTTTTTGAATGACGCTCTCACCAGCCTGCAAAAATACTTCCAGGAACTCTGGGAGGGAAGTTCTTCATGAAACCCAGCTTTGTCCCTACTGAGGCAATCCACTTACTTCTGCGATAATCTCCTTTGTAACAGGGATTTCTATCCCTCTAACCTGAGAGAAATTCTCATTCAAATTTAGTGTGAATTCCACTGTAATCCCCTCATCAAATCCTTGCAAACTATTAAAATAGACATCCCAGCCTGCATTGACTAAAACCTGCCACACTTTTCTATTGTTATGGACCAAGGTGGTATCCTCTAGTTCGTGACACACAACCAACCCACCCATTGTTGTAGAAACAATAACAACACTTGGACGCAGTCGGCTGTTGGGGAGAGCATAGAAGCAACCAAATTACAGTAATGGGTAATGACATGGTGGGATGTGGGATAAAAAGCGATGAAAGCGATTAGTAATTTTTTGAAAATCGCAAAGAATTATGGAAAATCATGGTAAGTGTGATGGAGTGATTGCGGTAATTAATTCGTATGATTTGAAAAGACTGATTGGTTATCGAATATATGTAATTCAAATTTCAATGCTTTGAAATAATTATTACAAAATCATTGAATTTATGGGTGTACCGTTTGCACAAGATTTAATAATGATACATAATATGTCATTATTGTGGTTTTAAATACGTCATTGTTTACTTATGATGGGACCCCCCCCCCCCCAACTTAAATGTAGCCTTCCACGGCATGTATATGTCTCATCAATGGAATATTTTAATTTAATCCGTAAAAGTTGATGGAGATGTACCTAGCGACCTACCTGGTAGTGGAGTAACGACAGAGTAACCGATGGAGTAACATAAGTGGCAGAGTAACAACATCGGTGGAGTAACAACATCTAGCACTTAGAATATTTTTCAGGAGTAACAGCAGTGGCGGAGTAACAACACTGGTGGAGTAACAATAACGGTGGAGTAACAATAGCTGACAGTTAGAAAAAATTTCAGGAGTAACAGCAGTGACGGAGTAACAACACCGACAAAGTAATAACAATGGTGGAGTAACAACATATGACACTTAGAAAAAATTTCAGGAGTAACAATAGTGGCGGAGTAACAGTACAGTGGAGTAACAACATTCGACACTTAGAAAAGTTTTTAGGAGTAATAGTAGTGGCAGAGTAATAAAAATGGTGGGGTAACAACATTCGACACTTCAGGAGTAACAGTAGTGGTGGAGTAATAGCATTGGCAGAGTAACAATGATGGTGTAACAACATTTACTATTACTTAGTAATTTTTTGTCAGCTCCTCATCATCATATTTTTATCGTTATTCCTACAAAAGACAAACAAGTGAGTAGTAACAAAATATATCTATATATATATATATATATATAAATATATATATATATATATATATATATATATATATATATCTCTTAAGAAGAGAACTCAAAGGAAACATTCTCTACACCAACAACCATCAAACTAGATTTATCAGAGAGATGTTTGATGAGGCACCCTTAGAAGCTGGATGGTGGTATAATTTCAGACAGTGTCTGTTCACTAAGAACGAAGCAGGAGTATCATCTATTGTAACCAATTTGACTGTTCCATTATCAAACACAACGTCCACTTCATAAGGTCTCATCTAGCGAGTGCGAAGCTTCCCTTTAAAATCTTTAAAATGGGAGTCATAAGGCAGTGCCCAATATCCTTTATGAAACACCTTATTCTTGATAAATTTATTATGCCATTTCATTCTCTGTTGTTGAATAGAAATATTTTTCTGGACAGCCATTGAATGGATTTCATCTAACTCATTCAGCTATTCCATCTAGTGTTTCTGGACCTCTGATAAGTTCAATCCTACTTCCAAAGCTGTTATGACGTGTTGATCTCAAATTCTATCGGAAACAAGGGGGATTTCCCATAGACTAACTCAAATGGTGAAAACCCGGTTGTATTCCACCATGTTGTCATGTATGCCTAGAGAGCTTCATGAAGTTTCTGGGACCAATCCCAATGATGGCTTGCTACAGTCTTTGTCAAGAAATTTTCCAACACCTTGTTTGTACTTTCTACTTTTCCATTCGCCTGGGGATGGTATGGAGTTGTCACCCTGTGTTTGACTCCATAATTCTGCATAAGCCTTGCTATCATGTGGGATGTGAACTGTGCCCCTCCATCTGAAACAATCTCCCTTAGAGTACCATACCAAGAAAAAATATCTTCAGAAAGAAAATCTGAAACCACCTGTCCTGTTGCTTTCGCAACAGCTCTAGCTTCCACCCACTTAGTCAGATAATCAGTGTAGACCAGAATGTGAACCTTTTGATGAGAAGGTGCGCTAAAAGACCCAACGAAGTCAATTTCCCACTTCTAAAAAGGCTCAAGGACTACCTGGGGCTACAATGGCATCTCATCTGATTTTCCAGGCTACCTCATGCGTTGACAACTGTCACATCTTTATACATAATCTCGAGCATCCCAAAAGATAGAAGGCCAATAATATCCCATTTGAAACACCTTGTGGCCTATTCTTTTATCTGAAAAATGTCCTCGACAAGGGACATCATGTGCAGCCTTCAATATCTCATAAATGTCATCCTTAGATACACAACGCCGAATCTGTTGATCAACCCCTATGTGAAAAGGTATCCTGCCATCCATGGATATCGGGTACTATGATGAATAATTTTCTGTTGTTCCTTGTATGGAAAGTGACGAGGTACTTTCCCTATAGCAAGATAGTTAGCAATATTTGCATACCACAGAGTGTTAGCAGAAATTACAAAAATATGCTCATCTGGAAAACTATCTTCTATGGGTGTACTTTCAGCATTATTATCTAGTCTAGACAGAAAATCAACAACCACATTATCCTTTCCTAGTTTATCTACTGTGGTGATGTCAAATTCTTGAAGTAACATCAACCATCTTGTAATACAACCAGGAGTGATGGGTTTATTATCATATACCTTATTGTTGCGTGATCAATGTGTACAAAGGTAGAATACCTGGTAATATAATGTCGGAACTTGTTGATGGCATAGATGACAACAAGGAATTATTTCTCAGTCACTGAGTAGTTTAACTCGGTAGGAGCCAATTTTTTATTAACATAGTAAACTGCATATGGTAAATTGTCTACTTGTTGTCCCAAAACTACCCCAACTGCTATCTGAGAGGAATCAGCTTGGATATGAAATGGTAATGTCCAGTCCATCCCTCGAAGGATTGGAGCTCTACAGACGAGTTCCTTGATCTTCATGAAGGCTGCATCACATTCATCTATCCGAACAAAATCTGCATCTTTTGTCAGCAATTGAAAAAGTGGATGTGCTATCTTACAAAATTTTTCTATAAAGCACCTGTAATAACCAGCGCAATAGATAAAGCTACATACCTGTGTGGGTGCTTTGGGTATTGGAAAGTGTAATATTACCTTTATCTTTTCTCGATCCATTTGAATTCCAGTAGCTGAAAGCAAATGTCCCAAGACTATTCCTTCCTCCATCATAATGTGGCACTTTATTGTACTCAAAGAGACATGCGTCCGTTTACATCTTTCAAGAACATTTTCCAAATTTTCCAGCGCTTCTTTGAATGAGTCCCCGTATGGAGTAAATTTTTCCATATAAATTTCAACACTATCATCTACCAGATCAGAGAAAATTCCTAAAATTTCCCTTTGGAATGTTGCAAGCGCATTATAGAGACCAAATGGAAGGACTCGATATGCAAAATTTCCCCAAGGGCACGTGAAAGTGGTTTTATCTTGATCCTCGGGAGCTATTTGGATCTGGTTGTACCCACTAAATCTGTCCAGGTTGGAGAAGAACTTCTTTCTAGCCAAAGTATCTAAGACTTGATCAATAAACAATAAAGGGAAATGGTCTTTTTGTGTTTCTTTATTTAATTCTTTGTAATCTACACATATCCGCCATTTACTATTTTTCTTGGAAATAATCACCAACGGGGAAACCCATTGGATGTCCAAAATGGGGTAAATAAATCCTACATCCAACAGCTTTTGAAGTTCTTCCTTGACAATGTTTTTCAGAGCGGGGTTCATTCTCCTTTGGGGTTGTCTCATAGGACCACAATCCTCTTTGATGTATATATGATGGGTACATAGATTGGTAGGAATCCCCTTCATGTCTGTATAGTCTCGAGCGAAGGCTTCTTTGTGATTTCAGAGAACATCTAGAAGTTGCTTTGTCTGTGACTCTGACAGATTTGGATTAATATTCAGGGTCTTTCCTAGCTCTATCTCTACAGAACTGCTGTCACGGGACATAGTTGTGGTTATTTCTTCAAATCCATCTATTGTTTCAATGATTTCCTGCGTTTCACATCTCAAGATAGATTCTAGAATTCGCTAATTCGAATTTGAAATAGAACAGGGATCACTAATGAAGGTGGTAATTGTATCATCTTCTGTTTCTTTTTTTATCTGAAGGGCATGTCCAATAGTAAGAACTGGCCTTAACTCCTCATCTTCAGATTCAAACTCTTCCTTTGGCAAAGGTTTCTTACAACCAGATGGATTCACCGACAATTTAGGTTCTCTAGGAGGGTATAACACAAGGTTTTTAGTAACATGCCCATTTGAGATAACCATATTCCCAGAACAACACCCAATGTAAGCATCTGCGGTTGCGAACGATGGTCTTCCCAGAATCAAGGGGTGGCCACCAGCTGGGGGCTGCATTTGCAACACTATGAAATCCACAAGGTAATGCCATGAATCAATTGAGATTGTAATGTCTTCTAACTTCTCTACCTGTTTGACTATAGATCTATCTTCCAATTCTAACACGTTAGTGTATGTTTCAGGTTTTGAAGACCTAATGTATGCATAGCTTCACCTGTAATGACATTTATAACAATGGTCAAATCTACCACCACATTTGGAATTTCCACTCCATTAATTTTCCCCATTAGAATTGGGTTCCTCAGGTCCCCATATTTCATAGGCATAGCCTTTCCCATCATAAAATCTGATAAATTTCCCATCACATGAATAGTGAGTGGATCCCTTGATTTCCTTTTAGGAATTTTAGCACAATATTCCCTAAGCATTTTTGCATATATAGGTACATCCCTCATAGCTTGTAATAGGGGAATCTTAACAAACAAATTTTGTAACTCCCCTAACAAGTCAAACTCAGCTTGAGGGATCTATTTACTCAAGGTCAATCTTTCAGGATAAGGTGGGTCAACTCGGTGTTCTTGAGTAATTAGCAGTTGAGGAGATGTTTGATTTTTACTAGCTTGGTTTGATTTCTCTTCAGCTGTTTCTGGTTCTTTAACCTCACTTCCAACTTGTTCAACAATAATAGGTGAGGGCTAAGAATCTACTACCTGCCCGGATCTCAAATTCATTTCATAAAGTTCTACAATAGAGATACTATATGAGGGCAGGTTGAGGGTGTCAGCTTGGTGAGCCCCTTTATTGTTAGGATTCAGATTGGGTTGGATAGGAATTTGAGGGTGAACAGGAAGATTACCAGGAGGTACGTTAGAGGGAAACTAAAGTTGTTATTGTGGCATTGGCTGGGGAAACTATCCATTAGGAGAGGGTCTGCACCAGTTCAGGGACCATGAAGAATTCGAACTAGTTTGAGGAGCTCACTATTGCCAGGGTGGAAACTAATATTGGGGTCACATAGGTGGATAGGGCATCGACTGAGGACCGATATTAAAATTGTTAAAATACTGAGATGGGTCCTAATACATACCTTGAGTTTTGGTTGGTGGCCAAGGTTTCCATGGATTTTAGATCCCATAAAATATAGTAGGTCTGCCTCTTCGCCTGTCCTTGAAAAAATGCTTTCAATCCTGGCAAGGAGGGGCATGAACTTGTTGCATGGCTCAGCTCGCAGATTGCACATTCTTCCACAGAGTTCAATGGACATTGTCTAGGTGGATGCTTCTCTTTACACTTCGAGAAAAATATATCCATAGTCTTTTCCAATTCCATCTGTTTCTGTTTTACTTGGAGTGTGCCCATCTGTGCAAACAGGGTACTCAAGATATGAGTCCTTAAGTCATCCATCATGTTTCCAATTTCTGCTTTTGTGACACCTCCATCAGATACTTTTGTTGACCAAATTCCTTTTTTATTCCTTGTAGCTCCCCTTGAGCACTAGATGCACAACTCATAGATGGTATCAAAGTCCTCTTTTGATATATCTCCCTTTCCTACTACGTTCAACATCCAGAGAGTCTTCTCGAAAAACCTGAAGAAGGATAATTTTAAAAATGTCCTTATATAGGTTAGAATGACTTGATCTTTATAGTGTGTACTTAAATCATTCCACAGAATCCTCCATATTCTCGTCTTCTTTCTACATGAACTTTAAAAGTTCTTCCTTAATATCCCGAGATTTGCAGTAATCATGGTACTTCTCCAGAAAGAGGTTTTCATACCATCCCATGTGGAGATAGTCTTTCCTCCTAGACCCATAAACCACTATAGGGATGTCCCTTTTAATGTAGCAGGGAAGATTTTTAGTTTCTGAGCATTGGTTATGTAGTCATATCCCTGACACACAATATCAAATTCAAAAAGGAATGTGTCGGGGTCTTCATAAGTCAGCCCATGAAAGCTTGGTAAAGTTGTCAGAGGAATGGGCTTCGTTGGTGCACCAGTCCCAAGATCCCCAATTGGGAAGTCAATAGTAGAGGTTGTGGGTGCCATGAATATCCTCCAATAATCATTGGGAATTTCAGCAGGCTCTGCAGGGAATGATGGAGGGGGTCTTGTCACGAAAGTTTGAGTTGCTTTAACAACACTCCCCTTATCCCATGGTGATATCAATACCCTTATAGCTCCTTCCTCCCTGACACAATGGCTTGATCCCTTAGACCCTTTTCCTGCTACTTCTCCTTCCCTACTGGAATGGGCTGGTTCCTTGGATCTTCTGCTTGCAACTTCTTCTCCCTCTATTATCAGCAATGATACTCCTTCATCAGGTACACTATTGCATACTTCTTCTGCTGCTGGAAGGTTTTTTGTCTTGAATCAACAGGAGGTACTGTGGATAGCACTGGCTATTCAACAAATTGTCCCTCTAATTTCGTTCAAGTCCCTACCCTCACAGCAGCATGAGAAGATGCCTATGATTCAACTTTTGCGATGATTTGTTGAATGTAAGTGTTCCTTACCAAATCCAATCCCCCTTTCTTCGGGGATTTTCCTCTGCCCCTTTTACTCAAATCTCTATTCATGCAAGTTGGTAAGAGGGAAATATCTAAATTAAATCACTACACTAAGGACCTAGAGTAGGGTGTCAAAGGACCATTCCCTCCCCAAGACGAGAGGTAGGGCTTTAACAAACAAGAAAATAAAACGACTAAAAAAAAGAAATCTAAGGTTCAAGACCTAGAGCAGGGCGTCAAAAGACCCTTCCCTCCCCAGGAAAATAGATCTAACAAGAAAAGAACATGCATAAAAGGAAATCTAAATATCAGGACCTAGAGTATGGTGTAAAAAGACCATTCCATCCCTAGGATGAGAGATCAGGTTTTAACAACTTAGAATAATTCAGAACAAATAACCAAAGCAAGCTACTCAGCCCAAAAATAGTAAAAAAAAAATGACAGAAAACAAAATATTAAGCTCAGGACTTAGAGCAGGGTAGCACTTCCCTCCCTAAGACGAGGGATTGATCCTCTGGTCAATACAGATCATGTCTTGTAACTTGTTAGCCTTCCCCAGCAACGGTGCCAAAATGTTGGCGTCCGAGTGAGAATAAACTATTCCACCCTTTTCCACATTCTTTTATCAATCCGGGTGCATACATATTTCAAGGTAATGCACAAGGTATATGTAGGGGAAAGGTTACAATCTAAATTTAACCAAGGATTCACGACTAAAGAATCAAAGCATTGCTATAACAATAATGAGGAATAAAATACTAGAACTTAAAATACATTCACAACAATCGATAAAGATCTGTAACAACAATAAGGAATTAACAAACCATAATACAAGCAACACACATAAAGAAAATATGCAGCACCTGATCAGAAGAGCGAGCCCAGCTCTCTGATCAAGGTTGCATTAACTCACAACTAAGAAGAGAACAACAACTTGCTTGGATTTAATATAAGAGAAACTATTACAATATTTGTCTCTGTGTGGCTAACCCCTCGCATACGAATAAAACCCCTTTTCTAGAAATACATGGGAATGACATATTCCCTAAAATATGGCAACTAATGCCCAAAAATATACAACTGTTAGAACAACAACTAATTATCGAGAGAGCAAGAACAATAAAGATCCAAAATAGGCTTTGAAAGCAGTTGTGAATTGGTTATGTTGTTGCAACGTTGCCGAATAGTTGTTGTGAATGCGAGACTGATGCTGCAACCTATGAAGGCGGTGCCTGTTCACCAGAATCTATAGAAATAACACGGTTTAGCAATTTGCATAGGCAAAATCCCCGTGACCTTACTTCAGCAATTAAATATTCCAAGAGATGTTATAAAGAAGGGTTACCTCATAGATGTATCACAATAAATGCATATCATTTGGTGCAAAAAGGATGAAAGGATATATGAAAATATAAGGAAAATATAGGCATATTTGGTGCCCAACACCTTCTTCAACTCTGCTCAGGTAGATGATGTAACCAATTCTCCTCCCTGCTTTGCCGTCTACAACTCCTTATCCATTTGCTCATTCTCATCTATCAAGAAGTGAACACTCGAGCTAGTGGCTTCGACATATGCTCTGGTAGCATCGGCTAATGCTGCTGGATGCTTGCACACGTCAGACACAATCACTCATTCTTCAAACTTCTCATGATATGTGCTATCATTCAGAGTATACACTCTATGGGATTGCACAACTCTATGCTACAACTCATCAAATGATATGTTGTGTATTTCTCCTTCTGGATCTCCAAGGATCTTAGTGTCTCCTTGGTCACTTGGGACTTGCTCTGATTCTGGATCCGGTGAAGCTGGTAAGTTGACCTCTTGGTGGTAAGGCATGAGTTCGATGTCTAATTCTAACTCTTGCTAGTCCATATCCATATCCACCTACTCAAGTGCTTGTTCAATCTCTTGGGTGAAGTCCTGCTCTTGCGACTGCTCACCCTATCTAATTGGTGCCAGCTGTTCGGATGAGTTGACTACCTGTACAGGCATAGTTTCATTCGTCTGGACATGTTGTGCCTCCTGATGTACCTGTTCTTGTTGCGCTTCCTTCTCCTATCTACGTAGCTCCTGTTCCTTTCGGGGTTTCTCCTTCAACTCATGCAACTCCTTCAATGTTTCTTCCATCCTCTGTTTTTCTCTCTCCCTTTATGTGTTCCTCTTGTCGTGTTGTTACCTCTTCGCCTCTATTTCCAAAGCTACTTTTTGCACAAGTGGGTCTGCTCTGAACTTGTAGCTTTGTTCTGCCTCCGTGCTGTTGACAATCTTCCACTTTCCTTTGTCACGCACCAGTATGTTTACCTCTGTTGTTGTTGTTGTTGTTGGTGCTCTACTAGATACTGCTTCACGGTGCTTCGATAACCATTCCACAGCGATGCTAACTAGTTCATTAGGCCTTGAGAAGATGTGACTATCTCTCCATGGGTCTTGTTCCACCCAATGACATGCCCCGTGGATCCACTAAAACTGTACTCTCATTTAGTGATATTTTACAAAACAATGCAGGTCATACAAATTGAAGATTCATACATCAAAAGCATATTTCTTGATCTCCTTTGCTTTGACATCAATGTGCTTGAAATTTTGTATCTCATACAACCTGATCTGCAACAAAAGAGTGGGCCAAGGTGCCTTCTTCTTTCGGTGCAGCCTAGCTAATAGTCTTGTCGAGATGTGGTATGATACTTCTTGTATGATGATCTTGTCCATGGAAGACTTTGACAAAACATGTGTACGATTCTTCACACTGTACATTCATATGAAGGTGTCGAAAGGCAAGGCATACAAATCCACTATATAGATTAGTCCCTCCACTGCTACGTTCGATATGCAAGGTCGATCCTGCTCAAATATCATCTTGTACAACGGGGTGACAAAATGACCTGATAGTTGTGTGATAACTCCTATGAAGCTACATTTGGAAAACAATTTACAATAAGTGTTGATAAAGGTTTAAGCCGATGTCCATGCCCAGAAACTTTTGATGGGCACAAATTGCATCCAAGTTGTAAGCAGACATGTAGATTTCTTCTTGCTAACCTTTGGGCAGCTGTCAAGCTCTTGTGACCTGTTCCTTTAGCCTGTGAGCCAACATGTTGGACCAGTTGTATGCTTTTCCTTCATTGGTCAATTGGTCCAACACGATCATCCAAGTCTGCAAGAAGGTCTCCGTGCTCTCTTGGCCATACAAGCGATATGCAAAGATGACCAAGTATTGATATGCCTTCCGCAGTATCTTCATCTTGTAAATCTAGTTGGCTGTCATCATGAATTTGGTTGGCTCCTTTACCCAGCTCTTCAAGATATCCCTAGAGTTGGAATTATTACTAGGTATGCTTAAGGGTGTCTCCATGGTGATGAAGGGCTTCGACATATGGTACATCTGCTAATAATCATGTTCCCTAAAGGTAGCAATCTCTATCCCGCTGACACTTCTCAATGTCATCGTCTCGGGATCAGTGTGCGAGACGCTCCAGTGTATCTTGTCTGTGCATGGGAACGTGGGATACCTACATGAAATCCGGTACAAGTTGGACTTATGAATGTTCACATAGACTTGGAGGTCTTTGAGATATTCCCCAAATGTGCCTGAGAATGCATCATTGACCTCTTGCCATTTCATATTTATGTCTCTGTCTACGATAAGTTTGGTGTCTTCATAGATTGACAAAATCGTAGACACTCGCTCAACTGTTGCTCCAATTGCACTTCCACCGGTGTCCTTTGATCCTGCTTTCTAGGAGGCCATTGAGCCTGAACTATTGAGAGATGGACGAAAACTTGATAAATTTGGAGACATGGTGACATGCATGGTAAGAAATCTATCAGCTGAAACCAAAGCAAACTTGAGGAATGACATACAACATACCTGGGGATTGACTAGCAAGGATTGCACAACTTTCACTGGGAGGCTGAGAGAATGGCCCACCAAAACTACACAAAAGGCAGTCTGGACTGTCAGGAGGCTGGTTGACTGCTAGAATTATGTAATGCGTAATCCAGATTGGCCTGCTGGGTGTTGGGATTTCATAATGCACAATTCTAATTGGTGAGTGTTGCAGGCCCAAATATTGCATTGCACAATTTTTTGGGCCAGCAGTAACTACCTCACAGAATCGTGCAAGGCAAGACTGGAGGACAATCACTGGCCAAAAATGCACACTTTCTAGGACGAAGGTAGAGCCTTCCCTCTTAGAATTGTGCAATGTTTTTTTGGTGAGGTAGAGTCTAGGCCAAGGTTGCCAAGACCCGCCGACAGGCAGCTGAAAGAAAATGGAGATATGAATGCATGAAAATGTTGAGTGTATGTTGGCTTGTTGGGGCTTGACCCAAGTTCAAAGTTAATTAGCCAAAAAAATCCCTGTACTGCTGGCCCTTTCGGCAACAGTCTGTCGAGCTCGGATTGAGGTCTCACCCAAAGCAGTATGGGGGGGATGCTGGAACCAGGTTTCCGCACCCTGGGCATGTCTGAGGGGTTGATTTCGTCCAACTGTGAATAGCTTCACATAGGTTACTTTGTGCACTTCCCTCACCTGCGAGGTCTTCACGCCCTATTATATTTTCCTTCGTGCAACCCTAACCAGGGTATGTGGGGCTTTTGTGTTGCTGGAGCAGCGATCTACACTCTTTCCCCAAGTCACACTATGGATCTTACTTATCTTCTTATACCAATTATTTATCTTTGCATAAATAGATACCTTGTATTATATTCACTTACCCAACACATTTGTATAAGTTCGCACAGTAAATAAATAGTAAACTTGCAATTCATACCCAATAATACATAAAACAGGAAAAGATACACAAAAATATGCTGAAACTTCTCTTTCTTAATGCTTCCAATGGTTACAGACTCGACCTGCCCTACGTACTCGGCTGCAGGGGTCCACGCACTCAGCTGCGGACTATTAGGCCTCTGTGCACTTAGCTGCAGATCCTTCTCCTACTCTACGACCCAAAGACACAACTCTACACTTCGACTCAATGCTTCATTGCTTTCTTTCTATCCCTTAGACCCTTAGAATATCTTTTACACTTAGAGCCTCGCTTTATTTATACAATCCCATGGTCCGAGGACCATGGGTAGATCTCTCAAATTGAAATTACATTACAAAAATGTGGGCAGACAACCCTCTAACTCATTGACCATCTTCGTGCTCCGCGCCCATAAATCGCGGAGTCTTTACAATAGACTTAGTCAAAACTTGGGCTTTAAGCCCCAAAACTTGGCTTGGGGGGATCCCATGCCCAACAGTGTAAACGAAGGTGAATGATCATGCATGAAAATAGTGAATGCAAGATTCAGAAAACAGAACAACATGCATGTGTGTGAGATGAGTTGCCAAATTGGCGACTGTCCGTGCAAAACAATATTATGCATGTGACAGCAGTGAGATGCTAACGAAAACTAAAATGGTGCTAGTACAAGCTACTATGCGTGTAAATGATAGCAAGTGTTCAAAAAAATCAAGTAGACAACACTCACACAAGCCAAAACACAAAAAGCAACAAAAATGCTGCACAAGACAAGTTAAGCAGACTTACCCGAAAATAGATGAGCTGGATGTGTTGAAGACTCCTAGATGTGTTGTGGGATATCAAAGCTCCAATATTGATGTGAAGAATGAGCTCTGAAGCATTGAATAAATAAGTTTGAAGCTCATGATGTGCATGCCACAAATCTAGGAAAAATCAACACTTGGAGGAAGGTTTCTAAAATGATATTTGCATGTAATCTCCAACTACTAAAACTAACTCCCTAAAATCTAGGGATGCTTTCTACATGTTGATTTTTTCTATTTCGGGAAAAAGTAGCCCATGCATGCAAATCAAGTTTTCTCAGTCCCAGGTGGAACCAGTCAACCTAAGGGTACATGCAACACCCTACTTGACTAAGGGGAAATTTTGCGTAGTTTCTGGAAGGAATCTAGGCTAGCTGTCTAGAGGGATTGCGTAATTTCTGGGTGGAGCAACTGACTTCTACCCAGAATTACAAAATTTCTAGGTTGATCAATCCTGCTAGGCTAGATTGCACAATTTTCACTTGGAAGGTTGACTGACAAGATTGCACAGTTTCTGAGCCCAACAGACAACCAATTGGATTTGTGCAATTTCTGGAAGGAAGGCTGGTTGCCCTCTAGAATTGCGCAATTTCTTGAGGGAGATTCTCAGCCAGCAACTGAACCAAGTCCAAATTAGCAGCCTGTGAGGGGAGTGTAGCAAGCTATCATGTGCAAGTTGTTGTTGATCCCCTATTTTTTTCTTATTACTGTCAGTTCAATCCCCATTTTGACCCCTTTTTGGTACCATGGAACCTATTTCTCTGCTAAGTTACTATCCTAATCCTAGCTCTACTCCCCACTTGAGGTAAACCTTCTCATGGTTGCATTTAGCTATTCGTCGGTAGATTTAAGTGAATAGAAGTAGCATATTTTTAAACTAACTTATTATTACAATTGAGTGTAGACTCTCAGCAGAATGTGCAGGACGATACTAGAAGAAGTAGTTGATGCATGAAGACTTTCTACTTCGGTACTCAAGGGCTATATGCAGAATTGGCACTCAAGTAATGAAATGGATAAGGTGCAGCACATTCTAGAAGATGAAATGGCGCAACCATAAGAAGAACGCATCATGATCCTAAGATCTTTGCCCGATTTCCTTTGGTTGCAGCATATACAAAATTGGGAGTTGGTTACGAGTTGATAAACCAATTCGAGATGGTTGTTCAAACCAACTCACCTGGAAGGAGTAATGCTATTAAATAGTTATTTTTAGTTTTATGTTTTATTGTAAGTGAATGCCTATAAAGGTAAGGGATGTAATATGTTAAACTAGCACCGAACTTATGAAGCATTTTACTGTATGATCGCAACTAGTTTTAATATAATTGTGATGCTGCTCTTGTTCTGAAGCCATTTTTGAATGCGTTGATTGGAATGGAGTCCATGTTTTGACTGTGAACCAAATCATTTAGTTATTGTAAGTTATCAGCCCCAGGTGTGGCCGGGACCACCCATCTGGGATTGTTTGTATTTGTATCAGCAGTGACACTGCGAACTTAGATTCGTTCAATTTCCTTTTCCATTTACAAGTCGGTTTGCGTGGATTATTTTTGATTGATTGATTAATAGGTGTGATTGCAGAAGTCTTTACCATTTTCATGAATTGCAATTATATTTTGGTGTGATTTTATGCCTTCCAAACCAAAACCACTCCATCGCTTTGATTTTCACTCACCTTGAATGAATTGTATGGTCACTGATACATTGATTGGAATTGTCACCAATAGTTGATGCTGGAGTCCTTAAATCTTTCAACAGATATAGATGAATGATGACCTCAATTGAATAGGATAGGTTTTGTCTATTTCCTCTAAAACAACCTTTGTTTCACTGAAAATAATTGACTTAGATTGATCCCAACTGTAGCATTGCAGAGGGACTTGAACATAGGCTAGTGCTATCTATATCATTCAAAGACTTAACGAATTTGATTAAACTATCAGACTAGTAACTTAAATACAAGGATGTCTGATTTGCACGAATGATTAATTGGTTTGTTTCATTGTGGATTGATGCACTATAAATTGGTATATAACATTACGGGAATGTTTTCAAAAGACCAATTCTATAGTTATCATTTATTTCTTCTATTCATTTAATTGCCAATATCGGTGGTGAATTGAAACGATTATCCTCACTTCTGTGCAAAAGATAGTCTTATTTGAATGATTGAATCCTTTCTCGGTTCATGTGTTAGGGTGTCTACTTCATGATTAGATCATTGTTATGACTTACAACAGCATAGTGGTAGGTATTTGCATGATTGTAGCATAGAATTAGGTATAGTCTCTAGGATTGATAGTTGGGCATTAAGTCTGATAAGTATCAGAGTTGCTTTCATTTATTAAATCCTGTAAATGATCCATTGAAGATAGAACAACAAAATAGAGCAATTCTTCCATTTGGTACTTAAACCTTGAACCTTGATCCGGAAATAAGCTCTTAAGTATAGAATGATCGGTTGATTGAAGTATTATCAGAATAGATCACTCATTGAATTAGTAATTGGATTGCTATAGATTAGTGTCATTGTTGCTCTGGGAACGAATGATTATGGCATCAATAGTTTAATAAGCTGAGTGGTTATTATCATAGGATTGTTTGATTTCGTTTAGTAAGAACTGTCAACATAGAATGCTTGTTGAAAATGATTGAGTGATTTTTCATAGAGAGTTTGGTACAAGCATCAAAGTTTGATTAGAGTTTGGTGTGAATAGAAGCTCGTTTTTGTCACTAGAAATGCATAAATAAGTATAGATTGAATACTATAACTCATGAAGATTTTAGGTTAAATTTGATTGTTGGGTTTGCTCATTAGACAATAAGATTTGTGAGTATTTACTTCATAAATCATTATAAGGAAACGATTAAACTCTAACCTAGCCTGAACAGAGAAAGCGCAAGGCAATTTGTGCTTACAAACCTCAGGTTGACAATTAATCTTATGGGATTTAATCTGACAAATTAAACTCTCAACAGTTGTCGTGCTGCTAGAAAACCATTGAAGCTTGTGTACTTGACAGTGCAATACATGTTGTTGAGGACGGTTGGTAGGGAGGCTCCAAAATGAAGCTAAGGAAAAATTTTGGAGGGTGGTTGTAGTTGCTACAACACTTGGCAACAGACTAGTAGAATTATAGCTCTCTGAATGGACCTTGTTCATGAAAAGCAAGTCTAACACCTCCTAATGTACTGTTTAGTTCTCTTTTCATCTTGGTTTCCACACTTGCTTTATTATAAGATGTACCATCTGCTAGGATCTTAGTCAGTCGACACACAATCCAAGCCAAGCCAACATAGTTGTTTCAATTGGGTATGAGGGGTATATTGGTGCATAAGAATTATAGTAGTCAAAGTTTTAGTTTCATCTCTGGTGCTGCTCCGCTACCAGCATGCCTGGATAGTACCCCGACGGAGTCACACAGGAACACAAGCATCTCTCCACTGCCAGTGAGCCTAGTTAGTACCACGGCGGAGTTACTTGCATCACCTCTCTATGCAGGAAGCCTTTCTCTTCTTTCGCCTTATTCATTTTTTCTTTTTTTTCAATTTTTTTCACATTTTCATTTTTTTTGCATTTTTCATTTTTCGTAACTTTGCATAACACTTATTCATTTTAGAGGCGAAAGAGGGATCCCGACTTGTTAAGAGCAGAAGAGGTTTTTCCTTCAGAGAATTAATTTATATATATATCTGACGTGCTTATTGAGGTTTCCCCCCTCATCTTACTCTACTTGACTGAGGTGACAAGGATCAACCCAAAAACAACAGAATAGATTAGGTGAGACTAGTTAACACGTAAGCATTGTGTTTTCACCACAGTTCACTTTGAACGGTACGTATTTTCCATCAATGTATCATGGACTAAGGATAACAAGTTCTTCATACAAATGTCAGACGACAGATAACCAAGTATTGATAACTTCACAAGTCCTCTTGTAATTTACCCATCTTGTTTTAGGAGTTGCACACGGTTTCATGCAAAACTAACCTATGAACACAAACAAGAGAACAAACAAAAAATCAAAGCGAAAGAAGAAGTAAACGTGAAAGTAAAGTAGGTAAGGAAATAAGAAAGCAAGAAGACAAGCATGTAAAACAATTAAGCAAACACTACTCGTACTCCTAAGCTAACGTTGCACGGGCCTGATCAGGTGAAGTGATACTTCCAATGCAGTCATTGGCGCATTGGTAGACTCATGTTGGTGAAGGCATGATTCGAAAATAACACAGTTGTGCGAACCAAAAAAGATGAAAAATATAATAATGAAGACAAACACACTTCAAGTTTAAATGTTTCCACAAAACATAGGTGAGTGCAAGTGCATGACATGCAATCCATGGACTTATCATGGTGATGTGCGACACTATGTGCAACGGTTAAGCATACACATACTCTTGACCATGACATGCAAGAAAACGAAAGAAACAAATACAAATTACGCTGTGCACATGTGCTTGCTATGTAAGATTCCTCCAATGCATGAGCAATGGGATCGTGTAGTTTGAGTGGAGGAAGGATAATTTGTGTGTGAGATTGATCTTCAATGTATACCATTGAATGACGAGGAGCCTTGGGTGTTTCAACAATTTCCTTATTGAAATTGAAACCAACCTCACGACAGCGAGGATCTGACATAACCAGCAGCTCGAGCTGAAGCACCTCAACAATATGTGGGGTTTCAACTTTGTTGATAGATAGATCATCATAAATAGGTGGCTTTGAAAAATCGACTGTGATATAATCATCACCATGATCGAATATGGGAGTAAATAGATCATGACAACTATGATTAGCAAAACCAATGATTACATCAACATCCTCATCATCTGATGAAACAAATAGAGGGGTAGATGTGAAGCGGACAAATTCACCCTCTGTGTTTCCAGAAAGGGCAGATGAAAAATCAAGTGGATTTTCAATGAATAATTTATCCTCTCTATTGTGAGATGATGGACTGACATCCGATGTGTTCTGCGAATGATCAATAATGGGTGCATCCATGGATAGAGATACACATGCAAAACCATGGATGAAAAAATCACCAAAGATGTCAAGAAAACATGGAGGAGGCTCAGATAGAAGGAAGTCATCCTTCACTGAGAATCGATGCTCAAGCTCCTAGTCATACTCTTCATGAATGATAGCGCATGTTGGTTGTGCAACACCAACTCCATCGATGGCTTGATCCTCGTTCACAACAAGTGTAGAGTCAGGAATGGAAGAATACAAGACAGTATCATCCAGAGGATCATCCGAGTATGTAGACGAAGGTTGAGGTACATAATGCATGTGATAACTCAATGGACTCACAACCAAATCTGCACAAAAATTGAGAGAAGTGATGTTGGGAGGATGTGACGGTTGAATAGATGTGTGTTCATGTTCTCATGCATCACTCTGCAGTGGTGGAGCTGTTTGATGAGGGGATGACGGACAGTCACTTGTGATAGTGACTGTGTCCATCTGTGATTGTGCAGCTCCATCATTGAAGTATGTTGAGCGGGGCTTGGGCTCAACTTCCTCTTGGGATAGATTGACTTGTTAAGGCAATATTCAAATCCATCCCAAAGATATGGAAATTTCATTTGACTTTTCGGAGCTTCAAACTGCAAGTCATGGAAGTGCTGCCAAAAATCCATAGGTGATTCATGCGGGGCCTTTTGTTGTTGTAATTTTTTTTTGTTCAAGAGGTTCTGGATCAAAATGATGGAAAGTAGATTCGATGAGATCACAAAACTACTCAAGTGAGTGCACACTACCAGCTGGACGACTGCATCACCACTATTGTGGGGATTGGTGAAGTGTGTATGTAAGTAGCAGACTAGCCTCTTCATTGGAACATTCATCTATCTTTTCAAGCATGGCAAAGAAGTCTTGTAAGAACACAGGCTAGGCCACTTCGCCTTCACCATCATACATGAATTCAGACAAGATATCAAAAAACTCCCTCGTGATGTTGAGAGGTTCGGCATGTGAAAAACATCGTGGAGGGGTGAGTATAACAGAATCCATGATAGATGTGTAAAGGTTCAAAACATGATGAGAGGACACATATTGTCATTTGGCCCTCCTTCTAGTGCCAGAAATGTTGACAGTGTTGGACCCACTAACATGTCAAGGGATCTCCCCAGTAAGAAGTCCCAATTAGACCTCAGACTGTTTGATGTAGGAGTCCTAGCAGTGGGTCGTACAGTATGGCCTTGACTATGGTTGTGCACATAGGAAAGTAAGATGTCCCTGTTGGTAGCAAGGGTTTGACATATGCAGCAAGTCAAGTAAGGTGCATGAATGGTTCTAACACGTGGAGGGTGAGGTGAGTGTGCCCCTTAGAAACCTATGAAAGCATGCAGTTAAGAAGGGAACACACGAGAAAATATGTGTCACAAACTGGAAGGAAAGTAAGCTAGCAATCCAAAGTGATGGTTAAACCAACAACACATTTATGTAATATTCATACATACATATACAGAAAATAGCTACACATGCATGCATAAGCAAAGAGATACATACATAATTTAGAGTAAACACGATAGCTAAAATACAATACGACATATGCATGAAACATGATGTCTTTGTTATATTAAGAAGTGAAAGTTCCAGTCAACAATACAACCATGACCAACCACTAGTTCTGACTACATAACCTTACAGTCACTGTCACCTGCTCCTCCAAAGAGATATACTAGCTCTGCATAGTGGAGAAGCTAATGCTCATTACAATACTCTCCAAGATTTCTCTAAGATACTCCTATCAAAAGCTTGGCTGACCAAAATCCTATACAATGAGTTATGATGGACTATATATAGAAAAGGGTGGGGTGGCCCTTGACATTCTCCTTTGTGACTGTTCATCTACTCTATGACTGTTACATCTGACTATCGACACTTGAACTTCCAATTGAAAAGATGTTATATACAATCTACACATGTACCCATGTAAGACAAAATAGGCTTGAGCAAGCCATGCAAGACATCACTATGACTTGGAAAACTGTGGGAAGACCAGCTCTTCAACATCCTCAGGATGGCCGATGGTGGCAAACTGATGCCAAGCTTGGTAGTTCGCGATGGTGTTAGTGTACTTTGTGGTGACATATTTTTGGAAACAAACTCTTGCCTCCATCGCATTTGGGTGCTCGGGCTCCTCTATCCAACTCATCTGATAACATGTGCATAATTATCTTGAGTGCATCTGGACCAATGACATACTGATGCATGGTGTCTACACTGATCACCTAGTCTACGCTAGTGGCTATGTGCATTAACTCGTCAAAGTACAAGTCAAGCTCTACTCGGACTTGTGTCTTTGTCTTTGCCTTAGTGAGTGTCCCAATAGATGGGATCACATGTGCACACACAAAAACATCTATACTCCTAAATACTCGTGCATGGGAAGCCTGCAAACTAATGATGAGTTGTGGGAGATCTTCGTAGTTCCAGATCTGACTCTGGATGCGTGCCTTTAGGTCAACCGCTCTGGGCTTCATCATCTTGGGCAAGTGTAACGGAGCTCCCTTGTATCTCATTGTCCATGTTTTCATGTATTCAACCGCAATATGCACGTTTGACAAGATACGCTCTCTCCTAGCGCATCATTGCTACCAACCGTTGAGATGGACAATTTCCTTATGCACGGTACCAAACTTGGAATACAACACTCGCATGACTACATCAAGGGACGATACTTCATCCAACATTGCCTTCTTCAACTCTGCTCAGGTGGACATTGTAAGCAATTATCCTCCCTGCTTCGCCGTATATAACTCCTTAACCATTTTCTCGTTCTCAGCTGTCAAGAAGTGAATACTCAAACTAGTGGCTTTGGCATATGATCCGGTAGCAGCAGCAAATGCTGCTTGATTCTTGTGGACGTCAGACATGATCACTTGTTCTTCAAGCTGCACAGGAGATGTGTTATCATCCAGAGTAGACACTCTATGAGATTGCACAAATCTATGCTGTGACTCGTCAAATGATATGTTCTGCATTTATCCTTCTGGATTGTCTCCAAGGATTCAGTGTCTCCTTGGTTGCTTGGGACTTGCTCTACTTCCAAATCCAGTGAAGCTGGTAGGTCAACCTCTTGGTGGTAAGGCAAGAGTTTCATGTCTTGTTCTAACTCTTGCTGCTCCATACCCATATCCATCTGCTTAAGTGCTTGTTCAATCTCTTAAGCGAATTCTTGCTCCTACTACTACTCACCCCGTCTGCTTGGTGCCAGCTATTCGGATGAGTCAACTACCTATACGGGAGCAGTTTCATTCATCTGTACATGTTGTGCCCTCTGCTATCCCTGTTCTTACTACTCTTCCTTCTCCTATTTGTGCAACTCCTGTTCCTTCCGTAGTTTCTCCTTCAACTCATGCAACTCCTTCACTGTTTCATCCATCCTTTGTTTTTCTCTTTGCCTTTGTGCATTCCTCCTTTTGTGTTGTTGCCTCTTCGCCTTTATTGCCAAAGTTGTTTTCTACACAAGTGGGTCTTCTCTGAACTTGCATCTTTGTTATGCCTCCGCGTTGTCAACAATCTTCCTCTCGCCTTTGTTGTGCATCGGTATGTTTACCTCTATTGTTGGTGTTACTAGTGCTCTCCTGGATACTGCTTCACACTTCTTCGCTAACCATTCCATAATGATGTTGACCGGTTCATTGGGCCTGGAGAAGCCGAGACAATATCTCCATGGGTCTTCTTCCACCCAATGGCATGCCCCATGGATCCACTAAAACTGTACTCTCACGCAGTGATCTTTTACAAAATAATGCGGGTCATACGGATTGAATCTTCGGACGTCAAAATGATATTTCTTGATCTTCTTTGCTTCGTCATCAGCGTGCTTGAAATTATATATCTTTTACAACATGATCCACAACGGAAGAGTGGGCTAAGGTACCTTCTTCTTCCGGTGTAGCCTAGCTGACAGTCCTATTGAGATGTGGTATGATACTACTTGCATGAAAAACTTGTCCATGGAAAACTTCATCAAAACATGTGGAGGATTCTCCATGCTGTACATTTGTATGAAGGTTCCAAATGATTAGTGTGACACAGGTAAGTTCCTTCTGTGGACAGAGGCAGCCCCCCTAGCCCTAGAGTGGGTCTAGTCACTGCACAGACAATACCAAAGAAAATTTCCCTAGAAAGTTGGTGTTATGAAGACCTACCTTTCATCCGACGTTCGATGAAGTCCTCATTGTGTTGCTCCAGCTCTTTGTTCTTCTAGTCGTTCATACCTAAAAATAACATGTAGAGAAACACCACAAACACAAATAGAAAACAACCAAACAATCTACTTGAAGAGTCAAGGAACCTCAAGCTATCAACATATAATTTAACGCACGATATAGGAAACAAGCTATTGATTTGTATTAATAAAAATCAAAGTAAAACTTACAACCGAGTCTTGACATCATAAGCCTCCTTGAAGGGTCCTGTGAGTATGTCTCCGTAAGCATTTACTTGTGAACTGTCTCCCAAGGGAGCATATGACTCTCTCTTCTGTCTAAAAGGGTTGATACTAGAAAGCTCTCAAGCCAACTCTACTCAAGCATCTCTCAAATCAAAATACAAATGAGGCTACTTCCACTCTCCAATAACACTCTCTACCTCTACTCCTCTATTAGAAACTTGAAACTATCAAATTACATCTAGTTATCATCTAGTTACATCCAAGCTAGTTGATGTTATTCATGGAGGAGATATTTATAGGATGGTGAGATCCCA
This sequence comes from Pinus tabuliformis, assembly GCA_031772625.1. Classification (NCBI taxonomy): domain Eukaryota; kingdom Viridiplantae; phylum Streptophyta; class Pinopsida; order Pinales; family Pinaceae; genus Pinus; species Pinus tabuliformis. The sequence goes on from CM062804.1 coordinate 1,118,031,048, forward strand.
TAAGAGAAGGAAGGAAGAGCTTATATCTTAGGGAGGTTGCAAAAAAGGTGGAACAACAATCCCAGAGGAGAAAGGTGAGCTCAACTGACCCAACAACCAGCCCTAGGACTACGCATGAAGTAATTTCATCTAAAAGTTTCGATGAGGATTTGAAAAGCTTGCCAAATCTGGCTCATCGCGGGTGCAACATAGGGACAAAGCGAAGACTTCGCTAGGGCTAGTGTTAACTTGTCCATTTTCGTGAGGGCGATAACTTCTGATTCACGACGACCCAAAAACTTAGGTAAAAAGGGTCTTCTTCAGGGATAATGAAATCAGACACTCTTCCTAAGATTGAAGGAAGGTAATGACACATAATTGGCAACATGACACAACATTGATGTCGATAACATGGACTAGTAGTATTCGGGATCATGGAATGCAGAGTAGGTGACAAATTACTGTGTAATAGATGCCCCCTAAAGCATCAAGGCTGAGAGAGTGGGAGGGGTAAAATTCTTTACGAATCCATAATTGAAATAGAACATCCTCATGGAGAACCTGTAGACGCAAGTACAACTAATATCTCTGATACATGAGTACATAGTGAAAGGAAATACATATGCATAAGGCATGGGTGCAGTCATCCAATCAGAAAGACCACAAAAATGACTTAGGTATGGTCGTAGCCATCCAATCAAAAGAGTCATGTATAAATCAATCCACGCAACCTAGACTTATGTAATTTGAGCCCAGGGTCTTGAATCCCAACCTGACCACTGTACAATTTCCAATATGCGAATAGATGTGTTGAAGTCGAGCTCACTAGAAAATCACTTGATTATGGCCAATGATGTGAACCATTAACAAGTGCAAGAGAGATCACCAGTAATGTCAATGGTTCTCAAGGTACTGGTAGTACAATCCACAAAGTGTGAAGAAATGATCTAGAGTCGAACACTTGTGAAATCACCCGATCAAAGACCAATGATGCAAGCCTATCGTCAAGGGCGAAGAACTTGCCATTGAGGCATGCAAGCTCCAAGGTACCAGAAAAGAGTCTCTAGGTCAACTTCCCGGATAATGAGCTGAAGTCGATAGGAAGCGACCAGTTGAAGGAGGGCCATAATGTTTCCCATATCATCAATGCAAGACAATGGAACAAGATGATTATGAATGAGACAGAGAATCTAAGGAAGGTGTGTAAGACTACAAACAATAGAAGGATTAAGCTCTTGGACATATCGGCGACATGACTCCGAAATTTGGCAGCATTTTGGTACCAAGGGATCAAAGGTCATGAAAATGCAGTAGGAATCAGATGGAATGAGGAAAAATGAATAACCCAAAAACCCAGAAGGCCAATGATTGAATGAGGATATCCCAGCCTGACACGAAGCAAAAAGAGTGTCGATTTCCAAAAGCGAAAAGCTGTCGTAATAAATAATACAACTTTCCAAATTTTCCTCCACCATTTCTGGCGAGTACCCCAGTTATTTTTGAAACATAAGATTGAAGGGGATAACATATGCTTGTAATGTAAGTTCATCCTTTAGACGAATCTGACCTAGTGAGTTTTAACGAGCCCTAGGAAGGAGAAGCTCGATCTCATCATGGTGACAAGTCCAATGTCGTCAGGGTTTAACGAGTCCGACATAGGTAAAAATCAGAGTCTTTTTCATGTTTAGAGAGTTTGAAAAAGACACGGAAAAGAAAACTCCAAAGGTCCCTTTCATAAATTTTCCCCTCGAACCCAAAAAGGTAGAAAATAATATCCAGGGTAACCTATTTACAATTAAAGATAAATGTATACCTTTTTGGTAAATAATCTATCCTAGCCCGAAAAAGGGGTAAACCTATACTGGGTAGATGACGCTTCACAGCCTTTAACGAGTTCAAAGCGACAAGAGCTCGATGATCCTTTCATGTTTTGAGAGTCAGAAAAGAGCTTAAAGATGACTCCAAGAGGGAATTTTTCGTGTTTTTACCGAGTCTGAAAAAGTATAAAATACAACTCGCAGGGTAGTCACCAGGGTTCGCGAAACCTGTTGTTGTACAAAAATAAGCGTAAGATCCATCTTTGATATAAAAATACATGAAATAGTCAAAAAAACTAATTTACAAACCCTAATTTGACCAAAAAGGATTATAAAAGAGTCATTTGGTAAAAACAAATTACTTTTCACCATTTTACCTTAGAGCTAAAATTTTACCCTTGTGCATTTGAAATTTCAACGGTCGACTGGAGAAAGATCAGTAGCCTATTAGCAAATTCGTCTGATCTAAGTAAGCTCTAATCATTTTCCTACATTTTTTCATAGATACTATGTCATTTTGGATGGTTTGAGCTGCCTCCAAGGAAGGTTTTAGGGCCAGCATATGCGTGATGGTCGTCACGAGTCGCCAGCTCGGGACTGCAACAACCATAATCTTCCATAGGGAGAAAACGGGGTCTTCATGACTAAACAAGGAAAAGTCGTGAAGATCCCAATTTTTCTCAACAGGTGATTTTGGCTCGGAGCACCTGTTTGAAAAACAGGCGTGCCAAGAGCTGATTCTTAACATTTCTCAAAATTGAAGCCATTTCTTTGGATTTTAAATGTAAACAAAGTATTTATAATCCTTGATGTGTGTGTTCATGAAGTAAAATGGTGATTGAGTGGAAAGAACGAGAGCATACTTGTTATAGACATTTTTGTGCCTTACAACATTGAGCATGAAATGTCCATAATCTAAGGGATCCAAAGTCCCTAAACATGTTGTTCCTACCCCTAGAGGAACAAGGCTAACTAACCACAGCAATTCACAGAAGTTCTCCACCTGAAACCACTCAAAAACAAGTCAATTCAGGATCATGTCAACTGCTCCACTGAGCATCTGCGCTGAATGTCAACTGCTACACTGGTTACCTGCGTTGAATGTCAACTCCAACACTAGCTACCTGCGTTGAGCGAGTTTGGACAAGTGGCAGGCTCATTCCTCAATGTGTCAATGCTCAGGAAGCTTCCAAAATGACACTTTCCTCAGGGAATTCGATTGGTGATGAGTAAGAGGTTCCAAATCTCCAAGTGGAAGCAAGGACCTCCAAGTGGACTCAAGAACTAAGAGAGGGAGAGGACACTAGTCAGATCTCAAGCTGACTCATCCTCTCTCCAAAATAACTATATATAGATCTCTCCTCCATGAGATCTAGAGGCTGGAATTTTGTTATTGCAAAGAATTGTTGTTGGTTTGAGACTGGAAACATTGGGTGCTTAATGCTTTGAAGGGAGCTGAAGAAGGAATTCCATTCTGCTGGGAAGGAGATGCTGGATTGGAGCCCTCTGGGTTGTATCTCTTCCTGAACCTTGTTATCAATCAATAAAGCTATCTTGGTTTTCTCCTATATACTGGTGTATTTGTATGATTGCATTAGTGTATTTGATTTACTTCTAATCCTGAATCATTGATGAATATGAATATTTGCCTTTGTGTTGTGTTCTTCTCTTGTCGCAAGTAGCTGTTCTCTTGTCACAGGTAGTTGTTCTCTTGTGATCTCATGGGAATCAAGTAGCTGTTCTCTTGAGCAAGCGAGGAGGCAAGTAGCTGTGAACACCTAAAGAGAAGAGGATCTAGATCGAAGGACAAACGGAAGACAACAGTAAGTCTATCGATCTCCCCTCTTTCACATTTCATAAAGGAAGAAACCAGAATAGCTGTATCTGTTTGTTGCTAAGGCACTGTCACACCTTAGGTGGATAGGATCGTCCTGCATAGGCATTTTTCCCCACAACAAATTGGCGACTCCACTGGGGAGATTGCTTTAGTCATTTTATTTGTGTTTACATCATTGTTTTCTTCATAGACTCAACAGCAACAATCGAACTGCTTCTGCAAAGTAGACTGTTGTTGCCTTGATCCTTCACTGGATTTTGTCTATGATCTGAAAAATGGACTCACAAATGACTTGATGATCCTTTGTGATAGTCTTTAGTACCCTCTCAAAGCATCCCTTTGATTATACCTTGCTTGTGTTTCTGATTTGGCCTGAAACAGTTGATTTTTGAGCATTTTATGACCCAGAACCCAGGGGAAACGAGAGTTTCTCCTTCAGCGCAGACACTGTGAAGGCAGTTTTCATTTCAACGCAGGTCCCGTGAAGGCTACCTGCGCTAAATTTCAAACCCACAGTGTTGGACTTGCGCTGAACCAGTTTAGCCTTGTGCAGCTGGGGTTCTCTGCTGTCTGTTGCCCTGTTTTGATCTCTGTTTTTTGCAGCCTTTAACCAGCATAGGTACCAGTCTGATAACTCCTTTTCTTTGCTTAGATTCTGCCTCGTTTTGTACAAAAAGACTGTGAGTGTTTTTATGTGTTTTTACGTCATTTACAGTTTTCCTTTGCATGAGTGAAATAATCATCCTGTAGCCCTTGATTCAGATCTGATTGACTGTGATCTTAGGAGAGAGTTCATTGGCTGTTTCCAGTTGATTATACATTTGCTTTTTCTTATTGGTTTGAGTTTGTCTCTTTTAAGTGTCGAAACAAGTATTCATTTCGAAAGTCGCAAAGTGATTGTAATCTCTTCTACCCTTGTTGATTTCGAAAAAAGTAAACTTGTTTGTATCTGTCATTTAAAAGCAAATTCAAAGTTGTACAAAAAACTTTCTTTGTAGGCATCAATACTAAGAAAGCGGAAAACAAACACCTGCATTGTGCATTTGCATTTTGATAAGTTTGCATGATTGATTTAGGAAAGAGTGCATTAGAGTGTGCTGATTGCTCTTTGAGAAAAGATAGTGTCTTTCTTTTCCCTTAGTAGCTAGGATTTTCAAAGTTGAAAAGATAATAAAGCTTGCTTATCATCTTAGACTGCATTTAGGAATTGTACCATACATCTCGTGGTGATCCTGAAAGGCAAACTTCTAAAAAAGATCAACTTAAAATAAACTGAATGAACCTAACAACGCTTTGCAACATAACGCACAACATAGAGGTCTAGGCTAGAGACGTGTTCCGGCATCGTTAAGCCTAGTGACTGTCGATCTCGTGGAAGGTGGGTGATTCCTCCTGAGGGACGATAGCGCTAGTACGGATTGTGCTCCCACGTACCGTCGCGTATATATTGGGAGACCCCTATAGGCATATATCCTTTATCCTTAGGAAGCCGTGTCGGCCGCCCTACCGATCGCAATGCAGTGAACACAGCATTCACGAAGATCGACCACCCGTACCCTAAAAAGTATTCTACGGTTTTGCGAAAAGTTTGGCACACCCTCTGCCTAGATCTCCAGAGCAGTTTCTTTTGGCCTTTTTCAGACTCTATAACAAAAAACGTCCATCCGAGCATTTGTCACTTTGGGCTCATTAAAACATCGAAGGAGACTAGAGTCATCTTTAGCTTTTTCTCGACTCTTTAAAAGTGAAAAATCAAGTTGTGTCTAAAGCGTCGTTAACAATTTATTTTAAACGGAACAATCACCCTTTAATCCTGCGTTGATCTTTAGGTTGAAAAGATGGAGCACACCAACCAAGGAATTCCTCTTGGTGGAAATCCTAGTCCCTTCTCCTCTTGGGGAGATGTTGGTGCGCCCCACATGGCCACATTGTCGCTTCCAGGACTGACAATTGGCCTACCAGTCTAGCTCTTTTCAACCAATGTCGTTCAGAATACCACCATTCCTGAATAGTCGAGTCAACAGTTAGATCAGACAAGAGTTTCCTCCCAGCCTTCCACTTCATCTTCCTCCCCTCCTTCGTCTTCGCTTAACGGAACTGGTCGAACAAAAAACCGGATTCCTAAGGAGAAGAAGGAGAAGAAGAAGAAGAAAGAAAAGAAGAAGAAGGAGCCTAAGGCGACTGGGGGCAAACAAGTGTCATCTGACAAAAATTCACACACAGCGCTCGTAAGGCCTAAATCGCCATGCATCACATGCAAGGGAGACCACTTCCATAGAGATTGTCCCTGTATCCCCCGGATACTAAGGGACTGGTCCCCCCATTTGCACAATTCGGTAGCATCGACCTCTGATAGCCATGTCGACTTCTCACCGTCAACTAGTGGGAGTGAAGCCCCAGGACAGAGCGGGAAAGCTAAATTTCCCTGCAAACTGTGTGAAGGCGATCACGCCATCCACCGTTGTCCCTTCTTAGACGAGGCAAAAAGAGTTCTGGAAGATCGCCCGATTTTACGAGCGCAACTTCCTCCTGGATATCAAAAACTCTTGCCAAGTCCCTCGCTAGTTGAGAACCCGACTGACCCGCCCAGGTGGTCAGCCGAAACACCTGTCATTGAAGATGAACCGTCTGAATCCATACCTGACGAAAGTCTAAAGGTTGAAACGGCAGTTGAGCCGGTTTTGCCTTCAGAGGCTCTATCTTCAAATGACACCATCACATAGGAGAATAAAGACAACACCGTCCAAATTCTCTTCATCAGCACTGACTCTGATGATCAAAGGGGCAATGCCACCATTCCTTTATCGCAGGAAGGAAGTTCATCAGAGCGATATCCGGCCGTATACTTGGTCCCACCACCAAGCAACCTGGTTGTGTCCTTCGACTGGAACCAACTAGGCAGACCCCGCTTGCCAGCTAGCATACCATTCGGAATTATTGTCCAAATATACAGAATGGTAATGGCTGGCACAGTTATTGATGAAGGGGCATCTGTGAGTATCCTTTCCTCTATTGCTTGGAAAGCGCTTGGTTCGCCTGCGATTTTTCCTGAAATGAGAAATCTATCAGGCTTTGATAAAGGAACATGTCGACCTTTAGGGATCCTCCCCAATGTGCCCATAACATTGAAAGGGAAGACCGTTCAAATCAACGTGATGGTCGTTCAAGGACCCTTGGATTACAACCTACTCCTTGGACGAGACTATATATATTGCATGGGAGCCATCGTCTCATCACTCTTTAGAGTAATGTGTTTTCCGCATGAAGGAAGAATGGTCAAGCTCGTGGACCAACTTTCATTCCCCGGATCACGCATCGCAAATAGTCATATACCATCCCTAAATGGTCTATTCACGCAAGAATTGTCTCAACCCACAGTCCATCCTCCTGATGAGCGCGAGTAATCCGGGAGGATATGACTGGAACCTAGGGGACATGCGTCCTGGCCTGGTTCGGCAGGGAAACTTTGGGTATAGGGTAGGTTTCCGTGGGAGAATATGACTAGTCCGTACCCCGTCCGTAGAGGAAGAGGGGTTGTTCTAGAACAGGATTCTTTTTTCAAAGTTATGTGAGTCGGCGGGTGTCGTCGCTCACTGATGGTAGACATCGCCGAAGAAGTGTTTTATTCGTAGCCGCGAACGAAACAATCTTTGGGTAACCTGAAAGAGGTAAGCCTCTCTCGTTAAAACAAATGTTTTGACAGAAAAGAAGTAGAGGTAACCTTGAAACTCTGTCTTATGCCTGGGGGCATGCAAACCTTTTGGATTGTAAGCAACGGTCGGCTATTTATTTTTTAAATTTTTAGGACCTCTAACCCTTTAAACTCATAGGATTAGTCGTTTCCGAACTTTCATAACGAAAGGATCCGGGGCAAAGCTTACGTGAGATGAAGCTCCATAAAAAATAGCATCTCCAATGAGACACTCTTATCATATGACTGGTATAACGAGCAGTTTTGGCATAAAGTTCATGCTCGTTAAAAAATAAACGCAAGATCCGAGCAGTTTTAACGCGGAATTCATGCTCGTTAAAAAATAAACATAAGCTTGAGCAGTGTTTTGGCGCATTCAAGCTCTTTAAAAAATGAACCCATTACTGGTAAAATAACCATTGTGTACGTAACCTTATCAGCCATAAAAGCCTTGGTCGTGTTTGCACCGTCACCTCCACTTTTCATTTGGCCCATTGTTTACCTCCATTTGATTGATTACCCATTTTGAGGAACAGCTGCGAAGAGTGATTTCACCTAGCCATCCTTGTGACACTGTCGTAATTGGAAAATTCCAACCTGTACCTGGAATCAGCTGCTAACCCTGTTCATCACTCATTCCTCAGAATATGAGTCTTCTTTAAGCTCTTTTCAACTGACTCGTAAAATATGAAAAGATTGCCGAGTTTTGGCCTTCCTGCTCGTTAAAGCGACTGGAAGTGCTATCCCTCCTCTAGATTTTAATCTTTTTCGACCTGAGGGATTATTGCACAAAAAGATCGAGCGCTTGTTTTGCTCGGCTCGTTAAAACTATCGAAAACTCATCCCTTCTGTATTGTTTTATACTTTTTCGGACTTAAGGGATTAGATGACGAAAACGGACTTTTGGAGTTAACTTTACGTACCTTTTCAGACTCTCTGAAAATGAAAAGGACCGAGTTATCATTGTCGTTAGACTCGTTAAACCACTAAATAGCGACAAACTTGTCTTTAGACGAGAACGAGTTTCACTATCGCTAGACTCGTTAAAACATAGCGATGGGCTTGCCCGAAGGGCAGGTTATAGAACAAGCATATGTTATCCTCCTCAAGCTTGACAAAAATAAAGAGGTACTGGTCAGCAATGACTGGGGAAAAATTGGGAGAAAATCGAGAAAACTTTGATGGTAGCAGGTCGCTCTTGAACATGACACTTTTCCTCCGTACCACAATCGGGTTGGGTTGTCTCATTCACCGGTCACATCACCATGGTCTCGCCATACCATCCATATTTGGGGTAATGCTACCGATCCATCGCATCAGTGTCGCCATATGTTCAAGAGAAGTCGTTCAGAAAAAGTCAACCGGGTCCCATCCACTGCCATACATTATCCTTCATCCATTCATGAATAACCCAAAAACCCAGAAGGCCAATGATTGAATGAGGATATCCCAGCCTGACACGAAGCAAAAAGAGTGTCGATGTCCAAAAGCGAAAAGCTGTCGTAATAACTAATACAATCAACAGAATGTTTCCAAATTTTCCTCCACCATTTCTGGCGAGTACCCCAATTATTTTTGAAACACAAGATTGAAGGGGATAACATATGCTTGTAATGTAAGTTCATCCTTTAGACGAATCTGACCTAGTGAGTTTTAATGAGCCCTAGGAAGGAGAAGCTCGATCTCATCATGGTGACAAGTCCAATGTCGTCAGGGTTTAACGAGTCCGACATAGGTAAAAATCAGAGTCTTTTTCATGTTTAGAGAGTTTGAAAAAGACACGGAAAAGAAAACTCCAAAGGTCCCTTTCATAAATTTTCCCCTCGAACCCAAAAAGGTAGAAAATAATATCCAGGGGAACCTATTGACAATTAAAGATAAATGTATACCTTTTTGGTAAATAATCTATCCTAGCCCGAAAAAGGGGTAAACCTATACTGGGTAGATGACGCTTCACAGAACAGCAGAATAGCTCCCTGATGGTTGAGCAGTGTATGAACATATGAGCCACAGCATGGCTTTTGAACAATTTGTATGTAAACTTTTTATAAGATCATAATAAAAAGTTTTGCTTTTTTCCTCGGAAAAAAAAAGATGACGCTTCACAACCTTTAACGAGTTCAAAGCGACAAGAGCTTGATGATCCTTTCATGTTTTGAGTGTCAGAAAAGAGCTTAAAGATGACTCCAAGAGGGAATTTTTCGTGTTTTTACCGAGTCTGAAAAAGTATAAAATACAACTCACAGGGTAGTCACCAGGGTCCGCGAAACCTGTTGTTGTACAAAAATAAGCGTAAGATCCATCTTTGATATAAAAATACATGAAATAGTCAAAAACACTAATTTACAAACCCTAATTTGACCAAAAAGGATTATAAAAGAGTCATTTGGTAAAAACAAATTACTTTTCACCATTTTACCTTCGAGCAAAATTTTTACCCTTGTGCATTTGAAATTTCAACGGTCGACTGGAGAAAGATCAACAGCCTGTTAGCAAATTCGTCCGATCTAAGTAAGCTCTAATCATTTTCCTACATTTTTTCATAGATAATATTTCATTTTGGATGGTTTGAGCTGCCTCCAAGGAAGGTTTTAGGGCCAGCATATGCGTGATGGTCGTCACGAGTCGCCAGCTCGGGACTGCAACAACCATAATCTTCCATAGGGAGAAAACGGGGTCTTCATGACTATACACGGAAAAGTCGCGAAGATCCCAATTTTTCTCAACGGGTGATTTTGGCTCGGTGCACCTGTTTGAAAAACAGGCGTGCCAAGAGCCGATTCTTAACATTTCTCAAAATTGAAGCCATTTCTTTGGATTTTAAATGTAAACAAAGTATTTATAATCCTTGATGTGCGTGTGCAGGAAGTAAAATGGTGATTGAGTGGAAAGAACGAGAGCATACTTGTTATAGACATTTTTGTGCCTTACAGCATTGAGCATGAAATGTCCATAATCTAAGGGATCCAAAGTCCCTAAACATGTTGTTCCTACCCCTAGAGGAACAAGGCTAACTAACCACAGCAATTCACAGATGTTCTCCACCTGAAACCACTAAAAAACAAGTCAATTCAGGATCATGTCAACTGCTCCACTAAGCATCTGCGCTGAATGTCAACTGCTACACTGGCTACCTGCGTTGAATGTCAACTCCAACACTAGCTACCTACGCTGCGCGAGTTTGGACAAGTGGCAGGCTCATTCCTCAATGTGTCAATGCTCAGGAAGCTTCCAAAATGACACTTGCCTCAGGGAATTCGACTGGTGATGAGTAAGAGGTTCCAAATCTCCAAGTGGAAGCAAGAACCTCCAAGTGGACTCAAGAACTGAGAGAGGGAGAGGACACTAGTCAGATCTCAAGCTGACTCATCCTCTCTCCAAAATAACTATATATAGATCTCTCCTCCATGAGATCTAGAGGCTGGAATTTTGTTATTGCAAAGAATTGTTGTTGGTTTGAGACTGGAAACATTGGGTGCTTAATGCTTTGAAGGGAGCTGAAGAAGGAATTCCATTCTGCTGGGAAGGAGATGATGGATTGGAGCCCTCTGGGTTGTATCTCTTCCTAAACCTTGTTATCAATCAATAAAGCTATCTTGGTTTTCTCCTATATACTGGTGTATTTGTATGATTGCATTAGTGTATTTGATTTACTTCTAATCCTGAATCATTTATGAATATGAATATTTTCCTTTGTGTTGTGTTCTTCTCTTGTCGCAAGTAGCTGTTCTCTTGTCACAGGTAGCTGTTCTCTTGTGATCTCGTGGGAATCAAGTAGCTGTTCTCTTGAGCAAGCGAGGAGGCAAGTAGCTGTGAACACCCAGAGAGAAGAGGATCTAGATCGAGGGACAAACGGAAGACAACGGTAAGTCTATCGATCTCCCCTCTTTCACATTTCATAAAGGAAGAAACCAGAATAGCTGTATCTGTTTGTTGCTAAGGCACTATCACACCTTAGGTGGATAGGATCGTCCTGCATAGGCATTTTTCCCCACAACAATACTAGCGATGATGAACTAGCCATGGGAGACCAAGACTATCTGGACGTGCTCTGGAACTGTGGTTTGTTGAAATTTTTCATGGTGCCTAGTCTGAGGGCACAACTGGACTTACTCCAATATCTGATTGGAGTGTGGGATCCGAATGAGGCTAAGTTCATTATCTGAGGGCATGAGCTAGAGATTGAGGTAGCAAAAATCTATTTCTTGACAGGTTTGTCGTGGAGAGGGGAGGCCCCGCATGACCAAGACTCAGATCACTGGAGAAACTATGGACATGATGATGGGCAGAATGTGTCCAGAGGCAGAGAAGTCAGACAAGGGTAGAAAGCTCAAGATTTCTGCCGTCAGAGACTTGTCTCTCTGTGTCCTTATCTCGACCATTACTAGAGCATATAGCTCACAAAATCCCTCACGAGGCCACCAAAACCCAACTTCGGCTAGCCGCAAACTGCATGGATCCCATTGTCTTCAACTGGGAGGAGGCCATGGCTAATAACATGAAATGGAAATTAACAAAGTGCCACCAAGGGGATGTAAAACAATTTGGGTATGGGTCCATCCTGGTACCATTCATCCTCGAGCACATTCCTATCTTTCAGAGACAGGAAGCAATTGTAGCATGGTCAACTCCATGGGAGCTAAGGATGACTCAGAGGGCGCTGTTGATGCCCAGAGGAGGTGGGGGTCAACATATGTTATGGAGACCCGAGTTTTTCCAGTGGTTGGACTGCCAGCTTGTCGTTGTTGAGGACTGGGCATACACTGGGCTAGATTTCAGAGGAGATTCGGAGTCAGTACTCACCCCTAGGGAACATTGGGACCACAGAGGTAACAAATTTTGATTTTTTAAAGATTTTGTAATTTTTAATCATTTTTTTATATATGTTCTAATCATTATGTTTCAATCTGGCAGATGTTTGGACAGAAAGGCCTGTAGGCTTGTCTCCGATTTCTCGGAGAGTTGAGCGGGAGTTTGAGATTCCTCCTCCTGGTGGAGACCTAGAGGATGAGATCGCTATAGACCTAGAGGGATTGACGGAGAGAAACCCTGACTATGTGAGATTCAAGGATGTCCCTCAATAGTACCAATGACACACAGCAAGGGTGTCGGGTAGGATTTACCAACTTCTCAGACGTGTGGTCCAAGTAGTCGTGTGCTACAGAGAGCGCCATGCAAATTAGACTCCTAGGATTAATTTCTGCCATTTTTTGAAAGACATGTTGTCTTGTGATGTAACAGAACACATATTTTTTGAGCACTATGATGTGCAACACTGATATATATATATATATATATACCTATGTTTTTTGCTATATGACTTATTATGTCTTTAATGGTTTACTTTCATAAATGTCGCAAATGTCTATCTAATACATGATTTGCTAATGCATCAGTTAATGTATTTAGTCTTCTAGGAATGTGTCGATATGTAATATAATCAAAATTCCTTTCTAGTAAACGAACACGTAAATACAACCTTAAAATTTGAGGATTTCTGACAGAGTAACGCTTGTTGAGTTGAAGAACAAGAAGCTGGGAGTCTAGATTCACAATCAACGTGCGAATATTGAGGACAATAGCCTCATCCAGTAATTCAATGATGGCACTATAATCAGCGACATTGTTGGTGGTACATCCTAGACAAACACCTTGAAGATCCACCAACTCACCATGAGGATCATAGATAACCCATGCCGTGGAGGAAAGATTCTGGGTACTGCGACAAGCACCATCAGCGAAACCAACATAAGGTGTGATAGACATTTGCATAAGAAGCAAAAAGGACACAATAAGTGGAAAATTCTTACACACCAAGCCAAACACTTACAAAATGAAAAACACACTTATGTACACAGTGATGCATGAAAGACTCATGCATAGTATTTCTTAAGATAAAGCCCATTCCGGGGCTTATCTAAAGGGTTACCTTTGTAATCAATTAGCTCATAAGCCCCAACTTGTCATTAGCTTGATCATACAGCAAGACTAAATCTCCCTCTGTGAAGGAACGTGGGTTGACTATTTGATCAAAGTGAGTTTTGACTCTCTTCTTTTGTGCTTCAATGACTAAAGAAGCAAGTCGACGAGTCTTGTCAAGCCATTCTAGATAAAGAAGGCATTCTTCCACTGGAGTAGTATGTGGGAGAAATTCAACAGCTAATTTGAGAGAAGGGATTTCGCATTCAATCGGGATGGTAGCTTCCAAACCATAAACAAGTTGAAATGGTGTGAATTCGTTCGCATCCTTAACCGAGGTATGGTAGGCCCATAGGGTGGAAAACAACATCAAATGCTAGTTGGACTTGTGCATTCCAATGGTACGCTGAAGCATGGTAACCAATACTTTGTTTACTGCTTCGACTTGGCCATTGGCCTGAGGGTAATAAGGTGTCGAACTATCGTGATGCAAGCCTAACTGGGTTGTCAACTCAGTCATCATATAACCACATAAATGGGAACCATGATTAGTGACTATATCCTGAGGGACTCTGAACTAGGTAATCACATGATTGAATAGGAATTGTGCAACTATCTTACCATCGTTAGACAATGTAGGCATTGCTTCAACCCATTTCATAAAATAATCGACGACAACGATGATATGCCCATGCCCCCCGGCCGAGTGAGGGTTAAAGGTCATAAAATCAATGCCCCATTTAACAAAAGGGCCTATGGTAATGATAGGATGCAAAAGGGAAGGTGGCGCATGCATCTTCCATTGGTAAATTTGACATGCGTGACAGGAACAAATAGCTAGAATGCAATCCTTGAAAATGGAGGGCCAAAAGTAACCAACACGAAGAATCTTTTGGGTAGTAGCATAACCAGACATATGATCGCCACAGGTGCTAGAGTGGTAGCCATTCAAGACTTTTTCAGCTTCCTCGAAATTCAGACAATGACGGAGAACTGAATCAATGCTGAGACGATATAAAGTGTCTCCAATAATACGATAGGGCTGAGAATGGTGGTGAATGCATTGCCGAGCATCATTAGACAAATCAGGGTGAAATGAAGACGTCTGGAGGTAAAAAACAATGTCACCATACCAGGGATCGAGGGTACTGATCAAGAAAAGTGTGTCATTCAAAATGCAGTCCTCTATCTGAGAGGGAGCAGAAGCAGATGGTAATGAGCAAATAAACTCAACAAAGACCAGTGACTTCTTAGACTTGGAAGTGGTAAACTTCAAATCAAAATCTTGAAGGATAACAATCCATTTTGAGTATTTCCCCCCCTAGCAATTGACGTGACAGAATGTATGTCATCGGGTTGCAATCAGAAATCACAGTCATCATGCGCAACAAAATATAATGACGAAAGTGTTGGAAAACTTGAACAGCTACCAAGGAAAGCTTCTCAACATAAGCATAACGAGTCTCAGTGTCAAGAAGGTTATGGCTAAGATAATAGATGACGTGATCGGAACCATTGTCATCATCTTGAACCAAAACCATACCAATAGTATTATCAGCGGCAACTAGATAAAGAAAATAATCACGATGATAGTCAGGTGGATGCAAAAAAGGAGAAGAAACAAGAAGCATCTTGAGTTGCTCGAATGAATTTTGGGTGATGTCATTCCAAATAAATGGAGTGTCACGCTTAAGGAGACACGTGTAACCTTTAGCAATCTCGGCATAGTTAGGGATAAAACGACGTAGGAAATTGGCCTTCCCCTGCAAACTCTGCAACTGATGCAAAGAATCAGGAGGCGGGAGATTAAAAATAGCTTCGACCTTGAGGTGATCGAGACGAATACCTTCATTAGAAATGACAAACCAAAGAATTCTACTCGATTCGACGCAAAAGACACACTTATGCGGATTGAGACAAATACAGTTATGTCTACAGTGAAGAAAAATTTGGCAGAGGTGGTTCGGATGGTCAGTTTATTTAGTTGAATGAGTCGGAAGATCATCCAGATAAGGTTGAACAATGTGTCGAATGTCATGAAAAGCATAGGACATTGCTCGCTGGAAAGTGGCACCGACATTCTTCAGGCCGAAAGGGAGTTTTATGTAAGAAAAAGTACCCCACAGATAGATGAAGGTAGTTTTGTGCTAATTGATAGGCGAAATATTGATCTGGTTGTAACCAGAAAAGCCATCCATAAAAGAGAATATCTCACTCCCAGCACAGTCATCGATAAGATGGTCAATAAAGGGACAATGTTAGATACGCAGTCTGTCAGTGGGATAGGATAAATAAAACTTGCCTTGAGAAGTTTTTCAACTTCTCCTTTAATGGTCACATCTTTTCTCGGGTGCACGGGGCATAAACATTGATGAACTAGCTTTGGACTAGGGTTCATAGGTATCTCGTGTACCACAATACTTGGATCAATACCGGGCATTTCCTCATATGACCAGGTGAACATTTTGTGGAACTCTTGGGAAAGGTCGATGTAAAGCCGGATCTCCTCAGGAGAACAAGTAGCTCCAATGTGAATATTTTCAACAATCCCTTGTTTAACAGAGATGTTGATGGGCATGGTTTGCGTAATTTTCCCCATATTCCCCTCAGAAAAAATCTCATGAGTTAAGATAGGCATCTGAAGTGGCTGACAAGAAACACAGGAAGCAAACTTACCTAGACAGGCAGTCATGGTCCCATGGCTTGGCAGAAACAAGGAACGATGGTGATGATTGAGCCAAGGAGGATCCTCAAAAGACATAGTCTCAAGAATTGCCTCATTTAAAGGAAATGTCTCTTGTAATGGATCCAGAGAAACAATGTCTCCAAGCCAAGGGGATTACACATACGTGTCGAGAGATCTGCTCGAAGGAGTATAATTAGAAGATGAAACTGAAGCTGAAACAATTTCAACATAGTTGAGATCTGCAGGGCTCAACGGCATAACCTATAGAAATTTTGAATAATATAACACTTATTCACAGAGATTATCCTAATTATACACTATTTGCAGAATGCATGCATAATACATAACCTCCTCTACGTTGATCATCAATTTGCAGAATCAAAAACAATCGCATGCGCACATTGAAACATTAATCACACATATAAACATAGTATGTAATGGGGAAAGCATATAGCTGAAAACCCCCGACTATTTGTATATTATAATGATATAGAACATGTAACAATACATAATACAATACTCCTCACAAGTACTCAGTACTATCTCCACCTGCTACACACAAACTAGCTCAGATCTGAATCAAGTCACAGGTTCAAATCTCCTCCACTGTTTGCCTGCCTCTACTGTGCAATCCAATGTGAGAATAGGAATGATCCAAGTTCAAATTCCCTTGGCATGTACTACGCAATCCTCATTGGCCATCTCAATCAATGATTGTGCAAATCTCATGCACAGCTATAGTCACAACTGATAGTAGTCTCACTCTTTCACCTACCTCTAACACTTGTCTCCACTGAACTATCCATGCACTGAGTTAATTGATGTATTCTTTAGTTGCTTTGTGACTTAATAATTAGTGAATTAATTAATAATTAATTCACATCACTCATCACTAGTGTATTTGGCAGTTAGACTAAATACAACTAGTTCAACTAAGTCAAACTGAACACAACTCCATCAACTCCTCAATCAACTCCACCAAACTCAATCACTTGAGTTCTAACTGAATTCCATCATGCAATAGCTCAACTAACCCATAGGAAAAGCGTATTTCCCTCTGGCAGTTGCATGTGCCACATTCGTAGCTCGAACTGAAGTGCTGCAAGAGGATAAGATAATGTTTATAGTCCAAATATTATTAAGAGCTAATAATATTCGACTGTTCTATTTTTACACTGGCAGTCTAAAAATAGACTCTGCCCATATGTCTAAAAATAGAAGACCATATATTTTTACCAACATGACCAATCATCCACAAATAGTATCCTACAACTCATAGACCATGATCCATATGTCTAAAAATAGACATAGTCTAAAAATAGACCTTGCGACAAAAATAGCTTGCGGGCCCACTTAGTGAAGGCGACTTCTTTTCACTAAGCTCCATCATCTTGTTGAATTCTCAACACTCCCTCTCAACAAGATATGGATTATCTACAACCCCTATCCTGCAACTCTAGAATTTTCTGCATGCAACACATTTTCCCGGTCCACTTGCTCCAACAACACTTGGAACAAAAACACTCCCAACTAACCACTCTATTGGTCTAGGAACATACTCTGATGCTGAAGCTCTACCTGCTACTGACAAGTGATATCTCTCTGACATCTGCGCTACTGCAACATCTCCATGCATCTTGCACCATTGCACACCTCTCTGTGCCACTTAGCACTGTGAAAAACACTTGTGCCTCTCGCATTGCTGCAGCCTGCTAGCTATGCGTTGTCCTGGGATTCCCTACACTGTCGCTCTCTCTGCTGCTCCATCCACATCTGTCTCTACCCAATCAGTCAATTCCTGCTACTCCACATTGGGGCTCCCGTAGCAAGGTCTCATCCAAGAGGTTGGGTACCTCAAGGATCTTGCCCCTCCTCCTTGGGACGATCACTCTATATCGCCTCACCTCCTACCTGGAGGTATGGCTGCATGTGATCCCTCAGCTCACTTGGCTCGAAGTTTCCCCCTACTAGAGGTCTCTACATGAGTAGATGTCTCTACTCAATCTCCTCTAAGCTTCCCTTGTTGTGGCTACTCCACAACCTCCTGAAGCTGCTGCACCAATCGTGGTTCCTCCAAAATCGTCTGAGACTTCTTCTGGCTCTGCATGTTGAGAGGTAATATACGCTCCCTCTCAACCACCAAGTCTCCATCAGTTGCCTCGCTGCTCAAGGCTTTGCATGCATCTTGAACCTCAAGAGCATACAGGTTCTTGACCTGTGAACCAATCTGCTTCACCTGTCTAGTGATGATGTGTCCAAGGAAAACCTTTCCCTTACTGAAGACTACATCATAGCCTCTGTCTTCCAGCATTGCGATCGACACCAAGTTTCTCTTCAGTCCTGGTACATACTTGACATCGGTCAAGGTAAGGTGAGCTCCATGCTCCCTCTGAAAAATAACTGTGCCTACACCTGAGACACTATACTTCTCATCATTACCCATCGCTATGAGTATCTGGAGATCTTTCTCCTCCAAAGTACTGAACAAACTCTTGTCACCGGTCATGTGGAAAGAAGCTCCACTGTCAAGAAACCAACCACTTCCCACCATGGATGAAACCATGCATGCAAAGAGTGTGAAATCCAACTCAAACTATGAAGCAAGTGCCTCACCTTCAGATCCTTCCTCAGATCCCTTCTTGGATTTCCTCCATGGACAATTTGCAGCATAATGGCCCACCTCATGACAACGAAAGCATCGCATTTTCGATTTTTCAACCTTCTTCCCATCATTGGAAGAACTGGATTCGGAAAGAGAACCCTTCTCCTTCCCCTTCTTTGCTTTGGCAGCTAAAGTGCAATTTTATTCATCAGATGCCTTTGATGAAGATCCGTCCCTGGTATTCCGCCTAATCTCCTCTTGCACAAGATCCGACCAAAGTCTCCCCCATCCTGGCAATTTCTCCCGACCATTGACAGAGTCCTGATAGGAATGCCAACTCTTTGGAAGACCAAGGAGAGCCAAGCTCACCAAGTCCTGATCGTCGACAGTCACCCCCACACTTCCCAGCTCCTCCTGGCATTGGGTGAACTTCGTGAGATACTTGGGCATACTGTCTCCTTTCTCACACTTAATGTTTCTGAGTTTATCCTTGACCGCCAACTTCCTCTGGTTGCTCTTGCTTTGGAATAAATCTGTCAATGCTTTCCACATCAAGTATGGAGAAGCCTTTCCATGTAGGCTGGATACAATGTGATCCTTCATAACCTCCAACAAAATCCTTTGACACTTTTTTGTCTTCTTTTGCAAGCCTCAACGTGACCAGCATTAGTAGGCTTTGCGACCTCAACCTCTATGAACTCCTTCAACCCATTTTCATCTAACACCACCTCCATCCTGTCTTTCCATGCAATATAATTCAAGCTGCCTTCAAGGGCATACTCCAATCGTAATCCATTGAAAGACATTTCAACTTTGACACCAAGAAAACACTGCTGCAAATTCGAATTCCACCAGCTCAAAAATCAACTGCTTCTAATCTAAAATTCGTGAGAACAAAGTATTTCTCATACAAAGATTGACTGTATGGGGTTTTACCTGATATCTCATCTTCCAAAAGAAGGATGAATCCAGAGGCTACCTGGCCCGATTACAGACTCTGCTTGAAGAAATAAAATGTAATCACTTTCTGAATAATAGATCTGATGATCAACTCTCCTCTGATACCATGTAGAAATTTTGAATAATATAACACTTATTCACAGAGATTATCCTAATTATACACTATTTGCGGAATGCATGCATAATACATAACCTCCTCTACGTTGATCATCGATTTGCGGAATCAAAAACAATGGCATGCGCACATTGAAACATTAATCACACATATCAACACAATATGTAATGGGGAAAGAATACAGCTGAAAACGCCCGACTATCTGTATATTATAATGATAGAGAACATGTAACAATACATAGTACAATACTCCTCACACGTACTTAGTACTATCTCCACCTGTTACACACAAACTAGCTCAGATCTGAATCAAGTCACAGGTTTAAATATCCTCCGTTGTTTGCCTGGCTCTACTGCGCAATCCAATGTGAGAATAGTAATGATCCAAGTTCGAATTCCCTTGGAATGTACTACGCAATCCTCATTGGCCATCTCAATCAATGATTGTGCAAATCTCATGCACAGCTATAGTCACAACTGATAGTAGTCTCACTCTTTCACCCACCTCTCACACTTGTCTCCACTGAACTGTCCATGCACTGAGTTAACTGATGTATTCTTTAGTTGCTTTATGAGTTAATAATTAGTGAATTAATTAATAATTAATTCACATCACTCATCACTAGTGTATTTGGCAGTTTAGACTAAATACAACTAGTTCAACTAAGTCAAACTGAACACAACTCCATCAACTCCTCAATCAACTCCACCAAACTCAATCACTTGAGTTCTAACTGAAGTCCATCATGCAATAGATCAACTAACCCATAGGAAAAGCGTATTTCCCTATGGCAGTTGCATGTGCCACATCCGTAGCTCGAACTGAAGTGCTGCAAGAGGATAAGATAATTTTTATAGTCCAAATATTATTAAGAGCTAATAATATTCGACTGTTCTATTTTTAGACTGGCAGTCTAAAAATAGACTCCGCCCATATGTCTAAAAATAGAAGTCCATCTATTTTTACCAACATGACCAATCATCCACAATTAGCATCCTGCAACTCATAGACCATGATCCATATGTCTAAAAATAGACATAGTCTAAAAATAGACTTTGCACCAAAAATAGCCTGCGGGCCCACTTAATGAAGGTGACTTCTCTTCACTAAGCTCCATCATCTTGTTGCATTTTCAACATAACCTCACCCCATGAATCCACCCGATTGATGGGGGGAATCTCCCAAGGATTAGGATTGATAGAGATCATATTAATCGAGGCAACATTAGGAGGTGGGAGTGAAAAAACACCCATAAGGGTAGGATCTTTAAAGAGTCCAGCACCCACACTCTCATAGGGAATAATGGTATGCTCCACAAATGGAAAATTACCATCCAAGGAAGAGGAAGCGAAGAAGGATAGTTGATCGATCATGAAAATCTTCCCTTGATGAGGAAAACTAAGTACACGAAATAATGATGAAGCTACGACACACATAGCATACGTCCAACTTTGCCCCAACAAAAGGTTGTAAGTCAGATTAGCGTCAACAACTTCGACTTTGATGTTGACTGTCTTCCCTTCCATGGTGATAGGCAAGCATGGGAGAATACAAAATACAAGAATCTCTTCCATCAAAGGCTTCCAAGGTATTAGGAGATTGACTCAAAGACGGGGAGCCGATGGCCTTCCAACAAGCTACGGACATGATGCAAGTTGAGGCACCCTCATCAATAATAGGTTGATGAATATTCTTCGAGTTAATGATGACTTGAATGAGAAAAGTGATTTGATGAGGCAATTGTGGCACATGGTTTTCAAGATCGAATGTAATTAACCCTGATTCGGCTAGACCAATGCCACCAATGGGAAATAGCAGAGACTTTTGTTTGGGGGGAAACTGTAGAGAACTTCCAAGGCAGAAATAGCTGAAGGAGCTTGGGCTAAGTCTTCAACAATACTATAGTGTTGCGCGGCACGAGCATTGGGGTTATAGGAAGATTTCTGGATAACTCCCTTAGTAGGAGGTGTAATGACAGACTTGGTGCTGGGCCGTTCAATATGAAGAGGGCCAGAACTAGACGAAGGAATGTTAGAAGGTACTTCAGGTTCCTTGCCTGCAGACAGAGGATATTATTTCGATTGAGTACTCACATGAATAGGGGTAGTCCCAGCCATAAGAACTTGGGAGCCAAAAGTGGAAGAGGACTGAGGTTGATCGACCACCATTTGAGTTTGCTGGGAGGGAAAAGGTTCTTTAAGTAAAGTAGGAGTTCCCGAAGTCCCCTTACGCAAATGACTAACCTCAGATCATCTAGGATAGTCTTTAGTGTAGTGATCCTCATCATAGATAAGACAAGGATACTTAAGTTTGGGTTTAGAACCATCATCGATAGGGGCCTTAGGAGGATCTTGCTTCAGTGGATCAGCCTTATTTTTACCTTTCCCCTTCTTCTTACCTTTTGAAGTTTTCTCTGCCATGGTGGATTGAATGGCATTGACTTCAGAGGTTTTGCTAGTATTAGATGCGGGCTGAGAAGCATTTTCACTAGGAGCAGTAGGTTTTTTCTTCGCAGGAGTCGTGGAATACTTTCGGGAAGATTGAGCAACGGAACCAATAACACTGTCGACAGAAGGCATTGATGGGGCTTTAGAAGTGCCAGTTTGTGGAGCATCGGGTAAGATATCATAAAGCATGCCAGATTGG
Organism: Pinus tabuliformis; assembly: GCA_031772625.1. Taxonomy (NCBI): domain Eukaryota; kingdom Viridiplantae; phylum Streptophyta; class Pinopsida; order Pinales; family Pinaceae; genus Pinus; species Pinus tabuliformis. The sequence continues at coordinate 1,118,053,301 of CM062804.1, forward strand.
GAATAAACCAAATCAAGATACTGAGCACGTGTAATAGCTTGCTTTTCAATAACACATGTCCCCATAACAATATCTCAGGCTATTGGACAGACAAAAGAGGTAGTAAACCAGTCAGTCAGAAGCTGATCGGGGATCCAAAACTTAATCAAATGGCACCGCCTTCTCCATTCATGAATATGATCAAATATGTGAGTAGATGTGTCCTGTTTCAGAGAAGTAAGGAGATGTGTTCCCATTTCATAATGAATCAGTAACTGAAAATGGGTAAGAAATTCCATCGCAAGTGAATTGAAGTCTTGGAAAGTTCCATGAGTGAGTTCAATATACCATTTCACAGCGAAACTAGTAAGAGTCCTTTGAAAAAGACGGAGGAAGATAGAATCATCAAGCCATGAGTTATATGAGCACCAAAGGTGATAAGTCATAACATGCGCTTGGGGATCCTCTCCAGATTTACAGTCGAATTTAGGACAATCACTGGAAATCTTTGTCGAAACTGGTGGCTAATATAGATCATGAAGGATAGGGTCGTTTGTCAGCTTGGACACATCGGGCAGTTCCAAAGTCACAAGAAAAGGTAACTGAGGGTTAAAGGACATCATAGGCCTCTGATAAGGTCCAACATTAGGGTTCCAACCAAAGCCTTGTTACCCCCATGGATTTTGTCCATAAGGTTTATAGTTGGACGGATTAACACCATAACATGGTTGTTGACCCTGATTTTGACCGCCAGCAAACCATTGGTTACCAGCTTGACCAACAGGGGCAGCATATGGTTGTTGAAAATTTTGATGAAGATTATCCTAAGGTTGTTGATAATTTTGATATGGAGCATCCTGAGGTTTCCCTTGGGGTTGGTGAGGTACTTGGAGACTATATTACGGCTGAGGTCCAAACTATGCCTAGGACCCAAGTTGCATTTGATTAACAGGTTGGGCTTAGAATCCAACTTGCGTTTGGGGGCTGGGTTGAGCTTGGAGTCCAGCCTAAGATTGGAAACCAGGTGGAGCTTGGGAACCAACTGGCATCTGAGTGCCTGGTTGACTAAGAGTTGGATTGATTTGACCAGATTGATGTCCTTGTTGGAACCGGGGCTGACCCAACTAGCTAGAAGATTGGCCTTGTTGGAACTGAGGTTGACCTATTTATCCAGAAGGTTGACCTTGTGGAAACTGAGGTTGTCCCACTTGACCATAAGGTTGACCTTGCTAGGCAACACGTTGGCCTTGCTAAAACTGAGGTTGACCTCCCAAACTAAGAACTTTGTGATGTTGTTGCGAAAGTACATCGTTTAACTGTGCCGAGATGATTTCAGACCTCGGTGTGACTGTTAGACAATTTATCCACGCTATACATTAAAAGGTGCAACCCAGAAGACAACGCAGACGTGACTACTTCGCAACTATTAGGAAATAAACAATGACAACCCAAAATCAAAAGTAAAAAATGAAAGTTTGACTGGAGCAGGGCCAAATCTATCACTTAGAAGGTTGGGAAGTCTATAGAAGTACTCTAATAGCTGCCATAAAGAAGTATGCTACCCAAACTGTAAGGAAGACAATAAATCAACAAGGCCAATCAACATAAAAGACAAAAGTAAAGTCCCCAGTATGGTTGCCAACTTGTGACACAGGTAAGTTCCCTCTATGGATAGAGGCAACCCCTCTGGCCCTAGAGTGGGTCTGGTCACTGCACAAACAATACCAAAGCAAATTTCCTTAGAAATTTGGTGTTATGAATACCTACCTTCAATCCGATGTTTGATGAAGTCCTTGTCGTGTTGCTCCAGCTCTTTGTTCTTCTAGTCATTCATACCTGAAAACAACATGTAGAGAAACACCACAAACACAAATAGAAAACAACCAAACAATCTACTTGAAGAGTCAAGGAACCTCAAGCTATCGACATATAATTTAATGCACAATATAGGAAACAAGCTATTGATTTGTATTAATATAAATCAAAGTAAAACTTACAACCAAGCCTTGACGTCGTAAGCCTCCTTGAAGGGTCCTGTCGGTATGTCTCCATAAGCATTTACTTGTGAACCATCTCCCAAGGGAACATATGACTCTCTCTTCTATCCAAAAGGGTTGATACTAGAAAGCTCTCAAGCCAACTCTACTCAAGCATCTCTCAAATCAAAATACAAATGAGGCTACTTCCACACTCCAATAACACTCTCTATCTCTACTCCTCTCTTAGAAACTTGAGACTATCAAATTACATCTAGCTATCATTTAGTTACATCCAAGCTAGCTAATGTTATTCATGGAGGAGACATTTATAGGAGGGAGAGGTCCCATAAGATAAGGAAGGAAGAGCTTAGCTCTTAGGGAGGTTGCACAAAAGGTGGAGCAACTATCCTAGAGGAGAAAGGCGAGCTCAACTGACCCAACAACCAGCCCTAGGACCGCCCATGAAGCAATTTCATCTTGGAGTTTCGACGAGTTGTTGAAAAACTCACCAAATTTGGCTCGTTGTGGGTGCAACATAGGGACAGAGCGAAGACTTTGCTAGGGCTAGTGTTAACTTGTCCATCTTCATGAGGGGGATAACTTCTGACTCGTGACGACCCAAAAACTTAGGTAAAAAAGGTCTTCTTCAGGGATAATGAAATGAGAAACTCTTCAAGATATTGCAAGGAAGGTAATGACACATAATTGGAAACATCACATAGCATAGATGTCAGTAACAAGGACTGGTAGTATCTAGGATCAGGGAATGTAGAGTCGGTGACAAATTACTGTGTAACAATGAGGCATACCAATCCGCTATATCGATTAGTGCCTCCATTGTTGCCTTTGACATGCAAGGTGGATCTTGCTCAAATATCCTCTTGTACATCGAGGTGACAAAATGATCTGACAGCTGTGTGACAGCGCCTCTAAAGCTGCATTCAGAAAACAATTTACAATAAGTGTTGACAGAGGTTTTTTCCAATTTCCAAGCCCAATTCATGCCCAAAAACTCTTGATGGGTAAATATTGCATCCAAGATGTGAGTGGATATGTAGATATCTACTTGCTAACCTTTGGGCGGCTACAGAGCTCCTGTGACCTGTTCCTTTAGCCTGTGAGCCAATATGTCAAACCAGTTGCATGCTTTGCCTTCACTGGCTAGTTGGTCCAACGTGATCACCAAACTCTATGAGAAGGTCTCCTTGCTCTCTTTGCCATCCAAGAAACATGCAAAAATGACCAAGTATTGAAACGCCTTCCGCAGTATCTTCGTCTTGTAAATCTAGTTGGGTTTCATCCTGAATTTGGCTGGTTCCTTTACCTAGCTCTTCAAGATATCCCTGGAGTTTGAGGGTATGTTGGAGGGTGTCTCCATGGTGATCATGGGCTTCGACATATGGTACATCTGCTAATAATCATATGCCCTTAAGGTAGCAATCTTCGTCCCACTGACACTGCTCAATGTCAACGTCTCAGGATTAGTGTGCAAGATGATCCATTGTATCACATACGCGAATGGGAACACAAGATACTTGCATACAATCTGATACAAGCCAGACTTATTAATGTTCACATAGACTTGGAAGTCTTCGAGATATTCCCCAAATTTTCCTGAGAATGCATCATTGACCTCTTTCCATTTAAGCTTGATGTCTTTGTCTACGATCATCTTGATTTCTTCATAGATCAGCAAACTTGTAGACACTCGCTTAACTGCTGCTCTAGTTGCGCTTCCATCAGTTTCCTTTGATCCTACTCTCTAGGAGGCCATTTATCCTAAACTGTTGAGAGATGGATGAACACCTGCTAAATCTAGAGACGTAACAACATGCATGGCAAGAAATCTATCTTCTAAAACCAAAGAAAACTTGAGGAATGACATACAACATACCTGGGGATTGACTAACAAGGATTGCACAATTTTCACTAGGAGGCCAGGAGACTAGCTTCTAGAACTGCACAAAAGGTAGTCCAGACTATCAAAAGGTTGGTTGACTACTGGAATTGTGCAATGCGCAATCCAGACTGGCATGCTAGGTGTTGATATTGCGCAATGCGCAATTCTAGTTGACAAGTGTTGCAGGGCCAGGGACTGCATTGCGCAATTTTCTGGGCTAGTAGTCAGTGCCACACAGAATTGCGCAAGGAGAGACTCGAGGATAGTCACTGGAAATAAATGCACACTTTCTGGGAGGAAGGTAGAGGCTTCCCTCTCAGAATTACGCAATGTTGTTTTGGTGAGGCAGAGTCCAGGCCAGGGTTGCCCAAACCTGCCGACGAGCAACTAAAAGAAAATGGAGATGTGAATGTATGGCAATGTTGAGTGTAAGTAGAGGTGAATGATCATGCATATAAACAATGAATGAAAGATTGAGAAAATGGAACAACATGCATGTGTGTGAGACGAGTCGCCTAATCAGCGACCGTCTGTGCAAAATTGTGTTATGCATGCGACAATAGTGAGATGCTAACAAAAACTGAAATGATTCTAGTACAAGCTAATATGTATGTAAATGAAAAAAAGCATTCACATAAATCAAGCAGACATCACTCACACAAGCCAACACATAGAAAGCTATAGAAATGTTGCACAAGACAAGTTAAGCGGACTTAACCAGAAATAGCTGAGTTGGATGTGTCGAAGACTCCTAGATGTGCTGTGAGATATCGGAGCTCCAAGATCACTGTGAAGAATGAGCTCTGAAGCATCGAATAAGTAAGTTTGAAGCTCATGATGCACATGCCACAAATATATGAAAAAGCGACACTTGGAGGAAGGTTTCTAAAATGATCTTTGCATGTATCCTCCAACTGCTAAAAATAACTCCCTAAAATCTAGGGATGGTTTTTGCATGTTTCTTTTTTCTATTTTGGGAAAAGTAGCCCATGCATGCAAATCAAGTTTTCTTGGTCTTGGGTGGAACCGGTGAACTTGAGGTCACATGCAACAACCTACTTGACTGAGGGGAAATTTTGCGCAATTTTTGGGAGGAAGCTGGGTTGGTTGTCCAGAGGGATTGTGAAATTTCTGGGTGGAGCAGCTGACTGCCACCTAGAATTACACAATTTCTGGGTTGAGCAGTCCTACAATACTAGATTGTGCAATTTTCATTGGGAAGGTTGACTGACAAGATTGCGCAGTTTCTAAGCTGAGCAGACTGCCAGTCAGATTTGTGCCATTTTTGGAGGGAAAGTTGGTTCCCCTCCATAATTGTGCAATTTTTTGAGGGAGATTCTCATCCAGTAGCTGGACAAAGTCCGGAGTAGAAACCTCTGAGGGGAGTGCAGAAATCTATCATGCACACACTGTTATGCTGCTAGAAAACCACTGAAGCTTGTGTACTTGACATTGCAAGACATGCTACTGAGGATGGTTTGTAGGAAGGCTCTGAAACGAAGCTATGGAAAAATTTTGGAGGGTGGTTGTAGCCACTACAACACTTGGCAACACACTGGTAGATCTCCATCTCTTTGAATAGACCTTGTTCATGAAAATCAAGTCTAACACCTCCAGAAGTATTGTTCAGTTCTCTGTTTGTCTTGGTTTCCACACTTGCTTGATTGTAAGATGTAGCATCTGCCAGGCTCTTGGTCAGTTGACACACATTGCAAGCCAAGCCAACACAGTTGTTTCGATTGGGGATGAGGGGTATATTGGTGCACACACATTATAGTTGTCAAAGTTTTAGTTTCATCTCTGGTGTTGCTCTGCTGCCAGCACACCTGGATAGTACCCCGACTAAGTCACGCAGGGACACAAGCATCGCTCTGCTACCAGTGAGCCTGGTCATTACCTTGGTGGAGTTACTTGCATCACCTCTCTGCACAAGAACCCTTTCTCTTCTTTCGCCTTATTCATTTTTCTTCTTTTTTTTCGAATTTTTTTCACATTTTCATTTTTCATTTTTCATTTTTTGTAACTATGCATAAGAATTATTCATTTCAGTGGCAGAAGAGGGATCCTGACTTATTGAGAGAATAAGAGGTTGTTCCTTCAGAGAAGTAGTTTATATATACCTCTGATGTGCTTGTTGAGTTTTTCCCCCTCACCTTACTCTACTTGACTGAGCTGACAAGGATCAACCAAAAAACAACCGACTAGAGTAGGTGACACTAGTTAGCATGCAAGCGTTGTGTTTTCACCAAGATTCACTTCAAAAAGTATGTATTTTCCATTGACATATCATGGAATAAGGATAACAAGTTCTTCATATAGAGGCAGGATGATAGATAACTAAGTATTGATAGCTTCACAAGTCCTCTTATACTTTAGCCAACTTCTTTCAGGAGTCACGCACAGTTTCATGCGAAACTAAACTATGAACACAAAAAAGCAAACAAACAACAAATCAAAGTGAAAGCAGAAGTAAATGCGAAAGTGAAGCAAGAAAACAAGCAAGCAAACAGACAAGCATATAAAACAATTAAGAAAACAAGAATCCAAGAAAACAAACTAAAAGAAAACACTACTCCTACTCGTAAGCTAATGGTGCATGGGCCTGATCATGTGAATTAATACTTCAAATGCAGCCACCGGCGCATTGGTCGACCCATGTTGGTGAAGGCATGGTTCACAAACAACACAACTGTGTGAACTAGCAAACATGAAAGATATAGTAATGAAGAAAAACACACTCCGATTTTAAATGTGTCCATAGAGCATACGTGTCCATAGACTTATCACGATGTCATGCGACACTGCATGTAGCTGTTAAGCATACGGATACTCTTGACTATGACATGCAAGAAAACAAAAGAAACAAAGACAACTTGTGTCGTGCATGTGTGCTTGCTAAGTAAGATTCCTCCAATGCATGAGCAATGGGATTGTGTAGTTCGAGTGGAGGAAGAATAATCTTTGTGTGATATTTATCTTCAATGTATACTAATGAGTGATGAGGAGCCTTGGGTGTTTCAACAATTTCCTGATCAGAATTGAAGCCAACCTCAGGAGAGCAAGGACCTGACATAACCATCATCTCGGGCTAAAGTGCCTCATTAGTCTATGGGGTTTCGACTTCATCGATAGATAGATCATCATAAATAGGTGGCTTTGAAAAATCAACTGTGATAGAATCATAATCATGATTGAATATGGGAGTAAATAGATCATGACAGCTATGATCAGAAAAATCAATGGTTACATCGACACCCTCATGATCTGATGAATCAAACAGAGGGGTAGATGAAAAGTGGATAAATTCACCCTTTGTGTTTCTGGAAAGGGAAGGTGAAAAATCAAGTGGATTTTCAATGAATAATTTGTCCTCTCCATTGTCAGATGATGGACTAACATGCAATGTGTTTTGTGAATGATCAACAATGGGTGCATCTGTGGATGGAGATACACATTCGAAACCATGGACGAAAGAATCACCAAAGATGTCAGGAAAACACGGAGGAGGCTCGAATAGAAGGAAGTCATCCTTCGCCGAGGAGTAATTCTCAAGCTCCCAGTCATACTCTTCATGAATGAAAACGCATGTTGGTTGTGAAACACCAACTCCATCAATGGCTTGATCCTCATTCATAACAAGTGTAGAGTCTAGAATGGAAGAACACACGACAGTATCATCTTGAGGATCATTTGAGTACGAGACAGAGGTGGGGGTACATAATCCATGTGATAACTTAGTGGACTCACAACCAAATCTGTGGGAAAAGTGAGAGAAGTGATCTTGGGAGGATGTGATGGTTGAATAGATGTGTGTGCCTATTCTCTTGCATCACTCTGCAGTGGTGGAGTTGTTTGATGAGGGGACTATGGATAGTCACTTTTGATAGTGATCATGTCCGTCTGTGATTGTGCAGCTCCATCACTGAAGTATTCTGTGAAGGGCTTGGGCTCGAACTTCCTCTTGGGATAGACTGATTTGTTAAGACAATATTCGATTCTATCCCAAAGATATGGAAATTTCATCTGACTTTTCAAAGCTTCAAACTGCAAGTCACAGAAGTGCTGCCAAAAATCCATAGGCAATTCATGCGGGGCCTTTCGTTGTTGTAACAATTTTTGTTCAAGAGGTTCTGGATCAAAATGATGGAAAGTAGATTTCATGATATCACAAAACTGCTCAAGTGAGTGCACATTGCCAGCTGGCAGACTGCAACACCACCATTGTGGGGATTCGTGAAGTGTGTATGCAAGCAGAAGGTTGTCCTCTTCATTAGAACATTCATCTGCCTTGTCAAGCATGGGAAATAAGTCTTATAAGAACACAGGCCAAACCACTTTGCCTTCACCATCATACGTGACTTCAGGCATGAGATAAAAAAACTCCCTCGTTATGTTGAGAGGTTCGACATGTGAAAAACATCTTGGAGGGGTGAGTATAATAGAATCCATCATCTAGCCCTCCTTATAGAGCCATAAATTTTGACGTTTTTGGACCCGCCAACATGTCAGGAGATCTCCTGGGTAAGAAGTCCCAACTAGACCTTAAACTGTTTGGTGTAGGAGTCCCAACAGTGGGTCGTATAGTATCGCCTTGACCGCAGTTGCGCATAGGGGAAAGTAAGATGTCCCTGTTGGTAGCAAGGGTGTGGCATATGAAACAAGTCAAGGAAGGTTCATGAATGATTCTAACACATAGAGAGTGAGGTGAGTGTGCCCCTTGGAAACTTGTGAAAGCACAGAGTTAAGAAGTGAACACATGAGCAAAGATGCATAAATAAATGGAAGGCAAGTAAGCTAGCAATCCAAAGTGATGGTTAAACAAACATCAAATTTCTGTAATATTCATACATACATATACATAAAATAGCTACACATGCATGCGTAAGTAAAGAGATACATATATCATTTAGAGTAAACAAGATAGCTGAAATATAATACGACATATGCATGAAACATGCTGGCTTTGTTATATTAAGAAGTGAAAGTTCCAGTCATACAATACAACCATGACTAACCACTAGTTCCGTTAGTAGAATGTTACAGTCACTGTCGCCTACTCCTCCAGAGAGATATACTAGCTCTGCACAGTGGAGAAGTCAAGGCTCCTTACAATACTCTCCAAGCTTTCTCTATGATACTCCTATTGTAAGCTTAGCTGACCAAAAGCCTATACAATGGGTTATTAGGACTATATATAGCAAAGGGTAGGCTGGCCCTTGACAGTCTCATTTGTGATTGTTCATCTACCCTCATGTCTCTTCATCTACTATGTGACTGTTACATCCGACTATCGACACTTGAACTTCCACTTGACAAGACATTACACACAATCTGCACATGTTCCCATGTGAGACAAAATAATATTTAGCAAGCCATGCAAGGCATCATTGTCACTTGGAAAACTGTGGGAAGACCAAATCTTCGACATCCTCATGATTGTTGATGGTGGCAAACGGATGCTAAGCTTGGTAGTCTATGATGGTGTCAGTGTACTCTGTGGTGACATCTTTCTAAAAATAAACTCTTGCCTCCATTGCATCTAGATACACTGCTCGGGCTCCTCTGTCCAACTCATCTGATAACATGCACATCATTGTCTTGAGTGTGGCTAGACTAGTGACATAATAATGCATGGTGTCTGCACTAATCACCAAGTCTACGCTGGTGGCTATGTGCATCAACTCTTCAAAGTATGAGTCAAGCTCCAGTCAGACTTATGCCTTTGTCTTTGCCTCGGTTAGTGTCCCAATATATGGGATCACATGTGCATTTGCAACAACATCCATACTCCTGAATACACATGCATGGGAAGCTTGAAAACTAGTGATGAGCTGCGGGAGATCTTCATAGTTCACGATCTAACTCTGGATGCATGCCTTCAACTCGAATGCTCTGGGCTTAATCATCTTGGCCAAGTGTAATGGGGCTCCCTTGTATCTCATTGTCCATGTTTTCATGTAGTAAACAACAATATGCACGTTTGAAAAAGATACGTTCTCTCCTAGTACATCGCTATTGCCAACCGTTGAGATGGAAAACTGCCTTATGCACAGTACCAAACTTGGAATACAACGCTCGCATGACTGTATCAAGGGATGATACTTCATCCAGTACTACCTTCTTAACCTCTGCTCAAGTGAATGTTGTAACCAATTCCCCTCCTTTCTTGGCCGTTTGTAACTCCTTATCCATTCACTTGTTCTCAACTATCAAGAAGTGAATACTCGAGCTAGTGTCTTCGGCATATGCTCTGGTAGCATTAGCCAATGTTGCTGGATGCTTGCACACTTCAGACATGATCACTCATTCTTCAAACTGCACAAGAGATGTGTTATCATCTAGAGTAGACACTCTACAAGATTGCACAACTCTATGCTACAACTCGTCGAATGATATGTTGTGAATTTATTCTTCTGGATTGTCTCCAAGGAACTCAGTGTCTCCTTGGTATCTTGGGACTTTCTCTGCTTCCGGATCTATTGAAGCTGGTAGGTCAACCTCTTGGTGGTAAGGCATGAAGTCTATGTCTTGTTCTAACTCTTGTTGCTCCATATCCATACCCATATGCTCAAGTGCTTGTTCAATATCTTGAGCGAAGTCCTGCTCCCATGACTGCTCACCCTCTCTTCCTGGTGCTAGCTGTTCAGATGAGTCGACTACCTACACGGGCACAGTTCCATTAGTTTGTAAATGTTGCACCCCCTACTATACCTGTTCTTATTGCTCTTCCTTCTCTTGTCTGCGTAAATCCTATTCCTTCCAAAGTTGCTCCTTCAACTCATGCAACTCCTTCACTATTTCCTCCATCCTTTGTTTTTCTCTTTTCCCTTGTGCGTTCCTCCTATCGTGTTGTTGCCTCTTTTCCTCTATTTCCAAAGCTTCTTTTTGCACAAGTATGTCTGCTCTGAACTTACATCTTTGTTCTGCCTCCACACTGTTGACAATCTTCCTCTTGCTTTTGTCATGCGCTGGTATGTTTACTTCTGTTATTGTTGCTGTTGGTGCTCTCCTGGATATTGCTTCATGCTGCTCCGCTAACCATTCCATAGCGATGCTAACAGGTTCATTGGGCCTGGAGAAGCTATGAAAATATCTCCATGGGTCTTCTTATGCCCAACGACATGCTCCGTGGATCCATTGAAACTGCAATCTAGTGCAGTGATCTTTTACAAAACAATGTGGGTCATATGGATTGAAGCTTCAGACGTCGAAATGATATTTATTGATCTCCTCTGCTTCGACATTAGCGTGCTTGAAATTTCATATCTCAAACATCCCAATCCATAATGGAAGAGTGGGCCAAGGTGCCTTCTTCTTCTGGTGCAGCCTAGCTGACAATCCTGTCAAGATGTGGTATGATACTGCTTGCATGAAAAACTTGTCCATGGAAAACTTCAGCAAAACATGCGGAGGATTCTTCACACTGTACATCCGTATGAAGGTGCTGGATGGCGAGGAATACCAATATACTATATCAATCAGTGCCTCCATTGCTACCTTCGACATGCAAGGTGGATCCTTCTCAAATATCTTGTACACCATGGTGATAAAATGATCTGAGAGCTATGTGATAACTCCTCTGAAGTTGCATTCAGAAAATAATTTACAATAAGTTTCGACAGAGGTTTCCGCCGATGTCCATGCCCACTCATGCCCAGAAAATCCTGATGGGCACAGATTGCAATCAATATGTAAGTGGACATGTAGATTTCTGCTTGTTGACCTTTGGGCCGCTACCGAGCTCCTGTGACCTGTTCCTTCAGCCTGTGAGCCAATATGTCGGACCAGTTGCATGCTTTGCCTTCACTGTCTAGTTGGTCCAACGTGATCACCCAAATCTACGGGAAGGTCTCCGTGCTCTCTTGGCCATACAAGTGAGATGCAAAGATGACTAAGTATTGATACGCCTTCCTCAATATCTTTGTCTTGTAAATCTAGTTGGGTGTCATCCTGAATTTGGTTGGCTCCCTTACCCAACTCTTAAATATATGCCTAGAGTTGGCATTACTACTAGGTATGATGAATGGTATCTCCATGGTGATTATGGGCTTCGACATATGGTACATTTGCTGATAATCCTGTGCCCTAAAGGTAGAAATATCTATCACACTGAGACTTCTCAATGTCATCATCTCGGGATCAGTTTGTGAGCTTTTCCACACATGGGAACACGGGATACATGCATGCAATATGATACAATTTGGACTTCTGAATTTTCACATAGACTTGGCAATCTTTGAGATTTTCCCCAAATGTGCCTAAGAATGCATCAATGACCTCTTGACATTTCAGCTTGATGTCTTTGTCTATGATAAGCTTGGTGTATTCATAGATCAACAAACTCGTAGACACTCATTCAACCGCTGCTCCAGTTGCGCTTCCATCAATGTCCTTTGATCCTACTCTTTGGGAGGCCATTGATCCTGAACTGCTGAGAGATGGATGAACACCTACTAAATCTGAAGACATGGTGACATGCATGGCAATAAATCTGTTAGCTAAAACCAAAGCAAACTTGAGGAATGACATACAACATACCTGGGGATTGACTAGCAAGGATTGCACAATTTTCACTGGGAGGCCAAGAGACTGGCTACTAGAACTATGCAAAAGGCAGTCCAAACTATTGGGAGGCTAGTTGGCTGCTGGAATTGTGAAATGTGCAATCTAGACTGGCCTGTTGGGTGTTGGGATTGCGCAATGCACAATTCCAACTGGAAAGTGTTGCAAGCCTAGGAACTGCATTGTGCATTTTTTTGGGCCAACAGTCACTGCCTCATGGAATTGCACAAGGCAAGACTGGAGGATAGTCACTTGCCAGAAATGTGCACTTTTTGGGAGGAAGGTAGATCCTTCCCTCTCAGAATTGTGTAATGCTATTTTGGTGAGGCAGAGTTGGGGCCAAGGTTGCCCAGACCCACCGACGGGTAACTCAAAGCAAATGGAGATGTGAATGATCATGCATGCAAAAAGTGAAAGCAAGATTCAGACAATAGAACAACATGCATGTAAAGTGAAACAGTGTTATGCATGCAACAACAGTGAGATGCTAACGAAAACTAAAATGGTGCTAGTACAAGCTAATATGCATGTAAACGATAGCAAGTGTTCACAGAAATCAAGCAGACAACACTCACACAAGCCAAAACACAAAAAGTGACAGAAATGTTGCACAAGACAAGTTAAGCAGACTTACCTAGAAATAGTTGAGTTGGATGTGTCGAAGACTCTTGGATGTGCTGTGGGATGTCAGAGCTCCAAGATTGATGTGAAGAATGAGATCTGAAGTGTCGAATAAACAAGTTTGAAGCTCATGACGTGCATGCCACAAATCGAGGAAAAAGTGACACTTGGAGGAAGGTTTCTAAAACGATCTTTGGATGTAACCTCCAGCTGCTAAAAATAGCTCCCTAAAATCTAGGGATGGTTTTTTCATGTTGAGTTTTGCTATTTTAGAAAAATGCAGCCCATGCATGAAAATCAAGTTTTCTTGATCCTGAGTGGAATTGGTCAACCTAAGGGCACATGTAACAGGATTCTTGAATGAGGGGAAATTTTGAGCAGTTTCTGGGAGGAAGCTGGGCTGGCTCTCCAGAGGGATTGCGCAATTTCTGGATGGAGCAGTTGAATGCTGCCCAGAATTGTGCAATTTCTGGGCTGAGTAGTCCTAATGGGCTAGATTGCGTAATTTTCACTGGGAAGGTTGACTAACAGGATTGCGGAGTTTCCAGAGCTATGGAATTGGAGCTCTCTTGCTTTAGCTTTGTGGCGCCCTTCTCCATTAGCTTCTCAACTTTGCTGATTGTCATAACATTTCAACTTAGTTTGTTGTAAAGCATCTCCCCCACATGTCTATGAAAGTTGATTTTTTCTGGCAGAGGGGCACTAGTCATGTCTAGAGATACATCCACAGTCCTAAATTGTGAGCCTGATGGAAGGGACTATGCCGAGGGATGATGTAACGCAAAATTCATTTGATTCCTCTTCAGGTCCATGGAAACCAAAATTTTGGTCTAGTAAGGGATCGAATGTGATGCTAACTATTGTTGCATCTCTTCTTTGATCCTCTTATTACTTTCCTCTATTTCCTTCCCTACATCCCAACTAGATCCTATTATTGTTGATCTTTGAGTGAACTCATAAGTGTTACCTCTGTAGATGAATAGGTAGAAGCTTGAAGTGGGTCTTCTAAGGTCACCTATGTTGGGCCGTTAATATGTCATTATTATTATCACTTTTGAATGCTTATTCCACCCATTTCTACCATTCTTTATCACGTCATTTATCATAATTTATCATATAATTCTATTTTATAATTATTTATGCTCTTATGGATAAATATTATTTCTTCTCCTTTATTTTTAATAAATTAATTATTATGCATGTTTTTACCAATGATAGTTTATTAATAAATTGTTCACCATTTTAGCCTCCAAGATATTTCCCAGATTGAAGATTTGATCATTAAATGTGCCAACTCAGAAATTCACTAGAATAAGAAGTGATAATTTTTCATTGGACGTTTTGGGAAAATGGAGAAGAATCTGGAAAATATGAAACATGGGTTTTGTCCAGAACATATCAAATTAGTTTTGTACAAAGCCGTTTTCCCAAATTCAGTCCGTACTAAGAGAAACAGAAGGTTATCTAAAGACGTTTTTCTTAGATTTGCTGTTGTGGCCATTTTCCAAAATATCTCAGCTGTAATGCCAAATTCGACCTATTCCTATTGAATGATTGATGAAGAGATATTCCAGATAGGATCTTGTTTATCAATTTGTTGTGAGCAATCCAATTTTGTAATGAGAATCATATTGTAATCATCTTTGTTGTAACTGCTCTCTGCTCTCTCTGTATTTAAATGAGAACAGAGATCAGAGAAGGGGATGATGGGGATTCATGATGGATGATTAGAGAGAGAATTAAATGGGTCAGTATATTAGAGATAGGATAGGATAGGATAGGAGGAAAAGGGATGGATCTCTATTATTTGAAATTATAATTGTGATTTACAGACTTGTGGTGCCAAAAGAACGCGATCATATTGTAATGTCACTCAAGTTCAATGATTAATATATAATTTGGAGGTTGTTGTTCATTCGCCTTATCTGAAGTAGCCCAGCAACATTCGCTGGCAGCTAAGGGCCTAGCCTCTGGTGGATTAAGCTACCGCTCTGTATTATATCTTTCTGATTTCTGAAAGTGTGGTTTGTTTAATGATTACCTTCTGCAATTGAATCGGGTTGCCATTTTCTTCCATCATAACAAGATTATTATTCATTACAACTTAAATTGTTATGTTATTCATTTTGGTTATAAATCTTCGTTGTTCACTTTAGATTCTGCCATGCATTACAGGTTGCTGCTCATTTCTATTAATTTCGTAGTGTTGTTCATTTCCATTTAGTATTGCTGTTCATTTAGCTTTGTGGTTCATTTTCATTTAGCATTGCTTTTCATTTTCAATAATTTAGTATTACTGTTCCTTTCCATTAATATTTCATTTCTGTAAGATGAGCTTTGCTGTTCAATTCATTTCCGCTAAATTTAAGCTTTTCTGTTGAGTTTTTCAATAGACTTACTCGCTGTTCTTTTCTGCAAGGATTTGATTTCATCTTTTAATTGATATTGTAGCAAGTGTGTTTTAGTAAGCATTTCCAATTGAATTTCCATTTCTAGTTATTTGCTTTAGTGTGGACTGAAAGATCAACAACTGTAAAGGACACTGACTACCGCTATCTAAGTTCTCAGATTGGAGATATTGCCTATGATTGATTTTCATTTGCATCAGTTTACAAGGGAGAGAGTTATCATTACTGAGTCCTCGACTGATGAATGTTTGAGTGAATGATTTAGTTCAAAACATTTCAGTTTCTTGTTGTTTCAATTAGATTTTGTTTCCAACATTCATTTATTTTTGCATTTTAAAGCACTATACTGCAAAACATTACTCTTGAGCAAGTGACCGCCTCAGACTAAGTACACTCTTGAAATAAAAAATCGTCCCTGGGTTGACAATTAATGTGAAGATAATTAGGAGTTAAAAAGACACCTTTTATCACTCAACATTTTTGCGTCGTTGCCGAGGAGAGTGTAGCCATTTCTAAAGAGTAGTGTGCATCTGATGGGTGCCTGTTAGAAAAGAATTGGGTATTGAAAATGGAAGGTAAGAACCTGCGTATGGAGCATGTAAAAGCCCTGCTGCGTATGGAGAAAACAAATAGAAATTTTGAAAAACAAATTTCATGATTTCACTCAAGTGGTGATGTAAGCACCACCCATTTCACTAACCGATTGACAGGAACATTTGAAGAAGGAGTCTTGAAGAAACACATGAAGAACATCTTCTATTATGGTAAGAAATTTCTTACATTTATACTTTTGAATTCCCTATCAAAGATCTAGGAGGAGCGACACAAATGCACATAATTCCCCCATCTTCTCTACCAAATTTTCATGGTTTGACAAATGAAGATCCAGATAAATTTTTATTTGAGTTTGAAATACTTTGTAGAGGATATGATTATTGTACTAATGATCAAAGGTTGAAAGTGTTTCCTCTTACTCTAAAAGGAGCATCTCTTCGATGGTTCATGAGCCTAGGTGGAAACTGCATCTAAACATGGGAGGACATGAAGAACATATTATTGAAGAAGTACCTGGGCTATTGCAAGGACAATGAAGATATTTTCAATATGATACAAGGGGAAGTTGAAAGCTTGGAGGACTATGTAGATCGATTTCACTACAACCTTCAAAAATCAAAGCATAAGCATTTGAAAAAAGAGATCTTAAAAACACTCCTACTCAAAGGAATCAAAGAAGAATTTTTAGAACTCTTAAATCTGATAAGAAAAGGTGATGTTTTTCAGTTATCATATGATGATGTTTGTGAATTGTGTATAAGGCACTCAAGAGGAATCTCCAAGGCTGGTAAGAATTCTAGAGTTGTTTGTTCTTTCTTTTCCAAATCTGCTACAAGAATAGGAGACATAAGAGCTGAAATCAATGTCTTATTTGAAAAATTTAAAGTTGATTTTATTAGCTCTCTAAAGTCAAAATTGGATGCTTTGCAGGTTCAGAAAAATCAAGAATTTGATGAAGTGTTTTGCCCTCATGACTGAAAGGAGCATCCCATAGATAGTTGTTCTTCCTTATCTAGGATGGAAGTAGCATATCAAAGAGATAAGGAAGCTGCAACAAGGTCAAAACCATGGAAATCATGGCCTGCAAGTATGGTTCAGAAAACTTCCTCTCCACTTTCTTACTGCATAATCCATTATGGAATACTAATGTGTTAGGGCAGCCATCTCAATATAACCACCACCAAACTTGTCTACAAGTTTGGCATGGTTCATCTTATGATTGCATGACTACTCTCCATCATCTTGTAGCATAAACACATCCTCCATATTCTCCACCAGCTATTTCACAACATCTTGCTTGCCTATCAAAATCATCCACTCAACCCAATCAACTACATCATCAAAATGCTCCATTTCGTACACAATTTCCTGCTCAACTCATTCCACACCTTCACCACAATAAACCAGTACAACATGCTTACAGTGTTGAATTGCAAAATTTACCCATCCTTCCCACCCATTCTATCTTACATGCACCATTGGAAAAAACTTATATTGAGATTCAGAATGTTTCAAATTCAAAAATTGTAGAAGTTATGGAAGAAAATGAGGTTTCTTCTAGTTTGCATCAACAAGCCATTTTAAAAGCTCAAGAACTTCATGATATGATGGATATGGGAAATCAAGAAATTAAAGGATATATTGAAGATCAGTTTCACTCCATCACTTGTTTGCAAAATCATTCCATACTTCGACAATTTTTTACACCATCTTTTCAAGGGAAGTTGGCTTCTCATACCCTAATATTCATTAATATGCATTTTTCAAATTTGGGTATGTAAATATTTGAAGCCTTATTTCAAAAATGGCTCCACTGAAAGTACTCTTATACGTAATCATATTCATTTTTCAAATCAAAGTAGGCTAGTGTAGAAAATAAATAAATAAGGACATAAATAAATACATTTTGTTTTAATGTAAAACTAGTTGTTTTTTGTTGCAACACATTGTGGAAATCAACATTGGTGATAAATTTTTTTTAATTTATTTGTGTATGAATATGAATTATAATGGAAATAATAGCTCTACAAACACTGATTTTCATTTTTATCACCGATTTGAAAAAAATTCTTGAATATCATATTTTTTGGCTTGTGGGCTTGATGAAATTTCTAAAAACACAGTCGGGACAATCATGTTTTGAGGGACCAAAAAGAATATATTTAAAACCTATTTTTATCCTAAGTATTATTTGATGTCTACTTTCCAACCCAATTTGGATTTGAAACGAAAAAGTTAGAACCAAAACATTGACAGGTTGTCTAGCGGGTAGCTTAGGAACAGAGTTGGGACAGTCAGTTTTTGGAGGCCTAAATGACTATATTTTTAAAACCTGTTTCTATCCTAAGCATCCCTCAATTTCTACTTTCCAACTCAATTTGAATCACTCAATTTGGATTTGAAACAAAAAAAGTTAGAACCAAAACATTGATAAGGTGACTAGCAGGCAGCTTAGGAACAGAGTTGGGATAGTCCATTTTTGAAGGCTTAAATGAATGAATTTTTAAAACTTGTTTCTATGGTATATTTCCCTATGAACCTATTTTACAATGCAATTTGAATCACTCATTTTTTATATCGTATGAGGACGTTATGATCAAAATAATGACTATCTATCGTAAATCATCACTCTTAAAACTCTATCTTTCCGGCTGTTCCTTAAAGTATTTGACCTATCAATTATTCTTTTTTACAAAACATGTTTCTATTGGAGATAATTAAATGAATCTAATTTCATTACCAATTTGAATCATTCGAATCTGACATCAAACGGAGAATCTATGTTTAAAATATCCGTTGTTGTTCTAAGTGGGGCAATCAGAAATGACTCTGTTATGTACGTTGTTCTAAGTAAAATTGACATATCATATCATTAAATTTTTAAAAATTGTTTCTATTGGAGATATAACTTTGAATTAGCTCTCATCTGGCTTTGGAATCACTCAATTGGGACAAAAAATAAGGAAGTTGTAATTAAAACACTGATGGTTAGTATGGTCGACCATTTCTCTCCCGCAGGTGACAAATAAATTTTACTTTGTTATTTTCTCAGTGGATTTGTTATACAAAGTAACTACTTGTTTTCTTGGATTAGGGGAGCCCGATCACCTCTTTTTTTCCATGATTTAATGTTTTATTGTAGGTAGACACTTTTTTTTTACAGGTCCTAGGAGAATAAAGAAGGTCAATTTATGGACGAGCGATTCTTGAAAGAAATTTTAATGAAACAAGGGAATTTCATCCAACTCATTACCCAACGGATTCATAACAGAAGCAATGAACAATTTATTTCCATTTGAAGATTCATGTCATGTCACTATTGCCAAAACATTGTTCAAAGAGATCATTTTTCCTTACCTTAAGAAATAACATCATAGTTGTTGTAACTTAATTTATTTATTTACATACTATTTTTAAATAAAGTATTGTTTCTTTTCTGATTTCTCTTATAATTTTGTGTTTCAGGTGTTGTTTCCTTCAAATTGTAACCCATCCTCAGCATCAATCCAGTAAAAACTTAATTCGTTTTTGAATTTTGTATATAAACTTTTCTTCCTTTTTGTTGTTCCTCTTAAGGAACAGCTACTGTTCCTCTTAAGGAACAACAATTTCGCATGTTTTTCTTTTTGCTGTTCCATATAAGGAACAGTTGTTGCTCCTCTTAAGGAACTGTAGCCGTTCCATTTAAGGAACAATAGTTTCGCATGTTTTTCTTTTTGTTGTTCCATTTAAGGAACAGCTGTTGTTCCTCCTAAGGAACACCACTTTTCTACATGTATTTTTTGTTGTTCCTTTTAATGAACAACACTTTTTTTGGGTGTATTTTTTTGTTGTTCCTTTTAAAGAACAACACTTTTCTGCATGTATTTTTTGTTATTCCTTTTAAGCAACAACACTTTTTTTGGGTGTATTTTTTGTTGTTCCTTTTAAAGAAAAACACTTTTCCGCATGTATTTTTTGTTGTTCCTTTTAAGGAACAACACCTTTTTTGGGTGTATTTTTTGTTGTTTTTTTAAAGAAAAACACTTTTTCGCATGTATTTTTTGTTGTTCCTCTTAAAGAACAACACTTTTTTTGGGTATATCTTTTGTTATTCCTTTTAAGGAACATCACTTTTCCGCGTGTATTTTTTGCTGTTCCTTTTAAGGAACAACACTTTTTTTGGGTGTATTTTTTGCTATTCCTTTTAAAGAACAACACTTTTTTGCATGCATTTTTAAGTTATTACTTTTAAGGAACAACACTTTTTTTGGATGTATTTTTTTGCTGCTCTCTACAGGGAACAACGCTTTTTCATGTGCATTTTTTCATTGTTCCCTACAGGGAACAACACTTTTTCGTGTGTATTTTTGCTGTTGGCGTGTATTTTCTTTGTTGTTACCTACAAGGAACAACAATTTTTTGAATATTTTTGTTGTTCCTTCAAAGGAGAAACACTTTGGGAGTATTTTCGAGAACAACCCTTCCTTTCTCTTGTGGGATTATTCCTAGTTCATCTCAACCACATTTTACTGATTCCCTTTCATGGCATGAAATACACTACTTTTATGAGGACAAGAATTATGGATTCTATTGAAGCGAGTTAATATCATTCATGTTATGATCTTTAACAGGACATCTCCTTGATGATAGATTATTTTCAAAAGGGACAAAATTATTTATATACTACTTTACTGCATTGTTTTCTGTTGTACATGATACTGATTGATCATCTTAATACCATGTTGGTTCCACCCTTCCTGGTTATAATCTTCTCTGTCTGTACTAAATGAGATTATGGGTATATTTTTTTCTATTGACATGTTTAACTTCTTCCACCATCCTTACTCTTAAGGAGTACTGAGCCTTCCTCTTTTATCATAAAAATTTGTAATAACAGCAAAATTTTGTTTGCAGATGGAGGATAAGGGGTCTCATTACGAGCCAACCTACCATGCTCATAAGGCTATAACAAAGTGACATTCCCATTATGGCCACCACACCAGGGTTATGATCCATTGGATAGCCAAATTATCCTTGGAACAGGAGGTCTTATCACGAGCTGGCCTGATCACTTTTGTTACATCCCAGTGAATGGCAGTGTGGTTATCTGGTTACCATGCCAGTACACTGATCTCTTCTGTAGAATAGCACTAGAACTCTCCATTTCTAAATTGAGGATCCTGGCTCATACGGGTTAAAAAGCAACCCTGCTGAGGCTATGGACGCCTGTTGGCCACAAAGGCTCTGCTTATGGTATTGAAGTTATATCTTATCGTTAATTATTACTATAATACCCTTTTCTTCTTTTCTCTTTTTATCAGAAAAGTTATTTCCTTAATTTTCCTTGTTTTGAACCTTTATGCATGAGAAATTGTTTTGTGATCAATCGCATCATTTTCAGCTAGAATACCGTCAACAAAGCATCTTTTTGGCATATTACTGTCATTTTTCTTTTTTGCATAACTTATTATCAATCCAAAGCATCCTATCTCTTATTCATAACTATGTTTACACACTCTACTCTCATTATAACCATACCTCTTGCCATCCTATTATTGATATGTGTACTCTGCTTCATTCACTGCCATATTGTTCATTCCATTGCCTTGTCATCAGCATAACACCTTTCATAGGCTTTATGGTCATGGAATCCCTTTTCGAATTGGAGGGGGGAATGTATGCATTATGGGATAGCATGTGATATAATTACTGCACTCTGCCATAACTTATTGATTTGAAAAAATATTAGTATTGCATGTATACAAAAGTTTTTTTAATTGAAATTTTTGCATGCATCTTATTTGTTGCTATTCAAAACTAACACTGTGGATTCAAGAACATTGTATGCAAAATAATGATTTGTTTACAGGAGAACAACAAGTATGGGGGGGAAACTCTATTCGTAGCATGACCACACTATTGCAACTAACAGAAGAGGCTCGAGCAACTCGTGAACATGAACAATTGTTCAGACATGATGTGCTTGCCTGGATTCCACCTTTTTGCATCACTTTCAGCATCCACTCTGCCTATATCAACTTCAACAAATGCCAGTTCATATATGTCATTCCACATTTTTCTTTTTGGAGGTAAAACTTGAGGTAAAATAGCATAATTTTATGATTTATTACAAATTTAGGAGAATTTCATGAAAATCCATTTTGAGCATTATTTATCATCATTCATTCCACATATTTACCACTTCCCATTTTTTAGCGACATATCATCTTTCAGTTTGGGGGAGTGTTGATTTCATTCATTTCTTTCTTATGACCATGTCATTAATATTCTTTATCATCCATTTCTATTCTTATTCATTCTCAACACCTCCCTTATTCCATGTTGTTTTACACCAAGCATAGAATTCAATAGATGGAAGCAACCACCTCAATTTGTTTTCTAGCATTGCATGAGGGCATGTTAATTCTTCAGTTTGGCGGAGGAATTGCTATGTATGATGGATGTTTTCTATTTTCTTTCTCATTTAAGGCATACAATTTCATTTTTATACAATGCAGAAATTGATTTCCACATATTTTTAAAACTATGAACTCAATTCTTGTGATTTCTAGAAAACACAGAAGTATCATCAAAATACACAAACCCAGATAATTTCAAGTTAAATTAGTTCATAAAATTTCGGAAATCATGCACTATCACCTATAGCCATTTTTTTTTATATCTCATGATCCGTACATCAAAACAATCTGATTTTTGGATCATAGAAGCATTAATATGTTACAAATCTACTTGCAACATTTCATCAAAATCTAGTTTGTAGTTTTTGAGAAAATGGTTAATGAAGTTGTTGTTACTTATATCATATTTTGTTGCAAATTCAAGTACACATAACTTGAACATCAATGTAAAAATTGTTACGCCTTCATCAAGATTGTTAAAATTGAATATTCATTAATTGAGGAAGAATTCATTTGTTTTATCCATTTCATGAGCTGGGATGAACAATTTTTTATTGCTTGATTAACACAGAGTCTTTGGGTTGCATGAGGACATGCAATATATTTAGTTTGAGGGTATGTTGGGCCGTTAATATGTCATTATTATTATCACTTTTGAATGCTTATTCCACCGATTTCTACCATTCTTTATCACGTCATTTATCATAATTTATCATATAATTCTATTTTATAATTAGTTATGCTCTTATGGATAAATATTATTTCTTCTCCTTTATTTTTAATAAATTGATTATTATGCATGTTTTTACCAATTATGGTTTATGAATAAAAATTTTCACCATTTTAGCCTCCAAGATATTTCCCAGATTGAAGATTTGATCATTAAATGTGCCAACTCAGAAGTTCGCTGGAATAAGAAGTGACAATTTTGCATTGGACGTTTTGGGCAAATGAAGAATAATCTAGAAAGTCCAAAACATGGGTTTTGTCCAGAACGGACCAAGCTAGTTTTGTAACAAGTTTCTTTCCCAAATTCAGTCCGTCCTAAGAGAAATGGAAGGTTCTCTGAAGACATTTTTCTCAAATTCGTTGTTGTGGCCGTTTTCCAAAATATCTCAGCTGCAATGCCAAATTCGATCTGTTCCTGTTGAATGATTGATGAAGAGATATTCCAGATAGGATCTTGTTTATCAATTTATTGTGAGCAATCCAATTTTGTAATGAGAATCATATTTTAATCATCTCTGTTGTAACTTCTCTCTGCTCTCTCTGTATTTAAATGAGAACAGAGATTAGAGAAGGGGATGATGGGGATTCATGATGGATGATTAGAGAGAGAATTAAATGGGTCAGTAGATTAGATATAGGATAGGATAGGATAGGAGGAAAAGGGTTGGATCTCTATTATTTCAAATTATAATTCTGATTTACAGACTTGTGGTGCCCAGAGAACACGATCATATTGTAATGTCACTCAATTTCAATGATTAATATATAATTTGGAGGTTGTTGTTCATTCGCCTTATCTGAAGTAGCCCAGTAACATTTGCTAGCGGCTAAGGGCCTAGCCTCTGGTGGATTAAGTTGCTGCTCTATATTATATCTTTCTGATTTCTGCAAGTGTGGTTTGTTTAATGATTACCTTCTGTAATTGAATCGCGTTTCCATTTTCTTCCATCATAACAAGATTATTATTCATTACAACTTAAATTGTTATGTTGTTCATTTTGGTTACAAAGCTTCGCTGCTCACTTCAGATTCTGCCGTGCATTACAGGTTGCTGCTTATTTAGTATTGTTGCTCATTTCTATTAATTTCGTAGTGTTGTTCATTTCCATTTAGTATTGTTGTTCATTTAGCTTTCTGGTTCATTTCCATTTAGCATTGCTTTTCATCTTCAATAATTTAGTATTACTGTTCCTTTCCATTAATATTTCATTTCCATAAGATGAGATTTGTTGTTCAATTCATTTTCGCTAAAGTTAAGTTTTGTTATTCAGTTTTTCAGTAGACTTAGTTGTTGTTCTTTTCTGCAAGGATTTGATTTCATCTTTTAATTGATATTGCAGCAAGTGTGTTTTAGTAAGCATTTCCAATTGAAATGCCATTTCCAGTTATTTGCTTTAGTGTGGATTGAAAGATCAACAACTGTAAAGGACACTGACTATCGTTGTCTAAGTTCTCAGATTGGAGATCTTGCCTATGATTGATTTTCATTTCCATTAGTTTAGAAGGGATAGAGTTATCATTACTGAGTCCTCAACTGATGATTGTTTGTGTGAATGATTTAGTTCAGAACATTTCAATTTCTTGCTGTTCCAATTAGATTTTGCTTCCAACATTCATTTATCTTTGCATTTTAAAGCACTTTACTGCAAAACATTACTCTTGAGCAAGTGACCGCTTTAGACTGAGTACACTCTTGAAATAAAAAATCATATTGGGTTGACAATTAATGTGAAGATAATTAGGAGTTAAAAAGACACCTTTTATCAATCAACAACCTGGAAGCCTTGATGGTACAACTTTGTCTTGGTCAAGCTGGTCTCAATCTCTTCATAAACTGTTTCTTGGATTTTGGCCCTTTTGTTGGAGTGAGTTTCTTCCATCACCACATCTCCAGTCTTGTCCATATTCCTCTTCTGAGTCTTATCCTTTGAAGTCGAAGTTTCAATCTCCATATCTGTATTAATAGGTCAAGAATCGAAGTTAGAATTCCATTCAACTTGAGACCTATATTCATGATCATAAGATGAGGCATTAATTTTTTTCCTTTTTTTCTGAAATAATTCCATGGTGGTCATAGCACCAAATGTCTCCCATTTCAAAATTTAGTTCCTTTAGAAAATCTTCAACTAATTGAAAGCCTTGTCTAGTATTTACAATGAAAGGATCTATTGGCTTGCCCAATTAGAACATATAGCCTTTCTTGGCTAGAAGGAAGTCGATTTGATCCACATGTAGGCTCTCTCTAATGAATTCAAGGGCGAAGATTCTCATGGGCATAAAGCTATGGACGTGGTAAGGAGGAATCTTGCACCCATAAACCCTAATTTCAGTGTAATCCATGAATAAGTACCAGTCACCCACCCTAGTGTCTTTGCTGAGAAGGAGGATTTCTTTTTGTTTGGGAAGAATCATTGGGGGAGAGACGTTGTGAATAATATTGTCTGTTGTAGCCATATATGTAGATATGAAATGTGAAAAAGCATCATTGTTGGGCTTGTTCCTAACAACAATATCCCAATCAAAAACAAACTTTCTCTATATGTGTGAATCCATGAGACTAAGGCCCAAGTATTCAAACTCATCCACATGGGTGTATAGGAACAAATAAAAGAAAATGGAGCATCATATAAATAATGAAGTGATAGGAAAATGGTGTAATTGAAATTTAATGGATTCAACTAGGAATGACAGTATATCGAAAACATGGTCTGGCTGCATCATCACTCTCAAAAACTCTATGGTAGTTTTGGTAACATTAGTGGCATCATATTCCCCAAACAATTGGGAAATCACCATGATAATGGGCTGTATGGCTTCTGTAAACATAGGTATGGGAAAAAAGTCAGCAATGGGTATGGATTGGTGGCCAGGAGCCAAAATCATCTTCAAGAAATCTTGCTTTCCCCCTGTTGGGAGAGCGTTATAGTTATAGAATATGGTAGTTTCAGTAAAAATTTCAGAGTCAGGAGAAACTAGGTACACTAGAGCCTTTTGAATCAAAACTGGAGTTATCTCTAGGATCTTCGCTCCAGTAAACAATACGAAGAAATTTTTTTCTTCAACATAAGATGCTGGAAGCCATGAAGCAAACTCTAGAAAATGATAGACAGATGGTGCAATTTCGTAATACAACCCTGACACCACTACCATGAAAGGGTCTTATCCCTTAAGATGGAGATGATACATGTTGAACGGGAGGACCGATAGGTGATACGGGCATGTTGAGTCATAGATTTTAGATTCTTTGTCCAGTGGCTCAATTTTCAAAGAGGGTTTAACCGCTCACAATTTAAGAGTTCTAGGTGTAGGCTTCTTCATTTTGAGCATAAGGATAAACCTATAAGTAGAAGGCTTGTAGGTTACCTCATTAGCTGGGTGAATTTTGAATGAACGCCATTGAGGAATCTCTAAAATGTCTGATAAGTAAACAAGGTCGTGTACCAGTGGAGAGGCAAGAGGACTCGACTACAGGAAATATACTTTTAAATTCAAACGGCTAACAGGTCATATTTTTATAGGTGGTGTTATCACTCAGGTTGTTCCCCAAAAGCAATGGAAAAGGGAATACGACTGAGGTAACCACTAACTAATCTTTTAGTTGCAGATTCTAGCCAATCTGCAACTAGAGAGAGCTCTCTCTTTGTGATTTAGCTTTGTTTTGCTATATGTTAGGCTAGTTATGAAGCACAAGTATTTGTTTAGTGTTTTGAATGTGACATTCAATAGAACAGGGCTACAAAATAAGAGAAGTTCAGACCATTGGGTTAATGGAGTCAGTGAAAATAAGCTTTTGCGTATGGTTTCTTTGGCAAAAGGAGGAACTACAAAGCAAGATAATTACCCATGGAACAATATTCAAGCTGGAATAGGACGAAATGGAGTCAGGGAATGAAAGGCAATTAAGAATATTTCATTATGCTAACCGAGGGAAAATGAGTAAATAATACTAAGGAGCAGTTAAGAATTCCTTAATTGTATTCAGAGTGTAAAAAACAAGGAGATAGGAGCAGTCAAGAATTCCTGCCTATGCTAGTCCTGTAGAAAACATAAAAAATGACAGGAATTGAACAAAGAGTACAGCAAAGTAAATTCTGGGCTTTTCCTTTTTCCTACAATTCAGAACATGATATATAGATGATATATAAAACATAGGAACAGTAAAACAAGAGTTAAAAAGACTTATTGATCCATGAGGTAATATGAGAATTCTATAACATATTCTTCTGCCATTAATTCCACAACCAGCAAGTTCATCAGCAAAGAATTCCAACAATATTTATTCAGAAGAGTTCTCAATATTTACAGTGCAAGTCCAGAATGATATTCACCAACCAACCCCCAATACATCTCTAGGGGAGGTATTTATACAGAAAGAGTTACAAAATATCTCATAGAGAAAATATCAAGCAATAAATTTATCCATCTACTTCTTCAAAGGCAGTAAATGACATTGAAAACAGAGCACAATGAATGTAGGAGTAACTCCACTGTACTGGCTGCCTTAGGTGGTCTGCTATACTTGACTTTTTGACTCAACAAGTCAGCTGGTAGCTGTCTCTTTAATTTGCGTTCCTGCGTTGCTGTACCGACCCTGTCATTTGTTCCTGATTCTGCTTTAATGCGTTTGGCGTAAATTCCTTGCTCTGTTATTTTCATTTTTCTGATATGTGACATGTGCATTTGAATTTGAT
This sequence comes from Pinus tabuliformis, assembly GCA_031772625.1. NCBI lineage: Eukaryota > Viridiplantae > Streptophyta > Pinopsida > Pinales > Pinaceae > Pinus > Pinus tabuliformis. The sequence goes on from CM062804.1 coordinate 1,118,081,126, forward strand.
TATATGCAGATGATCAAAAAGAAAAAGCACCAAAAAATACCTTGGTAAAATCTCCAACATGCTCTGCCACCATTGGTCTGTTGGCAACTGGTGTCTTTGTAGTTTTATCAGTATTTCATCAGCTTCAGTATACCTGTAGAAATTGGGATGTACCTCAAAAAGATGTGTTATTTCATGCTCAATATAGAACATATTTTCTAACTTGTCATATAAGCTTTGTCCAGAGGGAGGTGCTATGTCCTCTGAAGTACTTGATGATGTCGTGATTTGATTGGAAACATTCACCCTGTGAGCATACTATTCGTGTGTCAACGCCTCTGATCGCTGGTTAACAGACTGGGCAGACCCTTTTGCTGCAAGATTGTAAACTTTTCTGTAAAAGAATTTATTTCTATCTGCATTTCTTGACACTTTCTCTCCAGATTTTGTACAAAATTCTTCATAGTCAGCACCTTTTTAATTGTCAAAATTGTACCTGTTCTGTCCCCAATATCTAGAGCTTCTAGTTGTTCTCTAGTATGAGTATTCAAAAAATGAATTAGTCTGTTGGCCTGTTCGGGCATGTTTCTCAATAATGCTCTGGCCTTTTGGATCTCCACTCAAGCTATTTCTATCAATTTAATTTGCTCATGGATAGTCTATATTGATCTCCATTGATCAGTGAAGGACTGGCCAATCTTAGTCCACAAAATTGTTTTGATTTCTGATAGAGTTTTATGAAGAGTCAGATCTTTCTCCAAAGATTTTACCTTATTTTCCAAGGCCTTTACCTCTCTTCTTTTTTCAGCCACAGTTATTTTTGATTTATCATAGCTTACCTCTAACTTGGCCAGTTTTTATTTGGCTTCCTTTAGCTTTGCCATTTCGAGTTCTAAGGCCTTTATTTCCTCCATCATCTTTTCCATGCTCATGCTGGTATCTGGCACTATTTTTGTTGCTGCTACTGAAGTATCTGTGGCTGATGTACCTGTTGTCGATGCGGGGGCAGTGGGAGGGACTAATGTTGTTACTGTAGGAGGAGAAGTTGTAGCTATTGGGGCTGTTTGAGCTGGCTGAGAGGCCAACTCTCCCTGTTTTTCCTGCAATTCTTTCTCGAAAGCCTGATCTATTTCGCTTAGCATTTGATTCATTTCTATTAACAGCTCCATCATATCTTCTTCTTCCTTTTCTTTTACCATCTCTGTGGCCTATAGTAACTGGCAGTTTTAATTGTTTCTTGAGGGCAGCTATGTCATCTTCCTTTTTCTTTATCAGTGCTTTTATTGCCTTGGGGTCCTTGGGATTATGCCCTAGCTCAATGATGATTTCTTCCAAGGACTTTATCCTGTTGTCCTTGGCCAGAGAGGATACCTTTCCCAACTCTAATTGAGCAGATGTATTGTTCAGTGAATTCTATAATTGTTGAGCTTGTATGGCTTTATCTGCTAGAGTGGAATAAACCATTTCACCGGTTTGTTTGTGCATCTCAACCTGGTCCAAAGGGTGAATGTCTTTGGCAAGAGCCTCCAGATTTGTTTTAATATAGTTGGCAGCTAACTGTGGCTGTTGCACTGTGGGCTTGAAATGACTTAAGATCAATTTCCCTTCCTTGATATCATAGGCAGACATCAATCTCTGTTGTTTGGCAGGAGTGATTTTGAGGAATTGATCGTACAGTTGCATTCTTATTGGCTCATTTTGTGCCTTGATCTCCATGAATGGCCTCTGGATATCGGAACTTTATCTGCTTTGTGGCCATGCTGATGAAATTTCCAAAATAGGTTGTTTTCCAAATTGCTGTCCATGATAACTGGTAGGAGATTCTGTCACTGGGGAAGTTAGTGGGCTGGCTTCCCTTTCACTTCTTGGACTTTCAATGATCTCCTCAATAACTTCCTGTTCAGGTAGAGGATCCACTCTTTGCCTCTTTGCTTCTGGCTATTCTGCTGGCCCACTTATTGGTGTGTCCTCTTCCCGGTCCCTTTTTCTACCCTTCTCCTCATTGAGAGGAGTCTGCAATGCTAGTATCTCTGGTGCATGGGTCTGGGCAGGAGGAATTTTCCCTTGGCCTTGCTGCTGTGATGATGTTGACTAATCGGTCATTTCTTGTTGCTTTGAATGCAGCACCTCTTTGCCTTTAGATGTCCCTGCAAGTGGAGTATCTTCTTGCGCAGGTTGTTGTGAAGTTGTAGCAGCTGTTGTGCCTGCTCCAATGTGTTGAGGAAATTTGAAAGAGACCTGTCCAAAAGAGTCCAGGTCAAGAGTTTTTTCAAGGTCTTTCATTGCCTGCTCCATTTTCTCTTCCTCAGTAATCTATTCTACCAATGTACCTTCTACCCATTCATCTTGATTAACATACTGTTCTATATTAGGGATTCCACAATGTTCATAGTCTGATAGCCTATATTTTGCCTTTCTGTCATTGATAAATCCTTTTGGGTCATAGGGTACCCACCAAAAACTCCTTTTTAGTTTGAGCTGCTCACTTAATATCTTTTCAGCATCTTTCCACCCTTCCTTTTTGTTAATGATGAGGGGGCCTAGTTGGTTTCTTAGCTTCAGCTGAGCCTTTTTCTTGGCCTCATAAAAATGAGTCAAATCTGAGCTAATAAACTGCCTAAAGTATTCAAGGGCAAACAATCTCATAGGCACATATCTTGGCAGCTTGTAGGGGCACAATTCATAGCCATAAATCCTGATCTCTGTGTGATTTTGGTAAAAGTACCAATCACCTATTTTATAGCTTTTGGACAGCTGCAAGATTTTTTGCATTTCAGCTGAGAGTCTGGGAGGGGGACTTCTCATCAGCAGAGATGAGACTGGATATATGAATAGATCAATGAACTCACAATAAGTATAAGGAGAAATATGGACTATATGGAAGACTGGGGTCCAAAATATGACAGATCTCCTTTCTCCTTTTGCATCCAATTTCTTGACAGGGAATTGAAAACTATCTAATTGATAGTATAAGAACAAATGATATATATAGGTTGTATACTTGAAAAACCCTTCTCTATTTAGGCTCATGAATTTTTCATGGATTTTGTTGCTAATGAAGGTAGCAAAGTCAAACTTGATGGCAAGAGGGTGTCCTGGAATAAATATAGACATTAGAGCTAGAATCGTTTCATCAACATACTCACTTGTTCTAAAACCCAGGACATAGGATATCATGTCAATAACATTTCTCCCAACTTCATTGAAATAGACCTCGTGAAAAGGAGGTGAATCTCTAGGTTGGGAGTCTGGGCTCATGAATAAATTGGCAATTTGGCCTATTTCTACAGAGGATAGTTTGGAGCCTTGGTCCAACAAATGTTTCATAGACAGAGGAGCTAGAGGCTGATTAGGCTTGAAATGCAACATCTCATTGATTGAGTCAGGAGTGATATAGAACAGGACAGTGCCATTTGGGGACATGACTGCTCTTTGAGTGGGCTCATAGTTAGCACAACACAAACGGATTATATCTGGAAATACATTGACTGATGGAAGATAATATATGGGAAGATTGGACTTCCATATTCCATAGAGATCAGTCTTGTTTAGATAGTTGTTTCTAATTTCACAAAATGTCTGCAGATGGTTTTTGATACCCATTAAGTCTTGAATTTGGAAGTCCCTATTAGCTAAGGGAAACCATTCCAGCTCCTTGTGTGGTGCATTCAAGGGGGCAACATTGAGGGCCATTGGAGGTTCCATTCTTCAAATTATTTTATGACTCTTTCAACTTGTAGTTAGGGCTTTTGTAGCAACAATATGGTAAAATGATAGTTTTGTAGGCTCTTCTGTGGAAATTGCAGGCGGAAATAAGCTTAATTTTAGCTCGATGGGCGAAGTTGCAGAGGGAAACACAGTTCACAGGTTTTCTTTGGAAAAAATGGGCCGAACAGAGGTTAAAATGTAGAGGTTTGGGGGCAGCACTGTGTTTTTAATTCGAAATTTGGTTCTATGGGAAATTTTTGGAGAAAAACTTGGAAAAATAGGGTTTGGGAGAAGAATTTGGGTAAATACCTGTTCTATGGATGCCTGGTGCACAATGTGGGTGGCAGACAGAGCTGAGCGACCGAGCAGCAGAGTTGATTTCCCTGGGTGGTGAACCGTTCAATGGAAATGGAGTTTTGGTTGTTGAAAAACATGCAAATATCGCGCAAAACAAACAAAGTGAAATGGATAAAAACGATGTTTTAACGGCTTTTTGACAAAAAATTTGATTTTGGCAGGTTTTTGGCGTGCTTTGGTCGGGTGACGTCAGCATGACGTCATGATTTTGTTGTATAGCGGGGGGTACGGAGGCCGACTTGGAAGCGACGTGGCGGACATGGCAGATGATACGGAGGCGGGGTGGTGGGTGACATGTCTGATGATTTGAGGGTGATGAGAGGGTGACATCAGCGGGGCAGGGGCATAGGCGGTAAGCGGTTTGGCCCCCACACCGCCTTTGGGCCAAAGTGGTAGTGTCAAAGGGGGCAGCGATCACGCTGGGCGCCTGACACCTGTCCTCTGTACGGCGGCAATACCGTCCATCCCCGGACGCTATCGTTCGGCATATGATGGCTTGCGATATGTATGAGGGCCGTCCGATCTGGGGAATCGGATCCAATGGCTGGTGGCATGTTAAGTAGGTGAAGGGGTAATATATGGGACTTGCCATAATATTTCATTATTTTTTAAGGTTTTGCGGAAAATCACAGTGTAATTCAATTGTGGGTTTTGCGGGTTGGTTATTTAATTAACCAAATGTTAATTAAATCCCAAGGTTATACGTGCACGGGGGGGTTATTATAAGGTTCCAAGTGAACCTATAATTCCCATAATGCCATGTTTTATGGCTAAAATTGCCGGGGGTTGGGATATTTATATTTCTAGGGATTTTTAAGTTATTTTATGTATAGTAGGGGCAGGGAAAACTTTAAATAGGAGCTATACAATAAAGTTAAAGTGTTAATATCGTTTTGTAGATAGGAAATGCTTGGTTTATTAGGTAGCGATTTAGGTTCTTAGGGAAATGAAAGTGAAATGGAATGATTATTTTTACACAAGAAATGTGGCTTGTTTTGGCTAAGTAAACACAGAGTTCCACTTAGTATTTCTCATAAAATGAAATGAACTAGGACCACTGAGCAGACCTCACTTGTCCTTGAATGGATGTTAGTAAGTGTTCTCAGGGAAATGAGAGGGGAAATTAGTCATGCTCCACCTGAACTGTGACCAAACAAGTGCCATTGCACTTATGATATTCATAAGATAGATCATATTCAACAAGACAAAACTGGTCACAAACTTACTTCTGCAACATCAAACTGCTTACCTAGCCTAATATACCTAACATTTTTTCTTCCTTTTGATTGGGTGCATTTGAACTAGCAAAACCATTTTTCTCTTTTGTTTTCTTTTAGCTGTCCTCCTATCTAAGTCTACCCTTATCTCTTCCAGGGGCTCAGATTCAGCTGTTGAGCTCCCTTTGCTTCTCTACCTAACTACTGATCTGCCAAACTTAAACTGTTTGGACAGACTTTATTTCTCTATCTCTAAAACAAGTAAATTCAAACATGGGGAGGCCCAGATTGAGCTGTTGGGCTATCCATGAAGTGTGACAGAAGTCACTGATTGCATAATCTGAACTTGTTTGCAAAAATAGGACAGTAGTGGCATTTTGACTAGCACACTTTCTTGGTCTTTTCTTTGGGGTTCATTTCTTTCTTTCTTGACAAAATTCATTCTTCTTGCCCTTTGATTAATGTTTTAGGGCATACCCTCTTTACATTTTTTAAATTTTTTGGTTTTTTGAAAATATGGAACCTTTGCAGCATGGAAAGGATGATCATATTTTGCATTTCTCCAGTCAATCATGAAATATGACACTTATTGGTATAGGAACCTAACAGTGGCTCCACTTGGGGATGGCTTTTCCAGATGAAAAGCCAAGAACAGCAGGTCAGATGACCTTATATTCAACTCTTGCTGTAATCTGAAATTTCCTTTTGCTGTAAAGCAACAAACTTTATCTTTGTGGCATATATACATTTTTCATGAGCTGATTTGATCATTTACAGCTCTGTCTTTGATGGTTTGTCTGAATATTTGCCATCAGATTTTTAGCTCCCAAGTATTCTTCTTCTCTTCTTCTGATAAATTTAAAATATAACATAAAAATGTGGCACAATTCCTTCCTTTTTCCTCAAAATTTGTTGCATCTTATTCCTTATCTTATTGCTATAATAAACTGTTGAAAATAGACACTATTATGTACAAAATACAGTCTTGTCATCTCAATCAAAGTGGATCAAAATAATGCTTGAGCATCTGCCCATTGATTGGCCCATCCTTTGCTTCTGTACCATCCAGGCTTCTCAAAAAGTAAGTATTGTTTCCTTATACAGCCTGAATGACAAAAGGTCATTTCCATAGGAAATCAAATTTGCCATGTTTTCCTTTGTGTTCCCTCCTAGAATCCCACTTCAGCACTTTGTCTCCTATGAATAAATCCTCTGCTTTTGTCCTTTTATAAAAATCTTCTTAAGTTTCTCTTGTAGAATCTGAGATCTCTGATACATTTCTTCTCTAGTCTGCTGTAAATGAATTGTTTGATTGATTCTTCTTTGAATATCATTGGGTTCTGCTTGTATTTCTTGCAGCAATTTTATCACAGGGATTCCCAAGGATGAAGGGAATCCAACCTCCATACCATAAACCAACTCATAGAGGCTTGTCCCAATAGATCTCTTTGTGGTCAACCTGTCCGCCCATAGTGCATTAATAAGCTTTTTGTGCCAATTCTTCTTGTTTTCCTCCAATACTTTCTTTATGATGTTGATCAAGCTTTTGTTGGATGACTTAGCTAGACCATTGCCTTGAGGGTAATAGGCTGTGGAATGGCCTAAGGTAATATGGTACTTGTGGCAAAAATTGATTATTTTTTTGGATTTAAAGGCAACAGCATTGTCTGTTATGATCTTTTTTGGACAGCCAAATCTAGAAAGAATATTGGTTTCTAAGAATTGCATGATGATTGAGTCATTGGCTTGCCTACAAGGAATGGCCTCTATCCATTTGGTGAAGTAATCTGTGGCAGTTAAAATCCACTTGTGTTGGTCAGAAGAGGAAGGGTGAATTTCTCCAATGAAATCTAAACCCCATTGTTGAAATGGTCTCTCAGTGGAAATGGGTTTTAGGGGTAGGGGTAACAACTTTCTCTTGCCTTCAAAGATTTGACATTTATGGCAAGAAATCACAAATTTCTTTACATCAACAAACAGGGAGGGCCAGTAAAAACCAGCTCTTAGAATTTTATCAGTTGTTGATTTCCAATATAGATGTCCACCACAGTCTCCTGCATGAAATTCTTTAAGCACTTTGTCAGTTTCATCCTGTGTTAGGCAATTAAGCAAAATACCTTCATGATTTTTCCAAAATAAAACATTGTCTACAATACAAAACTTTGAAGCTTTCATTTTCAAGAATCTCTTTTTAGTTCTGGACAACCCTGAAGGAGCTTGCAGGTTTAACAATACATAAATTATATCAACATACCAAGGTGATTGTGAAAAGGCTTGATTGATCTGTGGAGTCGCCATCTCCTGTTCGTTATCCAGTTCATTGATGTCAAGGGCTTGAAAATTGGTTTCAGTCATCAATTTAGCTAAACCTTGTCCTTTTATCAACTTTGTTGGCTTAATTTCAATATCATATTCCAAAATGTTGGCTATCCATTTGCCTCTTTTGCCTTCGATTCCTTCTTGAGTTAGAATGTCTTTGACCACAGCATTTGGGACATAAGCTAGTATATGAGAGTATAAGATGTAAACTCTGAAATCCTTAATAGCCTTTACAAGGGCATAAGCTTGTTTCTCCATGATTTGATATTTGAGTGGAGCATCTCTAAGTGCTTTGCTGAAGAAAGCAATGGGCTTCTCACATCCTTGGTCATCTTTTTGTAATAGGACAGCAGCAATAGTATGCTCAGATGCAAAGGAAAAGATTATGAAGTATCTATCAAACTTTGGGCTTGTGAGGACCGGTGTTTTGGTTAAAGCTATTTTGATTTCCTCAAAGGCTTGCTTAGCTTCTATTGTTCATTTGAATTTGGAATCTTTCTTCAGCATGTTATTCAACAATCTTATTAGTTCAGCCAAGTTGGGTATGAATCTTCTTGGGAAATTGGTCTTTCCTAGAAAAGCTTGCAATTCTTTGATATTTCTTGGGTGAGGCACTTGGAGGATAGCTTGTATTCTTTCTGGGTTGATTCTAATGCCATCTTTTGAAATTATGTGACCTAAGAGTTTGCCTTCTTCTAGGCCAAACAATGATTTCTTTGGGTTCAATGATATGCCATATTTTCTGCAAATTAGGAACACTTGTCTTAAATGCTCTAAATGTTCTTGATCTGATTTGGAAAAAGTAGTGAGGTCATCAAGATATATGACTAAAAAATCATGAATCTCTTTTGCAAAGGCTATGTCCATTGCTCGCTGAAATGTGGCCCCTGCATTCGTAAGTCCAAAAGGAATTTTTACATATTTGAAAGTTCACCAAGGTGTTGTAAAGGTAGTTTTATCTTGATCATCTGGGTGAACTAAGATCTGATTAAATCCTGAGAATCCATCTAATAGTGAAATCCTAGAAGCTCCCACTACCCTTTGTAAAATGTGATCCATCTTGGGTAAGGGGTAGTGGTCTTTGAGAGAAACTTTATTCAGGTTTCTTAAGTCAACACACAGTCTTATCTCTCCCGTTTTCTTCCTAGTGGGCACTAGATTTGAAATCCATTCTGAAAATCTAATAGGAGCGATTATTCCAGCTTGGTACATTCTTTTGACTTCCTTTTCAATGAGAGGAAGGAGGACCGGATTAACCCTTCTAAGGTTTTTGTTAAAAGGCTTTTGATTTTCTTTTAAAGGTATTGTTTGTTGGATGACCGAAGTATCATAGGACTTGAGGTCCTCATAGCTCCATGCAAAGACATCTTGAAATTATTTAAACAACTCAATGTATTTCAGTTTTTGATTTGGAGGCAAGGCCTTAGACAATTTTATCATTTTAGGGTCTTCTGCAGTTCCTATATTACAGTCCTCAATTTCTGCATTTAAAGGTTGCATTTTTGGCTTTCTTGGTATATCATTTGAATCAAATATATCCTCCAAAGGAGTCAAGCCTGTGGGCAAAAAATTATCCTTCAACTCAATTACTTCAGATTCTCCCTCAGCAATTTCATCAAGGTCCATTTGTTTCAGCTCTTGTAAATTTTTGCTGGTAAAGATTGTTGGATGAAAAATGTGATTTGTTGTTTTAGCTGATATATTTTCCTCAATTTTATCTATTTGTTGTTCATCATAAATGGTGTTTGTGTCTATGTTTGTGCTTGAAAATTCCTCTTTCAAAGTCAAGAAATTATTGATTTGTGTGTCATTTTCAAACACCTGCCAATTTTTGACATTATCTAGAACAACAGGTCTGTGTTTAATCTCAGCAGTGAAGTGGTGGTTAGGCTCAAATGGAAGCTTGCAAGTGCTGGCAAAAGTTGCCAAACTATGCACATGTAAATTATGGTTCCTCGGAATTTTGGTTAGCTGAAATTATAAGAAGGTGTTAAGTATTTCAATTGTTGCCCCTCTGTAAGCTCTCACCCTATGATCATTTGTAACAAAGTTCCCCTTCATCTGTTGGATAATCAAATCTGAGTCTCCTAGAATTCAAACTTTAGTTGCCCCTAGATTTCTAATCAGCTTGGGTCCTAGCAAAAGGGCTTCATATTCGGCCATATTGTTTGTACATCTAAAATTCAGCCTATATGCATGTCCTTGAGCATGGTCATTTTGCATGTTGTGTATCCAAATCCCTGCCCCTGCTCCTAATTTATTCACTGACCCATCAAACTCTAAGTACCATAAGATTTCTTGATTACCACTAGGATGAGGAGTTTTAGAAACTGTCTTAGTGGGCAGATTTGGATTTTGTGAGTCATATGGTTTGGCTGGTTTGTTTGTTGCATCAATTATTTCAATAATTTTTTGATCTTGAGCAGTGGATTCTTCATTAATACTTCTTCCTTGTGCTGATTCTAGAGTCTTGTCATTATTTTTGGGACACATTTCAGCATTGCATAAGATGAAAGAATCCATATCCGAATGCATGGAATAAATGGGAAAGTTTTGGGGTTTTTCTTCACTGCTGACCACATATTTCATCAATGTTTCCTGATATAATCTCTTTGGCTGGACAAAGACTAAAATGGTGGCGTAGGACATGTCTAGCTGCAAAGATCCTTGGAGTTTTGCACCCCAAGATTTGGATAAAAGCATTCCATATTTAGGTGGGATATCAACTACCACCACATCCATCAAAATTGTCTTAGTAGGGTATTGTACTAGAGATACAAACAAATCTTTGATAAGGCTAGACACCTAACCTGGCTAGAATGAAATGAAAACAACTCTTTATATGGTCGTGTGATATCTAGGTCCAATATTTCCATCACAGATTTAGGCATCAGATTATGGGAAGCTCCTGAATCAAACATTGCATTATGCAGCACTTTGTCATGAATGTTTAAGCTTACATAGAATGGAGGGACTCCTCCATCTACTGTTTTACCATTTACCTCAGGACCAAAAAATAGTTCTGGTTGGTCATCTAATACATTAACTCCATCTCTATACTTTGATATTTGAAGTGACCTACTGATTTGTTCCCTATAAACCTCATGTTTAGCCAATTCGGATAGTGGAATGGCTATTTTTAACTTGCCTATTTCTGTTTCGAGGTTGAAAGGTTTTTCCACTTGAATTTTTGTATTGCGGGCAGTAAGGTTTTCCTTTTTTGCTGTGTTTTCAGTGGTTTTTCTTCATCATGAGTGCTATTATGAACTAAATTTTCTCTGAAATTGCTTTCAGAAGAGCTGTTTACATTTTGTTTTGGAGGAAAGGAGGTGGATGGTTGATTATTTGGTGGTTGTAAGTCTGATATGTCCTCAACCATGGGTTCTTTTGGGTTGAGGTCTGTTTTAGCAGGGAGTTCTGTCAGGGCAGTTTTATCCTTTGCTTTCTTAGGCTGCTTGGTATCTTTCAGCTTGCTAGGTTTAGGCACATCTACCGTTCTGCTTCTCAATTTGTATTGTTTATGGACTTCATAGACAGCTATATCATATCCTTTTCTGAAATCAAATGATTCTCCGGATTTGGTTTTAAATTAGTTGAAATTATGAGCTTCTGGTCATCTTGTGTTAAGAAGATTTGTTCTTCACTGTTTAGACCCATTAGGTTGATTTGAGTATCCTCTGTTGGCTCACTAGAGGTTGAAGCCTCAGCATAGTTCTCTTGAAATGGAGGTCTGATATTCTAATCAGGGCCAACCTTCCCGGTGCTAGGATTTTGATTTTTTCTAAAGTTTGGATTTCTAGTGGTGTTACTTGGTTGACCTTCCCAAGAGGATTTTCTTTCAATGGTTTCAACTCTATCACCCAATCTATCCATTCCTTTAATGATTGCATCTAGCTTTTGCTCAAATGCTGAAGGCTCATCTTTGAAGGGAGTCCTTCTTTCAGCTCTAGCTCGGGCTCTTTTATAGATCAGATTGGCCTCTACACTAACAGCTATGCTCTGCATGTCTTCTAAACTCGGAAGAGCTCTTTCCTTTAGTTGATATGCCATATCTGAATCAAATCCATCAGGGAATTTGATCAAGGCTAAGTCAGGTGGAGGTCTAAGGTTTTGAGGGATATCATTGTACATGTTATTGAATCTAGCACAGTAGTCTTGGACAGTTTCTTTTGGGCCTCTTTTCAAACTCTCATATTCAGACAGGATATGCAATGGGTCTTTCTTCTTTTCCCATCTATTCAAAAAGGTTTGTTACAGGGCATCCAGATCAGCAATTGTGTTTGCAGCAAGTGCCCTAAACCAGGTCCTTACATCACCGGTTAGGCTTTGAACAAAAATTTTCATTCTGACATCGTTGTCATCAATTTCATAATTCTCAAAGTAGTCCATCATTTTCTTGGTATGTTACTGGGCTGTGTAGGAGGCAGTACCATCAAAATATGTAATTTTTCTTTGATAATCCTGAGGCATAGCCCCTGGATTTGCAGGCAACTACAGAGGAGCATATCGGTTTGCCATATTTACAGGTATAAATGGGACAGCTGGAAGCACAGGGATAACAGCTGAGATAAACGGAGTGGATGGAGGGGTAGAAGAGGTGCTTTGAAGTGATGATGGTGAACTAGAAGACACTGCAGCAACAGTAAAAAGGATTGTTGCTTTTCCAGAAGGTGATTGGGTAAGGTTTTGCTAAAGTATATCAAGATTTGAATCAGCAGAATTTTCTAGACTTTCCTGTCTTCTAATATTCTTAGAGATCAAGTTAGGATTTTCAAAAATAGCTGGAGGATTAGGATCTGGGTTTGATCTAGTGTAACAAGTTTTCTTCTTTGGAGCCAGCTTCTAAATCTATTTTTGGTATTTTCTGGAAGTATCTGAAGGATGATGCTTTTGACAATATTTCTCTAAGAAAGTATGAATTATAAGAGCCTTGAATTTTCCTGAAGATTTTTTTGAAAATAAGTGGAAACTGATCAGATTTTGAGATAGTTGTTTAAAGCCTAAAGCTATACTGGAGATAGACTGAAGCAACTTTTATTTACTCCTGTAAATGCACAACAAAAACAGTTTCAAATGCTACTTGGCTAACTTCAGGCTCCATCTATAGCTTTAGAAAATAGACAGCAGTAACAAACACAGTCATTCAGTTCCCCAATGGAGTCACCAATGATGTTATCACTCAGGTTGTTCCCCAAAAGCATTGGAAAAGGGAATACGGCCGAGGTAACCACTAACCAATCTTTTAGCTGCAGATTCTAACCAATCTGCAACCAGAGAGGGCTATCTCTTTGTGATTTAGCTTTGTTTTGCTATATGTTAGGCTAGTTATGAAGCACAAGTATTTGTTTGGTGTTTGGAAGGTGACATTCAATAGAACAGGGCTGAAAAATAAGAGAAGTTTAGACCATTGGGTTAATGGAGTCAATGAAAATAAACTTTTGGGTATGGTTTCTTTGGCAAAATGAGGAAATACAGAGCAAGATAATTACCCATGGAACAATCTTCAAGCTGGAATAGGATGAAATGGAGTCAGGGAATGAAAGGCAATTAAGAATCTTTCATTATGCTAACTGAGGGAAAATGAGTAAATACTACTAAGGAGCAGTTAAGAATTCCTGCCTATGCTAGTCTTGTAGAAAACATAAAAAATGACAGGAATTGAACACAGAGTACAACAAAGTAAATTCTGGGCTATTCTTTTTTCCTGCAATTCAGAACATGATATATAGATGATATGTAAAACATAGGAACAGTAAAACAAGAGTTAAAAAGACTTATTGATCCATGAGGTAATACGAGAATTCTGTAACATATTCTTCTACCATTAATTCCACAACCAACAAGTTCATCAGCAAAGCATTCCAACAATCTTTATTCAGAAGAGTTCTCAAAATTTACAGTGCAAGTCCAGAATGATATTCACCAACCAACCCCCAATACATCTCTAGGGGAGGTATTTATACAAAAAAGAGTTACAAAATATCTCATAGAGAAAATATCAAGCAATAAATTTATCCATCTACTTCTTCAAAGGCAGTAAATGACATTGAAAACAGAGCGCAATGAATGTAGGAGTAACTCCGTTGTACTGGCTGCCTTAGGTGGTCTGCTATACTTGACTTTTTGACTCAACAAGTCGGCTGGTAGTTGTCTCTTTAATTTGCATTCCTGCGTTGCTGTCCCGACCCTGTCATTTGTTCCTGATTCTGCTTTAATGCGTTTGGCGTAAATTCCTTGCTCTGTTATTTTCATTTTTCTGATATGTGACACGTGCATTTGAATTTGATTATATGCAGATGATCAAAAGGAATAAGCACCAAAAACTACCTTGGTAAAATCTCCAACATGCTCTGCCACCATTGGTTTGTTGGCAACTGGTGTCTTTGTAGTTTTATCAGTATTTCATCAGCTTCAGTATACCTGTAGAAATTGGGTTGTACCTCAAAAAGATGTGTTATTTCATGCAGTATATATAGCACAGATTTTCTAACTTGTCATATAAGCTTTGTCCAGAGGGAGGTGCTATGTCCTCTGAAGTACTTGATGATGTTGTGATCTGATTGGCAACATATGTATTCACCCTGTGAGCATACTGTTCATGTGTCAACAACCTATGATTGCTGGTTAACAGACTGGGCAGACCCTTTTGCTGCAAGATTGTAAACTTTTCTGTAAAAGAATTTATTTCTATCTGCATTTCTTGACACTTTCTCTCCAGATTTTGTACAAAATTCTTCATAGTCAGCACCTTTTTAATTGTCAAAATTGTCCCTGTTCTGTCCCCAATATTTAGAGCTTCTAGTTGTTCTCTAGTATGAGTATTCAAAAAATGAATTAGTCTGTTGGCCTGTTCGGGCATGTTTCTCAATAATGCTCTGGCCTTTTGGATCTCCACTCGAGCTATTTCTATCAATTCAATTTGCTCATGGATAGTCTATATTGATCTCCATTGATCAGTGAAGGACTGGCCAATCTTAGTCCACAAAGTTATTTTGATTTTTCACAGAGTTTCATGAAGAGTCAGATCTTTCTCCAAAGATTTTACTTTATTTTACAATGCCTTTACCTCTCTTGTTTTTTCAGCCACAGTTATTTTTGATTTATCATAGGTTACCTCTAACTTGGCCAGTTTTTCTTTAGCTTCCTTTAGCTCTGCCATTTTGAGTTCTAAGGCCTTTATTTCCTCCATCATCTTTTCCATGCTCATGCTGGTATCTGGCACTGTTGTTGTTGCTGCTGCTGAAGTATCTGTGGCTGATGTACCTATTGTCGATGCTGCGGCAGTGGGAGGGGATGATGTTGTTGTTGTAGGAAGAGCAGTTGTAGCTATTGGGGCTGTTTGAGCTGGCTGAGAGGCCAACTCTCCCTCTTTTTCCTGCAATGCTTTCTCCAAAGCCTGCTCTGTTCCACTTAGTTTTTGATTCATTTTTATTAATAGCTCCATCATATCTTCTTCTTCTTTTTCTTTTACCATCTTTGTGGCCTGTGGATGCATAGTAACTAGCAGTTTTAACTGTTTCTTGAGGGCCGCTATGTCATCCTCCTTTTTATTTATCAGTGCTTTTATTGCCTTGGGGTCCTTGGGATTATGTCCTAGCTCAATGATGATTTCTTCCAAGGACTTTATCCTGTTGTCATTGGCCAGAGAGGATACCTTTTCCAACTCTAATTGAGCAGATGTATTGTTCAGTGAATTCTGTAATTGTTGAGCTTGTATGGCTTTATCTGCTAGAGTGGAATAAACTATTTCACCAGTTTGTTTGTGCATCTCAACCTGGTCCAAAGGGTGAATGTCTTTGGCAAGAGCCTCCAGATTTGTTCTAATATAATTAGTAGCTGACTGTGGCTGCTGCACTGTAGGCTTGAAATGACTCAAGATCAATTTCCCTTCCTTGATACCATAGGCATACATAAATCTCTGTTGTTTGGCAGGAGTCATTTTGAGGAACTGATCGTAAAACTGCATCCTTATTGGCTCATTTTGTGCCTTGATCTCCATGAATGGCCACTTGATATTGGAACTTTGTCTGCTTTGTGGCCGTGCTGATGAAATTTCCATAATAGGTTGTTTTCCAAATTGCTGTCCATGAGAACTGGTAGGAGATTCTGTCACTGGGGAAGTTAGTGGGCTGGCTGCCCTTTCACTTCTTGGACTTTCAATGATCTCCTCAATAGCTTCCTGTTCAGGTAGAGGATCCACTCTCTGCCCCTTTGCTTCTGGTTGTTCAGCTGTCCTACTTATTGGTGTGTCCTCTTCCGGGTCCCTTTTTCTTCCCTTCTCCTCATTGAGAGGAGTCTTCAATGCTGGTATCTCTGGTGCATGGGTCTGGGCAGGAGGAATTTGCCCTTGGCCTTGCTGCTGTGATGATGTTGATTGATCGGTCATTTCTTGTTGCTCTGAATGCAGCACCTCTTTGCCTTTGGATGTCCCTGCAGGTGGAGTATCTTCTTGGGCAGGTTGTTGTGAAGTTGTAGCAGCTGATGTGCCCGCTCCAATGTGTTGAGGCAATTTGAAAGAGACCTATCCAAAAGAGTCTAGGTCAAGAGTTTTTTCAAGGTCTTTCATTGCCTGCTCCATTTTCTCTTCCTCAGTAATCTGTTCTACCAATGTACCTTCTACCCATTCATCTTGATTAGCATACTGTTCTATATCAGGGATTCTACAATGTTCATAGCCTGATAGCCTATATTTTGTCTTTCTATCATTGATAAATCCTTTTGGGTCATAGGGTACCCACCAAAAACTCCTTTTTAGTTTGAGCTGCTCACTTAATATCTTTTCAACATCTTTCCACCCTTCCTTTTTGTTAATGATGAGGGGGCCTAGTTGGTTTCTTAGCTTTAGCTGAGCCTTTTTCTTGGCCTCATAAAAATGAGTCAAATCTGAGCTAATAAACTACCTAAAGTATTCAAGGGCAAACAATCTCATAGGTACATATCTTGGCAGCTTGTAGGGGCACAATTCACATCCATAAATCCCGATCTCTGTGTGATTTTGGTAAAAGTACCAATCACCTATTTTATAGCTTTTGGACAGATGCAAGATTTTCTACATTTCAGCTGAGAGTCTGGGAGGGGGACTTATTATCAGCAGAGATGAGATTGGATATATGAATAGAACAATGAACTCACAAGAAGTATAAGAAGAAGTATGGACTATATGGAAGACTGGGGTCCAAAATATGACAGATCTCCTTTCTCCTTTTGCATCCAATTTCTTGACAGGGAATTGAAAACTATCTGATTGATAGTATAAGAACAGATGATATATATAGGTTGTATACTTGAAAACCCCTTCTCTATTTAGGCTCATGAATTGTTCATGGATTTTGTTGCTAATGAAGGTAGCAAAGTCAAACTTGATGGCAGGAGGGTGTCTTGGAATAAATATAGACATCAGAGCTAGAATGGTTTCATCAACATACTCACTTGTTCTAAAACCTAGGACATAGGATATCATGTCAATAATAGTTCTCCCAACTTCATTGAAATAGACCTGGTGAAAAGGAGGTGAATCTCTGGGCTGGGAGTCTGGGCTCATGAATAAATTGGAAATTCGGCCTATTTCTGCAGAGGATAGTTTGGAGCCTTGGTCCAGCAAATGTTTCATAGATAGAGGAGCCAGAGGCTGATTAGGCTTGAAATGCAACATCTCATTGATTGAGTAAGGAGTGATATAGAACAGGACAGTGCCATTTGGGAACATGACTGCTCTTTGAGTGGGCTCATAGTTAGCACAACACAAACGGATTATATCTGGAAATACATTGACTGATGGAAGATAATATATGGGCAGATTGGACTCCCATATGCCATAGAGATCAGTCTTGTTTAGATAGCTATTTCTAATTTCACAAAATGTCTGCAGATGGTTTTTGATACCCATTAAGTCTTGAATTTGGAAGTCCCTATCAGCTAAGGGCAACCATTCCAGCTCCTTGTGTGGTGCATTCAAGGGGGCAACATTGAGGGCCACTGGAGGTTCCATTCTTCAAATTATTTTATGACTCTTTCAACTTGTAGTTAGGGCTTTTGCAGCAACAATATGGTAAAATGATAGTTTGTAGGCTCTTCTGTGGAAATTGCAGGCGGAAATAATCTTAATTTCAGCTCGATGGGCGAAGTTGCAGAGGGAAACACATTTCACAGGTTTTCTTTGGAAAAAATTGGCCAAACAGAGGTTAAAATGCAAAGGTTTGGGGGCAGCACTATGTTTTTAATTCGAAACTTGGTTCTACGGGAAATTTTTGGAGAAAAACTTGGAAAAACATGGTTTTGGAGAAGAATTTGGGTAAACGCCTATTTTATCGATGCCTGGTGCACAATGTGGGTGGCAGACCGAGCTGAGGGACCGAGCAGCGGAGTTGATTTCCCTGGGTGGCGAACTGTTCAGTGGAAATGGAGTTTTGGTCGTTGAAAACCATGCAAATATCGCAAAACAAACAAAGTGAAATGGATAAAAACGACATTTTAATGGCTTTTTGACAAAAAAAATTATTTTGGCGGGTTTTTGGCACGCTTCGGTTGGGTGACATCATCATGACGTCATGATTTTGTCGTATAGTGGGGGGTATGGAGGCCGACTTGGTAGTGACGTGGCGGACACGGTGGAGGATACGGAGGCGGGGTGGTGGGTGACGTGTCTGATGATGTGAGGGTGACGAGAGGGTGACGTCAGCGGGGCGGGGGCATAGGCGGTAAGCGGTTTGGCCCCCGCACCGCCTTTGGGCCAAAGTGGTATTGTCAGAGGGGGCAGCGATCACGCCGGGCGCCTGACACCTGTCCTCTGTATGGCGGCAATACCGCCCATCCCCCGGATGCTATCGTTCGGCATATGATGGCTTGCGATATGCATGAGGGCCGTCCGATCTAGGGGATCGGATCCAATGGCTGGCAACATGTTATGCAGGCGAAGGGGTAATATGTGGGACCCGCCATAATATTTCATTGTTTTTTAAGGTTTTGCAATAAATCACAATGTAATTCAATTGTGGGTTTTGCGGGTTGGTTATTTAATTAACCAAATGTTAATTAAATCCAAAGGTTATACATGCACCGGGGGGTTATTATAAGGTTCCAAGTGAACCTATAATTCCCGAAATGCCATGTTTTATGGCTAAAATTGCCGGGGATTGGGATATTTAGATTTTTAGGGATTTTTATGTATAATAGGGGTCGGGGAAAACTTTAAATAAGAGCTATACAATAAAGTTAAAGTGTTAATATGGTTTTGTAGATAGGAAACGCTATGTTTATAAGGTAGCAACTTAGGTTCTTAGGGAAATGAAAGTGAAATGGAATGATTATTTTTACACAAGAAATGTGGCTTGTTTTGGCTAAGTAAACACAGAGTTCCACTTAGTATTTCTCATAAAATGAAATGAACTAGGACCACTGACCAGACCTCACTTGTCCTTGAATGGATGTTAGTAAGTGTTCTCAGGGAAATGAGAGGGGAAATTAGTCATGCTCCACCTGAACTGTGACCAAACAAGTGCCATTGCACTTATGATATTCATAAGATAGATCATATTCAACAAGACAAAACTGGTCACAAACTTGCTTCTGCAACATCAAACTACTTACCTAGCCTAATATACCTAAAAAATTTTCTTCCTTTTGATTGGGTGCATTTGAACTAGCAAAACCCTTTTACTCTTTTGTTTTCTTTTAGCTGTCCTCCTATCTAAGTCTACCCTTATCTCTTCCAGGGGCTCAGATTCAGCTGTTGAGCTCCCTTTTCTTCTCTACCTAACTACTGATCTGCCAATCTTAAACTATTTGGACAGAATTTATTTCTCTATCTCTAAAACAAGTAAATTCAAACATGGGGAGGCCCAGATTGAGCTGTTGGGCTATCCATGAAGTGTGACAGAAGTCACTGATTGCATAATCTGAACTTGTTTGCAAAAATAGGACAGTAGTGTCATTTTGACTAGCACACTTTCTTGGTCTTTTCTTTGGGGTTCATTTTCTTTCTTTCTTGACCAAATTCATTCTTATTGCCCTTTGATTATTCTTTTAGGGCATACCCTCTTTACATTTTTTAAATTTTTTGGTTTTTTGAAAATATGGAACCTTTGCAGCATGGAAAGGATGATCATATTTTGCATTTCCCCAGTCAATCATAAATATGACACCTGTTGGTATAGGAACCTAACAGGTGGGAGAAAACAGTAACATGATGACAAGGGAGAGCAGAGGTGACAAGTGGTGTAAGGTGATTGGGAGGGAGACTAGATGAAAACTGGAGGGGAATACCTTTACCTTTTACCGTAATGCTTGCTTTGTGACATTAATGGCACCTCGGTGTATGGCATGGCAGGCGTGGTCCCCACCTCTCTGGTGGAAAAGAGGGAGTCCGGATCGATATGAGACCCCATGGAATTAATCTGAATTGTCAACCTACCGGATCCATTCCCTTGACCTTTCTCCTTTGTGAGGTGGCATCGATATATTGGTCGACCTAGTTCCCCCCCCCCGTAATTGTTCCGAGGGTTGGACGGGTCACGATGAACGACGATACACTATATACTTGCTCAGAGTTTAAATAGAGGAACCTTCTCTCCATTAAACTCCCATCGTTTTTATTTTTGTGCTTGCAAATAAAACAAAAAATTAATGTTGCCTGTTGTCTGATTGCATTTAGTGTGTTGTAAGAACCTATCTTTTATTTCCCTTTTCCATCTTGGGTATATTTATTCCTCTCTTTACAGGGATAAATCTAGGATCATACAATAACCATGTGAGAAGGTAGATAAGAGAACAACATGGGGTCCAACTCGGGACAATGCATTGCAAGAAATGCATTGAGAACCTACAGATTAGTGCCATATCCCTTAGGAATGGAGTCAATTTATTCATGTGTGTATAAAGGAAAAATAGAAGCAATAAGGATATAAGAAACACATATGGTATGTACAATGGCTCATTAGTATTTACAATGAATGAAGGCAAGACTTTTTAATATTGGAAATAGAGCTTGAGAAACTTCCCATTTATGAGAAACTCAAGCACTTCACCATCCAAGTTATCCAATAAGAAGGTATTATTTCCCCTTGTTTCCACTATCATGAAGGGTCAAAATCACTGGTCATCAGATTTCCAATTCTTTCCTTTATCTTCTCTCCTAACATCCCACTTGAGCACTAAATCTCCTGGCTGTAAGGATCTTTCCATTGCCTTTCTGTCAAAAATAGCTTTCATCTTTTCCTAATATCTGATCATACATTGGGTTACTTGCCCTTCTATTTTCTATCAATTCCACCAACTGATTTATTCTCCTGATAAGAGATTTTGGCTCCTCCTCAGCATCCTATAAGAATTTGGTCACTGGCATAGCTTATTAGACAGGGAAAATTGTAGTTATTCCATATACCAACTCAAAAGGAGACTTCCCAATTAATATCTTGGTAGTAACTCTATTAGCACATAATGAAAATTTTAATTGTCAGTCCCCATTTTTCTAATTTTTTGTTATAGTCTTTTTTAGAATTCTCACTAAGATTTTGTTTGAAGATTCAACTAATCAATTTCCTTGTGGATAGTAAGTGGTGGAGTGTCCAAAAATCATATTGTAATTCTGACAGAAACTAATAAAATTTGTTGAATTGAATACCTGAGCGTTGTTGATTGATAGTTTTCCTTGGATAGTCGAATCTAGCAACGATATTCTCCTCCATAAACTTGATGACCACTGCATCAGTTGCATTCCTGGATGGGAGGGCCTCTACCCATTTAGTGAAATAATTCATTGTTGTGAGTATCCATTTATGTCGATTCCTAGATGGTGGGAGTATTTATCCAATAAATTCTAGCCCCCATCGTCTTAAGGGCTCTTCTATGAAGACAATGATCAAGGGGAGGGGTGCTAACATCTACTTCTCCGCAAAAAAAATTCATTTCTCATAGGCCCTAACATATGCATGAACCTCACCAAATAACATAGGACAATAAAAACTAGATTTGATAATATTATGGGTCATGGTCCTCCAGCTATAATGTCCTACACAAAAGAAATTGTGAAACTCATAAATCACCTTAGGAATCTCCTCTTCCACCAAACATAATAATAAGATTCCATTGGATCCTTCCAATACAATTGACCATTTGAGATAATGAACTTTTGAGCTTGCAGTCTTAAGGCCCTATATTTTACTTTATTGAAATTCAATGGGGAAGTTAGAAAAATTAAATAATGGAAAAGGTATTTATACCATTCTGAGACTATGTACTCCATCTATATTTTCTGTGTTGAGGTTTCAATGTCTCTCTATCCTTCTTCTCCTTTTCTTTCTCCTTCCTGATTTACTAACAGGTTTATGCCCAAGGCTTGACAGTTAGCTTTAGACAATATTTTATCCAATCCCTGCCCCTTAATAAATTTGGTAAGTTTGATATCCATATCATATTCTTGAATCTTGGAAATCCATTTGCCTCTCTTTCCTTCACTGTCACCTTGTACGAGAATATCTTTCATAGCAGTTGCGGGGAGATAAGCGATTACATTTGATTGTAGGACATAAATTTTTCTTCAGGGATTTAACCAAGGCATAAGCTAGTTTTTCTACAATATTGTATTTCAACTCTACATCACAAAACACCTGACTGAAAAATACAATTGGTTTCTCTTGTCCTTGGCTTTTTTTCTGGAATAAAACAGTTGCCACCGTATTAGGAGAGGAAAAAGAGAAAATGAGGAATGGCCTTTGATAGTCTTGGCTTGCTAATACTATGGATTTTACAAAATGTTTTTTTATTCTGGAGAATGATTCCCAAGATTCAATAGTCCACGTGACCTCCTTATCGCCTTTTAATATTTCTGTTATTTATTTGACAATTTCAGCATAGTTTGGTATGAATCTCCTTAGGAAATTTGTTTTTCCTAAGAATATCTAAATTTCCTTTTATTCCTTGATAATGGAATATTGTTGATAGCCTCTACCATTTTACGATCAATTTTTACTCCTTCTCTTGCCACTATATTGCCTAACAACTTACCTTCACTTAGAGAAAATTGCGACTTCTTGGGATTTAACGATAACCCATACTTCCTACACTTTTCAAATGTGAGTTGCAAGTGTTGGAGATGTTCATCATCTCAATTAGAGAAAACAGTTATATCATCCAGATAAATCACTACAAATTTGTGTTTCTCCCCCATGAATGTTATATCCATTTCCCTTTGGAAAGTGGCTCCAACATTTATAAGGCTAAAGGGCATTCTAGCATACATAAATGTCCCCCACGGTGTAGTAAAAGTTGTTTTCTTTTGATCTTTAGGGTGTACAACAAACTAGTTGTATCTATAGAAACCATCCATCATGGACATTCTGGAATATTCTACTACTATTTGCAAAATATAATCCATTTTTGGCAAAGGGTAATTGTCTTTTAGTGAGGCCTTATTTAAATTTATGAACTCTACACATAGCCTGATTTCCCTATTTTCTTCTTGATAGGGACTAAATTTGACACCCAATCTCAATACATCATAGGCATGATAATCTTAGCCTGTAACAACTTTTTCACTTATTTTTCAATTGAAGGGAGTAGTAAGGGATTGATTTTCTTGAGCTTCTGCTTGTAGGGATTCATCCCAACTTTTAGAATGATTTTGTGTTCTATGACACTGGGGTAAAAATTCTTTAGATCATCATATAACCAAGAAAACACATCCACATACCTCTTAAATAGGTCAAGATATATTTGTTTATACTCCTTCAGAACTCCTTTGGCCAACCTGATGACTCTAGGTTCCTTGTCTATGCCAATATTGCAGTTCTCCACACTTCCTCAAATTCTTGTTTGGTTTGCTTACCAGCCACATCATTTGAGTTAAAGAGTCTTTTCAATGGAACCAACCCTCTAGGGATTGTATTTCCCTACAACTTCAAAATTTTGTGACCAACAATTGATTCCTCCCAACTAGCCTACTATTCTTCCTTTGAATCTTCACCTTCCTGATCAATCATTGAGTTTGAGAATTCCCCAATAACCTCCATAAAACACTTTATCTATTCCTAATCATCAAAAAATTTCCAATATTTCACATTGTTTGGTATTGAAGGCATGTATCTGACCTCAAGTTCGTATCTCAGAAAGGGGATTGTGGGGGGGGGGGGGGGGGGGTATTTAAAATTACTAGCAACAATTTCCAAGGAATTAGCCATTGTATTTCATTCCTTGGGAAAAAATTGAATATTGAAAGCTAGGAAAACGTTTTCAACCAAATTCCATACCTCATTCCTATAATACTTCAATCTTGGATGGTTGGTTTGACATTGATTCTTTACTTGCTTCACCGCCAGCTCTGAATCCCCAAACACAGTCAAACACCCAAAATTAATGTTTTTAGCAGCTTGTAGCCCCAACATCAATGCTTCATATTTATCTAGATTATTTTTCACCTCAAATTATATCTTGAAAGAAAAAGGGATCAAGCTACCTTTTTGGGATACGACCAACACACTTACTCCATTTCCTTCCCTAGAATAGGCACCATCAAAATATAATTTCCATACCAAGTCATGTTCAAGTGGTTGTTTACCCAATTGGGCAGAACATTCCACCTGGGTGTCTCTCATGATTTGATCATCTTCTTCTAGTAATAGACAAGAAAAATCCTTCTCCTACCATACACAAGAGAATTGTTTGAACAGTCTGCTTTTGTAACTCTCTTTACAAATTTCGATTCCCTATATAATCGATGTCCCTCTCCACCAAACACTAGAATGGTAGGATATGTTAGATCAAGTTTAATAGAACCCCCAATTCTCATCCCCCATGACCTAAACAAGATCATACCAAATCTTGCATGGATGTCAGCAACTACGATATCCATTATAAAACTCTTCACTAGGATTTGAGCCAAATTGACCGCCAGATCTTTGATCATACCTAATCACTTTACTCTTTTAGAGTTGGAAGAATATAAATATTTGTATGGTTTTGTTATCTGTAGACCTAATTGTTTCATTATAGATAATGGCATTAAATTATGAGAAACTCACAAGTCGAGCATACAGTTATGTAGCAGCATACCATGGATCACCAGGGTGACAAATAATGGGGGAGTGGAGGGGTATTTCTCATCCACATGTAGTCCAAACACAACCATGGGCCTTTCTTCTTGCAAATCAAGGCTATCATGAAGGAGGGTGGTGGTGGGTGAACTGATGAATTGAGAAAATTGGGCTTTATAACTAGGTTGTTTCAGTAATTCGGTCAAAGGGGCAACTATATTGAATTTCTCTAGTTCTTTTTGAAGACTAAAAGCGGATGGGTTCTTATCAATTTTAATTGACTCAAAAGGTTCTTTATTTTCATTGCATACTTGCTTTATTTCCTTTGTTATTTTCTCTATCTTGGGGCCTCCAAACTCTAGGGGAAGGGGATTGGAGGAATCTTCTTTGGTTGTTGGGACATGGTTGAGTGGTTTATTCCCTTTTTCTACTGATTTAGGAGGACTTGGGTGAAGATTTTACTCATTTTGACCTTACATCCTAGACCTTTCTCTAGAGGAACTCAAATAATATTTCCTATGTAACTGGGATTTCATGAAGTCAACAAACTATTTGCAGTAAATATCTATCTCATCATCCAGTGGGGCATCCAAATCTTCCCCTTCTCCTTCATGTGCTTCTATCTCATTCTCTCCCTCTGAGAGAGAGGAGAACTAGTTTTCTTGTACTTCTATAGTATCTTCAACATTCTCCTCAAGGTCATATTCTAAATACAAAGGAGGTTGAATATGATCTTGTTGATCCTTTCTCTCCCTTTGCAAGAGCTACAAGGGTGGCCTCCTATACTGGGGTTTTTTTCTCTCCAATTCAAATTTTACAAGTTTGTTAGACACATTCTTTATGAGCTTGTTCTTTTTATCTAACTTTTGTTATTGGTTTTCTTTTACACGGGCTGAGGAATTGTCTTCTTCCTTTCCCCTCCTCCTATCACCATATTCAATTTTCCCTTTCCATTTTCCAGTAGAGGCCAAATTTTCTTCAACTTCCAGGGCATATACTTGGATTTGATCTAGATCAATATGATACTTTCTTTCTATGAGAGTAAATCCAAAATCTGGTTCAAAATCTCCGACAAAAACCACTTTGGCAGTGGCCTGTGGAGGTTTAATTTCGGTAGGTTGACTATTATATAATTTATTAGACCTCTTTATAAATTATGATACATCCTCATTATGTTTTTTCTTCATTGCATTAAATTATACAAGAATATACCCATGGTCCCTTTTCTCCCCCACTTCTACATGAAAGAGTTCTACATCTCCTCCCAGGTGTTAATTGAAGTATTTGGTATAGTCTTGAATCATTTCCTAGCCTCCCCATCTAAGGAATGAACAAAGAGTCTTTGGAATACATCCAAATATTCCACATTCCAATTCTAGCAAATTTACAAAAATTTTCTATATGTTTTTAGGTTTAAATATTATCCTCTCTCGTGAATCATGGCAAGATTTTAAGGTAATCTTATGGCATCTGATTCAGAGGCTATTGCAAGTTGAGTGAAACATATTAATTAAGTAGAAAACCAAGTACAACCATGTTTTACAATGGAGGTGGTAGAGGATTTACTAGAGGGCCTAGTTGAGGAGTTGTATGGACAATAGATAACTAGAGCTGGGGTGGAGTATTACTAGTGCTCCAAGTCAGACTAGTAATAAGGATATATTTGAATTCTTTAACTTCTGGGAAAGTATGGAATGTAAAAGGAGGTGAACTGACATAATATTCTTTAGATTTGATTCTTGAGGAATATGAGCTAAACAATTGGAAACATTCTTTTGAATACTCTAATACACTAGAAGAGGACTCTACGTAGTTTATCTCATCCTTTTGTGAGTTGTAATTTGGAACTTCAATATATGAGCTCAAAGGATTTGGAGTAATGGGATTTGTATATTTCCAAAATCTCTTAGAAAGAATTATTTCAGGGTCAAATATAGGGGGAGTCTTCTGCTGAGAAGAGTTAGAGCAGGTATGAGGCCTTTTGAAAGTTAGGGTGATTAAATGAAGATTTATATAGTGGAGTTTTGATGCAGGAGCATTCGGACTTAGCCAGTAATGTGATTGTATGTTCACATGTTGTGGCTAACATGAGATGAATTTCATTGACCTGAGTAAAATCAATTTAGTAGAGAGGGTTGGATCTCTCGAATTGATCTTTATCTCAATTATTGTAATAATTAAATCATTGTATTATTTTTAGAGTTGGAGATAAGTTGTTAGGATAGGTGTGTATCAGAGATTGAGAATAGGGATTTAATAGTTGAGATGATAAAAATAGAGATTGAGTTGTCAATGTTGTTAGGATAAGATTCGATCCATAAAAGAAAGGGAAAGAATGTAATGATAGGGGGAATGGAATAGGAAAGAGAGTAAGAGAAATATTGAGAGAGAGATAGGGTTTGCGAGTGAAATAGAGGTCAGACAAATTGTTGTAATCGAGTTGAGAGGGCCAAGACTCTATAATTTCTATATTATTGAATAATGGATTAAGTGTAGTGTTGCGTGTTATTCCTGGTGCATAATTTCTCTTGAATCTGTGTATTGGCATTTTGTACCCTAATTGGGTATTATTTATATTTATGTGTTTATTGTTAATTATAGTCAATTAGCGTTAAGGCTTAATACCGAGATTAGGTGCTAAATCTTATTAAGCACATTTATTAAAGGTTCTATATTAAGAACGTGGATAGCATTTGGAAAACAGTAAGTGGTATATCGCTTGGAAAGTAAATGGTAAATGGTATTTTTCCAAATTGCTTGATTAACCTAAGCTAGTGACACGTAGCACGGGAAAACTACTTTTCTCGCACATTCTCAACCTGATATCGGTCGTGAAAGAATTCACATGAGATTGTGCGATAACCGTTGGATTGAACGGGATAGATTGATGGTGGAGATCGTCAAGGCTAGTTGGCATGTGATACGATGCGATATTCATTGGATCTGAAGAAGCCAGATCAATGGTGGAGATTGAAGTGCTCATGGAGTAAGAAGTCAAAGTGGGACTGGCGGTGATTGGTCAGCTTAGCGAGACCCTTGGGAGGAAATACACATACATAATCTTATTAACACATAGTAGATTGGTTTTGAAGGGAACCCTTAGTCTAATTCTAGACTACCACCTCAATTTTTGTAACCATCCACATCATTTGGTATCAGAGTACAAGGATTAAGTCTGCTACAGTAAACATGCCACCCAGGAGAGGAGCTGGCATAGGTCAGGGGAGACCTGTAGCGAATGTAGTTCTAATATAAGAGATTCAAAACTTGTGGACAAGGATGGAGACAATGGAAATTGCTCAAAGGAGAGCACCTGATGAAGGAAATGCCAGTGCTGCAGAGGAATCTTCTGAGGAAGAAGAAGAGGATGAAAGCGAAGCTACCAAAGTACTCAAAATGTTGGCCAAAGTAAGTGGAAGACCAAAGGTGGAAATACCTTTGTGTGATAGGAATCTCAATGTAGTAGAGTTGATGGACTAGATCAATTCATTGGACAAGTATTTCGATTATGAGGAGGTTGATGACAAAAAGAAGGTGAAATTTGCAGTTACCAGATTGAAGGGTCATGCAACTATCTGGTGGGATGAACTACAAACATCCAGAGTAAGAAAGGGGAAGTCCAAGATCAAAATGGTGAGTAGATTGAAAGCTAAATTTATGCTAAAAGATTATCACTTAAATATTTTTAGACAATTGCAAAAATTGAGACAAAAAGGACTAACTGTCAAAAGAATATACAGAAGAATTTTATAAGTTGATCATTAGAGCAAGACA
Organism: Pinus tabuliformis; assembly: GCA_031772625.1. Taxonomy (NCBI): domain Eukaryota; kingdom Viridiplantae; phylum Streptophyta; class Pinopsida; order Pinales; family Pinaceae; genus Pinus; species Pinus tabuliformis. The sequence continues at coordinate 1,118,109,504 of CM062804.1, forward strand.
TGCAGAGGATGACGTAGAAAAGGTATCTAGATATATCAATGGCTTGATATATGACATATAGGATGAAATCAGCTTGCTGAGTCTGAAGACAATTGAAGACACCAATCAAGCAGCTTTGAAAGTAGAGGAGAAGGCGTTGAGAAAAAAAAATCAGAGGAACAGAGGGAAAAGTTCAGTAAGAGGTAGAGGAACTACCAGATCAAGATTTCAGCACCCTCAGGGTGAAGCAGGAGGTTCAAGTAGTAAATCACCACAGAGAGGAGACTTTAGTAGAGGGAGATTTGCACCCAGAGGAAGAGGCCGAGGAAGATAAATTCAATGTTATACATCTGGAGAATGGGGACATGGATCATGGGACCGTCCTCACAATAAAGCAACAAATCAGCGGAACGCAAATGTGTCTGAGGCAAAGGAACAAAAACCTCAAATTGCAAATAAGGAAGAATCACCTGAAGTAGGAGAATCTTTTTTATTGAAAAGGGTATTGCAAAAAGAAGAGAAAGAGATAGGAGAACCAGCTCAAAGAAAGAGTTTATCTACAACTACATGCAAGTCCAAGGGAAAATGTTGTAAAGTGATAATTGATAGTGGAAGCATTAATAACCTTATTTCTATAGAAATGGTAGACAAGTTAGGACTAGTGAAACAATATACCCTACTCCTTACAAAGTATCATGGTTGCAAAAAGGACGTTAGCTTATTGTGACAGAACAATGGAAAGTAGAAATCTAGATTGGTACTTATAAGGATGTGGTATTATGTGATGTAATGTCAATGGATTTATGCCATGTATTACTGGGAAGACCTTGGTAGTTTGATAGAAAATCCATTCATGATGGTAGAAGAAACACCTATACCTTGGAGAAGGATGGAGTGACGCATACATTGCTGCCATTAAAGGATGAAGCAGACAAAGGAACAACTGGAAATAGTGTTATGCTGATGAGTGGAAAGGAGTTGTTGCAAGAAGTTGGAAAAGGTGAAGAAATGCATTTTGTTGTCATAGGGAGACCTAAGGTAATTTTGACTTCTACAAACTTGGATGATTTACCTGAAGAAATAAAAACTTTGTTAAATGATTTTGATGATATTATCGTGGATGAGTTTCCAAGTGCCTTGCCACCAATCAGGAGTATTAGTCATCACATTGACCTGATACCTAGACCAAGTTTGCCAAACAAAGAAGCATACAAATTGACTCCTCAGGAGAATGTAGAAGTTGGGAGACAAGTGCAGGAGTTGTTGGACAAGGGGTTGATCAGAGAGAGTCTTAGTCCATGTGCTATGCCAACAGTACTGAGCCCAAAGAAAGGTGGTGACTGGTGCATATGCACAGTCTCCAGAGCCATCAACAAAATCACAATCAGGTACCATTTTCCTTTACCATGCATGGATGATTTGATGGATTGTTTAAGTGGGTCAAAGTATTTTGCTAAAATAGATTTGAAGAGTGGATACCATAACATAAGGATTAGAGAAGGAGATGAATGGAAGACTGCATTTAAAACAAAAGTGGGTTGTATGAGTGGTTAGTGACACCTTTTGGACTCACTAATGCACCCAGCACATTCATGAGTTTGATGAATGAAGTCTTAAAGGACTATGCAGGCAAGTTTGTCATTGTTTACCTTGATGATATTCTAGTTTTCAGTCAAAGCAAAGAAGAACATCTGGAGCATCTTAAGTTGGTTCTAAAAACTCTGCAGAAAGAGAAACTACTAAAAAATGTGAACAAATGTAGTTTCATGAAAGAAGAATTAATCTATTTGGGGTTTGTAGTTTCTAAAGAAGGTCTGAAAATGGATCCAGAGAAAGTCCAAGCAATTTGGAACTGGCCTATTCCAAGAAACATATTTGAGGTAAGAAGCTTTCATGGTCTTGCAACTTTTTATAGAAAATTTATCAGAAGTTTTAGTCAAATTTGTACACCAATTATTGAAACAATCAAAGAGACCAATCAGGCATTCAAGTGGACAAAAGCAACAGACATAAATTTTAAATTGTTGAAGAAGAAAATTATAGAAAAACCAGTTTTAGCTTTGCCTAATTTTGAAAAAGTTTTTCAAGTTGAAACTTATGCTAGTGGAGTTGCAATTGGAGTAGTTTTAAGTCAGGAACAAAGACCAATAGCATACTTTAGTGAGAAACTAAATGAAGCTAAGAATAAATATTCTTCTTATGACAAAGAATTTTATGCTATTGTGCAAGCCTTAAAAAAATGGAGACATTATTTTCTACCAAAGGAGTTTGTATTGTACTTTGATAATCATGCATTGCAGTTTATAAAACATCAACCAAAATTGAATCAAATGAATGCCAAGTGGGTAGAGTTTTTGCAGAGTTTTACTTTTGTGATCAAACATACAAGTGTTAATTTGAACAAAGTGGCTGATGCTTTAAGCAGGGTAAATTTCATTGTGCAAGAATTAAGAGTTGGTGTTGTAGGATTTGAAGAAATGGTTGATATGTATAAAGATGATGAAGAATTTAAAGATATTTATGCAGTTGCACAAAATCCAGTAGTTCATAATAGAATTCAATGGTTAGATTATCTTATCCAAGGAAGTTTATTGTTTAAAGGTATCAAACTGTGTATTCCCAAATGTTCTATGAGGGAAAACATAATTAAGGAGAAACACAGTGGAGGGTTATCTGGGCACTTTGGACAAGACAAAGCCTTTGCTCAGGTAAATGCTTTTTACTACTGGCCAAAGATGGAAACTGATGTTAAGAAATTTATTAATGAATGCAAGATATGTCAGTATGCTAAGGGGAGAAGCCAAAATACAAGATTGTACCAGCCATTACCAATACCAGACCGACCATGGGATGCAGCTAGTATGGATTTTGTTTTGGGATTACCTCAAACTCGAAGAGGAGATGATTCCATTTATGTTGTGGTAGATAGAATTTCTAAAATGGCACATTTCATTGCATGTAGAAAGACTAGTGATGCAACACGTATTGTATTGTTTAATCTATTTTTTTCCAGAAGTTGTAAGGTTACATGGATTGCCTATAAGTATTGTGTTTGATAGGGATACAAAGTTTGTTGGGCATTTCTGGAGAACTCTTTGGAAGAAAATAGGTACCAACCTTTGTTTCAGCTCAACATATCACCCTCAAATAGAAGGAGAGACCGAAGTGGTAAAAAAACGCTTGGGAAACATATTAAGAAGTTTAGTGTACCAAAATCCTAAGCTATGGGATTTAGCACTTGCTTAAGCTGAGTTTGCTTATAATGACACTCCTAACTGGAGTATTCGGATGAGTCCCATTCAGATTATTTTTGGAATGAATCCAAGAGGTGTGTACAAGCTCAGAAATTTGAGCAAACAGGAGACAAGAAGTGCAAAGGATGAAGAGTTTGAAGAGTAGATGCAAAGACTACAAGAAGATGTCAAAGATAGATTGCAGGAAAGCAGTGGAAAATACAAACCGAGAGCTGATATGAGGCGAAAGGAAAAAGAATTCCAAGTGGGTGATCTAGTGATGGTACACTTGAGGAAATAAAGGTTTCCTGTTGGAACTTATAATAAACTAAAGATGAAAAAGATAGGGCCATGCAGAATAGTGAGGAAGTTTTCAACCAATGCTTATGAAATTGAGTTGCTAGAAGGGATTGGAATATCACCTATCTTCAATGTTGCAGATTTATATCCATACAAGGAGAAAGAGGCAGAGTGACAGAAGGAGCATGTAGAATATGAAGAGCAGACTGTACATTGGGAAGAACAAATGCCTAAAATAGTCAAGAAGGAGGTGGAAGTTTTTCTAGAGAAAAGACTAGCTAAAAGAACAAGAGGACATGTTTATTTTAAGTATTTAGTCAAATGGAAGGGACAACCAAGAGAGGATGTCAGTTGGTTGACAACAACAGAGTTGGAGAAGTATGGAGTAAACCCTAAAAGTATGATGGACGATTCTTTTCTTCCTCGGGAGTCTGATGCAGGAGCATCCAGACTTAGCCAGCAATGTGATTGTATGTTCACATGTTGTGGCTAACATGAGATGAATTTCATTGACTTGAGTAAAATCAGTTTAGTAGAAAGGGTTGGATCTCTTGAATTGATATTTATCTCAATTATTGTAATAATTAAATCATTATATCATTTTTGGAATAGGAGATAAGTTGTTAGGATAGGTGTGTATCAGAGCTTGAGAATAGGGATTTAATAGTTGAGCTGATAAAAATAGAGATTGAGTTGTCAATGTTGTTAGGATAATATTCGATCCATAAAAGAAAGGGAAAGAATGTAATGATAGGGGGAATGGAATAGAGGTCAGACAAATTGTTGTAATCGAGCCGAGAGGGACAAGACTGTAATTTATATATTATTGAATAATGGATTAAGTGTGGTGTTGCATGTTATTCCTGGTGTAGAATTTCTCTTGAATCTGTGTATCGACATTTTGTACCCTAATCGGGTATTATTTCCAATTATGTGTTTATTGTTAACTACACTCAATTAGCGTTAAGGGTTAATACTGAGATTAGGCGCTAAATCTTATTAAGAACATTTATGAAAGGTTCTGTATTAAAAACGTGGATAGTATTCGTAAAACAGTAAGTGGTATATCACGTGGAAAGTAAATGGTAAATGGTAATTTTCCAAATTGCACGATTAACCTAAGTTGGTGACACGTAGCATGGGAAAACCACTTTTCTCGCATGTTCTCAACCTGATATCAGTTGTACAAGAATTCACGCGAGATTGTGCAATAGCCATTTGATCGAACTGGACAGATCGACAATGGAGATCGTCTGAGCTACTTGGCATGTGATACAGCGCAATATTCATTGGATCTGAAGAAGCCAGATCAACGGTGGAGATCGAAGCACTAAGGGAGTAAGAAGTCAAAGTGGTATCGACGATGATTGATCATCTTAGAGGGACCCTCGGGAGGAAATGCATGTACATAATCTTATTAACGTGTAGTATATTGGTTTTGAAGGGAACCATTAGTCTAATTCTAGACTACCACTTCAATTTTCGTAACCATCCACATCAAGTTTCCAAGGTGAGGGAACTTCAACCACAACCCTTTTTCTCACCTAACCAAGGGGTGTATAAGTGTCATACCCATGGAAAATATTTTGATTTTTACCAACAACAATGCTAGAATATGTTGTAGATCATATAGAAAACCTTTGGGTTGAGGAGAGGTGAGTGCATAGGACATCTTAGAGTGTTTGTAAAATTTGCTGAATTTTTTCATTTACATTTAACTTTCAAACATATTTTGAATTATAAATGGTCCAAATCTTTTCCAAAGGGGAAGATTAGTTTATTAACATAAAACTCTAGTGAATACTTAACATTAGGCTCTGATGGCTAGCTTGAAGAAACATGTAGCTCATTTGATCATTGTAGCATATATGAAAGAAGAATGTGAGACAAAGAAGTTTAACACACATGGATTCTTACGAAATCTTATGCATTGAAATTCAGTAGAAAAACGAAGAGATGAAAACAATAAATGATATTTTAGAGTACATGGAGCATATATTAAGGACGTTATATCTAATTAATCACAAGCATCTCTAATCAAAATTATACATATATGAATCCATGATTTTAAAGAATACATCCATATGAGAGGAAATAAATAGATAATGGAATAACCATAGGAGAGAGTACATACTACAATATTATTAAAGTAGAATCACCAAAACTTCTTTATTAATCTGCATATAAAACACATTTTTCCTTCTCCATTCATAGTTCAATAGCCCTTTGAAACAAAAATTCTGAACCCTTCAAAAAATTACCATAAACAGATTTATAGGGTCTGAGGATGAGTACCCCTTACGAAAACATTCCTTCTTGATATTATAACGATTCATCACAACAAAATTGTGTGAGCATGCTACTTGCACAATTGTACTACCTAAACCCTAACTGACTTGATTTAATTTCCTAAAATGGAAGATTTATAAAAACATAAAAACATCAAAGTGTCATGATTAACACAATAGAAATATCTTCATCGTTGTTGGAATGCCTTTAGAGGAAGAGACACTGGGTCAATGATCTGGAGTTGTGGAGGATTGATGAGCTGGTCACATTTTTGCCACAATTTTGGGCTTGGTAGAGGAGAGAGAAATAAATTTTGATATGCAATATTAAGGCTAGTGAGCCCTGCTTAATTTGGCCTAGTGTGAAACATGGTCCTCACTAGCCATAGAAACTAGAAATCCATCCTCTCCGATTTTACTATTGGCTGTCCCTTTAGGGAGAAGATCTTCTTGTTAGAGGATTCAAACAACTCTTATACTCTACCAGCATTTGATTGTACTTCTCCCATGGGATCAATCCTTCTATAAAGTACCAACAACTAGGCAGTCCATCTCAACCCTTTTCTCGAACTGCGAATAAAAAATAACTACATCTTTTAGAATTTTTTCTAGACATTCCTTGGCCTTGGCTCTAGCAGTTTCCTTCTAGATCATCTTGGAGACCTCCAAAATTATAGTTACCCAATCTAAAATATCTATGGTCCTCAACTCACTGGTTGGTTTTTCATTAATATACTGGATGAATTTTTCAATTGTCTCAACATTTCTTCCATCCTCCTCCTTGGCAGATAGGATAAAGAACTCATAGTCCTTAACTGTAATTTTCTACTCTACCATCAGGGTTATATTCTCCAAGTTATTCTTCACCTATGTTATTATTTCATCCCATATCAGTTGTTTGGCTTGGAGGAGGGGCATGCTAGCTTTGAACCTACTTTTTAGCTTAGTAAACTTCTGGTGTGCAGTCTATATATTTTTGCTGATTACCTCTACGTTTGTCCTTCTAGTCTCTAGTTGTTTCTCCTTTTGTGTGAGAGCATGCTTGGAACTATCCAAATCCACCTACACTTTCTTGAGTTCCCCTTCAGAGAGCTACAACTCAGTGAGGGTCTTAGTGAGCTACTCAGTAGGGTTTTTTGGATTCTCTGGTACAAGAAATGCACAAATATGAGAATAAATTATTTGTTGACGCTTCGCCACCTATTGCTTGAGGGCCACTACTTCGTTATTTCGGTCTATCACCTCCTTGGATTGAATATAATTTTTTCCTTCCACCTAGGCTAATTCCCTAGACTACACATGTTCTCTAGTAGAAATATTCATCTTATGACTTAGATCTTGGATCTCGACTTGTGAATTCTACATAGGAGTCTCTATCACAACTTTGTCTTCTGGTTTTACTCATAGGTTGAAAATCAGTTCTTTGAAGTTCTAATTTTGTAAATGTATAGATCTGGAATTATCTCTCTCTTGCTTTAGTTTTGTGGTAGCCTTCTTTAGTAGCTTTTTCTAATTGTCATAGCATTTCAAATTAGTTTGTTGTAAATCATCTTTCCCACCTATCTATGAAATTTGATTTTTTTGTGGCAGATGGACACTAGTTATGTTAGAGATATATCCAGAGTCCTAAACTGTGAGCCTGATGGAAGGAACTGTGTCGAGGGATGATGTAATAAAAACTTATTTTGATTCCTCTCCAGGTCCATGGCAGCTAGAAGTTTGGTTTCGTAAGGTACCAAATGTGATGTTAACTATTGTTGCATCTTTTCTCTGATCCTATTCTTACTTTCCTCTATTTCCTTTTGTGCAACCCAACTAGATCTTGTTATTATCGAGCTCCTAGAAAAAATAAAAAATACAACCTCTATACACAAAGAGGAAAAGGATTGGAGTGTGTCTTCTCAGGTCACTTGGAAGCCTAGATGGTCTAACTTTATCTCGGTCAGCCTGGTCTCAATCTCTTCACCAATTGTTTCTTGGATTTTGGCCCTTTTACTAGAGTGATTTTATTCCATCTTCGTTTCTCTAGTATCATCCACATTCCTATTCTGAGCCTTATCCTTTGAAGCCGAAGTTTCAATCTCCATCTCTATATTAATAGGCCAGGAATTGAAGTTAGCCTTCCATTAAAATGCTGGCCTATATTCATGAGATAAGCTGAGGCATTAATGTTTTTCCTTTTCATTGAAATAATTCCATGGGGATCATAGTGCCAAATGTCTCCCATTTCAAAATTTAGTTCGTTTAGAAAATATTCAACTCGATGAAAGGCTTGTCTAGTGTTTACAATGAAAGGACCTATTGGCTTACCCAATTTGAACATATAGCCTTTATTTGTAGCAATGAAGTGGATTTGGTTCACATGTAGGATTTGTATGATGAATTCAAGGGTCAATATTATCATGGGGATAAAGGTAGGCGATCAGTAAAGAGGAAGCTCATACCCACTAACCATAATTTCAGTGTAATGCTCGAATAAGTACCATTCACCCACACTTGTGTCTTTACTGAGCTAGAGGATAGCTCTTTGTTGGGGTAGAATCATTGGGGGAGAGACATTGTGAATAATTTTGTATGTTGTTGGGTGTGGAGCCTGATTATATTCTTTATTCAAAGGTATCGCCACATTGGACCCCAATTCGTAATGGGGCAGCAACACCACCCATTTTTTTGCTGCCAGGGGGTCTAGGGGGGTCGACGATGATTTTTATGATCCCCCCTGGCGGGGATTCGAGGCATCACCCTCAAAGCTAAAAATAGATGTAAAATTGCCTTATAAAGTATTGTAATTTCATAGTCAATTTGAGTCGTTCATTAGGCGGATGATCTGATGGTAGAAGTTACGTTTAATTTAGGGTTTTTTTCCCTAGAAGGCAACCCCTCACTATATATGAGGGAATTGTATTGTGGCTGAACATATGTGTGTTCTGAGTGAAAAAAGAGAGAGGATATTGTGTGAGATTGAAGAGGAAATTACAATGGATTTGATTTAGGTTGTATCTCTTCATTTTGCTGGATAATATAAAGGAAGGATTGGTTGTTTCTCTGTGGACATATCCCAAATTGCGTGAACCATGTATATCTGTGTCTCTCTTGCTTAATTGATTTTTTGTGTTTATATTTCTGCAATATTTTATGTGTTCCATTGCTCTGTAATATAACATTTTCTAACACATATAACCTTTCTCGGAAGGAATGAACTGGATTTGATCCACATGTAGGATATATCTAATGAATTCAAGGGTCAATATTCTCATGGGCATAAAGGTAGGTGGGCAGTAAAGAGGAAGATCACACCTATTAACTCTAATTTCAATGTAATCCTCGAATAAGTACCATTCACTGACCCTGGTGTCTTTACCGAGCTAGAGGATAACTCTTTGTTGGGGCAGAATCCTTGGGGGAGATACATTGTGAATAATTTTGTATGTTGTTGGGTGTGGAGCATGATTATCTTCTTTATTTAGATGCATCACCGCATTGAACCCCAGTTCATAATGGGGCGGCAACACCACCTATTTTTTTCTCCACTAGGGTTGTCGGGGGGGGGGACGATGATTTTTATGAGACCCCCTAGCGGGGGTTCAGGGCAGTGCCCTCAAAGCTGAAAATAGATGTAAAATTTCCTTTTAAAATATTGTAATTTCGTAGTCAATCTGAGCCATTCATTAGGTGGATGATCTTATGGTAGAAGTTATGTTTAATTTAGGGCTTTTCCCTACAAGGAAACCCCTTGCTATATATGAGGGAATTGTATGGCGGATGAACATATGTGTTTTTTGAGTGAAAAAAGAGAGAGGATATTGTGTGAGAGCGAAGAGGAAGTTAAAATGGATTTGATTTAGGTTGTATCTCTTCATTTTGTTGGATAATATAAAGGAAGGACTGGTTGTTTCTCCGTGGACATAGCCCAAATTGTGCAAACCATGTATATCTGTGTCTCTCTTGTTTTATTGATTTTATGTGTTTATGTTTCTGCAATATTTTATGTGTTCCATTGCTCTGTAATATATAATTTTCTAATACATATAACTTTTCTTGGTAGGAATGAACTGGATTTGATCCACATGTAGGATCTATCTAATGAATTCAAGGTTCAATATTCTCATGGGAATAAAGGTTGGTGGGCAGTAAAGAGGAAGATCACACCCATTAACCCTAATTTTAGTGTAATCCTCAAATAAGTACCATTCACCCACCTTGGTGTCTTTACTAAGCTAGAGGATAGCTCTTTTCTGGGCAGAATCCTTGGGGGAGAGACATTGTGAATAATTTTGTATGTTGTTGGGTGTGGAGCCTGATTATCTTCTTTATTTAGAGGTATCACCACATTGGACCCTAGTTTGTAATGGGGCGGCAACACCACCCATTTTTTCGCCATCGGGGGGTCGTGGGGGGGGGGGGCAGGGGGTGTTGAAATTTTTTTTTTATGAGCACCCCCCCCCCCCACCTGGCGGGGGTTCGGGGCAGCGACCCCAAAGCTAAAAATAGATGTAAAATTGCCTTATAAAATATTGTAATTTTGTAGTCAATCTGAGCCGTTCATTAGGCAAATGATCTGACGGTAGAAGTTATGTTTAATGTAGGTTTTCTTTTTCCTAGAAGGAAACCCCTCGCTATATATGAGGGAATTGTATTGCGGCTGAACATATGTGCATTCTTAGTGAAAAAAGAGAGAGGATATTGTGTGAGAGCGAAGAGGAAATTACAACGAATATGTTGTAGGTTGTATCTCTTCATTTTGTTGGATAATGTAAAGGAACGATTAGTTGTTTCTTTGTGGATGTAGCCCAAATTACGTGAACCACGTATATATTGTCTCTCTTTTTTATTGATTTTCTGTGTTTATGTTTTTGCAATATTTTATCTGGTCCATTGCTCTGTAATATATAATTTTGTAACACATATAACCTTTCTTGGTAGGAATGAACTGGATTTGATCCACATGTAGGATCTATCTAATGAATTCAAGGGTCAATATTCTCATTGGCATAAAGGTAGGTTGGCGGTAAATATGAATTTCACACCCATTAACCCTAATTTCAATGTAATCCTCGAATAAGTACCATTCACCCACCCTTGTGTGTTTATTGAGCTAGAGGATAGCTCTTTGTTGGGGCAGAATCCTTGGGGGAGAGACATTGTGAATAAATTTGTATGTTGTAGGCATATATGTAGATATGAAATGAGGAAAAACCTCATTGTTGTGCTTCTTCCTAACAACAACTTCACAATCAAAAACAAACTTTCTCTGTTTGTGTGAATCCATAAGACTAAGGCCCAAGTATTCAAACTCATCCACATGGGTGTATAAGAATAAATAAAACAAAATGGAGTAGTATCTAAAGAATGCAGTGATAGGAAAATGGTGCAATTGAAATTTAATGGATTCAATAAGGAATGAAGGTATATCAAAAACATGGTCTGGCTTCATCATCACTCTTAGAAACCTTATGACAGTTTTAGTAACATTAGTGGCATCATGTTCCCCAAATATTTGTGTAATCACCGTGAGGATGGGATGTACGACTTATGTAAACATAGTTATGGGAAAAGAGTTAGCAATGGGTAAGTATTGGTGGCCTCATCTATAATAAATCTTGTTGTTCCCCAACTGGGAGAGCATTATAGCTGTAGAACAAGGTAGCTTTAGTAAATTTTTTAGAGTTAGGAGAAATTGGGTAAACTAGAGAATTTTGAATAAGTTCTAAGGTTATCTCCAAAATCTTCACTCCAGTAGATGATACAAAGCAATTTTTGTCTTCAACATAGGGCACGACAAGCCATGAAACAAACTCTGGAAAATGATAGACAGATGGTGCAATTTGGTAATACAACCCCAACTCCACTACCCTAAATGGGTCTTCTCCCTTGAGATGGTGGTCATTCATGTTGAACTGAGGTATGATAGGTGGTAGGGGCATGGTGAGTCATATATTTGAGATTATGTGTCCATGAGTGGTTCAATGTTTGAGAAGAGTTCAACCTCTCGCGATTTAGGAGTTTTAGGTGCAGGCTTCTTCATTTTGAGCATAAGGATAAAAATATAAGTAGAAGGTCTACGGGTTGCCTCATTGATAAGGATAATTTTGAATGAACAATGTTGAGGAAGATCCGGACTGTCTGTTATGTGAAAAACATCATGGAATAGTGGAGCAGAAGGAGGATTTGACTACAAGAAATAAACTTTTAAATTTAAATGGCTAATGGGCCAGATTTTTATAGGCGGGAGAAAATAGTAACGTGGCAACATGTGAGATCATGAGGAGGTGAAAAGTGGAATAAGGTGATTGGGAGGGTGACTAAATGACAAATGAAGGGGGAATACCTTTACCTTTTACTGCATCGATCACTTGTTGACGTTGATGGTACCTCAGTGTATGGCATGGTGGGCGTGGTACGCACCTCTCTCCGGTAGGTGGACAAGTGGGATTTGGGATTGAGCAGGGAGTCTGGACCCCTTGGAATAATTCGGGTCGTCGATCTACCAGATTGGTTCCCTTGACCTTTCTCCTCTAGGGCTTGTCGCTAATATATCAGTTACGATAGTTTCCCCCCTATAATGCTTTTGGGGGTTGGACAGGTCGTGATGAATGATGATCTGCTCGATACTTGCTCGGAGTTTAAACAAAGGAACCCATCATCCATTAAAATCCCATCTTTTTTATTTATGTGCTTGTGAACAAAAAAGGATTTTGATGTTGTCTGTTATCTGAGTGTGTTTAGTGTGTAGCAAGCACCTAACTTTTGTTTCCCTTTGCCATCTTCAGTATATATGTTCCTCTCTGCAAAGGGTTAAATCTAAGACCATATGATAAAGATGTAAAATGGTAGATAAGATAAAAGCATGGAGTTCATTTTTATTTTTTCTTTGCTACAATTTGATATACCAAATTCCCAAATCTATTTTAATTTAAAAGTTGACATTTATAATAATTTGGGATTTATCAATTGTTTGCAATGAACTTATCACCTCTTATAGTTGCACAAGGATTATTTAATGCTTGGCATACCTAGACATGCTACACCATATGTTTATAACTCATACCAACATAATTTTCAATATGTGTTACTCGATGTTTAGAAGTTTTGACATATTAATCATATTAAAAATTTATTATTACAAAACCTTAAAATTTGGTTCCCATTCTTCATTTGGTATAATATTAATGTTGTGGTTTGAGATTCTTTGATAGTTATGGTAAGTATTTCTTATGATTATGTGTTATATTATGGTGTTTACACATTGTCTTAAACCTTAAACCATATCGATGTTGTAAACTAAACCCTAAATGATAAATGGTGGAGATGAGTTATGGTTTCTCTTTGTTGTTCAAAAGACCTCCCCGACCACTAACTCATTCCTTTACACATTCAAGAGGTTTCGGTAAGAGCTCTGACACTCTACAACTATCCTACTTCAACTCTTTACTATCTATATAAATGTAGATAGCATGAGATTGTTGTCTCAACAAGATTTCTTTCATCGACCATCCAGAGCATAAATCTAAATATTTTCACTTAAGGAGTTTTGATTTGAGGTAGTAACACCCTCCTCCCACATTTACCCAAGATAACCAGTCCATTGGGGTAAACATATGATGAGAGGCTACTATGATGTGATTCAAATCTCCATGTATAGTTAAGGAAGTGGAACTAACATAATGAAACCCAATTGACCTTCCACACATGCTAAAGAACCTTAAGGAGCCAACCAACCCTTCTAGGTGACCAACCCCTGAGAAAACTTGACATTTTACTGATTTCGACCCTCAACCGCTCTCATGACAAGCCATGCATGTGACTAAGGCCTTATGGTCACTCCCATAGAAAGGAATGCCAATGACTATGGACTTTTCCAAGCAGTTATGTGCTAGCAACCCTAGAGTTTGAGCCACTTTTTCAGGGCTGGGTCTCTTGCCACTTCCTAGAACTTCATGAAACCTTCAGAAATGATAAATAACAATGGAATAAGGCTGCTAATGTAAACATTGGTACAAGTACTTGATCTGAACCTTACTAGCCATGACAATAATCTCATCAAGAATGTAAAAAATATGCAATCTGCTGGTCACAACAACAAACTTTTGTATACATGTCTCATACTTATTTTAGATTCATAAGGAAGCATTGTTTCCTTATCACAATAATTGCATGATCATTTATTAGGTCATATAATCCTTCTACATTCATTTTATAATCAAGACATGATGATAGCCACACATCGAGTCTGTCATAAAACATATTCATAACCAAGATATAACCAACATAAATAACAAGTATATATCATCCATAAAAACCACATATGAACAAGTACATTTACCCATACTATACAAGAGGGAAATATCTCTTATTAACATATGAAAAATGCAACTAGGTATGGGAATTCAACGTGCCACCCGACCATAGATTAGATGAACTAAATCTTTCTTTCAGCCAATCACCCCCATGCCATATTACAAGCATGAATGTGGGACTCACAACAAAACCAACCAGGGCTTCCTCAGGATTTGCCGCAATGCCCACCATATCACTAGGCTCAAACCTTCATCAATGTAACCAGGCTTTACTACAATCCCCACAAGATCACTAGGCCCTAAAAAAGCATGGATTCCTCTGTATCTCTCCACCTAAACTGTGTGGAATTTTTCTGTCTGAACCTCTTAGTTTTATTGTGTATCTCACCATTACCGATCAAGGGATCCTAGGCCTATGAGGTATCCAACCTCTGAGCTTTAAGCTATATCCCACCATCATCGGTCAAGGGATTTCTAGGCTCAATCAAGGGTATTCACCACTGAGATTTAACATTTATGCCACCATTCACTGGTTGAGGATTCCTAGACCCAATCGAGGTGTTCACTGTAGAATTCCTTGTAGATTCAAAATGCTTATTTGATTTTCCAAAAAACAAGACTTGAATCTACTCTAATCATCTCCAGAAACAATTAAACGATCGTGAAATCACGAAACATACAAGAGAAAGAATTAAATCAACACATTACACAATTATTTCCTAGGGAAAGCCACAACTAAAAACCCCTGCTATCTATATATTACATTAGTCAGAAAATATGAGAAGATTACAATGCTTTACTCAAGCCTGAGCAACCTCTACACTATCTCTATTTGTATCATTGCTTCATAGGCCGACTCTGGCAAACATGTAGCCAATTTCGTAGGCTTCCAAGCTCCTACTTCTTTGAAATGTTCAATGTGGAATTAGGCCCCTATTTAATAGGAATTTTCCTCCATTGGATTGCGCAGTTACTTTAGGCTCTTCCTTTGACTGCATGCATCATCTATACAATTTGGATAATTATACAACTGATAGTACATTGCCCTTGAACTCCAATCTCAACTGGGTAACTCTTAGGTCTAACATGCATGAGTTATTTATGAGTGAATCATCAGTCAACTGGTTGAACACATGAAGCATAACCCCACTATCTGACGTCCTACTAGTTCCTCCAATAGTTGGAACTACTTTAACTGACATTAACTCAATTTAATTGAATTAAAATATTACAACTCAAAATAAACTCAACCATGGCTCCTATAAAGTAGGAGATACTCTACATGACTCTAGTTAGACCCTCAAATCGAATTAACTGAACCAACTAAGTCAAATTAACTTAGTTAACTCGTACAAGTTGTCTTGTGATGTGGAATTACAATTTTTATCCTAATTTAATTCAAGGAGAAAATTAATTTAGGAATTTCTTGTTTCATTTTCAACATTCAAACACTAGTAGAAAATGAGAGATTAGTACTACATGACTAAAAAACTTATCCACCACAATTATTTCAAGTGAATTACTACTAAATTTGATCAATTTTAAGTGACCCAACTAAATAGTGACTAACTTAAATGAATAATTTAGTCTAGGGATAAAATATATGACTAGATAATAAATGACAAAATAAAAAATGATTAACATAAACGACTCTTGTAGTCCAAGAATCCAAATATGACCAACTAACAAGTATAACAATTATATGAACTAGTCATTTATGATAGTTATTTTTAATTGTGTCACTCCGAGAATGGAAAATTGCAAATTTGATATTGAAGTGTTACATTTCACTAAGTTTTAACACCGCAGAGGGATTAAGATACCCCCTCTAAATCCATCTATAGTGTTGAAATTTAGAGACAAAGTGGTACCTAAATGGATCTATAGTGTTCAAATTTAGTTACAAAGGGGTCTCCGAATTTATCTACAGTGTTAAAATTTAGAGGCCCCCTTTCTAAATCTGCAATGTTAAAATTTAGGTACATGGATTCAATTGATAGGAATGTAGAATTAAAAGAGCTAGCCATGAATTAGATTTTTGTTGTATTAGAACTTCTGAAGTAGATCTTCATTATCAGATGCAAGCAAAAACCCCCAAACTTTCAATGTTTTATTAAACTTGATAGAATTACATTTCATATTTTCTAGTGCGAAAGTATTCAATATTTTATTTAACTTGATAACAATGTACAAGTGAAAATTCACTTTACATATTGATAATCCTTAATGATACATTTTATAGATGTTAAAAAAAAACTTGATTCCTTCATATTCACCTTAATTAATATATTCAAGGTTAAACTAAATCCAAAATTATCCAAAACTTTACGGACATACACATATTGGTGGCAATCAATTATCTTTTAAACATTAATATAATAGTTAAAAAAACTATTTTTCAAGAAAAAAAATCTTAAGGTAATATAAAAAATTTAATTTAAAAGGTAATTCATTGAAAATATTGGAGGGAAGGATTGATTTATCTCATACAATCATGTCAACGTTGAACTCTAACGCTTGCAATGTCAAATTCAACAAAGAGGCGATGCATAAATTTCATTACAAGTTTGAATGGCACTGCTACAATCTTAGGAGAAAGGTATGTGTTTTTTATTCGTCAGATGGTTGATGGAACAAAATTACCTTAACTTAAGTTCAAGGATCCTTAAGTTTAAGGTTTGTCTTTATTCTTCTAAATTCCTGTGGAGGCTATTGGGATTTTACTTATTTTTTTGTGGTTAGGAGTCATTTGAAACGAGGACATCTCATTGATGCTTTGATAGAATTGAAACCCTAGAATCTTGGTTGCTTGCTATAGATTCCACTATTCCAGGGTATTGAAGGTTTTTAGGGTTATGAACTACATTTTTTTTTTTTAACTTTGAATTTTTTGAAGCCCTAGTCGCCTGTGGCATCTCCATTTCTGGGGCTTTTCGAATTTTTTGGTGTATGTGTAATTTTTTTCTTAGATATGTAATCGTGGAAGATGTTTTGGAAACTGTAAAACCTCCATGGACTATTTTTTGTGGCATTCATTTAATTTCAATTTTCTTTTATTTTAATTTTAGTTGACTTCTTCTACCTTTTTTGGTGTGGCTGGGGCTGGTGCATAACTTCGTACAATATCTCAGCTTTACTACGAGGCTACCTTTGGAAAACACATGTCACTAAGGCCTCTCAATTTTATCAAATTCATTCATGAGGTTTACTTGGCATCATCCTCATATAAGATATTAGTAGAATATTATCATGGGGAGTGAGCCCAAATCCTAGGCCTTTTACCTAGCACCATCCTCATAAAGGACTATTACCTTTGGCTAAGAGAAGAGATGTTGTTGAGGTGTATCAGTTTCATCAAAGTAACCTATGCCTTTTACCTAGGCATGTCCTCATAAAATACTGCTAAGCTATTAGCATTGGAAAGTGAGGACTATCAAACAACTATCATTATGATGGGAGTGGTGGCTCAGTTGTTCATACAAGTTATTATCAAATAGTTGTATGTATTATATAAATAACAGATTTAATAGTTTCGAAAAAACAAAGGAAGAAGCAAGATCTAAAATGTGGCTTGAAATATAACCATCCTACATCATGTACATTTAACTTTCTTAAACATCCTAATCAATCATACCTGATCAGAAAGATCACTTGCTACAAATTCATACAGTCCATGGCTATAATGTGTTTACCATCCTCTATTTCTTTTCAAAATCAACAAGAAAAAAATTATTTTCCACCTCTATTAGAGACCATACTCACTATTTTTGAGTCTAGAGAAACAACTCGGAAACCAGATGGGAGCAAAGGAGCATCATATGAAAATGATGAATCAACTAGAGAAAAAGCAAGTTGTGCAAAAGCTCCAACATCCTTTTCGCCAATTCCATTGCATGCCTGTCAAATCATGAAAATAAATAAATAAAATAAATATTATTTATAGCAACATGTAACCTTTTTTTAAATGATTTAGCAGGAAATTGGACATAATAACTACAACAAAACCATATTTCTTTAGAGTACAACTTCCTCTTGTGTAAGATCATGCCCCTCCAACTTGACAGTCTCGAAGAACTATTGGTACAATCACTCCAATATTAAAATATATAGCTAATTCTATAAAACATTTAACCAAAATACTTGGTTATGGAATCATTTCACAGTCTATGAATGTTCTCCAAACAAAAATTAACTTTTTGAACACAATAACTTTCACCCTTCACACTGAACAATATGGCCTATGGTGGGCATGAATTGGCCATCTCCAAAGAAACTAATTTGTGATATAGGATGTTTAAAAGGACTTGTCTTTAAGGTGGACACAAAATATATATAATTGGACAAATCTTCCCATTTTGAATGATTTTCCCACAAGAACAAGATAAATAGTGTTGGGGATATAATCTTCCCACTCAATAAGTTAGAAATTGACTTCATTATTTGGAAATAAAAAAAACCTCAGTTCAAAACATTCATTATGCACTGTATAAGCACCACAAACATGACAAAAGTCTCTCAAAAGAAATATTTGAACCTTAATTTCCCTCAAATTATATTGAATATGTAAAGTATATATTTTGACAACATGAGCATTTAACCTATAATAGCATAT
The DNA here is from genome assembly GCA_031772625.1 of Pinus tabuliformis. Taxonomy (NCBI): domain Eukaryota; kingdom Viridiplantae; phylum Streptophyta; class Pinopsida; order Pinales; family Pinaceae; genus Pinus; species Pinus tabuliformis. Next base: position 1,118,128,213 of record CM062804.1, read on the forward strand.
TTTCATTTGCGCACAAAATTCCAAAACCAAGAGGTGAAATCCCTTCCACAGATGAAATCTTAGAACACAACATCTTACTTGGAGATGTGTTTATGCTAACGGTCTTCTTGCATTCCATTAGTACCCATCAATGTTGATCCATCATATGAGAATCCATTTATGGCCTCTATGAAACTCCTACATTGATTAACAACATCCCCTCAGCAATAATAGGCAACAATGCCAATTATGAAGAAAATGTTAAACTTCTTGATTGAAATGTCTCTTGTTCATTCTCTTGCTCAATATTCTCCTTGTAGATAGACGCCTATTGCCCAGATATTTTTGCCCTGAAACATCCTTTTATATTTGGAATAGACTCTTTAGTGCCTAATCAAAGGAAACTACATTAGAAACTTAGATGGGCCATGAGGTGCCTAGTCATTATATAAAATAAAATAGAGATAAATTGCATTAGATGACTTTCCCATTATTGTCATGATCTAGGAAATTATTATAGATGATTCAAACAATGGGAACAATATGACATGGACAATATATGGATGCATCATGATAAGCATAGGAATAAGAAAGAAAAGGGGGGAAGGAAAGGCTACGTATACTGGGCATCTTAGTAGATCATCATGGAAAATGCTACACTACCTCCAAATCCATATGATCTACAATATTAACAACTGAGCCACCAAGAGAAGCAAGAGCATCTCTTAACCCTATCCCTCCAAAAATCCTCTTCCTTTCTCAATGACCCATCATCACCCTATTACCTTTTATAATGTCGTGTTTAACAATTTTCAAAGCTATGTTCACTTTATCATTTAAATACCTCCCCACATTGTAATTAATAGACATGAATGATATGGTTCCTTCTTCTCATTGGGCCAAAGGTTCGATTATTTGTAGTTGTGGTCATGGTGGGTTCGTTTATATGAGTTCTTGATCGATATATATGTTCACCCACTTGATTCAATAGGAATGTTCTTGTAAATTTTCTATATCTGTAATGACAATTAAATACTAGACTAAAGGGTTTCCAGAGTCAGTCAGGTTGTGGGGGGACAAACCTTAGGGTTGGGAATCAAAGGGACCTGCTTGTCCTTGAAACTACTTGCCTGTCCCCTCTAGAGTATATAAAACTGCTTGTTATCTAACTTTCCAACTTTCACATGAACGAACCATATTGACTTGCATTGAATTCATTCACATTTGAATTGTATTATGGAATTTTCATATTTATTGCCATGATTCAAGCAAATCTATAAATTATGGTTAAAACAACTTATGGTTCACTTTTATCTACAACTAAATAAATTTGCACTCCCAACCTATTTTGGAGTTCAAACATGTTGAAAAACCACAAGAAATGAACATGGAAGTACACAAGTTGTCTTGAACCAACTTTCACTAAAGTTCCTAATAAAGTTATCCCATTGATTTTCTTATTATTAAATTTCTAAGCTATAGAATTTCAAAACAAGGATGAGAATGTGTGATTTGTCTCTAATGAAGATGCGTACAGAGTCAATGGATGATATGGTTGAGATATCTTTATAAGGGGGCCACTAAATACACATCTACAAGAGGAAACACAAGGGCACTAACTATGCATCTACAAGGGAAAACACAAGGCCACTTCCCCTGCATCTACAAGGGAAAACACAAGGAAGGAAATCAGGAAACAAGTAGCCTCATCATTTAAAGTGATAAATTATCAACATGTTCTCTTGCCATATATGAGTAGCACGATGTTGACACTATCACTCATACTAAGGATGTTGTTGGAGATGAAACTATTACTGAATGGGGACATGCTCCAAATGGTTTGGATGTCCCATTTCTCATGTCAAGCTCATTTATTCCCATTTGTGCTTCCTAGTTTCTTTCTCATTTGAGTGTCTTGGTATCTATGCTTATGTATATGCCAACGGTGTTTGTTATGTCATCCATCATGTATAGGTTAATAAAATTTGTTATACCATCCCTTATGTGGGACTCAATTGTGCTTATTAGGGTATATGTGCCAATGGCCTTTGTTATGCCACCTCTCATGTATAGTTTATTGGCCTTTGTTGTGGCATCCCTCATGTGAGTCTCATTTGTGCTTATTAGTGTCTATGGTTATGTATGGCTAATGGCCTTAAGTTTATTATTTTTATTTTCTTACTAAATGTATTTTATCTATTTTTTATACAACACTTAATTTCTTGGGTTGTTTCGGTAAGCACATAAGCCCAAGTTGAGGTTGTGTTTACTTGGAAATATATTGTTTTTACTAGTTATTTGCACCATGTCCTGTAATACTATCACAACATACGTCAACTCATGACTATCAGAACTAAATGTGATTGTCATATAGTATGTCTATGTGTGTTTTAAAATTTTAAAAGAGTTGGGAGCTCTTTGGTGCTCAGACATATTGGATGTTTTCCAAACAAGAGCCATATGACCAAACATAGCTCCACTCAGATGATATTGTGTTATATAGAATGAAAATTATTCCTTTGTTCATTCATTATTTATCTCAATAGTTACAGGTTTCTTAGAGTATAATCCTTTCTTTATGCACTTAAATTGTATCCATAAATGAATAATAATTTGATAATTGATATCAACAAACACATGGTTAGTACTTAATCCATAGTTTACTTTTAGCATGCATCACCTCATTCTCTATTTTTTGAGTTAAATGGGGCTTAAAATTCCTACTCTCACTCTAAGATGCTTCTGATCCACAATTCTATTATACCTGTAGGCACTAGTTGCATTAGAATCAGAGTTAGAAGTATCTACAACAGTCAAAATTTTGCACTATTGATTGTGTAGTTTTGAAAATAAATGAACAATTTCAATATGTGGAGCTCCATAGGGAATACCTTGAAATATACCATTATTTTCATTTCCATCTGGAATGACCATTCGAGACTCTGAATTAATTGTATTGGGATTAAAGGCTAATTCATCTCAGAGCTACATCACATGATCAATCACCACACACTCACATTATATTTTGAGGTTACCATTGAAATCATAACCAGGTTGAAATACTCTTCCAAATAAAGAATTAAGTTGCTTCAAACACCTAGTGTCACATGCAACAGTTGGTGGCATATGTTGAAGGATGAAGAACAAAAAAACATGTGAACTAGATTGTAAGGATAGATGGAAGAGATTGGTCTAGATGGATAGTTGAAATGAAGTAATCGTTGTCTACTTACACTTTCTCACAACAAAAGCACCTATCAACATAAATACATGAGTGTATAAATTTATACTCTGATATGAAATACCTGTTATCGATTTAAATTTTATACTTGATAGGGCATGCCTATTGTTGTTCCTTAAGAAACCAATTTCCAGGCTATGGGGAAATTGTGCTTAAGACATTAATAAATATTTTTTACTGTCACTTATTGTTTGTTGTATTATCAAATGAAGGACTTGGAAAACTTGGTCTTTAAACTCTTAATACATGTATGACCAGAACATCTCATAATTCCATTTGTTGCTAAATATAAATGATGAATGAAGAAAACTTGAAGGAAAAGTTAAGGATAATATGCTGATCTTTCACAGAAACTATTATCCATCACTTAGAGGAATTATGGAAATGAAAACTGAATCACAGACAATATGCTGCATAACACAAGAACTGCTATCTGTGACTTAGGGAGAAGTTAAAGATAATATTCTGATCTTTCATAGAAACTACTATCTGTAACTTATAAAGGAAATGAGGACTTCAAGTATAGGAGTGCTCTTTTAAGGAAGTTTAACTTTATCTACATAAGCAAATAAAGACCTGCACCTTCATTACTATACTTGACAAAGAAGAAAACATAGCATGACACATGATAGCGAAGATACAAAATTATATGCAACAACGCATGGAAACTTCCGATT